>CM075658.1:12500-2432197 GCA_037954105.1 Canavalia gladiata | reverse complement strand
AAAGGACCCAACAACACTAACCCCAGAGAACAACACCAACATCACTACCTCCGTTGAGAAAACACAAGACAAAAAGGTACTTACTCGTTAAGATTCTACCTCTTGTTCATAACACAAGGCAAAAAATATTCTATGGTTCAAAACTCTTTATTGTTGTTTTTTTTTTTTTAATTGTGTTCATCAATCATCACGGCCAAAGATGTTAGCGCTGTTGGACATCATGTTTGGAACTAGAAATTGCCAATTTATGTACTTGTTGACTTGATGATTTGCTTTGTTTGCAGTCTGCCATGGACGGAAGGTTTTTCTTCTCTCATGTTTGAATGAATTATGTGCACATTTTTTTGTTTGACTTTTTAGTTCTTAATGAGTGGTGGTTGAATTTGAAGAGTTTAGCCGAAACCACAATTTAAATAACAGAGATTTGGTGATGAATAGTAGAGTAGTTTTGGCGGTGCTTGCCCATGCTTTCGTTTTCTCTCTGTAATTAGACAAATTTTTATCTAATCGCTTATTCTTTAATATATGTAGTTAGTTGGATTTGTTTATTCTCTCTTTCTTGCTGGTTGAAGATTTACTAGTAATTTTACATTTATGGAACTAATGCCAGAAATCACCATTTTAAACTGCCCTATTGAACATCCTCAGAATTCTCCGGATATTTATTTGATCATTGACAAGATGCTGAATCATATACAGAGGAATGGAATATCAATCTTTTGGAAGGATCCAGAGACCAAAAGGGATTAACCCAAAGCAGGCATTGAAGATGATGCTAATTTTGGCTGTCTGTGCCTGGTTGTTATATCAGATCAACCACTCCAGGAATAACACAGAGAACTATAAGGGTCAAACCAAGCTTGATGGAGGATATGGAGCTAAATCGTTGGGGCGCAAAGGATCATGGTTGGAAGAAAGAGCTCTTCCTCACTCAGGAAATGTAGATTCTGCAAAAGAAGCTAAAGATTCAAGTAGCGGCAGAGATGATGAGTCCCATGGAGCCAAGGAAGATAATGCTGAAGAAAAAATTCGACTTATCAATGAGAAGTTTAGGACAAGAGAAGAAAAAGAAATGGAACTTGAACCAGAAAGTCAACCCAAGGTATCATCCAAGAATAAATACAAGGATTTGTACAAAAAAGAATATGGAAAGGTTGATATGGAATCAAGGAGAAGTGAGTCAGGTCACAAAGAGCATGGCAATGAGAAATACCAGAAGAGACCAATAATAAATGATTCTAAGAGTAAGGAAAAGAAAGAAGAAGTACAACTCAGGGAACGGCTAAATGATGAGCAAATAGGAAACAATGCTAAATTAGATTTCTCAGAAAAGGAGAATGACGGGGATGAAGATACAATAATTAGAGAAAAGGAAACAAGGATGCAGGAAAATGTGGTCGAGAGTGCCACAAATGCTGTCGGGACAGAGGAAATAGATGAGGTCCAAAGCTTTCATGATGAAAATGGTGTGCCACCTGATGGTAATGAAACTGAAATAATGTTTGGTGAGCCACATATCCTGCATGAAGGGAACATATCAAATGTTAGTGAGGTAAGATGGCTCAGAAAAAACATCACATTTGCAGAAGATAACGATGTTGAAGTGAATTCAGAAGCATCAAAGAAAGATGGGACAGTTGGTGAAGAAATTAATGTCGAATACTTCAGGCTTAAATCACAATTCAGAAATCGGTGGAGATAGTTTGGTTTTATAACATTATGCTTCTCATCGTTGTAAACAAGAGTTCATAGATGCCATTTATCATTATAAAAAAAGATCAAGAAAGCTGCAAGGAATAAGTTCCTAGGCTACAGAGGATGTCTTTTTTCTTTAATTCATAATTGTATGCACGATGTAATTATCCATATGGAATGTAACGTTACAGGTTTTTTTCTTGAAGAGATCACCAGCTGCACAATTTGATGTTTTCATTTCAATTTGTAGCATCCTTTTTCTTGGACTTGAAGACATGTAATAGGCTAAGATTGACATAATTGTTATGTATGTCATTATTTTCGAGTCCTATTCAGATTTGTTTAATTAGCTTAGCTTTCATTACAAACTCAATGACGAAGAGTTTAGCTCCCTCCAAATGGATGTTCTTGCTTCTACTTAACGTCTGTTTGTATTGACATTGACAATGAAGGTTGGGTGAAAGCAAGAATTTTTGTTTAGTATGTCCTGATAGTTGAGAAACTCGATTTCAACTTACTTTCCAAACAGATTCTAAATTAGTTGGTACTTGAAGAAATTTACAGATATGGAGAATAACAGATAAAAAAAAAAATGGCATATCAATGTTATTAGATGATTGTTAATTGCAAATCCTACAAATTGGTTCGCAGGTATAAAGTCAACGTACTCCATTTTTGGTAGCAGTTGGTGAACGGATATGAAGCAATAATGCCAAGCATTACAGAAATAAAACCAAGAAATAGATACAAAACCAGATATAGTGACGCAATAGATGTTGATACGCTCGACTTGTCTTTACGGTAAAAAGTGATGGCGTGATGCGTTGTTCCCATATCGTACTTCTTCTTTTGGCCATAACGTCGTACTTCATAATGAGAATCACATTCTGAAAGTTGGCTTGGCTGTGATCCTTTGACACTTTGAGAGAAGGATACCATAAAGGGGACTACTTTAATTGCATTCGGCTCAAAATTAGGCAGAGCTACCCGCCTACACCCAGTTCCCCGTTGTCCCACATCACATGCAATAATGTTTTTTTTACACTTGAGATGTATAGACTCATCAACCCATTTGATCAAGAGAGATAACAAAGAGATAACAAAGAAATAAAGTGAAAGTAATAAATACAATGAGTGATGTAATAAATAAAAGTAAGAAAAAGATAAATAGAAATATAAAATAGGTGTACAAATTCTGGATGAAAAAAAAAATCAGGATTGATCTAGGACTTTATAAATTTCATAAGAGCTTCATGAACGCTCAATATGGAAGTAGAGTCATCGTACCAGATCCTGAGAATTTAATGCAAAAGCCCCTGGACCAGGCATACATCAGCAATAGCGAATACATAATAATGATTAACTCCTTTGCATTAGCAATTCTATTGTTAGTGTTATTAGGTATTTTATGTATAAAAGGGAGTGCAAAAAGCTACACGATCAATGAATAATAAACAAAATTTTCCTTTCCTTCAAACATGCAAAGCTCTTAATGACTGGATAGCTTTCATATTCAGCTTTACCGGGTACATAGCTGGGAATTTTCTTAGAATAGCATTCCATTTGAAATCCATCTTATTGTGTCAAATGTCAATGCATGTGTGTATGAGTGAATTTTTTAAATCCTATTTCACATAGGCTACTGCTCTTAAGAAATAAATATTGCTATGACACTTTCATACACTTAATAACATTCAGATGATCAGGAAAGGACAAAATGGACAAATAAATGACAGAAGATATCCCTAAAAATTTTTAGCAGGATGTATAAATTGACGCAAGACTATCAACAATTTAAGATTCCACAATTTACGAACACGAATTGAATGTGGATCTAAAGGTGTAAGAATTAAGACACCGGGGTTGACGTAACCACACAAAACCAAAATCTTCTATCTTGACAATTTTCAATGCCAGAAGAAAAAGCACATTTAAGAAATAAAAATGCACATTTTTGCTCCCTGCGTGCATGAACTCCCACATATGGGGATACCGTTTTGAGCTAAAAGGCAAAATATATTGCGCTTCGTGTTCTACAGGCCCTGTGTTTGAATCTCCGTAAGACCTGCCATGGGATTTCCTCCTTTTATGGTGAGATCTCTACTCAGCTATTCTCTTATTCCTCTCCTCAGGTCATAGAAGTTAGATTTAGAACTCCTATTTTAACCCCCAAAAAATTATCTAAAAAAAAAATTGAGACTGAGAAAATGAAATTTAGTAGTCCGGAAACAAATAACAATCACTTGAAAATTTAACAAAGGCTATTAAGATTGTGAACCAAGCAGTTAGTATATCAAGTAGCAGACTTAGCTAACATTTGGTTTGCAAAAACATTTTCTATTCTCAAAGTTTTATTAGGAAAATATTAAAAATAAAATAAAAAAGTCCTTTTCTGTTCTTAATATTTCCTGTACAAAACTTTAAACACAACAAAGTAAAATAAAAATAAGATGATATTTTTATAAATAAAAATAAAAAATATTTTCATAAACTAAACACTACCTTACAAGAAAAATGACAAAGGGAAACATCCAATCCCAACTATATTCACAATATAATGGGATTTTACTTCTCTCAAAGCATTTTCTTTTGTCATATAGTGGAATTAAAGAGAAAAGTACTGGTTATGGAGTACAGTGAATGTCATCAAGAAAAAGGCATCCATTATTTACAGCATAAGGTGGTATATCCACAAATCCATAGTTATATGCAAGGATATGATTCTCAATCCTCAGTTGCTATTTCTAGATTTACGCCTTACCTTATGAAATATTAAATTAAAAATCTACCTATTCTGTAATTAACAACAGAATTTACAGATAAAATTTTCCCGACTTCCTAATAAGCTATTCATACCTGATTTTAGTCTTCCTCCCACCGACCCACCCACAAGCACAAAAAAATAGTAGTTATGGAAATATCTTCTGTTTATGAAGTATATATTGATGAAAAACAACATTTCAATTTTCAAGTCATGATTGACAGGAGCAGAACTATAATTGATTGTAAAATCCCCAATGCAAAAAATAAATCATTGTAGAATCTTCAATCTGAGTTTGTTGTCAGGCTATAGGCAGGAACCTTAGCAAGTCTTCCTTCTTTCATGATCGATCTTATTCTCTCCACCTCCTTCCACAAGCCTTTATTGGCATAGATATTAGACAATACCACGTAAACACCATCACTCCAAGGTTCCAATTCTCGCAAATGCTTAGCTACCCATTCGGCCATATCCACATTCCCATATTTTTCACAGGCACCCATCAAACACCCCCATACTTCCGAATTCGGCTTCATAGGCATTTCTTCCACCATTCTTCTGGCATCCTCAAGCAATCCTGCTCGACCCAGCAGGTCTACCATGCATCCATAATGTTGCAATCGGGGTGTTATGCCATAAACATTCTTCATCATATCAAAGTAACATCTTCCTTCTTGAACAGTCCCCCCGTGCACACAAGCACTAAGCACTCCAATAAAAGTCACATAATTCGGCTTCACTCCAGTCTCCCTCATATGCCAGAAGCATTGGAGGGCTTCCTTCACATGTCCATGCATTGCATAACCGACAATCATGGACGTCCATGACGATACATTCCATTCCTCCATTGTTGCAAAAACTCTGTATGCCAGGTCCATCCGCCCACACTTCCCATACATATCTATCAGCGAATTCGACATCAAAATGTCCGGCTTCTCAGCTTCTTCAGCCTGGAAAACGCATTTATGCAACTGGAGAGCCAGGTTGAAGTCACCAATACTTCCACAAGCTGAGGTGAGGCTAACCATAGTAACCCCATCCGGTGCAAATCCATGCCTCCTCATATCAACAAACACATGTATCGCATCCCTGGAAAATCCACCCTGGGAAAGGCCACCAATTACAGCATTCCAAGAACCAAGCTTCGGGTCAGGATTTTCGTCAAACACCTTTCGGGCACTGTCAAATTCACCAGCTTTAAAATACAAATTAATAAACCCAGTTTCGCAGTACTCATTAGATTGCAGTCCAATCTTGATACCAACGGAATGAACCTGTTTCCCAAGCTCAATATGAAAAGATTGGCACACGGACTTGACAACAATGGGAAGGGTGTAGCAATCGGGCAAAACCCCAGCCCGCAACATGGAAACATGGATGCGAAGCGCGTGGCGTGGAGCCTCTAGCCTAACGTATGACCTTATAATATTGTTCCAATGAAACGGCGCCGGGTTGGAGATCAAAAAGTGCGTCCTTAGAACGTGAGCGTACAATCTGTTAAGTTCCGGCACAGTTGTACAATTAGACAACAAAGTAGCTATCAGCGTTACACCGTTGTTCCCAGAATTCAGAAGAGACGGAGTAGTACAATTTTGGGTAGAAAAACAACGACAAGAAATGGGGAATCTAAGTTGGTAGAACCTGGGAGCAATCACAGACATAATAGGATCGTGGAGCTGCTACATCCTCCCGGCTCCCAGAACGACCGGGGCAAGAGCGCGAAAAAAAGAACGGGCCCAGTATATGGGCCTTATTATTAATGTGAAAAATAAAAATAGTGGGCCTGGACCCGGATGGCCCTACATAAATATATAAAAATTAAAAAAAAATGAGTTTGAGTTGCAGGCAGACAATGTTAGTTTTTTGGTGAAGCAGAAACTGAAATTCCGATGGAGGAGGAGGCTGTGGAATCATCGACGGTTCCGGATCTGGACGATGACGATTCATCATCGACGCTTCTAGATCTCACGAGCTATCAGCTCCATGACCTCGACTCGGTCGAGTTATCACCCAACCTCACCGAGTTGGACCTCACCGCGAATCGCCTGTCCACGTTGGACCCTCGCATAGGGCACCTTTCCCATCTCAAGAAGCTTTCGCTTCGTCAAAACCTCGTCACCGACGACGCCGTTCGGCCTCTCTCTTCCTGGAACGCCCTCTCCTCTCTCGAGGTACTCTTTCCTTATCGTTCAAGGTTCTCTTTGGACGCATCCAAATTTCTGAAACCGTTTTTTTTTATTATTTAATTTTGTGCAGGAGCTTGTGCTGCGTGATAATCAATTAAGGAACGTTCCTGACGTCAGCATATTCGAGAAACTTGTGGTTTTTGATGTTTCGTTCAACGAGATCACTTCGCTACATGGCTTGTCCAGGGTCTCTAACAAGCTCAAGGAACTCTACGTATCCAAAAATGAAGTCGCGAAGATTGAGGAGATTGATCACTTCCTTCAACTGCAGATTCTTGAACTTGGCTCCAATAAATTGCGGGTATGTTCACGTGAGGGCGTTGAGTAACCATGTGCCTTTGTTTTTTTCTTCAGTGTTTTGATGTTTACGTTTCTGATTCAGGTGATGGAGAATTTCCAGAATCTCACGAATTTGCAGGAGCTGTGGCTTGGACGTAATCGAATTAAGGCTGTGAATCTTTGTGGTCTGAAATACATCAAGAAGATTAGTTTGCAGAGCAATCGTCTCACTTCAATGGCGGGGTTTGAGGTATGTCGTTTGCCAATAGTCCAATGTTAAATGTAAAACAATTGAGGGTGCTATTGACTCACTAAACCATAGTATATGTTGCCCTCAATTTGAATCCAAAAATTTGAACTTGTTGATCAATTGGGGGGAGGGGGGGGGGAGCAGAGGGTGGCGGGGAGGTTTCTATTTTTTTTTGCATGTTTTGTTTATAGCTGTAAGCTTTTTTCCCTCTCCTCTGGGATACAGGGTTGCATAGCTCTGGAAGAACTATACTTGAGCCATAATGGTATCACAAAAATGGAAGGCTTGTCTTCGTTAGCCAATCTCCGCGTTTTAGATGTATCATCGAATAAGCTAACCTCTGTGGATGACATTCTGAACCTGACGCAGTATGTCCATTCCTCTTTTCCCCTCGCCACAGATAATCTTTTCTGGTCTTATGTTGTTAATTTCACTGCCTTGTTTAATCTATTGTAGATTGGAAGATTTGTGGCTCAATGACAACCAAATAGCATCACTTGAAGGAATTGCTGAGGCTGCTGCTGGTTCAAGAGAGAAGCTTACAACTATCTACCTTGAAAATAACCCATGTGTATGGTTATCTTTTAGTCTTACAAATTTGTTTTTTTTTATTTATTTCGGGAAACACTTATATTTGAAGATTGGACTAGATATTGTTATTTGCAATGTACTATGGGTTTCATTTCCTTTTTGGTGGGTCTTCCATTACTTTCAGCCATCATTTTATCGTTAGGGAGTTGTATAGTATGGCATAAAGTGTGGATAATTTTAACTGTGCTTCATTTAGAACATATTAGCCCCCATTATCACTAACAAGGTAAATGACAAACCACCTATGTTCGTCATGCTCATTATTTGTCTGAATGTGGTTTTCCCCATTGCAAGGTGGCATTTCTTTACTATTCATCTGGGGGTTTGGCTGGAAAATAAATGAAGGCTTTGTAAAAGCATCATTTGTTTGTTGGACCGTTGTTATTTTCAGCATATAGCATTTCAGACCTGTAGGTTTCTTTTTTCTGAGTATTGGGTTCTAGGGGGAAGCTTATGTTGACATTATATAATATCCTGCGTGATAGATTCCACGTTGTGTTTTGACAGATGTTCCTTCTTTAGGATTTTCCAGTCATATGATGTATTTCTTTAAGAACTTAATCCCCTGCTTTTTTCTCGCAGGCCAAGTTACCCAAGTATGCTGCGACCCTAAGGGAAATCTTCCCCAACATCCAACAAATTGATTCTCATGTATTTTCTTAGAAGTTTCTTGGCTTCAGCTTTTCTGAAAACCGTTGCTTTGAAGCTGTCTTTTCAAATCCATTGGTAAGTTATATATAGTTCTTTGTATACTTTTTGTCACTGATAATAGTTGTGTTTCGGAATGCACTTCGATTAGTTTCTGCTATGTCTGTCACACATGCAGATTCTGGTTTGAAAGATTGATAATTGGGCTCTATCCACCTAATGAAGAGAATATGCTTATCAACCAGTGGATGATGATGTGGCCTGACCATTGGTTACCTGTCGAATGAATATGCTTGTTATATGTATCTTGTTTTACAGACCACATTTCAGTTTATTTATGTTCTTTTGGCAACCCATTTTTGAGAAGTAATGCTTTCTTTCTGCTGTTTATGAAATTTCCGGCTACCATTGGGGTGTACGGAGGATGTACATTAATGATTGTCAAGAGATTCATTAAAATGTTTTATTGATTTCCTATCCATAACCAAGTAAATATTTGTTTTTTAATAACGTCCGTATCAGCTAGCTCTGCAATTCTTGAAGAGTTCCCTCTCCTCCAGTGCTGTTCTGCTGGATGGCTGTCAAATTCCTGTTTATGCGGGCCAGCTAGAATATACAGGCTAATCTAATACAGGCTGAACCAAATGGTTTTAGAAATAAGCTGTTCGGTAGGTCTGCAAGGACTATACGTAACAAAGAAATGAATAAACCGCCAACTTGCTGTTTCAATGATTATAAGTTTTACCACGTTGGTCTTTCAAACTTTCTGTGTTAATCATATTAGACTTCTTGCATTGCCTATGATCAGCACTATATAATAAACCACATAAAGACTCCATCACATTAAATATCACTCAAAGATATCATCTGAAGACTGCAATGTCTACACATGAACTTAAGAAAGCACTTCAGAATCAGATGTAGCATGGAGAGGCAAATCTGTCGAAAATTGTATTGTTTAAGAATTATTACGTTATTTTATAATTTTTAAAGAATATGTTCTTAATATAGAAATATTAACATGTTAAGATTTCTTATTAAGGATATCCATCTTAAGGAATTAATATTTCATAAGGATATCATATTTAATTTGAGACTCTAAAATTTTATACCTCATTTGAGTTTATTTAAGATTTCACATTTTATTAAAATTTAGTGCTTGATTAAGATTTATTTAAATTTTTATTACGGTTGAGATATAAATACACTTTAGGTGCTTTATATATTATACGAGAATATTTTTAGTTCTCCTTTAGCATTAAGTATTCAGTCCTTTGCTTTCATATCTCACAATAGCAACATTAAATGTCGCAATTTTTCTATTTTTTTTATTTTAAAAAGGAGAAAATTAAGCATATATTCTGCTTGTATGATAGTTGATAAATGAGGAATAAGAGAGAAAGAAGGATAGAAATAAATGAGAACTAGAATGAAAAATATGATGTTTGAATGGACAGAAATAAAAAATAAAAATAAAATTTTTATTTGTTTAGATGAATGATAGAAAAAGTAGAAAGAAAAAAGGAATTGTATAAAAGAACTTTTTATATTAATTAAAAAATTAAATTTGATACAAAAATTTTAATTATTCTTTATTATTTTTATCAAATTTTTAATTTTTTATGTTACTAAAAAAATTTATTTTTATGAAAACTAAGACAAAATAATTCAAACCAACTTTCTCTTCTCAAACAAATTATGAGAAACATTTTATCTTCCTGCCTTTTATTTTCACCTCTTTCAAACCTTGGGTAAGATATATTGATTTTAAGGAGAAAAAGATGTACTACAAGAGGGTTGAAAAAATAACCTAAATTGAATTTTAATTAAAATATACTAACACTGTCATTTAATTATGGATTATTATGTAGTTAAAAATAATTATTTTTTTTAGAAAATTACGTTAAAATTGCATCCTAAATAATTTCTAATTGATTGACGTATAAAACTTTTTACATACAATATACCAAAATTAAACTCTATAAACTATTGACATAATAATAATATTTTTATAAATTATCTTGATTTTAATAAGAAAACAAAAATTTATAAGCGTGGCTGGCGGCAAAAAAATATCACATATATGTTAAAAATACAGTTGAAAATATTTTTAAAAGATAATAATTAGGATAACATAATGGTAATATAAAGTGTCTTGATTTATTATCATTTTCATAATAAGTGAATATAAAGATATATATATATATATATTAGTGATAAAAATAATAAAATTATACTTATTATTACATTCACTTTTCAATAATGGAATAGAAGTATTGATCTTTTCTATTATAAAATAACAATGAAATAGAAATTTTATTTCGCTTTATTTTGTTTTATTATATTTTGTACCATTCATTTATCATTAAATATCTAAACATAACATTAAAATAGTAATAGTTTTATTTTTTTAATAGGGAAACCTTTATACAGGCAACTTAGACCTTTATGATTGATTTAAAATGAAGAATTTTCATTTAAGCTATGAATCCCATTCTCAAGTTATTTGGCGGGGCAAAAAAAATCTGAAAGGGCCTTACCAAAGAAAATTATCAGAGCAAACAATTACTCATTACAAATACTTATCCTCCAAGTGGGGTCAATAAAAGCATTATGGCACAACCTGCTGCAGTAAGTGAACAAATTAGAAAGCCAAAGAATCTCACAAATACAATGTAGAAGGCATATTGATTTCTTCCCTGAAGTTACTCCATGATTAAGAGTATTATGCGACATACCATGTTTTATTTATTAGCTGTTAGACTTTCTTAGGTAAGCTGTAGTTCCTTTTAAGGAACTTAGAAGCAGTGTCATCATTCCGATGACACAAAACTCGCAAAAGAGTGTTCGGTTCTCTTGGGCTCCATTGACCAGATGTTGGGGGTAATGGTAACCGGGATTTGGCTGAAGAACCATACATTTCCAAAATAAGCTGACCGAATAGGTTAATCAAGTGCTCAGTATCCATGCTGAACAACGGAAGCAGAGTTTTAACAGTGGTAGAATGATTTTCTATCAAATCAGCAGGTAAACCATCGCCACTGGCCCAGAACAAATCAGTCAGAAGCTTCAAGTCTTCCTCTATTATACCATGGTCTTCAAGAGAGAAAGCACGTGCTGGACCTCCAGCTAGCAAAACCATCAAGAACCCATCAAAAGAAGCCTTCATTACCTCAGTAATTACCTGTGTTATGGCTTTATTATGCACTGTTGACAATATAATCTTCAAGCATTGGTCAAGCTCCTCAAGAAAAGGCTGAATCCTAGTCGACGAAACTTCACCAACATACAGGCCTTCCCAAAGAACATGACATAGATCCTGGAAAATCAATTTGTATGCCATAGCCTCAGAGAGTTGATGGAAAACTTCAACAGAAGCAGCTGTAGAAAGCTTGAACTTCAACCCTGTCTCTATACCATCCTCTTTGGTGGATTTAGAATTCCTAAGACGAGTAAGTGTCCTCTTTTCCAAAACCTTTAGTTCCCTGCCAATGCGCTGCATGGTATTTATGCGAACACAAAATTGGGGTAGTCCAAATGAGTTGTCTACATTTGTAGTTCCAAGGTGGAATATCCTTCTCTGAGTCACTTGTAACTTCTCTTTTTTCCTGAATACACCATGAAATTTTGATCCTGATGAGCACCGAGTCAAAGCAGGCATGATTGGGATGAAAGTATTACGGTTCCCTGCAGATCATAATATCAAAGAAAGTGTGGTCAATGTGGGGACTACTGAATAGCTCTTTTAGTATATCTAGTTTTACATTGTAAATATGTACCACAGCCAGATTTGGCCTTCAAAATGTACTGTTGGAGAGATTTGTCAAGACCAGACATCAGTTCTGGAAGCAAAACTGCATGCATGGGTATAGGCAACAGAAAGAATGCTTCCAGAGAGTCATCTATGATTTGTAGAACTTCAAGCGCAGAAGGAGCAAAGCACTCTTTATTTGCATGTGGATTCCATACCTGCAGGAAAATGGATGGTGAAGTTAGGTCATGTATCATAAATAAAAAATGTTATGCTTTATTAGAGCAAGTAGTAGGTGTCTAGTGTAGGGCATTACTGAGCTTCATAATCAAGTTTGTGGAAGAGAAGACACTTGACATCCCAGCAGTCCCAAAAAATACCAATTAGGCATTTCCCTTTATGGTAATGACACAATAAAATACAGATTTCTAATATTTGATTCACATTATTGTAATATTGATAAATAGTTAAGCTTCTTCTTTGAGAAGATCTCAGGACTTTTAACTTTTTATGGGCATAGGCAGAAGGAAGAGCGATAGATCTAAACTTGTTAATTATGCATTGACACTGTTTTCATGGTTTGGCTTTGTTCCATTTTTATTTGCATGTCATCTAGTTAATATTTTTTTTATAAAAAAAATCTCTTAATAAAAAAATAAATAGAAATAAACAACATTTTAATATTTTTTTTACTTTCATAGATTATTAGCAACAAGATTAGGCATACCTCTTCTTGTAGATTTGTGTCAACCCATTCCTCCAGTCTATCCACCCTGGTATTGATCCATGACTTGACCAGATTGACAATTACAGCTTCAGCCTCATAAGGGTACATCTCTCTTATAACGGATTTCCCACCATCTTCACTGTCAACTGAATCTTCCACTGCTATCTGTACTAGATCTTTCTCCAATTTGTCAGCAGCCATCAGCATTTCTACAGCATCAGGAGTCAATTCCGTAACACTCCTGACATATTGCTTCAACTCATGACCATAACACACGTGAAGGGTAGCAACAGCAACACCAGCAGCAAGTGGATGCCATCTCTTCAGTATAGGACTAAATATTGCCATCTCATTAAAAGCCAGCTCGCTGATGTCTCGTGCAAGAACGGAGAGACTTAGAAAGGCTTGATCCTGTTGCCTAGGTACATACTTGCTGTTCCTGGGATCCAGTTTCTCCAATTTCTGTTTAAAATTAAAAGACAGATTAATGAGTTTAAAGTCGGACTGTTGCCATCCGAAAGGAAGTATTTGAGATAGTACCAATTAACTTTTCATAATTTAACATATGTCTGTACCATCTAAAAGGAAGTATTCATGTTTAGGGAGTTTGAATGGTGGAACTTGCCTGAACGAAAGCAGCATGCAATGATGATGTGATATAATTTTCAACTTTAGTGCAGGATACATCAGCTTCTTTCCTCATCCTATTACACTCAAGAGAGATATCTTCTGCCAATATCTTTGCTGACGATACTGCAAGAGAAACAACACCTGGCATTGATTCAATATTCTCATTATGGAAATTATCATGGTATGTTAGGAGCCTTTCTTCCGCCCAACTTAATATCAAATTCAATGTGGAGCTCAAGGATTTTGAGTAAAGTGGATCATTCATTGCCTTGGCATCTTTCTCAACTTCTGCTAGTAGATTACTCGATGCAAGCAACAGATCATTAGCCACTTGACCAGAGGCAACATACCGTTGAAATAAGACCCAGGAAAAACAAACATTATGCAGCATCTCATTTATTCCAAGCATAACCCAGGTCGTCTTAATGAGCTCCAATACCTCATCAGCCTCATCTATCACACAGGTTTCTTCATGATTATCGAAACACGCTTCTAACAAAATTTGGTAGATCCTAAGATTCAGTGGAAACCCATCAGCCCAATGGCATGTCTCAGGAATCGACCCGTCAAATGATCTCCAAGCAAGAGACATAACAACACTCCGAAGTGTGTGCATTGCTTCACTGTCTTTTCCAATATCCATGGGTTTCTCAAGGCCTCCATGGATTATGTTCTGCAGACGCAGTGCACAAATATCTTCCTTTTCTAATGACAAGTGAGGATGCAAGAGGAGTCCTGCTTCAAGAACCTTCAAATTTCTCCTTAGCCAAGCTTCATACTCTTGTTGACTAGGAAAATCTGAACACTTCAGCTGTTGTATTAGCTCAAGTGGCAGAACCATCCATTCTATTCGTCTTCCTAGCTATTTCAATAATAAAGACCATGTAAGCTAGTTATCATCAAAGAATGATGAGTTGAAATTTTAGAATTTAATGCCCCTTATTCATAAAGAAATATTAAACAAGTGTAACCTTTTTTCTAGCTCAACATAAGAGAATCGACCAATGTATATCCGCAAATTAACTTACATATTTGTGTACATTCCAAATTCGATGCATATAAATTTTTCTCATTTTTTTTTTTAAAAGGGATGGATTTGGATGTGCATCATGTGCGACGTAAAGTTATCTTTTCCGCATAATAATCATTGGCCAATAAACAAGGCAACAAGAAAAGAATAGATGGAAACTACCTTTCCCAGTGTGTTGCATTCCATGCCGTCTTTTTTCCAAATGTATTATTTATATTATAAAATTGTAAAATAAAGCATATAATATAGATATTTTTTATTTATCTTCGTTGCATTATTTTTTGCATCTCGTATTTCTTTTTCTTTGTTGTATAAATCCTTCTACTATATTGCAAATCCACATCTTTTTAAAGGAGTCTATACCACTAATATTATTCACATGATTTGTGTCAGGCTAGTTATCCTTTACATATTCACTTAATAAAAAGAATCATTGTATTCTAATAACTTATTTTTGTAATTATTTTTATTTTTATTTATCATATTATTATATATTTTCCCTTTTTGAAGAACATTATCCTAAGATTATTAATTAAGGAACTAAAAATTAAAAAAAATTAAAAATTATAATGACTAAACATTAATAATATTTTTATTTCTTTTGCTTTATTATTTTATTTTTTCATTTAAAATTTTTGTCATTTTTGAAAATGTTGTCTATTTTCATCTATCACATATCACTTATGTGATTAATTAAAATAAATACATAAAATAATCGAGAATATAAATAAAAATATTTTAATTGAAAATAATAATATAATATATCAATTAAAATGTTCTTAATTATGAATATATAGACTTAAATAATAAAATAAAAATAAAGAAAAGAATAAAAACATTCTACTTTCAACTTCTGAATGGTCTCAATAGGATTTTCAAATAAATTATAGTTTGGAGCAGAAATTGACCTGGCCTGCAGCTACTCTGAGCAGGGCACGCCTGACTCTTGTATCCATGGTTTCCGAAACCTTCATCTGCACTCTCATCAACTCCCCCGTCGTCACTGCCCTTTTACTCGCAAACGACGACGTTTTCAGACCAAGCTTCTTCTTCACCTTACTCGACGTCGTCCAAGTCAGCGACCTGTACAACGACGGCGACGGACTCCGCTGATCTCCTCTGTTAGAGTTAGGGTGTAAGATGAACGTTAACGGCTTTGGTCCAGAACTCCGGCAAGCCGCAACAAGGATCTCGTAAGCCGTTTCCCGGAGCTCCGATTCGGATAAATTTGGAGCCACGCCGGCGAAAGGAGAGGGAAGGTCATCAATCTTGACTTGGTGCACGTGCATGGCGTTCTGCAACTCTCCTCAAGCTGAAGCTGATTAGCATTGCTTACGGAAAATAATGAAAAAGAAATTGCAACGTTGAGTGTGAGGGAAAGTGAGTTTGTGTGAAGATTGGGTTTCTTATTGCTGCTTGGCTTATAAGGTACCATAGCAGCATCATATTGCTTGGTCATTGTGAGCCACTTTCAAGTTCGAGAACGAATACGAAGACGTGTTTTCAATCGTCTTGCTTTGTAGGAGGGAATTTTTGCTTGTCTTCTGTCTGAAAATCTCAATTTCCATGGAACGGTGTGGACGCTTGCCGTATTTTTATGATAATTTTGCGTGTTCAACATTTGGAAGCAAGTAAATGAAAAGCAAATTATATTATTGGTCTACTTACTAAATTTCATTTTTTTCAAGAGACTTGTCGTATTATCATGATGATTTTGCAAGACAAAAATTAATTAATATAATACTTTTTATAAAAATAAAAAAATTAATTATGTTTCTTAACTTTTTTGCTCACAGACTTAAACACCAGTAATATTACATGAACCGGAGGGAAAGGGAAATGAGATGACATATATATTCCATCGTTGTTTGCAAGTTTTTTATTTTTTAAAAAATCAGTTTAATTGCATACATTATGGTTCTAATCAATTTCTAAGTGACACACATAGTAAAAATAAATGATACTTTTTATTTATACTCTCATTTAATAGTTATGGAAATTATATATTTTATCAATTATTTCATATTTTTACCTATCGCTTACTAATATGGAAAGTTGAAAAGGAATAAATGAAATAATTATATATAAATAGAAACATTTTGAAAAAAATATAATAACATAATATATCTATTTTTTTAATCCATATGCTTAATTTTAAACGACAAAATAAGAGAATAAAGGAGTACTTTTTTAATTAAAAATTTATAAGAATAATTTTATATCTTTGTAAAAAATTAAATAGATATTATATTAATGTATATCATTATTTTATCTATTTAATATATTTAATAAAAATATTAATTTTTAAAATATTATTGTATTTCTTATAGTTTTTTACTTTTAATAACTTGAAAAGTAATTATAAAAATATGCATACAATTAAATTAAAAATCTGGAGTATAAATTATAAAAAAAATTATAAATCAAACAAATAGAAAGTTAATAAAGAAACAAGTAAAATGATAAAAAAAATTAAAATTAATAAAAAGTTTTACATGACAATTTTAATAAACAAATTTAGTATTATGTATTAATTTAAATATTTTATAGCTTATAGGTAGAGTTAAGAGTGTTGGCTAGGAATAATTTTTTTAATTTTTGTTAAAAAAGCACTAAGTTCTGTTTAGGCTGTTCTGGCATTATTTTTTTTTTAAATATCATAATATTTTAAAAAAATTTATAGAATATTATCCGTGTCAGTAAAAAAGCCTCTGTTGAAACATGATAATTCCTGTTAATATATCTCAACCGTCCATTTCATACTAAAAACCTTATCAAGGGTTAGAATAAAACAGGACACTATTTCACGTTCCTCAGAAATTGCTGAGAGTCCCAGAAACACCTTCACGGCTTCTCCACAATCACTCTAAGGTTCTCGTCGTCTCCGCCGGCGCCGAGCACCTCGAAGATCCCCGCAACCTCCCCTTCGATCTCATATTCGAAGAGGCGTTGTTCCCCTCGGTTCGCAGCGGTGATGGAACACACTGAGGAGTATGTGTTTGTACTTCTTTTATTGAATGATTATAGTTATATGCTTTGTGGACTTAACTTGCTTACGAGTATTCGTGAATTTTTTTTTTTACTGTGAAAGTAAAGAAGGACTGTGTTGTTACTTTGAGCATTCTAGAGAATGACGTCTAGCATTTTGAAGGGATTTCAGAGGATGAAGTGCCTATTGTACTGATATTGGTTATTTGTGTTGGCAATAGATTGAATTGAATTTCCTATCTTCTTATTGTTGTCTTCTACCGTTATTCTTGTATGATATCCTTATTTGCGATTGGATTACACTGGGACTCTCACCAATTGTGGATTAATTATCTTGAAATGAAACTGATTGTGTAATTGTAATGTATATTGTTATTTGCATATTTTTCTTTTGGGGAAGGATGGAAGGATTAGTGACAGAGGAGGCCTCGATGTCAAATCATTGTCATGTGAAGGACCTAGGAATTATTAGAATCAATGATTTTTCTGGAGGCCTAAATATGTTTGAATTAATTTCAAAGTTCTGCTACAACAACTGTTAATCCCTTTCTGTGGTTAATGTGCTCCCATTCATTGCTTTGTTGCGCAGAGCCGCAGATTATGTTGTAATGGCTGAGGAGGTCTTCAGCAACAAACTCTTGCAGCTAACTGAATTTTATTTTATGTTAATGCATTATTTGCTTTACTTGAGTGTGGGATACGTCCAATTAGACCATGGGAGCAAGTCTTACTTTATTAGGAATGGGTCTATCGGAACCCTCTTGAAACTAACAAAAATTTACTATTAAGAATTAAGAAAATTGGACAAAAATAAGTCTTTAATTGAACATGAATTAGGAAGTGAATCGAAGGAACATGGGTTGCAAGTCATCATCCTCTTGGGCTGGAATATTTTTTCTGCACTTGCTTCTCAATTTACTCCTTTGATTTTTCCTCTTCTTTCTTCAGCTTCACCGTTTGATTACAAGTACAACTCATTGTGTATCCGAGTCTGGGAACTGATGTCTCCTAACATCATCATCGACTTTGTGTTTTTGTTGGCTGATTCAATTTGTCCCGAGAAGCGCTTTCCTCATTTTAATGTTAAGTGAAAAGATGGTAACGTCTTTTGGCTACAGGCCCCTGGTTTGATATTTTTGGACTTGGTTGTGTTGGCTAGCTATTTAAAACTAGTCCTTTGATTCTTTTTTTTTCTTTAATTTCCAAACTTAATTGTTGCTTTTTCCTTATTATGTTAGATTCATGCTGGTGGCATAATTATGTTCCTTGCAATGTTTGGGCATGTAGCTATTCCATTTTTGTTTTATGCATGTAGCTTAAACTCAGGGTCTAGAATTACTGCCTGAAATAACTTCTGAATATATCTTGATCTGCTTTAAAATTGAAATCCTAATATATCTGGTATTCATTTTCTTAGAAATTTGAGCAGAAACCATTTGATCCACATTTTAATTTTTATCTGCTACATATTTGCAGATTTTTGGACTGGAGGTCTGTGCTGATACTGCTGTGAAAAATCCAATGTTAAGAGGTATCTCTGGTGGACAAAGGAGACCTATTACAATAGGTAAAACCTGATTTGAACCTTGTAGTGTATCTTGTTTAATCACCTCAATAAATTGATTATGTGAGAATCTTCAATAATTATAAATCTATACATACAGGGGAGATGCTGGTTGGACCAGCTGAAGGAATTGTCTCTGATGAAGCTGGTAAGGAATTATCTCAAATTGAAATTTCAATATGCTACAGTTATTTGTTTGTCATTTTGGCTTTGGAAGTTGAACTTCAGATTTTGGATGCCTAGTTCGCCTAAATACTCTTATAAAGCATGCTTTGCTACAGATTGGAAATGTCGGAGCTGATTTAACTAAATCCAGAAAATCAGTCTTGACGGCTATATAATACATGTTGTTTAAGGATCTTCACATCATGTTGTTGAGGGGTACGGGACTGTATATGCTTTTTTACCTGTATAGACATGTAAAACTCAATACTGAATTATGTTATTAGGCTGAAGTTGACTGTATCTGAACTTGGAATTTGGAATTGAGTTAGACATGGAATGGAATTGAGTGAACCTGAACCTGGTGGTGGTGAGCGAGGTTGAGTTAGCCAAACTCAAAATGATGGTCAAGCAAAAGCTTCACGAAGCCATAGATCTTCTGTACTCTCGTGGCCCAGCTTCTTTTGATGATTATACTCGTCTTGTGCTTCATTGTGCTCGGGCCAATGACTTCATTCAAGCCAAGAGACTGCAGTCTCACATGGAACTTCACCTTTTTCAACCCAAAGATTCCTTCATCCACAACCAATTCCTCCATTTGTATGCCAAATGTGGCAAGCTCTCACATGCTCAAAACCTGTTTGATAGCATGACTAGGAGGGATGTTTATTCTTGGAATGCCTTGCTTTCTGCTTATGCCAAGATGCACATGGTTGAGGATCTGCATGTTGTCTTTGATCAAATGCCTTATCGTGATTCTGTTTCATATAATACAGTGATTGCATGCTTTGCAAGTAATAGTCATTCAAGCAAAGCATTGAAAGTTCTTGTGAGAATGCAGGAAGATGGGTTTCAGCCTACCAAGTACTCCTATGTGAATGCATTGCAAGCTTGTTCTCAGCTCTTAGATTTAAGGCGTGGGAAACAGATTCATGGGAGGATTGTCGTTGATGATTTTGGGAAAAATACTTTTGTATGGAATGCTGTGACTGATATGTATGCCAAGTGTGGTGATATACACAGGGCTCGGTGGTTGTTTGATGGAATGATTAACAAGAATGTTGTTTCATGGAATCTCATGATCTCTGGGTATGTAAAAATGGGAAACCCTGATGAGTGCATTCATTTGTTTAACAAAATGCAGTTATCAGGTTTGAAACCTGACCTAATTACAGTATCAAATGTTCTCAATGCTTACTTTCAATGTGGACGTATAGATGATGCAAGGAATATATTTATTAAACTGCCCAAAAAGGATGAGATTTGTTGGACAACAATGATAGTTGGTTATGCACAAAATGGAAGAGAAGAGGATGCTTTGATGTTGTTTGGTGACATGCTGCGTGGAAATGTTCGACCTGACTGTTACACCATTTCAAGTGTGGTCAGCTCCTGTGCCAAGCTAGCCTCTTTATATCACAGTCAGGTTATCCATGGAAAAGTAATTGTAATGGGATTTGATAATAACATGCTTGTGTCAAGTGCTCTTGTTGATATGTATTGCAAATGTGGAGTCACTTGGGATGCTTGGGTCACTTTTGAAACTATGCCTATTCGAAATGTGATCACTTGGAATGCCATGATTCTGGGTTATGCACAAAATGGGCAGGTTCTAGAGGCCTTGACTCTGTATGAAAGAATGCAACAAGAAAATTTCAAACCTGATAATATTACTTATGTGGGTGTCTTATCTGCTTGTATCAATGCTGATATGGTCAAAGAAGGACATAAGTACTTTGATTCAATCAGTGAACAAGGAATGACACCCACATTGGATCACTATGCGTGTATGGTCACTCTCCTCGGTCGGTCAGGTAGTATTGATAAAGCTGTGGATCTGATTGAGGGTATGCCTCATGAACCAGATTACCAGATTTGGTTCACCTTATTATCTGTTTGTGCCAAAGGTGACCTAAAGATTGCCGAGTTGGCAGCTAGTCATCTCTTTGAACTGGATTCAAATAATGCTGGACCTTATATCATGCTTTCCAACTTGTATGCTGCTTGTGGGAGATGGAAAGATGTGGCTATTGTAAGATCTCTCATGAAGGAAAAGAATGCAAAGAAGTTTGCTGCATACAGTTGGGTTGAGGTTGAGAATGAAGTCCATAGATTTATTTCGAATGATCACTCTCATCCAGAAATTGAAAGAATCTATGGTGAATTGAACAGGTTGATCTCAACATTGCAACAAATTGGGTATAATCCAGATACAAACATTGTCCTGCATAATGTGGGGGAGGAAGAAAAATTTAGATCCATCTCTCAACACAGTGAGAAACTTGCTCTTGCGTTTGCTTTAATTAGAAAGCCCAACGGAGTTGCACCAATACGGATCATAAAGAATATACGTGTTTGTGATGACTGTCATGTATTTATGAAATTTGCATCGATAAGTATAGCCCGACCAATCATTATGAGAGACTCGAATAGGTTTCATCATTTCTCCGGGGGAAAGTGCTCTTGCAAGGACCGTTGGTGAAGTTTCAATCAGATGGTAATGTGCTTTACTGTTTCCCAAAGGAGGGGTGCTGGCAATGTGATATGCACTATGTATAACACAACTGTGCTGAAATGAGAATTCTAGGTGAAAAGAACGACTATTATACTCTGAATTCATTGATCGATATTTGGCATGGAATGAGTTGGCAGAGCCTTGAATGAACTGTCCAGAAAATTATCAAAGGCTCATAACTTGCTGGGAATTTGAGGCTAAATATTGTTTGTGACATATGCTGTATTTAACCTAATGTTGTAGCAAGGACAATTACTAGGTTCTGAAGGTAAATTTGAATTATGATTATATATATTTCAAAACCTTTATATAGTTTTTACTAATAAAGAAAAAGGTCAGATCAAGTGGTAGTATGATAAGGACATTGGGAGAACCATACTACAAAAGCTATCCCTTACTTTCAATATGGGACTCAAGTTCCGTACCTCGCAATTAGATCCTAATATCCCATCACGCTCCACAGCCTTGGTGCTGATGCAAGCTGACCATGCATATTTCCCTTTGACTAGTCCCGTGTGAACTCTGTAATGTTAGTGTTACCACAAGTGGCACTCGGTTGCAGTTGAGAGACATGGTAGAAGGCTTTAATATCAATTGATAAGAACCATGCAAGAACCACACTACAAACCGGCTATTATAGTAAAAGAGTCCATGACCGTATAAACTCCACACCAAAGTTCCATATTTTCAATTGGATTTTAACCTAATGTTATATGACATCTTGTATTTAAGGGGAAAATCTTGAAGTTCCATCACCTTCGGTTCTAATTTTTCTTTTCTTTCTCAGCGGCTCATTTTTAATTTCTGCTGCATATCATTGATAAGAACACATGTTGATTTGTTATCATCATTGTTTATATTTAATAACCGATCAATATCATATTACAGTTGCAGGCTGGTTTATGCTGCATATCATTGATGAGAATACCTGTTCATTTGTTTTCGATATTTTTTACATTTAATAACTGATCAATGGTCATATATTACTGTTACAGGCTATTGGTAGGCATAATGTGCCGTGATTCTATTTAATGAAGAATTATGAGTGGATATTGGTTCTCTATAACATTACAGAGCCAAGTTTGTGGAAGATCTACAATAACAAGAAGTCTAAATTGCTAACATGGAGATTTTGAGAACATTTATGCATCGTTCTTTTTTTCCATTTCATCTTTGCAATGGGAAAAATGAAACAATAATTTGATGATATCTTTGTATGGGATGAAGATAGCATCGCCTGAACATGATTGGATCTTAAATCTCCAATCATCAGCTCCAGTGCCAATGTTTGTGTTCATTGAGATATGCATTCTTGATCTCCACCAAGGGTGGTCCTGAAAGCTCCTTTAGGGTAAGTAATGTATAAATAGTTTCAATTTCAAACCTGACTCTTAAATAATTATTGATTAATGATTAGTTTTGTAGAAGTTAAAATACATTCTTTTGGTCTGGCATGCTTGTATATTATGGGGTTTAGGATCATTGATAACATCGTACATCAAAATTAACCTTACTCCAATAAATAACTTTTTGTTATTATGAACATTTTTTAAAAAAAATCAGGTTTAGGTTAAATTTGACCTCATATTTATCATATGCTAAAATAAATTTCTTAATTTTTCTGTAAATTCTAATATGGTCACCCATGGCTATAATTCATCAGTTGAATTTCTGCAACTGACTTTCTGGGCAGGCATGGCTTTGACGTTTGACTATGTAGGTTAAAGTGATATGGTACTCTAGAGTAACCCGTATGCCCCACGAATTAATTTGCTCTTAACATAATGCTTGTAGTTTATGTTATATAAGAAAAGTCTGGTATTTGAAAAATCATAAAGAACATGTTATAAACTCAATCACATTGCATAGAAGGTTTTGGAGATTTTCGTCCCAGTCAATTTGATGGGTGCTTTCTTTTGATTTTGTTCATCTGTACTGTTATTTTATCTTGGAGCTTCACTTACCAGTTCTAAGCGTGCTGCTTTTGGTTGAGATCCATAGAACTAATTAGATGTGCGATTCAATGCTAACATTATTTAACTATTTGTGTTGGAATTGTTATATCCTTTATTGCTTCCCTTGCGGTGAATTGTAATTAATATGTCAAGTTTACCGTGCTGTTCGAGCTATCTCGATATGATCCATGATATATCTAGTTTCATGGTAATCATGTTTGTTGAGAATTGCTCTGATCTATTCTCATCTAGGATTGGCTTTTGTAGCCAGTGGAGGGCTTCGGCCTTTGGTTTAGCTGCTGCATATAAAGAATCCTTTTCAGGCTATTGACAGAATATATATGTACACCTCAAGAAGTGTATGCATTTTCCCCCCTTGATCCACTCAGACTAATCTTACGGGAGTTTTCGTTGCTATTTGTCTTAATTCAATCTTTCTAAACACAACTTGTGTGTAATTTTATTTATAAAATTGATCTCTCGTTTATATAATTATATTTTTATGAAATTATAAAATTTAATTGTTTTTCATTATTTTCTTTTTTAGAGGTACATATTGTTTTAATATATTTATGTCATTGATTCTTGATTAAGAATCTCATTAAAATTAAGCATAAAATAGATTAAAATAAAAATTATTTAGTCTTTCAATCAAACTACAAAGATATATATAAAAATTAAATGATTTAGGTGTTGAATTTATTTATTTTAGTTTTTAAAATTATTTTGTAAATTAATTTTCAGAAATGGAAGTAGAAGAGGATAAGTGAAGAAAAAATTAAATAATATGTAAAAAGTATAAATAATAAAAATTAAAATAATTTAAATCTGTTTTTGATGTTTTAATTTTAAAGTTATTAAAGAGATTAATCTTTAAAATAGTTTTCAGAAATTTAATTCATCAAATAAAATTTTTAGTGTTTTAATTTTTAGAATAAATTATTAAAAATAAAGAACAAACAAAATCCGTAATCTAATTGAAACTGTTTTAATTAATGTTGTATTTAAATGACTTTGCCATTATATAAATCAATTTGAATTAAGCTTTAATACATTTCTATGATTGTATTAGATAATATTTTTGTTTAAACATCGATTGAAATCAAAATGTGAAAACCCTTAATTTTCTTTTATGCATATTGGCTATTGCTCCCAAAGAATGGCAACTCCATCAGGATGGTTATGAAGAGGATTGAAACAACTCATGGTGAGGATATGTGGCATAGTTGAATGTCTTACTCATGATACATAATCATAGATCTCATTATATCTGAATTAAATACCTCATAATTTAGATAGCAGAACTTATACCTGGATATATTCGAAAATAAAATCTTGTGCATGCATATGTAAGTTAACTTTTTCTGTTTAAAAATCGGACTGGATGATTGATTAATTAAATAAAAAATTAGTTATATCATTGGATTTTAACAAACCGATAAACCAATCAAATTAGTCTTCCTATAAACTAAAACCAGTTAAAATTAGATGTGAATATGTGATAGGGAATCAATTTTTACCAGATTTTTTAAAAAATATTCCTAAATATATTAAAATAATTAAAGGTTTATATTTGAGATGTGTACATAAAATACTATTACTAAATTTATTTAAGATAATTTTTATCTTATAAAATATGTGTCATAATCTTTTTATGTCAATTTAAACTTTTATTTATATTTTTATATTAATTTGTAATTTTATATTTTATATAATATTAAAATATATATATTTAATTATCACTGATTTTATTAGATTTTAATGACTAAAATTATGAACTAATTTTAAAAACATCGAATGAAATATATGAAGAAATGATTTATCAGCGTACTAGTTATTTTATTGTCCAAGGCGTAAAGATTAATATGGGCTTAAAATGGATCCAGTAAGAAGCTATTCGGTCCTATGCAGAATACTTTTGTTTGCTTGCTTGCTTGTTTCCTATGGAGTCCTAAATTTATCCAAAATCAATAATTTGGTTCGTTTCTCTCTCTCTCTCCACCATTTGCCCCGCTCTTTATTATAACTAATGTTTTTTCTTTATTATAATTAATGAAATTACACACTTAAACCAAAAAATTGAGGACAATACTATGTATAGTTCTATTAATCTTACTTATATGCAATTAATTGGTAAGACCAAATTATTGCTACTCAAAGGTCTTGCTGGCAATTTTCATTTTTGGATCATGCTATAAAAGGAATTCATCTTCTCTATGATTTTATTCAATAGGTGGGGAGTGGGGCAACATTTATAAATATTTATGGAGAGGGATCCATATTCAAATTACAACTTTATAAGTATTATTATTGGTTCTGGTTGAAACTTGAGACATCGTCTCACTTTTGCGTAAGGTGATTTATCCTACTTTTAAACATTGTATTACCGAAAAAATTACCTCAAGATAATATAGTTTTACCAAAATATTATAATAAAATCACCATTTTATAAAAATATTAATCAATTTTTTATTAAATGTTTAAATCGGTTCTTGAAATATATAGATAGGACATTAATTTGATATTTTCAATGTTTTTTATTTAGTTTTTAAAGTATAACATAGTCATTAATTTATGTATGCTAAAATAAACATAAAAGACTAAATTGACGCTTATTTAAAACATGAAAAGACTAATTAATGTATAAAATTTCTAAAATTAAACTAATGTGCCATATATATTTAAAAGACTATTTTGGACGATTATTGATTTTCTTTTTTCTTCACCTATATCACCAAGAGATGAGATGTGTTGAACATGGCAATCAGCGATAAATGCAGCATGAACTTTATCTAAGATTTTTGTGTCTGCAGGTTGCCCGTAGAAATAGAACAAAGAAACCCAAAAATGGTGAATAAAATTCACACACGTGCGTGGAAATTTTTAGGAGGTCCTTGTCTGTCTCAACGTCAACAGACAGAGCCCCACAATTTGCTGCCACTTGTCCGTAGTTGTCTTACTTTTTGGTGTGGCATTATCAAATATCAATATCATGATTCATGGATACTTTCACAACATTTTAAGACCATCACTTTTGATACACGTCGGCACAATCCAATTGGTGCACCAAAATACCCATCCTATTGTCTCTTTCTTCTGACACTAGCCATTCGTTCTTCTTATCTAATTAGGTAAACAAATATTCTTGTTATTTTTTATTAGAGTAAACTGTTATTTTAGTCCCTGAAATTGTTATCGAGTTTCATATTAGTTCCTGAGATAATTAAATTAACTATTTAGTCCCTAACTTTTTAAACCGTGATTCACGTTAGTCCCTGAGGTCAACTGCAACTGACGATTTGCTGATGTGTAACGTTAGTTGACGTTAAGTGACAACGTGGCCAGCCAGGTGGACATCCAAACGCTGTCGTTTTATGTGACACATGGATTTAAACGTTGAACAAATCCTTGGAGGGAAAACACAAACTTTGAATTGGCAGTTGCATTGTTATATCTGGTTTTGGAAAGAGGGAAAGAAAGCAGTTGCTGGGAACTTGTGGGTTGTTGCTGATATTGTACTCAAAATAGAACAGGTATATGCGCCCATTTGAAGCATGAAATTTTGTGTGTTTTGTTGACATTTTCATGGGGTTTGTGTAGGTTAGGGTTTTTTGGAATGTTGAAAAATTGGGGGTAATTTTTTATGCAAATATTGGGAATGAAATTTTTTATTTTGTTGAAGGATAATGTTTGTTTATTGGAAGAGTGCTTTTTGTGTGGTCCCAATTTCTGTCTTTAATATATGAAATAGCTGTGGTCCCTGTCTGTGATTGCTGACTGGTACTGTTACTAAAAAAATGGTTGTGGTCCCAAGTCTGTCTTTTTTTTTTGTGTCTGATTGCAAGAGGTTTAAATATGTATGTGTTTAAAGATGCCCCTAAGTCCATTATCCTTGGTTGGTACGTGTTTTAAAATGCATTTATTATAGTTGTGGTTCATTGTAGAGTTGATTTATTTATTCTTGGTGCAGTACTTAACTTTATTTATACATCATGGTGGAAACTTTGTTGAGGAAAATGGAATAATGAAGTACAAATGGGGCAGTGTGGATGTTTGGGAGGACTGTGATGAGGACACTTTGGATGTTTTCAGTTTCAAAAAATTTGGTATTTCTCTTGGTTATCATAATGTGAAAAGTGTTTATTGGTTGGATCCTAGTTTGAGTTTTCGTGATGGGATTAAGATTTTAAACCTTGATGTTGATTTATTAGATATGGTAGAAGTAGCCAAGATAAATGGATGCAAAATGGATATCTATTTTGAGCATTCTGTGAATGAACCTCCAGACACAGAAGTTTTGATACAAAGTGGTGAGGAAGTGGGAACTGAAAATTTGGAAACTGGTGATAATGTTAAGGGTGGAGGGTCTTTTGCTGATATTGATGCTGCAGATGGTGGACATGAGCCATTTGTAGGTGGTGAAGAGGAGGGTGGTAGGCCTGTTGGTGAGGGTTTAGTCAATGAAGCAATGCAGGAGGCTGATGTATTAGGAAGAAGCCAGCATGCTGAAGATGTTGAAGGTAATGATGGGGCACTGCATGTTGACTCAATTGAGGGTGGTAGGACTGTTGGTGAGGGTTTAGTCAAAGAAATAATGCAGGGGCCTGTGCAGTTAGAAACAACCGAGCAAGTTGAACATGTTGAAGGTCATGATGAGTATATGCATGTTGAAGCAGTTGAAAGTGGTGTTTTTGAAACTGTGGTGACAAGTCATCATGAGCATAGAACTTACATGACTAGGGGGCAGATAAAGAAAGGCACAGCAGAAGTAAGGGATGCAAGTGGTAGTGAAGATGTTATGGAAATAAGAAAGGGAGTGAGGACTGAACAAAAAAGGGCTGAAAAAGTTAAAAGTCCAACGAGAAAAACAAAAAGTCCTGCCAAGGTATTGAGGGAGAAAGAAAAAAGTTCTGCTGCTGAAAAAAGTCCTGGAAGAAGGACAAGAAGTCCAGGTATAAAAGCAACAAAGAAAGGGAAAAGGACAGAAAAGCAAATAAATCCCTCAAAAACAGTGGAAAATATAAGAAGAAGTAGTAGGATTTCAGAAAGATTTTCACACAAAGAAAGTGAGAACCTGCAGACTCCTCACAGCAAGTCTGATAGCAACAGGGGAAAGGAAAAGGTTGTGCAGGTTGAAGTTGGTGCTGCTAAAAAATCTCCCAAGAAGAAAGGACAAGAACCAATGATTCAGGTTCAAGGTAGTCCTTATAAAAAATCTAATGAAGGGAAAGAGAAAGGAAATCAAAAAGTTGTTGATGAAGATAGTGGTCTTCAAAAAGCTGATAAAGGGAGAGGAAAAGAGAAGGTTGTTGATGAAGGTGCTGGTCTTCAAAATGCTGATAAAGGCAAAGGAAAAGAGAAGGTTGTTCATGAAGGTGCTGGTCTTCAAAAAGCTGATAAAAGTAGAGGAAAAGAGAAGGTTGTTCATGAAGGTGCTGGTCTTCAAAAAACTGATAAAAGTAGAGGAAAAGAGAAGGTTGTTCATGAGGTGCTGGTCTAAAAAAACCTGATAAAGGCAGAGGAAAATAGAAGGTTATTGATGAAGGTGCTGGTCTTCAAAAACCTGATAAAGGGAAAGGAAAACAGAATGTTGTTGATGAAGATTCTGATTCATGGTCTGATGAAATCTTTGATGATAGTGATGACAATTTTGAAGGTTTAGGGGAGGACGTATCTGATGAGAGTGATTTTGATATTGAGACTATGCTTGAAGATAGAACTGATGATGGTGATGAAGGGTTGTCATGGATATCTGAAGAAATTAAAACTCCTATTAATTCAGACAATGAAGAAATGGATAGGGAGGTAAACCCACAATGGAATGAAGAGTCAACATTTGGGCATATCCAACTGGAACTTGGAATGGAATTCCCAACTATTCAATCATTCAAGAAAGCTGTGAAGGATTACACAATCCAGCTTGGTAGACAAGTCACATGGGTGAAAAATGACAAGGTACGTGCAAGAGCAAAGTGTAATCAGTCTAGCTGCAGGTGGAAGATTTTCTGCAGTTACAGTAATGCCCTTCATTGTTTTCAGATTAAAACCTTTCAAAATGAACATACTTGTGGAAGAGTGTTTAAGAATAAGCAAGCAGATCAGAAATGGGTAATTGGCAAACTGGTAAAGAAATTGAGAAAGGAGAAAAATATGAAGATTGGAGAGACAATTGACTACTTTAAACAAAGGTTTGGAGTCCATATTGATAGGACAAAGATATGGAGATCAGTGAAGAGAGCCAAGTCAATTTTGCAAGGAAATGAACAAGAACAATATGCTAAACTATGGGACTACTGTAATGAGCTGTTAAAGTGGAATCCTGGGTCCACTGTTAAGATGGAATCAACACCACAACCAGATGGCCCTCCACAATTTCGAAGAATATACATCTGTTTTGATGGCTGCAAAAAATGGTTTAAAGAGGGTTGCAGACCACTTATAGGGCTTGATGGAACTTTTTTGAAAGGGTACTATGGTGGTATACTTTTGTCTGCTGTTGGGAAAGACTCAAACAACCATATATGGGTCATTGCTTATGTTGTTGTGGATGTTGAGAACAAAGAAAACTGGACCTGGTTCTTGGATCTGTTACATAAAGACTTAGGAGACCACGTGCAATATAGGTGGAATTTTATTTCAGACATGCAGAAGGTATTTTATTTTGCATGCACACTGACTACGTAAATTAAACCAAATGTAAATTGACATTGTAGGGACCCAAAGTGAAACTTATTAAATTTCTTAGGGTTTAAATTGAAACTTTTTAAATGTATTAGGGACTAACTTGAGTATTTTCACAGGGTCTGAGACAAGCAATTCAGGATGTTATGCCAGGTGCTCCACACAGGTTCTGTGTTTGGCATTTGTGGCAAAATTTTTCAGAGCATTGGAAGAGTAGGGAGTTGAGGAATCTGTTATGGGTTTGTGCAAGATCAACAGAGGAAAACCAATTCAACAGAAATATGAATACATTGAAGGTCACAAACAAACATGCTCATGACATATTTGGCTGAGAAACCTAAAGAAGCTTGGACGAAGGCATACTTTTCACCATGGCCAAAAGTTGACAATATTTGCAATAACAATTGTAAAGTCTTCAATGCCAAGATCTTAACAGCTAGGGAGAAGCCAATAATCACAATGCTAGAGGAAATTAGGGTGATGATATTCAACACCATCACCACAAACAAGTTGAAATTGGCTAGACACTATGGACACTTACCACCAATACAACAAAGTAGGTTGGAAAAATTGAAAAAAGAATCAAATAAGTGGACAGCAACGTGGTCAGGTAGTATTAGTCCATATTTTATAAGTTATGCTTATGTATGTCATACTTACATTATTGTTTGACATTGTAGGGGATGATGATGGGCATAAGTTTGAAGTTCAATGTTGACCACATAGGGTTGCTGTTAATGTAGGAATACAAAGTTGTACATGTCGTTTCTGGGAGCTCACATGTTTATTGGTTAATTAGCTTTTATGTATAAATGCATTTTACAGCCATTGAATGATATCTGATGAAAATCTTAATCTCATTGTACACAGGAATGCCATGTGAACATGCAATAGCTGCCATTTCATATAAAAATGAGAGACCTGAAGACCATTGCCATGCATGACTCACAATGGCCTCCTATCAAGCAACCTATTCAAATCATATTGAGGCATTGCCTGGACAAGAATATTGGGGCCATACAGATCAAACACCATTGGTTCCACCAACCTTTAAGAAAAGACCAGGAAGGCCTAAAAAACAAAGAAAAAAGGAAGGCAGCGAAACAATTGTCACCCCACATAAACTTAAGAGAAAGTTAAAGGAATTTACATGCAGTGTTTGTGGTCAGCAGAATCACAATAAACAAACATGCCCTGTGACCAAGAGGCAAAGGCAGGAACAAATGCAACATGCTGGGTCAACTGATCATCCACCTGGGGCAGGAGAGGGCTCTGCTGCTGGGCCACCTCAGTTGTCTGCAATTGGGCCATCTGAAGAAACAGTTATTGAGCCAGCTGAAGTATCTGATACTGGCCTAGGTGAAGTTGGTGCTGATGTATCTGGAGACACAGAAAATTTATCTACCACCAACCTCTTTAGGCCAAAATTGACAATTAAGAAGGTTGGTTCATCAAGTGCAATAGGTCCAACACAGGTTCCAAAGGATACAACTGAACCTCATAAAGGCAGTCCACATCCAAATTCTCCAGCACCACATACTGATGCAGCCAACACTGCTGCTAAGTTTATGCCAACACCTACCATCCGGGATCCAAGACATTGGTGATCATAGATTTGTGCACAATTATTTTGTAGGCCACTTATAGGCCATTAATTGACAACTGCTGGAACATATTTTGCTTTCTATTGTGCTTCAACATGTATTCTGTTTTGATGTTCTTTTTCATTATTGATGAAGTTAGTAGGCATAAGCCAACTGTGTTACTTTCTCATCTATTATGTTACAATATGATAATGACATTACTTTTGCAGTGAAGCTTAATATTCAACTGCCCATGTATTAGTCATTCTACTTTGAAAACTTAGAAAGACATTTAAACAGGATAAAAAATGCAACATGCTGCTTCTTTGCTGACAACAATTACAAACTTTGAATTGGGTTAAAGGGGATTATTATAGGTTCCACAAGGAGGCATAATATGTTGTGGTGCATTGCCAATCCTTGAGTACCCACCAAGAAGCATTTCTTGTAGCAGGTTTATGATGGGAAAATCAGATGTAGTTAGTCCAATGTCACCATGCCAGGCGCCCACAAACTTTGCAGAACTATTATTCTGCACTGGGAATTCATTTTTATGCACTTTATTTGGTTACAATATCATAGTTTGAGTGTAAAATCATACTAAAAAACGAACGTGGACAAATTACAGAGTTTTACAGCTTGGTAATGATGTAACAACAGATTAAGAGCCCAAATCCAAGGTCATAAATGAAGGTGGTTTGGATTGCAGAGAATATAAAGGAGTGAAGGGCTTCATATGATTATAGTTGTCATCCACATTGCCCATATACAAACTGGAATTGTTTGCTTTTACAAGCATGGATGTCATCAATGTTGTTTCTGTTGGTAACATTACTCATTCACCTAAACCCTGCTACCTTAGTCATTCAACTATAACCTGATAACATTCAAATTTGCTGATAAAATTTGCATAAACCATCAAACATAAACAACTATATTCAACAAAGCCAATAATCTCATTGTTCATTTATACTTCAAATATGTAAACAGAGTTATTATTACATTTAATCAACTCCCCCATTCATCCCAACCTAGTTCTTCAAAATAAAACCCATAAAAAATGCAACAAAAAAAAAACAACAACCCCACCTCTACATTAACTATAACATTTAGTCTTTTAACTTCACAATCTAAGTCATTCAGCTTCCTTGACATGTTCTTCATCCATCTTTCATCAATAGCTTCACCTTCAGCTTCAGCTTCAGCATTCTTCACTGATACAATTTCATTGTCAACACCAACCGTACCATTAAACCACATGAAAAATCCACAACGTTCATTCACCTACATATATCATTCAAGTGTTAAATAAACTCTTTTAAGCATATTAACACCAACGTGGGAAATGAAACCCACTTACCTTTATTTTTGGGCAACCATAGTACAATTTTTCAGGATTATTTTCAGAACCTGATACCCTTATCACACATCGCAATCTGCAGTGACATTTCAGAACTTCATTTGTGTGTTCTGTTGTATGTGACATTCTTGATTCCATACTTCGTATGCACCTTCTATCATTCACCCCTGACATTCACAATGAATCAATTGAGTGGCTAAAGCTTCAATTTATAGATTACAAATCAATTGCAAAAATTAGGGTTTCAAATAGGGGTTTAGGGTCCTCTCTAAAATCTCAAATCTCATACCATTTCATACGAAAATGGTGTGAACTTCTTAACGTCACATAAAACGACAGCGTTTGGATGTCCACCTGGCTGGCCATGTTGTCACTTAACGTCAACTAATGTTACACATCAGCAAATTGTCAGTTGCAGTTGACCCCAGGGACTAACGTGAATCACGGTTTAAAAAGTCAGGGACTAAATAATTAATTTAATTATCTCATGGACTAATATGAAACTCGATAACAATCTCAGAAACTAAAGTGGCAGTTTACTCTTTTTATTATAACCTCGTTGTTTTCATGGCATCGCATATTATTTCTTAAAAAGTACAAAAAATGGTCACATTCGCATTTAAAAGTGGTGACGTGGTCCCAGTGAATAATTTGCTTACCACTAACAGTGATTATGGCTGATGTAATTGGCATTGTGTTGGAGTATGTATCTGATTTCATCGTCAAGTTTAAATTGGAAAGACTTTATCTCTTGTAATCAAATAAACTCCATATATTGAGAAAACATAAAAGATCCAAAAAGTACAACATCTAAAACGAAAATAAAGACGTGGAACCAAGGAAGCACATGTGGCTCCACAATTTAAGTAGACAATACGGAAAAAACAAAATAAGATGGAGACGAAGAATCAGCGTTTAAAACAAGTCGTTTGCTGATTCTACCATGATGTAGTACGTTTTGTTTTGGTACATATGCATAGGTATATTTTTTTTGCCAATTCTACCATGATGTACGATGTATTGTTTCGGAACATATCTATAGATATCTTTTATTTTATTTATTATTATATTAAAAAAATTCTAACTTTTAAAAGTTAGTTCAATTCTTTTTTTCATATTTCTAGTTAATGCTTTTAGGATTAAAATTTATAAAATTAAACATTTGCAGGTAGATTAACATTAAGATTGAATAAATACTAATATCATATTAAGAATTTATACTTAATTTATTTTTAAAATTTAAACTTTAAGATAAAAAAATATTTTAAAATTTTATAAGAAATAATTTACCATATTTCTGCTTAATATGTGACAACCTACCGTCATTCTCAAAATTTGGTTGAAGTTTCATTGTCAATGTTTTTTATTGGATCTAGTGAAAATAATAATAATAATAAAATAAATAAACCTTCTATAATTTGAATGGAAATTAAGAAAGAAAAAAAACAAAGGTTCTTTCTTTTGATTTAATTAAAAAGGTGTCAATAAATAAATAAATTGAAAATAGAATTATATTAAATAATTTTATACCATTAACATAATGGATTGTAATTATTTATTATTTGCGCTTCGCAACATGTCAAATTAATTATACATTGAATAAAATAAATATTTTTCAATATATACATCCTAAAACAACGTAATTCACTCATATTTAATTTGTCATCAATCATCAACTAATATCTTTTTCCTGATCTTATTAAATTATCTGAATAAACTACTTAAACAAAAGTTGTATTTTATTTTCCTATATATTTTTTTGTTAATCATTATAATGATTAGCCTTAATCATTAAAATCAGTTTCCTATTAAAATAAAGAATACTTGATTACTTTTAAACAAATAATGAATTATCCCAATTAGCCAATATTGCATACTTCATTTTTGTTACCACTACCGATTGCAATAAATTTCTTCAAGGAGGGTACCATTTCATATTGTTAGAAGATCGTTGGCGAGTCCAACAAAGCTCTTGATTTCACCAATCACATATCAAACTTAAAAAATAATAGGAGCAAATATCACATAACTGTGGTGTTATGCAAGATGAATTAACAAAGATAATTGTATATTTGTTTTGCTTTGCAGAAAGGTGCTGGATTATGTGAATACAGTAGCGTATGTGGACCCTATAGTTTATATGTTAATCTGCATAACCGATGGTCTACGTGAATTTAAACTAAGAAAACCTTAGTTGATTTAATTGCAAATTCACATAGGTCAAATTGCAGAATTCTACAATTAAAAGAAATAGTCCAAAAAATTAACCTACAAACTATAAAATTTTTAGTATTTTAAAATTAAAAAAAAAATCATTTAGGCTGCGTACTAACTATTTAATCCTTGCTACAAATAAGGGTGTTCGTACATGAGTCTAGTAAGTGCTTGTGGGTTTGAAATTAAATGAAATAATTTTAATGAAATTAATTATAAATTATTAAATATTTTTAAGATAGGTGTAAAAGTTAATTTGAGTGGGATATTTTTCTTCAAATGTATGTTTTATATTAAAAAAAAAATACAAACATTGTTTTTCACGTTAAAATAAATGGTGTCGTTTTGTAGAGGGTCAAATCAAAATCGATTAAGACTCACGAATTTTTTTCTGCGACAGGACGTCATTGTCATGTACAGCGATTCATTGAATATTAATAAATGTTATTCCTACCACATAAGTATACAATAAAATATAGAAAAAATAAAGAAAAACATGACATTAATAAACGATGTAATAGACAAATATAAAAAAAAGTATATTATATAAATTATAATATAAAATTATTATAAAAATAACACATCACTTCTATATTTAATTTTAACCATTATATAATATTAGAAATCATGCACGTTCCTTGACCCAATACAAACAGACCTAAATATAGATCCATTTAAGGCTTAAAAAATTTGTGTCCCCAGTTACTATAACTGTGATAGGATTAACGTTATTTTTTGGTGGATTCAGGTCTTTTTCAATATTACTAAGAGTAACTCATAACTTTTGAATTTCCGTTTATCAATTTTTTACATAAAACTAAACACCCACTTAGTTACAAATGAAAATGGTTTTAAAGAGATGCTAAAAACACCTTTTTTCCTGTTTATATCATAAATATATTTTCTATCGGAAGCAATTTGTTAGAAATATTTTTTAATATAATTTTTAAAACTGATCAATTTTTGAAAAATTAAAATACATATCTTCTAAATTGATCATTTTAAAAAACTATTTTATCTTAAAAAATGACTAATCACAATAAATATGTTAAAAAGATATCACGTAAGATTCTCAGTCTTTAAAATTGCAAATTCTCTTATAATTTATAAATTAATGGTATTCATAAGAGATTACAATGTATGACATGGATACTGGATACTGTTAACTATATATGTAGCATATATGTGAAGAAGAAACGAAGTGTGAGCAACAATGCAACATATGAAAGCAACAGCAACAACAAACGAAGACAAGTCCATCATTGAAAAAGTGGCCAATCACACGGCTACAGCTGTCATAATTTTTATTTTATATAAATTTAAAATAATAATATAAAATTTAAATTTATTTATTAATATTATATTTTTTATATTTATGTTTTTTTTAAAGAATTAACAATCAAGACACTAAAGTTTAAAAAAATAAAATACACTTCTCTTCCAATTTCTTTCTTACCTGAGATTAAAAAAATATAGATCTTAAAAAAAATCATTTTCTTTTATATAAGATAAATTGATTCAAATAAAGAAAATAAAATTATTTCACTTTTTTTTCTATTTTTCCAATTCTTTCCCTCTTAATATTCCCATCCAAGCAAAGCATAGTTAGCCGTAGATGGATATGTAGTTTGTGATCGTTGGAGGAGAAACTGAGCCTTGATTCAGGGACAAAGCCTGGGTGGGTATAAATATTAAAGAGAAAATATTTATTTATATTTTAGGTATGCGAAATTTTTTTAAAAAAATAAAAAAATTTGAAATTCAAAATTATCAAAATAAGTTATATTTTTTTAACAAACTATTTTCAATCTATGTACAGTCAATAAAAATTTAAACGACTCTTTTTCTTCTCGTGACAATGAAGAAAAAAAAAATGAATGTCTTACCATACTTTTCTTCCTCAATTCTTAATTTTCTCTCTACATTTGAACAGAAAAAAAAGTAATATATTATATCCAATTTAGGCTATTTCTCTCTTTTAGATTTAGTCTGATCAAATGAAGAATAAATGTGTTTGATTTAACTTATTTTAATAAAATAACATTTTTTAAACGTTTGATTTAACTTATTTTATTAAATGTTATTTTAAATAATATTTACAATCTACAAAAAAAAATATTCTAAAAATAATCACAAACATATTTTAGCATCAATTGGAAAAATATTTTATTTTATTATTATCCATATATATTATTATAGCTGAGATTTTTTTTCCTTCCATTTGTATTTTTTTCCCATCACATTAATTTTTATAGTCTTTTTTTTTCTTATTTTTCTTTCCAACTTACATGGTTTTTTTCTTACCTCATTTTTGTGTGTGTGATCATTCACATAAAGTTTTTTTTTTATAATAATTCTATATACATATAAAAATGTAGGTTGTCGGGATTGAACTTAGATGTATATATATTTGATTAATGTTATCTATGAATACATTTTTTCTTGGTAATATAAAATAATTGCTAAAACATTGTAAGAGTTTCTTGAAATATTAGATTGTATATTGATAAACAAAGATATTGAATTTGAATAATATGTCATGGTGACATACCCACTAGGCAATTTTTGAATTCCCATGCAGGACATGGCCCTTTTCTTTGGCGTCGGCAGGGAAGGGATCGATATCATAATTAAGAGGATGGATTTATTCCAAGTTGACATTCTCATATTTTGTTATCATACAATTATTTTTAGGCACCACCATTGTTTTCGTGGTAGTAGCTCCTACAATTTATAAACCATATAATATAATCATATAATTATTATGCTATATACCCCACTCCCGTCCCGTCTCTCTCGCTTCAATCATCTTACATACCATATGTGATCTCAACTTTTGGGCACACACGAGATTTCAAAAAATCATGTTCTTAGAAAACCAGATTTGACTGTTACGCATTCCACCGTCAACACCTTCCTTCTCTCTCATCCCTCACCACCTTTCATTCATCATTCTTTATATTATATATGACTTTTCAGCTTTCTTATCCAAAGCTATATATTGTACTTTATAAATTACTCAAAATGAGTTTAATTTACAATTTTACATAAACTTAAGAGATGGCTAAACTATATTATAACAAGTGTAGTGCACTCCACAAACAACAGCTAAATTCGCATATTCATATAAATTTTAATACAAAAAATATAGTAACATATTTTTCAATACATTATTTTTAACAACTTACACCCCTAATGAGCAAGTATTTTTTTAAAAAAACCAAAAAATTATATTTAAATAATTATTTTTAATAGGTAAAAAAAAATTTAAAATAAATTAGAGTGACACCTTTGAGATATATAAAAAAAATATTTAATATTTTTCCATTTTTAAATTTTTTTATATATATAATATCATAAGAAATTAAGAAAGATTTATGTAAAATAATATAATTAAAAGGATATATAATATTATGTTTTATATAAATTAAAAAAATTACGTAAAATTAATATATATATATATATATATATAATACTTATTTAATAAAGCCGACAGGATATGAACGTAATTTCAGTTTTTTGTTTTGGCGATAGCGAACGTGGGGTTGAAGAGTGCATAAGACAGAGGAAGATGAATAATAATAAAATGGGTAGAGTTTGAAGTTGAAGAAAGACGAAGAAGCCCATTAAGCCGAATAGAATCGAGAAAGTGTTATCTTTGATGGGACCGTTTAGGTCGAGTTTGCATAGCCGCACAATTTGAACGGAGAAGGGATCAGCCGTGTGGGGGACCATATTTTCTTGGGCCATCTAAAAGTGACATTTATTTTTTGGAGATGGCCCAAAAATTAAAACCAGTTATCTTTTAAGATAATACTTCCACTATATCCTATGATTTTGTTTTTTTAGATAATACTCATAATACACACTTTTTAAACATTCACTTCTTCAAACACTTTAATTAGGGAGCCGCTTTCCATATTTCTTAATCAACATCAAAGGCAGAATGCAGAATGCAGAGGGTGGTGTGTGTGAGAATGTGAGATAGTGATAAGCAGCAAAAGAAGGAGAAGGTTGAATATTGAGGACTGAGAAGGTGATGATGGTAGCTTTTGAGATAAGAATAAGAGCACGTGCTGTGACGGAAGCAGTGCCGACACCCACTGTTCATTGGTCACACTCTTTGACCGACCACCGTCCCTCCCACCTGAGTTTGACCCCTTTTTATCGTTTCACAGAGTTAACTCCAAAATTCCTCGCCGACGTCGTCCTCTCTTTCTTTCCTTCCATTATTCAATGCATCAATCATCTTATTCTCTTTTCAAACACATCAAAACTTCATAACGTGTTTGTCATCATCAACTCATGATTAATTATACAAGCTTGCCCAAGATCCAAACACTAGATCATATTATCTATTTCATTTTCATTTCCTACGTTATTACTAATTATAAATACAACTATTATCATTTTTATGAAATGTTTAAAAGAAAAATGAACTTAAAAGCCTAACCCAGAGTAACATAACTTAATTCGGGTTGTTTCGATTAAGTTAAGTTGACTACCCAAAATTACTAACATTCAAAACAAAATCAACCCAATTCGTATTTTTTTCTGAATTAACGCCAACCTAATTAATTTATCCCTTAATATTTAGGGTAAAATTGTTGTTATTTTTATGCTTAATACGGAAAGACACCATGGATTGCAACAAGGAAGCCGAACAATTGTCTATCTTTTAGTGAAATAATTGTGTGACTTATTCTGAGTACTATTAAAATTATTTGTTGTTCTTCATATATGTAATTAGATTTCAGCGTATGAGGATATTCTATCTACAGATATTGACACTGGTGAGAAAGGGATAATTTATTTGTATAATGACGAATCACAATTCTTGTTCTTTATTACATCAAAATATCGGTGATAAATAATTTTGTTGCTAAAAATATTTGAACCAGATTTTGGATCTAATTCTTAATTATACACGATCTAAGCTAAGTAATAGGCAATCAATTTTTTTATTAGTCTCCCTTCACGCATTTGGTACACACAATATATTCAGTCGAATAAATTCTTAGAACCTTAACTCCATCGAGCATTGAAATATAATTACAAGTATACCCTTTTCATTTCGCTGTCACTATAAATGAGAATCACATTGTCAGTGAGAATTAGTCTAATGAATTGATTATCTTATAGTAACTAATTTTAATTTATTCCACGATACAGATACATAAATAAGACTCTTTTAAAGTAAACTTTTTCTTAAATTAATTTGTGGAAATGTATTTACTGTTAATTTAATTTCATATGCCATAATTTTAACCTATTAAAATTAGAAAAGTACATATACCCTTACTTATTTTAAAATAAAATTAGTTCACTTTAAGAAAATCATTTTATAAGGATAAAAAATGGATTCCAATTAGCTTCATTTGAGTTCCTTTTTTAGGTGGGACGCTATTCTTGTCTCCTCTCACATGCAGCCTATTACCTGCAATCCTATTAAATATGTAATTTGACTTTCTTTAATCTAGGTAATCTATCTCATCGCTAATATAATTTAGCTTTCCAAGATGTGTAATTTGACCCATCTTTAATCACTTCTTTCTCTGATCCCAAATATAGTAGTATGACCCTATTTCTTAAATTTCTTGTGATTAGACTACATTTTCGTTTATTTTTTAATATATTTAGACGTAACAAATTAAAACTGAAAAACGTTAATATTAGAAACAAAAATAAAATATATTAAATTTTTTAATAATATAAAAAAATTGAAATGATGTTTTTAAAGTAATAGTTTTTTTCTTAAAATTAATGTCAGCGTCTTTCTATAATATAATTTTATTTTTTATTTAACTTTGGGTTGGAAGTTTAATACAAATATGAAGATTTATTTTTCTTTATAACGCAGCATATATTTTATATTTTATAATATGACATTAATAAATACATTGGAACTATTAAAAATAGGTTAAATCGGATGAGTTTAGGGTTAGTTGGTTCGTTTACCTTGCTAAAATGTATGAGACGAGTTTTAAAATTTTGATGTCTTTAAATTTTAAGCCATCTTGATCCGACCCTAAATTAAACTAATCTAAAATAAATTAACTTATATATACTAGATCAAACACTAATTTGGTTATTTTTACAAAAATAAATTTCGTTCGGAGTTGTTTTTAATTTTTGCTTTCAAAAATTAAAAATCATTTTTTCAGTTTTTAATTTTAAAAAATTATGGAAAAATAAATCATTCTATTTTATTATTTAATTATAAATTAAAAAATATTAATTTAAAAGTTTAATAAAAATTAAAATTTATCCAAATAATAAAATTATTATTATTATTATTATTATAAATATAAAAAAGTATTTATAAAAAAATTACAGTACTGTGGTTATTATAATTAAAAAAATTATATAATTATATAATTTTTTATTTTATGTAATATTTAATTATTAATATTAAAATAAAAATTTTATATATTATTATTATAATTATAATATTATTTAATATTTTTATATAAAATTATTATATTATAAGTAATTATATAATATAAAATTATTATAAAATTATAAATTTAATATAAAGCGTATGATAGCAATAGTAACGACAATTATTTAAGAATAATAATAATTATAATGATAGTATGTTTGATAAATTTAAAATTAAAAATATTTTAAAATTAAAAATAGTAATAATTTTTTTTAATATTTAAGTTAAATTTATTTAAAAAATATAAAAAATTAATTTAAATACTTTTATTCAACATATTTTATTTTTAAAATTAATTTAAAAATAAAAAATTCATAACCACTTTAAATTAAATTTAAATTAGTTAAGTATTTTAAGTTGAACTTAGTTATTAAAATTGAATTTAAGTTTAGGTTGAATTTATTAAGTATTTCAAAAATATCATGTTATATAAATTTGAACGTTTAGAACGTGTTTAATCATATATTTTAAATAAATAAAAAATAAAATAATTAATTATATTTTTTTATTTAAATAAAATTATAATTATTTTAATAATTAATAATATTTTTTTATATTATTTATATTAGTGTTTAATATTTTAGTTACTGCTTGCAATTTATTGTTTATTGTTTATTTTTATATGTTTTAATAAATTTTTTTATTATAAAATATCACTTTTTTTAACTACCGTGTAATATTATAATATTAAGTTTAGTTTTTAAGTATTATTTAAAAATTATAATAAATATTTAAATTTTACTGATAAAATTTTATAGATAAAATAATTTTTTTTAGAGAAATATTATTTAAAATTTATTTAAAAAAATATTTAGAAAATATTTATTTTAAAACAAATATTTATTTTAAAATATAATTCTTATAACAAATATAGCATTAATAATAAATTAAATAAATAAACAAAATAATCAAACTTTTTTAATGATATAATAATTAAAATAATTATAAATTTTTTTATTTAATATTTTTAATAAAAATATATATATATATTTAAAAAAATTATAATACTTAAATCTTCAATCTAATATCCTTATTTATTATTTTATTTTTATAAATTAATTTAATATTTATTTTTATCAAATATTTTTTATTTTAAATAATAAATTCTTCATTTTTTATTTTTTATTTCTATCTTTTTTTTTTAATTTTTATGTAATTTATTCATTAATTTTATCAAATATTTTTTAAGTTATTGATGATAACTTTTTAGTACATCAAAATTTAAGATTAAAACTTTTTTTTTTTAAGAAATGGAGACAGTACAAATGGTAAATTACCAAGCTAAATTAAAAAAAAATTATCCACAATTAAATTGCTCTAGCTTGACTTAACTCAAAAATCCCTCAAGGCATAATAAACTGATTTGAATGCACTAAATTACAGTCTTGATATATATATATATATATATATATATATATATGTATATATATATATATGTGTATATATATATATATGTGTATATATATATATATATGTATATATATATATATATATGTATATATATATATATGTATATATATATATAAGCTAAGATATGTTTATGTAATAAGGATTAAATTTTAATGTTTATATTAATTTAATATTTTTATAAAATTTAATATTTATTAATTTAATCATTAGTTTATAATTTTTATTATTTAAATTATATTTATAAAATATAAATAAATATTAATAATTAAATAATATATTTATAAATATTTAAATTTTATATATAACATCATAAAAGTATTATAACATAATTTAACGGTTAAATTAATAAAATTTATATTTTTATAAAATTATTAAATTAGTATAAATATTAAATTTAATATATATTATTAACTATTTTTTTTTTAAATATATATATATATATATATATATATAATTTCAAAAAAAGACTTGGTGGAAAGCTAAGGAGAATGAAAAGATAAAGGAGTGAAGCACATGCAGTGGTTGCTAACACAACTAGTAAGAGGCACAAAGTGAAAGAAAAAGCAAATATAAATTATCCATCCAGTACCACAGTTTTAAACTTTTAATCTTTTATAACTTTTAGTCCCATTAATGCGGAATAAAACCACTTTACTCCATGGTCCCATTAGTTTTTTTTTTTTTTCTCCTTACTCTCTAGCTACGAAACAAAAAACAATGTTAAATTGTTAATAATGTATCATTATATATTTTTAAACATGTTTTTTAAGTATATATTTTTTTTTCGGTAAGCTTTTTTTAAAATTGCATGTACTTTTAACGAAACACTTAATGTTTATTTTATATAAAATATGTTCGAAAAATTGTTTAACAATGTAATTTTATGCAAATCAGAATGAAGCTTCTCATCTACCATGTGGAAGGAAATGTTAAATTCATACCATGAATGGAATTTTCACGAAAAGTAATTTATTTTTTCAATAAATAAAAAATATATCCTTCATCATCATAATTACCTCCATCCAACACTACCTTCGTTATTTAAGCGCTTTAAATCGAAAACTATACTCGCTCAAAGTTGTAAATTGCAGTAAATATATATATATAAATATATATATATATATATATATATATATAATTTTCTTGTTTTTTTTACTTAAAAGTGTTTGTCTTATTTTTGGTTCATTTTACATGTAAATTTTATGGGATAGGAAAACTTAATCTTCGTTTTATTTAAATAAATTCTTACATTTAAGAATATTTTTTTCTTTTCTATCAAATTTATATGGATCTTTTGATTTGAATTTAAAGCTAACTCAAAACAATACAAAAGAAAATTTTCAAATGAATCGAATTTGATCACATAAAATATAAATTTTTATATTATATATAAAATTATAAAAAACGGTAAACTAAAATAAATATATACTTGATGCTATATTTAAAAAATCAATATTATGTAATATAAAGTATTAATAATCAAGTCAAATAGTTTTATTATTTATACATAATTGTAAAAAATATTTTTTTAAAATGAGATATATATTATATCAAGTTAGGACAACTCAAACTATAATCTAAATTATTTTTAAAACATGCTAGATCAATGTTCTAAAATTAAAATTCATCAAAATTAATTCAAGTAGGATTAGATTAATAGGATGAAATAGATCTTCAACACATCTAACAAGTATACTCCTTTTTTTTTATCTATCCATGCAATAAAATAGCACATATTAAAAAATTCATTTATATTAAAATTATTTCATCCTTTTAATATGGCCTCCATTATTATTTTTGTTTTTAAGTTACAAGTACTTTACAATTTCATAAAAGTATAATTAATTAAAAAGTTTATAATTAATATTATCTTAAAAGATAAATAAAAATATGATTTAAAAAATATAAATAAGAAGAAAGAAAAACGAGAAATATATGCACACCCTTTGTGCATAATCCCAGAGAAATGGGTGTACAATAACCTGCCCCGTCCACGAAGATCCTTCACCAAGTAATAAAAACTAGTGGACCTGTTATTTTAAGTGTATCTCTGCGAAAAAGTTATTGGCAATTCAACATGCTCCAATGATTGAAACCATAAAGCAAAATTATTTATTTGCTTCTTCTTAGTTTTCTCAATCAGCTTTTTTCACTACATCCAACAAAAAGTATGCGTCTGCGAGTAAAACTACCATGATTAGAGATATTGCTTGGTTACATCTACATCATAATTACAAAATACACCAAAACATGATAAGATGAGCACATAACTGTCTTGTTCAAATTGGGACATTCTACCACCTAATGGGAAGCATGAGTTAAACGTCCACATAAAACAAGTTAAAAGGTATACAAAGATCATAAACATCTTTAACAAAAAAATAACACTGCTATATTTCAATAGGATGATTGTAAATAATAAAATATATTTTTTAAATATTTAATGCAGTTATATATTTAAAATTTAAGGTTAAGTAAAGTAATTTCCCACCAACCTCGTACTAGATGGTTGGTGTGCAATTTTTATTGCAAATTGAAAGATGTACTTAATGTACATGAAAAATTCAACTCATTTGTTATTGTATTTTGTTTACACTACACTTCTAACGCGGTTTTTTCAAATTAAAAATATACACTTAACAAATGACGAGTATTATGCTCGTATTGCTATGTGCGAAATGATGAGAAAGGGCTAAGTTAGAAGAGTGGTGGTGCAGTTCTTTTTAGCCTTACAAATCACTGATTCACTTGCTTTGTGATTATCTAAGGCAAAAACCAGATTCTAATGGCAAATTCTTGTCATTTTCTGTTTGCTAAAAAAATTTTACTCTCATAAAATTGACCTTGTAGATAATCTATCAGAAGCTTATGGACCATGACGTTAACCACTTGAAATTCTAACATGTTTTTTATTTATGATTTGACTACAGCGTAATTATTTCACTTTCATCGTCCACTAACAAGTATTTGGTGCTTTATGAAAGATAGGGCTTTCTCCGTGGGAACCTAATGTGACACTAAAATTAGATTCAAACAAAAAACAATCATATCCTAAGTGTAGCTACCAGCTGCTGTTTTGAGGAGTTCTTTTGGGTGCCCAATCGAGCATATGAATCATTATAAGTCGCGTGCGATACGATGGTAGAGTTACGATTTAGGTCAGAAAACTTTCTTTTTGAAAACTAGCCTCCAATTAATGATCTTATATTAGTTTAGTTCTGCCTACGATATCTTTACATTATATTAAAAAAAAAAATTTAAATTCCATAATTTATTTGGCAAATCATTTATACCAATAGCTAATGGTATAAAGAAATGATAAAATGAGGTGGTGTTGTGCTTGCAATAACGCCTATGCTCTGTGTAGGGGTAGAAGGTGTGGAGTCTTTCATGAAGTTCTGAAATGAAGAAAGCTAAGAAAATTGAATAATGCACTGTCGCAAAGCAACACTGAGGGAACTCTTGCATATATCCTTTATTAGTCGGTTCGGTTCTCACTTCATTTGCACCACAACCTCTTCATATAAAATTAGGGCTTGTTTGCTGTAATGTTAGAAAGTCATTTTTTTTTTCAATGAAAACACATATTCCAATAAAAATATATGGTCCAAATTAATTTATACACATACCTCAATCTTATTTAATAGTTGCAAATTAATTTAATTTTAAACCAAACTGATACTCATATATACCGTCATTGATTAAATAAACTATTAATGAACTACTTTTGCACTATCTCATTATTTCTTTCTGGATTTTTTTTTATCACAGACGACTACTTGAGAAGTAAGGACCATCACAATTGCTAGCTTTAGTTTCATGAAAAGTCATTTACCATAATTTTCCATAAACAATTTTAACTTAAGGCACATAGCAAGGATAAATGAGTTCCTATGTTTAGAAGGAGTTTGGAAAGATACAGAGTGAGGCTTAATTTTATTTTTTTAAAAAATAGATAATTAAAGTATTATGTGACAATTTTATTTCTCAATTAAAAAACTTCAAATACAAAAAAAAATGTTTGTTGAAAATGAAAATTTTGGCCTCCCCACCATTTTGGTCCAAAATATTTGGTGCGACCATTTCAATTATGGACCACAATGAAACAGACGTAAAAAAGATTCTTGTTAATAACTAGAACTAAAATGAAGCGTGTTGAGGAATGAGAATCTAACAATTGTCTTTCATTGATTTGATACAGCCACGTGATTGGTCACTATTAGTCTCTTCACATAATAGTCCAATAGAATGTTTCATTAATTTAGACAAATAAATCAAATTCTTAACTGTTAGTAATAAGTTTTACCATGTTAATGTTCAATAACAAGAGGATAACTTTTTTTTACAACGAAAATAATGAAATTTGAACTTACCACTTCATATAAATTATTTCACCTTTTGTAAATTAATCCTAATAGTTTAGATGATAACCTCTTTAATCTTTTGTTACTGCACATATTTAGAATTTTAAAACCAATACTTGACATCACTTTCTTCAATCTTTCTCTAAGCTTCTCAAGCTTCAAGCTATACATAATGATATGACCGCTTTGTTTATTATAATTTGGGTCATTTTAACTGAAGCAGGAAGCAGTGGGAAGAGAATCTTCAGATATCATCACACATCTCTGGCTTCAGTGCATCACACATACAGTAGAAGAAAAAAGAAAAGTTCAAAACATTATAGCCAAGAGTAATTAATCCGTGTAGGCTCATTGTCTTATCCGATATCAGAGGGCTAAAATCTTGTATCACACATTGCAGTACAAGACTTGTCTTAGTGGAATGAGATTGCATAACCCTCCTTAACAGACAAAAACTTTTTGGAGGCATGGTTCTCTGCCCTATGGGGACTCTCTTTGCCATCAAATCACCACACTCCTTAACTACCTTCAGAAGGTTCACTTGACCTGTACACCATATATACATGCGCCATTGCCATACATAATTTCACATCCAAATATCTTATTTTCATCTCCTATTATTGTGTTCGTGACACTTCTTTTCTTTGTTGGATTTGAATACTTTTATGTTATTGGGTGATATAATATGATTTTATTTTAAAAGAAAAGAGACAATTTTTATTAAATAAGGACCTACTATAGTTGGTTGTAGGACCATTAATTATATTTAATAAAAATTGTGTTTCTCTCTTAAATGTGATTATATAATCATGTCACTCAATAACATGAAAGGATTCTAATCATTTCCTGCTTGCTCTGTGATTTCAGGAGAACAGATATTGTGTCCATGTAGTGCCAAAGTTTGACCAACTAATACAACTTATTTGAGCAAAGGCAAGATAATTAAGGTTGACACTTGATAATAGAATCAAATCCTAAAAAAATTGGTGAAATAAAATAATCTAGAAGGAAACTATTTTTGTTATTTTTTTATATTACGGTTTAGGGTCACTCGGCAGATTCTGTTTTGAGATTTAAATATTAACCAACTTCTAATTTAACAATTGTTAAGGCCATCTGAGATCTTAGGAACTTCAGCCAGTCTGTTCTCTGTTGCATCTATTAATGGTTTATAGTTATTTTTGTTGCTAATTTAAGCAAATCGCTGTCTTAGTATTTTGTAGCGCCTGCAACGGTATGCAGAAGCATGTGAGCGTGGAATCCTAATAATCTTCCACCATGATCACATTAATTAATCTCTTCTTTGGAAGTAAAATAAAAATAAAAAACATAGGTCTCAACCCTCACATGATTTAGAATTACTGTTGAAGAATGATGATTAATTGAATGACTGAATGCACAATCACTAAACATTAATGTCCATAAGAAATATTTATTGTATATTGTATTTAGTGTCATAAATTAAGTAGGATTAAAGAGGTTTCATGGTGATCACCTTAACAGAATCCTGTTGTTTAAACCAGAACTGAGGCTTAGAAGGGTTACATCTATGTGGTGAAGAGTGAGTAAAGTGATAAATGTTTATATAGCTTATGTTTAACACTTCAGCGTGCACACCAGTGTTGAGTATCTTGTAGTTCCCAAATATTTCCTTTATTAATTAGAAGTCAACTTTCGAATCAAAGAGTGTGTGTGAGACTCCACAAGGAATTACACCAAACTCGATAAAATATATTAATAAAATTCTTATTGGGTCAAATTACACTAACAATGCAGTTATTGTTTGATCCATAGCAACAATCAAGCTTGGCATAACACCTTAAAAAATAGCTCATAGCACAAAATGTACCCCCCATATCTCCTAGATCGCTCTATAATCAAAGGATCCAGCTCAAAAATACTTAAAACTATATATATATATATATGAAAAAATATACATGTATATACACACACGGAGAGAGAGAGAGAGAGAGATTTGGATTCACATGTGTAGCCTGTATCCTATTCATGCTTTTGTAATCTGAGGGGATGACTAATTGTTCTTAGGCACACGCAGAAAGCAGCAAAGAATATTAAAGGAAATGCCAAAAAGGTTATTCAAAATGAAGAAAGAAAAGATTTATATAATGAAATGAATCTCATTGCTAGTTTTAAGATCCTGCCATTTCCAACCACATAACAATAATACACCAAATCTGTACTACAATACAAAGAAAAGGTAAGCAAAGCTAAATGGGTCCTTTGCCTCACCCTTACAGCTATGTGATGGGGTCATGAAGTTTTGACTTCCATTATAACTGATAAACACAGAAACCCCGAATTCGAGATGCCGTAAACTGTACGAATATTTTGAGTTTTTAAGTTCAATTCTTGCATTAAAATAATGACTTTTACTTAATATTTATTTTAATCTCAAATGTATAAATGGCATCAGCAATTTGTATCGTACATCTAACATGTAGAATAGTTTAAATTAAAATGAATCATCAGAAAAGCTATTGTGAATGGAAAGTTTAAGAAACAGGTGAAAGTTTTTGCTCAATTATTGGTACAAAAGTCACTCTTTGTAATGGTGTGACTGGTGTCCACCTATCATTGGGTTTCCTTCAAATAATGTTGAGTTAGAAGTGACTACGAAAAAGAATGAGGAGAAACAATAATGTAGCGATTGTATTATTTTTTACAATTAAAATTTTGATCTTTATATTTGACATTTTTTTATCTTAATTTATAAATAAAAAATAATTGTTTTATGTAAGTCTAAGATAAAAGGAAAAGAAGTATTACGGATAAGAAATAAAAGTTTCATTTTTTTTTACAGATTATACATTGATAAGATTCTCACATTAGTAGGGGAATATGAATTCAATCTTTACTAGCTAATTAACCTTTGTTGACATATTTTAACATCTTTTTATTTCAATATAAGTTGAAATAATTACAAACATAAAGAATGTTAGAGAATATGAAAAATTAATGATGAGGAATGATAAAAAATAGATTTTAATATATAAGAGGAATTGTGAATAATAATTTTAAAAAAAGTTACTATAGTAAAGAAAATTTTAAGTTCAATCTAAAAATATATTATTTGAAATTTCTTCTATTTGATATAAAAAAAATTATTTAAAATTTTATAATATTCTAAAAATTATTTTACTATTATTTAAATACATGTAATCAATTAATTTAAAATTATTCTATCTAAATATAATCGAAATATTTTTTAATAATTAATAACACAAATTAATCATTATGATATGATGTGATAGAAAAATAATAAAACCATAAAAGATATTAAATAGATGTTGGTATTATTAAATGTACAAAAACTATAGTTATAATTCTTAAAATATTTGACTAATATAATTTATAACTTATATGGAAACAACGGGACCTATCTTTTTAATTGCCTACTCAAACAACATACATTGAAAATAATTACAAATAAATTTAAATAATGAAATAATAATTGGTTAATAATGTAATACACCAAATTTAACTAAAATTATCCGAAGGCGGGTATTTATGATAGCACAAGTGTCATTTAATTATGAATGTTCATCCCACCATTCATATTCAGAATCTTCATTCTCGCGAGTATATAACGTACCAAATGGACCACAACAACTATTAATGTGATGAATGGTAGATGAAAATAAATGGAACTGTATTGTGAGGTGGGCCTATTAAATATAAATTTGGAGAGTGTGAACATAAGAAGATTTCCATTTTGCTTTTCTTCTTTCAGGACTAATTTTTTTCTACCCAAAAAAAACACTTAGGGGGGGAGGGGGGGGGGGTAAGGACACCCTTCCCTCCACATTACGGGGTTGAATAGTTGAAAGATTCAACTTCAAGAAAACAAAGAGGAGCTTCTTCTATAGGGTTTGGATTGTCCAAGCTTTGGTGTTATATGATATGATATGATATGATTATAGTTTCTCCTTTCCATGCTTGTTAAATTTACTATCAAAACTCCTTGTTTTGCCCCTTCTCAACAAAAGCGCTTCTGTGGTGGTAACTAGTGTAGGTTGCGACTATTGTTTTCGAGCTTCATCTAAATTGAGTACTTTAGTTTGGGATCCTGAATTTGTGTGCCGCCCATATTTTTGTATTGCATTCATTGCGAACATTAAACTTAGCTCCAAACATTGACCATCAAAATTTAAACACCCAAAGAGACCTATAAGAGATCTTTAGTTATTATAGTATACCACATATAATATTACATGGTGATCATCAGCTCAAGATTTCAACGTCAATTCAATGATCCTAAATTTTCTGGCCATTTTATTATTCAAAGGGTTTAAGATTTTGGGTCTTTGACCGCATTCTAATGTTCAGAAATCAAATGGGCATACATACGTACACTTGTCATAACACCGTGCTAGGTGCTGAATGCAAACTGTCGCCACAAAGAGCCATCTGAACTCCGCAAAAAAAAAAAAAAAATGTAACCACGGTCAACCAAGTAAAATAAATAAATATTACTACTAATTTTTATTTCTTCCAGAAATAATTTATTTTGAGGTAGGAAAAAGATTCAGGATTTACACTAAGCGAAATTTCTTTTATTAAATTCACGCGTATAATTACTAAGAGTTAAATTGGAATTTCTAACCAGTAAGAAAACCGCGTCAAGTAAACTGGTTTGAAGCTTAAATTCTGTTAAAGTATACCACCGTTGGATAAATTTACTTTTTTGTATCTTCTATGAATCTAAGATCTGCTAAAATTAATGCATGTTAGGCCAAATTCTTCATAAGTCAAGCTGTTGTCGCCGCTTTTTAAAAAAAAATAATAATGTAAGTAATATTTGCAATTTGTAATTGCACGTTGGTTGCCGAAAAAAGTCCAATTCAATGTTCTTCACATTGGAATAATGAGACAGCTTAACATTAGGTGGTTTTGGGTTAAGTTAAAATTGATTGATTATTTTGGACTTTACCGCATTTTGCAAAACCAGCCAAGATGCACGAGTTTGTAGTTCCCGGAAATGCAATATAGGTAACGAAAAAGAAACGAAGAACATCCGCGTTGCGTGTCAACGAGTTATTGCTAGCTGTACGTACTACGGTCAATACTATTCTAAGCTTCTGCCCCACTTTACAAATATGTAGGTCAACAATCTGATGCTGCATTTATTATTTCTTTTAATCATATATGATAAGTAACCTGGGTTTTATATTACCTTGTTAAGATTTTGATTAGAAAAAAAGAGAGGGAGGGAGAGAAAGAAATAGCTGTAAAAAATTGAAAGTGTAAATAAATACAGAATCTGCTTTTACCTTTTATTTAGTCGTGTCAATGAAAAGTAGAATAATAGTATGATGCAAGATCTGCAACAATTTCTACATGTATATTTCATTTGCATTACATCAAGCAACATACTGATTTATGACCACGATGCCACAGCAAAAGCAGAGAATGCATATCTGTTTTCTGCAACTACCAAATACGTAAACAGATTGATAATTAGCAGGAATGAGGAAGAAGAAGGGTCACAAACTCAGTGGGAGAAAGTGAAAACACCTTGAGAAACAAGAAATGTATTTAATTTAGCCCTTCAAGTGAAAAATTGGAAAAGGGCTCACACATTAAAGTTAAAATAAATTAATATATGTAACTTGGAAAAGGACAAAAGAAGGTTTAGAACAAAAAAAAAACACAAACGAAAGGAAAGCACCAAGCACACACCAATGGGTGACATTAATGCTGCCACAATGAACACTCAAAGCCACAAAGAATCATACTTTCTGAGTCTTGCATTGAAATCTGATCCCCAATAAAACAATCCCTGTCATCATAAATGCCGTGGCACCAAGGGTGAGAATAGGGCCATCCATCAACCGGGTCGAAAAACACCAACTCGTTACTCGGGTCGGGTGATTCGAAACTCGTTCCCAGACTCGGTAGCTCTACTATTTCACCCAGCTCTTCCGAGGTTGACGGGTCGTCGGAGGGAGAAGACGCCGCCAATGACGAAGAAGAAGAAGACTGCGACAGCGACGAAGACGAAGAAGACGACGACGAAGAAGAAGACAAAGATAAATGCGACGTAGTTTGGGGATCGAAATCCTCCATGGCGGCAGCTTTGACGGCGGCGGCTTGAACGTCCCGGGGCGAGTTGGAGTCGGGTCGGGGCAACGAACCCGCGAGTTCGGGGAAGTTAAGGATGGCGGAGTTGCCTTTGATGGCGAGCGCCGCCACGTCATGGGCACGCGCTGCCATCTCTGCGGTGGCGAAGGTGCCGAGCCAGATCCGGTTCTTCTTGCGGGGCTCGCGGATTTCGGATACCCACTTTCCCCATGCCCGCTTTCGAACCCCTCTGTAAACGGGGTGCTTGCTGCTGCTATCTCGGGCCCGCTTGGGCTTCTTATGATCCGGGCCCTGTAAATGGGCCTCGGAAGATGAGTGCTTATGTGCGGTGATTGGTTGTGATGATGACGGTGAAGAACAGTTGGTGTTTGTCTCTATATCTGAGCTTTGTAGCTCAGCCATTAGGTTCACGCTTTTTATGTATGCCTCTGTGTTTGCTTTTGGTTTGGTTTGGTTTGGATTGGATTGGATTGGATTATTCACTGCTATTGTGTAAGAATGTGAATGCGTAGTGTGTGAGTGAAGGAAGTTTGGGAGGGAAAGAGTTAAGAGAGAATGTGTGAGTGTGAGTGTGAGTGTGAGAGTGTGTGAAGAGAAAAAGAGAGTGAGTGATGAAGGTGGTCGGAAGGGGAGAGGGGGAAGGGAGGGGTTTTAGTAGAGGGAGAGAAGGAAAGAGCGAAAGATATGTAAGAGAAACGTGGGGCTTATTAGTAAGTGACCCCCACACGAATGGCTCTGCTTTCAAACCCCATCATGCCTTAATGAACATGCATATGCATATCAAATAACACATTATGGTACATGCACATCTTCTAAGATGTAAATGAAAATTTAAAACGCCCCCAAAAAAGAGATATTTATTTTTTATTTTTGTAATGAGAAGGACGAGAGAGAGTGTGATAAATTAATGGAACCCTTGGGGTGGGTGTGGTTGAAAGGTGGCGAAGGAAGGTAACAAGAAGGGCCATTCGCCCTTAATGGCTTGACCACAGCCGTAACAAACACAGCCTGGCATTGGCATTTGCATTTGCATTTGCCAAAGGAAGGTAAGAGAAGGGATGGGAATTTTGCATGCTCTCACTGCTGACATATGGGCTAGCTAGCTAATAATACCCTCAACCATGCTGCTTTTCCTCTCTCTTCTCTTCTCTTCCTCTTTTTACCTCTTTTACTTTCTGCATCTTCCCCTTTCCTTCACTCACACAATGCTACCATTCTCCTACCTCCTTTTTTTTGTTTTGGTTCTACTTATGACTATATTGGTTAGTAATTTAATAGATCATTTTTTTAATCAAAAATTATGGATAATATTAAATTTTGCATTGATTCATTTTTTTCATTTTTAATTATTTAACCAATTTCGTTTATCTCAGTTATCATTTTTTTAAATTTTAGATCCTACTAACAGGTATCCCCAAGTTATTAATTGAGGATTGTTTTTTATAACAATTTTACCTGACTAAGATAATATTGTTTATCGTAAATGATATTTATGATTTTATATTAAAAATTACAATATGAGCATATTAATAATTGTTTAAAATTTCTTAATTAGTCTCTTAAATTGTTTTCTCTAATTTGCCCTCTGGCCTGATGATTCTTTCTAGTTTCAATTTCCGCTACTTGAATAGTTGAGTTCTATAATATGGGCTGAGTTACCTTAATTTTGTCATCTTGTGCGAAAGAAAGCTGAGAGAATTTATTTTTAAAGCCACGGCTACTGTCAATATATTCACATTGTCACCCACCTGACAGGAAGAGATAAGGACTAGTTTTCACTTTTCAGTGAGCTTGGAAGAAAACGTTGGCGTTTTCATTTGTTGTATTGAGTTATTCATCTATACTCAGCCTTGGCTTTCTTTATATATTTTTCTTGGGAAAAAATAAAGCATGACAGAACAAGAACAAAATCTACAGTTTGTTTTCATCGTTTTACTAATTTCTGAATTCCGTATTAATATAGAATCTAAGCTGTAAAACAATTGGTCCCTCCCACCATTACAAAAATCCAACAATTTGACCATATGTTTCTTCCATATAAAATCCAAATTTGGCGTTTGGTATCTACTCTGAGTATATATACCATGGCTCTTTAAATGAATGACCAAAAAGTGTTCTATAACCTTTTAGAAACGGACACGAGTTCTAAACAGAATTTTTCTAGCATTAAATTAAGGAAAAGGGTGAGAAACTTTCTGATTGAGGAGTTGGTGATATCATTAATGAGCAAAATTAAGACCCTTTTCTATTTGCTTCCGGAAATCTTAATTAGAAACCCACATTTGGTGTAAATAATAGGATGGATGTTTGATTAGGATAGAATAAACGGATCTTCCACGTTTTTGCTCCTCATGACTTTCCCTGTACCCGAACTTCAAACAATATCGTTCACTCTGCATCTATAGAGGCACTTTTCTATTTCTTTTTTTGGCTAAGAACAAATATTAAGACTAACAAAGACAAACCAAATTCCTTTTTTTCCCTTTTAAGATTCATGAACTCATGTGTAGGCTTCATTTTCTATTGACATTAATATCAAAAGAACTCTGTTTTCTTATTAGTAATTAATATAACAGAATAAGAGACAAAGAATCTCTTTACCTCGCTAAATTCTATTACGATGCATAGTGTGATGATGGTATGAGAAGACAGATAACTACAAATGCCAGATGAAAAAAATTATAAAAAATGAAATATGTACCAGGCTATTTTTTAACGCAACAAAAGATTTAAAAATTAGTTGGAAGTTGAAAAAATTATGTTTTATCTAGAAATTGTTAAATTAATTTATTAACATGTAGGTACGGATAAATATAAAAAATATTATATTAATTTATTTTTATTTATAAGTAAAAAAAACTAGTTAATTTTAATTTTTATTATTAATCATATGTTGAATATTAAATTTTCAATATAGCTTTAATTAATTAGTTAATTATCAATCCTGCTATAATTAATTAATCAAATTATAGAATGAACAGGATAAGCGGTTTAGTAAGATCAATTATAATATTTTTTTCTTTTTTTGTTACAATAATCTTTTTTCTTTAAATTAATATTGAATTAAAAGCTTTTTGAGATATTTTTCTATTATTACTTTGAATGATTATTAATGGTAATAATTTGAAAGTAACATTAAACATAATTATTCAGTGTTAATACTTTGAAAATAAATAATTGAATATTAAGATAAGGTTTTTCATAATCAAACTATTTATTTGTGATTTCTTACACTCATGGAGTTTTTCTTTTCGTTCTTTCTGTGTCATCTTCGATTCTTTATTTTAAATTTTATCTCTTTTATATATTTTTCTAAATAATTAAATAATTGATGATCATAGTATTTTAAAATAATATTTATAGGAATATAATAACATTTTAAATATTTAACTTTATTACTTATACTTGTTTATTTTATTTGAATATATGCTATATTTTTAAATATAATTAAATGGTTAATATTTAATTACATATACTAATACTTAAATTATGTAAAATTTTATATGAATTTTCATTCCAATAAATACTCACTTGGGCACACAATTATATCCTAAATAATTTATTATACTTCACCAGGCAACCACTCAATCATTCATCATATTGTTATCGGATAATCTTACGATTCATTTATTAATTTAGTCTTATAACTATTGTGAATATATATATATATGCATAAATTAGTGTAATCAGATTAGCACATTAATAATTCTTTTAGTAAACTTTCTCTGGAAGACTGGATATATATGTATATGCTCCTTATCCGAATAATTAAGAGACATTTGGGTCCTCCATGAAACGCAATATAGACTTGTAGAAATAATACCTATAGAACTATTTTTATGTTGGGAAGCTACTAATGTATGTACTTAAGACTTGCAGGACTTGGACACATAACTATCTCGCGATTGAATGTTTGCAAAAGCATCTATCTTATTAACTACGTGTTACGAAGCTTAGAAGGAAAAGGGTCGACAAATAATATGGACCTATTGCAATTTCAATAAATGTACAGTGATCAGTCGATCTTAACCGTTCATATTTTTTATTAATATCAACGGTCACGATTTCCTCCGCATGACATGAGCAATACACCATCACCAAATGGACCTCGGTATGGAAGTTAGGGCGTGGACCATGTTAAGTGCTGCCTTAATTTAAAGGAAAATAATAAAAATTTTAATAAAAGAGAAAGAGAGGAGAGAAAGAGTTTTTTTTTTCAACAGATATTATTTTAAATTTTATGAAAATATTAGCTTTCAGAATTTTCAATTTTATTTTAAAAATATTACATAATCGATATTAAATTTTTGAAGTATCTTTTAATTAAGAGGGTTTAAATAAAAAAAATTGAAAAAACAGCTGAATTTCTAGTGGATAAGAAGTAATAAAAAGGAATGTAAAAGGTACTAGATAGAGGGTGGATTATAGATTTTGATGAAAAGTGTAGGTTGTAAAAGTAGCCCATGTCTCCAAATAGGCTAGTTATATATATAAGACAATCAATAGGAAAAGGGTTGTTAAATTGAATGAAGTAAGAAGATGAAATGTGCTGTTGCCAGTTACTAAATAGCAGGACCCAAACATTTGATATATTAAATGAGTGGAGCCATCCTATTTTTGTTCTTTAAAGAATATACTTATTCACAGGTAAGTGGGTAACTCTAATTCAATCATTAAGGGAGTGAAAATGGTGCTTTCAATGATGGCAAAAATCTTACCATCTATCTTTCCCTAATATTGTATATGAACGTTATACCAATAAAACAAAAAAATTATTCAAACACGATCAAACTTATTAATACAATCCCCTTCTACGCGCAAACAAAGGAGAAAGAAAAAAAAAAAGGAAAAATATTCGGTATATTTAAATACGAAAGATAGCATTGAGCAATCCTGATTGCTACAGTGCAGGACCCAAAACATATGTATTAAATGAGTGGAGCCATGTGTCATTGGCTGTTATTTTTTTATTCCATGTTAACTTTTTCATTATTTTTTGGTACACTTTTTTATTTTTTATTTTCTTCTTTTTTCATTCACTTTATATTACACTTCTCTCTTTTCATCTGGTCTTTTACCCTTTTTTTTCTTTTTATTTTAAGTTTTTTTATTTATATAACTAAACAAAAAATCTGAAAAGATCTATATGATAAAAAATGGACACAATATTATGACATTAAATAAAAATTAATAATTATATAAATTAAAATTAAAATATCAACAAATTTTGCTAAATCTTAAAAATATAACTATAATTTATCCTAAAATTTTTAATAAAAAAATAATGTACAAAATGCATTATCCTCTTTCATCTACAAATTTGTTTTTGATGAACAGAATCTGACTATCTCATCTTATTCACGTGCAATTCAGGTACCACCCATACTCGACAGTATAACAAAAGAACATTAAAAATAATAAAAATTAAACAATACTAATAACTCAAAAAAAGTAAAAAATGTTGATGATAATAATCATAATAATAACACTCCTTTTTAGTTCCTATTACAGATCACTTTTGTTTTGATTATTCACACATATTAAGAATTTTAGTTAAAAATAACTATTGAACTAAAAATATATTTTTAAAAATATCTTTATCTAATAATTTAATCATTCTTTTGATTTTTACTTTACTTAAATTGCCTCATTTAATTGGAATCGGTATTACTGTTGAAAAAGTAAAAAAAATTAAAAATATGAATTAATGTATTAAATGTTAAGGATAAATTTGGAAAATATTTAATGCTTCGTAAACTTTTTAAAATGACTTAAAAGACACTAAAAATCTTTACAACATGACTTATATATAAGAATAACTAGAGGGAGTAAAAATGTGAAAAAAAAAATAATAAAAATAATATATATTAAAATTAATATATATATATATATATATATATATATATATATATTTAATGATAGATTGAATTAAGATTTGAGTCAAATTTCGCATGTCAACCTTTTGTAACTTGCAAGTAAAGTGAGTTAGAATTAGAGTGTCGAGATGTGTTATCTATCCCATATAACCAGTTTCGGGCTTTATTGAATTGGACCAGAAAATCCATCTTTTATTTAGATATAAAAATTGAAGCAGAAGCCAATCTAAATATACATTTAACACTTAAATCAAGTTAGTTTAAACCTCATCAAAGAAAATTTCGGGTCCAATTTGCGCCTTAAAATTAAACTCATTATATTTTATCATACTTAAATAAGTGGAGCTGGTCAATCTAACCCATTTTACTGATTATAGTTAGGACTAATAAAAATAAAAATATACCTAAATATGAACCTTTTGGTTCAATTTGATTAAACTATATATTAAATGGATTGAACTTATATATTAATGAGAATTTTTAAAAAAATAAATAAATTATTTTTTATTGATTTTGGTATATTTTGTATATTTTATTTATTATATATATATATATATATATATAGTTGTAAGTATTTCAATATGTTTTGTTAGTTAAATATACCAGCTTATTAACCTAGAGATCAATTTGGTTCAACATATGTTAATAATGTTCCATAACATACTAAATTTACATAAATTAGATTAGTTTATATATCAAAACTTTACAGAATGATAAAAAAATTAATATAAAATATTTTCTTAATCAAAACAAATTAAGAATCATTAATTTTTGTTTTTAAAGTAACTAAAAAATATTTTAAAACTGGATTAAAATAATTTTACTATAATTTATTTTCAAATTAAAAACTTTCCGCCATTCCAAACAAAACTTTAAACGACAAATAGTTTTGGTCACAATGCCATTTATTGTCCGTCCAATCTCAAGTACTACTGCCTATGCGTATGCCCGCAATAAATAACTGCTAATTCATTCTTTATCCAACTTTATGGTCCCATCTGGTTTTCTTCACCGCCATACTTTCTTTGATTTCTTAGGCTTTCTTTTGTATGTTCACAAGTTTTCAGTTTTAAAATTTTAAATTAATTTTAAAAATAAAATAGCTTTGTCAAAAATAATTTTACTATATTTTAAAATATTTTAAATTTATATTTAAAATAAAAATTAGTTTATTAAATATTATTTTTAATTTTAAAATATTTTTATTTTAAATTTAATAAATTTCATCATCCCTATAATCATTATTATTATTATAATTATTAATAAAATTTTATTATTTTCATTATAAAAAATATTATCATCATCATTTTATTATAATAATAATTATTATTATAATTATTATTATATTATTTTTTTTATTATTGTTATAATTTACTTTTTATTTTTATTATTTTAATAAACTTTAATTTTATTTATTTATTTTTATATATTAAAAAAATAATATTATTATTTAATATATAAATTATATTAAATTTATTTAATATTATAATATAATTTTATATTATAATTATTTATAATATATAATTTTTATATAAAATAAATACTAAATAATTTAAAAATATTATAATAATATATAATTTTTATTTTAAATATTAATAATCAAATAATATATAAAATTAAAATTTATATAATTATATAATATTTTTTATATTATAATCATTATATAATTATTATTATTCAAAAATATTATTTTTATTTTTATGATTATTATTATCATTATAATTATTATAGTAATAACATTTTTTTTATATTTTAAATTTTATTATTTTAAATAATTTAATTATTTATATATTTTTTATAAATTTATAAATAAATAATACTATTTAATATATAAAAATTACATAATTTATAGTATTATAATATAATTTTATAGTATATAATTTTTTATAATATAGTATATATTATTTTATATAAAATAAATATTAAATAATATATAAAATATAAAACTATATAAATATATAATATTTTTATATTATAATCATTACCACCATCACAATAAATATTATTAATATTGTTATAATAATTATAATAATAAATTTTAAATTTCTATTATTTTTAAAAAATTATTTATTAAAATTTAATTATTTATTTAATTAATATGCATTAAAAAATAAATAATACTATTTAATATATAATTTATATTAAAATTATAATATTATAATATAATTTTATATTATAATTATTTATAATATATAATATATATTTTTATATAAAATAATATAAAAATATTATAATAATAACATATATAAATTTTATTTATTTTACATATTAATAATTTAATAATTTGTAAAATATAAATTTATCTTATATATTAATTATTTTACTATAATTATTACAATTATAGTTATAATAATAATATTAATTAATTTTATTATTTTTAAAATTTTAAGTTTATTATTTTAATTTATTTTAATTTTTAAAATTAATATTTTTATTTATATAGTTTGAAATTCATAATAAAATAATATATTAGAGAGATTTAATTTATATTTATAATAATTTTTAAAAATAAAAGATCAAAATTAAAAAAAAAAATAGTTTTCATTTTAAAATTTTAAAATTAATAACTACAAATTACTACGAAGCCTTAATTATAAAATTTCAAATTATAGTTTCAGTAGAAGTTTATTTCTTCTCAATTATGCTAAAACTAAACAATTAACCAAATATGTAATGGCTTTTTGGAGTTTCCCTTTTAATATACTTGTCATTCGGTGCTTATACCTGCTACCCGGTGCATGTGACAGTAATTGTACATACGACCTATTGTACTTGCTACCCGTATATGAGATAGTAATTATACTTAGAACCTATTTTAAGAATATGTTTAATAAAATTAGTTAAAAATTAAAAAATAAAAATAAAAAAATTAATAAACATTTTAAATATATTTATTAAATTTAAAAATATTTAATAAAATTAACTGTTAAATTTGTAGATAAGAATAAATAAATAAATAAAAATACGATCATTAGATATTTTTTTAATTATTCATTTTAATATTTATATTATTTAAATTAAATTTATTTAAATAAAAATAATTTTAATATATTTGAATCTATTTTAATTTATATATATTCAATTAAAAAATATTATATAGATAAATTTATAGTTATGTGAATAATTATTTATTATAAAAAATGTTTGCTAATTTTATTAAATTTTTATTGTTTATAATATATTTTTAAATAAATATTTTTTATTTTAAATTTTATAAATATATATTAAATAATATTTATAGAAAATAATTTTTATTTTATTTTTATATTTTAAAAAACAAAAATTAAATGTTTTATTATAAATAATTTAAATAAAATATTTAATAACTGTATTATATATTATAATAGTTAATGATATAAATATAATCTTTATAATAAACAAAATATTATAAATATATAAAAGATAAAAATAGAATAATTTTTTTAATTAATAACTAAAATTTTAAAATTTATTAAAAATAATATTCAACAAAATTGAAATCATTTTTTAAAAAAAAATTAGGTAACTATTTTATCTTTGGATAAAATGTGATACCAAATACACTTTAAATAATCTTTTTACACTTTTATGTATATTTTATACGTTTTCTGGCTAAGCATAATTCCTTAGATTATTATTATAAACTTTTAAAAATTTTAAATTTTATATCCTCTTCCAAACACATATAATCATTATTTTCTTATTATAAAAGAAAATGCAATTTTGCACATAAAGGATTTGCGTATGCAAAATTTCACATGGAACAATGTGCATCAATGATTTGATGGGGAGGGGGGATCGTCATGATTGACATTATTTGAGTTATGTGAACTGTATTTTATACGCAGCTAACTAAAATAAAAAAAAATTGTAAATATATGGGATTTTATGCTCTGATTGCCCAAAAATATGTTATTTTTAAGTAATTGAATAACGTTATAAGGAATGCCACGTATTTTATACATGATTTTTTCATTTTGGTGATTGTAATTTTGACATGAGAATGACCCCTACTGTGGTCATTTATGTCTGGAGGTACGATTGTATTCATCTTTTTGGTTGAAGGGTACGTTTGAATTTGTACACAACAAATCCTCGCCTAAAATATGATGATATACTTTGGGCCATCCAATAGTCTCAATAAACTCTGAGTCAGTGACGTGCATGTTATCTAACCTCATATCTTTCGCTTTGGTTTGGACTTTTTTTGCTTCCAACCAGATTTGTTAATGGTCCAACCCACTAATGCCTTTGTAGCCTTGTACTATGCCACCAATACAGTACACTTGCATTAAATATTAATTAAATTAATATTTTATAAAATTATGAGATTCAAATTTAAAATTAATTATTTTAATAAGTACTTCTTATGTTATATAAATATTCAGGATTTTTTACTTGTTATAAATATAGTTAAAATTAATTTAATTTTTTATTTTAATAAGTATTTCATATGTTATATAAACATTTAGGAATTTTTATTTGTTATAAATATAGTTAAAAAATTAATTTAATTTTTTAAAATATTTTTATTATTTTTATGTTTTATAAATTTTAAAACGTTTAACCTAATCTATTTGATGATCTATTCATGATGTAATATCATATGTCACTTTAATGATGGTTGATGTGTCATATCTAAATTTATAGCATGTTATTATTAAGTGATGATAGAAAATATATTTTAAAAAAATTAAAATTAATAATTTTGTTGGTATTTAAATAAAATTGAATCATATTTATAAAAATTAAAAAATATATTTAAACTTAAATATTTATTTTTATGAATAATTAAAAATATAAATTAAATATGAAAATAGAGATATTTAAAATATGTAGTTTTAAAACATTTTAAAGCGAAAAAATATATTAAAATATTATTTAGTAAAAATATAAAAAAATGTTTTATCATACTCAATATTGATTAAAGAAATTCGAGTAAAACCAATAAGAAAAACGTGTGACCACAGGATAAGGACAATACATAAAAATTATCTCTTTCCAGGAAGACTTAAATATTAGTATATCGATGTGTTCCACAATAAATCTCACATCATTAATAAATGAATAGATAACTCATCAGATATTAACAATAAATGTATTAACTTTAGAAATATCAAAATAATAAAAAAGTTAAACAACGACAAAATCTCAAACTCTTTTTATCACACATTTTCTTTTATTTTTCATTGAAGATATCCAATTTAATTAAATGTTTTCACAACAATTAATTCCATTCGATGTTATTTGTTAATTAAAATTAAAATTTTATCTTAGTAATATATAAAACATATTTTTCAAAATAAAACAAATTTTAATTGAAGAGTAATATTGAAAGCACGTACAATATAATTAAGTTTTGTCCTTTGATAACATTATTTTATGAAAATAAATTTTATGTGATTAATATTGTTCAAGTAAACGAATTATATTTTATTTTTCTTGTATGGTTGGGAACATTAACGAAATTGAAGGACTTTTCTATCAAAGACTAATAGTAATCCTTTTTTTTTGTTACAATAATAACCCTATGTTTGAAAGGAAAGAAAAAATTAGAGATAAAAGAAAAATTTTAAGATTTTAAAATTATATTATTTACTTAAAAAATAAAACGAAAAAAATAAAGTTTAACTCTAAAAATTTTCAATTTTTTCTAAATTCATTGTGTAATTCAATTTTTATGTTTTTCTCCTCCATTTTTTTTCTTTTCTCCTAAAAAAGCAAAAAAATAAAAAAAATAAAAAATAAAAGAAAGAAGAAGCCCAGAGCATAGAAAAAGGGGCTGACTATAAAAGGCAGAGTTACCCTTGATATCACATCTAAGTATAAAATAGATGACATTCTCCTTTTAATGGTTTGAAAAGCAAAGAATTTTGAGAAAAAAAGGAGGCGAGAAATATTTATTTATTTAATATAATTTTTTATTTATTCATTAATAACATAACATGTTGCAGTGTAATGTTGATGTACCGTAGAATATGTAAAATTAAATTATATTTAAACTTTTTTAGAAATGATAAATCAAATTTATAATTTTGACTAGATGATGTGTAGCTCATTTTTTCCTGATAAAACTATATTTGAATTTGAATTAATTTGATTAAACTCAATCCTAAATTGATGGGATAGAAAAAGGAGGATGTTATATATATAAAATAGAATAAAATATATTTTATCATGTTTCATTCCATTTAATATTATATTATCTTGAATAATACAAAAAGTTAGACCTAAGTATGATTTTAACCATTTCATTTTATTTTTGATTACATCATTTAATCCATTTCCAGCCAGCCAAATATGGGTTACATAATTTTCTAAAACAAAAATTATATAATTTTTGAACAACCAGGATGATTATCGTATGGTCACAAATCACAATTTAAAAAAATAAAAAAAATAAAAAACGTGAATCTTGATTAATAACAAATGGAAAAAATTTAAATTTATACGAACTCATGGAACAAGTAAAAAAAAAAAAACTGTATTTCATTGATTTTGGTTATTAAAAAAACGAACCAAACAGCCGTGCATCTTCCTTTACAATGCAAATCTCAGCAAAAGCAAACACGTTATTACTTTTTAGATTTAAATATGCTACTAATTTTTAAAAATATCACAATTTTTTATTTTTTTAAAAATATTTTTTAATTTTTATATTTAACAAAAATAATATTTCATTCATTCCTTTTTATCTCTCTACTTTAATTTTTTTTAAAATTATATCTATCAACCATGATAAATGAAAAAAATAGAAGTAAAATTTATATAAATAAAATTTTCACATAAATTAAAATAAACTTATATGTACCTCACCTTTTTCAATTTTTTATTTAACTTCTCCTAAAATCAAGATGCACAATTTTATCTTAACTTTTGAAAAAACAATTGATTTATTTTATCCTTTTCCTTTTCTATAAATGTTTATTGAAAAAATTATGGATCATGTAATAATAGTATTGTTGCCTGACACTAAGCACGTTTCTATTTATCAATCAAGAAGTAGGTTTTTCCTTTAGAAAAAATTTATGCTTTTTGGTAAATACAACTAATTGTGGGGGCTTCTATTATAAGGACTTTCAAGTGAGTCCAAATCAAGAATTAAAATGTTTCACAAGGATACTAAATTGAATTGCATATTTGGAGCTGAAATAATGAAACGTAGACTTAAAATAAACTGTTCATACATAGTGTAGCAGCTCAAAAAGCCTCAAACTAAGCAACCCAAGAAAACTTAACAAACACCAAAAAATTCAAGCATGTCTCATACATGTTCCACATCCCTTTTTGTGTTACCAAGCTCAAGAAGCAAAGTGAATAAAGCTTCGCACATTTCACAAGCGTCAGGTTGACTAGGACTTTTCTTCTTGGAAGAGTACACCATCCAAGCATGATCAAGCTTCATGTTTGGCCTTACAACAACTGATCCTGGAACTTGTGCATCACGGCATGTCACTAAGCCATCACTCTTTTCTCCATATCTGAGCTGCAGGTGGAGAGCACAAACAGCCATGACAGCAGATATAGGAATCATTACAGGAACTTTGCGTCCTGATTCAACAAATGAATCACACTCCTTACTCCAAAATTTTGGTAAAAGGAGCCAGGGAAGTTCTGCATGAGCTATTTGGGTCATTGTTGCAAGAACTCCTGGGGCAATGCTTGCTTCAGAATGGAAGCAGATAAGAGGAATATCCAGTGGGAGGTTGTGTTTCATGATGAACTCCTTGCGCCTCTCATATGTGAGATCCTCCAGGGCCCCTATGTCACCCTGAAGTTTATGTAATTGACAACAATTAGCAACAAAAAGAGAGAAAGGAAAGGTTGTCCTTATGAAATTTGGATTTAATAATATGAACTTCAACTATGTATCTCAACGACAAAATAAAAGAGACCAAAATCAGATGCAGCTAGGGACTTATTAGGATCCTTCACAAAATTGTGAGGGAGTTGAAACAAATACAACATGATCTGGAACAGAGAATCTCTATAGTAGCCTAGAAGCCTATTTCAAAACCCTAGTAGTCTATTTGAAAGAACACCTTAATCAATTACCAATTATTAGCTTATGCCATGTTTCTCCTAGAAAGGGAGATATAGTCAGCTAACTTGAAATTGTTTATTTTTCTGCTATCATTTTTAGGTACAAATAAAATAAGCAATTAGTACTCTCAAGTCCACATACAAAATGGTTACCTTAATTATTTTGCATATTAAAAGTTCCAAGATCCTCCGGGTTTGTTTGTCACCAATCTGGCCTTCGCGGAGAATATCAGAAGCTATAGGGGTGCCACCATATGGAGTCTGTACCAGGGCTAAACCAACAACTTTGTCCTTTAAGTCGGACCAGTATATAGATAATGCAGCTGCAGCATCAATCCCACCCTTACTGTGTCCCAGTAGCATGATAGGCTTGCCAGAACCCCAGTAAATCTCCTCAATGTATAACTTCAGTTCCAAGGCATTGTGTTCCACTGATGCCTTAAAGGGAAACAAATATACCAGAAGAACACATTTATGGTGAATAGTGGAAAGAAAAAAGAAATCTTTGAAACTGTGTGTGGAAAACCGTTCAAAGGGACAAAAATACATAACTGTTGAGCTAAAAGCTAAATGCATCTCTGCAAAACCAACCACAGAACAAGGTTTTGTAGGGTGAAAAGGAAAATTATGTGCATTGGTTAAAACCGGGTGATTAATTTAAATAAATTGATGATCAATTACCTCACTATGAACTTTTGCAATATGGCAAGCTAGGCCCATCTTTGAAAAGAATCTCTTAGTGGCAACAAAGTACAAGGGTCCATGGTTGCTAAAGAGACCTGTAACATGGGGAACTTCGGATCTTAAGATGGAAATATACGTTTATCTCAACCGATAAGGTAGATAACATGGATTTTGACATACCTGGAATCAAAAGATAAACAAATGAATTGGGCAGTGAGTGCTCTCCATTTCTGTAGAATAAAACCCAAAGACACTGTATGTAGACAAGCTCTCCCAACAGAAAAAAAAAATGAACAAGAAACCAAGTATATTTTGATTAACTGTGGGAATATTAACATAATTTTAAAATGACAGAATAATATATTTTACTTCTCGCTCAAAATAGTGACATATGAAGACATGAGAAAACAAAAATAAGCGATACCAATAACTTGGATAATGGGAATATTAAAGAAAAGTAATGAAACATGCTAAGATATAATTGGGAATAAATTCCATCGAAACTAGCAAGCACCAGAAACGGGCATATGAAAGTAATGGCAAGAAAATCATGGTCTTAAAAAGGTTAATAAGAATTGCAGTCAGAAATTATAGTGCTGTGACTCCTTTCTATTTAAATTTAAACCTTAGAAAAAAATGTGGGACCTTATGTCTGAAAGCAATTCCAAGAATCTTGAAGTTCCATCCTGTGCTAGAGGCATTCCAGGAGCATGCTGCAACCATCCAATATCATCAGAAGAACCACGCAAGGTTTTCACCACACGAGATGTAGTTCTGTGGACGCCAATTTCATCGACCACCATTTCATAGCAGTGTTCGGTAACATGACAGCCAAAAAATCATCTATACAGTTACTTTTTCTGGCTAAAAGTTGTGAATCACAACATATAGGCTAAGAAGAATAAAGACAATTTGGAATAGAAGCAATCTATTTTTTTTTTCTTTTTTGAATATATCATTCAGACTAAATTGCTTTTGTAAACCTACGTGTTTTACCTATGAACATGAACCTGGACATATTTAATGCATGACAAAGAATATCTCCAGGAGGCCATTCCAAAAGTCCAAACATATTGTAGACCGAATAGTGGGAGTGTCAAACTGCACAAAGATGAGGATAATACAACAGCAATGACATAATTACAAAATGTTGATTCTTAAATTCTTAACAAAGAGTGAACAAATGGTGCCAATATTTAGGTGAAAGGAATGAAATTTAAAATAAATGAATAATTGATCATTTCACTGCATCTAATTAAAAATTCATTGACAGAATACCAGCTAGACTTAAATTTTAAATTCATGCTTTGTGGTTACAGGTTATTACCCTTTTAATAAAAAGGAAGGAACAGCTGCATATACAGAACTCGCGAATAGAGTTATAGATCTCGTATGTTCAAGCAGTTGTTTACTATTGTTAACAGCTCTTGTTTCACAGATTCCATGGTTTTCTCCTCCAATTTGAGGAGATTGCAAAGAGGTGCTTCTGGTATATCCTTTTGAGCAGGGAACTGAAGAGATGACCACTGGAATGACCCCAAAATTTTCCTTGTATCTATGTATGTCTTTGAGTACCAGATCCTCTGAAGTCTTGCCATTGTACAAAATGTAGCTATATTATGCTTTATAAAGTAACACAGAAAACGATGGTTGGAATATCATAGCTTCCTATATTTATATAACATGCCACAATGAAAATAAATTGTAGCAAGCATGTAGAGATGAACAACTCACCTATAAATTGTATAAAACGATCACCGAGATAAGTTGTCAATCTCAAAAGATTGGCGAGTATGTCATCCATGAATTAGCAAAATCCAATCATATGGTTGCCACAGGCCTGATTTGAGGAACCAAGTCATGAATGATCACAAATTATCAAGATAAATAAAAAACAATTCATGCTTACAAAATTTAACAACGAACTATAAAAGCTAAATACTGAGTGTGACTACAATTTGTTAAACAATTATGAGTAGCATGTCACCCATTATTAGCAAGTTTTGAGTACCTTGATTACTTTTGAAATGAAACAATTTCTTTCAGCGAGACATAACCATATAATCATGTTTATAATTGCTTGACCTCTGATCAGAAATTTTGACACTCCACTTCTTTGACAAATAGCATCATTAACTTCTTTCTAGTTTGTTAAAATGGTCCTGGAATCTTACATTCAGCTAAGAATTAAGCTGTCCTAGTCTTGCATCTGTGTTGAGCTTTGACACTCATAAGTGACCATGTTTAAGGGTGAGGTGTCAGTTTGCAGAAAACTGAGAAAGTCTATAGCAAATTGAAATCAAGTTCAAGACAAGAAAAACAGCAGACCAAACTACTGCAACCCAGACAGAGGGAGAAATAAAAGACTAAATTTTCTTTGGAAGAAGCACAGATTGAGCCAAATAACCCTAGCCATATCTCAAAGGAGAAGATAAAAGAAAAATAGAATATCGATAGGGTGGCTTACGGCTATGGAGTTAAAACATATGGTTGGAATTTTTTGAAATCTGCCAATAGCTGTGGAAGCACCCAGCAAAAATAGAAACTCAAATTTTCTCCAAAATTAAGATCAACGTGAATTTTTATATATAATAATATAAAAAGAGAAACCGGGCAATAAACGGATTAACACGGAAGCAAAGAAGGTGAAATGGATAGCCATGAGATTTGAGTTCTGCCTCATCATTAATGTATCAATATCCACTATCTATATGGTTTGACTCAATCTAAAAAATTAAAGAAAAAGAAATGAACAAAATTTTTCTAAAAAATATTTTTAAAATTAAATGACTTAATATTAAAATTAAATAAATTTTAACACACAGTAAAAATAAAGTATAGTTATCTTATTCTCAAAAACTACTTAAAAATAGAAATTATTCAAATTTTATGAGAAGTATTTTTATTTACTTTAACAATCCCTCCTTTAACTAAGTGGCTGGCCCACTGGTAATTTTCATTTTATAGCATGCAATATAAACATATACAACATGTTTTCTTTCTCCATTTTTGGTTCACAGTAGAAAGAAGCAATTCACAGTTTTTTTATTTTACTTCCTTAGGTTGGGTTTCTTTTTATGCAAAGAAGCTTTTATCCTCTGCTTGTTTGAGAGAAAAGAAGATAAGAGAAAAACAATTAAAAAAATTTTAATCAACTAAAAAATACATCATTATTCATATTTTTTTTTAAAAAAAATCCTCCCCTCTCATCCAATCACACTGCGAATGTTTGTGTTTACACAATCAATCACAGGTGTACTACAAAAGCAAACATGAAATAGGAAAGTTAAAAGGAGCCACTGTTTCTATCCAAAAGTACAGGATAACTAACAATGGTACAACTACAAGAAGCTTGGAGTGTGGGACCCTCTTAAGTTTTCAATCTCGTACCTCAACACCAATGGATAGGACAGAGATGATTGCAGCCTTTCCACGGAAGAAGGATGTGGACACGTATTGGGAGCAAAATCCTCGGCCTTCGTGGTGGACATGCACTCATGCACCTTCCAACTTTTGGTATTTCGTGAGGATCGATTGTTACATGTGGCAATAAACATGCTAGAGATGGGAGAAAAATTTGCGTTACTTCAATACATTGTGACTCTCTCTGTAGCATACTATTCTAACCACTCATGTTGATCAAGCAAGCCACTTTAATTAATCTCCAATAATGTCGCAATAATGGTTATAACATACACATTAGAAATTATTTTTGTGACTAATTTGATCTCATTTGTGGGTATTCTATTTTTAGTTATAAAGTAAAGTGTTTGGTCTAATTTTTGAAAAATTTGTGATTTCTCTCAGAGCCGTAAAGGTAGAAAACTAGAAACTCACCGGAAATAACCTAAATTTACAATTATTTCTCTTTAAATTAGACCATTGATAACTGCAAGACTATACACATACACTACAGTTCAAACATGCTTTAGGCTGCGGGAGCAAAATGGAAGAATAAGACCATCAACGATATCATTCTAGAATTTCTACCCTATAATCAATCAGACTCGACTATATATAATCTTTTTTTGTCTTCAACGAAGATAATAAAATTAGAACCTAAAATCATATGTGAATTCCTCACCACTAATCCAACCATGGTGAGTTGGCTACATATACATCTGAAGTAGAAAGCGAGAAACAATTTATTTTTCCTTTTGTTTTCTTTTTGTCATTATATAAAAGGGAAAAATACAGAACCACAGGGATCTAGATAAAGGTCACCGAGGCTGAAAACTGGCCTTCGTTGCCACAAAGAACTAGAAGTTTTTTAACTACCAATTCCAGCTTTTCAGAAGAAATATGGTACAGCGCTGCAGCACATATATATACAGAACAAACTAGGACACTACAAATTCCTAGTTCCTATTATATTCTAACTCAAGTTCTCATACTCAGAAATTCCATCCACAGCTCAAGAAGCCATGTCCATCATAATTCTTTTCTTTTCACAAGCACTTGTCAGGTGTGCTTCTGCTTTCTAGTTCAGAAGGCTCACACGCATCATTATCTCACCTTTATTTGAAACACTCTGTTATACCAAATTGAATGAAGGGTCATGTGGAAGAGGTCATACTTCAACGGTTTTACATGCCAGAAAAAATGTTTCTGAACCTTTCTGACCCCAAGTTGCAACTTGAGAAACTTCTCTTGTGGCACTGAAAGAAGTATATCTTTCAAGTTGGGAATATCTTTCTCTGCAAGGATTAATGAGAAAGCATCCCAATTCAAAACCTCAAAAAAAGATGGCACAAAATTGTCAGAGATAATCACAGGTACACACTCATAAAATATGGCTTCAACCACCCTTGGACTGTTGACCTCATACCCCTTAGGGCATATACAGTATTTGCTGTTTTTCATGTGCTGGATGTAATTCATTTTGCTTGCAACACCAGGAGGCATAGGGCCATATATCTTCATATCAGGGTCTTTGTCCTTCCAGTATTTCAGCAATATTCGACGCAAATAACCATGCATATTTCCAGCATAGAAAGCAAGAATGGGTCTTTGGTGAGCAGGTTTTCCTCCCAGATCTCTCTGAGGATTTCTTACTGACCGGACATAAGCTTCAGGGAGAGAAACATCCCTTCCTATTTTAAAGCCTTGAGTTACATCAGCATTGCAGAGGGCTTTTATGCAGTATTCCATATGGTGCCTTGTTTCGTATGGGGCCTGCAACACAGTTCAGTTGTAAATCTTTCTGCAATATGCACAAAAGCATGGTGTTATGCTGCACACTGCTGATTTATTTACTGACATACAAACTGCAGAAGACAGCTAAAGATGATGTAACTCAGTAGGACACTTATTATAAGAGTGATCTGTTTTGGAACATGATGACCAGCAAAGCGATTGCTATGGTTAACCTTGTATTCACCAAAATGGACATGATATGGTTAGGAAATAAAACTTCCTTGAAGGGAATGTCCCATGAAGACATCAAAGAGGCATCCAGTTAACTATTAGACGTTTGGAACAGTATATGGTTCATGTGCAAGTGGAATTAAGGGAAAGATAAAAAAGAGCATACAGCATACCCAATCATGGCAAGCAACAAGAAAATGGTCAGCACCACCAGTTCTGTTGAAGTAACAATATTTTGCAGAAATTTTATCTGTGTAGTCCTTCAAATACCGACGGAGATTTGTTCGGTTATGAGAGTTCCGTACATAAAGGGACTGCTCCAACATACGTGAACTGAATGGCATATAAAATAGGTGGGCCTTTGCAGGATCCTTCACAACAAATTGCTTATTTTCCTCCATCAATTTCATAAACCAACCCTCTGAGGCATATAGGCCCTTAAGTATAGGTTGATGAAAGATGGGTTTATTTCCATCCATGTATATATAAACCTTGAGTGTGCGCTCCATGAGTTCATAACTCCTGCAAATCCAACAAGGAAAAAAAGTGATCTTGAGCTTTGGTAATAATAGCTCAGACATGTAAGGATAAAGAAAAGGCATGTAGGAGCAAACAATTGAAGCCCAATTTCATATTTAGAGAAAATATTAAGATGACATTGTGATTCAAGTACATTCCAGAATTATCATAATCCTAAGGGAAGGCACCAGAGCCAAGTTTCAAGGATAAATTAGAAGAAGCAGGTGTATGAAAAACATGCTTGAGTTAGAAAATATGCATGTCAAGGACTTATTTAATGAGTTCATATTTCCTTTAAAAATTCCATCAACTTTACCTTTTAAACATAGAAAGATTGCGAAAGAGAGGAGCATAAAGCTCTTTGTCATGTGTTACTATAGGAGCATGCTCAATCTCTAACCTTGCAGCAAAAATTTCCCGGTCAAGTTTGGATGACCACCTCGGTCTCTGCAACCAAAAAGAGAATCCAGATGGAAATAACCACAACAATAACTTGTCCATGTAGCTAGTTCATAATTGACAGAGATATTAATATTAATACCATTGCACGGGAAGAAGCACGGCGGCGCACTAGCATACGGTTCATCTCCTGAATTAACATTCTTGACTTAGGGGGCATCTCACACCTCATCTTTCTCCCAGGAATACTCACTGAGGTAGTGTTATCTGAGACAGAAAAATCATTTTTCTGGGGAGAATTTCCAAGATGGGTAGAGGATGCAGTGCTATGTGAGTTATGAACGCCTACTCCATTATGTTCCCTTGAAGCCACATTTTTATCTTTTACCAACTGAGAAATTGTAGAGGTTCCCCCTTTTATCTCAAAAAATTCCATCGATGAAAAGTCAACCTTACTACTTCCCTTGGCTAAAACTGCTTTGAAACTTTTGGAACCAACTTTTGCCAAACCCAAGTTGTCATTTTTTCCAACATCTTTCTTCTCATTCAAACTATGACCGTCACTTCTACCTGTACTCAGTTCAAAATCATCATCATAGGCCTTTCTCTTACTGTGTCCAAATCCATCATGAATAATAGGAATATGCACCTTTTCCACAGTAGCAATAAAAGCAGAAGAATTAGAAAACTCTGAAACATCACCTGTTGTTGGATTCCAAACAGTGAAACTAACTTTGTGATGTAAAGATGCATGCTTTTCCGGCACTGAAGACCAAGGAGCATTTCCATTTCCATATGGAACCAATACTGATTGAAACATAAAATAATTAACAGCAAGTACCCCCAACAGAAAAAGCAATCTCCGGTTTCCCATATGACATAACTCGTGAAAATATTGAAACAAGTAAGCCACTTAAGAACTGGGATGACACCAAAATTACTTTAATCAAATCATTCCTTGAAAATTAGATTCAATCTCCCCAACACTTTGTTGCACATATAAGTTCCCAAATCATTGAAGTTCAGAGAGAAAGCTTGAAAGAAGAATGAAAGGGTCCTAAAAGAAAAAGGAACATTAGATAATTAGAGAGATTGCAGTGACTCAGATCAAGTAATTAAGAAAACACGAAATAGAAAAATAAAAGAACTGGAGTCTAAAATTTCACTGTTTCTTAAATGGTGGAAGCTGAATCAGCTAGAATGATGAATAATCTATGGTTGGGAGGAGAGTGGCACTGTGAGTGCATCAGCCCCAAGCATACATGAAATTTTAGTAGCGTGAAGAAAGCAAAAGCATAGAGTTCAAAGATGCCATTTGCTTCATCTCTCCATCTGAAGAAAAGAGACAACGTGGATCCGTAAACACAGTACTAACCCCAGTGTAACCAAGCAGAAGTGAAGAGTTAAGTTTCTACATTCTTTTTTCCCCTTTCGCTCTTTGCTTCCTTTGACTTTGTCCGAACCCAAAAACAGAAGCTCACGGCCTTACAACCATCAAAGGACAAAGCCCGGTTCAATTTTTTGGTCTTGTGACAAAACCAATTGAATTCTTATGAAAGTAGGATAAAAGTTATTTTAAAATTAAAGTTACACAAAGTTTAAAATTTAAGATTAAATTATTTGATAATTTTTAATTATAAATTTTTTATTTAATATCCCTAAAACATTCATCACGAGACCTTTTTAATGAAAAATAAAATTAGAATGAAATTTTGCAGACTTTAATGTGAAAGATTAATTGAACTAAACTTATGTTGATAATCTATTATATATATATATATTTAAATATTAATTATAAAACTTAAAAATTTATAAAAAATATTACCATTAAATTTTTATTGAATTATTTCTGATAAAAAGTTCTATTTGTTTATTTCTGAGTAGGTGAGAACGCTTCTAAGATACTCATTGAAAAAATTTATTAGAAAAATAATTTTGTTATCCATTTTTAAATTAATTAAAAATAAAATATTTTATAAAATTTTAACTTTTAATGTTACTAATCAATGTCTTAATTTTTAATGAAAATCCTTTTTACTAATCAATTAAGCATTGTCTTTAGCACATGGAATTGGGGTTTAAAATTAAGATTTAACCTTAAAATTATAATAATGATTTTTAGAAGTCTACTTAAAATTGGAATTATAATTCTAATGCAAAATTTTATGAAATTACTAGCTAAAACTCGCCTTTCTCAATTATAACCCCTGCCTTTTAAATCATAATTCCTAATTTTATCCCTCATAAAATAGTATTGTTTTGTTTTTGTTGTTTTGTATAGCCGTCAACGTCTCTATCACCCCATTTTTTTAGGTAACAGTTAGTAAAATTGTAAAAAACGAAGGACACACTAATATATATATATATATATATATATATATATATATATATATATATATATATATATATATATATATTAGAATTAGAAGAATTTTAAGACAAACAAAATTTTGTGAAAAAAAAGGGGTACAAGACTGTATGAAGAATTTTGATCAACAGTAATATTTTGTTGAGATAGAAAAGAAGAGGATAGGAAGTTTAAAAAATATGAATAATGACATATTTTTATTTAATAAAAATCTTTAAAAAATAAAAATATAAACTTTTTTTTTCATTTTTTTATCAATTTATATTTTTTTTCTCGGTTTTCTTCCTCTGTACCAAATAAGGAGTAAACGTTGATATTCATTTTGGTTTTCTTCAAATATAAAGTGCATTATTTTTGGATTCTTCATGTCATCCCTTCATCATTAACTCAACCATATCAAATAGAACAGCACACCCATGCCCAAAACAATCAAATTCAAGCTAAAATAGTAGAGATTGCTGCGATCTAGAGGACCCAGAAAAGGACACAAATAGGCAAAGAAAAACTGAAATAAGGTTGTTTCACCCTTAAAAGCCAAAACAAAATTAGAAGATGTGTAATGGAATAAGTGCCTTCTTTGGAATAGGCTGGATATTTTCGGGAAAACAGTGGATTGTATATTTATCTAAAAAAAAATTGAGAGATAAGATAGATAATAATATTAAAAGGGAGATTAAAAATAAAGAATAATATATATAATACAAAATTAAAAAAATAGTGCCTGTCAGAAATTTTTATAATAATGATAATAAAATTTATTTTAAAAATTATATAAATCTCATCTTAATGTGTTTTAATCCGTTAGATTTTAAATGTATAAACCATAATTTAGACGAGCATTTGTCTTTGATAATTAACAACCACTGCAACGCCTAGAGTGTATGTGCATTTAGGTGGGTGCTTCAATATGCACAACATCTATTCTATAGTTAAAACCAATTTTATTCTATAGGAATAATCATTAATCCATGCTCAACATAATCATATATTCCATTACATTTGTATCAGACAGTTCATAATTTTTTTTTTTAACAAAAAAAAATTGAACAGTTTATATTCGAATATATTAGATGTAAAATACTATCCATATGTATGTTTAGTTTTTTCGATTCTATAGTGGCAGATTAATTGCATACACAAATCATTTCATTTACGTCATGCATCTTATCTCACATATGGTCGAGTTATCCTTTTCTTTTGGAACCAAATTTTTATTATGGTTGACTGACTTCATTGCATATCACTGAGAGGGATATTGGAAATTTTGTAAAAGAAAATCACTAATTTGATTCAATAAAGCAAAGTTTCCACCTCAAAACAAACAAACAAAAAAGTCTAGCCTAGAAAACAGATATCATGACCCATTCTTACATGTTTTCTTTCAACAATCATGAATTAAAATATGACAAAGATACTGGACAAAAAAACTGGTTGACAAAATAAACATTAATAAAAAAATTCAAATGAATATGTAAAAAAACTAATATAAATTGTTTTAACAGTTTAAATTTTAAAACATATTTATAAAAAATATAATAAAACCAATATAAGTATGGAAATTTTAGAATTGTGTTTTATAAATAACTAATTTTTATAAAAAAATAAAAACATATTAAAATTTTTATATACATTTTATAAAATATTGAAAAATAATATCATTTATTATATATTATATTATATGATGATCGATATATATTAATTTATCCCTTCACACATTATATATGGAGTCAATATAATAGATATTATATAGCAAATGATTCATCTATAAAAGCAACAATGTCTGATTATAAAAGTAAAATATTTTTTTATGTTTTTTTTAAATGTGTCCAAAAAATTAATAAAAAAACATAGTAAATATTTAATAAAAACTATAAAATTTAATATATTGATAATATTAAATTCTGTAATTCTTTTATAAAAAATATTATTTATTTATTTTGTATTATTAAATATTTATTAAAAATGATTATTTATAATTAAAAAATAGATTACCTCTTATAATAAATAAATTACAATGGTATAAATTTAGATCATTCTTTAAATAATTCATATTAAATAAATTAATAATTCTTCTTTCATTATTTTTTTAAAAATTTAAAAAAATTAGTTTTGTTGATTTGTCTACATTGAATTTCAAGGAAGGATTAATTCTTTTTCATACATACTCTTATATTTATCTAGTTTCAAATATAATAAATAAAATTAAAATTAAAATTAAAAATAAATAAAATTTTAAAATTAATATTTATTATATTTTTACTTCTTAAATAAAAAAATAGAAGGTATATGAATTATTTGAAAATGAAATCTATAACTTAATATACAATTTATTATTAATATTTAACAAAGTTTAATTTAATTATTTATTAAAATTTTAACAAAATTCAATAATTATTTTCATCTTTCTCAACTTTGAACTATCTTTTTATTTCTCTATATTTGCCGAAGCCCGTTGAAACATATATTTTTGGTTAAAATATAAAAAAAAAATGATTTTTGAGAGGGAAAAGAGGGATAAGTTGGCTCGGGAACAAGTGGACAACAGTTGGTGTTGTTGGCGTCATGGTGGAACAGCAAAACGGCGCCGCTCTGCTAGTTAACCCAGATCTCTTACGAGTTGCTGACGTCATGTCATGCCACGCATACACCTGAGCCGAGAGTGAACTGAAAAATGCTTAGCACTTTATCTTGTTCTTCTACATGGCTCTAAAGCTCCCACACACCTTCCCCATATTCGCTCCACCACTTGACCCCAACCCAAACCCGCGTACATTCTCGGAGCTCCGATCCTCCCGCTGGAACAACGCCAAACCCCACCCGGAAACCCACTTCGACTCCGCCAGCAACACACCCAATGTTAACCGAACATCCCGGTCACCCGGTCCGTATCGACCGGGAAAACACTCTAAACCCTCCAAGAACCCCGTTGTTGACCCGCAATCGCACCCAGCGTTTAGGTTTTCCAATATCCCCAAATCGAGACCGAGACCGGTAACCAGAGCACCTGAGAACGTGAGGATTAGCGAGGACGGACTCTCCTACGTGATTGAGGGTGCTCCGTTCGAGTTCAAGTATAGTTACACGGAGACACCAAAGGCGAAGCCACTTAAAATGCGCGAAGCGCCCTTCGTACCGTTTGGACCGGTCACCATGCCCCGACCCTGGACCGGGCGGGCCCCACTTCCCCCGAGCAAGAAGAAGCTGAAGGAGTTCGATTCGTTCGTGCTTCCGCCGCCGCACAAGAAGGGGGTTAAACCGGTTCAATCGCCGGGTCCGTTTTTGCCGGGAACCAGCCCTAGGTACGTGAAAACGAGGGAGGAGATTTTGGGGGAACCCTTGACACCGGAGGAGATCCGTGACTTGGTTAAATCCTGCCTCAAAACCGAACGCCAACTCAATATTGGTTTGTTCCTGTGCTTTTTTTTCTCCATTCGTTTTGTGAGCTGTGGTGGATTTGGAATGTGAGAGGTGCGAAGTTTACCGTTTCCGTGCATTCGATTTTTGTGTTTTAGGTAGAGATGGTTTGACGCATAACATGTTGGATAATATTCATGCTCATTGGAAGCGGCGGAGGGTGTGCAAGATAAAGTGCAAAGGAGTGTGTACTGTTGATATGGATAATGTTTGCCAGCAGTTAGAGGTTGGTTTCTTCTGCTTTTAATATCACTCTTTGATACTTTACGATTGCTTTAATAGCCTAATACCAATTTCTTGTCTCAAAAGGTGTGTCTGTTGCTTCTTCTTTATAATGTTTGTTTTGTTCTTCTTTGTATGTCTAGACAATATAGGTCAGCATGTCATGTTGGAGAAACTCTCAATCGAGCCTTTAGCTTTTACTGATGTTTGGAACAATCCTTTGTTTCTTTGGTTCCTTTCAATGATCTCAAACTCATTACTTTGTTTATTTTTCTTTACACAGCTTTACCTTAACCTACTTTTTTGAATTGGCTGTGTTCCATGACATTCTTTCCTAACGAAGTCAAGCATGTTTAATTTTTGGGGTAATGTTTCTTACATATCTCACAATCCTCAATCACCCTTGTTAGGGTTGATGATGAAGTGGAGGAGGGGGAGGGAAGATGAGGGACTAGGGAAATACTGACATTTGTGGGGAAATGTCATTTGTAAATAACATACATCCCTGGATTATTTATGTTCTCTTGCTTCTTGTTATCTGATTTGCCAGGAAAGAACAGGAGGGAAAATCATTCACAGAAGAGGAGGTGTGTTGTACCTTTTCAGAGGCAGAAACTACAATTATAGAACACGCCCACGTTTTCCTCTTATGTTGTGGAAACCTGTGCCTCCGGTATATCCTAAGTTGATTCAGCGAGTTCCTGAAGGTCTCACACTAGAAGAAGCAACTGCAATGCGGCAAAAAGGAAGCACATTAACTCCCATATCCCGGCTAGGTACCTTTTTAAGGTGTTCGTTGCAGTTTAACAATGAAGAAAAAATAATGTTCTTCTGGCAAGCTGGCATCTAGCTGTCTGTCTTTTTTTTCTCTGATACACATACTTTTTAATTCCTTGGTTACTTTTCTTGTTACAGGAAAAAATGGTGTTTATTGTAACCTAGTAAATGATGTCAGAGAGGCATTTGAAGAGTGTGAACTAGTGCGTATAAACTGTCAAGGACTAAATAAAAGTGACTATCGAAAGATTGGAGCAAAACTAAGGGTATCACCAATTTTTCATTGAGTGTTGAAGATCATGTGGACTCAGATTTGTTTGTTCTTTTGTTTTGGTTTTTTGTTTTTTGTGTTAATTAACGAGGATGCTATTGTAACATCTTTCTTTACATCTATTCTTTTGACGGTAGGATCTTGTTCCATGCACATTGCTTTCGTTTGAAAATGAGCATATACTTATATGGAGAGGGCAAAATTGGAAGTCCTCTGTACCAGATCTTGGAGATGACTGCAAGGAAGTGAATAAAATTGAAGTTGATGATAAAAATTATGAAACACTTCCTTTGGAAGACCTGGAATTCTCAGCACCGAGTCCACAGAAGAACCCAGTAGAGCATCAAACTGATTTATCACATGATGTGACTTTGGATGAGGTTGACATGCCGCATCCCAACAACAACAGAGAGCAACCTATGTCTGGGGTTACTGAAGTTGCTTCACATGCAGAAACCTATGAAGCTGAAACCACAAATAATGCCACAGGCTCCTATGGTGAGCCAGAACCTAGCACAAGCACCAGTCCAAGTATGACCATATCACACTATAATAGCCATACTGAATTCTCCCCGAATGCTATGGATGATATCAATGGAACCGAGGATGTAATGGATAGCAAAAGATGCAGTGATGGTCTTTCTGCTTCAACTTCAGGATCCGATGCAATGCTAGGAAGCAATGTCAACTATGTTAGTGGCATGGTTGATCCTCATGCTGGTAAGTTGCTAGATGGTCCGGGAACAGCAGATGTCAGTCAGCCAACAAGGTCAGTCTTTCCTTGTATGAAAGAAATTATATTACTGTTGGAAGAAGCTGTTGTGAAAGGTAGTGCACTCGTTTTAGATGAAGATTCTTTGGATGCCGACAATATTTATCAAACCGCTGTTACCTTTGCCAAATCAGCTCCTCCTGGACCAGTTTTTAGGAAACACAGAAAGGTTAGGCCTCAAAAAAGTGACAAGCAAGAAGTTTCGACTTTGGAGATTAAGGAAACTACCATTGTTTCCATGAAACGAAAAAAGGAGAGGAGTACTAAAATTCCAAGAAAACAAAATTTTGATGATCAATCACTAAATGTTGTACCTCAAGGAACATTAGGAGTTGATGAACTTGCTAAACTTTTAACATGATACTGGCTGGTATTGTCAATATGATGCCATTGCAATGCATTTTTTTTATCTGAATCATACTTGGTGAACTTGTTAACAATAAAATGATGAATTTTAGCCTGCTCTCTGTCCTTTGCATCATTTTATTATTTCCCTATCTTAATATAGGTTCCTCGCTGCCATTATTTTATTATCGATCTCCTCTTGGCTTTAGGCTATGGCTAGATATCTGGTGATGTATGAAATAAAATGAAATGTAATGGAGTGGTATAAAAGAAACGGGAAGAAATTATCATATCATCGTTCTGACATTTTGTGATGGAATTGTTGTAAAGTTTTCATCGTTGTTTGGAATGCATGTGAAATGACAAGGGAGATTACTAAATGATAAGATAATCAACCCATGCCTCTCAACGCCTCAAATCTAACCATTAGGTATAAAGATCTTTCTTCTATAATTTTTTGACGTAATATAAAGATCTTTCCAATAGAATTGCATTTTTTTTATTTTAACATAATAAGCTCTGCCTATTAGAACAATTTTTTATATTTTATAAAGATGCAAGTTTAAATTTCATTGTTAATGGATGACTTATAGATATCTTTTAAGTTTTCGAATATATTTTGATCCTAATAAATTTTTATAACTTATTTTGTTTAGGTATATATTAAATTAAAGTTATTTTATAAAATATTAAATATCTTTTAAATTATTTATAAATCTAATCTATATAATAATTTTTTTTAATATTTTTGTAAAATTATAAAACAAAATATTAGTAAGAGTTATTTTTAAAGTAAATTAATCTCGATCCATATACTTAAGATATATATTATCAAAATATTTGACTATACTAGAATATATATTATGAAAATATTTGACTATAATGAGAATAAGAATAATAAATTTAAATCATATAATTATATAAATGATACAAAATTATTTTATTTTATTTTTTACTTTATATTTTATTATTAATCTAAATACTACTATTTGTACATGAGATGCATGAATTTTTTTTTATTGTTTAAAATATGTTAAAATTAATATTTTTTTTATAATGTACATTAATTATAAAAAGATAAGGATAAAATAAATAAATAAATATGTCATTAGTATAAAGAATAATAATTATAAAAAATTATTTATATCGCTATAAATAATTAAAAGAAGTTTATTATAACATATAATAAAATGAAAAAGAAGATAATCTTTTACTGATGGATTATATTTAGAACATATCATGATATATGTGAAGATAAATCAACTTTAGATTGAAAAGGATGAACTTATTATGATGCTAAAAGTTTTAAGTTAAAAATATGTGAATGATTTTATATTATATATTATGTTCATTTCTTCAACCATGGTATCATGCAAATACGTATATTATTTTCTTTCTTGTAAAAAAATTTCTAAATCAACAACCAACCCTTTTTTTTTCACATTTTATCATACTATTACAATGTTATTACATTCGATTGCAACCAAATTAAAACAATTTTCAAAAAACAGTTTGCTAAGTAGAAGGAATAGCTGAAGGAGCACATAGGAACATCCACAAGAGTCATCCTTTACTATAAACACATGTGAAGAAAATATAATTTGATAGTCCTAATATGATAAGAAACGAAGTATAGCATTATTAGTGTGTTCATGTGATTTATAGAATGTTTGGTTGGATTGACGTAATTCAATAAATTAAAGTTTAATCCAAAAAAAATTATTAAATTTTAGAATTGAGATTTTAATGAAACATGTTCAAATTGTTTAACTCAATATTTTTTTTATTCATATCTTAGATGCATATTATTCATACATTTTGATATATGTTCATAAAAGTTTCATATTTGTGTGAAATAAATATTTAACTACTTTAAAATTAAAATATTAATAAATTTCTATGTAAATTTCTCATCACCATACAATGTAAATATTTAATTCTATGTATTCTTATAGAAAGGTGGATATCATTTATCTATATAATTTAAATTTTAAATATTTTCATAAAAATATTATGAAGTAATAATGCATAGAAAGAATGAAAGATTATTAAATTAAAAAAATTCTACTGTTGTATATATAATACTATTTTTGTGAATTAGATATTAATTTATTTTATAAAAAGTTTTCATGTTCATATAATAAAAATATCTAGCTATTTCTAAATTTAAATGTTAATAAATTTTCATGTACTTATAGAATGATGTAAATATTCAAAAATTTAAATGTTAATAACTTTTCGTGTACTTTATTCATGTAAATATTTAGAGAGAGAGAGAGAGATCTAATCACGGAACTCAAACACAAACATTTATTTGATTGGGGTTTCTTTTTCTTCAAAACATCACTGCAGATGAAATTCTCTTCTGCAACCTAACCTACATAAAATCAATAGCAATGCATTGCAAAAAAAAAAAAAAGAAGATAATTTGGACCAATATCTGTATTTAATTTGAACAACTCTACTATTTTTAAGAAGAATGATGAAGACCAAAAAAACTTTTAACTAAATGTAAAAAATTAGTGATAATTTGGAACTAATTTTTCCTTCAAAAGGTAACCTTAAACGGTGTTCTTTGATATACAAAATTCTTATCATGAGTAAAAGATATTTAATAAAAAAAAATTATTAACTATATTTAAAAGAAAAATATTACAATACATTTTTGTTAATAATGCAAGCAAGAAATAATTGACCCAAAAAAGAAAAGAAACCTAAACTTGTTGAATCTATGTTGATGAGAATTTTAAACAGCAACTGGTGGCTTCCCGTTTGACAACTTTTCTTGGACCGACCCATGTATAACTTTCTTCCAGAACCAATGCCTCTCAAAAAGAAGATAAATCTCCTCAATGGGAACTTGTTTGGTTTCCGGGAGAAGGAAGAAAACAAAGCAGCTCATGATGATAATTAGGCCCGCAAACAGCAAGAAGATCCCATATTTGAGGTGGCAAAGTGACATGAGGAACAATTGTGCTACAAGAGCAGTGAAGATCATGTTGACACACACCACAATACTTTGTGCAGCTGACCTTATCTCTAATGGGAACAGCTCACTGGGAACCAACCAACCCAAAGGACCCCAAGATCTTCCATATGCCAAAACGAACAAGAAAATCACTATGACAAGAAAGGCACTGATGCCTTTCGAAAGTTCCTTGCCATGTCCAAACTCCACAGCCAAAACCACAGCAGTAATAATCTGCAAATCAGTCAAAAAGTCCAAATGAGCAATTGAATTAACAGAAGTCAGCATTGCATTTGTTTCATGAAATTCAAGGACAATACTAATAGAATAAGCAAGTAGTTACCATGCAGCATATCATTTCAAAACCAGCTTCCAAAAAGAATTTTCTTCTACCAAACTTGTCAACCAAAAACATTGAGATTACAGTGGCAACAAGGAGAGCCCCATTGGTAATAAAAGATGAAAACAGAGCAGCATTAGCACCAAACCCCAAGCTCTGGAAAATAACAGGGGCATAGAAGAGGATGGAATTGTTGCCAGTTAGTTGCTGGAATGCTGGAATTCCCAAGGCACCTATTACCAATTGTGGTCTGTACTTCCTCTTGAGGAGAGTCATAAATGGGCTCTTGATGGCTTTTGCTTCTTCACTTGCTTCTTTAAGGTCTTCAAATTCAGCATCAACATTCTTGGTACCTCTAACTCTCTCCAACACTTTCCTTGCTTCATCGGTCCTTCCTTGCTCCACAAGGCTGTTTGGTGTCTCAGCACAGAAAATACCTCCCAAAAGCATCAGAATTGCTGGAACAGCTGCCAAACCCAGTGATATCCTCCATCCATGGGGATGCACTTTGTTAGTGAAGTAATTCACAAGATTTGCAATTAAGATTCCAGCACAAGTTGTGAACTGAAACAGTTGGTTCACTGCTCCTCGGTTTTTAGCTGGAGCCATTTCCGAGAGATACAAGGGAACAGCCTACACAAATTAGATCTAGCAGTAAGAAAATTATTTTCCTATAATCATTATAATCAGGACATTGTTTTGTTTTAATTGTAAGTCATTCTAATTTTAACCTCACAGAATTCTCACTTCACTTCTCTTACAAAACCCTCACTCACTTTAATCTTTTTCCTATATAAAACAACAGTGAAAAATGAGTGTTACAGTGTGGGAATTTAAATAGAAGTTTACTGGTTTTGGAGAATTTGACTTACTTGGTTGCCAAAGCCAATGCCTCCACCAAGAAGGATTCTGCCAATGATTAACATTGCAATGTTCTGAGCTGCAGCATTGAGTATTGCCCCAGCCAGGAAGCTAAGTGCTCCTGCTATGATACTGGCCTTTCTTCCCTTCTTTCTTGTTAAGTATGAAGCAAAGAAAGTCACTATCAGTGCTGAGAAATAAAGAGATGATGTGAACAGTGTGAGTACTTGATCATCATATTTACAATAGTCAGTCTCTTTCAGATGCATGTGCTTCCTTCTGTACACGTTTGGGAAGAATTCCTTCAGAAAATCATCCATTGAAGTCACACCACCTAACAACCCACAACATCATCATAAGTACAGTTCTGATCATACATTGCACCGCTACTCAAATCATTCCTCAATTAGGTTAAATCATTTATACTTTATGGCACTAAGACAAGCACATGATATCATTAATGTTTTTTAATAGAAACTTCAATTATAAAACCAATGCACATTTCTTTTCATAACTTTAACTTTCCATGCGAAAAGATATTTATATTTCTTGCATTTATTAATATGTGACATACCGGTCGAAACTACTATCCGTCGTTAATTTACTTTTAAATTTAGCACGTTAAAATTAGTAACCATAAAATGGTTATATATTTGTCATTGTCAATCTGCCTAGAGGGGGAGGAAGAAGAAAATATCTTTATCACAATAATTGCTTGCTATGAAATGTGACGTCACCGGTTACCCATCTCAAAGATTTTTGTTAAATTTCTAATTTTCAATTTCTAATAATATTAATAAAATGAAAAAGAAGCAAAGAAACCAATAGAGAAGTAGAATTTGTTACATTCTATGAGAAACTGCAGGGTACCATGAACCCAAAGAAGCAGACGGAAAAGTAAGGGAATATCCCCATAAGTGTAACCAATCAAAAACCTTAACCTAGACGGAAAATTTCTTAGGTTGCTGCAAACGGCAAATAACACGTTATTTTATATTTTGTCTTCATATGTCTTTTCCTATTCCCAAAATATGTCAAGAACTCAAGAGGTCATGTGAGTGAACCTCCGAATGAATCATCTGACACAAAAGCATATATAAATAATGCTGGTGTCTCATCATCGCTTTCTGTTGACCAAAAAAATATTGTTTCTGTAATAAAAAAATTAAAAAAAAAAAAAACTTTTGTTTCAACAACGAAAACCAGTTCACGAGAAGAACATTACTACGGCGCAGTTTCAATTTCTTTTATTTTCAAATGAAAATCGAATTCTTCTCCAAAAAAATTTAAACTGACTCTAAAAGGCATAAAGATCGATGATATTAATTTATTAATCTGAAAAAGGATCAAATACGACCGACATTTATATCGATTATTAAAAAAAATTGTGATCATGAATTTAAAATCTCTCAATTTTTTTTTTTCTTTCAATATAAGAGCCCTTGTAAATATCAAAGCCAAATAGAACGAAACAAATTAAAGCATCGGCCACCATTAGATCGGTGTGTTAATCTAAAGTTATTGTCAAATTAAAAAAAAAAAACAGAAACAGAAAAATAAAATAAAATTGGCAGAACATGGCAGAGAATTTGCAGAGAAAAGAGAAGAGAGAGACCTGAAACACCGAGATCATAACCAAAAAGAGAACCACCAAGAGCTCCAACGATGCAAGTAAAGGCAAAATAATGAGTGAACCTGTGCTCGTAAAGATGAGCCCTTTTGCCTGGCCCTGCATCTGTGACTCCTCCACCAGCCATTGCTCCTTCCTTTCTCTCCTCTGTTAAGGTCGCTGTGTCAATCTCACTAACAAACTTATGTAATATATATTCAACTGCCTCAGTCAACGCCCTATGTCATACCCCCTCTCATCAAAAATATATGTGTACATATCCCCTTTTCAATTTATTAATTAAATTAATAATATATAATATTAGATCACCATGTGAACCCAAGTTATGATGAGAAAATTAAGGAAAAGATGATTTCAAATCTTGATTTTTATTGAAATGGATAACGCCAGCAGTAAGATAGTAATAGATAACATCTTACAACGGATAAACTCATGTGAGTAGATGGAGTACATGGAAACTGATTAGGATTTTAAGGATATGGATAAAAAAATATTAAATATTTGTTTTAAAAAAAGTAACTAATTAAATCACTTTTACATTTCTAGTATAGAAATAAGTTTTTGACTATGTTGATAATAGCATTTTTATGCTCACTAAAGTGAACAGCTTGCATCTTATGGTGAGGCAAGTAGGATCCAGGTAGTATATAGGTAGCTCGTGACTTTTCATTTTTTTTTTCATGATTAAATAGATTAATGAATTCAAGCTAAAATCATTATCATCATGACTTAAGATTTTATTTTATCAATATAATACGATTAAATATATGAATTTGATACAAAAAATATAATAAATTTTATATTTTATAAACAAGTAAATTACTTTTACAAAATATTAAAAAATAATACAATATAAAAAAATTATATTATCCTAACACTTTCTTTAATATAAAATTAAAAATTATGATATTTATTCTATCCTATATTTTTATCTTATGATTATAAACGAGGAGTAGAAGTCAAGTATGGTTACTATCATTGGGGTATGATAGTGAGGATAGAGACAAAGAAAATAGAAGAATTAAAATTAAGTTTGACTTTAACGGAGCAGTCCAATTAAAATAGGCAATCTTATCTCTTAATATGAATACTGAGTAGGGTGTGCCAAGTTGTAAACGAAAATGCAACTTTTCTCTAATTTGGTGGCTACATTGCCAACGATTCTACGCATTGTTTATTTTAAAATAGTCAACCCTTGTCTAGTAAGCAATGAGGTAGTTATGTAGTACTTGGAAGAACGCCCTCCAATTCCAACCAATGATCAAAATATCGAATAAGTTTGTTATACCAAAATTGATGAACATGAAATTCAATTCATTTTAAAATACTAGTTGGTCGTAAACTAGTGTAAAGTTATTTTAAATCTCATAAAAAATTAATTTTATTATAACGTAATCAAATTTTAAAATTTAAATTAAATTAATACTCAAATAAAATCAAATTTTAAATAAATTTAAATATTCTATATAAGAGAAACTACTTAACTTTTTAAGAATAAAAACTTCCTTTTTAATATATAAAAATGAATTATTAGTATTATTTAATTTTTTATTTTTTATTTTATTTTATTTTTGACATATGATCTAATCATTTTAACCTACTTTAAATTTTCACATATTTGATTTCTAATAGTTTTATGTTAGTATGTTACAAAATATATTATACCAATTCTAAGAATATGTTTATCTAAGATCAGTTTAACTATGATTTAATTGTATTGAACTAATATATTAACCTTAAGCTAGTTTCTTTACTAATTAAATCATCAATCTAATTTTTTAAATATTTATCTTTTACTTTGTATACTTTCTTCCTTTTATAAATCACAACTTTTCATCCCCTGCTTTTGAAGGTTAGATTTTATTTTATTTTTCTATCAAACACATCCATTTTAATTGAATAAATATATAAATTAGTTAATAAATTAAAAGCTAATTAAAATAGCTTACCAAACATATTCTCTCCATACATAAGTAATAAATCTTCATGGTTGCATAATAAAGATTATATTAAAATTTTATACATAGTAAATTTTACGCATTTTTTTTTATGTTTACACGTTTTTTATTTAATATTTTCTACTTGAAGAAAACAGAAAATTCCCAATATGATTTATTAGAAGATATAGCAGTTTTCTATGCTATGTTTGGTGCTCAGAATAAAATCTAACGGAATGAAGTCTAAAATGGTGTAGATGACACAAATAATCATAATGAAAGATTAAAAAAAGCATATGTCTAATAAGAAGGCATACTTTTCAAAATAATAATCAAGAATGTTTTTTGACAACATCATAAGAAAAACTTGATAAATGAATTTTCAATTTTTTCTATATAACTAATATGTTATGGTTATGTTTATTGTGCATGATATTGGTTCAATATTAAGTTTAGCCTTGTGCAAGATTTGACAATTTTAAGATAAATAAATAAAAATTAGGATTATAAAATGATTCAACTTGTTGACGATAAGGGAAAAAACGAGTATATAGCTGAGAATATTTTATAAATTATAAAGGAGCTATAAAAAAAATCATTGTGAATGGAAAACAAGTAAAACTTTAATTAAGATTTTGAATTAAATTTTATATAAAAATTAGCTAAAAAGGTTAGGTCTACCATATTCTATATTACGGATATGTCTAATTTGAAAATAAAATTGTTCTTTATGAAAAATATATACAGTTTGGATGCAATAAATAATAGACATAATTTTATATATGTTTTTCCACTAATACAGATGAAAATCTTGTAGTTTCATAATTAAACTTAGAACATTTAATTTATTTTCATCAAATTTAACATAATTATTTAAATTAAATATACTTTTTTCCCAAAACAATGTGAAGTCACCGTGAGGCGTGAACCACCAACTCTGAAATCACATTACAAAAGTGAATCCAAAATTCTCAAGATTGGGCACCTGTATATTCACACTTATTTGAAAAGTAATTTCCTTCTCATTATAAATATCTTTGAAGAAGGAATTTTGGAATTCTAAATAATTCCCATTTTTAACCTTTTTTATTTTCTAAAAGCTCCTAAACCAAAACAAAATTCTTAAAAATGTTTTCTTTACTTTCCTTTTTCCTTGTGTCCATTTCCAAAAAGACCCTTAGCTATTTTTCTTTATTAAATTTTAGAAGACACTCACTAACCGTACAAAACAGAGCTGGTGAAAATAGAAAAATATTTAATATATTAAAACGGAATAAATTCATGAAAATAGTAAAATAATGAAAAATAAGAGAGATGATAAATGATATGATAAAAAAAATTTAAAAATAGTAAAAATAAATTATAAAATAAATAAATAAATATATACAGAATTATTATTAATAAAAATAAAATAATATGAGATATACTCTAATACTTTGCATGGATGTAGAAAAAATGACAAAAAAAGTAAAACAAAAGTTTTTTTTTATCTTTTATTATTAGAATAAAAGAAAAAAAGAAAATGATTAAATTTCTCCTCTTATTTAAATAATAAAAAATATATTAAATAAATTTATATTATTTTAACATAATGATGAGTAAATAAATAAATTGATAAATACGTCATTTAAAAAAAAAACTCTCTAATTTTCTCCCCCATTGAAGGAGAGAAAATCTTTTGTCGGCTCCACGAATTATTTTTATCATTCTATTCAACAGATCAGTAAAAACATATATATTTTAAAACTTTTTTTCCACCTCTTTTCTTTTTATGCATTTTTTGTCTTAAAATAAACATGCTTAAACATCAATAAGAACCAATAATTTGATGGGTATTTCAAGAATATATATTTGTATTTTTATTAAAACCTTTTATTATCAGGTAAAAGCTATTACAGGCTTTACTATATAACATAAACTCGTTGTTTTTTAATTGGATTTTTTTTTTTTTCAGAAATCATAACGTTTGTAGTTTTTTTTTTAAGATCAAACTGAGTATTTACGTATATTAATAGAGATTACGAAAAAGATATATTGATAGCATTCGGAAAATTGTGAGGGAACAAAAATGTGACATCTTCCATGTTAAAATGTTAACAAATCAAATAATCATACAATTTCTAGTCTGAGCTTCCTTTTCTATACAGAAAGCATGCATAGTGAAGGGGACAATGTCAAATCTGGCACGATTAGCAGTGTTTAGTTCGCAAAATTATTTTTGTATTTTGTAATTTTTATTTATTAAAATGATATTTTATTTTTATTTTAAAAGATTATATAAAAAACGATGAAAATAAAGAATAAAATCAGAATGCAGAGTAATATTTTTAAAAATAAAAATAAAAACAAACAATGACAATGGAACATCAAATTTCATATATCAATTATTATTTCAGTTACATTTCATATGAAACTTTGAGAGGCAGATCTAATGGATACAAAAGCCAAGAGTTCTAAATACTACAATTTCCGGCGGTTGACTTTTTCTTGGCATCTCATAGTTGTTCAGGTCCTTTCTCTTGCTTTGGATCAGCAACAATTTTCTTCCAGAACCAGTGATTCTCAAACAGATGAAAGATCTCATCCATTGGAACTTGTTTGGTTTCGGGCAAGAGAAAATAGACAAAGCAGCTCATGAGGAAAATTAAGCCCCCAAACAGCAAGAAGATCCCATATTTAAGGTGGCAAAGTGATGCAAGGAAGAGTTGTGCCACAATTGCAGTGAAGATCATGTTAACACACACCACAATGCTTTGTGCAGCTGATCTTATCTCTAATGGGAAGAGCTCACTAGGAACCAACCACCCCAACGGACCCCAAGATCTTCCATATGCCAACACAAACAAGAATATCACTATAACAAGAAAGATGCCAACCCCAAATGGTAGTTCTTTCCCTTTACCAAACGCAAGAGCCAAAACAATTGCTGTAGCAATCTGCAGAAGAAAATGATCAGATTAGCAGCAATATAACCATTAAAGAGAGGTTAACAACACTTTTTTTTATTGGGTGAAATACATGTAGATCCCATCACTTTGAAAGTGGTTTCACTCACAAGGTTGTGAGACTTGGTTAATTTAGTGAGATCCATATAAATATCATCCGATAACAAAAAGTGTATTGAAAAATGTGTATTGAAAGGTGTGCTGCTAGAACATAATTAAAGCAGATGTGAAAGGGTAATTACCATGCAACAGTTATGGTTTTCATTTCATCTATTGAAAGCAATTTAAGAACATAATTAAGCAGCTGTGAAAGGGTAATTACCATGCAGAAGAACATTTCAGCACCAGCTTCCAAAAAGAAAGCTCTCCTACCAAACTTGTCAACATAAAACATTGAGATCAATGTGGCAAGAACAAGTGCTATACTAGTGATAACAGATGAATATAGAGAAGCCCCAGAGCCGAAGCCCAAAGTCTGGAAAATGACAGGAGCATAGAAGAGGATGGAATTGTTGCCAGTTAGCTGTTGGAATGCAGGAATGGCCACGGCTCCAATTATGACTTGGGGCCTATTCTTTCTTAGAAGGAGGTTCTGGAATGGGTTCTTGATGGCCTGTGCTGCTGCGCTGGCATCAACAAGATCTTGAAATTCAGCATCCACTTTTGGGGTACCCCTAACTCTCTCCAACACCTTTCTTGCCTCTACCATTTTGCCTTGTTCCACAAGACTGTTAGGTGTCTCAGGACACAATAAACCACCCAAAAACATGACAACTGCAGGAACTGTAGCCAAACCAAGAGATAACCTCCATCCCCATGGATGAAGTTTCTCAGTACCATAATTCACAAGGTTAGCAATCAAAACTCCCAAACAAGTTGTCAATTGAAATAGTTGGTTCACTGCTCCTCGGACTTTTGCAGGAGCCATTTCTGAAAGGTACAAGGGAACAGCCTAAAGGATAAGAAGAAGAAAGAGTAAGTAACTTCTTTTGTGGCAAACAACACACCATATAAATAATAATATTATTTTGGAGCATTAGCTGAACATACTTGGTTACCAAATCCAATGCCTACGCCAAGAAGGATTCGCCCAAGGATCAACATTGTAATGTTCTGGGCAGCAGCGTTGAGGACAGCTCCAACAAAGAAGCTTATGGAACCAGCAATGATACTAGCCCTTCTTCCTTTGTTTTTTGTTAGGCTTGAAGCACCAAATGTGGATACCAATGCCGCAAAGTACAGTGAGGAAGTAAAGAGTGTCAGCATCTGATCATCATATTTGCAATAATCTGTCTCCTGCAGATGTGCGTGCTTCCTCTCATACACGTCGGGGAAAAATTTTATCAGGAAATCATCCATGGATGTAACCCCACCTGAGACAATAATTCATCAATTTTCTAATCATCTTTTCTAACATGTCAATCATGTTACCAAACCAAGCCGTTTGTTTTTTAAAAAATAAATAAATAAATTGTTTTCTGTATTTATTTTTAATTATAAAATATCATATTATTTTTTATTTTTAAATATTTATATAAAAATAGAGAATTTTTTTTTTTTTTGCATTATTTACATCATCTTGTATACCAATCTCTGAGAACAAAAAATATTTTCTCGAATTAAACAGCACTTTAACCTCTCAGAAGTCAGCAATGTTCATTTTGATCTTTACAATATAATTTGATAATGATACATACATAGAGGTTTTGCTTATTATAATTTATCATCATATTGATATGACAGCGTGAGCATTGACAATTCAAATGGTTAGTTTTGAAGGACATGATCACCTGAAACGCCGAGATCATATCCAAAGAGAGATCCACCAAGAGCTCCAACGATGCAAGAAAAGATAAAGTATCCAGTAATCTTGTACTCGTAAAGATGAGCCCTCTTAAGAGCCTCCGATGAATCCACAAACCCTCCCCCTGCCATGTTTTATGATGTTTTGTCCTTGTCACCCTCCAGGGTTCTCCCTAAAGGATAGAAGAAAAAGTCATGTGTTCACAGAAACCATTTGGGGTTTTATAGTAAGATATCTATTCCACTTTAACCAAAAGCACCCTAAAAAAAGCATATGATGAGGTAACAACTAATGTTGCTTAATTATTATTTTAGCATGAAAAGCGTTAATAAATTCATTTGATAACAAAAAGGGAGTAAAGAAGAAATTAATAGACAAAAATAACCATTAGTTAAGTTCTTCAAGCATTAAAAGATACAGTTATCAGCAACGGGTAATGGTTTGCTATATTTGGCTACCACCTGAAATCTCAATTTGGTAGCCTCCTAGTCCAAAATAGCATATGTATATGTATATTAAACTGACACTAAAGTGAGTGTTATAGGAAAGTGTGTCATGTTTTGAAATACAAACAGGCACTAAATTATACAAAATTGTGACTCCAGTATAGTTTCTCAAATTGAAACCATGCATTATTTCCCTCTTACTCTTTGATAGCCAGTTCCAGTGTTTATGGTCACTGTACAAAAGAACAAAAAAAAGTCCAACATGTTCTGTTATGGTATGAAATTAACGTGTAAGTGTTTTATGTGTGTATAAAGTGATTTAATAATTAAACGAAAGAGCATGTTGCTTAATAATTAAATGAAGAGACATGATGAGTTTTAGTTGTTTGACGGAGGCAATGTTGATTTACATATAGTTGTTTTTGTTAGATAAACGTTAATAAATCACAAAATTCAGGATGATCTTAAAGCCTCCACACTAGGACGGCACAAGCAAAAAAAGACAATATTAATGATATGCTATAATATTTAGGGTCACTTAAGAAAGGTACGGCTAGATTTGGATGCTTTTTTATTTGGTGAAAAGATTTTGATGTTTATTTACTGTAGTAATCAATAGAGAATTGGATCTTTTTGTTTTTCTTCTGTGTATTTCTTTTTCAATTTCTTTTTAAAGTTTATCATTTTTTTATTATAAATATTAGATCTAATATTTAAAATTGTTAAATTGTTAATTCAATGGTTAAGAATAAAGATTAAAAAAATCCAAACTCATTCCAATACATGTTATTTTTTCCTTCTAAATCATTTGTGGTCATTAGAGAAAGATGGGAGATGCTTAATATTTGAATGTGGCTAACAACCCTAAAAGTTATCGGAATTTAATACGGCTTGGTCAGCTGGGTATGGGCAACTAGGTAAACAATGCCTGCCAGCAACTACAAAATCACCAAAAATAGACTTCTCATGACTGAGTCCGCCAACATTTATAGCCGCGATCAACATGAAACCCATATTCAAAAATATATATTTTAAAAAATTCTTACTTAACAAGCTAAAATATCTTAAAAAAATAAACTGAATTGAATATAGACTAATATTAAGTTCTCGACCAAATAAATACATAATACAAAGAGTTAGTACTTTTATAAAGCTGTCCAGCAGAAGTGCTATGCGTAATTGCGTATACATATCGAAGGTTAGTTTTTGGGTTTGGATATCAAAGGTTAGCTTATTTAAAGTCCAATAAAATTAATTTTGATGGAATTAACGTTAAATCATTAATTTTCTATTTGGATGAAGTATTTTAAAAAATATATTTAAATTTAAAATTTTAAAAATTAAATGATTTTTTTATAAAAAATTTTAAATTTTATAATATTTAAAAAAATATTTTAATACATTAAAATAAGAGAATTTTTTTTTTAAAATAGATGAAATTTATATTTTTTAAAATATCTTAACTTATAAGAAAAGTGATGGTTCATACCATTTTGATCCGCAAGTTAATAGATCAGTTTATTTAATTTATTTAATTATTAAAATAATTTAAAAATATTTATAAAAAATAAAAAATTTTATAAAAATTTAATTTTTTATTTAAAAAAATTGACCTAGAATCCAGCATACTTAATTTATAGGTTAAACGGAAAAATCATCTTTAAATAAATTAATAATTTCATTTATCCATCATCTAATTTATCAGTTTGACAACTCTAGTCATGAACGACATTACAAACAATAGTTTTTTTTATTTTTTCTTGTTACTCTATCTCATATTTAAATACAATGTTTTTAATATCAAATGATATAATCGTATTTTGTTATACTTTTAATTATATATATTTGATGAATTATTATATATTTTTAATAAACAAAAATAGTAGAAACAAAATTAAAAAAAATTATGAATATTTAAATATAAAATTTTATATACTGAAAATTAAATTATTTGATCTAAATAAAAAAATTTAAATGTAAAAAATTTAAATTTTTTTATCCACACAAAATATTTTTAAATTAAAAAAATTTAAATTTTAAAATATTTTAAAAATTTTAAAATATTAAAATATTAAAATATTTCCTCCAAAAATATAATCAAAAAGTCAAAACAAAATTAATCTTAATTATACATTTTTACTAAAACGTGTCGCGGTAAGAAAAATTCGATTTGAAGTTTTGTTTTCCACCGAATATGTAAAGGATCCTTCTTTATAATTTAATGTAAATGTAAAGGGAATTTTTAGATGCGTGTTTGTATCTTCTCATGCAAAAAGCACTTGATCTCTTGTAGTCTAGTTTCAACAATATATAATAAATCTGTCCAGGACAGATGTCAGTGCTTTGCAAAACTTTCTCCTTCGCTGTTTGCTTTTATTTTTTATCTGTATTAGAACTACATGCTTCTGCTTTTGTATCTTCCACATTCAAACTTTACCATGAAAAGCACATGAAGTGTACCCAAGAAAAAAGTTTAGGAATTTCATTGATGTACGTAAAATAAAAGCTCAAATCTCTCATATTCCCTCAACCAGAACTATCAGTAAAATTGAACTTGGATATTATTATAATAACTAAGCAAGCAACACACTTTTTAACACGTTTTATAAGATTATTAAGTGAATTTCATGTGAATCTTACTGCACAGGATGGCCCACGTTCTTTAGTGAGATCAAATGAAATTCACTCAAAAAAAGGAGTTCCTTGGAAAGAGTTTCAAAGAATATGTCACTAATATTTCTCAATAGAATAATTTAGCTGTGAGCAGAGGCTGCAGGGTTGCCATTTGCTGCTGTACCCAAAACTGCACTGCCCTCTTGATTGGCTTGGGCTCGGTCATCATTTGAGTGCCGCACAAACTCCTCAGGAGTCATGTGAGAACCATGACATGCGCAAACAATTCTGATTTGATTAGTGCTGTATCTGTAAGTAACACCAGATATTGTCCTACCATTTGGGCCTGAACCGGTGGTGGATACCCAAGGTAGATTTGGGCAGGAACCACCCCCGCCAAATTTCACATCTGCAGCAAGACCTGGCTTAATAACGGCAAAGTCAATTGAGGAGCCTTCTCCTGTTGACTGGTTTGATGCATTTTTTGCCTTGAGGTTTGTGATACTTCCTATCATATCTGCAGGCTGGGAGGAGGAGCTTTCTTCAGTGACATGCTGTTTTGAGTGTTTTCCATCTCCTTTGGATCTTTCTAATGGTCTTACTTCGCATGGCGTAGCCGCGGATATATTATGTGAAATTGCGCGTAAGGCAGCTGTACCTACATATAACAGTACAAATACACTGATACACAGGAACTTTAAAAGTAGTGTTGGGCATCAAAATATGCATAGAGCTACTTGTGATTACAACCTTGTATTAAACCACAGCATGAACAGAGAGACAAAGGTAGGTGCAATTAACTTCTATGACCTAAATGGGCTCCAAGTCTTTGTTTAACATTCCAGTTTTCTATTGGTTTTTTTAGAATATTTAAGTTTAGCTTATCAACCTCAAGGTTTAAATTAAGTGAGCATGTGTCCATATTTATGTGTCTGTGTGTATTGCAAACATAAAGCATATGCATACCCCTAATTCCTTTGATCTCGGTGATGAAGATTATTAACAATGCATTCCAACCACATCCTGCTTACCTGTGTTTGGTGGACCCTTCCCAGCAAAAGAAGGGTGTGGCTGTTGAGGTCGAGAAACCAAACCCCATGTGTTGTCCTTATCCAACATTGGAAGCTGAACAGAAGAATACCCAAACATCACTGGCAAGCTTCCATTAGTCATAGGCTGGGCTCCTGAAGGTTCACCACTAGCACTGGGCAGCACATGCATCATTCCAGATATCTGAGGGTTTGGTACATGAACAGAGTTGGACTCTTTTGCTGATGATGAATAAGGCGTATTCATCATATTTACTTGTTGGATGGAGAAAGAAGCACCATAAGTTAAATTTGCATGCTTAAAATCTTTTTCTGATGAACCAATAAACCTTTTCTCCCCATTCAAGTCAGTGGCACTTGAATCAGCAACTCCACGAACATCTTTAGGAGCATCAGAAGAAACATCAACTCTCATGAATTGTTTGGTACCATCACTGTGGCACAAGACAAGCCTAGAGGTGGCATTCTCAGCTTCAGAATCTGCTACATCTTCATTTTCAGCAGCTGAGCCATCTTCTGTCATAGAAATGTGTGATGTTTTTGCCTTGTCATGTAAACTAGCATGATGAACATCCCTCTCATGCTTCTTTTTATGATTTATCTCATCAAAAGGCATTTTTCGTTTGATTCCTGTTTCTAACAGTTTGTCTTCTTCAATTTGAAAAGGTTTGTTACTGTTTGCAACCCAAAATCCTCTCTCATTTAAATTCAAAGAAGCATTCTCTTCTTTGGCCTTTGAAAGGTCACTGAAGAAGTTCTCATCAGGCTTTGAGGAATTGGTTTGTGCATCATTAACTGAATTTGGTTTGTGAGGACCAGCATCAAATATGTTCTTGAAGTCATCAACCAATTTGCCACTTCTAACAACCTCTTCCGCTCTAGTATTCGATGAGTTACCACTCTTGGGTTTGGCAGATGAGCCCCCGCAAGATAAACCCAGACTGAGCTCAAGTCCATTTGCATCCTCCATATTGTAATATTTAAGCCAACCAAAGTAAGTTGGGCATAATTTCTACCCAGATTCCTGGATTGATAATGTCTCATCCATCTTTCAACAAGTAACTGTCCTCAAATACCTGCATTCAGTTTGAAGGCAAATAAAAGCCATATCAAATATCAATTGCATCATCACATGCTCACATAATGAAAATAACAACATAACCAATATATTCATTTGTGCTGATGGACATAAAACATATCTATAGCACACATCAGATTCCATTTACAAAAAAGTTCATGGTTATCAATTGAAGAGCACATATTGCACAAGGACTGCATATGCAATTCTTCTACAGTCAAAATCCACTAAAATCAAAACACAAAATCTTTTCAAAACTTCAAACAACATTGAAATCAATCACAAACCTAGGAAGCACAGATATGTCACAATAACACTAACATAAGGAAATGGAAAACACTACATATTATAAATTTCTAACTATCATAAGGAGAATGCTAATGAATACCATGCATTATAGTTATCATACGATGAATGCTAACCCTTAAGGAATCAAAAGTAGAAGTTTTTATAGAAAAGGTATTCAATGCATTTCCTCCTTAATTTCCAATGCATCCCATGATTTTCAATAAAAGCTTTCTATTTATTGATTCCTTAATGAGCATCCTTAAGGCATTCATTGCCAAGACCCTCATCACAAAAGCACATCTTGAAGATATAAACACAAATCCTAACATGGGCACACATGTTTGTAATATAAGCATTAATAAGTATCCATTCATAGTGCAAATTTCAGACAAAACTAAAACAGGGACATAATAATATTCTAAAAGTTAGCAGCGGTCATTACTGTAGACACAGTATATCCCAAATGTATTAGACATAATAATTCAAAAATATAAAGGCAAAAAATTGAAGTATGCACGCTAGGAATATATGACATGATACCAACAAAGCAACCATTTTGGAGAGTTTCTGCTTCCTTACAACAAATTATAAGATAATAAAGCAGAAATAACTTCACAGAATCCAAACATTCAGTTGAATTTAGAAAAAGAAGGGACACTCACCTCAATTAAGGTCCAAATTTTGCCTTCCCTTAGCGAAGTCGTGCTTGAATGACTGGAAGGTCAAAGCATAAGGTAATTGAGCTGAGAAAGGTATTATATTTTCTCATCAATTTGAAAACTTGGGTGTCCTGATTCATGGCTTGAAAGTTACCGGAAAATGGGTGGGGGTCCAATCAGAGTTTCCAAGCTTGCTCTGTGCGGTGCATGAGTGGAGAAGAATACTGAAAGAGGGCGAATTTGATAATAAATAAATAAGAATTGAAATAGAAAAGTGAAGAATAAAAGTGTAAGGAAAAACAGAGAGAGTTTGAATCTTAGAAGCACTACCGTAATTGATGGAGAGGCAAAGACGATGAAACCCTAGGTCGTCAAGTTCCTCTTTGGAGTAGTGATTGAGAAGTGAGCACGCTGACACAGGAATTTGTGAAAAGGGAAATAAATAATGTTCATCTCAAACAGTTAATATTTTTTTAAAAAAAGAAAAAAGACTTTACGCATGTGTTTTTCGTGTTAAAGTTTATCCTCCGTTATTTTCATATTTGTTTTAAATTTAATAAATTGGATTTTTTTTATTTTGATTTGTTTTGATTTTTTAATGTGTTTGTCAATTTTACTCTTGCACCAATTCGGATTCAGGAAAAGACAGTTATTGATTATATTAAATTTGATTTGGTCAAATTTTTATGTAGCTTCAACAAAATGTGAATAATGCTAAATACCTCATGTGTAAAAAAAACAAAATGATGTTCACTAACTCCAGATTGTAAATCACGTGAAAAATAACATGATGTTAACACCGATGCATGCAAATAAGTTAAGAGAAATTAGGCTTTTAATACTTTAAGTTTAAAGGTTTTTTAACATAGATATAAGTTGGAAGGTTTTTGGATTAAATATATTTTTAATTTTTTAAAATAAATAAATTTTAGTTCTCAGTTTTTTAAATATTTGGTTTATATTTTTTAATTTTTAAAAATATTTTAATTGTAGTTTTTATATTAATTTAAATAAAATAAAATCAAATTGAATTACTTATTATTAATTAAAAATGTAACTATTTTATAAAATATTTTTATTATAATTTTTTAATTATAATTAATTTATTTTAATTTAGTACAATTTATGTTAACATTAAAAATTATAACCAAGATATTTTAAAAAATAATAAATTTAAATCAAAATTTTAAAATTACAGACTAAAAATAAAATTTAAATATTTTGAAATAATTAAAAATATATTTAATTCTATTTTTTAATTTTTAAAGTTTAATTTATTTTAAAGTCTATACAATTTATTAGTTTGGTTAAAAAATTTATAATATAAAAAAAAATTAAAATTTATATAAATAATTGATTAAAAATATATATAAATTTTAAATTTATAAAATAAAAAATTAATAAATAAAAATTATATATATAATTTAAAAAATTAACAAATCTTTATAAAATTACATTTTAATAATATTTTTAAGTTATATAACATGTTAAATCAATTTTTACTAATAGTTGTTTAAAAAAATTAATAATTTTATTATTTTATAATAAAAATATTTTAAAATTTTATATTATTACAAATTAAATTATTTTAAAATATTATGTTAAACACTAATTATATATAAATATAATAGTATATAAAAAATATATAAAATATTTATTCTAATATTAAAATACCGTACATGAGACATATAATAAATATGAACAAATTTAAAAATAACAAGAATTTTATAATTTTTTATATTGAAATATTAAATTATATTATCTATCATATATAATATATATTTTTTTAATAAAATTATTTTAAAAAATAAAAATTAAACTAAGGTAGATTATCTTTCTTAAAATTATAAATATATAAAATGAAGTCCTGAAATCATGAAGATAAATAAAAGATATATAAAAATTATATTATAAGAATAAGAAAAAAATTATTTATAATTTTTTATATAAAATTAAAAATTTTAATTTTTAATAAATTATATAAATAATATATTAAAATAAATATAAAAAATATAAATATACAATATTTAAAGATAAATAGATATATAAATAAATTAAATAAATATTTTTATAAATTTAAATTTAATTATTTATTTAAAAATATTTTTTTACACGTTTAAATTTAAATATTTATTAAATAAATAAAATCTAGTTATTTTTTCATTTTTTATCCCTATGTAAAGAATAAATATTTATTTATTTATTTAAAAATTAGCTTGTAATAAATATAATATTTTAATATTAACATTAACTCACCTGCATATAAATTTTCTGTTTTATGTAAGTTTGGTATGATTTCGATGTTAGCTTGAATTTATGTAATAGTTATGTTATTTTGTAATTATTTTTAAAAAAATATAGATATTTAAATATGGTTCTTTTATTCAAAATTTTTATGTTATTATGTTAAGGGTTATTTTAAAATCTTTAGAATTCCGTCTAATTTATTAGAAATATATGTAACATATTTATTTAATGAATCATGTTAATAATTTTTTTTTAAATTGAAAACTAATTATACTAATTTTCACAAATAATTATCGTTTAAATTCATATATAATACATGTAATTGTAGTATTAAGATAACTTAAGAGCAAAGTATTTATTTCATATACTATACAAGTAAAACACCATATGCTGTATAATTGAATCATATTACAATCTAGGAAGAATTTTTGGCACTTATTTTCACTTTTGAATTTTTTTTTAATTTTATTTAATAAATATAATGATGATAATTATACTCACCATTAAATAATAAGTTATTTGGTAAGTAAAATGTCCATGAAATTGGTGATTTGAAAATTTTAAATTTTACAATTAATTATTAATTATTATTCTAGTTTAATTAAATATTATTAATTGATTTTGAAAGGTTTATAATCAATTATTATTTAATTTTTAAATATAATTTTTAAATTTATTATTTCATCTCTTTAAGATGTTTAGAATTTTATTATTTATACATAGAAGAATAAAAATTCTTTTTCACTTCACAATTCTTTTTATTCTAGATTTACACAATTCTAATTCTTTAAACTTTTGTTTTTTATTCAACCAGTGAAATTATTGTATTCCAAAGATCTAGTTATAAGTAATAAATTTTTGAAAATAGTACTATTACAAGTTTTTGACCACAAGACAGATATTTCAACAATTTTAATGATTTACGATGATTATTAATGCTTGTAATAATGTTGCATTCATCTACTACTCATATTATTGTATGACAAGTTAAATAAATACACATAAAACTTCAATAGCAAATATTGAGCAGCATTGGTCAAACTAATAAAACACGTAAAAGGTATCATGAATTGTTATAATATTCTATACAATAAATTTTCTACATTGGCATGACACGGTCAAATTGAATTTTAAATTCATATGAAGGAAAATTCATTAATTATTATACATTTACAGTTATAGATTGTCTAGTTACTTGGAAATTAGATTAGTAAAACAAATTATTATTGCAAAATTTACTATAAAATTAGTTTAATAATTTAGAAATCAATAACTTGAATGTTTGAGAAACTTAATGAATATTCTTTTATGAATAAAGTCAATATTTCTAATGTGCATGCAACGTGATTACATATTAATAATAGCTATCATTAAAAATAATCTTTGTAATAATAAAAATTAACACATATATTTAAGATATTATGATAATACATATACTAATTTTTTTTTTGTTTTATTAATTATGTAAAATAAGAAATGAATTTATTCAACTCTTTGATTAAATATCTAAGAAAGCAAATTGTCTATCAAACATAAAAAAGGAATAAATTTATTAACTAATAACAAATTAACAATTACGAGGATTTAAATTTTTTCATTGAAAATATTATAAAAATTTTATATGAATAATAATAAATTATTGTTAATTTTTTTAATATTATTAATTTTAACTTTTATATATTTTAAAAAATATTAAGTTACATTGAATGAAAGGTCAAGTTTTATATTTTTTATAGTTATTATAAATTATTCATAAAATGTAAAATATATTTAATAAAATTCTTTATATAAGTATTAAATAAGACTATTTGTTTAAGATTAAGTCATGATTCATAGATTCAATTTTTATACTTAATCTTCATGCACTTATGAATCATTAGGTATGTTATGAAGTATTTAGAAAATTGATAAAAATAATAAAAGTTACGAGTTATAACAAGATATTAACACTTTAGTTGGCATTAAGTGATTTTGACTCATTATAAAATATTTTGTTGAATTAGTAGATATTATATTTAATGTATTTATATTTATAATATAAACCTTATAATTTTTTTTGTTATAAATTTTTAAATTATTTTTAAATATATGAGAAGTATTGTAAAACTTGTATATTTTAAAAAATTTTAAATCTCAAATTAATTATTAACTATTATTTTCATTTTAAAAGTTTAAAATTAATTAATTAGTATTATTATATTTTAAATATTTATAATTAATTTTTATTTATTTATTAACTTTTTTCAAATTAACTTTTAAATTAATTATTATTTAACTACGTTAAATGTTCAAAATTTAAGTTTATAATAAAAGAACAAATATTTTTTTACCATCAAGTTGTTTTTTTTTCTTATTTGCACATCTGTGATTTTTGTAAGTTTTTCTTTTTTTCAATTCAATTAGACAATACTATTGTGCCTTGGGACATTAGGTTGTAGGTAAGTGAGTACTCAAGAACAATGATATTATATATCTCAAATTATAAGATAAACATGTTAAAAAAAAGTTAATATGACTTAATTTATTACATTTTATTTGATTCAAATTTAATTTGAGTGTAATTTTTTTAGATAAATGTAAATCAATTTTTACTTTAAGTTTTCTATCGAATTTTTAGCTATGTAAAAATTATTTATTTTAATTTTAATTATATTTTTATAAAAAACCAAATGTTATTTGGCAAATATATGGATTAAAATAAAAATTTTATAAAGTATAAAAAATTAAAGTAACCTAGGTTTATATTTTTAAGCATCGGATTGGAAATTTACCTAATTTGTGAATAAGAAGGTGAAGATTTAAGTAAAAAAAAGCTGAAAATATTTTTGAAACTTTTAATTTGTCATTTTTAAAAAATAAAAAATAGGCATGAAACAGTTACAATTTGAAAAATACCATTTTCAATTATTTGAAATTTCATATATTTTGAGCGAAGAACGATCTATGATTAAAAATTTAGTAGTAAGTATAAGTATGTAATATGTGAAAAGGACATACTTATTTGTCCAACGTTTAGTCATGCTAATTGCCTGTAGCCTGGTTTATGTTTTATGTGCATTTTTAATCCAAAGCAGATGATTTACTTTTTGACCAAAATAAAACGATAAATTAGTAGACATACGTAATTATGTATAAACTGGTTTTAGAAAAGGTTCCAACCAATGGATAGGGAACTGAGGGAAGAGGAATAATCAAATGGAATAATGTAACAAAGGAAAAGGAATAATGTAAAAATGGAAGAAGTTACCTCTCACTCCATATGTAATTATTAAGTCCCTTTTTTACTATTAGCTTTGTGTTGTGAATTAGCGTTATTCTATTCTTCTCCTCATCCACAACACACGGAAAAGAAAAGAATAGCCTCACTCAAATAGCACCACAAGAAGAAGAAGAAGAAGAAGAAGAAGAAGAAGAAGAAGAAGAAGAAGAAGAAGAAGAAGAAGAAAATGGTGAGAGTGATTCCCATGGCTTCTTCGATTCGACCCACTCTCTCGTCCCTTCGCTTTTCAACACCTTCCTCTCTTATTCTCTTCAACCCTTCTCCCCGTCTCTCTTCCTTCCATCTTCCCTCTGGTAAGTTCCTCTCTTCGCCACCACCCTTTTCCTCAAACCTGCTTTCAACGCATTACACACGCTCCTAATTTACTCACACCACATAAGCTTAAATTTCACACCTAATTATCAATTAAACACGAGTTTACTGTATAGATAACCTGGAATTTCATACCCTCGTTAGTTCCAAATTTTGAATATGTTTATTTTTAAAATTTATATTTCAAAGTGTTCTGTTCCTGTTTCTTCCTTTAATTTTTATTTATTTGCTATTGTGTATGCATGTGTGTTTAATTAACCTCAATTTCTGAATAGTTGTTGACTTGCTTCAATCCCAACGATGAGTGATATGTTTTGATGCTGCAAAGTTGGCAACTCTGATGATTGAATAATTTTGTGAACTAAAATTGTTTTTAGGTTGTTATCGAGCAGTGTCTCAATCCCATAGTTTTGGTCTGAAAGCATCGAGGCTGTTCAGACAAGATGGTAACTCCATAAGAGTCATGGCATCTGGGAACGTGTCCCAATCAGTCACAGCTTCTTCTCCAGAAAATGTACTTGAGTGGGTCAAACATGACAAGCGAAGAATGCTTCATGTTGTGTATCGTGTTGGGGACTTGGACAGGACTATAAAGTATTTCCAAATTATACTGATTGCTAATTGCTAATCCATATTAGAATTAACTTTGTGTAATGCATAATTTACCCTTCGTAATTTCAGGTTTTATACAGAATGCCTGGGAATGAAGCTCCTCAGAAAGAGGGACATACCGGAGGAGAGATATACTAATGCCTTCCTTGGATATGGACCTGAAGACTCACACTTTGTTATTGAGCTGACATACAGTAAGTTTCTGACCATGTTGATATTCCTATTGACACGGGCAAAACCAAATCCACTTGATGATCTTTCCTGATAATTTAAGGACTTTGGTACTTTGTGGAGTAAGTTGTAATTCTTGTGCAAAGAAAGCTTGCAATGAATATTCATTTTTCATTTAAATAAAATTTCAGATTATGGAGTTGACAAGTATGATATTGGAACTGGGTTTGGGCATTTTGGTATTGCTGTTGATGATGTAAGTTTTCCAAACTTTAATACGCATTACTACCCTTGGTTAACATCTTTTCTCTCTCATACTGTATTCTTTCCTGGTGAGTTGGTGTCCTTTATTCTCCATCTAATGTGACTAGTCAAATTGCATCTTTATTCTCCTGGATATAAGTTGTGGAGTGGAGGAGTAGTTTTGGCTGTTATTTAGGATTTCTTCTCTATTGACCTTTTGACAAACATATATGCTAAATTTTTTTGTCTGTGATTCTTTATTAGGTTGCAAAAACAGTGGAGCTAATTAGAGCTAAGGGTGGCAAAATAACTAGAGAGCCTGGTCCTGTCAAGGGAGGCAGTTCAGTAATTGCATTTATTGAAGATCCTGATGGTTACAAATTTGAACTTTTGGAAAGAGGTCCCACTCCTGAACCTTTGTGTCAAGTAATGCTTCGGGTGGGTGATCTTAATCGTTCCATAGAGTTTTATGAGAAGGTGAGGGTTAATGCTATTTTATGTTGGTTCAGACTTCAAAAAGTTTTTCATCATTAAAAATTAAGACATTTATGTGGTTGCTTACCATTTAGGCATTTGGTATGGAGCTGCTTCGCACACGAGACAACCCAGAGTACAAGGTATGATGGCTTCCTTTTGTTATGTACTATTTTCTGTGAAATACATGTAATTAATATGCCTTGTGCTCCAACAGGTAATATGATTTATATTTAGGTTTATGAGATTGTGAAATTTTGATACCTACACTTCACCGTATATATTCTGGAAAACTTAAGCTTAAGGATGAGAGAGTCTCTTTCCAATGAATCTTCTAAGATATGATGGATCCTTTATTTGGGGGCTGTACTGCAAATGTATCCTTTATTTTGATATCTTGTAATTAGGGAGTAACTACCATCTCAGGCTTGATTCTCACAAAATATGCTTTTTTAACTTGTTATTTTATTGATAGTGTTCCAAAGCATATTCATTCAGCATTATACTTGTTTTGAAAGGATGATTGGAAGACTATTTCAAGTCTCGGTTTTATCAAATGCCAATTTAATCCTTTTATTTAGCTGCCCAAAATCTTTTGAGGATGCCGCAATCAACGTGAGATAAATATACTATATTTAGGTTAACAGCTGGTAACGCTGGAAAAGTGACGATGTATAGCCATCAAGGTCTTGTTGCACCCGAGTCTAATACGCCTGCAGCAGGCCTATGTACCCTATTATTCTGATGATTGCCTGCAAATAGGATGGCTTGATCTGAAAACAGATTTCTCTTTGGTTCAGGAGTGTCTACAAAGTCCCTGGAATAGGTTGACCAAATAAGTGAATAACTAATAAAATAAGTGTCTTACATGAATAATTTTGTGATATCGAATATATAATTATTAAAATGTATCCCTGTCAAAGTCCTTTCAATTTGTTCACTCACATAATTCTGTGGAAATCTTCCGCAAATGCTTGTCTTCTGATCATATGTTCTTCTGATTTATGCTTGTTTTGAATTATTTGTATGTTGGATACCTTTATAACTCTTATGTTTCCATCTTGCTTGCTTTAGTGGCTGCAAAATTGTTTCCTAACACCTTATTTGGCATCTGTTGCCTTCATTTCATCTGTGATTCTTCAATTACCTTCTTTTGGGCAGTATACCATTGCAATGCTGGGATATGGTCCAGAAGATAAAAGTACTGTTCTGGAGTTGACTTACAATTATGGAGTCACTGAATACGATAAAGGAAATGCTTATGCTCAGGTAAGCAGATGTTCTTCTCTTCTCTGATTCTTCTTTTTTATAGAATCTTCTGAAGTGGTTTTCATTACTGCAATTATGATATCAATTTTTTTTCTCTGTATTAACACAAAGCTGCAGTTTTCTTTCTTTTTGCTTTTCCATTTGAAATGCTTGTTACCCTGTATTTTTGTATCCACAGTTAACAGTTTCATTCCTCCAATTTTTTCATACAATCATGGCAATAAACTTTAAACCTACAACCTCATACAAACTGTCCAAGTCTCTTACCGTTGGCCCAATCTTAGTGGCTTATTTCATGCCTCTAATTTAAAGATGGTTCTTTGGTTAACCCTCCCCCCTTCCCCCTGGTAGTAAGTGTATGTCTCTAGGTTTGAGGGACTCATGTCGAGTCTACTCTCAAGTCTCTACATTCTAGAATATTCTAGTTAGTTAGTTCAACTGTCTTGGTCTTGTACAGGTGTCAAATTCTGTTAGGAATCAATTGAACAACTCATGCTGTAGTGTTCAGAGTCTATAAATTGGCTCCACTCTGTATTCAACTTTTGATAAATAACAATATTCTATTTCTCTGGAAACACTATTCTAGATATACTCTATTTTTGCTCTCTACACTTTTCTTTCAAATTGTAATACCCCCTTTACAGATTGCAATAGGCACAGATGATGTGTACAAAACTGCAGAAGCGATTAAACTAGCTGGAGGAAAGATTACTCGGGAACCTGGACCATTACCTGGTATCAACACAAAAATTACTGCATGCTTGGATCCTGATGGTTGGAAGTCGGTACGTCTCTTTGGTCCTTATTATTTAATGTCCCCCCTAGGCTTAAGCTGGAAAGTGAAATACATCCCCGCATGCTGATATTCAACTTAAATATAAAAGAATGGGGATGACAAGGATCAAATGGTTAACTACTAGGTGATAAGGCTCTAATACCATATCAAAGATAAACTGTCCTAAAAGGTTAAAATATATTTCTAATGTGCCCCCTCAGTCTTTACACAACAGGTCCATTTTCTGTGTATTAAAATTTAAACTTAATATAGAAGATTAAGGGCTACAGGGATGAAAGTTTGAACCAGTTGGTCATAAAGGCTTTGAGACTATTAAATATAAAATCATTCATATGTCTTTACCTGCAATTTAAACTGTTGGGATAGTTGATTCATGACATGATATTTGAAGTTTGTATGACCATGTGGTTTTCAATCCTTGTTGCTCCCATTCTTCTAATTAAAAATAAAATCATTCATGTATCTTTACCCGACTACTTAAGCTTTAAGTTGGTTCATGTCAAATAACACATAAGTGAGCAATTATCACAAAAGCTCATTAATGATTTCATATCTAATGCACAAAAGGAAATTGTAGTTTTTCACTTTAGCATGGGAATCTTATTATGGTACCATACAATAGTATTTCTCATCTAGCACTTGCATTTGTATGTTTGGAGATCTAGCCTCTTCATGTTTATCCATTTTTAGTAAACAAGCATCTGTGACTAACTAGTTTTGCCACCTCTAATGTGCAGGTTTTTGTAGATAATGTTGATTTTCTTAAGGAGTTGGAGTAGAGTATTTAGGTAGGTCATCATAGCAATCTTGTAAGTTGGTATCAAAATCTGTTAAAGAATTGGTATTCTTTGAAGAAAAATGTTTGCATCAGAGTGTATCATATTCAAATCGGATTTTGTAGATATTGTAATAATGAGAATAGCAATCCATTGTAGCAAATGTCTTTAACTATATACAATGAAGCTAGATTTGAGAAACATGTCTTTAATGTCCATTTTTTTTTTGTCGTTATTCACTCTTTCGTGATCTAGCTTGAGAGCCTCTTTTGATCTGATGATTTGCTCATATTGCGGTCTTCCTTACTTATATGTTCCTAAGCTACTCTAGAAAATGGCTTAGAGTAAAGATTAATTAAGTTCTGAATTTACATTGAAGGTAAATAAAAGTAAAGATGGAGAAATTGTATAGAGAAACGGGAAAGAACGATCCGAGGTGTTGAAAAGTAAAGGAATAAAACTAAAGGATAAGTTGGAAAAGGTTTTTGTTTGATTGATTGGTTAGGGATTAAATGATCTTACAATTCGATATATAATTAATGTTTACAAGCTTATATATTCATTATTACCCTTAAACTTTTCTAACATTTTAACCTATTTAGACCCACGTTTACAATTATGGAGAACCATGACCGGTAATCATAGTGTAGATAGCTAAGTTATGAGTAGAAAATTCATCAAATGATTAATATTTTAATTGTTTTCTTAGTTATGTGCTGACAATTGTATGGATAGGATATTTTTAATTTTTTTAAAATATATTTTAATTATTTTTTTATTTTATTTTTCACTATTATTTTGGAAAGGACTAAACTCAACAACATTTAGCAAACTCAGATACTAGTAAACGTTTTCTTTTTTTAAAAAATTGCGGGACTAATGTTCCACTCATACAATGTAAAAAATTAATTAATAGATAAAATATAGTTTTAATTCTTAGCTTTAGATAAATTTGATTTTAATCTTCAATTTTTTTAAAAAAATTGGTTCTTTTAAATTTTAAAACATTCTTATTTTTATTATTATTATTTACTAAAAGCGTGGCACGTATCTAAATATATTATTCCAAAATAATTATAAAATAGTTGTTGATGTTGCATAATTAAATATATATTACATCACCATTAAATCACATCAATGAATATTTTAAAAAAAATTTAAAAAATAAAAATAACAAAATTTTTTTGAGAACTAAAATAAAATTTGGTTATATTTACAAAGATTAAAAATATATTTAATATTAATAAATTGATAATATAAAAATCTTCAATAATAAAACTCTTCAATTAATTTTCAAAATTATATAGAATAGAATGTTATTCTTAAACTTTTTTTAGTTTCTGAATTTTAAAAAAATAAAAAATCACTCATTTTAATCTTCTTTCACTTTATTTTTTTTTATTAAAGTTTAGTACCAAAATTTTTTTAATTAAATAATATTTTGTAGGATTAGATATTAATAATTCTGTTTCAAATAATTAAGAACTAAAATGTTTGATTTATACAACATTAAAAATTAATTTAAGAGTTTAACTTTGGATATTTTAGTTTTGAAAATTTAAAATCTTTGTTAGTTTCTGACATAACAAAAATTCATTCATTTTAATATTTTTTTCCTTTCTTTTCTATAGTTGTTTTTACTAAAAATAATTAAAATAAATAATATTTTGTAGAATCGAAAACTAACAAGAAAATTTTAAAATTAAAATATTCAGCTCCTATAATATTAAGCTATATAATTACAAATTCCTATATTTTTTATTTATATCTCTTTTCATCTATCACATTATGTATTCAATTTTTTCATTTTTATTTCTTTGTTTGTTATATATTTTTGGGTCAAAAAATGTAAATTTATCATTTTTTCATAATGTTAAGGATTAATTTAAAATTTTAATTTCAAGGACTTTGCTAACTAATATTTTCATTGTAATGATTAAAAAATTAACAAAATTTTTTTAATTGAAAATTATGTTTACAATAAATTTGTTAAAATGAAAAAAAAAAGGATTAAGTTTAAAAGGTCTATATTTTAGACCACAAAATAAAAGATTAAATTCAACTCACTTGAATTAGTTTGAATATAAAAATTAAAGTTAAAACCCTGTATTTTAACAAACAGACCAATTTATTTAATCAATTATAATTTAAAATACATTATTACACTTTTTAATAAAAATATTTATTTAAAATTTCTTAAAAGATATAATTACACCTTCTAATAATTTTATATTTTATATTTTGTTAATTAGTAAACTTAAAACGCCGATTAACAATTGGGTAATTTTAATTCCTCTTCGCATCGGAAGGAGATTTTGGTAAAAGTGTACAGAAAAAAAAAAGAAATAAAAAAAGTTTGTGAAAATGTGATGTGAACGCAGTGTAGGGAATATTTAGCGTTAGACGAAGCTCTTAAACCCCAAATTTGTGGAGGGTTTGAGTTCTTTGTGTGGAGAAAGGCGCAGAGGGATTCAATGGGCGAAGGTGAAACCCAAAAGCAGAACAATAAAAAGCGCAAACAAGTTTTTCCATACGGCAACTACAAGAGTTACTATGGCTATCGAGTAATTTTACCTTTGTTTTCATCTCCCTCAAATAAAGCTTCAAGCTTTACGAGCCCCAACATTTACATCGTCTCTATGCATATTTTTTTTCGTCATAATTACTTTTTTGGAGGAAAAAAAAACTTGTTATAAAGAATGATCAAAACTTATGGAGCATGCACTAGCGTTTTATTCAGTTGAATGTTATCCATCTTTCCCGTTTTGTGAATTTGATACTGTTTCAGATTGGTCAAGGCGCGGATGAAGATCCTCGGTTGAAAGTGTTGAGGAAGGAGTGGTTTGAAGGCAAGGAGTGTCTTGACATTGGCTGCAACAATGGGATAATCACCATCCAGATTGGTAATTTTCTCCCTGTAAACTCCTTGAACAAATCATATTCACCATATTCCAGTTTCGAAGGTTCATTCTTTAAAATATCTTACAAATGGTATAAGTTTGACTGTTACTGCAAATGAAATAACTATTCTAGTTTGATGTTCATTGCTGTTACGCCCATCGCCCACTCAAAGGAAAACTTCATTTTATATGAAGAATTACAATTGCAATTTCAGTTCTAAATATAAAATCTCTATCATTCTGATCTAAAATGCCATCTCTTTTTCTTTTTTCCCCCATAGCACAGAAGTTTTGCTGCCGGAGCATTCTTGGAATTGACATTGATTCTGGTACGATTATCTATGCTAATTTCTATTGGTGAATGGTATTAAGTTTAACGCTGAGCCTTGTTTTGTATATGTCTATATGATGTGGCCTAAATTTATATGTTTGTGTTTGAAACGAAACATTGATCTTACTTTCACCATTTCCTGTGTGAATATTTGAAACAAGAACACAGTAAAATAATGTGGCATTTTTTGTAATTATTGGTGAAAATAGTCAATGGAAACTGAAAGCATTCCCTTAGGGTCCTAAATTTATGAATTTAATCTTTTGAATGCTTAACACTCATGTTAACTTAAGCCAACTTAAGCTATTAAGAAAACCGATGCGGACCTAAGGTTGTTGATAACTAAGGTTCATGTAAAGAAGAGAAAGAGGTGCAATGCACCTGATTGTCTCTAAGAGAGATAGAGTAACTAGCTGCCAACTAGACAGTGGGGTGGGGAGGGACGCATTAATCCGTTGTAATGAGAGAGAATATGAGCAGGGGGAGAGTGGATAGTGGGGTACTAGAATTTTGGACTTGGGATTGGGAGAGATTAGGCCTCTAGGCCTCTTGAATGCCTAGAATTGCTCTTTCCTTTTGTTCTTCCTACTCATTCTTGTATCCACTGCATCACTCAAGAAAAGAAGAGTGTGTGAAGATACTTATCAGGAGCTTAGTAAAGTTGTTTACAATTATGTCAATATCATTCATAATTTAACAGCAGGCAGAATAAATTCCTCAACTTTTGAACTCCCCAATTGGGTAGTATCAACAACTTTTTTTAATTGATTTTGTCCATGTTTGCTAGATCGAGTTGAGGATGCATATTGGAATCTCAGAAAAACCGTTAGATTGAAATCTAATGGGAATAAACCCGCAAAGGTCCCCAAACTTCAGGACAAGGACCATGCGGACGATTCAGGGAACAGTGTTACTGTTTTGTCAAATGTTGATACAAAGGAGACTTCAAAGGAACATTCCTCCTTGGAGCAAATTGACCTACTTAATGTAATTTCATTTAAACGAGAAAATTTTGTTCAGAGTCGACACCCGCCAGGAAAGCACTATGATACAATTCTTTGGTAAGTTGCTGTTTATGTTGTTGTTATTCCCATTTTGCTTATAAAACATTTTTTGGGATTAATCTTTTAAGTGGAGGGAGGTAGAAATTTGTCATCCCTTATGCCCTGCAGGAAAAGTCCTGTTCAAAATTGTTTGTTTTTAATCTTTTTGCCCTTTGTAGTCCTTTTTTGGGTTGACATCCATAGGATAGTTATTTCTGTTGCTATCTATTAAAAATAAATTGAGTCTAACTCAGTTCCGAAAGCTAATAACTCAAGAGATATGAGTTTTATCCAAATCTTACAAGAAGTACTTTGGGTTATATTCCTTCCTAACTGATTTAATACCCATGTCTTACACATAGGACTAGATGTCTAGAATGTGAAGACTGCATGATGGACATCTGTGAATGCTCAACATCAAGATGGGATCCAGTACCATGTTAAAAATGGATAGGTCTTAACTCAGTCCCATTCCCAAAAGCTACTTACTTCAATCATATTCCTTACTGATAGGAGACACCCTAACACTATCCAAATGGATTATCTTCATATTGTCCTTTTTTTTTCAATGAACAGTTTTAACCATTAGTGCACTTGCCTTTATATTCACCGCTTATTTGCATTTTCAATTATTAAGCTACAAGAAGAAAGCAATTTGAGAGTGGCTTGACCTGCCCCTTCTACTATACAAATCTTATTTGAATATATTTATTTTAAATTGTCTGGAATGCACTGCTTATGTTAAAAATTGTCTTCTGCCATGCAGTTTGAGTGTAACAAAGTGGATACATCTAAATTGGGGAGATGACGGCTTGGTTACTTTATTTGCAGAGATTTGGAAACTTCTCCGACCAGTAAGTATTATCCCCTTCCATCATCCTATCGTTTTTCTTTCTACTCTTGAAATCTTCTTGATTGCTGAGTACAAGTGTTGCAAATGAAAAAGTAAAAAGCATGATATATCGAGACCTATCTCGTGAGAGGGGTGGTTTATGATGAGATAAAGATCAAACTCTGTCTGAACATGACTTGTTTAATAATACACATATGACCTCTGATAAACCACCCGGCACCCACCCACATCCTACCTTTCTCTAAATATATTCTGTAATGTATGTAAAAATATATTCTTCTGAGCAGGGTGGCATTCTTGTGCTGGAACCTCAGCCATGGAAGTCATATGAAAGCAATCGTCATGTCTCGGAGGTAATTACTAACATGCTGCATTTTCTTTTCTTTGATTATCAGTTTTACATTTCAAGGGTACTGGGAACTGAGTATAAACCTTTCTGTACATAATATGGCAAGCTTACGAAGTTTATTCCGTAGTTAGAGTTATTTTGGACATATTCATTTTGTAAATTTTCTGTGTGGTCAGGAATCATTTCCTGAAATGTTAATCTATGTTGCTTAGGGATTTGCTTATGAACAAACTGCAAATCTTAGGGTATGTTTGGTTTGAAAAAAGTGTATTATTTTCACTTGTAATACATTTTGTTTTCATTGTTTTTACTATAAACCTTTAAAAATAGAAAACAAAATGAACGTGGGAAATGAAAATAGAAATTATTTTCTTGAAATACGGAGGCCCTTAGCTTCAATGGATGGATATTCTTGCTTTTTTATTTTGTAATACGGTTATATGTCAATGGAACAACTAATGCATTATCAATTTTTTAATATTTTAATTATGCATTTGGATATCTTTATTCCTAGCTAGATATCACTAAAAATATTAAAGGGGCTATTGATTTATTTCTTTTTCCCCATTACGCAGACCACCGCTGCCAACTACCGGAATATTATGATTCGTCCAGAACGGTTTCAGGAAATACTACTAGATAAGGTTCGTATTGAATATTTCTTTTGAAATAATGCCTTCATTTTTTAAAGTTTGTTCATTTTATAACAAGCATTCCTGTTGCGTTACCTATTTATTATGATCTTATTCTGATTCATCTGATATTTAACCTATCGCAGATTGGATTTCGAACAGTAGAAGATATCACTTCAGGTTTGACAGGTAGCAAAACTGGCTTCAATAGGCCAATTTTGGTTTTTGGCAAATGACCCATGCAGAAAGTCAGGTGCAGGGTCAATGTGAATTAATATGGAATCATTCTACCCTATAGAGAAGTGACTGATGTATACTTTGAGATCAAGGTTGATTCTTATATATAGACAGCAATCTTATTACATGCAATGCGGCTACTGTCCATGATGAGGACCACGTGCATGGTGCGTCCTTGGTAAAAATAGCAACAGTGAAGCAAATTTGAGTTGAAGGGGCTTGAATGTAGAGAATGGAAATACACAATCTCTTGTCCATTTTGTTATAGTGGTATCTCATTTTGATTCTCGCATAATGTAGAATATAATCAAACGATGATGAAGGAATGAACGTGTTTTGCACATGTTTACTACTTACAGACCTCAACATGAAATTCTTTAATTGAATTTTAATTCGAAGAGAAATGCAATTTATACCCAATTTGACGCTTATAGTCTAACAATGTCTAGAGGAGTTGACCAATGGATAAAATGATTAAGGTGTCCTATGTTTATAACTTTGAGAGATTATATAATTATCTGTTTTTTTAATTATCAAATTGTTTCCGGTATTTATTTTAAAGGACCATTTTGGATATTTTCTTTTTAAGAGAATAATGATATCTTAACATATTTACCTTTGAACGTAAACACATGGGTCATTGAATCATTGCATGCACTCAATTGTCTGTGTCTGAATTTGCATGATCGTACACGTGCGTTTCAGAGAAGAGAGAGAGATGTCATACTGGTACTGGACCCGCGTAGGTAATAACAAAGGAGAAGAGAATATACTCTGCAAACCCACAAAAGTCAAATATAGTATAACTACAGTGTCCCCCCTCCATAAGACTTTTTCTAACATTCAAATAGCAGTATGTATTTATGTGTAAATCAGATGAATTTGTTTTATTTTTTTATTTTAAAAAGTTAAAAAATTGTGAATTTTTATTTTTTTATTTTAAAAAGTTAAAAAATTGTGAACTGTTAGATGAGAGATGTAAATAGTGAATGAAAAATATAAACAGTGGAGGAGAGATATAGATAAATAAATAGTATTTTTTAGAGATATAGATAAATAAATAGTATTTTTTAGAGATATAGATAAATAAATAGTATTTTTTAGAGATATAGATAAATAAATAATATTTTTTAGAGATATAGACAGATAAATAATATTTTATTCTGTATAAAAGAATCATTACTGATGAGGTCTGGCTTTACCCAAATTTCTAAAACCAGGGTCCAAGTGAATTATGGTCATCATTGCCTTTTTACTTTTACTTTCTACATTTTCTTCATTTGACCTGACTTGATAACACTCGTCATCATAGCACTTCAGGACGAGTGCACTGATTCCTCATATATCAACACCTTTGTGTTTCCTCTTTCAAAATGTTCCTCTTCACTAAGCATCACCAATGGAAGGTAGAGAAAACTCAAAGGTACTGCAGCAGCATGAACAAGAGCAATACAAGAGCAACTTGTACCCCATGTTCTCCACAATGGAAGAATTCAACGTGCAGAAGCAAAACAATTCAAGGACTAACAGAGGCAATGCTGATTCCATTGTACCAAATGAAGCCTCTTCTGATGACCCTCTTGAGGAACATGCTTTTCCGAAGTCAGACTCTGACTCGTGCAGTGAGGAATGTGGTGATGCATCTGATGAAGAAGTGAGTTTTGATGAGTTGTTGCATGATGGTAAAGCAAAAAAGAAAATTCAGCAGCTGGCTGCAATGGTTGGAGTTGACTCTATGGAACCAGCTATTGTGTTAACCGAAGTAGTGAGAGTTCTCAAGCACTTAAAAACAATAAACCACTACTACAGTGCCGCTTAAATGAGGCAAAGAATTTTAGTTCTCCCACGATGGGCTTCATGCTTTTCTTCTTGTTGATATGCGACTTGTGTATTTTTTTATGTTCCTTCTACAAAATATCAGTTTGAAAATTCCTCTTTGGATAGTTTTTAGTTTCTTTAATTAGTTTCTTCCCATGGAAGAGAGTATAAGAGACAAGAAGATGTAGTATATATCTAAAGAAAAAATGAGTAACTAAAAAATAAATGTAGAAAACTTAAAAAGCTTAAAGATATTCTGATTTTTATATTAAAAACTATAACAAATCATTTTTAAAAATTACTCTTATTAAACATATATTTTTTAATTTTAAAAAATAAAATAATTTTCATTTTGCCTCAATCTGCTGGATGAAGTCTGATTTACACTACATTCCCTCTAGTAAGGATACCTTGTACGGTTTGTTTCATCAATTAAGGTCCAATATGATATATTTAGACAACAAAATACGATTTATATATTAAAGAAAAAGAGAAGTTGTATGACTCACACCATCAGTACCTAGGGACTTCTGAATATTTGAAAGTTAAAAATGGTTAGAGACTTTTCGTCAAAAGTATGAGTCATGGGAAGATCCTCCTCTCATCCTATTGTGTTTCACCTAAATCTTGCCTCTATATAAAAGCTCCATACGATGATTCAAAACACACACTGTTTTCATTACTATTACTATGTTAAACCAGAGATTAACTTTGATATTGGAATGTTATTACATGCACCATTCATTCTCTATTATTCGTTGTTTGCTCATGTTTTCCAACGAAATAATAGCTTTCTTCACCGTGCTTAAAAGTTTTCTGACTTAATTTATGAACACTCCTTATTCACACTAGATTAATTTTAAAAGATAAGAACAAATATGCACCACCATTTTTATGTTCTATTTGCAACTGTTCCTTTGACAAGTCCTTCTATTATGGCCAAATTGTTTATAATATAGTCACACTTGATAATTAGGTCCTGATCTAGCAGTCCATTCCCTAGGTTCTCTCTTTCTAATTTTTATTGATCTGCTTAGAAACTTTTTCAAGTGAAAAACAATTACAATATCCTTTAGCTTTCCATTTTAGTGTCAACCCTACTAAGGTCAATCATAGGGTGAATTATCTCAATATATGGTAATTTATAACATCCTTTAGGGGTAATATGAATCAAAATGTAACTCCAGTGGAAATTTCAAATAGGAAATGCATGATAGTGCATGTTTACAAGGAAGCCTACACAGGAAATGTATTTTTTTTTAAAAAAAAAAAGGTGTGGAATTCAGTAAATATATATCAAATATAGACTATAGATTACGCCAGTAACCACTTTACACTTACGAGTTATATCCAAGTATTTGCATATACAAGTACTCTCTCAACTTTATAGTGAATAGTTTTACATTATCATTAACTACAAACTCCACTTGACTTGCAGGAACTAGACTACATCTAGTCATATGCTTCATGAGTTCAATTTTTTTAATCCATTTGGTATAATATTATTCTCCTAAAAAAGTCCATCAAAGTGCTTCTTTTGAATTTTCCCCATTATTTTTACCATTAATGAATATCTACTATGGTCATAACTGGCTTATATATATCTCAACTGTCTAATCAATTGGTAGAAGCTCTTTATTCTGTTATTAGTATGAGGTCAGACTTTTTAAATGGATCAAATTGGTTTCTTGACCGCAAATATGGAGGGATTTTGACCAACCAGTCATAACCCTTCACATTCACTTCTCTTTAATCCATAGAGGAGTTCACCTATACAACTCGTGCCTATTGATGCATCAGTTAGCTCTTCACATAGAAGAGCCAAAACAAGGTTAAGGGGCTCTATATGAAACTGAAGTTGTTCAATACCTATATCTCCATCAACTTGACCATCGAAGGAGTGCCGCATCGCTATCTGCCAACATACTCTTATCATTGGGTATAAAAAACCTTCCATGCGTATTGTAGTTGCACCATTCAGCTTGAGACCCACATAAGCTTGACTCTCAAGATCTACGAAGTAGAAGTAGAAGTAGTCAGTCGAAAACTCCTCCAGCATAAAAAGTCATCTTTCCAATAAATAACAATGCCAAATTGTGAATTGTCCCCCATTGTTTTTGGCACAAGCAACAAAGAGACCAAAACCTAGTTTTGCACAAGTTCACATAGGTTTTATGGATTGTTTGAACTCTGAAAGAATATTTATCACCATAACAAGGAAAGTAATTTACCAGGCTGAATGTTGCTTCAAGTTACAACTGTTACACTTTCAAGGGCACCCTTCACCATGTAATTAAACTTGTGTTGATTAAGGTTTAATTTCACATTTTATGTATTTGGAATCTATTCAATAAAAGGATAGAGAAATTACAAAGATGTAACACACAAAATACAAGTTGAATGGTTAAAGTAAAAAAAAAGATTTAAGGAATTAGTTATAATCACAACATACCTACCAACTTTTAAAAAAAGTTTTATAATATTGTTATATGATTAATTATCAGGGTAAATATTAGGGTTTTTTAAAAGATAACATGAGAAGAAAAATGAAAGTAAAATAAACGAAAATGTTAAAATAGATATATACATTCTATATGAGGAGAAAATATTGATGTGATGATACCTATTAATGAGAAGATAATAAAAAAAATATTGATGTGATACTTATTAATAAGAAAATAATAAAAATTATTTAAAATGGTTAGGACATGTATAAAGAAGGTTAATAGCATCAATTCTTAGTCTGCAAAGATCTTTCGAAGAAATTTTCAGAGAAGAGTAGAGGAAGTCCAAGAATTTTGAAAGAAATTATTAAAGAAAATGTCACGATACATGATATTTTATAAAATTGACTTTTGACCAAATTTAATAATGTCATGCGATCCATATAGTTGAGGTCACCAAATGGGATAAGTTTATATTAATGTTGTACAAAATATTTTTAATTACTTGGTGGAGATTAATCCTTATTAAGAAAAAAATATCACCTAAATAGATGCCATTTTTATAATCAACATACTTAAAAACCCATCTATCTACTAATTATATCAATCTTATTAAAATGCATAATTATATTACTAAATTATATTTTTACATTAAAAAAATCTATACAAAGGCAAAATCCTTCCCTTCCTACGAATCTGCATAAAGAAATTATAACGATCTTTCCTTAGTCATCCTTATAATGCCAAAACATTATTGCGATGCAAGTTATCGTAATATCATTCTTTTAGACCATTTATTGGTATGAATGAAATCTTAAAAGGTGTAGAGCGGCGCTTCAGCACATAGCAAAAACCATATTAGCAAACCTTTTGCATCCATTTCAACATGCATTCATGTATATCCGATTATAAATTACATGGGAATTATTTGAATAAAATTTAGCTCCAAATACATTGGCAACCTTATTCTGCATAATGCGTAAGCCAATAGCATTCCGGTCCAGCAATGCACTCTATCAAAGAAAGAAAAAAAGCTTCTACATACAAAGAAGAGCTTACACCCGGTTACACATGTAAAAGTACCAGCGTCTCCAAACAAATTCTGAAAGTGCACCCCAGGGTTGCCGCCTTCCTGTGTTGCAACCACAATTCTCATTCACTCACCTAAGGAAGCATTTGATAGATCAGCAATTTTACATGGATATATTAAAAAACAGAAACATTTTGGTTATATGTTTGAAGCACCAACCTCGTGGGAATGCAGGATGCCTTGCTATAATCTTCATAATCCCGCAATCTCTTTTACACTCCAACATAAATTTTGTTTGTTGCTTGTACCAAAATTTCAAGACTTCGAGATCTTGAATTAGGAAGATTTGATGCAGGGGTATCTAATCAAGCTGAAAGAAAAGGCTTGCATATGATACCTCCAGAGAGCTGCAAGTTTATTGTTTCCATTCCCCAAACCTGACACAGTTAATCTGTGGCTAGAGAATGGCGGAAAACATGAAATATAAATTAGTCAAGAAAAAAAAAAGTGACTAGACTGAACTAGAACAAATGGGAGAAGGGTAGATCATAAAAGTTACAGGTAATCTTGCTTATCAATGGATAGTCTCTTTGTATAGTTTGTTTTCTGACAGACCCATCTGGATCAGTACCAAACATAATGATAATAGGTCATGCCCATTAACTGAAAAATAAATTCATGACCTTACGGAAATGGATGCATGGAATAAAAGAAACAAAGATATATCTTCGAAAGACCTTTACCAACTAACATTCATATCAAAAGCAACTCATATTTCAAGCATGTTACCAAGCCCTGGTAGTCCTAAAGCAATGGAAATGCAACATGTACATTTTTCCTCTAACAAAATTGATCACAATCTAAGCTCATCAAATATGAACTTTGTTTTCAAAGTTTCAGAACACTTTGAGAAGCATGAAATACAACCTGTCCACTATGCAAGGATATGGTATCGTAGGACCTTCAAATTGAATTTGACAAAAAGACAATTCAATTTTTTTTGGCCCAACAATCAAAGATGATATATAGAACCTATATTAGCACAAAAAACTCTGCAAACTTTACTGGTAGGTTAGACTTTGCATGCACTAAACACCAAGTAAAAAATATATACATCACTTGTCAGCTGTAGCCGTAATTCAAATCTAAAAGATTACATATTTAGGCAAGCAAGAGGATTCAAGATTCTTAAATTGAAGCACCGTTACTAGGTAGCTCCCTTGTCTCTTGTTGAAGTCAATGACTAGTGAATTCACACTGACTCATAAGCTCGGTGATACTGGTTTGACAGTATCAGTATTTCCTCAATGCATTCTCACCAAGACTCAGTGCGTAGTTATGCTGAATTATTTATCAGAAGTAGCAGGCTATGAAGTGTGATATTTCATCCTTCAGATAATATTGATTGGAAAAAGATGTCCTGCAAAAGTAAAAGGTATAAGCTGGTAATTGAGCAGCCCATTTGTGGAGTTAGGTTTACCAGTTACCACAGGAACATGAAATATACATCAGTTTAACCAAACCTTGAACTACACTGAAACAAAACTAGATTGAACACTGATTCCAAGAATAACAGTATAAATTAACCTGGGCAAGTGTCAATGAAAATGTGACAAAAATCAAAGACAATCTGAAGCAGGAAATATTGATCATTACAACTATTGTTGAGTATATCAACTGCAATGCCACAGCAATCTTTTCACTGCTGTTAATTATATAAAATTAAAATTTTGACAGTGCCAGGATATTATGGTCCCCCCCACCCCTCTTTTCTTTTAATAACTACAAAATTTAAAAGAGTGAAAAGTTCCAAACGACAAGGCACAAATCTTATAATTAAGTGACCACATCCCCCATTATAACACATCAAAACATAATCATGTTAATTTTTTTCTTTGATAAAACACATAATCACGTAAGTTTAAAATAGATGCCATGCCACCAAGAACTACCTCTGATAACTCATAAGAGACCATTATTTCAGTGATCTTTCAGCCATAATGTTCGCTTCTGTATCAGAATAATTAAACTTTTGATAACCTGGTGAATAACAAGAAAGTGCAACCAACCACATGACAGGGCAAATCGTGTGATCATGAGGAAGTTGAAAACACTTGAAATGAAAACAATAAGAAAGAAACTCTTTCACTTTAGATATCTCATTCTAAAAAATTTCATCTATGGATACTTCCTAACATGATATGTGGCCAATAAAAGTGTAAAATCTACTGCTTTTTTTAGACAGCAAATATAACCAGGAAAAAAAAATGAGAAACACAGACTATCAAAAAATGTGCTCAAAGATATCTCAATAAAAGAAACTGAATACATTTGCAATTTATAATATTGTCAAACAATTTAAAGTTTTAAACCAAATTGTATTGCCACTTATTGTATGGCACAAGGATAATTACCATCAAGTAACATATTGGGGTAACAGGGCTACTTCACACATTAATGTTACAAGAAAACAAGAATACACAAGATTTTCGTGTGCCAAATTTGACATCTATGTACAGCACAGGAGCCAAGCCTGAGAAGTCTGTATTCTATACCACACAATTGTTTGTAGTCACCTCAGGAGAGAAGCAGCACAAAATGGCCTCAAAATAGGAGCTATGCAATCTGTCAAATTTCTAGCACATTTGCAGTCTCCTTGAATAGATCACATGAATATTCTTGACCAAACACTTGGGGAAAACATACAAGGAATCTTCTTCAAAGGTTCATAGCTGGAAATAAATAAAATAAAAATGGTCAAGGATAAGCGTTAAATAATAAAACTCAGTATCACACAGGAAACATGATAGCAGGATGAACCAGAAAATTACCATATTTGGCATTCATTTATCAGAAGACATGTGCTGCAGAGATGACTTCCAGCCACTTGAAGATCCAATTTTACTGCCTTGCCCATGTCCAGCATTGGAGGCTTCAGCAGACAAAGCTGGCTTCAAGGAGTTCCTCCTTGAAGTATCAGCAGGATTTGAAGTAGAGGGCATATTTGCTTCGCCAAAAATCTGCAAAAAATAACTGATTAATACTTACAAAACACTGATCTAATCAGCTTTAGACATAATAGGGTGCAATCACAGAACTGAGAACTGTGATTTCAGTGTTGCATCATCACAACCACAGCAAGAAAAGTGAAATTTTTAAGATGACTTACATTTTTGTCAAGTGGATTCTCAGAACTCAAATTTTTACCTACTGGTGATTTAAACTGAATTTTAACACCAGAACCAGTAGGATCGCCTGCTCTAAAGTGCTCTTTAACAGGCCCAGAAAGTGCATTAAGACCTGCCAATAAGGTAATAATAAAAAATCATCTATTTGAGTAGAAAACTAAATGCTACTTCATCCATCTTCCTAGATTTACTTAAGGGCAATACACAGAAAAGGTTCAACCAGCCTTGCTGGCTGTCAAAACAAAATACTTATGCCCCCTTTACTATGAACTTTTTCTTTTTTTGCATCCATCGTAAGTATATCTCTAGAAAGGAAACACATAAAAATGACATAACATATTTAAGATGCACCAACCTTGCTGGTTTTCAAAACAAAATATTTATGTACAACGACCTTTACTATGAACCTTTTTCTTTCATCCTATATAAGTATATTTCTAGAAAGGAAACACATAAAAATGACAAAACATATTTAAGATGCACCAACCTTGATGGTCGTCAACATCCATTGGAGTTGCACGATTGTTACTTGCTCCTGGAACTGGCTGTGACACAGCAAAATTTAATTTTGTTGGGAGCATAGGAAGATTCAAGTTGCAAAACAATCAGTAAACCCCAACCCCACCTCAGAACATATATGAAGAATATGGCCCTAAAACCAAATATACTTACAGATAAGGGAGGTTGCATTATATTCTTTTGCGATTGCTGGTACTTTAAGATGGTCCAATCGAAAACAAAATCAAATTCATAACCTGACATACATCAAAGGGAAAAAAATTACATTTAGGTGCAGAGATGAAGATCAGATGTTGTAAATTTGACCAAAATGGAACATGAGTTTTTCATAATGAAGAAGAGTATGAATATCAATAAAACCAACATCCTTTAGACTAGAAGGATTGTTTCTTGGTTACATGATCCGTCTAATAGTCTAGTGAACATCCAAAACTGAAAGCATACATGTGTATATACAATATCATTATAACGATTGAATAATTATGTAAAGTCATAATGTATATTGCAATATTATGGAAGGGTATTATAATACTGTATTAGTGGTGTATCTTTTAAACAATGTGTCTAATGGAATAAGTTGTTCAATGTTGTTAGAATATATATGAAAAAAATGTCTACTAGTGTCTTGATTATTTCTTAGAAAAATTTGTAGTATCTTAGATCATCTTGTGCGATTAGTTTCCATATTTCCTTATTATCCCATAGAATTGGTTTCTATATTTTTTATTACCTCATAATGTTTCCTAATTTAGTCAGCATCCAAATTTCCAAAGCTCTACATTATTTTCATGATTCTCTTTCTTCCATCAAATTAGTTGTCTCGCTTGTTATGTTTTCCTTTTGCATAGTTTTTTAACCACTGTTTGTGTGAACCAACTTTGTTGACCATTGTTGGTATTGCCAAAGTTCACCATTTAGCCAAATACAAGTTCCAAGAGCTCAATAACCCTAGGTTGTGAAATCTTCAATTACCACTTGAGGTGTACACAGGTTGGTTCGGTTTTGGAGAAGGGGGGGGGGGGGGGGGGGGGAATCTGACCCAATCAAAATCAATTGGTTAACTTTGGTTTGAATTAGGAAAAAAATTCAACTTGAAACAAACCAACCTGATTGAGAACAAGTTGGGTTGGGTGAAGTCAATTGTACATTTCTTTTTAAATTCTATGCTAGGGACTGGTATCCAAGAGATTTTTTACTGTTGAACCCTAAGATTCTAACCATAGTCCTGATGTGAAACTAAAATACAGAGTTAGGGAAGACATTTACAAAGTAATCCTCACAAGTTTTAAGTTTTTGAGAGATCCAATACACTCCAATTACAGAATTCCTTTCAAAATTATCCACACCTCATTCTCTCCAATTACCATCTATTTATAGGCTTAGTTTTCTCTGCCTAACCAACTGTCTGTTACAGCCCTTAACCACCACCATTGCCAATTCTCTGGCGATGCATGCACACCAGTCTCTCGCCAATGAGTCATTTAGTGACGAATTGACCACGAGTCATACGTATCTCCCATTGGAATTATATTAATGGCTATTTCTTGTATCTAACTAATGAGTCAAGATATGACAGTGATGAATTCACCATGGCTGTGATGCACACTAGCCTTAGTTTTAATCCAACATTAGGGTATCAGAAAGTTTTCCTGCAATATAAAGCTTCCAATTGCTGTTCTTCATGAATAAAGAGTTTCAATTCTTGTTGTATATAATTTCTTGCTGAGAAATCCCCAGTGATGACCATCCCAGCAAATCTCTTCTTCCTAGGTCATGCAAGTGATGCAACATGCCAACCATTTCTTCAAGTTGATTTTCATTCTTAGCCATTTTGCTAAGCTGTCTTTCTAGAAATGCCAGTCACTCTGATATCTCCAGCCTCCCTGAGTTGTGTTCAAAGCCATGTTTGGTTGAGCCCATATTAGAGTATCTTAGATTATCTCTTAGGATTAGTTTCCATATTTCCTAATTATTTCCTACAATTGGTTTCTATATCTCCATTATCTCTAGATTTGTTTCCTTACTTATACTCGTATCAAATCAAGCCAATATCAATCTCAGTGTATTCCATCTTTTTTATCTCCTTTTCCTTCCTCTATATCGAAAACCCTATGATTTTAACAAATTCCTTGAATTTTTATTTAAAGAAAAATACCCCCTTCTCCTTGATCTCCCAGAATGATATATTGTTGAGTCCCAACTTTTAATGTAGCACTGTCCATGACCAAAGATACTTCTCCAAAAGCATATCAACACAAGTGTGCAATTTATTTCATTTCATATCATTCAAAATATGTCAAAATAAATAAATAAATAATCACCTCCTCGAGCAAATAGGTCCCTAAAGAGGCGCTTTAAGAATCCATAATCAGGTCGCTGATCGAATGTCAAAGAGTGGCAGTAATGGAAATATGAAGCAAACTCTACAGGATGGGATTTACATAGTACCTTTGGAAAAATAACAAAAAAATAAGAACATCATTATCTTCAAGGGGAGATCTTCACAAGACAGATATATGTCCAAACACTTACCTCAATTGGAGTTGATAATTTCTTCTGACATATTTTATCATACTTTTGTTTCTTCGTAGCAGCCTTCAGACCTTGCCAAGGAAGACTACACACATACATAACAATTTAAAGGTTAGAACATTTCATTATATCATCTCATCTCATCAAACAAAGGTTGAAGAAAAAATATTTGTAGAAGAAAAGTAGGCTGCAGAATGCCATACCTTCCTCTGAGGAAGTACAGAAGTACATATCCAAGCGATTCCAAATCATCCCGTCGGCTTTGCTCTACAAAAAATATAGCAAATGAAAATTAATGAAATTTGTTTAGGCTAAATGGGTTAATAACTTCTAACTTCTAACTTCTAACTTACCAATCCCAAGATGAGTATTGCAACTTGCATATCGAGCAGTCCCTGTTAAGTTTTTGTTCTCCCTGTGTGTCACAATCATTAGTATTATTCCAGGTTACTTCCAGGGATCAGAAAGAAGATATAGAGAAAGTAAAGGAATCTTTCAAACAAAAATATTAGAATATATTCATGAAATTGATTAAGAAATTGGTCAGAATATGAAAATCATTCAAAATCAGAGGAGTGAAAGTTACAAAATATAAATGTTGAAATAAAAATAAAAGAAAGGCCTGGTATGGAATCCCAAAGAAATACCTGTAAGGGATGTGGCGATTGGTTGTGGAATCCCGATATCGTTTTGCAAGTCCAAAATCAATTATGTAAACCTGACAAGAACAGCACAATTATGTATATATGGAACCTTATTAATACCAACAAATGGTTTAAGGAAGGACAACTTCAACATACTATAAATAAAAGGAAAGAGCACTAACAAGACAGTTTACCTGGTTGGCCTTCCGACCAAGTCCCATGAGAAAGTTATCAGGCTTAATATCCCTATGTAAAAATCCTTTAGAATGCACATATTCTATTCTAGTGATCTGCCCACAAAAAATAAAGACTTAATACTTAATATCAACTCAGTACAGTAAATGTCAAACTTAAAAGATTTAACAGGGAGACATTCATGTCAGATTTTCTAATTCTAAACGGATGTAAACTGCAGGACTAAGAAAAGTGAAGTTTGGAATGAAGGATCAGGAAGGGAAAGTGTCAAGTTCAGTTCAACAGATAGACAAAGCCATAAACTAAATTTGCAGGCAACTTAATATTGAGGTTACATTAGAAAACTACAAAATTTATCAATACACTTATAAACATCCTCTTGATGAATATAAGTGGGAGTGCCAATTTACCCTCAAAGGGGAGGGATGTCGCGCTAACTTACCATTTGATCTGCCAACATTAATACAGTCTTCAATGAAAATTTCCTTCCACAATACACAAAAAGATCCTCAAGACTCGGCCCAAGCAAGTCAAGAACAAGAACATTATCCTCCCCATCTAGGCCAGACCATTTTATGCTTGGAATGCCACCTACAAGGGTGACAATATTCAAAATCTTAACATTCAACAACTTCTAACACCTCCACTTCCCTATAACAATAACACACACAACAAGAAAAGAAAAGAAAAAATAGACACAAAATGAGGGATATGCAAAATGCATACTTCCTCCTTGAATAAGATTGTAGAGCTTTGCCTCGTAAAGCAACTGCGGATGCTTTGTTTTACTGTTCTCCTGACAATCAAGAGAGAGAGAGAGAGAGAGAGAGTAAGTATCATAAAAAAAACGTAAAGTTCAATTTCGGTGGATTAAGAACCTAATTCGAAGCCGGCAACAATCTAAACAACACATGCCAATCCAATTCATCCACAATAATCAGATACATGAATTCGCATATGCAACTTCAAGCAGACAATCACAAAATGTTTGCAAAAGAGTATAGAATCGGAGACAAGTGGGAAAATCCCTATCAAATAGCAATACGCAAAGACTTACAATCTTGACAGCGACGATTTCAAAGGTATCAATATGCGTAGCTGCAGCACAACGGGAAATCAAGAACGAGCGATCAAAATAGTGAAACCTATAATTAACTCTTCTTGTGAAATCAATAGCAGAAGCGTGAAAGATTGAAGGCTCACCGAGGTAGATTTCGCCGAAGGATCCACTTCCGATCTTGCGACCGAGCTTGTACTTGCCGCCAACAAGGCGTTCCATGTTTGGAAGGTTCCAGAAGCCAGTGAGAGTAGGATTTAGGAATCTACCGCAGCATCAAAGCAAAGAGACAGTGGTGGCTGGTTTTCACTTCTTTTGAGCGCTAAACCAGGAGAGAAACGAAAGCCACACAGCAGAGAGAGAAAAGAGGGTGAAGGACCATATAGACAAATGCGCGGAGGAGGCGGGGGTATTTGTGTCCTTTGCGGAGTTGTTGGTATGTTCACGAGGACTACGTAGGTGCGGGCTTTCTTTCTTTCACTCTTCTTGACGACTCTGTGATATCGGGTTCTATGCTCATACCGGCATCTGTGTGTGTTTTTTAAATTATTTAATAATTTAAAATTAATTTTATTTAATTTTAAGTTAAAGGAACATATAATATAATCTAATAATTTTTAATCTTCAAATTTGGTATTCTATTAAAAACAGTATATCAATTAATGAAATTTCTTTCACGTACATATATATTAAACGTAGTTAATTATATCCATTTTTCATTTTTCAAAACAATATTTTAATGGCTTGAGAATGTTAGTGCACATAGGTAAATATTTTTGTCTAAGCTTAAATATAATTTTGGTTTTTATTAATATCGTTATTTTTAATTTAAAAAAAATTTAAACTTACTTTTATTGCTATTTAACATATATCTTATTATATTATATTATATTAATAGTTATTATGGGATAACATCTTTAGATATATAATATATTATAAAATTATTTTAAAATATTAAATTTGATAGGGGCGAAAAAATAAAAAACTAAAATTAAATTCAAATATATTTATAGAAATTAATAGTATATTTAAAAATTTTGTTTATGTTGTATTTCATAGTTTAAATATTAAATAATTCATATTGTATTTGTTATTAAATAAATTCTCAAATCGATCATTGAAATTGCATAGATCAGATATTTAATTTTTTAAAAATTTTAAAAAATTCATTAGTTTTTATTTTATAATGAAATATTTATTTTAATTATTTTTTTACACTATTCTTCTCAACCCAGTAATATTAAAGAGAACTAAAATTAATGTTCCATCCATTCAATGTCAAGGATTAAATTAAAGGTTTAATCATTTGTCATCTATTAACGTAAATAAAAAATATTAATGTATTGAGATCCACACAAAAAAATTTCAAAATTTGTCTGTTAAAGTCACTCTCATATACAATCATCCACTTTTATAAATAATAAAAAAAATCATATAACCCTTCAAACTTACTTTTATACATAAACGCTCACTTATAAAAAAAAAAAAAAAAAAAAAAAAAAAAAAAAAAACACATATCTTCCACACTCGAATAATCAATAAAATATTAACAATTAAGAAAAATAGGGATGACGCTAGTTATATATAATTATTTTGTTCACATGTAACTTACTTTTGTGATAATGGTATGAAAATAATTTAATAATTAAAATTTATCATAAGTAATCAATTTTAAATATGAGATTCATATTAAAAATTTAAACATAAATAATTTAAATAATAACATGATTTTGAAAAATATTTAATTTTGATCATCAATATATAAATTGATAACTTATATTTATTATTCTCATTAATGTAGAAAGCGGAAATTTAACTAATAAAAATGTTATTTTTATTATAATATTATCATATTGCACTTTTGTTATAATGTCTTAATTTTTTGTATTTATTGCTACAATTAAAAAATTAAGCCCATAAATAACAGTAAATCTTTTTATAGCGCCCTCTTATATTTTAGATAACGAAGATATTGAATATTTTCTATATTTAAAAAACATTGAATCATTTAATTATTTTTATAAAGTATTAGAATGATATAATATTACTCTAAATCCATTATCCTATATGAAAATTTAAATCTACTTACTGATTTAAAAGTATTTTTACCTATTTTAAAAATTATTACACAACTAAAAATGTTATAAAATAAACTTTTAAAAAATTAAATTTAAATTTTAAGAATTCATTTGAATATATAAATATAAAAAATGATATAATAACATACTTTGTCATAGATTATTTTCAATATTAATTGAACCAACATAATATGATAATATATTATGTTAAATTATTATATCTTATCATAATAATTCAAATTTTTGTCCTAAAAAAATTATCAAGATAGGATTTTTTTTACTATTCATATCGTATAATATTTAATATTTAATATTTTATCAAAATAATTAATTATTTACAAATTTAATGTTTTTATTCAAATTATTATATATAATTTTAGCTTTTGTATTTATAAACTATTACAAAAATATTTTAAATTTGAAGTGTAAAAGGGATTTAAGAAAAATATTATAAATTTAATATAAAAGTTTCAATATTATTTGTACATTAATTTCTTATTTTTTAATAAATTTAATTATTAATGTATATTTCATTGAAAAATAAAAATTATATTAATTTTAATAAAATTATTTTTAATATTATTTATATTTTATCTTATTATTATTTATTAATATTAAATATTAAATAAGATAGCGTTGAATCTTATTTATTATTTTTGTATCTATGAAATGTATTATATATTAGGATAAAATAAGATTAGATATTAATCTATTATATTTTTATTATATTTTATTTTATATAAGTTATATATTTTATCTTATCTTATTATATTCTTTTCCATGAGTAAACATTAAATTTAGGAGGTCTATCAAAATTAGTATGGAGATAGAGGATTTAGAAAATTTGTAAAATATTCTAATCCAAACTTTATTATTAGAAAATATCTTAATTTTAGAAAACTGACCAGTTTCAATATTTTTATCTTTCACATTCTTGACAGTGGAGACAAACAATATTTTTTAAAAAAGTTTTTTTCTCAATACATTTTCTTAAATAATGATGTAAAACTAAGTTTTGGGACTAAGAATTACAATCTGACTTGTTACAAAACACACTCGGTAGCATGATATGTTTATTCTGTCACCGACCATATTAAATAAAAAACATTTATTGAAGCATATCAGTTTGGAAAGACAATTTTTGTGATGGGGATGATAGGATCTAATTCTACACAGTATGCGCTTTTAAAAGACATAAAATCTTCCAAGATTGGGATTTGAAAATAAACACCTTAAATAATATAATAAAATCAACTCACATAACACAATTAAATAACTATATATAAATTAAGTTATTAATTTAAACTAATTATTTCTCAAATTTTCAAGAATTTTTATAATTTGTATTAAATATTTTTATAAACCAAAAGATGTTTATCTGTGTATATCAGTATATAATTTTAAAAAAACTAAAATTTTATTTGAAATAAATTATCTTCTCTATTTTTATTTAAATTAAATTTTTATTTCAAATTAATTATCATCTATTATTTACTTATCAAAATTAAATTTAAATTTGGAAATATTTTTACAATTTTAAATATTTATGTCTGAAATATAAACCTTTAAATTTTATCTTAAAACTAATTTTATTTTTAATTATTATTGATATCAAACATAATTTGAAATTAAAATATTTATTTATAGAATGAATTATTTGACACTTATATTTGTATGCTGATGTAACTTTTACAAATCCTTATAATTTTAAAATATTATTATTTTGGTATATTATTATCTTCAAATATAGCCCAAATTCTATTTAATTTTGTTAAATATTTTCAATTTTTTTAAATTTATTGTTATAAGTATGTTAGTAATTTTAAACTTATATTATTGAAGTTCATTTAATTGTACTAAGTTATTGGGATCCATCAATTAAGATAATTTAGATGAGATTTTAGGTTGAAATTTTATTATTTTTATTATTATAAAAAATATTTTTTAAAATTTTAATTTAGTCAATTATTCAATTTTTAAAGTATAAATAAATAAATATGTATACTAAAAAAATAAAAATATATATTATATAGGAAAAATCTAAAGTTAGATAAGTAACGGGGTTCCAGTTACGTAGTTCGTACGATTTTCAAGGGGGGCCGAGCTTAACTCAGCCCAAGTGGTGCAGCCCATCAGCTTAACTGCGCATGTTTTGACCGAAAAAAAAAAAAAAGAAACTAGGCATGTAAGAGTTGGTGAGTGGAGTGAGGGTGGGGAGGTGAGAGAGCGAAGATGGAGAAGATGATCGCAGTGGGTGTGGTATGGGGCGCCACAAACGCTATCATGCGCCGGGGTGCGCTTCTCTGGGACGAAGCTCTGAAATCCTCTGCAAAGCCACAACCGCATTCAACCCTCAGCCAACAAGTCCTTATCTCCCTCGGCAACTGGCTCAAGCTTCTCTGCATCTGGCAATACTCCATCCCCTTTCTCATCAACCTATCCGCTTCCGCCACTTTCTTCGCCATTCTCTCCGATGCGCCACTCTCCCTCGCCGTTCCGGTCACCAACGCCACCACCTTCGCTGCCACCGCCATCTTCGGCATCCTCCTCGGCGAACATACACACCTCCCCCACGCTTTCTTCGGTACCGCCCTTATCGTCCTCGGTCTCTGCTTCTGTATCAACTCCTAGTTTTTTGCACGACCTTATTTTTATTAAATTATTTTTGTTGTGTTCTGTACTATGGTTACGAGACTCCAATTCCACGTAGGCCTCGGTTTTATCTTTGCTAACTCTTAACTGATAAGTGTTTTAAATTACGATTGCGGTGACAATGGTAATTATCTCACGATCTTTGGTACGACAGAGAATGGTGAATAAACACTGTTGATGCGGCTGCAACTGTGGTTGCGATGATCCTAAAATCCTTGATGTTGCAGCCTCAATTGCAGTTGCAAATAGCAATTTAAAACACTTATTTAGTTGGCTAGTTTTGTGTGAAAAATTATTCTTCCATAAATAAGATATTTCGGCGTTATTCGGTACATCATGAACAAGAATGGAATCACCAAGACCGTGATGAACAGAAAACAAATGTGAGAAAGACATGAAAAATGGAAAAAAAAAAAAAAAAACCTAAACTTGAGCTTGTATGCCATGATGCGTTGCCTTGAAACCCTTATGTTTTAGAATTGTGTTCTAGAACATTCTGGAGGCATCTCTCCGTTGAATCTTTTGGTATCAGCACAGTAGTCATAGATCATGTAATTCTTTCTGACCCAATTCAGCTGACCTGTCTGGGCGTGGCTCAGCTGCTTGTATCGCCGAGAAGTCCACCAATTTGCAGGGATATTGGAGGCACACTGATGAATGCTGATTGCTCCTTTCCACCTGCAAGCCTTTGCTCTGAAATGATGGAATCTGGCCTTGAATGGTGCACCGTGCCAGTCAGTCTTAACAAGCCCGCCTCTGGTTGCCCAGTCATCTGCGTTCCATAGGCTGGTATAAACCCTCATTCCTTGCTTGTTTGGATATGCAATGCCCTCTTTTTCATAGTTTCGGAACACCCGAATTGGCAGACTATCGACATACCACCTGAGGTACCGGTGATGATTAATGGATCATACAATTAGATAGGCATGGTTTTTTGTTATGAACTTAAATGAATAAATAGTGTTTTGGTAGAATTTATCAACTTACACGATTTCTGTGGGATTCCAGTGAATGGTGTAATTGTGAAAATTTGCCGTTGGGTCAAACCAGAGGTAAAACTGTTGCTCTCTGCTTCCTTTTCCTTGTGTATATATGTTAGTGTGGACAGTGTACGGTTGTCCTGTACTGTTGCCTAAGAACTCAAAATCTATCTCATCATGCTGGCTTCTTGTAGAGGATAACTGTACAGATTTTGAGTGAGAAGTGTTAGCACTTCATTTACATTTACTAATGGAAGTCTGATATATTTGGTACATATTTTGTGTTTATGAGAGGTCCCTTAAATCCAGTGAACTTACATAATAGGCTGTAACTATTCCGGCAGAATTACCAGGTATCAGCTTGATTAGCATTTCAATGCTTCCAAATAAGAATGATTTCTTTGATTGAGCAGCTGATCCTGAAATCCAAAGGCAACAATGTTTCCACTTTTTTGCTAATATCAGTCGAATGCATTTTTATTATATTTATTTCACTTCAGTTTGCCTTATATTTAGTTTGATTACAAATCTTGTCTGAAGCGCTATATGCACTTAAAATTTGATGATGCTCTGGTAGTTTGACTTAAAATGTTACTGGATTACATCATAATATCATATTCCTTTCCACTAGTATCCAATTGCAACATAATGAAAATGCAATAAACTTATAATCTTATTTATTATTTCCTATCTCTTGGATGCAACATTTCTCCCGCCAGTAAGACACAAAATCTATTGAAATCTAAATTGATGCATGTTAAACACAGATGTTTCACCTGAGGCTTTATCCAACACAAGATGAAGGTCGTCACCCTGAATTGTCGCATGTTGAACACCCCAAGTGAGGTACATGCTCTTGGAAAAATTGGCACCCACCAGGATGAAGTTGGGTACAAGTGCACTGATTAACAAAGCTACCAACATTTTTTCAAATTTGGCCATGTTAACTCCTACGAACTACCTTTGTCTTTTGTTTGCCGTTCTGGGAAGTTGAGAACTTGGACGATTTATCATCGGCTGGTGATGTCTTTATATAGGTTCCAACGAGCAATATGACGTTATGAATGTGAATGCTACGTGATTATTATTCATTTAATTGATCTGAAACTCTGAAAATATAAACATATTCATAGGATTTGTCATTCTGATATTATTTTTTTAGGACGGGGAGCCTACAGAATTTATGTCAGGTTTCATAAATAAGTTGGCTCCTGATAGGGCATAGCTGTTTGAAATTTTTCCTGCAATTTTGTTGTTTTATTTTTTTAAAAGAAATATTTCCCAGCTACCACTGGCTTGTCTATAATTTTAATTTAATTTTTTCAGAGTAAAATGTTACATTATGATGATGTCATAAATCAGGAGCCAAAATGATTTGAAATCCAGATGGTAGATGCGTACGCGGTAGGATTCATGGGAATTTGATGGGTGCTTGTGTGAACCAAGCCTGAACCCCTGAGCAAGCTGGAACCCTGGGGGGAACGCAATATCCCGTAAAAGAGTGATAGAATGGGATCAGCACTGAGAAGTGTGATGGTGCATATCTAAAATTCGGTGGAATAAGATATTTTAGAGAGAGAGAGTTTGTGTGAATCATGCCGGAGCAGCTGAAATGCTGGGGAAACCTAATGTCAAGAGAGAGAAAAAAGAAATAAAGAAAGAAATGTGTTGTTATAAGGGGAAATATAGAAAAAAATATTGTTGGGATTTATAATTTAATGTAGTATCTAGTTATGAGTGATGAGCTAAGAAGGAAAGAAATCAGAATTTATTTTTTAAAAAAAGGAAGAGCTAAGGATTAACGACATCCCTTTGAGGCCTGCATGTCTGATTGACGAAAATACTAGATGTTAGGCATTCTTTTTCTTGGGCATTTAAACCTGTAATTCGACAAGTAGATTGTAATGTACAAAAACAGTTACAACTTCCACGAAATGGGCGTACTTACCGAATCACCATTCTGCTAGTGTCTTGAAAGGATAATATAACTTTGATCTTAGATATAGTGATAATAAGGTAACGATAGACAAAATCACATGGATTATTTGGTAATTGATTACATCACAATGGTCTCTTTGATCTTAAAGTGAAAGTGGGGAGGTTCACTTACCCTTTATTTGGTTGAATAGAATTGGAAGCCAGGGAACCAGGACGAAAGAAATTAGTGCGAAAAAATTGATTTAAATTATTTGTTTAAGTAAGATTGGGCGATTTTTATTTTTTGTGGGATTTATATATTTGCCTTATACGCAATAAAATATTTATATGAAGAATTAATATATTGATATATATTTAATATAGAAATAAAATGAATGTTTATATTATATAATCTTTATATGAATATATTTATTTATGATATATTAATTGTGTAAAACTAAATATGTAACCTGTAGTTGTTTGTATACATTCAGGAGCCCCCAATCTTGATTTTTCATTCCACATCTCTTTCTTTTATTGCAGGGAGGTTGGAGTTGATTGCTCCATTGTCTAAGGCATGAACAAAAGAGATCGTACTCGATTTCTCAGGTACCCTTTATTAGTGATCGATATGCTTGTGTTAAGACAACATTTTCTAATTTTGGAGTAGAAAAATCTCACTCCTTTTAAATTTTTTATAATGAAAAAATTTTAAAATGAAATTTTTTGCATAGGTTATAATATAATTGATTTGAGTACACTAAATCAACGACATATTAACTCATTATTATTCTTTTTATCAAATAAATGTGGTTTTTTAATCTAATATAGAGTTTTAATTAATACTTTTATTTGCTTACTGCACAAGAACTGAATGTATTGCTTTTACCCCATGCCCCTTTTATTTTTTTTCTATTACTTTAATTCTTCTTACATATTCATATAACTACATAAAATTTATAGATTATTTATATAATCAAGAAGGATATATAGTATTATATTATTAAATAAATTTAAAAGATTTTTATAAGTTAAAGTAAGTATCAAGTAATTTTTTTTCAAAAAAAAATGTGAGTGTAATTTTTTCATTCAAATATATTTCTTGACCTTTAATTTTACAGTAATGGATTTATATAAGACATTTGATGTGATGAAACAAAAGAAAAGAAATTACTAGTGAGTTGTAAAGAATGTTATAGAATTTTTTAGTGGGAATAAAATTATTCCATTCTTCATAATTTTATTACCAAAGTTTTATAAATTACGTATAGTTATTTAGATTCTTATCTTTGTTAGTTCTGACGAAGTTCGTAGCTAGATTCATAAATAACTTGTATTTTTTTACGGAAGATTAAAAATAACATTACCTATGTAGTAATAGTATACATTAATTAAAAAGTTTGGAAAGAAGAAATGGTTTTTCTATTTTTCCTTTACTTGAAGTATAGAAATGAAGGATTTAAAGATTTTGGTTTAGAATGTTAAGAATTGGTTTATTGGATGTGAACCCACATTCCATTCCCTGCTGGCAAGCCACGGTGGACAACAAAGAGCAAGTAATATCCAGGAGGAGCAATCTGAGCAGAAGGAGGTGCCACCACCCTAAGCCTGTAAACCCCCTCCGTTTCCATTACGAAATCATCAATCTGGAGAAACAAAAGCCTCTGTCCCATAGAGAAGCCATGTGTGGTGAAGGGTGGGAAATACATGGACACCTTAATGTCATTCTTGGTCAACCCAGCTCCATCTTCCACCGAGAAACTTAACTCAAAGTTGCCACCATACACCAACTCTTTCCCCGAAGCATCCTCATTAATCTGAGGCCTATACTTATCGAAATCCACGTCCAAATAAGGAGGAGAGAAAGCCTCAACTCTGGTCTCAGTTGGGAACCTATCCACGTCCTTATATGTATTATGCGTGTTGCTTCCAGAAACCCAAATCTTACCATTAGGAAGAACCGCGGAAGTAGAATGGTACATTCTAGCGATTTGGCTTGGCTTCAGCTCCTTAAACCTCAACCCATTTGGCTTCTCAGGACTATACAAGACGGGTGTGAAGTTAGGCTGGTCAGCATCCCACCATGCAGATGTTCCCTCCTGTGCACCATTGATGAACAATAGCTGTCCATTGGGAAGAACCAAAGCATCTCCCATGGTTCTATTTGAAGGCATTAACTCCTTTTCCCACTCAGGGTTAGCCTCTGTGATGACCAATCTATTGCAATCTTGAAGAGCTGGGAGGAAGAATTTCTTTGTCTCAGCTAAGTAGAAAGCTTCAGGGACATTGCCACCGCAAACAATGACCTCAACCTTGGGTACGGCGGCGTTGAGGTCGATTGGGAGGAGTGCGGACATGCCGGAGGCGGGGTAGTTACGGGAGCCGCCGAGTAAGACGGGGAAGGTGCGAACGATTTTGTGAGTGTTGGGGTTAAGGAGAATGGATCGGTTATTGGAGAAGATGAAGAGGTTTCCATCTATTGAAAGGTGAACGAATGGGTAGAGGTTGTTCTCGTCCAAGTCAGAAGTTTCATACAAGAATGGGAAGAAGTAGGATTTGTTGCTGCGTTCACCTTCCCTTGGAATGAACTCATAGCTGAATGCTCTGCGTCCTCCTATCAAAAAGAAGTCTCCATTCGGAAGGATTTGCTGCGTTGCATACCTATAAATATTTGTATATGCATAACTTTATTTGTTTAACTAATTAATAGTATCTCAGAATTCAGATTCATAGCCCATGTTACCGTACCATCTATCGTCTCCCAATACGTTGTCGTATTCCCTCCATTCACAGTCTTGGCAATTGGGACCCATGTATCTCACACTTCTCGTTCCATTTCCAAAACCACCAGCACTCACGAACGTGCCATCAGGTGCAACCCCTCCGCATGAGCACCATGGATCTCCTCCTTCTATCTGCATCCATCCATTTTAATTAATCCTCTCATCACTACTCTTCTATACCCTTTCATTTACAAGGTTTCATGTCAAATAATATAAAATTATTAAGTTGCAGTTTTTTAATTAATGTTTAATAAATAATGTTTTTCATTAAAAATTGTAATATTTAATATTATTAACTTAGTGATGTTATGATTTTTAGTAAACAAAATTATTGTTATATATATATATATATTAGGCATAAGAAAAATTTTAAAAAAATTTGTGCAAACCTTGAGTGGCCTAACTTGGTTGGTGGCAATATCGTATTCCACTGCATGAGCGTAACAATCGATTTTGTCTTCTTGAGTGTTTAAATCTTTGTATGGAAGGCATGGCGCTCCATCTGGTAATTTGATTCTGGAGACATGGTAAACCGTGGCATCGAAGACAATGATCTTGTTTGTGGGCAACAGGTTGATATGCATCGCTGATACACCCGCGTTTTGAGAAATCAAGTCCCAATGTCCAACAGATTGTATTTCAAAATCACCCTTGTTTTCATCACCCCCTGCTCCAATAACAGGTTGCTCTCCTTGATTGCCGGGAAAGTTTGGGAACGGGGGAAATGGTTTGGAAACCTTGGAAGCCTTGGGAGTTTTGTGTTTATTCTTTTTGTGCTTGGCTTCACCTACCACAAAGAACAAGAGAGTGAAAATCAAAAGAACCTTGTGCAAGTGTGCCATTGTTGGTGGAAATAAAAAAGTTTAATGATGAATCTTAATTAACGAAAGAAGGATCAAGAACCAGACACCCCCACAAGACTTGTAAAAGCCATTGTGGTTTCAGGTGTCTGTTTCCTTAGATTGGTTTCGTCTGATTCCTACATGCATATATATATATATATTCACTTTAATATATATAGTCCTAGGTTGGGTCAAGTCATTTACCAGAATAGCAAAAGGTTTTGCCATGTTTACGGGAGATGCGCTAAAAAACAGTTGCACTTTGTTTTGAGTTGTACACTTTACAAAAATTTTCCAACTTAAATGTGGTAAGTGTTTAACCATAAAGATGCATGGACACTCATTGTGTCGTGCTGATCAGATACGGGCTATATAATATGTTTTCGAATTTTTATGCAACATTTATAGTTCAAGAATGTATTAAATCAATGTTATTTCTTTATGGTAAAGCATAAACACAACAAATAAATGGATATATAATTCTTAACTAAAGATATAAAATAGCTTTTAGATATAAAAGAATATAAATATGATATAATTAGTATATGGAGAAAAGTTTTGATAAGATCCTATACCACCTCAAAATCAAGTCTAATTTGTAGTTTGAATTAAGGAAAAATATTATTTCTTTGATTTTTATTTATAAAATTTCATTAAAAAGTTTTTAATATCTTTTAAAATAATATCTTTCATAAAATTTTAAAAATATTTTTAATTTTTATTTAATTTTTTAATATTCAACAATTTAATTCTTATGTTTTGATTAATGAGTAGGATTATTAAATATAAAGTGAATTTGATTTTAAATAAAATAAGGTTAAATCATTATATTTTCCTATAAAAAATAAAATAATAGAAAATGTTGTAGTAATTTTTTAAAAATCAACATAACAATTAATATTATTATATGTTTTTTTAATCTATATATTTTAGATAGAATGATTATACAAATAATTATAGAGGATGTTATTAATAACATAATTTTGTTATTGATGATTAAATTTTCATATAAGTTTCACTAAATTTAATAATGCAAGTCAACTTTCTATTAGGATACTATCTAAAGATCGCATAATAATAAGAAATATTTACCAACAATACTCTTAAATATTCGTTGCTTCTATTAGTCTCGGATACATCACAAACATGACCATAAATTTAATTTTTATATATGAAATTTATTTGAAAAATATTTTGTATTATTAAAAGAATTTAAAATACGTTAATGAAAAATGAATACTAAATTTATCACTTTTTACTTTAATTGACTCTATAAGATGTTTGAATAATAAAAATTTCGTATATTATAAAAGTGATAAATATATGCAATGTTTGATTAATTACGTTAATCATCAACTATAATAACTATATTAATGACAATATATAAGAATAAATACTTAAATGATAATTGTTTTTAATTATTGAGTAATTTGCTTCTTATAGTTATTAAAACCATATTAATATAATAGGTACGTTATTTTAATATATATGATAAATAAAAATGATGATTTAAAATTTTTTGTATAAGACATTTCAAGATATATTTAAAAATATTTTTTTTGAATAAGTCTTACATCTTTGTTGTAAAATATAATAATTTAATTATTTAATTGTGATACACTATTAAAAAAATTATATTACTAATCAATTAAAAATTATGGTAAATATAATTTTTTAAGTAATTTTACATATATAAATAATTTTAAATAATACGATACTATTGCATAATAATGTAAAAACAGAAAATTACATTGGCCACATGATTAAAGACCTAAATACACATTTATTTTATTTGATAAAAAAATTAATAAATAATTTATTCAAATTATCTGGCATGTATTTATATATAATCAATTTTTTATGGTTGAGATTATTTGTGATTAACATTTTAAACATAGTTGATATTATAAGATTTAAATTTTTTTTAGGAGAAAAAATATTAATGACATATGACATGCAATCAATTTATAATTGTATACTAATAATAAAAAAATTATGTGTTTATATTCAATGATAGTCGGTTTAAATGGTATATGTTTAATTTTTTTAAACAATATTTTAGATAAAAAAATATAATGTATTTAATTTATGTTATTACTAAATGTTATAATCTAGTAAGTTCATTTTGTATGTGATTCGATTACATATTAATTATAAATTTATAAATTATATAAACTTTTATCTACATGATTATCATGAGAATATAAATTAATATTTAGAATAATTTTTTAATATATTATTAATTAAATTTGATATTTAATATCAATTAATTATAATTTTTATATTATTTGATTTTGAAGCTATTTAGGTGTTAATGTGAATAAAGTAAATATTTAAAATTAAGAATCAAGATAATAAATATTATGCAATTATATTGAAATTTTCAATTTTAAGAAATATATTTTTTATATATTATTATATACATATTTTATACTAATAATTAATAATTAAATATTATGATATAAAATAAAAATTTTACAAGCTATGTGCTATATTTTTTTTTTGTTAGACATTATTTTTTCTGCAGATATTAAACTATATTTTATAATTTTAAATTATATTATTAAATTATTTAAGACATTATAAGTTATAACAGTTGACATTATAAGTATTTAAGACATGATATATATATATATATATATATATATATATATATATATATATATAAACATTTTATTACACTAACTATACAAAAATAAGATATTGGCATAATTAATATAATTAAGAGTAGAAATAATTTTGACATCAAAAATTGAAATAACTATCAATTTATAAAATTAAAATATATAGATTATATATTTATATGTTATATATATAAAAATAGTATAAAATTAGTAATATAATAGTATTAAATAAAATAAAACTTTTAGAAATGGGTTCAACAGGTGTCACCTACTTAATTTTTGTTTTTACATCCAACATATCAAATTATTTTATATTTTTATATGTTTAAAATTCCAACTAATAATGTGTAAGAATAAAAAATATTTAAATTAAGTTTGAAAATATGAAATACAATAATTGAGTTTTTTAAATATAAATTTATATATTATGAAAAAAAGTATAGGTACAATTAGTAAATTTACATAAATTATGACATGAAGTTTGCCACTTAGGTAAATATCTTAGACTAAGTATAAAGAAAGTTGTTGGTCAAAAGTCACAAGTCTTCTTATCATCATTGATTTCGTTTAGGTAAGTAAAAATTATTATTTCTTTTATTATTATAAATTTGTTTAAATAAAATTTTTTCACTAAAAAATTTGATCAAAATTCGATTATAAATATTTTTTAAAACTATTAATTAAAATATATTTAATAAATATATAACTTTGCACCGTATGAATAAATTAATTAACTATTATATAATAAAATTAATGAAAAGCATGCTTTATATATATATATATATATATATATATATATATATATATATATATATATATATATAACCTTTTACAATTAATCTTATTTATTACTGAATAATAATTTTAATGTGATGGAAAATAAATAAAACAAGAACCTTTTTTTTCTCCGCTTAAAGCCAGGATTTCACTTAGTTTATGTAAGAGTTGGTCTTGGTAACGCGTATACGCATATGATATCCAATCATTTCTTTCTTAATTTGTATAACAAAAAATTGTGGTCACTAGCATCCAAATATATCTTCCTACATTATTTTATTATATACCTTTTTTTTTATTGAAGTTTAATTCTATTAACCTGTATAATTTATCTCAATTTTTATTTCATCATTATTTATCCTAAATTTTATCTATTTGTTATTTTCATTCTTATAGTTTAATTTTGTTTAAGTTTTGGTCCCTCCATATTAAATATTGGTCTAAATAATAGTACATTCCACAATACATGTTTGGACATATAATCTTACATACCAAAATACATGTTTGGACATATAATCGTACATTCCACAATACATGGTTGAACATATTGTAAGTACTAAATATTAAAACTAAAAAATTTAAAATAATAAACATTCAAAAGTTTGGAATATAAAAAATTAAAGCTAAAATTAAAATTAATAAAAACTTTAAATCATTTCTTAAAATTATATAAGCTGTGTATTATAATTTTTGAAATTTATTTTTTTTAATTTTTAATTTTATAAAAGGTTATTTACTTTTAATATTTTCCCTTCATTTTAAATTGAATTTTACTATAAATGATTGAAATAAATATCATTTTGTAAGGTTAGAAATTATAAAAAAATCTCAATTTTACAAATTAAAATATTTTATTTACACAATCTCATGAAAATTTATTCTTAAAATATAAATAATTATATTCAAAGTAAAATATTTAATTTTTTTAAAGCTTGAACCAAAATAAGGTGTCCTTGAATTAAAATATTTATGATAAAATATATTTTTAACCTTTATAAATATATTTAATTTTTTTTTTCAAAATTTTGAATAATTTTGATCTTATTTTTAAAATAATTCTCATAAATTTTACTAATGATATAAAATGCATCAAAACATTTACGTAAATTACGTTACTTATTATCTAAAATTGGTTCTAGGCATATTATTATAAAATAATGAAGATGAAAACTAGTGGAATATTAATAAAAACTAAAATCAAAATTTATCTGATTTACAAAAATTATTTAAATCATATATCCGTATATGGAATCAAAATGGAGCCGGCACTGTAATCAACTGGAAAGATACTCTGTCATTATGATAGTGTTTGTTTTATCGAAATAGAGGGGTACGGAATTTGAACCTCTGATCTCTAGGTTACAAGCTACATCAATTTATCCTTGTTGCAAGATTTACAAATAAAATGTAATGTGAGATTTAGAATTTATTTAATTTACTTTTTATAATTTTGAATTCTTATTTAAAATACGATTAAAAATATAAACATCCATATACTCTTAAAACTACTTTTAATACTTTTAAAACTGTAGGAATGGACTCCCATATTTTCTTTGATACATGTTTCCTAATTAAAAATATAATAGATCAATTAATAACAGTTTTTTTTTAAGTTCACATTCAATCAAAAGATTTGTAACATTTTTATCAGGTTTTTTTTTTTTTTTTTACATTTATGGAGTTGTTAGTTGTGTTACTTGTACAATAAATTTATATAATAAATTTAAACATGCATAATATTTTGTAAAAGTACACATCAAATATAAAATAATCTTAATTTTAATAATAATTAAAATTAAATGATATTAGATATTAAATTTTATGAATGATATATCGAAAGAGATTTTCATTAGTTTAATAATTAATTCGTATCATACTATCAATAATGATTATGTAAGTAATTTTTATATTATTTAAATATTTGTAGGTATTATAAGATTTACACAAAGTTTGATTATATGTATAAATTTTTTACAAAATTCAACATTTGATTCCGATTTTAACTATAAATATATTTTTTAGCTATATTTTATATTTTCTATAATATTTTATCACTATCAACTAATTCATCCTATTATTGATTTTAGCATTTTAGAAGTTATAAAATAACTTTAAACTTCTATTATCAACTTTAAGATTTTATTTAAAATATTCACTTTATCTTTTAAGATTATCAAAATTTTATAATAAATACTTAAAACTAATTATACTCATACCAACAATCACAATGATAGAATTTTTTTCTTAAAAAATTATTTACGTGAAAGAAAATTTGTATGTAACATTTATATATATATATATTTATCTTTAAAAAAAGAATATGTATATTAAAATAAAAAAGAGAGTAGTATAATATTTTTTTAAGAAAAAAGGATGTAATTTACTCATTTATTTTCTATTATAATCATAAGCATTTAAGTCAATACTTAATGTGTTATATAATTTATACAATATTTTTATTTTTATAATATTATCAATTTGATCAAAATTTTTAAAATTTTACCTATTTATAAAAAAAAAAATTTACACTAAGATTTTGTATAGCTACAATTTTCTCATATTTTATTAGATTTCATGCCAGATATTGTGTATACAGCTGTGAAGTAAAACATATGATAGCTTATTTGTATACTTTTTTGGATCCTTCGAGGGTCATGTGCATTTATGGGTCATACATTTAATGTCATAGCAGATGATAATAAAAAATATATTTAAATTTTTAAAAAAATAATGTGTGATTTTTTTAGATTAATTAAAAAATATACATAAATAATAATTAAAGATATGCTAAAAATTAATATTTCATTAATATTATAAAATGATAATTAAAATAAAAACACATATTGTTAAAACATCAAATAAAATGAGTATGATGCACTCGGGGAATTTCTTAGATTACAAGTGGTTTTGCGTAACTATGTTTTTTTTATCCCATTGATATAGATTGAACAAAATATTGAAAGTAGTTAGTAAAATAGTTTAAAATTTTTTATTACAATATTTCAAGTCTATTTATATTTAAATTTAAACTCTATTATTATAGTATTACTTATAAAAAGGTTTAAAAGATTTAATATTTATAAAGAATAAATATAAAAAAATAAAATTGTCTAAATTATCCTATAAGATAAATAGTTTATGTTAAATGGAGTAGTAAGATTTTATTCGAAGAAAAACAAGAACACTATAAATAGGAGAGTAGAATTTAATTTTCTCTTATGTAATCTTTATGATTAGTTTATAATCACAATATTACAATTAATAAAAACTAGATCATGAAATTGAATCAAGTAAAAGACTATAGCATTATATATTTGTTCTATTGTTGATTTAATAACTTCTGAGTTCTATATTTAGTAACTGATATTCTAAAGTTTGGTTGATGATCTTTGGTTCATTGTATTGTTATATTTTACCGGAATCCCTTGAGCATTTTTCTGTTATATGAAGATTGGTGTTAGTTTTATTTATACTTTCTTTAAATATTTCTGTTATTCTATTAATATATGTTTATTAATAAAATAAATAAATAAATATAATTTTTAATATAATATTTAATTTTATTAATTTATTTAGGATGAGATTTTATCTTATATGATAATTTACACAAATTTTAAAATAATAAATACTTCTAAATATATAAAATATATTATATGTAAAGATCATAATAAATTTTATAGAAATAATTGAATAAAATATATTAAAATTTGATAAATTTAATTTTTTAAATTTTTAGTAAACTATCTTTTAATAAATATTTTTTTATAAATATTATTTTATTATAAAAAATTACGTAAAAATTAAAATAATTATTATTTATCTTTTAGAATTGTCACTAATTTTTTTAAGTATGTATGTGCAAGGTTAGTATTTGACAAACCTTAAAATGTTTTTTAAAATAAATTAAAATAACTTATTAAGATACTGTAATTATTTATATTTTAATTTTTAAAACTTTTTGTAGTTTAAATCATAGATATTTTTTATTAGAAATAATTTATAATCTTACTTGAGTTTGATAAAACTATTATGAGTGATATAATATGTTTTTAAAATTGAAAATAAAGTTTGTTTATTTATTTATTCTTGGAATATTATTAATCTTAAATAAAATTTTATTAATTTTAATTCTAAAATGGTTTTTATATAACAGTGATTAGTGTTGAAATTATAAACATTATCAGATAAGTAATATATCATTTGAAAAATAAGTAAGTTTGTATATATAATAGAATATGTTAATTGTTATATAATTTTGTATTTGTATAAAATTGTTTAGTTTTAAAATAAATATAATCTACCAATTTCCACATTATGTTTTAAAAAGTGTTCAAGGGTTAAACAATTTTCTTTTAAATTTGTACATTTTAAATTGTTCAAATCTAATTTAGCACAGAAAAAGTTTGATCTACTATCAGCTTGTGTGGCATACAATTGAAATGGAGGTTCTGCATAATTGATAAATTTTAGCCTTAGGAAAATCTCCGTTTATTTAGCTGGAGGGAGATAACTCCAGTTCTTAAAGTTTCCAAACAGGTTATATGTTCAAAATGATTTTTGAGAAAGATTTAATAATTTCGTTATCACCAATCTCATCAAATTGTTGTTTTCTGCAAATAGTTTGTGTTCACAAAATTCAGGTTCTACATATCCACAACAAAATCTTTGATAAAAATTATATCATTTTCAAATTCATTTTCCTTATATCTTTCAAAATGAAAGAAGACCTTTCAATTGTTTCATCTTTAATTGTGAAGTTTTACTAATCAAGTTAACCATAAAGAATACATCATGTAAAATTTCATGGCAGACAGAAAACGTAAAATTTTCAATTCATAAGTTTTATTAAAGCTTTTATGTTTTTTCACAAGTCATAAATAACAAGAATAAGAGAAAATATCCGAAAAAATTAGAAGCCTTTTTATTAAAAAAAAAAAAAGGAAAAGGAGAAAACTTTCACCACTAATACTATTTATTATTAATTAATAATTTTTAAGTAAAATAAATTAAAACAAGTCTTTTTGGACTTCAACAAGAGATTCACTTGCTTTATGGTTGGCATAGCATGTAGTCCATTCAATTTTTATTTTTTTTTATGAAAAAAATTGATAACTTGAGCATTGGAATATCTTTTGTAAAACATAGATCTCTGGCAACTCCGCAGCAAGAAAGAAGCTAGTAAATTATCTTCACAAAAACTAGGAGAATGAACACCATTAATGAACTGGAATTTTTAGCTTCAGCGAAACGTTTTTGCATATATAATAACTTTTATAACAAAATGCTCATGGAATACTTTTTTTTTTGGTATCATATTCACACAATCACACGTGAAAAGCATAGGGATGTTTTTTTTCTCAGGAAAACACTTCTCGGATACCACTTCCGTTCAAAAACTTACTGTGTCTTCCCAGAATGGTTGTTGAGATGAAAGCAAATTTCAATTTTAGCTTCCCTGTGACCCTTAAACGTGAAAATAGATCTTCCCACATTATTTTGTCATATAAAAATATTTAAATAATATTTAAATAATTTTTTTAAAATTTAAATTGAAATGTATTATTTATACCATATATTATTCAATTATAAATTGTTACATCATTAAAAATTATTAAATTTTATAATAATTATTTCAAAAATATATATGTATTATATTTTTCAATTAATTGATTGGTATATAAATTTTTTCACTGATAATGTATGAAAATTAAAATTATTTTTTAATTACTATAATTTATTTCAATCTTTATTTTAATCCTTATACTTTTAAAATTGAGTTTTTATTCTTATAATTTCACTAGTTTAACCTTTTAAGTTTTGATCCTTAATTTTAATCAATTTTTAAATTAGGTTGTTAAAATTTTACTCTGTTTAAATTTGGTCCCTCCCTATTAAATATTGGTCTAAATAATAGTACATTCCACCATACATGTTTTGACATATATTCGTACATTCCACAATACATGTTTGGACATATTCTTAGTATACTAAGAATTAAAACTAAAACTTTTAATACTATAAACATCAAAATTCAAAATTTTAAATATAAAAATTAAAACTAAAAATAAGAATAAACTTTCAAATGATTCTAACAAATTGTATAAATTGGATTAGTTCTCAATCTTTTTTAAAAATTGTTAATTTTTCTGACTTTGTAAAAATTTATTTATTTTATTTTATTTTTTTCCTATAGATTTGAACTTAAAAATGTTAAATTGACTATCATTTTACAAATAGTGATCAACGAGATTTTTTGAAAATTTCAGAGATTAAAAAGCTTGATTCATATACTTTTAAGGATTAATGTAAAATTTATTCTTAAAAGTGAAGTAAATTATAAATATTTTAAATATCTGAATCTTGAATAAAAGTATTTAAAGTAAAACATATTCTTAATTTTGAAATATAGTTAAATTTAATTTTACTTTTAAAAATTTATTAATTTTGATCCTTATAGATTTTTAAAATTTTAAAAATAGTATCCTATTATCACTTGACTAATTATGTAACATGTATATAAGTAATTTACATCATTCATTATTTAAAATAATTACTGACACAATATATATAATATGATAATATAAATTACTTAAAATTTATAAAAATAAGAAATATAAATAATTAAACCAAATATGTATCCATATATAGAATCAAAATGGATTGTACCAAATATAAAATGAAAATGGAGTCGGCACTGTAATCAAGAGGAAGATACCCAGCAATTATGATTATGTTTGTTTTATCTATTAGCATCATCCACTATGAGTGATTTCTTTTTAATTACTATTTTGTCTGGATTATTAATTATTTTCACTGGTTGACACTAATACAGCTGTTTTTCCATCATTTGCCTTTGGAAGTTGATTTCATTGATAGCTTTAACACCGTACATATATATATAGGGTACGGCAAATTGCAAAAAATAGCCAACTTTATGCTAGCATTGATGGTTATCTCCATCACCATAAACAGGCACCAAGGACTTCTGTTTAATCCAGCTCTTCTTGTGGTACTGACAAGACAATTGTCTCCCAGGCTAGCTAGATCTTGTAACCATTCAGTCATATTTTTATGTCTTAATTTTTAACTAGAATAATTATAGCTACCTTCTTCAATTTTCATTATTTTAATTTCGATGCTTCAATCAAAAACTTCATGGAAATAGGACACATAATTAAAGACATCACCTAAAAATGCACTTATTAAAGTTATAAACAGTCTTCAAAGGACGTTAACAGAAAAAGACCTGACCCTTCTTATTAAAGCAAGTAACCGACCAAAATTCCATATTTGATGAAACCTTCAACAATTGAACCACACTGCCATCTTTCATTTTCCAAGTGTCATTCATATAAGCACTTCTCCACCTTGATTCTTCTCTATATTGCCTGACAAATCTGATTAAAAAATGTGACCATTCAATGGTGGAGTGCTGCAAGTACTTGTGGCCAGATCAAGATGACGCCCTCAAGTTAGGATTAGTCAATCATATCACTTATTGCGAACCTTTCTTCATTGTTTGGAACGGAGCTGGGTAAACTGGTTTTCTCTGAACACGTACGCAGACAATTGGTGCGGATGGAGTTAATTGAAATGATGGGAAATTCTAAATCTGTGCTTAAAATCCATTAATCTTATATTGGTTGGAATATCCTTTTTATCATATAATTTTCTACAGTCACTTTAGCACACTATTTTTTTTTCCCGATCACGCCAATTATTTTATGATATATTATATCTTTCTATATTTTTTTGGTGCACAGAAAATACACATTTAATTTATGAATTCAATTTCCTAAAAAAATCTATCTATATGTCTTTCACATATAAAACTAGATATTTAATATGTGAAGTGCAAGATCAAATATGTATTCGATCCATATTTTGAGTAAATACAAAATGTCTTTAACATCAAATAATAAATTTTTTTGGCCGCTAAAAAAATATCAATCTTATGCCATTGGTATTGGTTGGACAAGGTATTAATCAGCAAAGTTAAAATATTTGAACCATCATTTACTTAGAAAAAAATGTTATTTATATAATACTTTTTTGTCATTGTTGGTGGTGCCAATTATTTCATCGTATATTTTTTTTTCTTTATCTTCCTTTTTGTTATACAAGAAATTATATACTTATTTTATGAATACAATTTTTAAAAAATAATCTATCTATATATATTTATTTTCATATCAATAATATATTTTTAAATAAGTTAAAGATCTTTTAACATCAGTATTAAACTTAAACATTTATATTATATAATAATATTTTATAGTATGCAACATTTATTAATCAAATTATTGATTTAAAATTTTTTATTAAGTAAATTATATTTATAAAATTTTATAAATTTTTTTTAATATTTTATCCAATAATTTTATTTTAGTATATAATATATTATTAAAATATAAATAAATATAAACTATTAAATAACATATATTCAACTATTTAAATTATAATTTGATAATATAATCATAAAAATATTATTATATAATTTAATTATTATATTAATAAATCATATATTTATAAAAAATTATTATATAATATAAATATCCAAAAAATTAATGTCACCAAATGCTAATCCTTTTTAAATACTTATCAATTAAGGTCCTTCTTTCAAGTACTTATCCACATATATCCCTGAATGATCATAGCTTTTTTTAAATCTTTCTTTTGCCTAAGCTTAACTTATATTTTAGATACAAACCTCGAGTTCAAATCGAACTTGGTTGAAGAAAAGAAAATCATGTATACTTATGCGAATTTTAATTTTCATGAATTGTAACAGTATTTTTATTTTAATACGTACATATCATTCTTTTAATATTTCTTTTATAATACTAATTTTTTTTCTACCTCTCTTATTTTCATCCTATTTCACATACTTTAAAGATATACAATAATTTTTATTCTATTTATGTCAAGTCGTTTCTTTCATGAAATTAGCCTCAATTTTTCCTGTTCTTAGTACAATTAATACATCATATAACCAGTAAATACATTAACAAAATATGCTGAGCTCATGAACGGAAATAGCTATGCTACCTAATGGAAACTAAAACATAGAGAAAGGACTATGGAGCGAAATAGCTATGCTATAACTTGTCATTTCTTTGAGAATCTATGTAAAAGGAGAAAGTTTTTGCATTGATTTATATGCAGAGAGTCAATATATTCCATCACACGAGGGTATAATCTCCAGAAGTAACCAAACACATATGTATTGGTTTGTTTCGTTTTTTGTGCTTATGCAATTCTAAACTGTAAATGAAAAGCATTACAATTATAATTTGAGCTCCAAATCTAGTTCTTGAGTGTCACTTGTTTCAGAATTTGCACTGATTGAGCCCATGGAACCACTTCTATGCATCTCGGTATCTATGTCTTGTGAGTCCTAATTATGGACGAAAAAAGGAAAACATAATAAGGTCATTTTGAATTTACTGATGCACTAAGTTTTGGGTGCTAAATACATGTTTTCAGCAAGGAATATGAAACGAGTTGCATGCATGTTGAAAAAATAAAAATTCTTACATTAAGGTTTAGAAAAGGTCGAGCTATGTTGGATTGAGCAGATGGATGGCTCTCCAAGATGGCGCTGGCATGTTCCCATCTGGTTTAACATAAAGAGCTTCACATATCAGCAAGAAATTCATCATGACAATAAAACAAAAGAAGAAAAAAATATCCAGCTTTTAGGAACATAAATTTTCTGCTCTCATCAATGCCAAGCAAGGATCTAATGCGACTAGAAGGGTTAAGTACCTTGCTGTGTTATTTGGCTGAGGATCTCCATATCTGATGTTTGTTTTCTCATATTCGGATAAGCCCATCTGCACTAGCCAAGAATTGTTTGTCAAAATTGTCTTATGAAAAAGATTCAAAAAAGGAAAAAGAAAATTGCTTGAGCTATCTTGCAACAAATAGATATGAACTCTAACGACGAATAATACCGAAGATGATTTCCAAGACAGACTTGACTCTTCTCATTACTTTATATAACATAATGATTTTGGTCAATATATAAAGAGGAGAGTTAGTACATAATACTTTGTACTAACTCATCGCCTAGGGTTAGTACTTATCATATGCAATACAATGATAATGCACTTTAATTCAAACTCAAGCAAATAAAGAGGAGAGTTAGTTCAGAATTGAAGATTACTAAGGTTGTATATCATATGGGTTATATTTATATATATATCATATCACATGAAAAAACTACAAGGGATACAAAAATAACCATCTTGATTGCTTTGTGCGGTGTGCAGCACCATACACCCTAGCATAGATTGACATTCCACTAATATATAGTCAATTGTATATTAGTGCGTGAGAGGTGAAAAGATGTGCGCGTGGAACATGTGTTCACGCATCACAGAAGAATGAAAATTAATTGGTAAAATTATATTATTATTTAAATAAAAATATAAAAAAGCAATTGGTACTTGGAAGGCAAAATTGCACCTACCACAATGTTTGGTTGGAAGCCAAATGAAGGTGAGTATGATGTAGAAGACGAAGAGTAAGGAAAAGATGAAGATGGAACCGATGAATACGCTATTTGCACTCGTGGATCTTCCTGCAGCATCGAATTTCAGAAATTGAAGAAAAAGAATTAGAATATCTTTTTAATTAGCGAAAGAAAATTAAGAAGAAGAAGAAGAAAAAGAGGTTAATTAATCTGAATTACGTTGTTGAAATTAGAAGGGTAAGAAGGGGCGTGGAGAGAAGGATGATGATAACCACGCGCCATTTGACCGTGTAATCTGATTTTCTCCAATTGAGCAACTCCGAGTCCTCTCTGTGGTTGCTTTGGCTTGTCTGAGTTGTTCTTCTTTCCTTTTTTCGATGATAAAGAAGAAGAAGAAGAAGAACCACTTCCTCTTTCATTCCCCAAGTTTGGTTCTCCAAAATAACCGCTTCCCATAATAGCTCGATCGATCCTCTTTGGATATACGATCTTGTGTTTGTGAGAGAAAGAGAGGTATATGTCTTGCAAAGTGGTTTCAGTTACACAAAAACTAAACTAGTTTCTGGCAATTAGAAACTGCTAAGAAATCAGAGATCTGCAGTGCTGTTTTTAAACTGCCAGCACCCAAGGAAGTATGAGTATTGCATCGCTGGATCAGATTGTGTGTAGATTTGAATGTTATATACACCTAACTAGCTAGATCTTCTATGCTCTATTATCTCCTCCTATCCTCTTCCCTTCATATATTCTTTTCTTTTTTCGGAACTTTAATTTCATTATTATTATATTATTAATCATTACATCATTTATTAATTTTTCTACACTACTATTATATACACTTCCCACACTATTTCTGAAAGCGATCTCTCTCCTATTCAATAGATTAATTAACCTGTAACTATAAACAATGTGTGGGCACGCGCCACAAGGTAGTTTGTGTGTCTATATGTAACCTTATTCTTTTTTTGTCATTATATATCAATTTTTACATTTTTTTTATCATATTACTCATTAGATTTGTTATTTTGTTCTTCCATTTTTATTGCTATCTTTCAATCAAGATATAAACATCCCATGTGGGGTGAAAAAACTATTTTTGTATATATTAAAATAATAATATTTTTTCAAGAGAGATTGAAAAAAAAAAAAGTAATGATTGATTTGATGTAATGAAAAAAGAAATTTTTTTTTTTGTAAAAACTTAAGCTAAGAAAGATCAAAATTGTCATTGAAATTTTCTTTCCATTAACTGAGAATAATTAGTAGTGCATGTTACGCTAAGCATGCAGATTGCAGAGAATGGTGAGCACCTCCATTGTGATTCGAAGCTATTTAAGTATTTGTATCTGATTCTTATCTAATGATCAATTTTTTAAGGTACTTTTATATATGATTATTTTAATTACACTGATTGATGCAGATGACAAAGCTTTGAGTGGGTTCCATCTTGCATGTGGTTTCCTAGTTTACGGTCAATTTGTCTCGGCGGATAATACACTAGACTGAAAAGCCACAGCTGTAAATTCCACGAACAACTTATTAAGAAGAGGTATATTATTTAAATGGACAGAATCAATTTATTTTATGAGTAATTTATATTATATTATATTATTTTATAAATATAAATATTAAATTTAATATTTAAATAAAAATTTATTATGTAAATTATATTTATAAAATTTAAAATTTCATAAAATAAATTTAATTTATTGTATAATAAACATTTTTAAAATATTATATATTTATAATTTTTTATTTATTTTAAAAAAATTATCATGCATGATCTTCATATTATTTAACGTGTGAAATTATTAAACTTACATATTTTATAAATTATTTTTAAATTAAATTAATTCTCATCCTAATTATATAATAATTTTAATAATATTTTTATCATTTGAATTATTTTATTTTCTTTTTTTTTTGCATAAATATTAAAAAACTTATATAATTTATCTATGAGAAAAAATAAATATAATAACACATAAAATAGAAAACACCAAATTCATATATCAAATCATGTTTTTTTATGTATACAATAAATTAAGATAAAAAATTTCATATAAACTATCATCATTATTTTCACTAAGCATAAATTAGACTAACCTTGGTTGATTTGATCAAATCATGTTTTAATCATATATTCCAATTTATTTTACTTTTGTTAGTTTTAAACCTCTTTTTTCTACGTCATTTTACAACTTTTAAAAGAATTATTTTATTACTAAAAATAAATATTCAATAAAAATTATATTTACCTAAAATTATAAAAAGATAAATTTTATTAATATTAAAAATGGGATAAAATATTTTTCAAATATGTGTAAATATGATAAAATATAATCTTAGTTCTCTATTTTTTATTTTGAAGGTCACAAATTTTAAAATAGTCACTATCACTTCATACTAAAAATAAATTATACATCTAAATATATCACATGATCACATCACAAATGATTACCAATATAACATATCAAAATAATTTAATGATAATAACGACCATGTTAAAAAGAACTTTAAAATTATGAATACTAAAATCAACAAAAAAATATAAAAAAATTATAATCAAATTTTATCATATTTATAGAAATTAAAATGCATTTCAATCTTAAAAAAATTACAAGGTCAGGAAGATTTAGTTACTCCTTTAAAACTAGACTTCATTTTTGAATTTTAAAATATCATATATAAGGCCAATCGATTTAGAATAAAAAGGAATTTTTTTTTTATGGAGTTACGGTCCACAAATTTATGTTATCTGTAGAACTAAAAGTAGTTTAATAAGTTTGATTTGAACTAGATATTAGATTATTTTAAAAAATTAAATTTAAAATATAATTTAATTTACTAAAAAAATTTATTTGCAATACTCAATTTTTTAGTTAGTATAGTTTTATTTTTTAATTTAAATTATACTAAATCGATTTACGGATATTTGTAATTGTCCATTGGCAGAATGCCTTGCCATAAAACTAAAAAGAAAAAACTCTAAAAGTAGTAAAGATGGTAGTTTAACTTAATTTATAAGGAGGGAATGGCCTAGAGATTGCGATAATTCAAGCAATATATACATGATTATATTAATAATGTGGTTATAATCGACAGACCAAATCTAATTGAGCTGTTTCACGCATGATTTGTGGGTCATATTTTATGAGTTGTTTGTGTGGTGGAAAGTGAGAATCCTCCAATTTGTTAGCTAGACATGTGAACCCATTCAAATTACAAGAAACCCCACTAATTAATCCCCACCAAAAGTATGTCATTAGTTCCTTAAGCAGAGGACAGACTGTGAACATATATAAAGTATTATAACTAAAATGAATATATATAGTAATTTATAATAATTTTATATAATTTGGTGCTTAATTTGCTTCCGTTTTTTATTTTCTCTTACCTTTTCCCCTTTCTCTTCCTCCCCCTCTCTTTCTCAACTATTTTCTTGTCTTCTACATATTAGGGTTGGGCAGCTGAATGCTGTTCTAAACGTCACTACCTTTTTCTTAATCTCTATTTACACTCTCCAACTATGCTTCACTTTGAACTAAATAAATGAGTAATTAACTTGAAAATGCAAAATTTAGTTGATTAGAATGAGAATAATAATAATAAAGATATCGGTTGTTGATAATATTTATGATAACATCAATGGTTTTCTTTGGTAAAAAAAATTATAAAGTTCTCTAAATCAACTTTATAGAGATCAAGCTTCTTAGAGTGTGTTTAGTGTAGTGTCATTTAAATAGAGTTTTATGATATGTTAATTTGTTAAAATCAGTTAATAAATTATTTGAAAGTTAAAAATTTAGTTGAAATATAAAAAGATAGATAAAAATTTAAAAATTAATTGAAAATTTAAAAATTATTAATTAAAGTAAAATAATGTTTAATAACATAAATTAAAAATTGAAAATTTTATTAATTAAATTAAAATAATATTTAATAAAACTAACTATTAAACTAATTAATAAAAATAAATTATAAATAAAAATATGATGTAGATTGAAATTTAAGTATAATAATTTTTATTAACTATAAATTTTAATATTTAAATTAAATTATGATAAAAAATAAGATAATTTTTTTAATTTATTCTTATTTATATATTTTTATTAAAAAATATTATATAAATAAATTTATAGTTATTTTATAATTATATTATAAAAAAGTTAGCTTGATAATTTTGATTGTTTATTTATTTTTATTATTTATAATGTATTTTTTAATAAAACATATTTTTAAATAAATAAATTTTTTGTTTAAAATTAAAAATATCTAGCTTAATTTTTATATGTAAATTTTAAATAATATTTCTATAAAAAAGAGTATTTATTTTATTTTTAAATCTTTTATTAATAAAAATTAAATATTTTATTATAAATAATTTAAATAAAATATTTAATAACTTATTAACTTAATACTGTAACATTAAACATTGATAAAAAATTATTTTATAATAAATAAAATGTTATCAAAATACATCAAGTATAAAAATATAAAGATGTATTTTAGTTAGTAACTAAAATCTTCAACGTTAGTGGAAGGTAGATTAAAATTAATGCTAATAGTTACAAAAATAGATACTATGTTAAATAAAGATAAAATGATCTTAAAAAAATTTTAATCAATTATTTTATTTTTCATGTAGATGAAATACATCGATAAACATATTTTTAATTTTAAAATTAGTTACAAATTAAATTTGTATTTGTATCTTTTAGATAATTAATTTTTTACTAAAATTGGTTAATATTTTATGATGGAAGGAATTATATAAAAATATCATTCTAAACATTTATCACTAAACCAATGTTTAAAATTCCACCTTTTACATACTAGCACTCACAAACTACTCACTTTTATGTGTTTAACAAGCCAAAATTACTTATATGTGCTATCGGTGCACTTGAGCGTCCAAAAAAAATTAAACTGCAACACTTTCCTTATCTATGTGAGTTTAGGTCAATGAATAAGATGCTAATGACTTTGATTTGATATATACATTGTCACATAATTTAAAATTTTTGAAATGTATTAGATAAATTTTATTAAATTATTTGACGATAAATTGGGGAATAATAATATTTTTTAAATCAATAATACCTTAAAAATAAATATATATATTTTTTGGGTTGGGTTTTGTTTAAACCAGAAAAACCAGTAAATTAAGGTCAACAGACATGAGGTATAAAAGTAGCATAGGCTTTTTTTAAAGCTATGGCCGAAGTGTGTCGAGAGCTACACTTCCTCTGCAAGAAAAGGCTGGTAGAAGGTTGAATGAAAAATGCGTTATTTTTTAATTAATAAAAATTGAATAAAAAAGGTTCTAAACTAAGAATTTTGAGATTAAAAATAGTATGTGAGAAGAAATACAAATGTTGCGGGACAATGAATAAGGTTAAATTAACTATTTTATCTTTGAGCCTGATTTTTTTATTATTATTTTGTTTTAGATTCAATTCAAATAATCTGTTCTTTTTATTTATTTCATTTTTAGTATTTTTCAAATGAAAAATAATATCTCGATAAAATCTATCTTTCTTGTATATGACAATATTTTATTTTTTAATTATTAATTTTTTTGTTAATATACATTTTCATTTGAAAAAAAGAATATAGAAAAAAAAAATAGAATAGTGATTTGATTTCCATCACTTTTAAGTGTACATGTTGATGTCGTAAGTGGTTCATTGTCATTACTATCATATTGTCTATGAAGCAACACAATAAGATAAGATAAATGCAGTCTACTCAGTCATGATTACTTAAACGAAAGCATGTAATTAATTAAATCCAGTCGTGAAACAGCTGATTCTTTTCTTTTCTTTTTTTGGAATAATCCAAGCTACCACATTTTACTGTGTGCCATAAGTTTAAGTTGTACTTTTGAATTTATAAATTTAAATGACCTATGTACTAAAATTTATTCTAACATTTTTTTCATTGTTATTATCAGGTCCAAATAATTATAAACTTTAATGAAATAGTTTTTTCTTCATGATATATAGATTTTCATACGTATTTGTCATATGAAAACGTATGATTATTTATCTCTTAACAAAGTTTTATACAAATTTTAATAATATTTAACTTATTCAATTCAATATTTATTAACAGAAAAATAAATACAGACTTTTACATCATCTTACTAGGTAAAAAAATTGATATGTGGCAATTCTTTCTCAAATTTTAATAAAGGTTGGTTTAATTAGTATATATGACTAAGAACCCCAAAAAGTAATTTAAATATATCATCACATGTGATATGATTTTTTTTTTTCATTTAACAAAATCTCCCCTATAGACTGTACATAATTATTTTTTCCCTTAATTACTTTCCTTATTGGTATATATTTAAATCCATTTGTGTAGCTACTAATAGAGTCATGTTAATTATATAATTTTGTATTTTTTGTGAAAGTTTTATTATCTGAAAATTAGTTTTGATTTTTTAAGGGAATAATATTCCTTGCGCACTTTTTTTGCTGCCTATATAATTACTATTAGAATTATACCATTTAATTATATGATTTAGAACTTTATTTAAGATCCTTAATTTTGATATGAAAATCATTTTTTATATTAACTAATTTAAAGGAAATTATTTTCATTTTTTTAATACAAAATCTTACTTAAAAATAACTAATTAAATTTTTATTATATCAACAATCGTTGGTTGACTTAATAATTTATGACATTCAAATGATATATATGATAATTGATCTAACTATTATTACTTTTGTTTTTTGTTTATCATTTTTCTAAAAAATATATTTTTATCCATTATATTAAAATCTTAAAATAATATTAATTGTTATTATTTTCAATGAAACCTTTATCTAAAACAATAACGTGAAAAATATCAAAATAATAAACATGAGAGTGATTAGAAAGAAACAAAAAAATTATAAATAATTTTAATATAAAATAAAGAGATTAATTCCTTCAAATAAATACACCAGAAATCTTTATTATATTAACTCGGTTTTTGGTGCATATTAAGAGTATTGTTCATCCAACAATTAAATATTAACCACTTTGTTAAAAAATATCCTTTAAAATGTAAAAATCTGTTAAATGAATTTTATTTCTCCTAAAAAAAATTGGTTCGTACATATTATTAAGATTAAAACATTTGTTGCATACATCAACTGTACCAGCATATTAACTTGTTTATAATACAGAGTTTGAATACACATTTAGAATAATGAATAACTTGATATGTACAATTGTGATTGAGACAAGTGCACTTGAGTTAAATTATTAAAAATCCTTTATATACCAGCATATTAACTTGTTTATAATACAAGGTTTTGAGTATACATTTAGAATAATAAATAACAATATTTAACTTTTGGTTGCGATAAGTGCACTTAGTTAAAACCATTAAATAATCAGTGTTTTGAACTTATAAAAAAAATAAAGAATAATTTATTTAGTAGCAGCTTTATCATCACTATCTTTATAAATAATTTGAGGCCTAAACTATAGGGGATCCTTGCCCCGCTTGCTTATAAAGTAAGGTATTGAATAATTCTATATAAGAAAAAATATCACATATCTGTCACAATGAACTATTTTAATATGACAAGAAGAGATAACGTGTATGAAAAAAAGCGACGAAAAGCACATATATCTGTTGATCGAGTTTACATGTAACCTCATGTTTTAGACTTTTTTATTAGGATAAGGAAATTATATTAATAAAAAATATAAGGAGTATCCAACCCTTATATACAAGGCATTACAAGAATATATCATAACCAAACTTCTTGTCAAGAGAGAAATGAAAAGTATATATTCCATATTATATTTTAATATATATTAAAAAAATTATGTTGGTAAAAGTTTCAATCATTATCAGATTTTTTTATAAATTTATATTTATTAAAAATTATCCGTTAAAGAATATATTAATAAATTTTTAAATAATATAATTATCAGAATTTAATATATTTTGTATATTTAATATATTTTATATTAATTGATACAATTATAAAAAAATTATTTTTAATAATATTATATTTCTATTTTTTTATTATATCGTATATTATATTTTATTTTTTTATCTTTTTCTTTCTTACCTTTCACTACATCTTTTAAGTAAGATATACGAGAATATTTTTCATTCTTTAAACAATCATTCGCTATATTTTATATATAATTGAATTGGATTCAAACACCGACTAACAAAAGAGTCCTTGATCAAGCACCCAAATGGTGAAAGTCATTTTCAGGAGCATAATTTAAAAGATCATTTGATTTGCCAAGTTATTCAATTTTTATTTTTTAAACTGTAACATTATTTTATTTTTGTTTCTTGTTTTCAAATTTTTTATAAAAGAATAATGAAAACAACATTTTTTTTATTATTTTTTTACAAAATTTTAAAAATATAAAACAATATTCTTTATAAATAAAAATAATAAAAAAAAGATATAAATTCCTAAAATGGGCTCAACCCTTTCTCCTCGCAAAATTGTCGTTTATCATACTATCAACTTGATTGAAATACATTTTTAACATTTTTTTCTTGTATTAAATTTCTATTTTTATCTTTAAAATTTTTTGTTGTATACACATTAATTGTTGATTGCGTTAACTTTCTCACATTACGATCATTTTTTAAAAATTAATTAATCTCCAAAAGTGTTTATGTATGCAATTTAATCCCTATATATGCTAATTTTATTTATATTTTACTTGTAATTTTGTAAAAAAATTATTAAAATATTTAAAAACTAAATTTTACAGTATACAAGTTTTATGAATCAAATACAAAACCGAACATCACTTTCAAAAATAAAAAATGTATATTTTCTCTAATCTTTATCATATTTGATATAATTTGAAGTTAGAGGGTCAAAACTAGTACCCTACCTCCATGCCAAATCTTGTTCTTTCTATTGTGCTTCTATGTAAGACTATGAATCTTCCATAAGTTGTTGCTAATTAATCTAAAGAAATCCTCCTTCCATGATTATAGAGGAATGCCTTCAATCTGTAACCATTCATATCTCATACGTCCATTCATATCTCATACGTCCATAAATCATTTGCTCAACAAATCCTTAGTTGACTTTAACTATTTTCTTGTCTCTAGAACAATTTTACCTTTCAACATACTAAAAAAATAGTTGTGAGACGGTTATAATTTTTAGTTATTTTTTTACAGTTGTATAAATTGATAAAAAAAATATAAAATTAATAAAAATGTATATTTAATTTTAATAGTTATATTGTCTAAATCTTTATTAAAATAATTTTTGACAAATATAAATTTATCATAAAAAATATAATAAAGATAAAAATTATCATTATTTATCTTTTAAAATTACTATTAAAATAATTTTTTTAGTAATAATATCGATATATTTTCCATTGAAGTAATCTCAATAGAAAAAGAAATAAATATTTTTTAATAGTTAAAATTAAAATATACAAGTTATATAATTTTTTAAAAAACTTATATAATTTTTTAAAATGATAATATAATTTTAAATAATATTTAATTATGACCATCATATATAATTAAATAATTTAAATTTATTTCATATTTTTATATAAAAATGATTTTTTATTAAATATAAAGATAATTGAGATTATTTTAGATAATTATAATTATAATTATACAATTCAAATATTATCATTTCATGCGCTCATTTCCTCACCTGATTTATTTTCTATAGTGCTTATCTATATATTTAAATTTAAAGCTTCTTCAAACCACATTTTATGGCTGAGAAAAAAATTTACTTAGGCATAAAGTACTTCGAAAATCTCACAAACGAAGTTTGCGGCCTTGTAAACAATAACACAAAAAGATTAATAGAGAAACAAGAAATTGAGGACAAAAGGATGGGGTAGTCATTCACAATTAGTCCGGTTAGGAGAAATTTTTTTTTATCCAAATCAATTAAAATAAAATAAGTTGGGTTAGGTTATGTTAATTTAATTTTTAATTTGCAATCCAAATTAACTAACTAAATTAAAAATGGATTGGATTTGATATTTGAATCTTAAAAAGAGTAAAAAATAATGCTCAAAATGAATTTTTAAAATATAAAATATGACAACATTTAAGTTATATATTATATATGTATATATGTAGTTATAATTTAATTTTAAAACTTGAAGTAATTTATCTATTTTAGATCAGGTTGATAAAGTATACCGTAGCCATAAAAGCTTGGTGGAGTTAAAAAATGATGGTCGAATATCCAATTAAAATGAATTAAATTTACGAATTTAATGCATATATTTTGCTTTGAATAAAATAGATTGGAATATTGGGAAGCAATAAAAGAAGAGAAGAAAAGGAAGTGGATTGAGATGTTGGGATATCTACTACAGATTTGTGGACACATGACAGATGGAGACTAACAGATGCATTATTCCGCACGATTCGCAGAGCAAAACAATCCCATGGAAAACGCAATGTTTTAAAAACGAAAGCTCGCTAGCACCACCACTTCCGAATCCACACAATCTTATATTATATTAGATTCATTCATTCACACACACACATACACACGGGGACTTGAGCCTACCTCTCTCTCATCACAATATTGAATTCAAGATGTTTGGGTACATAAACAGAATGCAGCTCCTTCTGTCACAAACTTTTTGGATATACAAATTTATATATGAAACAGAATCTTCCAAGCCTCTTAATAAAATCATCCACCCAGTAACGAATCTGCCCTCACTGCCTGCTCCCTTAATTAATTACATCATTAGATTTAACAACGCTCACTCCTTTTATATGCACTCTTAATCCATTCATTTTTACCATTATTTTTTTAAACGTCAAATATTTTTTCTTTAATGGTGTCCAATAAAAATAGCTTTTATCAGATATTTGCATATTTTAAGAATTAATGTAATTAATAAGATATTTAAGAGACTTTCCGAAGATAAAAAAATAAGAGACTGAACCGAAATTAACAGCTCAAATTCCTGATTAGAAGTCAATTAGTTTCTCTTACATATATAATTTTATTTTTCTTTTTATCAAATTTGCTTAATTGATTTTGTAGATATAAGAAAAGTAACCCAATTGATGTACATGCCTACTCTGAAATAATTTTATAAACCAAAAACTGACGAGTTTGCTGTCACAAGTATTCATAGTTTTTAGCTACTTGGGATTTCCAAATATTGAAGCACTCTCACCCTGAAATTTTTTAAACTTGCATGATTGATCTATGTCCAGTGAAAAACTTGTGGCCACCTTATGATCTAGATCTCTATTGGTTAAGAAATATTTTGATACCCACGGAATACATGTTTTGCTTAGGTGGAAGATTTTCTTAGAATATAAAATTACAAGAAGTCTCTTGAACCATATAAATATAAATAAGCCAGGACTATGCATTGGCACAACTGGAATGGGACCTTGGAAACTACAAGGAAATGGTCCTCCTCACATGCGGAGAGGAACTGCAAAATTCAACACTTGGCTTGCCTTTGGATATGGAACCCTTATTCTAAAATGTTCACTTCATAATTAAGGTCCCACTGAGATTACTTGGAAATGTGGCAGTATTAATGTGATTTGGTCCTCCTTGTCTCCTAACCTTCTATAACTATATATAATAAAAATGTATTTATTAATTCAGAAAACCAACATCCCCAGTGCTTCATGATCTATCTTAGATATGGTTTGATGCAATTGATAATGATCATATCAGGCATGATTGTATCTGATCTTTAATTTCAGTTTGTTATGTGTTGTGTGTCTTCTTTTTAATTTTCTTATGGATCAATCATATGATAAAGGAGGCCTTTAATTAAGGTATATACATTTCCATCCATCCAGTGGAGTGATATCAGAATTAGATTCCTTTTCTACTTTAATTTAATTTTGGTTTGCTATATTGTGGAAAGATTCAATGGCACAGGTATATTGGTTATTGGCATAATCTTTCAGGAGAATTATAGTATACCTTTCGGAGTTATCAATGACAGTTTTTTCAGAGTTTATGGCATCATATGATCAAATTTAAGTCACACTGAATTTATGTCATTGTAGAAATCTCAAGTTCGAACATTGTGCCAAACACATATGACATATGATGAATATTTAAGATATGTAGGTGGTGGCTGAAGAAGGGACCCCAACCCTAACTATGATGAATCTTATATATGCGTGCAACTACTAACTAGGTAATACTTTGTCTGCTTGAACTATATATTATATATTGATTATTAATTAATTTATTCCATAACATTGATAGCTTGTAGGTTAGTTAATTAATTTTGAATAAGTACATTTTAGAAAGAGGGGACTCACATAAACATATAGGAAGACAAAGTTATTATATAAACAGGATTTTTTTAATTGGTTAAGTCTTCCTTTTCCCTACACATATTTATCAAAAGAATAAAAATGTGTTAAATTCGACCAGTTTATTATTTAAATGAAAAAGCAGGGATTTAAAATAGATAGAATTAGTTAATGCATGTGTAAGTCTTGACTCATCAAGAGTCAGCCATAATGAGTCGTCGATGACATATAATTCCTCTGCTTTTCACGTGTCATTGAGATTTGTTCTCAGATTAATTTGGCTGTGTTTGAATAAAAGAGAGTATCTGATCATAAAGTTGTGTTTAAATAACAGAGTTGGTGCTCATACTATAATAATTTAAAGCAATCTCAAGCACATCGATGATCTCATTCCCCTCCATCTTTAAATAATTATCAGAGTTTCACACATGCTCATCTATTATTTTATTAATTGTGAGGTTGTTGAATTAATCCTTAGATTTACCTTTTGGTACCCAACAAAACCAATGCATACTTCCCATAAAGTATAAAGATTTGCTTCCATTCATGATGCATGCATGTGATCATACATTATTAAATTTTCTACCTTCCCGTATCTTGTCGTGCAATTCTTTATGTCGTTTCTCTTTTATTGCACATATTCCATTACATAACCTTTTTAATCTGCTAGATTATTAATTAACAATGTGTTCGTGGGAGTAAAAAATTTTTTAAAAAAAAAATTCTTAAAATAGAAAGAAGGAATGAGATCAGAAAGTACCTCTAGCTGCATAAATTAATAACGAAAACTGTTAATTAATTGCCTCTTAAATCCAATAAGGTGGATTAGGTGAATCTGTGAAAACCGAACCAATAGTGTAGGGGAGATGCCTATATATGATGGTTGGTTTATTCGTTAACATCCATCAACCGTGATATAAATAAAATTTTGGGTTTGAATCTTACTATTAGTTATCTTTCATTATTAGATAATTTTAAAATGATATTATATGTCTTCATTGTAACTTGTGGCATATTTTAACTTTGGAAATGGACCACTTTTCCAGGAGAATCAAAAATATAAAGTGAGGGAAGGGAAATTAAGATCATGTTTAATTTGTGAAAATATTATTTTATTTTATTTTTAGTTTTAGTTTTTTTAAGTTTTATATAGGAAATAGTAAAAATAAGAAAAATCTTATTTTTGTTTTTATTTTTATTATTTTCTGTATAAAATTTTAAGAATAAAAAATAAAATAAAAATAAAGTAATATTTTTATAAAAAAAATTTACAAATCAAATGCCTCTAAAACAGTTAAGATTAGACCAAACATACCACCAACTAAAAAAATTATGTTAAAATTTAATTACTGTTAAAAAAACTATCAACTAAGTACACGAGTTAATCAAAATACTGAATACACGAGTTTATGAGAAAAATTACAAACTTGGAAAGTATATAATCCATTTCTTTGCTCTTCTCCTTCTTTGGTTGAATTTGCAAATGAAGGCTTTTATAAAACTTGAAGGGAATAGATTAATTAGGAGAAAGTAAAAGAAGATAATTTTTACAACTGGTAGTGATTCTCAATTTTTTTGGCTCATTACAAAGTAGAAAATTTCACCTTTCCTTATACTTTTTACAATTAATCACCACCGAACACTTCTGTAAACACTTTTTAATCACATTAGATTTTTTCCTATGATATTTCGATATCTTAGCTTCTAGACACAACATTTTAACAAGATTTTTTTTACATAATATTTTGAATAATGATATCCATGCATACATATGCATAGAAAAATATATTTTCTATATTTTTTTTATGGATGATTCATATTTTTTTTAAAAAAAAATCAGATTATCTACACTTGAATGTAGATCACCATTTATATGTGTGATAATCACATTCATAATTTTTTTAAATGTTGGATATTTTTTTAGTTTTTTTTTTTTTATAAAATGTTTGATATCAGGATTTTTTTTAAATTAAAAATTAAAAATTCTCATCGTGGTATTAATTTTTAAAGATCATTTTTATAAAATTAGGAGCTTGTTTGTTTTTGTTTTTATTTTTATTTTTATTTTCAGTTTAAATGATAAAAATGTCATTATTTTATTTTATTTTATTCCAAAATTTTATACGATAAATAGTAAAAATAATAATAATTTATTTTTATTGTTTTTATATAAAAATTTAAAAATGAAAAATATAAATAAAAAATAAAACAAAAACCAAATGGGCCCTAATATTTTCAAGAAGTTATTTTAACCATATTTTCCAACTAAACATTTTCGTAAATATTTTAACATACCAAACATATTTGTGAATTTTTTTTTAAATATTAATTTTTAAATAGTATGTTTCATAATATAATTTAAAAAAAAAGCATTTAAAAAAATTCCAACCACTCCCCTTACATCTTCTAGAAATTGGGCCATAATAATTCTCACGTAACAATAGGCTCCACATTAACATTGGGCTCTAAATTAAATTTACTTTCAAACAAGAAATTCAAGTTACTCCTCTTTGGGCAAAAGATGGCAAGGCCAGTAACCTAGTAGTATTGTCAATTTGGGCTAAACGTTACAAATGAAATTCAAAAAATAAAAAAGTAAGCTCTTCTAAATCTTAGCTTAAAAAGTCCTTCTCAATCTTAGCATATTTATTATGACAAAAGAAAAAAAAAAGGCTTAAAAGTCCTTCTAAAGTTGTAAGTAACAGGATTATATCCATATGTAAATTTGGTGTGTATTTTGGAGCACAAATAAAATACACGGATATAAAACAAATTAAATTTGAACTTAAACCTGATAGGAGTACTGGAATAATTAAAAATTACTAATTTATTTGTACATAATATGATATGATAGGACATGTATCCTATGCTTTAGAAGTCTCATCCCAGCATTAATTGTTCCAATTTAAAATTTAAGGAAAAATTTATTTTATATAGATGTGGACAAAGAACTTCACTCCTAACAAACGTAATTTACTGAAAGGGATTTTTAGTTTGACTCCAAAGAATTAAGGTGTAGTAATAAGGATATTCTGATTTATAATATTAAAATAAAAAACTTACTTTTATTTTGGTCTTATGCAATGCTTTTTCATTTGAACATTGTTTTAGTGTACGGTGAAAGTTACGTAATTTAAATTTAAAATTCATGCAATTATGTAAATCTCCACTATTAGAAATAACGATTGGAATCGGACTAAACATTGCAATTAAGTATGACCTTAATAAAATAAAGTCTAAATTAACGTATGACTGTAACCATATTTAAACGAAAGCTTCGTTAACTTGAGCATTTAGAATGTAATGTTAAGAAATTAATAATGAAATTGTTAATGAAAATATAATTAAGTATTTACTGTTAAAATCTAAATTTTATTCAAGTCTTTTTTTCATTCTTTTTAAAATTATAACATATTAAGAAACACAAGTAATATTTTTATTTATATTAAAATTAAATTTTTATTATGTGTTTTTATCAATTTTATTACTTAAATTTTAACATTTTTCTATTATTTTTTTCAATTTTAAATAATTATGTTAATAATTAAAAAAAATATGATATAGTAAACTATTCTAAAATAACTTTGATATACTTGAATATAATAATTAATAAGGCTAGCTTAAGCATAAGGCTAGGAGATCCTTTATTAGGGACTCAAAAAAATATTAGCAACTATTGATACTTTTTTCTTACAAGTAAATTAAAATGAAATTACTAATATACACATGTATAATATTGAAAATAAATAATTTTTTTTAAAATATAAGTTACTCATATCAATAACACAAATATATCTTTTACAAAAAAATGTGTTTGATAAGATATTTTAGTCAGTTAAAAATTTAAATTATCAATTAAAATTTTGTTTCTAGTTAAAATATTTTATTTATTTTTTAATATATTTTTACAATCTAATATTTTATTTATCTATTTATTTTATAAGTTTAATATTATTTATTTTTTTATAATAATATTACTAATTTTGATAGTTTTATTTTTATATTATAAAATTATATTTTAAATTATTTTTAATATATATTATTTATTTTAATTATTATATTATTTATTTTGTTTTATTAAAAATATTAAATCATTTAATAAAAAATTAAAATTATAAAATATTACTTTAAAAAATTATTTAAAATTTATTTATATAAAAATTAAAAATAAATATTTTTATTTTAAAAATAAAATTTTATTTAATTAAATTTTAATATATATTTTATAAAAAATATAATATACATATTTTAATTTATTATTAAATTAGTTTTTATTTATTATTTTTATATTTATAACTTAATTCAATCGTTAATTTTACCAAATATTTCAGTTAATTTTTATCTTTTAGCTAATTTATCCGTTAATTTATAAACATATCTAAAAGATGAATATTTTTATAATATAATAAATTAAACAAAAATAATATCAAATATTTTTACACTTTCTTATGTTAATTAAATTTCTTAATTAATATATATTTTATCATATTTTTAACTAAAATACATACCTTTTATAACTTTTATTTTTTATCTTTTCTCGTAAGAAGATAACATATAAATTAAAAAATGTAAATAATCTTTTTTAATATTATTTAACTTCTAAGTATGACCTTTACAATTATATATAATCATCAAAATTACATATCAATTCCTTATTTGGATGAATAATTTCTTTAAAAAGAAGAAGATTATGTAAACAATTATTTGGAATCTCACTTATTACGTTACAAGATAAAAAAAATTGAGAGAAAATAAATTTAATAAATAGAGATAAATAAAAAAGGATAATTTAGTTAAACAATAATTCACCCAGTCTCTTTTAGTTTTCTGCTGGATAGCGAAAGGAATGTTTTTGTTTCTGAAAATTGTGAAAACTTTCATTGATTTGCCTTTTAAATAAAAAAAAGGATGTCTTACTTTTGTGTCCTTATTTCCATCCTTCCATGGTATCCCCGAGTGTTAGCTGCACAACTTCACATGTAAACATGCGAGGAAGTGTGAGAATAAGATAGCTATTAGAATTTGTAATTGGACCATGTTACTGTTAAGTATGGACTTTTGACTCAAGTGACCTGTTTGTCTAAAAGTTTTACATTTTGGGCTATTGGCTCCCTTATTGATAAGGTCTTTTATTTATTTCTAACCTGCCAAAGTAAAATTTGTACTCCCAACACTTTTCCTAAAGTTCCCCAGGTTTGGTTTAATTGTTGACTTATCTTCAATCTCCAGACTAAGCTTGTACTTTAGATTTGGATCTTAGAAGTACTATCTCATTTTTTATTTATTTATTCCCTAAGTTTGTATTTCTTTTGTTTTAGAGACCACAGGATGTTTTCATTTACTACGAGTACTTTTCTATTTATTTTTTTGCCCTTCTTTTTGGCTAGCCTTTCAATTTTTCTTTACTAGTTATTTCTTAGTTTTGGGTCTTCCCTTAAATATGGACTCTTATATCATATTAGTGATTTTTTAATTTGAGTGGTAAAAAATATTGGCACTTTGAAATCATGGTCATCTTATTTTATATACCTTTGTTTTGTTTCCATTCCAACCCTCATAAATTTTGGACAGTTAGTGTTAGTTTTCAGTGTATGTACGTCAGTCATAGCCAAGAGAACAAGGGTGAGTAAGAAAATCATGTCAAAAAAGAAATAGAAAAAAGAAGACAAAAGAAGCTGCAGCCAAAGCATGAGAGATGTGAAGGTGGTTTGATGAATAAAACTACGATGTGTGGTGTTGTGTTTACATTTGTGATAATACGGCCTTTGCTAGGAAAAAATTGAGTCGTAAGATAGGATGTATAGGAATTTAAAAGTACTCACAAATATTTTTAAAAATCAATAAGGCCAAACCACCTTCAATTTCTTGTAATCCTATTTGCTTTGTGTTATGCTTTGTGAGGGGGGACACTTTTTTCACCAATTAGGCATGCCCATTATAATGAAATACTAAAATGCTAATGAGGAGAAAAGAAATGTACATTTCGGTCGACTGAACATCAATGGACCAGGAAACAAAATAATTAGCTTAGTATACTTGTAGCAATTGACAAACCAAAGCTTTGTTGAAAGCAGTCACATACATCCATTTTCCTTAATCTCTCGCATTCAATTATTTAAACCTCATTCTGCAATTTATAGCTATCAGAAACATTTATTTTCCATGTTAGTCTGTTAACTCGCACTTTGACTTTCTACTGTTTTAGTCCACACAGATAGATGTTCATCTTGGTTTAGTTTCTTAAAAGCATTGGAATTGATCACAGCCAAATGCTTAAAAGTTTAGCTAAATAAATCATAATTAAATTATAACTTTTGATGTACCAAAACAATAGTTTGTTTTTCAGTCAGAAAGCAACAGAAAACAAAAAACAACTACAAACAAATCGTAGTTACATCGACCAATCCTAGTTACTACAAACCAAAACAAGAGTTTAACACAGTAAAAACAGTAGTTAACAAGTAAATTCCCTCACCCAACAACAAAAAAATGACATAAATATAAAAAGTAAGTAGATTTTCTTTTCTTACCTTGCCATGACAAACAAAATGCTCACTTACATTAACTTGTAGTGAAGAAAAATACAAAATTTACATACTAAGGTAGCCTTAATGACTGTAATTGAAGTATGGGAGAACAACCAAAGAAACCTTAAACATCTACATCAAAATGATATAGACGTCTATAACAAACCTAATATATTGTCATCAATATATTTTGCCCACTAAAAAGTTTAGGACACCCCAATCTCGTATATAGAATTATACATAATCAAGAAAGTATTATATGCTTAAAGGTGGTTTTGGATCGTTCCAGATCAGCAGACAAAAGCATATAGCATTGCCCTAATTCCGACTTTTGCACTTTTCCATGGCTCTAGGTGCTGCAGGAATCAGAATTTAGGTAAGTGTAATAATAAATATAAATGGACCATAAACTCCGTAGTGATTCAGGGACAGTCGGTGGAGTTCAAAGTGTATTTTATCAAACCAGGATTTTGTTTTCTAAATTCTATAAATATAAATGAAGTGGAGATTGTAACAGATTAATTATAACAAATATCGATCATACCTAGCCCAATTGCTTCGGAACTCTTCATTATCCTCAGCCTCTTGCAAGACTCAGTGAACATCCTAAAAGAAGAAGAATAAGATCATTTCAGATATGTCCTTGAACAAAAAAATACCAAAAAAAATGAAATACTCGTCAATATGTCCTTCATTGATTCTCTGATATTCTGAAGACAATAACTGAAATAGAAGTTGGCTTTAGGTTGGATAAACTTTTCAATAAATACTTGTAGGAAAAGAAAATAAGAAAGTAAAATATATCAAACTTTTCTCATAAGTTAAAATCAATTTATGAACATCAACTTTCTAAGAAGTTTTTTCATCTAACTTCTCCAAAACCTGATGTGTATAGGTTGATTGTAACTTATAGAAAATGTTTGACTCATTTTATCTCCTTATTTTCTTCTTCTAAAAGTGCTTGTCAAGAAGTTTATTCAATCTGGGTCATCCTCCTAGAAATTAAACAAGAGGATGCACTTACTCCCAAGGAACATCACCAACTAGCATCCAATCACCATCCTTGTCTTCATAGGTAAGAACATATTCTGAACCATGAAGGAGATCCATCAATCTACTTTCACTTAAATTTTCTCGACTAGAAATCCCATAAGAGCCACATTGACCTGAACTTGTCAATAAATACATCATCAGAATATGTAACATAAAAATGCCTGCACATTCAGACATGTGATTCTATGCTCATTGAAATACTATATAACATTGAAACAGTCCAATGTTAATAAATTCATGCCACCAACAGCTGTACGTTCAAAATATATGGCAATACGGGCATGTGTGTGCGTTAAGCCAACTATTTATTTCTAACATTTGGCTTCATCATACTTTCCTTTTCAAATGCAATTAATTATATCAAGATCTTTTTCTTTAGTAAAGAATTGATTGAACTATTCACAGCACTCCTGATGGTTACATTAGCTTCAGCCAGTGATAATTACATGGTTTTAGTGCTGATTTACTCATCATAAGATCCAAATAGATGCCGTTTATAAATAGTTTAATTCCTTATTTGTTATGATTTCAAATGAAATGTTCTACCAAGTATGATTATGAGAATAATTACAACAAATATTTGTTGTTATGCTTAAGAGCAAGACACAAGCAAAGGAGACAAGAATGTGATAACAGGTAGAAAGGAACTCACTGATTGTGAAACAACTGAACATCTTTTCGAGTGCCAAAGAAAGTTCCCCGTAAGTGCTAAAACTATTGAGATCCACTTTCCTCAAGTATGGGGCACCTTCCATGCTGACCTTTACATAAAGGCATCCAGATTTGGCTTCTGCATCAGCAGCATTCTTTTGAGGCTGAGTAGCCATTGAGTTCTTCCTGAAAGAACGGATTGGTGGCCATCCCACAACCTGCGCCCTGATTCATATAAGAAGAATTAAATTACACTTCACAATATAGGCTCAGTGCAAAGAACCCAAATTGTGAAAGAAAAAAAAAACTTTTAAGGCCAGTGATTATAAATTCAAACAAAGGAGTTGAGCTAAAAGAGTTTGTATCCTCCTATCTAGGTGAAAATCAAAGAGCACAGAAGTGAAGGAAAAATTGAAGGAGTTCCAATCCCAAATCAGATGTAATAAAAATAAAAAACCAAGCTAAGACACACTAAAATTTATGGACCAACCGAAGTAACAACTGTATGGTGATGAGTATTGATTAACATAGAAGGAATGTCCTCTAAATTACATAGAATACAAGTAATAACATCTAGAGGTTTATATGAGAATATAGTCAACAACAAGGTGAGTTAGTTCTTATCATAACTGTTCAAAATTTTCAACTGACTAAGGTAAAAGAAATTTCCTTCCTCTTGTTCTGAATTATCTGCGTACACAAGTAATCAACAACAAAAAGAAACACCTTGTTTCCAACTTTTTGTAAACACACAGAAAAACCATTCAACGTACAACACAAATAAATAAAATACTTTGATGTAGGCAGAGCCAGCAAACATCACACACACACACACAGAGTCATGTAAAGGAAAGAAGTAGTACTTAGCAGCAGGAGCAGAAATCTGGGGCTTTTTCTCATGCAAGGGTTTTGGAGAGTGTGGAAGAGTTTCCAAAGGCGTTGGTTGGTTGGTGCAGTGAGTTGGAGTGAGAGTGAGAGAGTTGGCAGCATCTTGAACTTGAACCTGAGATCCAGCATCAAAATGGATAGCGTCTGAGAAACCCCTCTTGGCCCCTGCACATACCACAGTCTTAAGCATTGGTATTGAGACACCATCCCTCTCTGGTGACTCACACCCTGGCAACCCAAGCCTCAGCTCAGTAGCCTTCAGGTTCAACCCCTTCTCTCCCATCCCAACATACCCTTGCTCCAATGCCTCACACATCACTTAACACTTTTCACTCTTTTACCACACTAAACACCAATATATGATACTCAACAACCTCAACTTCACACTGCAACAAAAATATCAATGAAACTTCTCTCTAGCTTTTTGCTTCTTCTCTCTGTTCTCTATCTTTCTATATAACCTCTCCTCTCTGCGCTCTGTTAAGGTTGCGCCAAAAATTATTAAATAAATAAATAAACAAACAAAGAACCAAGGTGTGGTTTGCAAGCGAAAATACGGAACTGTTTCTGCTTTATTCTACAATTTTATTTTAAAAAAAAAAATCTTTGAAGGTTGTGTTCCTTTTTAGTTTTTTATAAGTTTGTGTGAATCTTTTTGTGGCCAACTACGGAGACATCCCACACAAAGTACCACCCGTCTTTGCTTATTTTTATCCCTTTTTCTCTTTTTTCTTTTCTTAGAGAAAAGATGTATGTTGCATCAATATTAATAGTTAACAAAGTTATTATAATTTACTTTAAATTGATTATGTAAATTTTTTACATAAATAGGAAATTAAGTTTGATCTCTTATAAAAGAAAAATATTATCATTTCTGTGAATAGGAATAGGTTATAACTTGTGTTATATCAGTGCATAAAACAAATTTATTATTTTTAGAAACAGAATGAGTAAATTAGCACAGGAAAAGTACGTATAATATTTATTTGTTATGGTTTGTATAATGTGGTATGATGCGCGTTGAGAAGAAAGGTGAGACAGTGAAGGTGGAAAGAGGGAGCAAGGAATCAAAGAAAATGATGGAACGAACAGTGTCTCTCAAAAAGCCAAATTTTCATGCGCCTCAAAAATTAAAAAAAAAAAAAAAAAAGTAACCATAGCAAGCTCCAGATTTTCTTGGCTTATATGCTGCTTTGCTTTCTTGGATTCTCGTGAAAAAGAAAAACAAAAGTTGAAGATGGATTGGAGAGGCTATGAAAGAGAAAATTAACGAATACCAAATACAACAAAACTGATAACTAAACAAAAAAGCGAGAAAAAGGAAATCCAATTATTCACAAAGGATGATCGATGAACACGCGAGAAAACAATGGTAGATCTTACCAATAAAAACTACGTTCTTCGTAGAGCAGACCTACAAAATTGAAATGCAAATAGAAGACTTTTCACAATATTTTTCTTCATTTTCCATTGGCTCCAAATAAAATTTTAGCTTTAAGTGTGTGTTAGGATTAGTTTGAAAAGTTAGATTATTTTAATAATTAATTATATTTATAATCAATTATTATTATAATTTTTTAATATAATATAGAAAACGAATCTCATTAAATTATTTTAATTTCTAAATTTTCATCATTTAAGTAATTTTAATGACTTAATTATTATTATAATTGATTATATAGAATAAATTTTATGTTTAGATATATTAAGTAAAAGATAATTTAAAATATTATGTTTAGATAAAACCTTTTTTGTAGAAAAATTATAAAAATGGTTATGAAATTGTTTATAATAGTTGATTTTATATTTAAAATAATCAAATTTTAAGGATAAAAAATTTAATTAAAAAATAAATTTATAATTTTTAGTTATAAATTTAAAATTTCATTTATTTTAAATAAAATATTTTATTTGTAAAAATAAGAATTTACGAATCGGAATTAGTTTAGATAATATTCATTTCGTTTTTATTCATCTATTTAGATAAAAAAAAGTTTTTCTCTTTCTTTATTTATTAAAATATTTTGAAAAATATTAATTAAATTTTGTATATATATATAAATTAAAAATGTGAAAAATATCTTTAATGATAAGTGTGAGAAGTTAAAACTGTAATAGATAAAAAAATAAGAGTAAATTTTAAAAAAATAATAATTTAAAAATAAATAATAATTTTTAAAGATTAATAATATTAATTAAATTCTTTAATATATATTTTCTATCTAAATAGATATATAAATAAAAATACATATTATTTTCTCGAAATAAAATCTCCAATTAATGGTAGCAAGTTAATGATGCGGTTACCAACATGCAAATTTTTTTATAACTTTATTATTATTAATATATTAAATTTTTAATTAAAAATAAAAAATTATTATATAAGCACTTTCTCACTGTATACGTATTTAAACAGCCATTTTATAATACAAAATAAAAATTTAAAATACGAAAAAGTTATTGTTAGTTTATTTTTAAAAATTCTTTTTACACAAAGGTATTATTCTAGTGCAATGTAAAAAATGATAAGATTTAAAGTCAGATTTTCATATAAAATTTTCTAAATTTTTTTTATTTTGAGATGTTTGGAAGACCTTTTAGAAAATTCAAGAAAATACTTTAGAAATTTTATAAAGCTTTTTTTTGGTATTTGTCTGATTTAAAATTGAGTAAAATTACTTTTAAACTGTGAATATTTATTTTTTAGATATAGACATAAACTAAATTGAATATTTTTTCTTAAAATATATTTTATTTTGGCAAACAAAAAAAATTCAAATATTATAAAAAAAAAGCCTCTTGCCTTATTTCGATAAATACTTTGTATTATTTTGTTAATAAATTATAGGACAACTTTTAATGAAAGGAATAATCCGCACGATTAAGAGCATGTTTGTTTAAACAGCGTGGAAACCGGATTTGAAATCACCAGACAAACTTTGATAAGATACAAATTAATGTTTCAAACATGGTTTGGTTTATTCAAACAGGCGCAAAGATGGGTTAGTTGGAGACAAAACGTCTTTATTTTGAAAAGATAATGCTGTGTGTCTGTAGAGAGGGACTGAAATTTATTAATTAATGTTTTAAATATTTTCATTAAAATGTAATTTTATTAAAAAATAATAATTAAAAATTAATTTTATAAAAAAATTTACTCAACTTTATTCAATACTTAATATATAGTAATTATTGCTTGTATAGGAATGAAAACTAAATGGATGTTTGGTATAAAAAATAATACTAGAAATTATAATTTTCAAATTATAATTGCTATAAATGTTTTAAGATATTTTAAAAATTAATTATAATTATACTTCCCTATCTTTATAATCTTGGATTCCCATATCTTTTTATATGGATATCTTAGTAACAAATATAGTTTAAAAAAATAGTAATATACCTCCTAAATTTTTTTAGTGATTTTTTATAATATCAAAATACAAAATTTCAAATAAAAATAATTAGGAACGTATATCATAAAAAAACTAATTAACTGTCTATTACGAAACCGTAATTTGATAATGGGATTAGAACAGATAATTCAATATCGTATATAGAAGTAAAAAGTATAGATGAGTGATAAGAAATCAATAAAATTGAAACAGAAGTTTTTTAATACGAATCTTATACATACAAATATGGGGAAAAAGTTATTGTAAGAGATGTTCCGTCAGAGACGACGGATCTTGATTAAAAATTTTGGGAAAGTCGCTTAACATTAACTGAAGTAATTTAATTATAATTTATATTATTCATACAATTTTATCAAAATTTTAAATAACATAGTACAAAATAACAATAAAAGTATTTAGATGCCTATAGAAAAATGAGCTTTTGGGTCATTAGAGTTTATTTTTTTAAAAAATTATAAATATATTGATACTTGAAATGTTTTCTCATTATTAAAAACAAATGATTCTTGTAACAAATGAACCTTGTGAGTATACAAGAAAATAAAAATTATTAATAAGCAATTTATTTACATATAAAAAATTATTTTAATTAATTAATTATATAATTAAATTATTTATTATTTTATATAAAAATAATAATTTTTTAATTAATTATATATTCTTTATAATCGATTATCATTTGATTTATAAATAATAATTAATTAAAAAATTATAATTAATTATTAAAAATATTTAAATTATCTTTATACAAAAATAATTATTAAATTAATTATATAACTGGTTATGTAATTAATTACATACTTTAATATAATCTATTAATACTTTAAAATTTTAGAAATAAATAAATGTGATTATTGTTTTATGTAAAAAATAATAAAAAAAAACTTTTATCATTAATGTTTTTAAAATTTCCTTTATTTATTAGTGGTTTATAGAAAGAAGGCTTCAAAGTATGAGATCCAAAAGAGAACAAAACCCATCCCAAATAAGTACTTCATACTAGACGTTGGCAATTGGAGAAAAGAAGACCCAAGCCAAACAAGTATATAGATCTTTATGAACTAATCCAATCCTACATACATCACAAAATTTAAACTTAAAAATGAAAATTCGAACCAACAAAAAATCGCAGGAACTAAAATTATTATTTTTGGATTGAATTGAATTTTAGATTTTATTTTAAAATTTGATTTGATTTTGATGTGTTTATAAGTTTTACATTAATTTAAAATTGTTCTCATAACATTACATTTTTTAATATATAAAGTTTATATTTTTATAAAAAATTAATTAAAATGATATTAAATAGATAATAAAATAAGAGTTATTCATCCTTTTTAAATATATATATATATATATATATATATATATATATATATATATATATATACACACACGCCAAATCTTCCGATCTAATCCAAATTAACTTTGAATCAAATTAAACTGAATTTAAACTTTTTATTAAATCAATCTAAACCGAATTATATTATATTTTTATAATTAAATATTTATAATTTTTATCCAAAATTGATTCAAATTAACGATAAACACTCCTACATTGGCATCCCAAACGATAAACAGTCCAATATATAAATACCCAAAAATCACTGCATACTTGTTTTTTTCAGCCTTCAACAATTATCAATTATCATAAATAATTAGCCGAGGCGAATTTAATGATATAATTGTGGGTGCTAATAATTTTTTTATATACATAAATAATTTGATAAAGAAAAAATGGGATGCATGGCTCTTTTGGGATAAAATGCTTCTCTCTATACTTTTTTTCTATTTTTTTATATACACGTTGAATTTTAAACATATATACTTATCTCATTCTTTTTTTAAGATGAATTTTTTCAACAATAAAGAGGATCCATGCTCGGCTCTTTAGGCCTCTCCGATGCAATATGTTGTAAATTTTTATTGGTTACCATTTTTTTTTCTTTTTAACAAAATAAAATAGAACGTTAATTTTAAGGATGGATATGATGTATTGAATATTGATACACTTAATCATCTTACCATCACAAGTAAATAAGTAAATAATTGTAGAAAAGTTAAGGATCATATATATATATAAGTTGTATATTTTTTTGCCCATTTGTATGTGTGTCAAAACACACACACCCGTTTTCTTTAAAGCATAACAAAAGATTAAATTTTTAGATGTAAAATAATCCATGTAAATTTTATTTCATGTATTTTGATGAAGCATTTTTAGGTACACCGTCAATAATCCAATACTTATTCATATTGATATACATATTTTAATGGTAGACCATAGTGTTGTTGGTCACAAAATAATGGGGCCATTCGTATGCTGTCTCCTAACTATCTGACAATGAGCCTCCACTTCAGTACTATTTTTAACACAAGCCATACTGATTGATACGAAGAGTAAACCAGATATTTTTGGGTTACATGTTATTTGAATTAAATGTTCATGATTTGAAATATATTTTCAATTTGGCACTTAGCATCCAATGGTAAATAAAATAATCCTATACTAGTAAAATTATTCTTAATATAGAAAATCTTTTACGAAATACATAAATATAAGGTAATGCTATGAATTATTTATGTTAATTTAAAATTACTTTAAAATATTTAATAATTGTAAAAGATAAAATTTCAAACATCCAACAAGTAATTTTTTTTTAAAAAAATATACATAAAGTTAACATTATAACAATGATGAGAAGTGTGTTGGAGTATAATAGCTTATTTTTTAAAAAAAAATTAGTAAACTAATTATTATTTCTCTTAATCTTTTTATCTGTTACTATTTAAAAAATATTTATTTTAATTATTATTTTATAATTTTGAATAATATTTATTTATACTCTTGTTTTTCATAAAAATATTAATTTATAAGATTAATAAATTAATAAGAAATTAAGAAAATAATAAAAAAGTATATAATAATTTTAACACAAAATTTATTAACTGATTCTTTTAATTTATATAAAATAACCTTAAATAATAAATAAAAAATGAAGGAATTATTTTTAAAAATAAATTGAGATTAATATGCATTGGATCAAAAACAATTATTAAGTGATGCATGCATCTTAATTCCTACATGAATGCTCAATTATGAACAATTTTTTTTGTTTTAATTTATATTTCCTCAATTATGTTTTAAAAAGATTGAATAAAAAACGTTAATTTGTAAATTTAAACATCCCCTTATTATCATCCGAACTAATAAGAAGGTTTTAATTCGTATATAACACTAAATTTTTATACTATAAATATTTTTATAAGATTATCTAATCTTGTTTCAATAATTTATTAAATAATATAACTACATTAACAAGTACTTGATAAACTCATTAAAAAACCATGGTAAATCATTAAATGAAAATAATTATTTTACTTATCATTTTTTAATAAATTATATCACTCTTTATTAAAAAATAAGAAGCATAAAGTTAATGAATGAGAAGTTGAGATGAGCTGGACCATTAAGAAAACAATGTGCAAGAGAATTCCTTTCTTTTTTGGATTAAAAAATCATTCTTCAAAAATGTTCAAAAACATAATATACATGATGCTAAACAAAAATTACTATAATAACACACAACAGTTAAACAACAAATAAAATGAATATTTAAAATTAAAAAATCAGAAATTATAAAATATTAAATATAACAAAAAGATAAAAAAAATTACAATCTCTCATAGTAAGAAATCTTGGTGAACTTTTTTTTTTAATGTGGAAGAGAATTCTAATATAGTAAATGGGTCCCATTTTTGATGGGCCCTAAGAAGAGGTGTGGTAACAGCATTGTTATCGTTAAGAGTGTTTAGGGTTGAATTTCTCTCACTTTTTTCCCCTTCTGCGCCAAACAAAACTATGATGGCACTCTCCACTATCCTTACATTTTTCCATAATGTTAGTAAGAAGAAGAAGAAGAAGAGGATTTATGTGCTGAAGGGTTAGTTAGGCCAACCCCAACTATATATCCCAATCTCATTCCAATGTTCAATGTTTGTGCCAATTTGTGGGCTCCAATTTGTCATGCACTTTCCCAACACTCAATTAGATAAGCCTCCGCTTTTTAACACCCACTTATGACTTATCAAGATCCTAATCTTTTTGCCTCACTACTTTCTGCATAAAATAACCAACCAATTTTAATTATTATTCTTTCATCTTAATATATCCCATATAAAACTAATACTCATTAATTATAATTTTACCTCTATTTGGTAATTGTTAGTTTCTTCTAAGTAGGCGTTGTTCGAATCTACAAAGTGGTATCTTTTCAAATCTCTCATGCTACCCCAAGCATGGTAAGAATTACTTATAACATTTTTTCTTTCTTTTTTTTGTGGGGAATTGGAGTTTTTTGCATTAAACGATAGGAACTATAACCAACGCTTGTTTGTTCATATACGAGTTGAATTGAAGTCTTTTGCAAGAAAATAAATTATTGTCCTCAATTTGAATTAACTTCCAAAGATGAAAATTTTCGAACAAAAGAAACTAACAAGAACTATGAACGTAAACTCTTGTAATTTCTTTCAATTTCATGGTTAAAACAAGTGTGAAACACAATTATGTATTAGCTAGAATGCTAAATTAAGATTTAAAATAAAGCAATTTATTTGATACAAAAACCATTATTGTTATTTCATAATTGATCGTAGTTGAAGAGAAAAAAAAGGAGTTTCAAAAGCAAATTAAAAATTAACAAAATACAACAATTTTTTCTTTTCCTTTTCTCTTTTGTGGAGTCATTTGATGAAAATACTTACATACAATTGTATCATTTATTATTTTTCTTTAATACAACAAAAGAAAGCTCATACATTAAATCTTTATTGAGACAAGAGCAAATGATTAAGCAGAGTAAAAATCATGGTTTTGACTCTTTGAACTCACTTTTACATATCACATGCAGCTGGATATTCTATAGAATTGCAATTTTTATTCTGTTTTTGGGTAGAAAGCCAAATTTTTAACAAAAAAAAGGGCATGAAGGACAACATAAAAAGTGAAAAAAGAATTACAGGTACCAAAGAGGGAGTTGAATAAAGTCTAACTGGAATATAACAAATGGTTGTCATAATCGGACCAAAGACTTTCTTGTAAAGGGTAGAAGGCAGCATGAATCTTTACAACATCACTCCCTTGACCCCATCAAGGATTTGATTAAACATCAAGTGGAGTCCCAACTCTATTTTTTCTTAATTTTATAGTCCTAAATGGACAATCATATTCATGTATGAACAATAGCACAGTCTGCACCTCTGATACACTAGTTCAGAGAAATCAGGACCCACAATTTCAGTTGTTTGCTCAAGATGCTCCTTACCGAAATAAGAAAAAAATAATTAAAAAAAAATTAGACATATATGTGTGCATGTGAGTAGGCTTGAATATATTCACATCTACATGATCACAATTTATAGTTTTGTTACAGCTATAGCTGTGAAAATGCGAAGCTTTTATGATTTTCTTTTTCTTGCATATGTAGCTTATATTAGATTAAGGTAGGTAAAGTGAACCATCTTCTTTCCACGTCAATCAGAGATCACATCCTTGCTTTTCATCATTTGTTTTGGCCTTTGGTTTGTTTTTTCAATCAGGGGGAGGAGTTTTCCGAATCAGAATATTGTCAGTAACATTTCTTAAGGATAATGGGTGCTGTTAAATGAATGCTATTAATATACAAAAGTGGGAAAGTCCTATCATGCAAAGTTGTGTGTGTTTTACGTGTATGGAGTGATTAGATTCAACATGGATGGAGTACCAAAATAAAAAAAAGATTGAATATAGATATATTGCAGAAAAATTGATGATTTAGAGATAAACTTAATGGTCCAAAAGAACGTAAGAGGGATGCAACAAATAAAAGGCTATACCATTACAAGACCAACAGCTAGAATTGAACTATGTGAAACCATGCATTGCATGATTATTATTATTAGTACTTAAAAACCATAAGGGAACAATGACCAACTATTTAAAAACCAAGGTTATTATAAGTTTTTGGCATTTTCTTGATAATTTGGGCCAACCATGGTAATAATCTAAAGTTACTAAGGTTGAAGAAATATATGTAAAGATGCCATTCAAGGTTCAAGCGTGTGTGTGTGTGTGTGTATGTTGGCACCCCACATCACATTAGAGTCCTGTTTCCCTTCTGAAATTATTATTTGATGACCATAAATAAGTCTTTCCATCAAGGAAGATTGCATGTTACACATCATCAGTGCAATCCAAGCACACCACTACCCAAGTCAGGTCTTGTTTGTGCTAAATGGAATTCCTATTCATCCTTCTACTACATAGGAGAGAGTCTTATCAAAGCTCATAAGGCCAGGATTCAATCTTGTCATCTAGCTCAGCTAAATGGTGGGATACTTCAAAAAAGCCTGCAGGTTTGTAATGTATTCCAACTAGCATTGCAACCAACCAGCAAGGGCCCCTGTATCAAACATGAATTATTGGCACTCAAGGGGCCTGCATCTCACTCCATGTACTATATGATTTAATTTGAAACTCATTAATCGATCACCACGTTTCTATTGTAGCTTAAAATCAGGAGGTTGATGTTTCACAGTGCTGCTTGTAACCCTTTTCACCTGGTCCCATGCCTTATATTTTCCAACAACAGTAACTTATGTTTAATCATTATGGTTTGCCAGCTGGGAAATTAATCCTCAACATGAACTTGAGGAGGTGAAGAATGTGACAAGAGAGAAATACATTGCTCTTTACCAAGGTAACTCACATTTCTGTCTCATCACTCATCAGTATCTTCAAATCTTATCTTCCACACAGAAGTAAGAAGGTCCTTACTCTAAATTATATGCTAAGCTAAAAGTGGGTTTGTTTAAAGATTATTTCATGAAAAAACATTTTTTTAAATAATTACTTTTTAACCTTTTTAGTTATTTATTTAATTTTTTTGAAAAAATTAGAATCTAAAAAAAAAAATCAGATTTCTGATTATTTTGAAAAACTGTTTTGAATAGTTTTTTTTTAAAAAAAAAAACAACTGAAACTATAACTATATTTTAAAATATAACTATTTTTTACAATCATAAAAAAATAAAATATAATTTCTACTTTTATGAAAGTTTTAAAAATATAAATTAGTTTTTATAAGTATTAAATAATTGATTAAAAGTTTAATTATACGAATTCTAAGTTGTGTTATCTTTGATATGGATGATGGAGAGGTAGGATATAGGTAGTAGGGGGGTAGAAAGAAATATCTATGTTTTGAAATTTTTTATGATTATTCTAAACTTTTATTTTGTTTGAAAATTCTCTTTTACACTTTTGTTTAATTTCATCAATTTCGCTTTATTAACTGGCTATTGCGGGGTACCGTGATACCGTACAAGGATAGAATGTTAGCCACTTGAAGGCTGATGAAGATCCACTAACACTGGTTGTGCCAAAAAGAGAACTTTCAGTACAAGAAAGGACTTTCTGCTTAGCCAATTGGTTTCGAACGCATAGACATAAGGCATGACTACAATCTTAACTATTTACATATATTTCTTCTTAATTAAATACAAAATATTAATTCTCAAAACTATTGCAATGAAACTCTAAATACTTTACAGCAGGCAGCTGACAAAACACTACTATTTGCAGATATTTTTTTTATTATCTATTAAAATTAATTATATATATATATATATATCAATTTTTTAACTCTTTTATTTAATATTTGTTAAAAATTTATAGGTATAAGTTGATTTTAATTCATAAAAAAATAATTTATTTATTTTTCTTATAATATTTGTTAAAATTTTAACCTAAATTGGTGCTACTTTTTTTTATATATATAAAAGGAAGATATCATTATGATATGTAGATCCTAGCAACTAACCGGATCTCGTACACCAAATTGTCATGTGGGTACAATAGTGTATTGCATGCCACACTATTCCATAGCGAAAAACAATTCGGTATCTTATATTGTTTATGATACAATTTATTATCTTTCAGAGAGGATTCTCTCAATAATGAACATCCTGGAATATGAACTTGGAGAAGAGAACTGCAATAGGCAAGTGTGATAGAGTTTCTTTTTTCCATTTTTCTCTACCATAAAAAAGTAAAAAAGAATCCTCCAAAAGTCTTGAAATTGAGCATATGACAAGTTTGATTTTGGCATTGTAGCATTAAATCTTAATTATCAATAGAGAAAGAAAAAAATCAGCTTGCTGATGGATTGAAATGACATTTACTATGAGACACTGTTAACATCTGATAGACGTGAGTGTGATTCACTGTGAATAAGCAATTTTATAAATTATGAAGCAAGATATTCAGTACAGATATAAGTTGGAAAGGTGCATGCAAATAAAATTAACCGTGATGTAAAATATGAGCTACTGTTAAAATAGTAAAACAAGAAACTGTAGCAGTACTAGATGAAATAATAGTGTACACATTTGCTGTATTATTGGTTCAATGTAGTAAGCATGCTAGACAAAATGAAATGACCAATTCCCTATCAGTCAACCATAGTGGCATTGAGGTTAAATTCAGGGGAGAGAAGAGAAAGAGGAAAAAGAACATACCCTACACTTTCCAAAGAGCACTTGCACCGGCTCATAATGTTCTGCAATGGCATGAGCATGATTATAACCTTTCATCCACCTTGATACCCTCAAAAAACAAAAAAGAAAGAAAAAATAAATAAATCCCTGTATATATCTGTTGTTCTCCTTTCATTGAGAGCCAAGAGTTTCAAATAAAGTAGCCTACAAAGATGGCAGCTAACAAAGTCTCTAACTGTGCCTAGAGACATGAATGATTCACGAATCTATAGTTGCTAGTAGGTAGCTAGATAGCCCCAAACAAGTAAAATAAATTAAAAATTAATGAAGAGGTAACCATGGGTTGACATTCACATTAATAAAAAACTGAAGTCAAACTCAAGTCTAGTTTTGTATATATTGTGTGGAAAATCATGGCACACAACATCAAGATCGATCAAAATGTTGACATGTTGGAAGTTGTAAAAGTTATATATCATAAACAACTTTATTACAGGTCCTTTCCTGTGAGATAATGTTAAAACTCAAACGTGGTCCATTGATGAAATGTGAAAACCTTATATTCCATAAGTAAATTTTGACAATGGGCACCTAGTTTTGGATGATTTTTCTACTATACACTTGTACCAAGAATCATTTTCCTAGAAAAGGAAGCCTTTTTTCACTAACCGAAATGTAGCAATAATGGGGTTGGCTAATTGTTCATGTTTTTCTAGGGTGTTCTCCCTAGGAATATTTGAAAAGCAGTGAATGGCATGCTGATGTGACCATGGAAGACTTGGAGCATTTTATATTGGAAGACTTTGAGACGACTTGAGCAATCACTTGAACTTATGAATAAATTGTAGCAAGTGCTTGGTGGAATTTGACTTTGGAGACAAATGACATGCATAGATTAGAAGCAAACATCAAGCTATGGCTCCTAGCCTACCAATCACACTAAAATACTATGTATGCAATAATATATACCAAAAAAGGAAAGAGTGGAAATTTTGGGTTACAAGTGGAACTAATCATTTTTGTTTTAATTTAAGAATGCTGATGTTCAAGATAACTAATAAAATATAGGAAAGAGTAAGGCAAATGAAGCATCAAAATCAAAAATAATATTTCAAAAAGAAGTGCAAGAAAGACATGCCTCCGCTTCCTCTTCTATTTTTTATACTCTATGGATAGCTTGAGATAGATGAGTGGCATAATGATAGAACGGGTGATTAACAGGACAATAGTTAAATTCATTTGTAAAGTGCACCTTTAACAGGATTAGTCTCAGGTAAAATGGATCACAAGACGTGACTCAACTGATGAATTAAATTATCATATTAAGATCACCACCAAATACCTAAGTAGGAATTAATCACATGGTAAAGTTATAGAAGCACTTGATAGGATTAAAAAAAGAACCTGCATAGGAAGGGAGCTTTGAGTGAGTGTGAGTGTGTATGCATTGTGCAGTAACAGTTTATTTGATTTGAGTGGCGATGATAACAAGTATCCCCAAAATATTTCTTACTACAGGTGATTAATTGCTTAAAGAAAATTTATATTATACCCAACCCTCTTTATTTTTTCATATCTTGAAGAAGTTTGAATTCTTACATTTTGTTATATCAAAAGTTCATAATCCAAAAGCCTGCCAAACATACAAAAAGTGAAACACTTGAAAGGCGTAAAATGATTAACTTAGTTCGCAGCCGTGCAAAGAGGACACTGCAGGAGTCCCATTTTTTTTTTTCTAAAAGAATGGTTCATTGCCTGTGGACTGTATTTCAACTCATAGCATAAAACTCATGCCCCCCAATTTCACCTCAACCACTCAACTGTCTGAATCATTACCGAAACAGCAGTTTTATTATCTTGAGTTGTAGTTGTGATGGTCTTTTCCTATTCTCTGAAATTTCATTTAAAAAAGAAAAGTAAATAAAAAAGAAAAGAAAAGAGACAAATAAAAATTGAATTAAATTCACAAGCAATATCAAAACCAATGTTTCTTTTCCTATTCAAACTGTTAATAAGAAAAGTATCAACATTAGTACACTTCAGAAAGTTTCATGAAATAAGTAGGCCTACTGCATCAACTAGTTTAGCACTTCGAAGGTACAATGGAAGAAACATTGCAGTTCAAATTTGTTAATCAGGGAAAATTTTGTGGTAGTTGCATCATCTATAAGAAGAGGATTGTGTTTTTTAGTCTTCCTTTTTTATTTTGGCTAATTTTATACCAAAAAGGGCAAAAAGATTTCTGGTTTTTGGTCAGGGGTCAGGGATCAGGGTCATTTATTGTACAAAATCTAGGTTCTGAACTCGACAACACATAACTGAGATAATGTTTGACCACCATGTTTTGGGATTATTACATTATACTGTTAAAACAGATTGAAATGTGGGATTTGGCAAAATAAATCTTCTTGGATGACTAGCTTTCCCTTGGGCTTGGGGGATCGTCATAGTGAAAACATACTTGTGTACTTGAAAGTAATGCACCGAACCAATCAAATACAACATGTGACACATAAATTGAATTTATGTCATCGGATTAACCATAGAAAGATATAAATTGTGTGATGTATTACACTCAAAATATAGGCATAGCTCTTTTTTGTATAACGTGTGTGTTATATATAGTCTGTGGTGGAGCACAGGGCACCCAAACGTGATCTTCACAAAATCAAGTTGTGGGCAACGTGTGTCACATCATAAGAAGTCAAAATTTTCAGGCAAGAAAATATACAGAGACAATAATTTCAATAATTTTGATGATGGCCTACTCCAGTTTGTCTAAAGTTAAAATCTCCGTGCATTAGTATCGCATAGGGTCGCTGAGTACAGCAACCTTGCTAAGTTGCACTCCATAGTCTGTAAAGCTTCGTACAATCAACGGTGGAACAAATAATGTAATGGCAGCAGTCATTATAATAAAAATGGTAATTTAATGCTCAGTGTAGCACCGATATATTGTTAATTCACCTCATAAGTTCATAATTCTGGAAAGCATTTCTTTAAAACATGCAGTTTCAATATCATCATTCTATACTTATTAGCATTTCTTAAAAACAGAAATTAACTAAAATATCCTCCTTAAGTTTATAAGTTCATCTTTATATGTATAATCTATAAAGATATTCATATTTTTAGGAGAAATGTTAATACAACTCTTTGCAACAGTGTTTGTATTATTTACTAAAACCTATTAACTGTTAGATGAGTTTAGTTTTGTTGGTCAAGTTAGCATTTCCTTTCCAGTTCATTGACCATCTTTCTGTTTATGTTTTTCAACAGTCAAACTTAGCTGGTTAATTTTCAGAAGCTAGTGGTAGATTTTTTTCCACTCAGTTTTTATTAACTTTGAGAGTGGCATTCAGATCGAAAAGTTTATTATTTTTCTCCTATTTAAATTCGGATATTTCTAAAGATTACTTTATTTTTAATAATCTAAATACTAGTTTGATTTATCTCATTTGTTAAGCTTAGATGGTATAAGTGGTAAGATATGAATTGATAAATGGATCCTCTAATGTGCATTATCTCTACAGATCCTTTTTACAGTCTACCCCTCTTTATTTTATTTTATTTTATTTTATCATAAATGATAGATCTAAGTCTGCCATTTTTTTTTTATCATAAATGTTAAATTCAACAATTATGAAAGATGGATGCTTTTTTATCATAAACGTTAGATCCAACAATTAAAAAAGCTAGATGATTAATCCAATACTTGTGATAAGGTACGGAGAGGGAATACACAGAAGAGATCCAAACTCTGACCCCTTCCTTTACAAAACGTTTTATTTCCCAGTAAGACCTACCATGAACTCTACCTCAGACAAAAAGAAAAAAAAAACCATAAAAATTTAATTTAACATTTTTATATTATCTTTTAAAAAATATATAGCTAATTAAAATCTTGCTAACTAATATCCTAAAGATATTAATTAAGAAACCAATAAATAGTTTTTATTAAAAATTATGCTAAAATATATTAAAAATGATAGTAAAATATATTAACACTTTTGATAAAAACTTCACTTTTAATTCTTTTCCCATTGCCCTTAAGACACTTATTTAAAATACTGTATTAAATTATACGGTTAGTGTACCATTTTTTTTTTTTAGAAAAGGTTAGTTTTGAGATGAAACTTTTAGCCGAAGCACATTTGTCAACATATGGAAAATGTTTCTACACCTTGTCATTGGCTCATTAACGGGACAATGAGTATTATTTTTTAAAAAATTTAATAAAGCTATTTTTCAAAGGATTGTTTCAATGTTAAGTACCAAATTCTTATAAGTTCTGATTTATTTTTTAAAATAAATAAAAATTATTATAAATAACCTTTGTTATATGAACTATTGCTTACATAACACAAAACAGCACTCAAAACTTGAAGTATTCTACGAATTTAAACCATAATAAATAGTTGTATAGAGAAAATGGAGTTTGTATAAGAAAATACCAAGCAATTATCATTTGCTCAACAGCTTACTCTATGCATGATTTGTATTGCAATTCAAAATTCATGCCTCTGTCCGCAGGTATCACGACAAAGATAAGAACAAAATAAAATTAGAACTAAAGAACTCTTCAAAGGAAATTTCCCTTTGTAAAAAATAATAAAATAAAATAAAACATGGCATTGTGACTACACCAACTAATGTGTATTGTCAAAGCCTTCTTTCAATTATTCACTGTCCTAGGCGTAAGATAAGATGTTTACCAAGCTAAAATAGTGAAGTATCATGTGAAATAATTGATTCATTCCGAGGTAGCTTTGTGTAGTTCATCCCAGGTGGCTAGTTTTTCCCTAGGCTTGTTCCTTGAACTTCCAACCCTCCTTTCTTCAGAATCTATCTTTTCCCAATCACTGAATGAAACTATTCTGACATTTCTATTATGTAGAAGCTCGAGAAGACCGTCCCTGCCTGGTTTTGGCAAGGCCGATGATGAATTCAACACTCCTTTTTCAAGGTCGTCCGATATGCTTGAAACCTATCATGTGTTAATTATCAGCAGAAAATACAATTTTTACGTAATCAAATGCAAACCTTAGCCAGCCAGCCCCACTATTAGAGGTTGAGCAAAAAATGCATCTAACACAATGCAGTATACAGGTTCTTTATATGCAGGAGGGAGCGGTGAAGAATCATAACAAATGTAACTAAACGTCTATTTGGATAACTTCTCAGAAGCACTTATAGAAAAAGAAAATAAGATGAATTAAAAGGTAAAATGAATTAACTTATGCATCTCAACTTTTCTAGGAGATCCCTCATCTAACCAAAAGCATTTATAATTTATAAACTTAATTATTGCCTTAAAGTCTTAATAATAATAACAAGGTTCTACAGTAAAAAAGTTCGCATAAACTAGATGCTAATCCAAATTAGGCCTAAATTCAACTAATTTAGTCGAGTGAATTAAAGCATGTGATTGTCCCGTGCAAGATTTTCGCATGATGTATGATCCAATATTACCCACACCCTTAGTCTCCCTTTCACAATGCAGCCTAATGCCTCAGCTAGCTCGAAGTACTAAAATAGCTTAACTTACATAATCTGTTTCGACCTTTAAAAAAAAGTTATGATAAATGGGTAACTAACAACCTAACTACGAAAAGCTCATAATCAAGCTCAGAACTTTGGACTCAGCTTTAAGAATTCCTAGAAAAATGCAAAACTGTAAGCTATACAAGGCAGAAGTTGTCTAAGTATATAAATTACCAATTGATTTTATTATGACTGATTTCATTGTCGTCTTGCTATTTCTGTGGGTTTAACTGTTTCGGTAATAATAAAAAAAAGCACGGGACACATACAGTTTCTTCAGCACAATATAGGTTTGTGGCAATAATCCCAGTTGGTCCTCTCTTCAGCCACCCACATACATACAAGCCCCTTTCAAGAACTGAAGGATCTGAACTGTCACTCAGCACTCGACCTCTATCATTTGGAACTATACCTGAAAGGAAACCATGATATATACAACTATGAGCACCTATCAGATGATACACTTAAAATATATGCCCACACTTCCATGTTTCTTGATCAATCAATGCAAAAGAATAATTTATTAACAAAAGGAGAGACTACAAGGCAGGGAGGTTAAGAATCCTCTAAAAGCCCCAAACCTAAAGATACAATGAAAAGAACAGATGCAAGAAAGTAAATAAAAATACATCAACACCAAAGACAAACCCAGTCCTTTTACAGGTCCCATCTAGAAACACCCTTTAAAAACACAACTATCCAAGTGAAACATACTAGTACAAGGAGTGTTTATTATTTTGTTTTTAAGGTTCCACAGTTAAGCAATCCTAATACTATTATGTTGTCACATAAAACTTCTGATCAACTAGTATGTCTGACTCGATCACAGACAACCAAACAATATATTGTACCAATACTAAACAAAATCCAGTCCAAGTGAAAGGAAAAAAAATGGCAGACTATTTTCAAGAGCACATAAACTTCATCTAAAAGGATTTTAATTTTATAAATGCTTTTTTTATTTCATTTTCATTTTCCAACTAAAACCCTGAACAAAACTACACCACTTACTTTGAAACATTTAATATTTTCCACAATTTTCTAGAATTAGTCTTATTTTGAACCAAACATTATTTAAACATGGCTTCTCTGCAAGAAAATAAGTAACATGATTTTCATAAAAAAACAATTAATTACATTGACCTCCCCAAGGTTAGCGGTAATTACACTTAGATCCTGCTTGATTAGAAAATTACACCTACCTCCCTAGCACATCTCTAGCTTTGTTATTTTTTAGGGTACTATGCATATGGTCTGCACAAAAAAATAGGGAAAGATGTGTAATTTTTTAAAAATAATGAGTCTCAATGTGAAAGAGTAATGTAATTTTTAAATCAAGCAAGGTCTAAAAGTAATTACCAGTAACCAAGGGGGAGGTCATTGTAATTACCCCTAAAAAATGGACAAAAAGTGAATGGATTGAGAATATCCATTATTCATTCACCTTTTTTATGATCAAAAGGTAAGCCATCAACCGGTACTGATTTGTAACCAATGCTCTTAAGTACCATCCTACAAAAAAGCATCGCGTTGCAACATATTCAGTAAGTACTCTCAACGTTTTCTGATAACCAAACAGGAATAAAGATCTTTAGAGGCTGCAATCAGTCATTTGCAGAGCATAATATTAATCCTTTTTACTTTATGGTGTATATTGAGTATTGTAACCAATGCATCTTTGATTACGATGATACCAGCAGAAAGCATGTCAAGCCAAGTGATGACAATATTTACAACAAGGAATCTTAGTAATTTTATATGGTTTCCCAGCACGATACCCGCATTTTATATCTTCAAATTCTCCAGCACCAACAGCAATCTGTTTTCCAGGTCCAACACCTGCAAAATTAAGTTGATTAATCTGCAATTATAAGTAAATCATTGAGGACTTAAATATGATTGCACAAGAAAAGACTATAATGGACTTAAATATGCTAGTATCTAGCAAAGCTTCAAGAAAGGTTCATATTTTAACATTTTAGGAAAGCCCAGTAGTGCATATATCAGCACTTGGGTTAATGCAAGAAATTACACCAGTTTATAACTATTAAAAATGTTATTCATTATTGCCCAACTTGTAAACCTCTAACTTCAGAGTAACAAAATAAGTATGGACAACAAAAGTTACTTTTAAGAACTGTCTTCTCAAAGTGCACGGCAGAAACATGCCCAGCTCTGTCTTCAGACCCTTGAAAACTATCTGGCTTACGGAAGAAGACAAAATGGAGCTCACGTTTGTCCAAACTAGCATGTTTGGGATTAGAGGTAGCTGCCTTAGATAGCAACTCACAAACTCTTCTGTGTATTCTGTTACTCTTAAGTTCTTCCTTTGCCAAGTGACAGGATCAACAAAGGTAACATCAATGAGATGGAATCAGTGTTTTTTTATTATAAAAGGTCTAAAGGATAACATTATCAAAAAGATACAGCACAGGAAAATACAATTAAAAAGCAGCAATTAGAAAACATATACTACTTGGGGAATCCTTTTATTTTATGTATTTAGGGTGAGGATGATTGAAAAACAGTGACGAAAGTACAAATTAGATTTGCTTATACCTCGTCAGCTGGGGATAGTAGTAGATCAGATTCCTGTATGGAAATATCAAGATTATGAATGCCTGTAAATAAACATCAGACCTTCAGCTAGTGTAGGTGTGAAACAGGAATGCATAAAACTCAGTATACGACAAATGCTAACCTAATTGGAATTAGTTAGCACTGATATAGATTAGGATGGGAAACCAATAGTCCAATATAACATGTCTTATGGTAGGCCAAAAATCGTTACCAGGTTTACATTTTCAGTTCAAACTGTAATCTTAACGTCTGAAATGTTTGAAATCAGTGACTTGTGAGCAACTCGATACAGGTCTAAAGAAAGTAGGACCAAGAACTATTAGGAAAGGAAACCAATAAGAGACTGAAACCCAGTAAATCAACCAACTCAAGCTAAATTGACAAGGTGATCACTAGGGATGTAAATTAAGAAGTATTAGTTAACAAAGGAAACTTCTGAGTTTAATAAACAAAACCATTATGGAATACATCATATAGCCAAGGTATGCCTCCTTTCCAAACAGTTCCGCAGAACAAAAACCAAAATGGCAAAATCAAAGTATCAAACAAATATGTAGGGAAAACTAAATGACTATATTAAATTTGATATATGAGTTGATGTAGAAGTTACCAAGAACTTCACGTAGTTCTTTTGCAGTGCAAGCTGCTTGGGCCGGACCACGTCTTCCAACCAAATAAACCACCCTGCAATATTGCTTATAATACAGATAAACAACATATGGAATATCAATATGATTATCTAGCTGCTTCAAATAATGCTGCTAAAAACCTGATAGAGCTCTCCTCTAAAGTGGCCAAAGCATGACTAGCAATATCAGTTGTTGCTAACTCTGTAGTAGGACGTAAAAGAATACGTGCAACATCTAGAGCAACATTTCCCTGAAATTAAATAAAACAATTTAACCACAGAAACCTTAAATCCAAGTTTAAAATTATATCTATATGTTCAGGAAACTAATTTCCAGTTTTCAACAAGTATGTTGTTAACATTCATTACAGGTGTCTTTTTTTAGAAAGAATTTAACAGAGTAATGCAAAAACGAAGACTCACTCTAAAATTTAGGCACTGTAGAACCACATAATGTAAAGTTACCTGACCAAGGATTACAGCTGTATCGATGCTCTTTAGGTCTGGATCAAGATTTCGTCCATCTGGGTGCCCATTATACCACCAAACAAACTCTCTAGCTGAATATATCCCTTTCAAGTTCTGACAAGGAAGAAAATATATACAAAAAATAAAATATGAATAACTCAAACTATCAGCTAATGCATAACCGTTACATAATAAATGAACATTACGCCATTATCACTTATACCTTAGGAAATACCAATAAAACCAAACATTCTAGCAAACTCAAGAAAAATACATAAATAAAGCAAGCATACTTCTCCTGGAACACCAAGATTTCTGTCACTTTCAGCACCATATGCAAGAACAACCTGCTCAAATGCATAAAATGATTATTGAAAAGATGATACACCTGACACGTATCTACATGAACAAGTTACATTAACACAACAAATCCAGAACCAGAGCCTCACCACATGATACAGCTCACGTAATTCAGAGAGAGAAATACTGGATCCAAGGGTCACATTCCCTAAAAATGAGCATCGTTCATGTTGTGCTACCCTTGAAAACTGGTTGATGACAATCTGTTGCAAGTTTTCTGGTAAATTAAGCTCAATGGAGTTACTCTCATCAAATAAAATATTGTTAACCTCAGTACCAAAAAAGTAAAAAATTCATGTTTTGAAGCATTTCTTTGAATAAACCTCAAAGTTCATCCTTGAAAAATTTAGCGACACATTAGTTTTTAGAAATGCAAAAACCCCACTCTAGTATTAAAAACACGAATGTTAGCCATGTTTAGTCCTCACAAACCAGACAAATTAGTATCTGATAAGGACAAATATGACCAACACTTGTGGTTCTTGGGGACTAGGTTGAAATTTTTACATTTTTAGGGACTAATGTGTTCACTTCTAGGGTTTACTCTTTCTTTTTCTCTACAACACCAAAATATTAAGATAGCCACAATTAACAACTTCTGTATCCTCCCTAGTCCCCATCCTCTTGGAGCTGAAAGCATTCTATTAGCATCATATACTTTGTGAAAACTACCAGTACTAATAAATTATAATGTTCAGCAGTTACAAAGGAATGCTGCAAATAATAATAATAGACCTTTGTTTCGGGGTGATCAGGTGCAACACCGGAGCGGACCAACCCAAAAGGTGTAGGCAACCTGTCAATGATATCAACTTGTGCTTGTTGGTGCGCCTTCAACATCTATCAAGTACCCAATTTGGTTAGGGGTAACCCATTTTCAAATTTCATGCATAAACATTAGAGCATTACCTTCTCAGCAGTGTAGAAACCAGCAGGCCCACTTCCAACAACGCACACCCGCAATGGGTTTGAAGAAATGCTGGAGAAACTCCTACATAGCCAGCTTCTTGCTTGGAAAATAGCCAAGTTTTGCATTTTATAACCTGAAAAACTAAAAAGAGAAAAATTAGGAAAACTAAGACACAAATTGTGTTTGACTATTTGCTCTTTTCTGCATACACAGTTTCCTGTTGAAGAGCGATGGTCAAATAAAATTCCCGAGAACATCATCAGACCTGATCTGACTTGATTCAATCAGGTCTGGATCAATAGGATAGCTAGATCACTTAGGACTATTGTGGTTAGGCCAGGCTAGGCTTTGCCTTAATATGGCCTCGCTTGTTTCATGAATACAAAGCCTAAATCTGACATGTTTACCTGACATAGATTTTTTTTTAGGCTTGGCCTATTTAAAAGTTCTGTCTGGCCTTAAAACCTATTTAAAGGCCTATTTTGTAAAGAGGCAATCAATAGGCCAATAGGCCTGTTCCTAGGTACTCCAACAGGCTGTTAATGGGCTTACAGGCCAAAACGATGCAATTTTAGTTTTGAGATATCAAGTGCCAGAATTTCATGGACTTCATTAATGCAAAATGGCATGAATTTTGCAAAAGGTGCTAACATAGATGATAGAAATACTTTCTCAAGTGAACCTGCATAAATAATGCTAAAATAGGTTCCAAGGGCACATGGATCAAACCTGATTTTATTTTATTACATAATGGCATGATATTTTTTATTAAAATTGAAATATGAAAACTATTAACATTGAACGAAACTGATTTAAAATTGTAATATGCCTCAAATCAATTAGAAATTTCCCAAATCAGAATGTGATATATTCTACATAACTCTCAACAGTAACTTCAAATATATGGCACATGCATCAAACTAAACAAGGTGTCAACCAATCATAAATTGATAACAAGACAGATGAATCATAAAAGGGAATAAGAACAGTAATAAAATTGGCTGCAAGAATCAGAATTATGGCAACCTACATACATAAACTATGAACTTATTTGACTTGAAGAATCAAGAAGCAACATTTGAAAGTAGCCAGCACATAGAACAATTTATTCAATTATGGAAAGTAGCCATACAACAGAGAAGAAATAATTGGGCCACTGTCACCAAGCTCAAGCCGCACATCACATATAACAATATACATCAGGAAAAAGATGCTGAGTACTATAATAGTATTGGAAATGCTCATCCCATGCTTGACGCCTTTCCACATCAAGGACAAAACAATAATAATAATAATAATAAAGCTTACCATTCATCCTAGAATAATACAAACAAGCCTTATCAAAATTCAAAGAACTAGTAGGAACTGAAGTCTTTATATTACAAACTTCCTTTAAAAGTGTAGAGTCTGAAAGAAAGTCAGAATCACCAAGCCATCACCGGACACTCAAAAGATGAATCAAACTTGCAGAAATTGGGTCCGAACTTCATAAAAATAAAGATTATCAGACAAATTGCTTAAAAAGATCAATTCAGAAGCCACACACGACGAGCTAGATCAACTTCCGAACACAATACCAACCCAAACTTAGCATATGACAAAAAGAACATAGCAAACTCCAAATGCAACATGAAATCCATTTTGTCGTCTAATAATCATCAGCCAAACGTCAACTAGATTGAGTTAAGAAATATGAGAGTGAAGGACAAAAAATAGGCCACGTTAAGAATCAACTTTGCCCATATCTGTTACCATTGAGGTTTTTATTCAAACACGTGACATACTGTTACACACCTAACACGTACAGAAATCTATCCAAGATCTTAAGCAATCAGTAATATAGATAAGCATTCTTACTACATATTTGAATCTATAGTAAAAAAAATAAAGGATTACCCAGGGGAAACAGAGCGACTTTAACAAATTATTATTCCTCTTGTTAGCTCTTTATTTCGTCCTTTTCTGAGAACCTTGGCTACGAAAGAGAATGTGTGATGGAATGAGACGATGATGCGTGTGAGATGGAAGACACGGCGAAGAAATGGAGCAGGCACACTGGGCGTTGCCGTCAGTGTGTTCCAAATTTTAATAGGTTTAGGTAATTAGACGGTGCGATGATACAAGCAGTGCTAGCCGGTGGTCGGAAGTAGTGTGCGTCGCGTGTTCCTCTGTGAGCCCCCAACTGAATTCCGATTTCTGAAATTAAATTAGGGCTTTACCATATACCACCAATCCAATCATTTTGCAAAAACTATTTGATAGACTTTTTATTTTACCTTCTATTAAACTATTTTTTATTTTTCTATATAAAAAATATTAATAAAAATTAAAAAACATGTTATATAAACAGATCAATAAAAATAATTTTCTTAAATAAATAAATAAATAAGAACAAAATAATGATTTATTATTAATTTCTTTAATAATAAGAAGAAGAAAATATTAACATTTTTTTATTCTATAATTTTAAATTTGATTCCCATTTCATCCTCTATCATTTTTAATTAATTTAATCGTTTAAATTTTATTTTTATATTAAATTAATCATTTTGTTATAACATCATAAGATCTCACTATAAACGAAAGGTAAATATAAAATTAACAATTGCTGTTATATAAATAGGGAGGAATTTGCAAATACATTATCTTCCATTCTTGCAGACTAGTGCGGTTAGCCGTGCAGTGCTATTTGTTACTTGGATATTTTATTAATCAAGCTTGTCATATTCAAAATTTATTTGTTTAACTACCAAATTATTTGAAGAGATAACAAAATTGGAGGAATATTGATTAGTCTAATAAAAGAGCTGTAGCTGAACCACAAACATTAATGGATTAATGTTAGAATAATGATAGGTTTTAGAGTGAGTCACCAGAATGGTGAAGAAAGTGAACAAAGTTGGCCACTGTATAAGCTTTTGTCTTCAACCTGAAAGAAAGTTGATGAAATGAAATAAAAACTACACCAACTTCGTTGGATTCACGAACAAAAGATTCTCCATCGTGATCGACCAAAACAATGGAAGAAAGAAAAAGAAGGAGCAGACACAGTCAGAAAACAAAGGGCTCTAGCAAGGAAGAAGCGAATATTTGATAAATGAAACGCGTCCTGAATACCGTGGAACTTTCTTTTGGGCTAATAACTGAAGTATGGCCCAATTAATTAACATAGCTTCTCTGAGCGATAACAGTTTTAGCCCAAAATAATAACATTATCTACATTTGATTTAGCCCAAATCAAAATGTTTATATGTTCATAATTTTTACATTAAATTTTGTTTATTAATAATGCATATATTATTTTATTTTATACGGTTCCACCAGACCTACCAATTCATTGACTCAATATCTCCACCGATTTGAAGATCAGGCCAAATTTACTAAATATGGTTTGAAGATAAAATAATTAAATTAAATATAGGCAAGTAAGAATAATAATCTCAAAGTATGTAAGTGTGTGTCTTCTTAGCGAATGTGGTAAGAATGTTAATTAAAAACACAAATATATTCAATTTTTAAAAATATAAATATTAAATAACTTTTATATTTTAATTTTTAATAAATGTTTCCATTGATTAGGTATATTTGTCCATTTATACAGAAATAAAAAATATAATAATCTGGTTGAGTGGACCAAGATAAGTTTTGCATATGACCGATTTTAGGTTTGAACATTTACCAACAAAACTAATATATTTAATTATATAATTTTTAATAAATAATAATAATAATATTTTAAAAAATTATTATTATTATTATTATTATTATTATTATTATTATTATTATTATATATTGAGTTCTTAAGCATATTTTAAAAAATTATAAAACCAGAAGAAATTATATTTATTTGATACTTGCAGTGATTTGTGACGTGTAAAGAGGCTAGATAAAAATTTGTAATTAATAAAAAAAATAAAACAATGCATACCCGTACACCAATTGTTTGATGAATTCTCTAATTAAAAAAATTATGAAAGAATAAAATGAAAAATTTAGTTTACGATATATGATCATTAAAAAATTACATATTATTAAAAATAGAATATGATTTATATTTTTAAATAAAAAATAAAAAATTATTGATGTATCTCTGATTAAACTAATAAAAGTAATTTGAAAAGGAAACTAATAGGTCAACAAAGGTCCTCAAGAGTACCAAGCATATGTACGGTTTAAAAGAAAAAAAAAGTAATACATTAAATTAGTCGGAAAAATTATAATTACATTACAAAGAAAATTCCTAAAACTGTATCACCAATCAATATGATCTCTAATATATTAATTAATTTAATATTTAATATTTCTATATCTTTTAATTTGGTTTCTAATTGACTAATACACATTAAAGTCGACGAGTAAATTAACTACTATTTTTTTTTAAGTTTGGAATAAAAAAGATTGAAAAAATCGACCATACTTAATTAAGAGGCTATTTTCATAATTTTTAAAAATAAATGGATCAATGTTTATAATATAACGGACTAATATAATATATTTCTTAAAAAATGAAACCAAGAAATGATTATTAATTTGATATAGGGGGATAGTTTAAGATGAATCTAAACACTAAATATGATTTTTTATCAGAACCTTCTTAATGGGTGCATTCACGATTTGACGTTGGGTTACCTGGCATTTATGATGGGTAAGCACCAAGCAACTAGCTCCTTTCACTCCACTGTCCATGATCGTGGAAATCATGGTCAATAAATACTCTCTGAGATAGAAATATATGACGTTTTTTTATAATATTAAAAACAATAAAATTTCAACTTTAAATTTTATATGAAATTATTATAATTTCCAACTTTCATTATTTAGAAACTTCAAAATATCACGTTTTCGTTGAAACAAAGTTTCAATTAATTTTGTTGACCACATATTGTTAAATTTGATAATTTCAGGCATATAAATATTGTTTGTTACTTTAATTGTATTTTTAGCGTTGGTGGAAGAATTTTACGGTTAATAATAATTCAATAATAAAGAGCAAGAGGAATCTTACTCCACAAGAGAATACAATATTTTCATCTCTAATGAGTTACTCTTCAAAATAAAATAAGAATCTTGAGTAATAAACAACAGTATCGTGTATATATTTATATATGAAGAGCTCTTCAGCCCTTAAACTCTTTTGTGTGTGTGTGTGGCTGAGGATGACTTGTAGTAGAAGTGGGTTTGGGCGGAAAGATGTACTTAAAGGAAATGAAATTTAAAGTGGACCACATTTGGACTAGTTGTTTGTCAAATGGCTCTCAAGTTCTCAACCACACACACATATAGGTCAACTCAAAATTTAAAATTGCATCACTTAGTAAGGACAATCATGTATTGTTTGGTGGGATTCAGATGCGCACGCGAAAAAAAAAACTAATAATGATCAAATTTTTCATTTTTTGGTTTCACAAGAGGGGAAAGGATCATGGTTTAGCGAACTCGCAAATGGCAAAACATATATAATGCTTTCTGTCCTTTTCATGAACAATGACAGCTTCACCAAGTTTGTCTTCTATTGGAACTCATGATCACACCAAGTTACAAACACCTCTTTAATATATGTTAGTGTAAGAACGCCTCTAATTTGAGAATTCGAATAATGGTTGAGTCAAATTTTAATTATTATTTTCACTTGTCTCTCTTGGTTTGTCATGGTGTGGCAAATCCAATGAATTTATTTTATAGTTTGTTCATGTATGAGACTTTTGTTTTTCCTTTAATTTAGTTCGAACATTTTGCACCATCAATTGCTACTTGATATACTCAACTTTGATCAAAGTTAGTGCATGTTTGAATTATAATTACACAATTTAAACCTAAATTATAAAGTAAGTAGAAATATAAACTTTTTTATTACCTCAATTCAAGATTTACAATATATATATATATATATATCATTTCATTTGTCTCATCTGACAACAAGATTGAAACAATTAGCATTATTAAAATCGGGGAAAATGATCATCACTGTACCCAGCAACAATATGAAACCCCAATGCTTGTCAATCAATACTGATCACCAATGATACTATTATTGATATAGCGCTAAGATTAATTGACATCTGTAAAACTTTGTGAGAAAAGAAATATATATCTTTTTTTATAAATTCGACCTTGAATTGTTAACATTATTTTAATAGTGATGTATATAAAACACATTTATAAATATGTAATCTAGTAATCAATAATTATTTGTATTTAAAAAGTATTTTATATATTAAAATAAAGTAATATAATAAAATATTTGAAAGGGATAGGAATTGTGCGAGGTCACAAATGACGTGTGGATGACGAAGTAATTTACATGTTTAAAAGCCATGATGCAATATCTGCAACTACGAGAATTTTAAGTGTAAAAAATAAAAAAGCAAGAGAAATAATTAGAGTATGGACCCGGTATTGATTTTGGAATAGGGAAATTTTATTCTTTAAAATTAATACGAAGAGGGGAAGAGGTTAAAAGAGAAAGTGAGGTTTTATTTTTACTTCTTTTTTCTCATCAAAAGCAATTTGATCAAAGTTTAAAAAGAAGTCAAACACACCTGTACATAGAAGGATTTTGAAGTCCAAAAGAATAATATAACTAAGCACCCCAAGATAGATGTTAGAATACATATATACAATATGGATCTAAAAAATAAACAGATTTTTAACTTAAAATAACATTTAAAGATTCCAAGAAGAAATTATGTAAACATTTATCATCATTTGATTTTGAATAGCTTTCACAGTAATATAATCACGAGAGTAATGAACAAATTTTCTGTCAGCAGAGACTATGACTTTCCTCCTTAACTATTTATGCTATTTCTTTCAGCTGTCATTGCATTGCAAACATAAAAGGTGAAAGACCTATTGTTGATAACATCAACAGGGTTGTATATAGGTACGTAATGAGAAATATGGTAGTTTGGTGGTGGTGGTGAAGATTTAGGATAAGGATAAGGAAAAATAATCTAAAAAGGAATAAAATAAAAAGAATTATACTAGAAAGATAGAAAGTTTTCATCTAAAAGAGAGGAGTTGAAACTCAAATGGAGAGAAATGCACTTACTTGTTGCTTGCCCTTGTTCTCTGAACCTATTCCCTCTAGGCTCTAGGAATATTTCATTTGTCTTAAGCGATTAACTTGTTATTTTTGGCCTTTTGATTGATATGTATAAAAAAATTCACTCATTGTTTAACATTGAAAAACCCAAATAAAGAGGAGTTTACTTCTATAAAACTCTTTCCAAACTATTATACCCAACTCAAACCTATAAAACGGCTATCTCACCACTTTAACCACACTTTCATTATTATACTTGTTTTAATGTTATGTCAAATAACAATATAATATTTAATGAATAAATTAACAAAAAAATTGAACTTGAGAATGGTGTAGCGTTTCTGTTTCCACACTAGTGGTATTCTTAACATATAAATACTTAAGATATTTTTTATTAATTAACTTGTATTTTTATCAAATCTTTTGTAAGTTATACTTGATTATTTTTATGTTTGATTTTTTAAAATTATTATAAATAAAATTCTTATCTTTCCTCTTATTTATTGTTCTTTATTTATTTATTTTTTGAGCATATACATTGTCCATTGAAGATAATATTGCTCACGTTGAATAAAATTATGAAGATAATATAAAAAAAGATGTTGTAAAAATAAATTGTGAGAAGGTGAAATAACATTTTAGAAAATATGGTCTAATAATAGCGGATAACCATGTTATTTGTAGTTAATTAAGTAAAAGCTTCGTTAAGAATTTGAATATCAATTTTATATTAACTTCTTAAAATGGTTGGTTTATTTTATAAATTTATTAATCCCAACGTAAATAACGTGCCGTGACCCATAACTTATATTGTATAACAATCCAAAGCAGTTGTTTTGTGTCTTTGTTATATGCGCTCTCTTTTACGAAATATGAGATAAAACTATAATGAAATTAAAATTAAAATAAATGGGAAACAAATGTAGAGGGAAAAGATTTTAAGAGATGAGATTTAATAAGTTCTGCATTATTGTCAATCAGTGTCGAAGTGTCCTTTTCATAACTTTTGGTTAGACATTAGGTTGTTCTGCTAAATAGTTTTATTTTTGTAATTGTTTAGAAATTTGAATCATATCTGACACTGGGTTGACCCTTAATTCAACTTATAAGATATCTCAACGTCAAATTGCGGATTTTATTTACTTTTTCTTGAAAACGATTGTAAGAAATAATTAGAAAATGTTCTCACCATCAAACCCCTGAAAACTAAATCAAGGTATCGATTACTCAACTAAGTTAGACTGTTTATGCGTCTAAATAAAAGAAATTCTACTGTCTTATGTCTTGTAAGTTGCAAGGTCCACCGTAACTAATGTATGAAAACTTAAAGGGGATGTTTGATGATGCGGATAAAAAGATAAAATATGATAATTTACTTTATTATATTTTTAAAAAATATATTAAATCAATATAATATTATAGTTTATTTTTTATTTTTCATATTCCATTCTGATAATTAAAATCTTTGGAAATTATAAGGAATGGATAACTTTTTTTCTTGTTATTCTTATATATACTTAATTGCTTTTTATCTTCTTTATATTTTATAAAATAATTTACTTATTTCATAAAATATAATTATATTTTTTATAAAATATTATGTGACAATATTTTATAAAATTTATATTAACTTTTTAATGTTTTTAATTTTTATCAAAATAGTTTACTTTATTTCATAAAGTATAAATTTGAAATTTTTGTAATTTATTTTAGTTTGGATTATTAATTATAACAAAAGTATTTTAAATTTAAATTTCAAAAAATTTAAAAATGAAAATATTTATTAAAATTTGAATATTAATTTTTAATTTTATATTTAGACAAAAATAAAAATTTTAATTTTAAAATTTTTAATAATATTTTATATTTTTTACATATTTCTATACAAAATCAGAAAATAATAAAATAAATTTAAAAGGTTATATTTAATTTTTAAAAATGATAGTTTTATGATTTTCATATAATTTTTATCCTACTATATTATGTTTAGTTTATATAAAATGTCGTATATCTAATTTAATATGTTAGGATGTATTAAATATAAATTTGTTAAAATAAGCTTGCAAACTTAATTTTTTTCTATATAATTAAGAAAGTTATGATATTTAAATTTAGAATTTACAGTTTAATTTATTTAAATTTTGATATGATTTTTTAATAAATAAATAATTTAAAATTTATTTTAAATAAGCAAACTAAATTTAAGTTTAAAAACAAATCTATTTTGTTTATCTAAATATTTATATATATATATATATATATATTAGTTTATTTTAATATATTATACGATATAAGATATATATATTTTTTATTTTAATATATCAAATTTATAAATACTTTTAATCTCATATATATATATATATATATATATATAATTTAATAATTTTTTATATTATAAGGTTTAAATTTGTAAATTTTTTTAATTATTTATATTTATAAAATTTAAATTTATTTACTTATTTTTATATTATAGATTTTTAAATATACTCATAAGTTTAATAGACCTTAAATTAAATAGGTAATAATAAAAATTTATAATAGGTAATAGATTTAAGTTTAAAATTAAAAATTTTAAACATATCAAAATTAAACAAACAAAATGTAATATAATCTGATTTATTTTTATTTTCTAAATCCAACCAGTGTACCTTAAATTAAATAAGTAATACTTAAATAATAATAAAAATTTATGATAAGTAATAGATTTAAGTTTAAAATTAAAAATTTTAAACATATCAAAATTAAACAAACAAAATGTAATATAATCTGATTTATTTTTATTTTCTAAATCCAACCAGTGTACCTTAAATTAAATAAGTAATACTTAAATAATAATAAAAATTTATGATAAGTAATAGATTTAAGTTTAAAATTAAAAATGTTAAATAGATCAAATCTTAACAGGCAAAATCATAATCTAATATGATTTGATTTATTTTTACTTCGAAGTCCAAAAAAAAAATTTCTCACCTTCGAAATGTTAAAATATTTTGTTTCTATTTCATTCTGATTGAGCTTCCTTAAAGTCTTAAATATAAATGAATACATAAAAGTATTGTAAAATTACAAAAGATAAATGATTTGATAACCAATCAAATAAGTTACATTCTAAAATTTATTTAACACATTTGATGGTACTAAAAATTTCTCCAAATTTTATGAAAAGTTATTTGGACTAAATTTTAAGATAAAAAAAAATAAACCATTCATAAAATTCTAATATTATATAAGTATTTCTTCTCAAGGAGAGAAATTAAATTAAACGGTGTTTTAAGAGGATCAAATACCCTTTAGATCTTTATGAATAAGGTTATCTAGAAATCTGCATATCTAAATCTTGTCATATATTTTTCTCTAAATTAACAACATAATATTTTTAATTATCATACTTAAATTATGCACAAGGCCACACTCAAAAACATTAAATTTAAAACAATCTCTAATCAATTTTTCACAACAATCTTATCAGATCATATTTGAAAAGTCAATTTTATCATAAATGTATTTAACTTTAATTTTTTTTATTAGAGTTTCATCAACCACAAAATAATGTAATAAATAAAATATAAAAAAACATTTTTTATAAAAAAATAATAAAATAAATAAAATATTAAATATTAAAATAATTTAACGTAAAAATTATATGATAAATGTTATCATTTTTCACATTATATATAAAAAAATCTCAAAATTTTAAATTTATTCAACATAAACCTTATGCAACATCAAAATTTTTACAACATTTAGATGTCTGGAGGATGATAAAAAGAGTTTATTAGGAACAGTGTTTTTATTTTAGTTTTTAAAAGTTATTTTATAAAATTATTTTTAATATTTTTAAAATAAAAATAAAATATATTTATGAAGAAAAAAATCACACATAAAATAATATGAATACGATAATAAAAATTAAAATAATTTAAAGTTGTTTTTATTTTTTAATTTTAAAATTTTAAAAATATTTTTTAAATTAGTTTTTAAAAATTTCACTTATCAAATAAAATTTAAATTTTAAAAATATAAAATTATTTTTAAAAATATAAAATAAACAAACCTTTAGATTTATGAAAATGATTTACGATATTTTGATACTTTTGATGAGTAACATCATTATCAACTCCCTACACCATTTTTATTTAACGAAGTGGTAATGGTTGCCAAATTTAATTATAGGATTCGTGCAAGCTTTAATATTTTTAACATGTGTAACCATTATATATTATTAAATGAGGTAAAGCCCCTAGCTAGTATCATCCAGTAATTCCACAATCTTCATTAACAAAATTTGTGAAACCCATGTCCCTTTACTATATGTAACTTGAACATCATAGTAATTTCACTTGCATCTCCTGTTATACACTCTAGAACTGTAGAACAATAACAGGAACAAAGGAATTTGAACAAACGAATCAGTGCAGTCGTAATTAATTTAGCACCGTCAGAATTCCAAAGAACATGGATAATTAAATTATCACTTAATAAAAAATATTAAATTGAGCTTTTTACATAAACACACTCTAAATTATGCTTTCATATATATTTACCTCGAGTAATGAAGTTGCCGTGAGGATACAACTGAATGGTATATTCGTGCCAAAAGATTAGTTCAAATAAGTTTCTGAATTAATTCTTCACATGTTTGACTTTGTTTCTCTTTGATCACTTTCACTTTTGACACATGGGTGGCTAGAGAAAAAGCAACGAAGAAAATGAGCATCCTTCATGTATGTAAAATCAATTAAAAATTTGATGTAGTCTCCGAGTCGGCGTTTAAAAAATAGAAAGTGTGAATTATTTTCCATAGGATATATAAGAGGACAAAATAACCGAAGATAGTAGGGGTGGAAAAAAACATGATCCAAAGGCCATTGGAATTTTGTATTTAAAATATTATGTATAGAATATTAGTAATATGACTATCAATTTCCTATTGAGAATGATTGAATGTTTTATTTATAATCTACTGAGATATTGCCTTTTGCTTGTCTGCCAACATCATTCCTTTTCTACATTTTTTTAAGTTACTAAAAAAAATTAGTAATTAATTTGGTCATAAGTATAGATGCATTTGAGAATGAATTTTACGTTCATCTCATCAATCATCACGCAACGCATAGAGGAAGCTGTCATTATCAACGTGAATTTGTTCAAGGGAGCATTGAAAATCTAATTTTTATTGGATATATATATGTAGCAGAAGAAGCTAATGTTTGGAAACAGTTCTATATCATCTTAAGTTAATATATAAAAGGGAAGAATGAGAAAAACACACAAAGAAATTAAGCATATATATGCCATATATTTGGTTTGGACGATAGGTGAGAACGATATATGCATAATAATTATTTGGAATGGAATTAGAAATTTAGAATGTAAATGGGAAGCTAATGGGGTAGTGTGTGGGTAAATATAATAATATATAAACAAAACCATGTTTGGATAAGATTAATTGGATGCCTTGAAATGCGTACACGCAACGCCAACAAGAGCAATTTTGTCAGGTTCATGTAGCCAGACCATCATTTTCCCCAAAAGCACAGTGACAATTCGTTTTAAATTCTTGGCCTTTTATGGTGGAGAGATTGTGAATGCATTATCCCTTAAATCCCCACATAAATAGTTCATTGCTCGCATATTCTAAGGAAAAATAGAATTAGTAATAATAAACATCTCATATATATATATATATATATATATATATATATATATATATATTCACCATCAAATTTCTCAAGTATATATCAGTGGTCACAACTTTATTTTCTCACCTAGAATGTTTGGTAACTTAGATTAGAGTCTGAAAGTTCATGAAGATAACTTGTATCTTTTAATTTTTTTAATATAACCTATTAAATTTTTTATTTTATTATAATTAATTTCATAATATAATTTTTTATATCTAATAAAAAATTAAATAAATACTTAATTAAACTATCTATCCACACACACTATAAATAATTCATCTTTACTCTTTCCTCGTTCATTCACTCTACATTTTCTGTGTCTAACTATTTAAATAAACATATATACACAAAAAAAAAAGTAAGTTTAATTTGTTTAATTTTTATGAAATAGCTAGTAAATGACTAAATGAGGGAGGTAGGAATTTATTTAATCTCATGGAATGATTTATGATATTTTTATAAATATTTAAATTTATTTTAATATTTTTATAAATTTATCAAAATAATTTTGTTTAACTTATCTCGATAAATTTTACAGTCAAACTTATAAATATTTTCCTATTTGATAAAAATTTATTTAAATTGTTTAACTAATCTATTTACATATAAATGCGTCCCAAATCTTATAACAATCGGTTAAGTTGATGAATACGCATAAATTTATATATTTAATCTTTGGTAGAAACTACATAAAATTTTAAAGGTCCTTTTTTACAAAGAAAAATATTGAATGCATTAAAGATTCATATAATTAGTAGGTAACTATATTATTTAAATACATTGATAGATGTTCGAACTGTAATTATATACAGAGAAAAATGTTTTATTAAAAGAGATAAAAAATATTTTGATAACTTTTATACTTCAAAGAGATTAGTCTTTATACGCAGATTAATATTGTTGGAAGAAAGAAGATAACAACTCCCATAGAAAACCACGAAAAATTATTTCCTCCCACAAGAGCCTAAATTAATATCACTATCGCATATAAATCTTGCCACCGAATTCCTTGTACTGATTGATCCAGAAATTAACTTATATTTCGTAAAATACTAACAGATTATAATATTCGCATTGTAGCTAGGACTAGGAATACTTTATAGTTAAATAAAAAATGTGAACAAAATTTAATAATAATAATAATAATAAATATATATATACTTATTTTAATTAAATTTTTTTAAATATAGAGTAAACTTAAAAATATTTAAAATTTAAATAAATACGTGTATAATTAGTTTTAAAAATTTATTTTAAAAATATATCATTACTTGGAAAATAATACACTAATATATTAACAATTCTTAAAAAATTAAAATATTTATTAAAACAATACTAAATAAAATATATAATATTAACAAATAAATATTGAAAGAATGAAAAATAAGACATTATTTTAAAAAAAATTAATCATTTAAAATATAATTAATCTTTTATTATATAAAAAAATATTAGTCAAATCACAATACATTTTTTTAATATAATATAATTATTAAAATTATAATAAATATAAAATATAATATTAGTTATATATGGTTAGAAACTAAATTTTAAATTTAACTCAATCTTATTAAAAATTATCCTTACTTTATATATATTTGATTAATTATTTTTTTAATTTACATAAAACTCTAACCCACCTCTTATATTTAAAGTTGAACATCTAGAATATAAAAAAAATATACAAATGGAAAAATTATATATATATATATATTTATTCAACTAACAAATTTATAATATATTTTAATATTATGTTAAAAAATTAAATTTTTATTTAAGTTAATCTTATAAATTAATTCATAAAATTAAAATTATTCTTATCTTATATATATATATATATATATATATATATATATTATTGATTATATCTTTATGTGAAACTTTAATATATATTATTGTAACAATATTATTAGAAAATATTACTAGATAACACTTCTGAATAAAATAATTATTTAAATAAGAAATATTATAAAAATATACAATAACATTCACATGAAAATATCATAAACGTGATTAAAAAAAAGTAGTTATTAAAATATGAAACAATATTTTTGTTTTATGGCTATACCTCCCAAGTTAGCTAAGAAAAATAGAAGTATTTAATGAAATGAAATAAAATAAATTTTATAAGTTCTATTTAATTCCATGTTATTTGAATGACTCAAATAATTAAAATGAATGTCATAGTATTTTTTTTCATACTCTTTTGAAATATTTTATTTTCTCAAATTTTTTATAAATATTTTAGTTTATGTATTTTATTTTGAATCTTGATACTTTTTATTTATTTATTTTTATATTTTTATATAATAATTAATGTTTATATTTATAAAAATATATCAATTTTTTTCGTTTATAAATAACCTGTACAAACCATGCGTTTAATAACTAGTTGAAAATTAAAAAAAATTATAATAGTTAAACAGAAAGAAATGTATTATATAATAAATTTTAAGTTTTTGAAACTATAATATTAGTTTATTATTATTTTATTTATTTTATAAAATTAATAAAATAAACTAGCAATATAAAAAAAATATATTATCTTCTAATTATAAATTGTTATATCAATAAGAATGACTGACTTTTGTTATATCTACTTTAAAGGTTGTATAAATAATTTTTTTGAGTTGATTGATAATATACTTTTTTATATTGATAATATATTAAAATTATATTTTTATTTTATTTCTTCATTTAAATTCCACTAATACTTTTTCCATTTTTTTAACCCTTGACGTTTATATATTCATATTTAACTTTTAAATTGTATTTTACAAAATATGTTCATATATTTTTCAGCCATGAATCACATCCATAGATATACAAAAGAAAGATCTAAAATAAAAAGATAAAAAATTAATTTTAGATACTTTCATATTAATATATTATTTTTGGTACAGTATATTTATAAAGTTATTAGACAAAAATAATATTAGTGATATAAAATACAATGATTAAAATTTAATAAAACGCAATGGATAGACTGCATAAAATAAAATATAAACACAATGCATCTCATCTCATCACATGAAAAAATAATGAAAATTTTCATTTTGTAGCAATTCACCTGGAAACAAAAGAATTACTAATTAATAAAAAAAAAATCGTAATCAGGCAGCGCACATGCATATATTAAAAATCTCAATTAAAAAACTAATAAACATTTAATAAATATGAACTTATTGAGTTGGATTCATTTTAATTTACTTTTTTAAGGAAAGAAATGTGAAGGGGCATGCATCAAAGAGAAGATGGGTTTTGCATGCATATATGTGTATATGCGCACCCTTCAAGAAGAGAGTTAAAGATAATAAAGATGGTAATTATTTTGAGTTTAATCTTAAACCTTTCTTTCTAGTATAACTCATAACAAGTGCCTAACCTAGCTAGAACACCAAAAAGGGGGGGAAAATTAAAAGGTCCATACAAACTTAAAAGCAAGATGAGAGTGATGAGTAGTGGAACTCATAGGATATCACAATTGAAATGATGCGAAAGCATGCATATCACAATATCATCCATGTGTGTTTGTCTTTTGTTTCTGACCCAAGTAAAAAACCAACTGCTTGTTATTAGATAGTCACATTACCATTTAGCATTCTTTTTGGGGGCGGGTGGATTATAGATTTATAGGGTTCTTCTTTAATTTAAGAAAGAAAAGTTGTAGTAGGGCTAACTCTAGCTACCTTTTGTGGGTATTGTATTAAGGTGCTGATTTATATTTTTATTAACTAATTAATCCGCCTTGGGATCGTCAAGATTCAAGGGGCACAATAATGATAATAATTTTAAAGCATGTGATGAGGAATCCAATGAGGAAAATGTTTTTGATATGGATTTTGAAAAAAGCACACTCTTTTTAAAAAATTTTTTTTGGGCCAATATAAGGGTTCAAAAACGACATTTCAAGTTTCAATATTGTCGTTTGTATGTGTTACACAGATAATTTTGGGTTATGAGTACAATGTGCTATATAATTATGATATTGTCCAAGAACATGCTGCTCATCACGCCAGTACCTTGTGTCGGCAGTGGACATCGATATTAATTCTTCCTTTGGTTATGCGACGAAAAAAGACAAAAGTTTGGAGGATACCCTAAGATTAACACGCTAATTAATAATTATGGATTAAAGAAAGTTATAGCAGTAGTTTAATTAGCCATTACTTTTAGTAACGTGTTTAAATAGCAATTACTTTTAATAATAACTTTGCCCATTTATTTCTTGTTAATTATAGTGCATATAATTTGACCCAAAAACTTTATAGGCCACAAGTTGCGTGCACTCTTTTGGTTTAAATTCAGTTCGGGTTATGTTTTGACCATAAATGTTATTAATGAGAGAGTCAAAATATATGTTGAACAAGGACATATAAAAAGGAAGCAATCTGAAGAGGTTAATGATTAAAAAACAAATTAATGATCCAATATACTTTTTTCTCGGTCGTTTAATATTATTTTATATATATTAAGAAGATTAATTAATATTATTTTTTTATATTTTAATTTTTCTTATTAGTTAAATTTTTTGTTATTTAATATTATTATAAAAATAAGAATATGATATATGAAAGAAATAAACATTATGTTACACTTCTAAATATTTAATTTTTTTCTAAAATTGTGACAGATAAAAAACAAAAAAGTTATTAAAGTAAAACACGTACCGCAAAAGGTATTGGAATTGGGAGGGAGGATCCAACATATTAATTCAAGTAAAACAATATACTTTAAAAAAATTGCCAGAAATTTCGTTGAATTATAATTAACACGTAAACGAATGAATAATTATTGTTGAATATTAAAAATTTGTTCTAAATGATTTTATAAAAATAAAAAAACTAAATGTACTGCATTGTCTAAATTTAAATTAGTTTAATCAACATAATGAATGATGTATGTTTAATAAAATAAGGATACAAAGATATCTGTGTGAGTAGAAAAAATAAAAAAGGAAAAATAACATAAAAAGAGAGGTGGGAAAGGGGAATATATGAGAAAGAAGGTAAGGACAAGAAAGAAGTGGTGCTTGGCGGTGTTTGTTTCTCGGGAAAACATGGAAGAAAGGCAAATAAAATAAAATGAGAAAAGTGTGTGGGGGAAAAAGGAGGGTGTGTCATGTATGTGTGTGTGCTATTAAGAAAAGACAACACACCTACGACAAAGATTTGGGAGTACGGTCAAGAGAAAGCCATCCCTAGCTAGCTATCCACAATTCCACATAGCTATCTATATTCATTCTAATATTCATATTTCATTTTCTCATTCGACAAAACTATTTCAATTAATTCTTTCCAACTCTCTGTTCAGGCATTCTTAGCTCCACATTTAAGGGTTTCTTTGTTTCTTTCTAACATCAAAATGCGGATTAAGGGAATGTTTGTCTGGAATAAATAAAATTCATTACTAATATTATACCACCTCCTATTTTGTTATAAAAAAATATATTAGTTTATTAAGATCAGTAAAAGTAGTTAAAATAACTAATGTTATAAATTTTAATTTTTTTTAAAATTTAATATTAAATATTTATATAAAGAATAATCAAATATTCTGTTAACATAAATTTTATGTTAAAATAAAAATATAAAAATTAGTAATTAATATATATATATAAATGAATGTATATTTTTTATAAATAAGATAGAAAATATTCACGATTGTTATAAAAAAATTTGAAGGTAATATAAATTGTTATAAATTTATGATTGTTGTATCCAACCAAAGGAATAATCCCATCATCGGTTTATGTTAATTATTGATTTATTATCTTTAAAATATGCGATCAAGATGCTCGCAGCAATTAGAAATTTTGCAACATGTGTACGACCTTTCAAAAACCCGGGAGTTTTTTTTTTCCCCGATAAGACAATTGTACCCATCGTACCTTTTTATAGATTACATGTATTTTTTTATGGGAAATATTATACTCAAATAAGCTAGAACTATTACAGCTATATATTTAATATTATTGATTAAATTAATTTAATACATGTTTGATTATTGATTAAATTAGTTTAATACATGTTTAATGATATAATAAATAATTTAATTGAAATAAAAATTATTTTATTATGTGACGAATGCTTCTGGTTTCTATTCCATTTCTTATATTATCTCACATAACAAACGAGTGCTTTTGGTTTCTATTGCGTTTCTTATATTATTTCACATAACAACTAAATAAATTATTTTTTCATCTTACCTTATTCTATATAGTTGTGGTAAAAGCAATTAAATAATACCTTTCAATTTTCTCTTTTCTTATGTTTTCCCTCTATATTAATGTTTTAAAAGGCTAAATTAAAGATGCAACTAGGTTTCAGTTAGATCAGTTTACCAGAAAAAATACCATCCTGTTGTAATTTACCAATAAAAAAAATACCCTGTTGTAATTAAGTATGGTTAAACTGAAAATATAATAAGGGGTAATTAGATCGAAAACATAGTCATTTACAGTTCATTGACTAAATTTACATGCATATTTAGTCTAAGTTTTAAGTATGAATGTGTGTGTCACTGTTGGAAGGTTATAATTAAATCAAAGATAAAAAAATTGCCAAGTTATAAAATTTCACACACGTTAAGTGTGTGTGTGTGTTTTTTTTTTCTGTGTAGACTACATATATCCGATGAGGTAGGATATTATGAATGGTAAAAAAAATTCTTTTAAATTTTTAATGTAATTGTGTATTTAAGATTTAAACTCAAAATTTTAAAAAAATACTAATTAATCTACATTTTCGGTAATTTAATTGTTATGTTTGTCTTTCTATTAGCTACTCCATCAATAAAACTATATTTTCTTTCGAATTAAATGCACAATAAATTAAAAGTATGAAAAAATCATATAAAAAAAGTAAAAAATAAATATTTATATTTTATATTATTTTGGGAATTTTACACTTAAATTCATTATAAATTTTCATTTGAAATAAAATATTTTAAACATAAATCACTTTACTTCAAAATTACTTATAACTAATATTACTTTTATAAAATCATTGGTATACTTTTTATTTTTATTTTCACAATCGTTACAATACCTATCTCTTTTAATTTATTTGAAAATTTACGGAACGGTTAATAATGGCTTATCAATTTCAAAGAACAGTTACAAAACCATTTTCCATTATTACTTGAGGTAACAATTTTTTAGCGTTGGCTTGAAAAGCGATGCTAGAGATGTCCTAAGCCCGTTGATGTAAAATGTTGTACTGTCCTAAACATACACTATATAAGGTTGATGATGTTAATGCTTTGATTTGATTTAGGCTTAACAGTATTTCGATCTTCTAATTTAATACAAGAGTAATTTTTATTTTTTAATTTTAATTTATTTATTTTTAAATATAATAAATATGATATAAGATTAATTTTTTTATTCAATTATTTTGTGTAATTATTATTATTAAAATAGTAAATTTAAAGATAATATTTTAATATTGTTAAATTATTATAAACTAATGTAATTTTTTTTATCTATATCTTATTTTGAAATCATAAAATGATAGTATAAATTTTAAAATAAAAAATTTATGTTATATAAAAAAGTTAAATAATTAACGTTTATTTTTTTAAAAATATATATAAAATAATAAATAATCAATTTATATATTTAAAATATTATAAAATATTTTTATAATATAATATATTTAAAATATTATATAAATTATCTATTAATCCCTTCCATTAATTCTGTTGCATATGAATTTAAAAATGTTAATTTTGACTAATAGTAGTCATGATAATATATATATATATATATATATATATATATTAAATTATCAATTTGAATGGCATAATAATGCAGATTTTGATAATTTATATATTATTTTGATTTTATATTTTATAATATGTATATTTATTATTATTTTATATATTTTAAATTTTGTATTAAATATTAATTTTTTAATTTTAAATTCTCAAATATTAATTTTATGGTTTTGAAATGAGATGTAAATAATATTTTTCATATCAGTTTATGATAATTTAATAATATTAAAATTTTATCATTTAAATTAGCATTTTGTATTAATAATTAAAATAACAAAAATTAATTTAATATTTTACATTAATATATAGATAAAAAATTAATGATAAATTGTTTTTGTTTTCTTTTAAAACTAATAAATTAAAATTAAACAAAAATAAAAAACCGAAATTCCCCTGAATAACATTATATTCATAATTCTAAATAAAAATTCCATTTTATTTTAAAAAATTAGGAGATATAAATACAATTTAATCTTTGTTTTAGCTGTTAACTTCTCACACATTTTCAAAAACTTAATAATAGATAATTTATATACTATTTTATATTATTAATCTTAAATGGCATAACAATAAACATCTTCATAATTTATATAATATTTTATATTTGTATTTAATTATAAAAATATATTTTATAATATTTTTAACATGCATTTATTATTACTTTTTTTAAAACTTTTTCAAGCTTCCAAATTCATGTTTATTTTGCTGCACCTAGCCCTTGCCAGTTATGCCTGTCTGCTCTGTTTCTTCTTTTTAAACTATTCATTTTTCATTTATCAATTTTTTATTTTCTATCTTTTATTTTAAAATTTTGTATTAATGATGTGTATGTTATTTTTAGAATTTTGATATTTGGACCAAAGAAAGAAAAAATTCAAGAATTTGAAATAAATAAATAAATTGTAAAATAAGATAAAGAAAAATTAATCCTGATAAAATTAGATATTCACATATATTTTTTAAATTATTTATCATAATTTCAACAAAATATTTGTTTATTTAGATACAGGTAAAAATAAAAAAAAATTACAATTTGATTTACATTTGTATATTTTAAATCTAACGATTATAAATTTTTATTTATTTTTAAATAAAAAAAGGATCATACATAGATAAGATAAAAATGAATCTAATGTATGTTTTAGCATGTGTAATAATATATATTTTATTTAGAATCTCTCAAATTCTGAAGTTATATTGGAATTTGATTATATCAAGTGAAGTCATGTTATAAAATTAGTTAGAGGGGGTAAAATTCTTTCATAATATTTTATGGTTTAATTAAATTTTTAGTTTTTATTTCATATTTAATTTTAAGTTTAACTTTTATTTTTTATAATTTTTGTTTCTGATTTATTTATAAATTGACTGATTTTGATTCCTGTCATTAAATTTGTTTATACTTTTAATTTTTTTTAAAAAATCCGGAACTGAACTTTGATTCCTATTAAATGTGTTAACTTTTGTTAATATATTATTTACAGAAATATATAGAATATAAATTTCAGGAACTAAATATTTATTTAAATAATACCATTATTTAATATAAATTTTGAATAGAAAAATTAAAATCTAGAATTTTTATAAAATAAAAGACTAAAATTATAAAAAAAAAATATGAAAGAAAAGAGACTAAAAAAAATAAAATGAAAAACTAAAATTTTGGTAAACCTTTTGTCATTTACAAAACTCGATTTTGATATGTTATTCTAGAAAATTAAATTGTCTCTCACTAATTAAATCAAATAGTATTGATAAAAATATAATATTTAGAATAAATTAAAAGAACACCAGATAAATAATATTGTAAGATATTGATTGGAGTGCAAGAAATAATGAAAAGAAAATTGGTTCAAGCATGCACCTTTGCTTGGTGGAAGAGTTAAAGTGATATTATGTGTCAAGATATTCACCATGCGGTTATTTGCTCTCTTTATATCTTTTAGCTTTGGAGATATGGTTTGGGTCGAAGGATGTTCACCTGGGACTGAACCTCTTTTAATTCATGATTTGGTATTCGTCCATGTACCCTCAATTTTTCTAATGAAAGCTTTTTTATTAAAAAAGGAAAAAGTAAAATTATGACATTGTATAATTTGGAAGGTGTCTTTAATTTTAACATCTTGTCCACATGAGCTGAACGTTATTATCTCTAGTTTTATTAATTTATTTTTATATATAAAAAATTTATTACAAAACTAAAGACATGAAAAAGCATTTGTTGGGAAAAATACTATATAAAAAATTATTACAAAATCATTTAAATCTAAAAATACTATTTATTGGAAACAAATAAGAATACACAAAAACCGCACGCGAATGAATAAAAGCATACCAATTGAATGCCGTTTCAGCCTTTTCCCCCTCAATAGATTGGTTTGAAAGGAAATGGTTAATGCTTTTGTCGCAGTGCCACCAGCTCATACGTGTCTTTTTGTGAGTAAGAATTTGCAACGAATAACAAATCTAGTTAAATTATTACTTAGATAATTTTAATTGAGAAATAAATCATAAAAATGAGTGATAGAAATGATTATCACTTTTCTTTCTTTTCTCTCTCCCATTTCTTTGTTACTTTGTACATTAAAGCAAGTACACTTTGATATTGACTTCTTTACTTCTACATACAAAATCTTACTTTTTTTTTTATTTTCAAAAGGAACTGATTTAAGTAATTATGTGTTAGAATTTTCCCTCCATGCATATTTTGATCAGCAAATCACCAGCCTTTATATAAGTAAATTTGATTTATGTGTAATTCACATGATTTTTTTTTTGTTTCGTTTCATTTTTAAAAAAATTATGAAATTATCTTCATGAGATCATGAAAATCATGTAATTTTTCAATATGATAACTTTGCAAAATATTTTACTTCCTTATCATGTCACCGTTAAATAATTTTGAGTTCAATATATTTTTAATTTTTTTAAAATTCTAAAAAAAATTAGTTTTAATATCTTATTTTTTAAAAAAATATTTTTTAAATTAACATGTGATATACATAATATTTAATGGTTCAATAACAAATAATTAAAAATTATTTATTTTAAAAAATAAGGAATTAAAACCAATCATTTAAAAAATAAGATACTAAAATCAGAATTTTAAAATTTTTAAAAAGTTAAAAATATTTAATTGAATAATTTGTATAATCTTAGAATTGAAGATCAAAATTAAGTATTTTTATATATCACAATATCAAACTTAACTTAAATATGCTGCTGACTCGTTGGCGGTTTGATAAAAATATTTTAGCTGTAAGGCTTTATTAATACAGAGAATAATTAGCTGTAAGGTTGAAGATTTGATACAAAAATATATATAAGACAGGGAGTAATTAAGGCATTGAGAAGTGGTTAATGAAATGGAATAAGTAGTGAATGCGAATGGAGTGAGGGATAAGGTGTGAGTGTTTAGGTTGGATAAGTCAAATTAAATTTCCCAAATTTTAGACGTCTCATCTATTAAAAGGCTTTGGCAATGTAAGAGTCTTAAAAGCACGCCACGTGGGAGATATGATACAAAAATCGTGCACTCGAGAGTGGCTATGGTTAGACGCATATATTGGTTTTCTTAATTATGGGAATTGCTACCACCTTTTCTGTCCCACTTTAAGATAAAGCAAAAGCAAGGTAGGGGAAATAGAAAAGCAAAGGAAGAAAAGAAAAACATGAAAGGAAGAAAGAAAAGAAAAGAAAAGAAAAGAAAAGCAATAAAGAAAGGGTAGAAAAGAGAGGAAACAAAGACAAAAGGTTCTCAAAACTCCATGATTATTCAAATTCTCTCAAAAACAGTACCAAGCAATAGTAGTGTTCCCCCTACTTAATCAAACCATAAGGGAAGCAACTCTCAAAGTTTCTACAAAGACCCTGTTTGGGCTCGATTGGAACAACATCAAGAAAGAGAAACAAAAGTTTCTTTTTTCTTTTCTTTTCTTTTCTTTTCTTTTGTAGAGAGATCTATCAAAGAAAGAAGAATGAATAGAGGTGTCTTGCAAAGCTCACCGGTGCAACAAATGATGGCCGGGAACCCTAACAATTGGTGGAACATCAATACCATGCGCCCTCCAACTCCTCAACCTTCTCCTCCTTTATTTTCCACTCCTTCCAATTTTCTAACTCCTTATACCCCTTCTTCTTCTTCTTCTTCTTCACTTCTTCTTCCTTCTTGGCATGACAATCAAGACCTACCCGAGTCATGGAGCCACCTTCTCATGTAATAACTCTTTCTCCTTCACTCACACACTCTTCATAAATTACCTCATAAAAATAAGTAATTACTTTTTATTTTTCAAATTTTAACTAAACATGTGTATATATATATACTTAGTATATATTTATATGCATCTTCAGAAATTAAGCTGATGCAAATAAGTAATTATTTTGATCTATAAAATAAGTTGAACTGAACATATATACATGTATGTAATTAGTATTTATATATATATATATATATATATATATATATATATATATATATATATATATATATATATATATCCATGGTTGATTATTTGAAGGATATAATCTAATTATATTATATTTTGTTGATTTTTTTTGTATGTTTTTGGAAATAGGAGTGGGTTGGTGTCTGAAGAAGATAAGGGTGGTATGTGCCAGGTTCAATCTAAGAAGTTAGAGAACTGGGAGGAACAAATGCTAAGTCAAACACCAAGTGCTCCTCTTGTTGATGTTAAGCAAGAAACTTCGGTGAACAGCTATGTATATGGTCATGGAAACGAAGAATTTCAGGCTGCAAAACCAACCTGGTCTCACATGGTTCCTGCTTCTTCCCCCAAATCCTGTGTAACTAGTTTCAGTAGCAGCATGTTGGATTTCTCTAACAATAAGACAGAAGCAAGGCCACCTCCACCGGATCCATCTTCAGAGGTATACTAAGAAAGTTTATACTTGTTAATTCAAGTGCAAATCTACAATTTTGTATATAGATTTGCTATATTTTCTTTTATTGGTTTTGGTACGAGTTACACATATTTGGTTTTCGCCAAACTTTACCAATTAAACCAACTGACTATATATTGAAAACTTTAAATTTCGCCACTGAATGCTTTCGTATTAAAGATATTATTAGCAAATTCTATTTTTTTTTCAATAAATTTATATATATTTGCTAAAGGAAAGGGTCCTCCAACTTTTATTTTTTATATTTACAACGGTTATTCTATTATTTCTTTACTGTTCATAAAAAATGGATTGCTTTCTTCCTTTTTATCTTCTTTAAATCAAATCGAAGTTAATGTGTATATTTAAAAATTTTATTCGCTTTTTGATTTTTTTTTTCAATTTTAACGATAAGTTTTTTATTTTTATTTTTTTATATTTTTTTTAAGTGCAATAGCAGTGCAGCTGGTGGGGCATTCAAGAAAGCTAGGGTTCAACCATCTACAACTCAATCGAGCTTCAAGGTATTCTTATCAATTGCAAAAAACTAGACAGAAACTTCCAATCCCAAACTCTCTTTCGGGCAAACCAACACACATAACCACACACAAACACATCACATGTGTGTGGGTGGTCACTGTTGTCTTTCTTGATTGTCTTGTTCCTAATCACTATTTCTTTTTTCTCTCTCATTTTATCACAAAATGAAGAATCAACATAAGCTAACATATTAAGCATTCATGTGCTTGTCCAACACATTTATATATATTAGATCTTCTACTCCATTTCAGGTTAGGAAGGAGAAGTTAGGTGACAGAATTACAGCCCTTCATCAACTCGTTTCCCCATTTGGGAAGGTATATAAACATAGTTTGTTCAGTTCAACATATATTCACAAAATTAGTTTATGTCCAAAATTGATATAAAATAGAAAGTATCAAATAAATAAGAAACGTTTGCTTATCCAAGTTCCTAAATTTAACTTCCTCTTCCTCTCACTTCTTCCTTTAATATTTTTTTTAACATATAACTTTTGATTTTGTTAATATCGTTGATTTTAAACATATAAAATTAATAATTCTTTTATTAAAAATATAAAATTGCAATAAATATTTTTATTTTTAATAAAAAATTATCATTTTGGATCAATATTTAACATCAACCTTAAAAATTGATATTAAAATTTTGTTATATTTTCATATTATTTTATAAAATAAATATTAAATAAAAAATTTATATATTTATTATGTTTAAAAATTAAAAATATTAGACATTTTTATTTAAAAATTAAAATGTTTTGAAAAAAAAAATTTAAAACTATTCCTGAAATTAACATTTTACTATCATTATTTGGGAGAAGAAAAAAAAAAAAAAAAGCTCATATGTTTTGCATTACACAGCAGAGATGACTGTGAATGTGACTGTAGTGAGTGGTATTTTGAAACTTTTGCAGACTGACACGGCATCTGTCTTATTAGAAGCTATTGGGTATATCAGATTCCTTCAGAGTCAAATTGAGGTAATTAATGTTTGTTGTCCATTGTTTATTTTCCAAACAACCACGCAAGACTCAAGAGTGAGTGAATAGTGATGGCACGCTCCATTTCATGTTGTTCTTCTAATCGTCGACATATATATACCCTTTAGTTTTTGAAGTTCTAAAAATATTCTCTTTTTCTCCGTGGATCATGCAGGCCCTTAGCTTACCATACTTGGGCAGTGGATCAGCAAACATAAGGCACCAACAATCTGTAAGAAATAATATCAACCCATTTCTGGTTAGCACACATAACATAAAGCCGTTTCTCACTTCCCAATGCAATAACAAACAATAATCACCACTCTTTCTTCTTTCTTCTTGCATGTGCGCCACCATGTATACTAATTAATGCCTAATTATGTGTTACTAATTGAGTAATGATATATTGTAATTATTTAATGTTAGGTTCAAGGAGAGAAGAATTGTATATTCCCTGAAGACCCTGGTCAGGTATGCTTTTTTCTGGGATCCATTAATTAACCTATTAAAGGGGTTTGGGGATTTTGCGTTTGGAAATTAAAAGAAGGATTAGTTACAAGTCCAACTTGGATTCAAATAATTAAATGAAGAAAGTAGACAATTAAAGGGAAATGTCATCAGCTTTTTCAGATATAATAATATATAGTTTATTCTAAGATGAATCAAACATATGGATTCCTTTTTCTGCATTACAATTTATCAAATTCTCATTTAATTTAATTTCTGGTTGTAGCTGCTGAATGAAAACTGTTTGAAGAGGAAGGCAACTAGTGAGCAGGTAATTTTTCTCTGAATATTTTGTCTTCTTTAATAAAGATTAATTAAACTAATCCAATAATATATTTTGCCTTTTAATTTATTTTCTTGCTTCATTGTTATTAACTAAAATTAGGATTCTCAAGAAGAACCAAAGAAGGACCTGAGGAGTAGAGGGTTGTGTCTGGTGCCAGTGTCATGCACACTGCAAGTTGGAAGTGACAATGGAGCTGACTATTGGGCTCCTGCTTTTGGTGGGGGATTTCGGTAGATCCTAATAATTTACTATTGGGTTAGCATATATTTAATTATATATATTATATATGTGGCAACATGCAGAGAGGTAAATTCATGGAAATTGTATAACATCATTAGCAGTCAATCTGCTTCAAAACCTAAGGCTGATTGCTCATGATGCTATACACCATTCCTGAATAAAATGTATGCTGTCAATCATCAAGTAGTGGGTATATACTATTTTCAATCCTTGTTAAGACTCCTTAATTCATGGAAATCAAGCTTTTATTTATTTTCATTAGCTTAATTAATAGGTCGTACAATGTTAGATTTTAATGTATATATGCAATAATTGTATGATTAATTTGAATTCTACTTCTTTAGAAGTAATTGAACACAATCACGCAGGCTAATACTAATAATACCAGGTACTTTCAAAAGTATATTTATTAATACATTAAGGAAAGTGGAAAGGATAAAAAACAAAACACAACACCAAGCTCAAGCAGAGTTTGCATAAGTACTAAATGGATTGCATACTAAGCAATGTCCAAGTGTCTTAATTAACATACTTTTTTAATATATTGTATATTTATCAAATAAGTAACTTAATAAGATTGAAAAAATTATTCTGTAATAAAGAGTGTGATGTTAATATAAATATAGTCGACCTTTTGAAACTCTTGGCATGCAGTGAGCACAAAGTTTTGCCTTTTGTTGCTGCTGCTGCTTTGGGGGGTAATTGGGTCATTGCATTATCGCAATGTGGATGAATAGACGTAAAAAAGTGTTCACGCTTGGCAAAGGCACTCACCAGTCACCGGCAGAGTCTAACACGCATGCGAACTTGTGTCCCGTGTTGGGGTTATATATAGTTTAAACCCTTACTTTGGTTATATATAATATATAGTCACCCGCTAGAAATATACCACAATAAATAACTCTACCTTCGCTAGGGAAAACCCTTGTTTATAAAAACTGTTTAGAACGATGGAATCAATTTGGACAGAGCGAAAAGAAAAGAAAAAGTCGATGCCGATGAATGTGCATTATTGTATTTCATGCCAATGTCACATTGATTTTTCCCTTTCTAGTAATTCCGTTTGTGTAACGGCAAAGTCTCCATTATATTTTTGACTCCAGAGATTGTTTTGGTTCCGTTCTAATTTTACTTTGAAAAATAATTGAGCATTCATTATTATTTTTCTAGCGATACCCTTTTAATACATGCAGGTTTTCAGAGGGAGAAGGATAGAAAATATTTTTTCTAAAGATAAATAGATTCTTTTTTATGCTTATATTGTTTGAGTCAGGTTTAAAAATACGTACCCCAAGACCCGACCCAACAGATCAGGTTTTTTACTTTGAGAACCCACTAGACCCAATGATCCGAACCATGGACATCCTTATGCATCCAACCATAAAACTACAACGTCACCACAATTAAGATTAAAACTGTTGTAAAAATTGTGTATTTCAAAATAATTTTATATATTTAAATTAATTTTATTAATTTAATTTTAAATATTCAAATTAATTTAAATAATTATCATTATGATTTTAAGATATTTACAATTATTACTAATTATTGTAAACTTAAATTATGAATCAATCATTTTAATTATCCATTAATGGTTATTATGTTTTAAAAGTTGACCGTTAAGAAATTATTACGATATTATTTTTTGTCGTTTTTAATTTAATTTCTGACAGGAATTTAATTTCTAACCCTAACAATCTTCTATATATACCACTATTTCTGATGGGTTAAATAGATGAGGTGAAATTTCTTGCTAGTTCTGTTACTGAATATTTCAGATGGGGCTGTTGTATTCTGGGGGATTACACCATGGGCGGACAAATCCTTGATGTCAGTGTAATCACACGCCTCAGCCTACAGCCTACGAGACATCATCAACATCATCAAGCTTCTCTAACGATTGTTCGAAATTATCCAACAAAAACAAGATAAAAAATCAAGCATTAAGTTTCAAAAGAATTAAATTTTAAATTGATTAATAACTATGTTTATTATTTTTTAATTATATTATATTTTAAAATATGTTAGTTTAAGATATAATTAAGTTTATTAAATTAAAAATGGATAAAATATAATAAAAAATATTTCAAGTTTTAAATAAAAATAATTGAATTTAAGACATTAGTTTTTAATAATATCTATTCATATTTCAATAAATTCATTTATATATAAAAAATATTTTTAGACATAAATTAATTCTTTTTTTGAATATTTATATCGAACATGTATTTAATTATTTTTATTTCATGATTTTTTCATTTTATATAGTATACCTTTTATTCTTTTAATTTTAATAAAAATATTTATATAATGAATATTTTAACACATTCAATATTCAATTAGTAAATTTAAAATTAATAAATATGGTCATTAACAAAGTAATTGTCTTATTAAAAAATGAAGTAAATTTTATTTTGATTGAAGTTATTAACATCCATTATTAATTGTTCAGTTTGTCGTTAAACTTATTAACTTTAAATCGCTAATATACTCTTAAAATTAAGTTGTTGGATAAATAAATTTTAATTTTGTTTAAAAAATATGAAAATTGTTAACCTTCACATGAAGATATAAAAGTTAGCAATTCAGTGAGAGTGTGAGTGTTAAAATATTAAAAATTTCGAACACATTTTTAATCCTTGTAACTATTACAAATCTGCTTTTATCCATTTTTTTTTAATTTTAAAAACCATGTTTTTAAAATTATGAAAATTATCCTTAACACTATTTAATGATAACATGATATGTATTTAAAATATTTTAAATCAAATACCATTAAAATAATATATGATATACATGACATGCTTAGATGGATATCATTTTATCAGTAATAGATATTTTTTATAAATTTTTTTTATAAAGGTTAACACCAATAGAAATTTTAAATAATAAAATTTTAAAACAGTTTAGATAACTTCTTAATAAGTATTTATAGAAAAATAATCAAGAAAGTAAAATAAAAAAAATATTTCCCAAAATTTAAATTTAAATTATATATCTTAACTTTTAAAATAGTCGGATGATAAAACTTCTACGAAAGTGAGAAGTTTAATTATGATAAAAGTTTGATTTATTTTACTTCTTTGTTTTTTATTAATAAATTTATATAATTTAAATAAAAATTTAACCTTATTCATAGAACTAAAATTATGTTTTATTCATGTAAAAACATAGGTTGTTGTTGATATAGAACTAAATTTAACTTTTCGCTCTTTTGTCCATATGATATATATATATATATATATATATATATATATATATATATATATATATATATATATAATTTATATTAAACAATTATTACGTGCGGTTGAGATCTGCAGATGATGTGATGAAAAACACCAATATTATTATTATTATTATATGTTTCATTTTATAAAACTACAAAGAAAAATTAATGAATTAAAATCAAAGTTCAATTTACAACTTTTGCATAGAGGTGACAAATAATTCATCCAGCCTGATTTAAACTTCGAATTTTATTTAACCAGGTTAATTAAATATTTTTTTTGAACTATAGATTAAAGTAGAAGGTTAAACCTAATTTAAACCCATTTATTTATTTAAATAGACGTGATTGACTCAATCCTGATTAAAAAAAAGTTGAAATGGTAAAAACAAAGTTTAGAATTGATTCAGATTTAAAATTTGATGTCTAAGATATTTTAGTATGTTTCATAATCCTTTTATTCTTTTGCATCCACACTTTGTTTCTCTCGTGGATCGATACATAAAAATGCCTAATTTCGTTGAACTTAATGCAAAATGTTTGGGCCTACATCCACACACTGTTTTTCTTTACTCTTTAGCATTTTGGTTCACTAGTGTGGTCAGTGTACGTAGTAATCAATAATGAAAACAGTAAATTAAAGCTTTAACAATGGAAACACAGTAACAGCTTTAATGTTTCACATGTAAAAGAACGATCTTATTTTTTTTTCTATGCCTCTAATTTTTACATTTCTCTATATCTCTCTTCCTTTCTCATTCCATCACTCTCATGTCTATTACTTTTCTATCTTCCTCTACCTACAACCATGTCAAACAATATTTATCCAAATACCAACCGCTTGTAGCACCATTAAATATCAGTGTGGTCTGAAGCAGCTTATGTTCATGCAGAATTGGCTTATTTCTTTTATGTGTTTTGGGACATCTTTAACATTATTGTGGTGGTGGGGTGGGGGTAACTTGGTTCTTAGATATTCTTTGGGAGTATTTCTGATACCCTATTTATAATAAAATTTGAGTTTTTCTGTTTTAGAAAATTATTTAAAAGAAAATGTTTTTTTGTTGATCTTATCTGATTTAAGTAGGATTATTTCATGTAATTTTGTAAAAAAAAAAAAAAGCAAACCAACCCCTTCTGGTGTTATCTTTTTCTAAAATTATTTTACTTTGACTCTAAGCTTAGTTTATGTATATATGCAGATGTTGGGACTTAGTTTTTAACCGCTATTAGATACATGATTTTCCTAACATAAATTCAAAATATATACTATAAGTTTAGGAGAGAAACGAATGTCACTGACTTATATATGGTTTGAAAACTCTTATATGGTGACAATTAACATGCCTTCATATATGTATAGAAGTCAAGCTAAAGTTGAGGTGAAGCAACTTGAAAAGCATAAATAAAGAAGGCAAGATATACAATTGCGTCAACGTTCCACTTCCGTACCTCAACAGAGGGAATTTGAAGGCAGTAAAATTTCTTAAATAGTGAAGTTGATAGGTACAAGGTTGTTAACTTGGTTGATGGAGCAGCAAGAAACTCATAGTCATCAAGTTATAGTCTTCGCCAGTGATAAGAAGAGAATCTTAGAGAAAATTAATTAGGAATATTTTTAATGAAGAGTGAAGAGAGAGTAGTAATTACCTTGGGAATGGATGTGGACACTTTTTGTATATGACTTTTCTAGACTTATAGTCAATAGTAATGAAATTGAATTAGCACTTTAGTAACACCTAATTCAAGTTTGGATCCTCTTCCGTAACTTCTTTGCTTTAGCCGTTAGATTTAATATTTCAAATAAAAAAGAATTAAAGAGGGAATGTATAGGAGAAAGGATCCAATTCTACATAATTATTTATACCATATTACTATGTTGAATGCTCATACAATAGAAAGATCCGACTTAAAAGAAGTCTAAATCTAACATATAATATAAAATATTTCAATGTGTTAAAATTTAACATGTTAAAAGAATATAAACCTTTCATTTAAATTAATTACAATTTGATTATTTTTTATTATACAATATATTTTCAAGTTTTTTAATTATATTAATTTAGTATTTAATGAATATTTTTATATTAAAAGATGAATATAAATAAATAAAAGAATATTTAGTATCCGTAAAATTCATGTTTTATTCTATTTTATATACAATTAATATTTTTATCTTGATATACCCATATAAACAAGTTAACAAGTTATTAATGATCTTTTAATATTAAAATTACTTAAAACTTAAAACTTGACTTATTTATATATACAATCATACCTAAAATTAAAGCTGAGCTTATTTATTGTTAAAATAAATCAATTTAATTAAATATTTAATAAGCCAAACTCTAATTAAAACATGAAAACTATACTTCACCACACATACAATATAACCTATGGATTACACATGATAATAAAATTTATATGCATAGGTATTAGACAACCTATTCTAATTACAGAAAAAAAATCTATTTTGATAAAGATTTAAAAAGAATAATACTCACATCTTATGCGTCTCATTACCAACCATGCTTACTACGGATCACCTGTCTAGCAACAATCTTGCATACAAAAATGAATTTTTATACAATTAATTAATATTATTCATTCAACATATTTTTATATAATAATCTTTACTCATTTATTTTTGTGTCCCTTAGTGTCATATTACCTATTATATATATCTTATTTTCTTTTCTGTTTAGAAATTAGTATAGGAATAACACTCCTCTTCTCTAAATGATATGAAATATGCAACAAGATGGTTAACATGTTGATGGAAACTCCACGCTTGGCTGGACTTTAAAATAAAGGAGTAATGATAGGCGACATGAGGTGGGAAAGCAACAAACATGAATTGGAGTCCAATGCGACCACGCGAGGCCATTCCATTTCCACCCTTCAATTATTCTTCTTTTCGATGTTCCAGATGTGACATGCGTCTCCTTTCTTATTCCAGATCTTTGTCACTGCTTCTCGTTTTGATGTGATATTTCAACTGTTCTCTAATGCTCATTTCCTCAAATTTCGCTTTCCAATTAGTACCATTTGGGCTTTTTCCTTTTCTTTTCCGCATCTTTCATATAAACTAATTCTAATTCTGCCCCAATAGGAAACATTTATATTAGGACATAATTAACTCTTTTTGTAGACATTTTTCATGGGTCAGGGCTTTATGTTATGGTGAGTCAAGATTAAATAACCCGGCCTGGCCCAAATGTTAATTATTGGATCATGGGCTTGCTCCTATCGGCCATGTCCTGATCTGGATGACTAAGGTCCATTAGCCTAACAATGAGATATGATCTCATAGAATGCGTCAAGAGGTTGCAAAAACAAAAAACTGGCTAAAAGAAATTGTATGATAAATGATTTTTTCCCCAATCTTCCAGTATTATGTATATATATTTATTTAAAATAGAAACACTCACTTTTTGTATGGTTATTTTTTCTTGATTTAATTTTATATTTAAAACTTTTAAAAAAAAAAAGGTTAGCTAACAAAGAAGACTAACTGTAAAAGAATAAACATTACAAACTCGTGCGGTAAAGTGATTTCTTATTCTTTTCATTTGATAAATTTCACAATGGTGGAAGGCATCGTCACATTGGCAAATTGAACAAGTGGTTTATCTTAAATGTTATGGCACCCATTATCATCCAAATTTTGCTTACTTGGTCCATGGTAGAAAGGGTCATCCATTAATGCAAGAAACGCTAAGTCCTAAATTTCACAGATTGGATATGTAACTATTCTCCAGAATAGGGTGCACAAGCTCTGCTGCACAGAACTTAGGAATTGACAGGAACAATAGACATAAACTTCTTATAATTCCATGTCCCCTTTGAGGCTTTTGAATTTTGTATCCTTTCTTTCCTAACTTGTGTAAAATGAGAAGGTGAGCTAGGCGACTACTACGAGGTTGGTTTGAAAAAATATATAAAAGGAGGTAAAGATTCAATTTTTTTGTTGAAAATATTTAAAATTAATGTATATAATAAGAACTTTGTGTTTATTTTAACGGCTTCACGCAGTTAAAGACAATTGCTATACATTAATAGGTATAAAAATCATAATGATATTTTAGATGTTGGTAGGGTGCCTTCTAAAAAAAGGAAAATAATCACCTCGTCCACCTCACAAGCCATATGTGTTGAAAGCAATGGTTTAAACAAAATAAATTGGTTGGTCCAAGTTGTAGGTTCATTAGCACTATAAACTAGTCAAGCATTCTTTATTATAAGATTTTTTATTGAAAAAAAATAGACGAATTGAAAGCATTGTAGAACCAGCCATATTTTATTTGGCTACTTTAATCTATGTGACATGGTACAGAGTGCAGACAAACTAGTATGACTTTGCTATTTACCCGAGCATAGTGGTTTAAACATTACCCTGATAAATGATGAAGTAACTTTAATTAGAAGCCAATGGAAATTATAGACATGATATAAAGTTTGCCAATTCCAGTATCTAGCATTATACTTTCCAAGTCAGTGATAAATCTAGCTTCTGAACAATATTTGGTATCCAGAAGAGGAAATTTCCCTGTTGATGTGAATTCTTGGAAGTTATTGGCAGCATGCATGCCTTCAGCAATTTTTAGGTTAAATTAATTTACTAGTTCCTATAATTTCATTAGATTTTTAATTAAATCTCCATCATTTAAATTTTTTTAATAAATCTTTACAATTTTTATATTTTATAATTAAATTCTTAATAATTAGTATTATTTAATTATAGTAAATATAAATGATATGATATTTTTTTATTCAATAATTATTAATTTTTAATATATTTTTCAAACTTTTTTTTATACACATTTTTCTTTAAAGTGAGTCACACAGAATTAGAATAAGTCATCCAAAATAGTTAATATCCAGATGCTCATATTTTAAAAAATTAAATTTAAAATTTGAAGAGAAATATGTATAATAAAAAATTTATAGAAAATAAAAAATATTAGAAATTGATAATTGTTGAAAAATAAAAAATAATTCATCCAAAATAGTTAATATCGAGATGCTCTTATTTTAAAAAATAAAATTTTAAAATTGAAAAGAAATATGTATGATAAAAAATTTATAAAAAATAAAAAATATTAGAAATTGATAATTATTGAAAAATAAAAAATATAAATTATCAGATAAAAAATCGCATTACTCATACTTAACAGAGATTTAACGATGTTAATTATTACAATTTTTTAAATATAAGAGTTTAATTAAAGTTTAAATATTTAGTAAAATTATAAATTTAACAAATTAACAAAAAAATTACTCTACAGTAATAAAAAATATAAATGTATGATTTAGAATTTCATAATCAAGGATTTATGAAGAAAAAGATAAAAAATTATAATAGAATAATAAGGATAAAAAAAAAACATGGTTGAAATTTATAAACTTAAACGTTACATTAATTAGCATTTTAAAAACATCAACAACTAACTTAAAAAGCTATTAGTTTTTAAAACAACTTGATTTATTTAATATGATTATTTTTTATCAAACTAAAGTTTAAACTAATCAAATAAACAGTTATCTAACTTGAATGTTATTAAAAATTTTATCAAATACGCTCATAATAATTAAACCAATCAATATTAAGTATTTCCAACATTTTTATGAATTAAAGTATTTACTGGCAAAACTAAGATTTTATATCTATACATTATCGTTGCATCAATCAATTATAAGGCATAAAAGTACGTTTTAAATCTATGCAAATAGATAATGGAATTCTGCTAACTAATATCATCAAGATATTAATTAAAAAAAGAAATAATATTTTTATTTAAGATATTACTTCTTTGCTTCTTTTTAATTTTTCCGTTTCTTTTTATATGTAAAAAAAATAAAAAATCTTTTCTTATTTATTAAAATTTATATATATAAAATAAATTAAATAATTAAATAATTTTTTTAAAAAAATTAATAATATTAGTTATATTTTTAATATTCATATACATATTCTGTTTCTAAACCGATAAAAAAGGGAAGAAATAGTTATTTTTACAGAAAATAAAATCTTAATTGAAATAATTTTGAAGTAGTTGAAACAATAAGAACTCTACTGAATGAATCTAGCATATGTTCCGAAGGAAAATAATGAATTGGTGAAACTCCTGTAACATGATTAACGGTCAAACCAAGCCAAGCCGGCTGGGCGGCAAAACGGGTCCCACGCGTTCATGTTTTGCCGCGAGATTTCAAAGTGCATTGAGTTTACCAAAATGTCCCACTCTTTTGGCCTTACTCCATTTCCGATGTTGGCATGTTGCTATTTTAACTTAACCCTCTTTTTTAATTGCATCTCTTAGCATAATTTTGTCTCCAAGTGTATGCATGTACCGTCTTTAATATTGGGGGCAACTACTGTACACCCATGAATCATCTGTCCTTTCATAATATCCAAATACAAATTTTACAGTTATAATAAAAACACTTATCTTTTGAACCAATTAAACTCTACAGCTTAAAAACAACATTAAGAAAGAAGAGATGCCTAATTTACAAGAGATTTAAAACTAATGGCACTTTGATTAAAAATTCTGCGATTTTTTTAATGTGAATTTAGAATTAACATAATTTAATATTGATAATATCAAATTTATTATTTTTATTATATATCTTTAAGTATATATTAGAAAAACTAAAAGTTTCATTAGTAACTAGTTTATGATTAATTTTGTTAACATCTTTAAAATTATTTCAAATAATTAAAAGTTAAAAATTATTAAAATGTCAATATCTAATAAATATTTTTAATTGAACTTTTATTATTGATTATTTAAAATCCAACATTGATAAAATTAATTTGTAATGATAGACACAATAATTTATTTTATGAATTTAATTTTAATAAATTGTTAATATAAAAATTTCATATTATTAATTAATTAAATATAATTTTAAAAATAATTATTATAAAAATAAATAATTTTTAATAATATGAAAATTTATCCCATAAATAAATATGTAAAAAATAGTGTATTTTCAATTAATTTTTTAGTTATTGCGAAAGTAAAACATGGTAAAACCAAAATAAGGGTCACATTGGTCATTTCAGAAGCTGCCGTCCGAGACCTTATGTTCCGGCAAATTGAATCGGTTACTGGCTGGTATTTCCGTTAACGTCATAAACCCACAAACGGACCCAACATTCAGCACCTCACTCACTCTCCCACCGTCATGACCACCGTAACGGTCACCACTCGATCTCAGATTCTCCGCTACACCGCTGCATTCACCTCCGGCGTCCTTTTGCAATTGGAACTCCGGCGCCGCCTCATTGCAACTCTCCTCCGCGACACTCCAATCTCCGATCAAGTCACCCTAAAACACCTTAACCTCGCCGCTGACACTCTTGAAAGCGGCATCTCCTTCTCGAGCGCCGCCATCCGCTCCTCGTCTCTCTCCCTCGCTGAGAAGCTCCTCCTCCCTCTCCCCGAATTCCCTGTCTCCTCCTTCCTACTCTCCCTTATTCGCGCCCTCAGTAACTGCCCAATCGAATCCGCCATCAGCCTCCTCCGCATCTTCCACTCCAATCCTTCCCTTGCTCGATCCGAAATCGCACCCGCTCTCTACGAACACCTCTTCTCTCTCCACCTCTTCCCTGTTTTCCGTTGGTTCGATGAACAGAGGACACGGATTCTCTCCTCCGCTTCGGCGAGCACGAGCGATAACTCGGTTTCGGACGAGTCCGTGGTCATTCCTTACGCAAAGGTGTTGTCGAAGATGAGCGAGGAGCAAGCGTCGAAGCTAAGGGAGGTGGAGAGAGAGTACGAAGAGGTTCTGGACGAGAACTGCAGGGTTCTTGCGCTGTACTTCAAAGAGGTTTTGGTAAATAAAAATGGGAACGCGTCCATTAATCCTCCGTCGTTGATACTGAAGAGCGCCGCAGAAGGTGGCAACAGTAGGGAGAACAGAAAAGAGGAGATGCAAACGCTTCCCTTTGAGAACGGACGGTATAATGTAATGTTTTTATTATTTACTTTGTTTACACATTTTTATTTTCTTCTTCAGATCAATTTCCCTAATATCATTATATACTTACGAAATTTTATCTAACATACATAGGTAACTGATACCTAAATAATTCATAATTTTTTCGGTAAAAGCTTTAAGTTTTTTTTGGTACAGAAATAAATCCATAATTTTCATGTTTTATGATAAGTGATCATAAAAAATATATAAAGAAAAAAGGTTTGACGATTGTGATTATGGAGGCAACCAGGAGTTTCTTTGCATTTGGTTTGACGATTTCAGGCACGGTACGGTCATGATCATTCTATCACATCCTTTTTGTAATTATACTTGCAGCCAATGTGGTCAGAAAGGGAAGCATCCATTGAATTTGTGAGCAGCTGTTCCTCCCCCGTGCCATTTTATCCTCAAAGAGTTTCTACCACAATCCTCAAACCTTCAAAAAATCTGACAGCGTCGGTCTATTCAAACCCAACCTCTGAAGCTGATTTTTCTGTAGATGAGAATTTGCTTACTTCTTCAGATTCTGAAGCGGAAAATGAGGTATTTGATGCTACCGAGAAGGAGAAAAAAATAAATAAATCCAACGATGACTACATTTTCTATGCTTGTTTTTAGTTGTTTAAATGCTGCTAAGTGATGAAGTTGTGTCCTGTAGGAAAAGGACAAAAATATTGCATTGTTGAAGCCTCGACAAAGCCAAATTCAGGAACAAATGCAAACCATCTTCAAACAATCCGGAGGGTACGTCAATATTTAGAAACCATTCTTCATTATTTCTTGGTGTGAAGTGAAGTGAAGCATTTTCTTTAACTTGGATTCTTGGTGATTCTAGTTTCCCAGATTATCCTATGGCAGACTATGATAACCCGCTACATGGAAGTGGGAAACATACACCTCCCAAAGACTTTGTCTGTCCAATAACAAGTAACATATTTGATGATCCGGTGACTCTTGAGACTGGTCAGACATATGAACGCAAAGCTATTGAGGAATGGTTCAATAGAGGGAACTTAGCCTGTCCTATCACTCGCCAGAAGCTGCAGAACACCCAGCTACCTAAAACAAATTATGTGCTCAAACGACTAATTGCAAGCTGGAAAGAACGCAACCCCTCCTTGGTACCACCACCATCTGAAAGTCCATATGAAGATACTGAGTCAGTTGTGAAGTCAATAATGCCTTCAACTTCTCCTAATAGTGTTATAACACAAGCATCTGTTGATGGGATGATAGGTGAGTTACGAAATGCAATCAATAACCTGTATATGTCAGAGGTTCTCCAGGAATCTGAAATGGCCGTGCTTCAAATTGAGAAGTTTTGGAGAGGGGTGAATCTGGGAGTGGATATTCATAGCATGCTATCAAAACCTCCCATAATTAATGGGTTTATGGAGATCCTTTTCAATTCTGTTGAGGCCCAGGTGCTACAAGCAGCAGTTTTCCTTCTGGCTGAGATGGGCTCTAGAGACAATGCTGTTATGCAGACTCTTACACGTGTGGACACCGATGTGGAATGTATCATAGCTCTTTTCAAGAACGGCTTGACAGAGGCTGTTGTGCTGTTGTATCTCCTAAACCCTTCCACTATGAGTCTTGCAGAGATGGCCATAGTGGAGTCTCTCATAACAGTTTTCGATAAGAAAGAGGAAGACTTGGTTAAGATGTGTATAAAACCCAAAACAGCTGCAGTGCTTTTACTTGCACAGATTATTGGAAGCAGTGAAGAGATAATTGCATCTTCGGTTGTCAAGACCCTGTTTGCTGAAAAAACGATTCAGACTATTGTTGGCAGTTTGGGAGCTGAGTTGGTAAAGGAAAGGATTGCTGCAGTAGAGATTTTATTGAGATGCATGCAAGAAGATGGGACTTGCAGGAACAACATTGCTGATAAAGCAGAGCTGTTGCCTGTTTTGGAAAGCTTAATCGGTGTAACTGATGGAGAGCGTTTTAAGATTATTGAATTTTTTACCGAGTTAGTCAAATTAAATAGGTATATATCTCTCATTCATACACTAATCAAACTAAACTACTTTTTAGTTTATGTCTGAGAGCTTCCTGTTGCGTTCCCTCCAGGAGGACATTCAATGAAGAAATCCTCCACATTATAAAGGAAGAAGGACCTTTTAGTACAATGCACACTCTCCTTATTTATTTGCAGACAGCCCTTCATGATCAATGTCCAGTTATGGCCGGCCTCTTACTCCAACTTGATCTTCTGGTGTGAATCTTTAATGCTCACTAAATCTTAAAGATAAGAACTAGTTTATGATTTCACACTATCTATGTATTGCTTCATTTAAATCACAAAAGGTAAAATGCTGTTTTACAAGTAATAGGGACTTAATGTCCATCTTGCCATTTTTAGGTTGAGCCAAGAAAAATGAGCATATACCGGGAAGAGGCAATAGATGCTCTTATTTCATGCCTGAGAAACACAGATTTCCCTGTTACCCAATTAGCAGCTGCAGATACAATCATGTCACTGCAAGGGAGGTTCAACTTCTCTGGAAAGCCTCTGACCAGAGAAGTCCTTCTTAAACGTGCAGGTATCAACAGAAGTTCTAGAAGTCTTGTACAGGCAGATCAGATCAGCAACTTCAGCCCAGACACTGAAATAACTCCAGTAAAGTCCTCGAAACACTTCCTGTGTTTTGACTTTTTGCTTTCTGCTTGCCGAACATTCTTTCATTTAACTTATTCTTTTTGGCATCATCAGGAAGAAGAGAAGGCAGCTGATGATTGGGAAAGAAGAATTGCATCTGTTCTAGTTAGCCATGAGTTTGGCATTCTTTTTGAGGCTTTAGCAGATGGCATGAAGAGCCGAAATCCAGAACTACGATCAGCATGCTTTACATCAGCTACATGGCTCATATACATGTTGGCCATTCTACCAGATACCGGGATACAAGGAGCAGCCCGTGCTTGCTTGCTGAAGCAGTTCATAACTAAATTAAATTATGCTAAGAACATAGAAGACAGAATCCTTTCTATGCTTGCTCTCAATAGCTTTCTTCATTTCTCCGGTAAGTTTCACCAACACTTCCATTCATTACAAGTTATAGCCATCGTTTCAAAAATTTGGCATAGCTATAAAATGACAGGAAAAAGTATTGTCAAAGACGGAATAACTGTCAATCGGCAGTTCCTGGAAGCATGATAAATTACTCAAATCCAGAATTCAACATTGATTTAGATCTGATACTATCTATATTGTTGTTGGCTTCTTTATTAGTATATTATTTGAAAGGTTTAATGAAGTTTTTAGTCCCTCCATTTAGTCATTTTTGGTTTTGCTCCCTACCATTTTTGGTTGGTTTTGTTCCCTCGTTGTACAAAAGTTGTTGGTTTTAATTCCTATTGTTAATATTTTTCTATTAAATGATGACATTATTTGACTCAACATACAATTTAGTTTCTCCTTGTGAATTTTTAATCCCAAAAGGTGTCGGTGTGTGCAGTTTGACATTAACTTGGTTATATGTTGGTCATTTTCTCATAAAGATGCGCACAATATATGAAAAAAAGTATGAATAAAGTTAGCATGTTCAAGAACATAAGTATATAAGTTTACATTTTTTTTGGAACCAAATAGTTTTTGAAAAGTAAAAATGTGTATAAATAAGCAAATTCAAGAACCAGATTATAATATTTTTTAGGACTAAAAGTATAAAAAAAATTTAAGAATAAGGACCAAAACCTTCAACTTCTATAAAATGAAGGACCAAAAATTGGTTAAACCTATTTGAAATGAAAAAGATAAAAATAGTTTCGTTCTACACGAACTTATGCGCCTTTCTGCAGATTTATGTGTTGAAACTCCTGCATGCCATTGTTGTGCTAGGTAGAAAAAAGGTGATGATACATTATATTGTGAATTTCAGATGGTTTGCATGATCTAACTTCCTACGGTAAGGATATCTTAAAAGGGTTGAGAGAGCTAAAGAGATCCTCTCCCTTGGCCTCTGAAATGCTAAAAGTTCTGGTTGAAGAGAATGAATCTAAAGCAGTAAGATTGTCGTATTCTTAAACCATTTCCTAGTATAGGCACGGTGGATGATTTAAAGTTCTAATTGGAACAGGACATTTGGATACATAAAGAACTAATACAAGTAGATTGCAGTGAGAATGGAGAAGTGCTGTCGGTCATTTGCTTTAAGGATAAATTTTTTTCAGGCCATACAGATGGTACTATTAAGGTAATTAGAATTAGAATTTTACATGCCTGGTAAATTCTAATAAATAATGATTTTAAGTCTGAATGAGAACAGATTTCTTATTGTATCTATTGTAGTTTATCTAAATATTTGTTTCCTTAGAATTGTTGGAAAATAAATCAATACACTATTCAACTCTCAATTTATGCAATTAGTATACGGGGGAATTGAATAGCTGGAAAAATGCCAAGACAAACTTGATCATTAGCAAATATGTCTTGGTCATGGCTGCATATAAAAACTTTACTGTAATATGAGCAATGAGCATACTGAAAAATACTTTGTAACTTCTGAAGGTCTGGACATTAAAGGATAACTTATTCCATTTGCTGCAAGACATCCAAGAACATACTAAGGCTGTGACAAACTTGGTGACGTCAGAATCTAGTGACAGATTATACAGTGGCTCACTTGACCGAACTGCAAAGGTAAAATTTTCTGCAGTTATTCTAGTCTTGATGTCAGGCTTCCTGGTAACATAGGTTTCGTTTCAATGAAGAACAGGTCTGGTGTATTGGAAAGACAGCAATACATTGTGTACAGGTGCATGATATGAAGGACCAGATTCATAATTTAGTTGTAACCAACAGCTTAGCATGTTTTATTCCGCAGGGGACTGGTGTCAAGGTACTCCGAAACCATAAATACATGTTCTTCTTGGAAAGATGTTTGAATGCCGATCACTTCTTTTATGAAAGCTAATGAGTAAATGGCAGTAGCCTCCTTGTTATGAATGCCTCTCTGTCACACTCACTCGCACACATACATTATGCTTGATATATTTCTCTGAGCTGCTTGTTGTACTGTTTCCTTTATTTTCTTCCTATCTGATTATGTCTTTAACAACCAAATCCCCAAGTAGGATATTTACAGACCATTAGTTTTTGTGACAGATTCTGTTACTGCTTCGCCCTTGGTACTGAAAATGCTCAACAATTGCTTCATACATGCTAACTAAAATAAGCAACATTGTTATGTACTGAAATTACTTTGCTCTCACATCAGGTTCAGTCATTGGATGGAGAATCAAAGTTTTTAAACTCTAGTAAATATGTGAAGTGCTTGGCTCATGCTCATGGGAAATTATACTGTGGATGCCATGACAGCAGTGTTCAGGTATGAAGTTTCTAGAAGTGTAATACTGTAAATTTGGTGTGACTGTGATGCTATATCAACATTCTTGTAATAATATTCTCGTGATATTTCAGGAGATACATTTGGCCACTGGAACAGTCAGCACTATTCAAAATGGTTCTAAAAGATTACTTGGGAAATCAAATCCTATTCATGCACTGCAAATTCATGGTGAGCATATATATGCAGCTGGCTCTTCCTTGGATGGATCTGCTATAAAGGTATCTCTGACACGTGAGATTTAGTAGTATATATAAAGGCCAAAAATAATTACAATTCTTGCTAGAAACATCGAGTTTCATGATTTCTTGATAATTTTATGGATGCTATACCCTAGTCAACTAACTAATGCATGTTAAATGTCAAGATATGGAACAATTCCAATTACAGTATGGTTGGATCACTGCAAACTAGATCAGAAGTGCGGGCAATGGCAGTGAGCTCTGAATTGATTTATTTGGGGTGCAAGGGAGGTGCTGTGGAAATTTGGGATAAGAAGAAACACAATAGAGTTGACACATTACAAATGGGTACGAATTGTAGGGTTAATTGCATGGCACTAGACAGCAATGAAGAAATTTTGGTAATTGGAACTTCTGATGGACAAATTCAGGTACCTTTTAATTTTTTCAATAAATAAACTTCTTGTTTGAATTTTGATTCCAAATCTAGAAATTGAGCACCGAGCCAACTTTTAGATTTCAAAGTTTACAAATTAATCTATATGGCAAGTAACTTCTGTACTTCGTCTTACAAGTTCCAAATCAGATATAAACGAGATTGTAATAATAGAGGTTTCCACTAACAGTTACTTAATCTCTGGTAATTGCAGGCATGGGGGATAAATTAAAAGAGCTCAAACTACTGGTACAGCAAGACATAGATAAACTTACCTTCACAATATTTAAATTCGTTCAACCTTAGAAATGCTTTCATATTTTAGATTCCTTGTGAGCTGTATATAGCTCAAAGTTTATACCTCCAAGTGCCTTGTACATAGATTAACTTTCTTTGTAGATATATGAGTAGTTTGCTATACCATAATATGCAGGGGATTGTCTTTTATTTTTATTTTTATATGCTTTCGTCCTTTTTTATTTCTTTATTTCCCCCCTTGCCGCTCTCCCCCCTCCCTTTTCTTTCATTTAATAGTATGTTCGGATTGGAACTTTAGCTATGAAGGAAGATGGGGATTTTCTTTTAATAAATATTCTCCTTGTTTGAGATTTTTTTTTTTTTACAAAAACCTATCCGCATTCTTGATAATCAATACCATGTAACTATTTCCTATCTGTTTGTGCATGATTAAAAAGTTGTACCATTAAAACTATCACGTAATATTGTTCCAAATTATTATGTTTTGAATTTATTTAAATTATAATTTCATTTGTTTCTAACATTTTATTTCTCTTTTTGATTTTTCATATCTCCAATTTTTCAAATTCATTACATTTAAATTTTTTTACAAAGTTATTTTTTATTTTTTTAAAATAGCAATCAAACTGTATCAACTTTTATAAATTGAAAAAGAAAAATACTTTACATATATTAATTTTCAATAGATAAAAGTATATGCATTAATAATAAGCCTTTAAAGTATTATTAATATATTTATTTATAACAGTTATTAACTTTAATCTTATTCTTACAAGTTTAAAGAAAAGTTAAAGGTTTATTTAAATTTGTTTCGTTCATAATATATTTTAATTTTCTTTATATTAATAATATTTGACAATATATAATATAATAATAAATGAATTATTGAGTTAATTTGAATAACTAAATTAATTAATGATAGTATTTTTATGTTTATTAGTAGATATTTTTATGTCAAAGATAAATAAAAATATGAAGATAAAGAGAGAAAAATAATATTTGAACATAGAAAAGACCTAATAACATTTTTTAAAATACAAATTACAATATACTATAAGTATATTTCTTTTCTAATATAAAATGATTTTTTATTGTTATATATACCCCTAAATATATCTCACTGATATAATCGAATTTTAAAGTTAAGCTTAAACTTGTACATTTATTAAAACACACAAATATCATCGACCATTTAATAAATCGAACTCAATTAATTCATAAATAATTTAAGATATTTACACCCCAGAGTTTCTCACGTTTATCAAATGTTACCAACAATGAAAATGTATTACTGAGAGAAACCGTCTTAACCCTTCCAACGAAATTAGGTTTACATCTGAAAGCTTCAATTTGATGTTTCAAGCAAATAAAAGTTAAAAAATTAAAAACAACATACATATCAATAAAGGACAACTACTGTTATTTTTATGTTAAAATAATTGAACCAATTTCAAATTAGTTTGAAATTTAATTTATTAAATTTAGTGTATAAATTAAATAAGTTAATTTAGAGTTAAAAAGTAAATTTGTCAAATAAAAAATTGTGCATAATTTAACTTATTTAGTTTATGAACTAATTTGATAAACAAATATGTGTATAGAACATAAAATAATATATTACATAATTATTTTATACGCAAAAGTTTAAACTAAATAATATTTTATTTTTATTGAATTTATATATTCAATTTATGATTAAAATTATACAATTATTATTATGGGATTAGTATATAAAATTTATTTTTTAAATTGAAATAATCAAAACTATATAATATCTTAAATAATAATATTCAATTTATATAAATTTTTTTTACTAGAAATTTTTAGTTAAGGATGTATTAAAAGTATCCCAAATTTAATCAATAAATTTTGTATAAATCAATAGAATTAGGATTGATGTAGAGAAATCACATGTTAAAACACATTACATGAAATTTTGAATTTCAACTTCATCATTTAAAAAATATATATAATTTTTTAGTTATTGATTCATATGATTCAAACTAAAAGTATGTTAACACAGCATACATGTGATTTGGAATCTAGGTAGGAGTTACAAGAGAGTACATGAAGTTAATATTCGTTACACCGAGGGGATCAAATTTAAGCGGCTGTTTGAAAATGAAAGCCAGATCATCGTTACTTGAAATGACATAAATTTAATATTTTCCTTCACCGTTTGGAACCTTTGATCCGTCATTGGACACTTAAACTAACCTTTTCGTCCCATGGTAGAGTACTCTACAATTCTTTCACTTCAAATTTAAGACCACTTAGATGTCAAAAACTGAGGGAGTATAAAACCGAAGTTAGTTCAGAAACTTGAAATCTTGCTTTGGAATTTATGCAGGTACAAACACGAGCATTTTGATCCCTTAAACAACCCAACAACAAGAAAAGCACATTAACAGCAAGAAACACACACACGCACACCCTTTGCAAAAGGGAATATATTCATGCATCTTAGTTGGTTGCCCATTCCTACATTATAATAGTGTTCATGTTCCATAGCTAGCCAGCCCACATAATATCAAGTGTGTGCATGTGTGAGACAAGCTTCTCCAAGATTTTCAGCGCAGAAATTGGTAAGGAAAAGAAATAATATGCAAGTATTTATTTTTTATATAGGATGTTATTCGTGTCTCTTTAGGTGTCTCAAATAGTCCTATGCTTGTTCTAAACATCGTGGAGTTCATTTGTTTTTTATGAGGTGGAAAGTAATTACGTGTAGTTCATATTACAATAATTAAATGGTGGTGAGGTGGAAAGTAATTATGTGTAGTTCATATGACAATAATTAAATGGTTTATTGTGTCGTAATAGGAATTTTTTTTGTCATAATTTTAATATTTTTCCCTTTATAAAAGGGGATGGGTGGGTTGATTGCAGCAAGAAGTACTAATTTCTTTCAATTCCTGAAATACGACAATAAATTAGATAATAACGAGATCTACCTGCACCGAACTGTAATCAACAAGGAGATTAAGAGAGATATTGTGTGTGGAAAACAAGAATTTTTGTCCAATTGTCCGTGTATAGAACAAAGCTCTTCTATTATAATAACTAGCTTCACTTATATTTTGTGTGTAACCTTTCCATGTGTATCCCAGAAGAAAAATGGAGATGTCAAACGGGCAAAAGAAAGCCACCGAAGTGGTTGTTAGGAAAAAGGGAGGTTACAGAACCATGCCCTTCATCATAGGTGATGATCCCTTCCTTTAAAATCTATTTAATTTTTTTATTTTTTTATATATTATCTATCATATTTACTATTTTTTTTATCTAAATATATGCATTTTAAATATATTCTTCAAACATTATTCTTCCTTACATACATCAAATATATGCCGTGACCCTTTTCAAGGCATTTTTCTACTCATTCATATATTAAAGATCATGCTTTTTCTTTTGATACAATATTGTGTACTATTGTGTCAGTGAAGTATATATCAAGAAAAATGAAAAATGTGATGGATTTCTTTTTTGTGCTTTTAGCAAACGAGACCTTTGAAAAGGTTGCAAACGTGGGGCTCCATGTGAATATGATTTTGTACCTGCTACAAGAATATCATCTTGATCCTTCCACTGGAGCTATTATAATATTCCTGTGGAACGCCTTGTCTAGTTTTATACCCATCTTTGGTGCTTTCCTTTCCGATTCTCGCCTTGGACGATTTCGTGTCATTGCATTGGGAACAGTCATCGATCTTATTGTAAGCTAATACAATCAACTCCATTATATATACTCTTATAGTATAAAGGTACTAATCAAGAGGAAACCTAAAGTTAAATTTGAAATTGAATAAATAGCACACTTTTTTTTTGTACAATTTCAAGTAGCGATTCAAAGATTTACTCAATTAAGTAAACCAAACTGGAATTTCTGACATGTTGTTTTGTTTCTTCATTACAGGGATTGGTAGTATTGTGGCTTACTGCAATCATTAGGCATGCAAGGCCTGGGTGTAATGTAGAACCTTGTAGAAGTGCGACAGCACCGCAATTACTGTTTCTTTTCTCTTCCTTTGCTCTTATGGCTTTGGGAGCTGGTGGAATTAGGCCATGTACCTTAGCCTTTGCTGCTGATCAAATCAACAACCCTGAAAACCCAAAAAATGAGAGTAACATGAAGAGCTTCTTTAATTGGTATTATGTTTCAGTTGGCATTTCAGTAATGGTTTCAGTTATATTTATAGTGTACATTCAAGTCAAAGCAGGGTGGATAGTGGGTTTTGGGATTCCTGTGGGGCTGATGTTATTTTCTACTATCATGTTTTTCTTGGGTTCTTACTTATATGTCAAAGTGAAACCAAACAAGAGCTTACTCACTGGCTTAGCCCAAGTGATTGCTGCAGCCTGGAAAAACAGACATCTTCCCCTGCCTCCCAACAACTCTCACGTTTGGTATTTCCACAATTCCTCTAATCTTGTTCAACCAACCAACAAGGCAAGGTACCACTTTGTCCTATTCAAGGATTTTTCTCATAAATACTCATTATTACTTAATTTCATTCTTTCTATTACGAATAATTGAATTCAGACCCTACTTTAAAAACATTAATTAATTTAGTAATTAAAATTACGTCATTAATTTAGTTACACAAACATTAATTAACTAAAATCATTAGATTCGCTGAATGATAAAAAATTTAAGATTTTGCTTGAGGATTCTAAATTCAAACCTTATCCTTTTTATATTATACTAAAAAATATTAATTAACTAAAAATCAAATTAACTAATCAAAGTTAAGAATTAATTTAAGGAATAGTGATTGAGCTTAAAAACTAAATTGTTTTTTTTAACATTAAAGACCAAATTAATTTTTAGCTGTCAAAGTCAATGATTCAGTTATTTTTTATATTATTAAAATCCAGATTAATGAATAATACTAATTTTAAAGACTAGTTTTATATCTTGTTCTACCAATTATCAAATATGTTTTACTTGAGCAAATATTTCATTATATTCTACATTTTGTGCAGGAGAAAACAAGTAGAAAACATTGTATGTTAGAATATATATATATATATATATATATATATATATATATATATATATATATATATATATATATATATATATTCTTTAAAGTGGTGTAAAAATAATAAAAATTTCACATGTGACAATATCATATTTTACTTTCCTTTGGCCTAGATATTATCAAACTTGCACAAAAGAAGAGAGCATTCTTCAACCACTGTGATTTGGTAGTGTTGACTTATATTAATAATTTGAGGACTTATTTAGTGTGCAGTGATTAATTCAATATTTGATTCTCCTTAAACCTAGATTCTTGAACAAGGCCTGCATAATCAAGAATAGAGAGAAGGATTTGGACTGTAATGGGATGGCAATTGACCCATGGAGTTTGTGTACAGTAAGACAAGTAGAAGAGTTGAAAGCTATAATCAAAGTCCTTCCCATTTGGTCCACTGGCGTCATCCTTGCTACTACCATAAACCAACAAACATTTTCTGTGGTCCAAGCAGGCACCATGGACAGGGATGTGTTCAACATGGATATCCCATCCACCAGCTTCAGTGCATTCATAATCTTCACTTTGACCATATGGGTGGCTATTTATGATCGTATTCTAGTCCCCTTGTTCCCAAAGAGGCGAGGACTCACCCTTAAGCAACGAATGGGTATTGGACTAATGGTCTCATGTTTGGCTACTGCAGTGGCAGCATTGGTAGAGAGAAAGAGAAGAAATGAAGCCATAAGGGAAGGTTTTATAGACAATCCCAAAGGAGTGGTTAACATGTCTGCTATGTGGTTGGTGCCCCAATACTGCCTATATGGTTTAGCAGAGGGTTTGAATATCATTGGACAAATAGAGTTCTATTACTCTCAGTTTCCTAAAAGCATGTCAAGTATTGCTGTTTCACTTTGTAGCCTTGGCTTTGGGATGGGCAACTTGGTGGCCACCCTTATAGTTAAGGTTGTCAAAGATGGGACAGCTAAAGGAGGAAAAGTTAGTTGGCTGGCATCAAATCTCAACAGAGGACACTATGATTACTATTATGCACTCCTTTTCATTCTAAATTTGATTAACTTGTTCTGCTTCTTCATATTTAGCTGGACTTATGGGAGTACTCATGATATAAAAAATTGGGATGAAGAAACTGACACAAAATTACTACCAGAGGACATGAGGGGGAAAATATGAACACAAGAGACAAATGGATTCTCTTATCAATGCATGGGATAATATATCAATCAACCAAGTGTATTTAGATTATTTAAATATTTTATATTGAGAAAAAGTTGCAACATCCTTTATGTTTACAAAATGTGTAAACTCAACAAACATATATTAAATATTGAAGTTAATCAAATTGTGAACATAATAAGTGAAGTTGGCATAACCTTAAGCATGTTCTATGGTAAAAAAAAAGAAGAACTGTTGAATATGTTAATTTAGATTATTAATTTATAACAATAGAAAAACTTGAAATATAATTATTTCCTAAAATAGAATTTATTTACACATAACATTTCTTTTTCTTAATACAACCAATGGACATTGTTAAATGAATTTTTTTTTCACTAGCAACATTTATGAAAGAAAGTATTATTTATCAAATGAAACCTATGACAATATTTGTTTCACAATTTGTTGTTTTGTTATTCAATTTCGAAAAATAGTACATTAAATTGTCAAAACAAAAAACATATTTTTCTTATATTTAGAGTATGTTTATATTAAACTATTTTTAACGTTTAATATAATTGATAAAAATGTTAATATTACAATTTAAATGTGCTTAGTAATATGAATTATAATTAAAGATTATAATCTCACTTTTCATTAAAAAAATAAAAATCTTTTTTAATTGTTTTGAGGAAAAAAAAAGAAAAAGAAAAATCATGTGTTTGAACGACAACAAAGAAGAAAATGAAAGAAAGTAATCAGTGAAGTTTTGATTAAAAATTTTCCTTCCAAAACTGTGGAAAATTGAAATGATAAAAGATATAAGATTTTTAATTTTTTATATTTATATTTTAAACTATAAGTAATCTAGTATGAAATGTAAAAATTTAAATATTTTTTATTTTAAAGAATATTATAATAAAATTTTTAATTAATTATAATTATTATTATCATAATTTTTTAATCAATATAGTTTTTTAATCACATATTTATTTATCCAAACAAATATAAAATTTTTAAATTTCTTATTTCTAAAAACAGTTTTTCTATTGTAATTTTTTACCATTTTATTTCTTTCTCCGTTATTTTATTCCTCGATCCAAAAAAGCATTGAGCTTGAACGCGAGTACAGTGAATAAATCCCAAAAACACAAAAAAAATTATTAAATAAAAAAATATATCCAAGAAGAATGATTAAAAAGTTGGGACTTGGGAGACGAGGCAGTGTGAGTGAGGGAGAAGGAGATGGATCCTCCGCCCAAGAGCTGGAGCATCCATACCCGATCCGAGATCATAGCCAAATATGAGGTCATGGAGCGGGTCGGGTCAGGTGCTTACGCCGACGTGTACCGTGGCCGTCGCCTCTCCGACGGCCTCACGGTGGCCCTCAAGGAAATCCACGACTACCAGTCCTCATTCCGAGAAATCGAGGCACTGCAGATGCTCCAGGGTTCTCCAAACATCGTTGTTTTGCTCGAGTACTTCTGGCGCGACGATGAGGACGCCGTCCTCGTCCTCGAATACCTCAGAACCGACCTCGCCACCGTCATCGCCGACGCCGCCAAGGCCAAGGAGCCTCTCCCCGTCGGTGAGATCAAGCGCTGGATGATCCAGATCCTCTCCGGCGTGGATGCTTGTCACCGCAACATGGTCCTCCATCGAGATTTGAAGCCTTCAAATCTCTTGATTTCCGATGACGGCCTCCTCAAACTCGCAGACTTCGGACAGGTAATCTCATCTCATATATAACACTGGCAAAACCCTAACCCTACCGAGAATGAAATGTGTGACTATTTTCTCAGGCAAGGATTCTTACAGAGCCTGGATTCGATGCTTTGGAGGAGAACATTTGTGATGATGAAGAACATTCTAGAGTTTTAGATGACATTGATAATAAGGATACTAACATTCCTGATGCAAATGCAACATGCACCACGAGTGACATAGATAACGAACCTTTGAGGGAAGGGGAAGAAGATAACGAACTTGGTTGTTTCACATCATGTGTTGGAACTCGTTGGTTTAGGGCTCCCGAGTTGCTTTATGGATCCAGAGACTATGGTTTGGAGATTGATCTGTGGTCCTTGGGATGTATATTTGCAGAGCTTTTGACTCTGCAGCCTCTGTTTCCTGGAACAGCTGATATTGACCAGCTAAGCAGAATCATCAGTGTTTTGGGTAACCTTGATGAGAATGCTTGGTGTGGTTGTTCTAAGCTTCCGGATTATGGAATCATCTCATTCAGCAAAGTGGAAAACCCTACTGGTCTTGAAGCCTGTTTGCCCGATCGCTCCCCTGATGAAGTGTCTCTGGTCAAAAGACTGGTTTGTTATGATCCAGCTAAGAGGGCTACGGCAATGGAGCTTCTTTCTGATAAGTACTTCAGTGAAGAACCTCTTCCTGTTCCTGTTTCTGAGCTGAGAGTTCCTTTGACACGAAAAGGAGGGGACCTGGATTCCCCTGGTGGTGGGTGGCTTGATTATGATGAAATGGGTTCTGATTCTGATTTTGATGACTTTGCCCCTATGAATATCACCAGAACTGGAACCGGTTTCTCCATACAGTTTCATTGAGCTTTAAGGAATTCAAGGTACATTATATTCTTGGAACTGGCCTGTGCGGTTTGTGTTTTGTTGTTTGCCCTGTGCGGTTTGTGCTTTGTTTTTCAACTGGTATTTATTTGCTGAGCATCTTCTGGAAATTGTGCAGTGAGAATGTTGATTGGAAAAATTTCTTTCTGTTCTGACATTCATAAGTGAAGAAGGGGATAAATTATTATAAATTATGCCTGATGGATTACATATACTACAATGACATATAGTTGATATAATACATGGATCTGGATCTTCTCATGTTTATAAATAACATGACAATATTGTTGTCACTGAAGAGAAAGACACAAAAGCAAAACCAATGAACTATGCTCGAACAGTCTTCAGTCCTATTGCTTTAATGGCAATGTCCTTCATGACATGACCAAAACTAAAGTGAGAGCCTGAGGATTTGTATTATAGCATCATATATAAACACAGTTTTCTATGAGGGAAAGTGGCAAATTCTGCCATCCAGCCATAGAGTTAATTATGAGGAGAGCAAAATGCCACATGTCCTTCTGATTTTGTTTATTGTTGTTCTGTTCTATATAATGATTCAGTAAGTTTATTCGATATATCTTTTGTCTGCCTTCTAAATGTTGCACCTTATTGTATGATTCTATTTAGAGGTGGGAACCAGAGCCAAAACACGTTCTTGTGAAGCTGTGCAAATGAATATCACTCTTGCTACGAGACACTGCCTAAAGTCAATTGTAGATTTCTTGACTCTACAAAGTTCCTCCTCTTCATTCATCGTTTTACAGGTCTGTTAATTGTGAACAATTCATACTTTCATTTTATAATTCATAAAGGCTTATATTAAGCGAAGGCGATGGATAGAAGTATCCTTGCAACCCTGATGGTGAGGGAACCGAATCACATATCGTTTCTATTCCCTTCAAATTAGAAAATGAAAAAACCCTTAACAACTAGGAGAAAACGGAGAATATTATTTTTTAACCTGGTGTCATATTTTAATTGGGGACAGGCAAGGTTGTCAAATTGAGTTTCAACGTTGGAATCAGGTGTTGAATGGTAGGGATCATAACACTAATTACAAGTGTCAACAAAAATGTAGAATTATATTTAAAATAAACATATACATGCACAAAAAATAACATAGATAAGAAAAACAATCCTTAAATCATAACAAATATTTTATTGAATTTAAACTAAAGATTATGATCACACAAATTATCCTTAAATCATAACATATCATGAAAAATAATGATTTTTAAGAAATGGCTGCAATCCAACTCCTGCGGAGTAGCAACCCGACGTATTTTTTGGTGTACCTTTCTCCGAGCCAGATTGTTGCTTGACTTGCTGGGATGGGAAAAATTCATTGAATCGTTTCCTTCAATGAGTTGGAGTGCGAGATTGAAAGGGGATAAAAACAATGGGGATAATTGTTTTTAAACCAATTAGGATAGCAAGAATTCAATGGTTTCACTAAACTTTTTTTCTTTTATTTTTATTCTTTTTACAATAATAAAAGTAACAAGATTTGAATATAAAATTTTATGTAAAATATCCTAACACTATACCATCTCAATATCTTTCTTTCAATTTTATTTGATAAAAAAGTGAAAAAATATTACTTTCTCTATATTTTCAATTGAATCAAACAACATAAGTGTATATATATTTTTACTTTCGTTCTAATTTTTCTTTGAATAATAATAATAGTAATTAACATTACTATTGGGTATTTTTATATAATACTAAAATATTTATATTTTATATTTAGTAATATATATTCGCACTAAAACATTTCAAATTAATCTTATATATACGTGTATGTGTACTTATAATAATAATTAACATTATATACTTAATGTTTTTATTTTATATTTGATGTTTAATGTTTAGTAATATATACTATCATTAAACATTTCAAATTAATCTTATATATACGTGCATATATGCTTATATGATACTTTTAATAATTTTTATTTTACTTTTTTATGTATTGAAAAAGTATTTTCAGTATAAACAAAAAACTCCCTTTTAAGACGTAAGATCATTAAATAAAATTTTCGTCTTTAGTAAAAATCTTTTTCATACATATAATCACACTCTAAATTCATGATAAATGAGATGAACCATTCTACTGCGCGCCAAACATAAAATGATGCATCAATGCACCGTCTATATTTAATTACTTACTATTTTTTCTATCCCGTCTATATGTAATTACATACTATTATTTTAAAGTTGTGAACACTCATTTCTATTGCTAGCCCAACCTCCTTCAGCAACTATCACCCTTGCGTCCAATATATGCATATCTATAAGGATTCTTGCTAAGTTGCTTGAGCTGATATCTAAGTTATAATAATAAATGTTTGATTAATTTTGTTATGTATTTCATTGTTTTTGTTCAGGTTGTTACTTTGCATGTTTTTCGTGTAGGTAGATGGATTTGGGAAGTGAAACTTCGAAGAATTAAAGGCTCAAATGAGAAAAGAAAAAGCATGGAAGCATCTCGGAGCCAAGGAAGTAAGAACTATGTAGTCAAAGAGAAACATCACTTGCCAGTATTAAGGAACATGGTTGTGTTCCATTGCATCATAAAATTGAGTAATAAAAGTGAGAAACACGACCTACCTGTGTTCTTCAAAACAGTTGTGTTCTGTGGATCGACAAATTAAAGATTTCTATTTAAGTGACAACTGTTGGCCCGATCCAACATTTTAACCTTAGCTATTTGAGCTGACTGAGGGCATTTGCTGAAGGTGAAAGTCGAGACCTTTAGGGGGATTTTGAGGCGCACCTAGACCTTCAATAAGAACAACGAGTTTTCTGAGCACAAAGATTGGGATTTCATCTTCTTTCTTTTTTGATTGAAATATCAAATTAATAAGATTTGTATAATTCGATTACTATAAAAATAGGAGTTGAATGAGTGAAATACATTATCGTATTTTGAAAAGAAACAATAATCTCCTTAACATAATTTATCTTTAAAATAAAATAAAAATTGACAAAAAAAAGTTATTTTTTTTATAAAGCCGTCAATTTTTATTGAGGTGAAGTCCCTAATGATAGATTTAATTTACTTAAATAGATGACCTGAATTATATAAAACTTGTAAGTTCATATTTAATTTTAAAAATAATCATCAGATAAAAGCAAAATTTAAGGTGTAGAACAACACAAAATTTGAAAAAAAAATTATATTTAAAAGTCATATTTCTCTCATCAATCCATCTTCGCCTTGATAGAAAAATATTTTTGTTTATATTCCAAATTGATTTATAAGATGGTAAAGAAGAGAAAAATAGAAAGAAAGAAGAAAGATAAAGAAATAAAATATAATATATAATATAATATAATAAAAAAAAGACATATAAAGCAAAAACTAAGATATATTAGGATGTAAATTCTATTAAAATGTATGTTTATTATTTCTCACATACATACACTTATATATATATATATAATTTATTTTATAATATTTTAATATATAATTATATACAATAAAATATAATTATTATTTTTATATATTTTTTAGTGTAAAATAAATATTATGTAATATAAAAAATATTATAATAAACAATAATTTTTTTTAGTTGTTGCAAACTTAAGTTCTTTTAAAATAATAATCTATTATTATTTAGCATATATTTAATTATATCATATTAACAGTAATCTTAAACAGCATGTAACGTAGCATGCTTAAATATTTTATATACGATTAAAAAATATTTTAGTTACCATTAAAAAAAAGTAATAGAAACTATTTAAAAAAATTAAATTCTAGAAAGGTCAAAACTAACAATTTTTGTTTAAATATTTAAATTAGATTAATCTTATTTATAAGGATTGAAAATATATTTAAATTTAATAAAAATACTATTTAAAAAGAGTACAAAAAAGCATTGGATTGAACGTACAATAAATAAGCTAGACAAGATCCAAATTAAGTATTACAAATAATAATATCAAAATTGCTATTAATTTAATATTAGAATAGTTACATGTATAATATGCCATTATTTCAATTTTTGAATATTATTATAATTTTAGAAATATTATTATAATATAATAGAATAATAGTAAAAAATAATTAATAAAGGCAACATAACACTATAATTATAAAATATGAATCATAAAATCATATTTAATAAATAAAAAAGTGGTAAGTTAATATTATAAAATGTTTTGTTATTTTCATTTTTACTTTTTTCTTAAAACGCCGTAAGAGAAAAAAGAAAATAATGGGATATGTTAAGGATGAAACGGCATCGTAGCAGTTGTATTCCTGAACATCGAGAATTGTGGGAAAGCAGAGAGAGAGAGTGGCGGCGAAGGTTACATAGGATAGGACTCACTCATAGAGTGTGTTGCATTGAAGTTGCACACAAAATCAATGGCATCATCGAAGGTTTTTTGTAGGTTGTCTTCTCGGTTACAAGCTCTTTCTCATAGTCATAACAAGTTCACCAAACCCTCACTCTCTCTCCACATCAATCCTCAATCTGCCTCTGCGCGACGCCTTTCTCGGTGAGAATTGAGTTTGGGTTTCACCCCCAAATAGTAAAGATTGTGTTTTTACATTAAAGCTTCGTTTTTGTAAACCTAAACGACATTTTCTGGAATTTTGTTTGCAATATGGTTGGTTAGGTTACCGGTGGCGTTGGGTAGCTGGGAATCAATGATGCCGTTGCATAGTGCTGTAGCTTCATCTCGATTAGTTTCAAGCTTGTCCATTGAATCTCTCGGTTGGGGATTAGTTCCTCAAGGTGTGTTCTTTTATGTATACTGTTCAGTAATTTTCTTGTGGATAATTGTGGCATCACAATGACATGTGCCAGTTACAATTTGAGGAAATGAAATGCCTACTGCATAACACACAAATTGCCCTTACTTTTTCCTTGTCTTTTGCACATGCATTGTATTTGTATATTCAAGTATTGATGGTGTTCTTTTTCTGTTACTCAAATGGAAGGTTCATATTTGATATCTTGTGTTGTGTGCAATCTTGATCTTTTATTCCGGTTGTAACTTAGTTTAAAAAATATTTTTCGGTTGCTTTAGGAATTTGAACCATAAGTAGGCTAACTAACTAAGCCTGCTTCGGTTAGTCTTCCAAAAAGACATGGATTAAAATGATTGAAAATACTTCATGGTCAATTTGTTTGAACGTACCAATACCATTAGGCTCTTGTTGGTTAGAGGTAGAGCTTTGTTGAGGAAAATTAATGTGCTTGAAGCCTAACACCAAGGGATAGGAGGAGGGACTTCTAAAGTATATAGTAAATTGGTCATCTCAATTTCATTTTACCCATTGCTTTTATATTTTGGAAGCTTTGGGTCTAATGCTAAAGTTAGTAGAATAAGAGGGTATTGTTAGTCTAATGATAAAGACAACACTATGATTGTATTATGACTTCAAATATGCCAAAATAAATCATGTTTGTATTATTTTAATGAAGTTTTGCTTAAGGGAATTCCTAGGTATGAGTGTTAACTGTTAACCAGAGATATCCGATGCACAAAAAGACAAACATATAAAACTCATAACAAATTTAAATATCATTGTGTCCTTTTACTCTGTGTTAGAAGTAGAGAAGTGGTCCGCAAACCCCATGAATAAATAGCTAGCTACCTTTGTTGTAAGTATTGCTATATGCTGTATATTTACTGGGAACTATTTTTTCAAAAGCACATTGTTGATAAGCTAATATACACGTCACAACTTTTCCATCTAAATTGAGCTGCCAAATTTTATAGCTGAACGGAAAGAACTTATGGCAATGCTTCCATTTGTCTATTTTACAGGTATTTCCATGCCTTTATGACAGCATTTGTCTGCAGTTAGTTGCTGCAAAGTAGCATTTCCATTTGATGGCAGGCTCATGTTGATGTTTTCTTTTGTTGTAATCTTGAGGCCATTGACATAGGATCCTTTGTCTAATATCTTTGAGGAACATGCAGTGCAATTGATGTTGCTTACTTATTGGTTGGTTCATTTTATCTTCATATATTCCTGGAATATCTTTTCTCGGTTTTTCCAGTCTCCAGATGAGATTTTGTTAACTATTATTGCATTAAAGTGCATTATAATATCTGAGAATATCCTCCATTTACTTGTTAGAGTTTTATGATTACTACAGTTCTGTGGTATTTATAAATCATTGTCAAACCAGATATGATATTTTGTTGAAGTTGGCACAGGTGGAATGGGAATAAAATAGGTGATTGCTTTAGGACATGGTAAACGTTTACCCTTTTATTTCTATGTATCATAATTCGTAACACAATCTTGTAACGAATCTATTTTTCTTTTGGTTACATCTAATATTAGTTGGATGGTTTTCAAAAATTGTTTGTTTGGTTTTTATCCAAAAAATAATAATTGTTTATTTGGTTGAAATTTTGGTTAAAATTGTTACAGCTGCGTAGTAGTAGTTTTTCGCTGGAATTTGATGTTTATGCAAAAGCACCGAGCATGTTTCTTGGTGTGGCCCTAGAAAGGAGTGGCTTTGGTCCTTGCCTCCTTGGTTGATCTCAGTTGCAAGTGAAGATTAAGAAATTTACCATCCAGAGGGATTCCCTTCAACTAAGGTCGTGTGCGCTTTAAAATACAACTCACAATTCACCAAATGTGCATATTAAAACATTGTTCGAATGCTAAAAACCTCATTTAGAGACTCAATATGCATAATTAAAGGGAGTTTTGAAGCGCTGACATTTTCCTATTGGATATTATGCACAGTTGGGGGGGGGGGCATAGTAATTAGGGGTAGGTTTAGGTCGATTTTTGAAAAAATATATATTCCTATCAATTATAAAAATATATTTGTTGTTTAGTTCAGTTGGTTGGAATATATTGAAAAATTTAAATCAATTTTTTATAGTTTGATTCGGTTATTTTAATTTTTTGATTTTGTTAAAAAAAATTTGGAGAATAAAAATAAGTTAATACAAAATAATAAAGTAATAAATTCTAAAACAAATTAAATCGGAAATTTAAAAAATTCATGCCTTTTTATATGTGGCTTCTATTGTTGGTTTTGTTATCCATTTTGAAAGCTCATTTGTGGATACATAAAACATCTTTATTTTGTATAAGCGTAAAGGTGATGGATTAATTTATCATATTTTTTTGTTTTTCTTGTTTGTTATCATAAAAAATGTTTCAGTAACTACCAAAAAAATGTTAATTACTAGCAAAGTTCTATTTCACCAAATAAAGTTAAAACATTTTAACCAATTTTTAATTAATAATTTCTGTTTTTAATTAACTTAAATGCATTACCACACAAAATTTTTTTTGAAGGACTAAAATTTAAGATTATTATAATCTTAATCAATTTTAAACTAAATTTAATTTTGAAATTATAACATACCATATCAGTAAAGATGATATGACTTGTTTTTGATAATTTATTTATTATTTTTTATGATAAAAAATATATCTATAATAAAATATTTTATTAATAATAAAAATATTTACTATTATCTTAATTTTAAATATAAAAAACACTTATTTAAATCAATATTTTAGTCATTATTTTGTTATCAATCCAATTTAAATTAGATAAATTATTTTTTAATTTGAATAATGTCAAAAAAAAATTACATTGATTTTATTTTACATGAATTTAATTTTTATTTGAGAAAAATTTTATACCTTCACAATCTAAAATGTTTGAAAAATTATATCAGTTCTTATTTTATAACTTTTCAAACAATGAATTTAATTTTAAATTTAAATTAAATGAAATAATGTTTTATAATACTTCAAAACAAATAATTTCATAAAAAAAATTAATATACTTCTTTAACACACTTTTAACATATTTTATATAATGGATCAATTTTTTTAAAAAAATTAAAAAATCATAAAACTTGTTAAAAAATATATTTAAAATAATATATTGTAATATTTCTCTAATTTCATTCGCCTAATAATCATTCACTATTAATAATATGTAATAAAAAATAACATATATTATCTATAATTTATATAACACATTTTTTCCTCCTCTCTGTTTTTCTTTCATTTTCTGTTTGTTGTATGACATAGACACAGTGTGTATATTTTTGCAGTAAAATTATGATTTCTGAGGACAAGAGTGTAGTTAGTAGTTATCAGAATACAAAAAGCATATCCAAGAAATGGTGAATTAGCGGCCACACATGGCCCCCTTTACCCTCAACTTCCAAACTCTGCAACTTCAACGCACTCTCCCTTTCTTTCATTCTCTCAAACCAAAGCTTTGTCATGAATATCATCTCACACGACACGCTTATGTTCACACCATTCGTTTCATTGAAAGAAAACTAAAAGCCTCTGAATATTCTTCACTTGAAACCGTCACAAGGTTCTCCAGAAACACCAACGAAACCCTTTCTGCTTCTTTCAGAGATAGGAATGGTTCTTTGGAATCAAAGGGCAGTGGTAGCAGTGATAGAACGAAGAAGAAGGTGAATGAAAATTCAGTAAAGAAGAAAAAGAAAAAGAAAAAGAATAAGGATAAGGCAGAAGTGAAGTTGAAGTTTGGTTTGGACATGTGTTGTAAAAGAGGGGATGTAATGGGAGCATTGTCCTTGTATGATTCAGCAAGGTCTGAGGGTGTCAAATTGGAGCAGCACCATTTTACTGTGCTATTGTATCTTTGTTCTTCAGCAGCTGTTGGTGTTGTTCTGCCAGCTAAAAGTGGAAGTGGTGCTAGAACTTTGAATGCTCCACTCTCATCTAATGGACTTGTGAATCATCATGACAAAGGGTTCAGTGAACTTGGTAACACAATGTTGGACAATCCAGTTTCAGAGTATCGTCAAACATTTGATAATGCAAGTTTGAAGAATTCCAGTCAGAACCAACAAGGCCAAGGGATCTTGGTCGGTGAGGATGTCAAGAAATATGCATTGCAGAGAGGATTTGAGGTGTATGAGAATATGTGTCAGGATAAGGTTCAGATGAATGAAGCAGCGTTAACATCTGTGGCTAGAATGGCCATGTCAATGGGTGATGGTGACATGGCTTTTGAGATGGTGAAACAAATGAAGAACTTGGGAATTAATCCCAGGCTACGCTCTTATGGGCCTTCTTTGTCTACCTTTTGCAATAATGGAGAAATAGATAAAGCATTTGATGTTGAAAAGCACATGCTAGAACATGGTGTCTACCCTGAAGAGCCTGAATTGGAGGCACTCTTAAGGGTAAGTATAAGAGCTGGCAATAGTGATAAGGTTTACTATGTGTTGCATAAACTAAGAAGTAGTGTTAGGAAAGTGTCACCGGCTACTGCATCTTTGATTATTGATTGGTTTAAGAGCAGAAAGGCTGCAAGAATTGGGAAAAGAAAATGGGATAAAAGATTGATAGTGGAAGCAATAGAAAATAATGGTGGAGGCTGGCATGGTCAGGGTTGGTTGGGTAATGGAAAATGGGAAGTTGTTCATACAACCATTGGAGATGATGGAGTGTGTAAATGCTGTGGGGTGCACTTGGCCATCATTGATATTGATCCTATTGAAACTGAGAATTTTGCCAAGTCGGTTGCATCCCTTGCTGTGATGAGAGAAAAAGAGTCAAGCTTCCAGGAATTTCAAGTAAGAAACTTGAACAATGCACACTAGTTCTAATCTCATTATGGATTGATGATGTTGGAATATGTGAAATTGTGAATTGCAGAAATGGCTTGATAATCATGGACCGTTCGAAGCTGTGGTAGATGCTGCCAACGTGGGTCTTTTTGGCCAAGGGAGATTCATGCCGCACAAGGCAAGTTACTGAATGTGGAAAATACTCATTTGTTTTCCTGCTTCTTCTTATTATGGTTATTGATTACTTTCTTCTGAAGCAAAACCTTTAGATCGATGCTGTTGCCAATGAAATTCCCCAAATGCTTTCTTCAAAGAAGTTTCCACTTATTATTTTGCATAATAGGCGCATCAAGGGAGGCAAAATGGATAGACCAATCAAAAGGGCATTAATTGATAAGTGGAATAAAGCCAATGCACTCTATGCAACACCTTCTGGATCAAATGATGATTGGTAAGAACAAAACAGGATAATATATTGCTAATAATTTTTTGGTTGCTTATTTTCTTCTGGTAATGCATATTATGCTTCGTTTATTAACCTGTGCTTCAGGTACTGGTTGTATGCAGCTATAAAATTTAAATGCTTAATTGTTACCAATGATGAGATGAGAGATCATTTATTTCAACTTCTGGGAAATGACTTCTTCCCCAAGTGGAAAGAAAGGCATCAGGTGAGCAAAGCTCTTTGGAAAGAAAAAATTTCTATCAGGTCTTTTTGTTCTTATTGTCATACTGGTTTTATATATTCGATAAAATAAGGTTTAATTTTCGGTCTTTGGGTAAATCATATATAATGCTTGGCTTTGTTTGCCTTTCCTTGATTAAATTTACAATTTAAGGCTGTCTTAACACCGGAATCCCCATCTTCCAAATTTAAGGTACACTTCAGTTTCTCCAATACCGGTGCACCAGTGTTTCACATGCCCCCTCCTTGTTCTGTTGTAATTCAGGTAAGGTCTTACACTGCTTTCAAAATGAAGGAACATGAACACAGATTAATTTTTATTTGTATATAAATCTTTTAAATTGAAACAAGAAAGATGTAAAGAAAAGAAAGAAGGAAATATAACATGGCAGCTGTGGTAGCAGGAATCAGAGGAAGGCCATTGGCACATTCCAATTGAAACAGAACTTAATTATGAATCGGAAAGAAGATGGTTGTGCATTACCCGTGCTAAATTAAACATGGTTTGCAAAGATTCTTCTACATCTAAAGGTAATTGCTGGAGCACTCACTGAGGGTTGTATCTGGTTCACATTTACATGGTTGCTTTTACAACTATTTATTGTCTTGATTATTGTTGTTTCTATGAAAATACTGATATCAACTTCATGATATACGGCCTGCTGAGTCACTGACATTTCTAGCGGTGGCAATGAAGTCATTATCAAATTACAGTGGTATATAATAGAAATTCATGGCTTTCTAGCGGTTCTCTAAATTCTAATCCATTGATGCTTCTTATGTTAACTCTTCATAACATATGCTACCCAAGTACAGATGCTACAGATAAGGACATCCGGACTAATATACACTCACCTAATTGTGATGTTTGACTTTAAAATGAAACATTGGAAGTTCAGATGGTCAGGGGTCAGGATTTAGAATACAAGAACTTCCAACTCACTTTATTTCCTCTCCTTTTTTACAGAAAGATTGCATTGAGTTGAATAGAAAACATTAATTTGTCTTGATTGCTTCTTTCTTTATGCAACGGTTTATGTAATTTTGATAGTCTTTGTTTTAAATATATTTATCCAGGTCTCCTCTTTTTTATGCACTTTTCTTTGAATATGTACCGACACTTCTCTACTCAATTGACTGAGCTCTCTCATATTACACTTTCATTTAAATGCTGAAATCCTCTACATTAACAGTCCATATAATTGGACTAGGGGAGGCTTCTGAATTGCACTGACAAAAATAGAAATTTCATTTCCACACAAAAAGAAAAGAAAAGGAAAGGTATCAGAATGCCATGAACCTCTTGGGGTGTTATCAGTTCTAATTTAATTATTGGTAACTTCAAAAATCTAAGGGTAGCTTAAGCACCATGAAAATGATCTAACTTATTCAGTCTTCGTCATTTCTTCTCAATATATATTCCCTGGTTAAGCTTTCAAGCTATGATCGTCGAGTAACGGTTGCATGAAAGTGTCATTTAGCCTGATGTACAACCGTCTATTACAGTATGGCATACCTCAAAATCCTCCATCGAACTTAATTTATGTGTTCATTTCTGCACATGAGCTCGGGTTAACTACTTGATGCCTACTTTTGTATTCTGTACTTGGAAGAATTACTTCAACGTATGCCATATTTATTTATTTCTAATTATGAAGTTATTCCTTATAGAAAATTGACTCTTCGTATCAATTTGATGAAACTTGATTATACTAATCCCCTCCTCCATTTCCCTTCATTTCAGTAGACTCTAAACCCTTGCAAAAAGGAGAATGTACAAGATCAGCAACTAGAAATGCGTATGCAAAGGAGTCACAACGTCAGAATATTGTCCACCATACAGAAAAAAAGGAATCACCTCAAGGATTGTACAAAAATGTTAGAGATATCTTTTTAGCATCGGTATCCTTGGATAATAACTCGATACTGTCTGACATTAAGGCTGCATAGTTGATTGGAGGTTGTACCATTGATTTTCAGATATAAAGTTCTCTTTGTTGTGTTGATTATCTTGTGCTATACACTGGAAAAGTATATAGTGATCTGGTGTGATGTTCCAATTTAGTTTTGTATTGCAGGGAGAAAATACAAAGGTTAACTTCGACTTCTAAATTCTAATCTAAAAGAAACTCTGCCGCTCAACTTTCTAATTGCTGCTTGCACATGGGACAAGATATTATTTGGTAATTCAATTTTTTAACCAAAAAATTCTTAATACAAGTGTTACTTCTGCACCCCCCCCCCCCCCAAATGAAAAAACTAAGCATTAAATGACTTATATGCATCAATCGAGGGACAAAGCTTTTGTTAGACATGAAAAGTAAAACTTTAACCGCCATCAAATAGGTTGAAATTATTTCACTTAAATGGTTTTTAGCCATGATTATATATCATGTTAAAAACTCAAAATTAAATCAAATTTGAACAAAAGCATCTGCATATAGCATACTCTGCTGAAGATATAAGTAAATTGGTCCCTCTGCAACTAGTTTGTAGCTCAATTTGTATCTTTAAAACTTGTGGGTGGCTATGTAATGTAAATGTTTGAATCTTGGTCCTCTACCAAACAAACCTCTTGCGCTCTCCTACCGAATACTTGATATGCGTTGTTAGTTTTATATTTTCTAGTCAGTTAGTCAGAACAATATAGTTAGCAATTTTGTTTTCTTCTTCACCGTCTTCACCCAAAACTTCCGTTCCTACACTCATCTTTCTTTGCCATATATTGTTTTACAATAATCACTCACCTAACTAAGGTGCTTTTGGAGATTCTCATTCCGAACCTCAAAGAGTTAGTCAAGTGAAGTAAGACAGTTTCACATTTAATAAGTTGCAGGTTCAAGTTTCCAACTTGTAGTGATATATCCCAACAGTAGTCTCATCATCATGCTTAATTAAACGGAGGTATCATAACTGACCAGTCATCAAGGATTCGTTAAGCTAGCTGATATAATCTTAATTAACCATACATAAATGGTCAAAAACATTTTAATTAAATCTAATCTTAACCGCTCATTTTAATTATATGGCTAAGATTTGCTCATCTCTCCCACTATATATTTCTATATTATATATATATACACACACACACACCTCTGAAACATGGCATGTGCATATGGAGTTTAAGCCAAACTCAATAAACTCTCCAACAAGTCATGTGCCTTCCAAAATATAAAGACTAATAGCAACAACATGTATGTGACTTGTTTTTATCAGAAAACTGAGACGAAGTAATTATATGCTATTGTTATTTACATACATGATTGTCAATTTTTAAAGGAATGTAGTGATGGCAGGGTCTGTCACCTCATTATCCTACGACTCATTAAAGGCCTTAATTAAATAGATGCTCATAATGACAAAAAACAGAATATCACGGGACTGAAACTGTTTATTTGTCATTATCCTCTATAATGTATGTGCTGACTGGTCATGGCCAACAGAATCTGTTTATTAGGAACCTTGTTTGTTTCACCATATCACAAGTTTCCAAATGTCACATAAACCCTCTTTTTCACTCTCTTATAATAATTAGTTGGACAAAACGACGCTCATTCATAAAGTGAGTATTAGAGGTAGTCTATATATATTTACAAGCATTATCATTTTTATAAGGTAACCAAATGCTATTTGATTTTGGCTGTCGGTAACAACTCGATGATGGAGTTGGATTTCAAGTCTTCTCTCCATGAAAAGCAAAAAGCTGATGCTGAGGTAGAAGAAAGCATGCGCTTTGACAAATCTCTTCAGGTTCATATCCATACTCAGCTATGGCATATATGTATAGTGTGTGTGAAAAGTTGCATGTTTCGTTGATGCATAGATAGGGTTATGGTGGTTGCAGGAGTTGAGAGAACTAAGGTCACAGCTACACCAAGCTGCAGATTACTGTGAAACTACGTTCTCCAAAACCCAAGACAAGAGTGTGTGAGTCCTCTAAACTCCCCATGCTCATTGCTCATCTTCTCAACCTCATCTTTTTCTATTTTGCTTTAGCTACCTATGTCATTAACTTGCTAACCACTTCTTTTCTTCCTTTTCTTTATTTTCTCAAATCAAAAATTAAAAAAAATTAAAAATATTATAAATATGTTTTTATCCTGATTTTAATGTTTTTGATAAAATAATTTATTAATTTATTATTCAATGCATATAGGATATTGATGCATGAAACATATCAAATGAAAAGACCTCTTTATTTTTATGTGAATAAGGAAAATAAACTTAATTTTTTAAAAATTTATATATGATTAAATAATTTTAAAAAACCTAATTGATTCCGTCCTCATAAACTCATTTAACAAGAGCATAATTGTTTTATCCTCTGTTTTTTTGTGGTTAAAAATTTAATAACACCGCGGCCTCTGGGGCCTGTTTGGAGGGGAGGGGGAGGGGGGGTTCTGACTATCACCCTGACGTACAGAGCCCAATATGGATGTAGATTGGGCCTCAAAATTCAGTGCTCATTCTTGTTTTGAGTCAAACTAGACCTCATAGACAATGGACCAAAAAAAGCAACACTTCGTAGACAGGAACTTTGGGTAAAAAGAAGAAATTTAAGATGTTACTCAACAAAGTTTTTCTTCTGGATGATTTAATGCTTATCATTTGAGTTACGGGGATTATCGCTGCTTTTGTATGCTAACATGTTATGGATGATATAGAATATATTACATTGCAATTCAATTCATTAACAACTCAATAACTTAAAATTTCCGGTTAAAAAGTTGGTTTTCTACTTAACCTCATGCATTGCCAAATATATATATATTAGTTGTATGTGTTGCATCATTTAATGAAAATTGATACATTATCTATTGCCAAACTCATTAAATAACATGGTAACATGTCATTGGATGACCTAATTAAGTTTTTATACTGTCTAGTTTTTTTTATTATATTGTTAAATAATTTTTTAATTTTTTTTATACAACGGAAAAGTGATGAGGCTCAAATCTAGATCTTTATGTAAAACTAATTTAATTTTCACTTTTTTATTACTAAATTAATTTTAGTGGTTGATACAATGTTTTAATTAAAATATATAAAAATAATAAAATTTTGACTATCCTGACACATAGGTTAAAAACCAAAAAAGATAGTAAATAATTTTTTTGTTATCAATATAATAATTTTAAAAAAAAATAATTATTGATATAATAATTTTTTATTTTTAATCATTTCAATTTATGTACAAGGTAAATAATTAGCAAAATCAAAATAATAAATATTAAATATATGCTTTGAGTTGAGTAGTCTAACTTAAGTAACTCATCATGAGTTAAAAAAGCTGAACTTAATCCAAGAAAATTGATTCACTTTTTTAATGAATCAATCATTAAGTCAAGTCGTACCTAAATTGAACTAGGATTCTTTCCTGCAAGTCTTTTTTCCACCCACCTTCAACACAATTTCAGCCTTTTTGTGATTCAAGGATTGAGATTGATTAAAAGAGAGAGATAAGATAAGAATTGTTTAATTTAGAGAGAAAATAGGTTATTTTCAAAGGCTGGACTTTCCAACTGCCGAGAGGATCCAAGTTCACCTGAATTAGGTTTGGCTTGAATCATCAACTCAACTTACTTTTCATCTTTATGAATTGGACCATTGTTACTTGGTCTTTTGCATGCTTAACTAAAGAATTGATAAATTTAGGAAAAGTGAATAACCTTCTATAAAAGAAAAGTCTTTGATTTTATTAATTGAATTATTATAGCGATTCGTTGTGTATGTGTGTGTATAGGTTACTCAAAAATCAATATATAGTGTGAATATCACATTGGTAAAATGTCTTGGAATCAATTGTGGTTGGTTGGGGTCCTTTAGTTTCTGTTTTGAGAGGTTACGTCTTAAAATGTTTTGATAGTTGTTTGGACTTTCTAATTTTCATTGAAGAGTCCTGGATATGTTGACACGTGGCTATTCGTATTTGAAAATGATTCAGTGTGGTGGAGAACACGAAAGAGTACATATGCAGGACCATGGTCACTGTTGTTGACCATCTTGGAAATGTCTCGGCCAATCTTGATGGCCTTATTTCTCAGACAAATGCTTTTTCTGAAACTGAATTACGAATCCAATGCCTACAGCAAGTTAGTATTGCTTTCCACAAATTACCCTCAAATGCAGATTATATGATGTTATCTCAAACTCATAAATCACCCTAAAATAAATGCTTTATTTAAAAATATCGTCACACGTGTCATATATAGTTTTTTTTTCTCTTTAACCAAAACGATTATCTAACTAAACTTTAATGTTTCATGACAGAGACTTCTCACGTGTGAGCAATATGCTTGTAAATGTAACCTCGCAAAAATGCAATGGAGTGATAATCTGCACAGATTCCATTCGCGTTATTTATCACCAAGTAAAATATTTCCTGCACTCCCACCCCTCTTTTTTCTTTTCATACAGCCAATAAAATTTTCAATTAATTACATTGTACCATTACTAATTTTCAGTTTATCTAATTCCTTTTTTTCTTTCTTCATTGCTTTCCATGATCAGCACCTCCCCTTGAGAGATCAAACAGTAAAAAAGTAATAAGGTACCCCTTCATATACTCAAGAATAGGAAGAAACGAGTTCTGTGCAGTAATTTTATCACTGTATGAAAGCTTCTCCATTTAGTATATTTTATGAATATAATGCATTTCTATTTTAAAGATGAAATTTACAAGAATAAACAATGAGATCTTGTCACAGAATTGTGTCAAGTTTTTTAAACAATTGAGAAGATCTACTCTCCTTAAAAATCTATTAATGCAATATAGTAGCATTACTTACATAAAAATCAGTTGTAACATTTTGAGACCCTTTAAATTAGATCATCTCATGTTCAAATTTTACAAAACAAGGTCTCGTGCTAGTATCTTTCTATTTATTGACATTAATAAAATAGGGTTCTATAAAAGTTAATAACACATATATCATGTTACACGAAAAGATTTTCTCTTCACAGGTGAACCTGATGGGTCGAACCTTTTTATCACCTCTTAATATTAGTCACATATAACTAGTGGGAAAATTAGTGTTATGCACCCAAAAGTGTGGGTGGATATACATCCCAAAAAATAGTAAAATAATAAAAAAGTGAAAAATATAATAGATAATAATATGAAAAAAAATTAAATAGAGAAGAAATATATACATATATATACATTAATAAATACTCTAACAGGTAATGTAAGAGTGATATAGGAAAAAGTGGTGTGAAAAAATACCTTTTTAAAAAAAATCCCCATAGATCTGGTAATGTAATATGCTCAGTGAGACTTTCATCTTGATGCAACAATCATACGTTAGATATGAAAAACAGTCATGAGTTTTTACCTAAGAAATTAAGACTCATTTGGATAACAATCAAAATTGAATTTTCACATCTGGCATATATTTCAATATGAAATTTGTGATTGAAATTAATTTAAGTGTTTATTGTAATGACATTAAACAATTCAAAATCATTTCTATCAAAATTTAAACAAGTGAACATTTTATCTTTTGGGATAATTAATATTTAACCACACATGCTTTAATTGTGAGAAGTCAGAACCAAAAAAGGGCATGTTTAACAGGGCAGTCCCATCTATGAAACTGACAGACATTTAAGATTTAGCTTAATTTTGATTAATCTAAATGCAGAGATTCTGAAAGTCAAGTTCATCTAAATATAGAGGATAACCACGTACAGGGGATACACGAGGATTTGCCACTTTTTATGCACACCCATCAGCCTCAAGTTCAGAATTTGAAGCCAACGACAGCTACACTTAACAAGCATAACAATTTGGCCATGGGTCGGTACCATATTATGTTTGCCTAATACAAAAATTAAAAAAAGTAGTTTTGTTCTTCTAGTCTGCATAATCTTCTTTTAGGTTGCGTCTCTAACATATTTCTTTCCATTAATATTCCCTTCTTAAACAATAGGGTTACCTGTTCGTGACAATTTGTCATTCTTAACTAAAGCTCCACCTACATTCCATTTCCAAGTGAGTGTGTCCTCCACACTATACCTATTTTATATTCATGATTCCTTAATAATTAATAAGGGTCATAGATTTCTGATTTCTGAATATGTTTGTATGTAGAATACCAAAAAGGTTGGACGCCACAGAAGATCCTTGTATGGTAGTGACATATTATGGCTCATTCGTCGTTCAAAACGAACCCAATGAAAAACTAGAGAATTAAACCTATTTAAGTATTCAAAGTAATCGTGATTAATCATGTTGTACAAATATTCCCTCTTCTTTGTATTTGGCAGCTTAATGTTATTTTTTTCTATGACTAAAAGAGCAAATATTAAAGAAAAAAATTGTATTTGAGGCACTTTGAAAGGTAATTCACTTTTAGTAAATTTGGTAGGAAAGATGATGATGATGATATAAGAATTTAGATATAGCATATCTGACACTATAAATGCTCTTTTAACTCAATTTCTGAAATGACAAGGCTTCAGGGACCAACTGTCTACAAACTGGGTCCCAAGTATAACCGAAATGGAAATGAGCAGAAAATAAAATCAATGGTGATTTCAGTAATGATGATCTTCATCTTAGACCAGAAGGACAATGTATCACTACTTTTCCATTTCTTTGAAGCAAAAGAATGAAGAATCTGCAAGCAGTGCAGTAATGACACTGCCTAAGTGTTTGACTGACATAACATACAAGCCAGTTATCCAATTAGCATAAAACCCCTTATACATATTATATACTGTTTCCTTTTCCATGAAAGCTAGGAATAAAGAGTACACAATAGCTCTTAATTTATATAGTATGCTCTTACATATGAGCCTAAGTCCGAGTACTTACATTACATCTGCACTGTGCTTCAATCAATTTTTCTAACCTTGTGTTTGGAAAGAGTATTTTAAGAAAAAAAGTAATTTTTGAAAGAATTTAAAATTTTAAGAATGGAATAATTTTGTTTGAATATTTTTTAAAAAAATTTTAAATTTTATAAATTTTGAGAGAGTATTTTATTAGACAAAAATGAGAGAATTTAAATGGGCAAAAGAAAATGTGGCCCATGTTTGACCTACTTTGGTATGCAAATCCGTTTAATTTATTTAATTATTAAAATATTTATAAAAAGTAGAAAAATTAATAAAAAATTATCTTTTAAAAAAAGATTATCCGCGGTCTCACCCGTTAACACAGGGGTCCTACCCATTTAACCTACAAATTAAATGAACTGGGTCAAAAAAGCTCACATTTAAATGAAAGGAATTACTTTTTGCACCTTTTTTTTTCCTGCACCCTCCTTTAAATTTTTGGTAATTTTTTATTACGAAACTATCCTGACACCCTCTCATCCCATTTCTTCTTCAGTAAAATAAGTTCTCTTGCGCAATCGGCTCCCCACTTTCGCAAGTCTGCACTCAACCCAAACGAAGAGAATCAATCCAAACTTCCACTTTCAAGTTAGCATCCCTCAACCCTAAACTCATTTATAGTCTGTAGTCTATTGGATAAGCGTAGATATAGGGTTTTTATATAGCTGAATTGCTCTTTAAATCGTAAGAAAAAGACGACATTGATACATTCCGTAAATTAATTTGCGGAATACATCTGATATATTCCATAAACTAGTTTGAAGAATGCATCACTATACAAACCGCAAATTAATTTACGGAATGCATTAGTTATATTCCATAAATTAATTTATGGAAGGTAATTGTTTTATGTTCTGTAAACTAATTTGCGGAAAACAAAAATTACATTCCGCAAATTAATTTGTGGAATATAAAATTTAGTTCTATTATCAGCTCACCTTCGTCTTCTTCTCCGACGCTTTTCCGATATTTCTTCGACGATACTTTCCTTAGCTCCTCCTTCGGCCAACAATGGCAACTCAACTTATACTCATCTAACAATGTAATGTGTTGAAGAGAATTAAAAAGAAAAACAGTAATGACAGAAAGATAAAAGGAAAACGAAGAAAGGCGATGTGGGATGTTATAATCAGCAAGGGTATTTTGGTCTTTTCATGTGAAAGGGGTGTAAAAAGAAATTTAGGAGGTGCAAAAAGTAATTCCCTTAAATGGATCAAGAATTTCATTGGTCCAAATTCACCTAACTTAAGAACTTGCGGACCGGCTTGCAAGTTTTTGGCCCATATATCAAACTCTCCCATTATCTCTCCGTGCTACTCTCTGTTGCTCTCTCTCGTGGCTCTTTCATATATGGATACAATATTTTTAATATTAAATGATATATTCATATTTTGTTATCCTTCTAAATATATATATTTATTGAATTGTTATTTTGTTTAATATATTGTATAATAAAAATATTTATATATCTAAATTTTTTTTATAAACAAAAATAATAGAAAAAAATTAAGAAAAATATATGAATATTTAAATATAAAATTTATATATTAAAAATTAAATTATTTAATCTAAATAAAAATTTAATAAATTTAAAATCCATCATCTAAATAATTTTTTTTAAATATAATAAATTTAAATTTCTTTATTTAAACAAAATATTTTAAAAATAAAAATATTTAAATTAAAAGAATTTAAATTTTCAAATATTTTAAATTTTTTAAAATATTAAAATACTCCCTCTAAACACAAAATCAATGTTATTGATATTATTTACAGATATGAAATTTCTAAAAACTAATTAGACTCTATTACATAGTCCTACCTTTTACTTAGATTCCTTCATATGATATGCTGCCCTGGAAATCAATTTAATACTCATGGATTCAGGTCAATGAAAAAAAAAAATCAAAACTCGACACTCAGTGTAAATTGTTATTGCATGTCCATAACATAAGGACGATAACAACCTTAAAACAAACATTCAAAATCAAACATAGAGGAAAGAAGATATAAGTTCTACAATTCACACACATACACACACAAAAGCAGTAGCCTGCAGCCTCTTTTTCCCCTTTGCAAGTAGGATCATATATACATGAAGATTCAAGTTCAACGTCCTTCAAATCTAAACCATTTAACAGTATCAAAACATCTTATTACTTTTTTCTTAGCCAACATATTATTTAATTTTCTCTCTTTTTTTCCTTTTCTTTTGAGAATTTTTGCCAGTCATTAATATCTTTGGGTCACCATTGCTAGAGTTTTGTGATTATTAACGATTTACTCAAGTTTGCATATTACAATTGAATATTCAGACCCAATGTTTAACAACAATATTACCTGCAAATGAACGTATTGTTCAGTATATAGATTAACTTATACGATAATGATTGTAGTTACATAGGATTCTAATTCATCCCAATATATATAATAAATTTGTTAGCTTTCATTGTTGAAAATGGATAGGTTCTGTTCATTTATTTTTTTCCAGCATGCTTATATTTTTTTTTATTTTATGATTATATATTGCTTTTTAGTATCAAAACAAATTATTTTTTATTAATTACTCAATCAAAAAATTTATTTTTAAATTTCTTTGCTTAATATTAGTGGTACAAATATATTTTTAAATGACCATTAAAAAAACCTGTCTATATATCAAAATTAAAAATTTTGAATATTTATACATTTATAGTCAATAAAATAATTAGGCATACAAGATATCAGGTTGAGGAAGAAAAATCTTAAATAATTTTATATGTTATAGTTTTTATGGGTCATTTGTATTTATAAACATTCGTGAAATATAAAAAATAATTTCTCATAGTTAATGATATAAAAAATTAAGTTAAAATTAATATTTTTACCTTCTAAGTTTATGGTAAATTTTGATTTTGTTCTATACATGTTCTTTATTTAAATTTATCCTCTAAATTTATTTTTAATTTTAAATTCGTCCTATACCTTTATTTTAGATGTCAATAACATCTTTTAACTTTATATTTTTATATCATGTTAGTTATTTTGTTTATAATGATATTAAATTTTGCTAGAAACTGAAATTTTCCTTTGACAATTATTGAATTTGATTGAAAGGTTTCTCTATTGGCTGAATTTTGATCAACATATTAACATTTTGTATAATTTTATTGGTTAAAACAAAATATCAATTTGTTGTTATAAATAATCGTTTTCATCCGATTTCAATTTTAAAGTCCCATTTTTTTTCTTTTAGTAATAACTAAAATTGATTGAGAAATTTAAGTAAATGTTAGAATATGATTAACGTATCGAAATTTTATTGGTTAAATATTAAATTAAATCATTTTTATTCACATATTTTTTTGAACATAAAATATTCATATTTTTTAAACAAATTATAAAATTTCTTTGGACTTTTTTCTAATCACGAATTTGCTATCCTAATCCTAAAATCTGGGAGGGATATAAGACCTGCATATAGAGAATAAAATAAGACAAAAATAAACGTTAAACAATAAATTTAAAACCTAAAATAAAGTTAGATAAATTACTTAAATTAAAAAAGTTAGAGGATGAATTTAAATAATAAAAAAGTAAAACTTACCTTAACTTTAGAAAATGAAATTATTAAATTTTATCAAAAATTAAAATATAATGAATGATAAGACTATTATGTAAAAATGTTTTTTTATTCTTTTGTTATATGAGAAAGGGAAAAATAAAAAGGAAAACTATAAAATGAGAGACTCCAGGGAGCATATGAGGGTAGGAGGATGAACATGAAGGAAAGAATAGTGGGTGGATGTTCCTAATTTAGTTAGAAAATCAGCACAATAAATTTTCTTGCTGTAAGATGTGAACAATTATTCACAATATCAATCAACCTATGAGAGGTAATCCAACTTAACTAGAAGTGTTGTATTCAAATTTTGAAGCAAAAACTTTATCATTCACAATAATTCTATCTATTTCAAACATAATTGCTTATATTTGTCATATAGGCTACAAATGAAGAAAAAATTGATGCTTCGTAATCAGAGTGAAGTATTTATAATATAAAACTGCAGCGTTTTATTCTGAACGAGAAACACCGCTTCTAATCAATCGTCCAATTTGATCTTCCTATAACTCTCATCCCAAAAGCAATGCTTAATCCTTTGCCAATTGCAATCAACTCCGAATAAATTAATAATTTATGTGAACCATTCTTTAATCATATTCTGCAGAATGCTTCAAGCAATTATCAAATTAAAATCATTACTAGTCTACTAATATTTATGATGACGGACTTCGGCCGGTTAATTGGAACATGAACTATTTATGGTTGGTAGGTTTATCTAAATATTACTAGTTATTAAGAAATATTTATTATATTTTATTATTATTATTTATCACTTTCAAGTTATTTCTTTATTTATTTTCAAATTGTAAATTTATTAGAATAAATATGTTAGCTTACTTGAAAATAAATTTTAAAGCCTTATCCAAGAAAAAGCATAAATAACTATATTCAATTTTTTTTAGCTGAATTTTATTATCTATAATGATTAATTCCATTGGAATAAGATTGCTTCTAAATCTTTAATAAATGATAGCTGTTATTTAATTTTTTTTAAAAAAAAATTTCTTAGAAGAGAATATAACAAAATGAAATCGGAATTTTTTTTTTTTGTATAATGCTGAGTATAGGTAGCGGGAAGGGGGTTGGGAGGGCGGTGTTAAGTGCCTTGAAAGTTCAAAGTAATTCAATACCGAAAATTTTGATCATTGAATGGGTAGAGATATGAGGTACTGAACAATGAACAGAATCGATTTCTCTCACGTCACTGAACCGAGATGCACGAAATGCCTCATCAAGGCTTGCTTTAATCAATAACAGTTCAATCCCCGAAAAGTGCAAATCCTATTGATATATATATATATATATATATATATATATATATATATACACATTTTGAAACCGCATTTTCTAAGAACTAATTATTATTTTAAGATTTTTCTAGAAAATATTAAAAATTAAAAATAAATTGAACAAACAAGCATTGAGGATATCTAAAAGTTTTTTATCTTAATTGATGCTATCTAGACCCTTGTGTCATGCTAGGAAGCCAATCATTTACCTATATCAACCATTAACCAATTGAACCATAATTAAGTGAGCTAATGTAATGTCACTGTCCAATCTCCACACCCCACAATAAAAAGTAAACACTAAACACGTCCTTTTATTGGTAATTTATTGAGAAAGTCTTTTACAGAAAAGAAAAATGGAAATAATAATAATAATAATAATAATGATGTTGTGAATTTTGGGTTTCACCAACTAGTAGTGAAGTGCCAGTTTCCATTTTCCACTCTAACTTTTATGAATGGTTGTTTTGCTTCCTAGCACTCTGCAACATGTGCACGTACGACCAAACCCATTATCTCTTATTTATTACATCCATAATCTTTAAACGATCCCAATAAACAAAGTAAGTAAGGAACTGTACTCCAACCTCAACTCACAGTTCTCTCTGATATGGAAAGTGAAAACTCAGCCGATGCAAACAATTTCATAATGTTAATGTATCCATCATACACGTGTTTTATTCTCATGAGTCTTTAAGAGTTGCTTCCTGTGAATGAAACTTTTTCTGCAAACCTTCTTCAGTCCTCACTAGCATAGTAACATGTTTTCATGAGTTCCTTTCTCATCTTCTGATTGATTATCGATGATTTACCCAACATGGTTTTAGGATTGGTGCTAAGAATGAACAGCTAGAAAAAGGGTAGGTATGCATGAAACCATGACTTCCTGTTGTATGCTTTGGAACTTAAAATGTTGCATTTTGTTTTCCATGTGAAGTTTTTTCTTTAAAAAGAAACAAAGGATGAGGAGAGTATGGTTTTATCAACTCTGAGGATGAAACAATGAGGAGTATATCTTTTGATGTCTGAAGAAAGAAAATATGAAGAAGGAAACACAAAAATAAATAAAAAATAAAATAAAAAGTGTGTTTTTACAGTCTGAAAATTTCAGCCGGCTTATATTTATTTTTATTTTTCTTCATCAACTTCAATTTTCCATAGTTTTAAATTTATTATATAATTTGTGTTATGCTCGAATTCAGTGTTAATGATTTAGACAATTTTTTTTCCTTTATTAATATTTCTTTCATTTGGGATGGCATTGTTAATAGGGACGGTTTATTTAAGTGCTTAATTGGTAGTGTTTCCGTGGGACAAACTAATATTTTGTCTGCTATGAAGCTGTGAGATTCAAGAGGACATAACCATGTAAGTATTGTATAAAAATTTCATAAGAGTTGGTGTTATGTTGTAGAATAAAAACAGCCTCTCGGTTTGCTGATGAAATTTATATGACAGCATATCCTCAAGACTCAATCATGTATAGATCATTTCTGACATGTGATGACCCAAAAGGAGTTGTGCAATGTGGAACAATCAGGAAATACAGGACTTGTTCTCACAAAATGAAGGACAAGACAAAAGTCCAGAAGACAGCTGAACACTTGGAGACATCCTTGGTGAACAAAAGATACAACAAAGAAGAAAAGTTCCCCAAAAGAACCGATGGAAATGGAAGTCTCATTGGTCAATCATCTTTGCAGCTCACACAGGTCTCCAGAGGGGATCAAAGATTGAACATGATAGATTCATGGTCTAGTGATCTTATGTATGATGAAAAGTCTGAAGATATTGCACAACATATTCTAAAAGGAGCCGCTCTTGATCTGCAAGATTCTCTAATCATGCTTCACAGGTTGCAAGAGGCTTCACAACATACAACTCATTTTAGGAGAAAACAGACTGAGAAACCCAAAAGAGACAGAATTGATGCAAAGATGATTGGTGGAATGCAAGGTAATCCATTTAGTGAACTAAGTGACTCAAATGGGCTTCAAAGACCTCAACCTTGTGCTGGTAGTTCTTCAAGTAATTGCAAAGAGGAACTTAAGGAAGTGATTGAGGAGAGTTTGGTTAGGCAAAATATGTTTCCAAAAATGATCACTGAAGGATTGGATTCAGCTTCAGAAACCTTTTCTACAAGCTCAAGCCAATCTTATGGGGTCAGGACTAACAGTCTTTCTGATCCTTCTTTCTCAATAATAGCTTCAAAGGTGGAGAGAAAACCTAGCCTAATTGTCAAGCTGATGGGCTTAGAAGAACCCCCCTCAAGATCATTTCCACCTGTTATGCAGAAACATTTGGATGGTGGAAAGATTCTTAATCAGAAGAGATCTGTATTTGAGAAAGACATGTCAAAGGTAAGAAAGAATAATTCCATATCTGAGGTTAATCCAGAACAAAGGACCCAGGGGGGAACTCTTGACACCATGCATTTCAAAGGACTTATAAACAAGAATTCTGTCATAGAGCCTAAGCTTCAGGTCCATCATTTCAACCATCCCAATGCCAAGCAGTTAATCAAAACACAATGCACTCTGTACAATGAATCAGTAAAGAGTCGTACACCAGTTCCTCCAGAAGAGCTGTCCATGAGAAAACTGAAGGCAGAAATAGTCTCTTCCAAAACCATCAAACACAGAAAAGGTTCCAGTTCCACCAACACGGGGAAAGAAATGGATGAAGGTGCAAGCAAACGGCTCAACAAAGAGGTTGTGAAATTGGATGCAAAAGGAATCAATCCTGTTGAAGCATCATCAGGTAAGTTAAACCTGTTTTGTCACATTGGTCACACACCACAGGTAAATGAGACAAATGATAGAAAATGGAAGGTGCAGACCCTTAGTAGAAAACAGCCAGAAAAGGACATCTCAGAACCTAGAATTGTGGCAAGACCTCAATATCAATTTGAAATCACTTCAACAAAATTGAGGAAGCCAAAAAGGGGATCCAGAATGGACGCGAATGAGATTTCCTGCCTAAAGAGCACAGGTTCAAACAACATCTCCATCCCTAATACAGAGTCACAAAAAAATAATAATTCCAAGGATCTTTATATGGAGATTAAAAAATTTGATTCTGTGGTAGATTCCTTATTACGTAGAAAGAATCAGATGAAGAACCAAAACCCTGTTGCTGAGCTTAAACCAGCTAAACTAACTGTAAGTCTACTTTTAATGTAAATTTCTGTATCACACTATTGGAATTTAAGCGTAGAAACTACAATGTTGTAAATTGTAGTTGGATTGTATAATCATTGACCAATGAAATGAAGTGAGACTTCTAATCTGAGCATGAATTTTCAAATCTTCTGTACAGGTTGAACAAATCAAGCAGGGAAAAGAGAAGAGAAGTATTCATGTTCCTGACACCAGCACTATACTAGCAGATGAACTCCTGATGGTGTGTGAAGCAGATGCCTATGCAAATAAGATTGAAAGTAAGCTTCTCAAGTTATTAATATTGACACAAAATGCATTAGTTGTGCATCTTTTTCTTATTTATCATTATCACAGGTATGAACGTCTCATGCATTATTAATTTCTTAAACAATTTCAAAACAGGTTGTTATAATCTTTATTTTCTGATGAAAACCATTAACTGTATTACTACCCTCCATTTAGTGGCCTTTGCTTCTCTTGTATATCAAGATAATTATTCTAAGTTTCAGTTTTCTCTTTTGAGGGAAAAATTATGTGCAAAAAGGACATTAGTATATCTATTGTTTCATGGGATTCTTAATCTTTTACAACATGAATATCTCTAACCTAGAAACTGCTATCTGAAATAAGATTGATCTACCACAATAACCGACCGGAAATGCTAGTAACACACTCTTTCTGATTGGTCAATTTTTTAAAAAGTTGAAATAGTTTTTCTAAAAAATGATCAATTTATGAGATAAATGCTTTGGTTTATTAAAAGATTGACCAATTATAAGGGATTTGTTGAAGAGTGTTACCGGCATTTTTCAAAACTTAATTCAACCATTTCACGTGAAAATGGTAATATTAAGGCATTGTTCAAACTTCAAATAGCTTTACATTGTTTTTATCACTGCACTTAGGAACAAACTTGAAGCTGCTTCTTGATCACATTGACATGCATTTTGATTTTGGCTTTAAATGACTTATTAGTTATTCCTTTCTTCTTGATATCACTGAAGAATGCAAGCCGAGCAAGAGTTGTTCAGGCCATGACACTATGCTACTAAAGTCTAGACATGAAAATGACTCTATCCCCATTAATCCTGATAAAGAGCAAGCTGAGCTGAAACATTTTCTATTAACCAATCATTCATTCATTGGACATGCAAAAGAGCTCTTCAATCTTGATGTGGATTGTCCCAAGATCCTACAAAAAGATGAAACTAATTATGACATAGCCAATCTCAGGCTTTACTTGGATTACGCAAATGAACTCAGTGAGATTAAAAGCCTTCAAGAGTCACAAGTACTTCCTTCTTTCCTTCTTGCTTTTGATGGAAACTCAAGATTACAAATCTCCTTCGGCAGGTTGGTTGAAGAAATTTACAATGCCATTGAGAATCTGAAACATTACAGAGAACATTCTGGGGTGAAGCCTTTTGCAAGCAATGCCATTGCAATGACGGAGAAAGATATGAAGTGCAATGGAATGATGAATAGTATATGGGAGAGGGGTTGGAGGCATGGATTTTCTGCAGATGAGGCTGAACTAGTTGTCAATAAAATAGAGACCCTGCTTGTAAATGGATTAATTGAGGAGCTTATTATAAATTTACACTATATATTTTGACATTTATGGAATTCGCCGTCTTAAAAAATCACTACTCTCACCACTTCACCTGGTAGCTACATAAAGACTGATTATTCAACATACCAGAAGAGTAGAAAATTAAAACCATTGACTGCACATGTTATATAGATTTTGTATGAAAAGTTTTAGATTAATAATCTACAAACCACAAACACTTCTTTTGCTTGAATGTCAGAGTTTCAGATACATTCTTCACACAACAAGTTATGGTTATACTAAAAAATGTACAACAATAAAAATAATGAAAAGAGAAAAATATAAAAATATGATGAAGAAAAGATAAAATATAATATATTATAAATGGTAATATAAATTACATATTTTTTGTTTATCGACTGATAATTTTTCTATACTTGTTAAATACTGTTTTAGACATTAATGTGTAAATGAAAACTCTTTTTTTAGGCAATTGAAACACTTAAACTAATATCTTTTGATGAATGGACACTTATACTGCGATTATAAGAAAGATAATTAATAATATTAATTTTTTAAACATTACAAAAATTAAATAAAATATTAAGAAAATATATTTTAATTTTAATTTTTGAGATTCATTATCTATACCCACATCCGGTGTTCCAATATTCTATATTTTGATCATTAACGTATCTTTTTTTCAATCATTAGCCGTATTGAAGTGCACATATCCGTATTGTATCTGACTGGGATCATTAATGGTTGACCATTCATGCTGACCTAATTTACAACCACTGAAACTGTGAAATGCAGGAACATGAATCATAATTTCTTTTCGTGTGCGTGTGTGTAAGCTTTATATATATGTCAATTCTACTTAACTTCATTAATGCAACTCTGCTTATAAATAATACTCCTTTCTTCTGTTTTTCTTTTATCTATTATTTAAAACTTCTTTATATAAATTACAATTTTAATTAATATTATTATTTATATTAAACTTTTGTAAACTAAAAAAATTGTATATGCATCCAAGTTAAAACTTTTTTTTATCACAGTATCCTCTTTATTGGGCATAGAACAAAGTGTAGTAAACTCCTATATTAGTTATTGAAATAATATGATTTTAACATTTTAATTCTTAAGATATTAAAAATAATTTGTTAGTTTTAAAATTTGTAAAAAAACTATATTTTATAAAATAACATTTACTTTAGTATTTTTCAATACAAAGTAATATATATATATATATATATATATATATATATACAAAATCAAGGTCTAACAAATAATTTTTAAAAATTGTAAAAATTAAAATATCCAGGTCATATAATCTTTATGGTGAACTTAAATACTTACTCGAATAAAGTGACTATAATTCGTTTACAGATTTTCAATAATTTAAAAAAATCAATTTATTGAAAAAAATAGGAACGAATTTTTTTTATTTAAAAGAAAGGAAGGAATGAAGATAGTGGCATGACTTATTTGAAAACAAATTTCTGATAGGATAAAGATTGAATTTTAAACTAATTTTATTATATATATTTTTACATATTACCTTCCCATTAATTTTCTTACTATTTCTTTTTTATTATTCAAATAAAAAGTAAAAAAAAAGTTATTCTTATATATTTTCCCATTAAAAATTTAAGAAAGAATTATTAGTACTTTTTTCAATTATGTCATCATAGATAATAGTAAATTAGGAGAGACAAATATAAATTTTATAAAGAGTAAAATAAGAATATAAAACATTTTTACAAAAATCAAAATATTAATTACGTTCTTTACTATGTTTTTTATTTGAATAAGATAAAAAGAAATGAAGGAAAATTCTATATTTATTATTTAAAAATTTTGAAAAAATATTTAATATTTTTTATTTAATAATTAGAAATATTTATAGAAATAAAAAAAGTTAAAAATATAAAATGGAGAACTGTTTTGATGTTGTTAAAAAATCATGGAGTAATTATGATTGTACAAAACAGTACCTTGAAAAATTGCCATACTTATATTCAATTATGCCACAAAAAGAATTAATTTTAAACATTAAAGTAATCATATTTCGATCAAATTGACTATATCTTCTTCTTTTTTTTATTTTTGGTTAAACATTATCCAATATCAGCTCCTCTTTATCTGTATTCTTAGTTAGGGACTAATTTTACTTTTGGTATGATGAAGAAATGAATATTCTTATAGTAGGAAAAAGGGAAAGAAATGAATAAAGCTAAAACGATTTAATTAAATTTTTGTACATAAAGCACAGACAGCATCTTAATAATGTTCTGATTGATAGAGTTGATATAGGAGAATCTAGAAAATAGGGTCGAAAAGATTCACTTGAGAGAGAAGATGATGGGGACACTTGAACAGTTCCGTCCTCATCCATACATAGCTCTTCCATGCTGCAACAACTAAAATATTTTATATATTCTGCTGATACATGCAAGAAAAAACACATAAAGGGGAAAGAAAACCCTTCCTTGGATGCAATTGCTTCTCTTGATAAATCAAGAAGAGGCTCCCTTATAGATAAGAAAATTAAGGGTCTCGAGAGCAAAATAGATGAAAGTCCCTGGTGAATGAGTGAAATAGCACCCAAAATTGGAACCCACCACGCATTGCCACCCATTCCCATACACATTATCAAATTCCTGAAAACCACATACCAACCCCGCCCCAAAGAAAAATAGGGCAAATTAATGTGAAATAAAAAATTAAATAAAAAGGAAAAAAAAAAAGAGTAAAAGTGATGCACCTTCTTGATATGAGCAGCAATAGAGATGCAATCAGAAACATCATAGAGATCAAGGGCCTTAGAAGCAGATGCCATAGCATGGATTTGCATCTTCATTTCCATGTCTGTTTCTTTCACCATAGCTTTTCCTTCCAACATCCTTAAACAACCCAAGAAGTGATTCTAAGTCTCCCTGTGTTGTGCTATATTACAAGATTTTGTAGTGTAAGAATGAGTTATCGATGGCATCAGAACAATAAAAAGCCAACAATAATAGATTGGTTATTTGAGTGATTTTATTGATGGAGTGGCACTACTTTGACAGAGGCACGTAACCTGACCTTTTTGCTCACCTATCTTGTCCCTTTTCTCACTCCATTCTGCAACAAGCCAATCTCATTGGATTTTTCTTGTGTTTTACAAAACTCCAATTATTTTTTCGGGTCAATTTATTGTATAATATAAATTATTTTTAAAATATTGGTAAATGAATGGGTATTTTTTAAACTTATTAAAAATGGTTTTGATGATGATAAAAAATTTAATAAATGAAAAAGTTTATTAAAAATTAGGTCTTTGATATATTGATAATATTATATGTATACTTTTTATTAAAATTTTATAATTTAATTATTTCACCATTTAACAAAATCTGTATTAAAAAGTATGCAAATTCATGTAGAAAATAATAAAAGTAGAAACAGTAGTAGAAACATAACATGCAGTTTAAGAACACGCGTAAAAAATGCTTTGAAGTTTGATTTCTTGATTGAAAATGGTTCGCGGGGTTACGTATCTACCTTTCTTATTCCCACGCGTATAAATAAAAATACGCTCATATGCGTTCCCGTAAAATTTTATTATTAAAATATAAGTAATATTCTCTCTGTTTTTATGTGTCCAAAAAAAAATTTTAAATTATTTATTTTTTATATATTCATATATCTATCTAATTATTATAAAAATTATTTTTTAAAAACAAAATAAATAACATTAATTATATTTATTAATATTTATATTTTTTTAACTGATAAAAAAATTATACAAGGATAATTTTAAATTATTTTATAAATTAGTATAAATCTGGTTAAATAAAATAACACAAATTATTATATTTATTTTATTTTCTATCACATTTTTTATCTATTCTTTTTATCTTGGCTTTTTCTTTGTGAACAGATGTACATTGATAATTTATTAAATAAAAATAAGTTTAATTTATTAGTGTATTTCAGATAATGTTGTTCTATTTTTAATATAATAAAAATTTATTTTTTAACGTTTAAAACCAGGTCTAACATTTATTTAAAATAATATCAGTGGTCATGTTTATTATTGCAGATTAGCACGAATCGAAGCAGTCAAAATCCATGGATTAGCACAAATGGCAAAAGTTGTGGAGCTGTGCTTCATGTAATTACTAATTAGCATTAATTAAACTCCTTTTGTAAAGAGCAAGTGGCATCTCTATAAGATCTAAAAGAGCCCATTCCAGTGCTAATCTGAAGTATAAAGTTTTATTTAATAGAGACACGCTCTCACAAATCACAACTTTTAGGGTACGAAAAACACAATGGTAACTGTTTTTCTTTTTCCGTTTTTGTTTTTGGTCGGTCACAATGGTAGACTGTGACTGTGACTACCGCGTAATATTTAATGGAAATCGAAAACAACAACGACAACTCTACCGCGTAATTCTTCAATCTTTAAACCTCACGCCCTTTCAGAAAAGGTGAATTTTACGGATGGTGATAAAAAAAAAAAATTGAATACTAAATGTGAAAGTTGATACATTAAAAATATTAGCTTTAACGTTATCTTCTTACTTGAATGTACTGGTTTTGATTTATAGCTAAACAAATTATTAAATTATGAATAATTAATATAAATTCACGAAATTATATTTTAGAAATCAATTTCATTTTAAAATTTAATCCATTTTTTAAACTAAGTCGTGAGATTTGTACATAAATAATCTATCAAGTAAATAGTTGAAATAACATGAAAAAAATATATGAATGTTCTACTATTATCTGTAGGTTTTACAATTACAAAATTTAAATATAATCTCATAATCTTATCTTAATTTTTAATTAAATTTAGTGATTTATATCGATAATTGATGTTAATTTCTGTCAATAATTAAGAAAACTTTTAATTTTAATTAAAAATAGGACAGAATAAATTTATGATACTCTATCTTAAAGTTTTATTTAAAAATTATACTAATTTAATTTATTGATTATATAAAATGGAGATAGTAGGTATTTGGTCTCTTTAGATAGTATATGTAATTTAAATCCTTTAACAAGAAAAAAAAAACTCACTAATTTAATTAAGTAATCTTTTATCTAATTGTAAAAATGTATTATTATAAAGCTCAAGTCTTATGGCGTGTAGACGAATAAATATGCTCTTCTTTAAAAAGAAAAATGTGATTTGTAAAAATAATTTTAAAAATTATTTAAAAAAGGCAAACTAAAGATTGAAAATGTTTTTGTTATGAATTAGTTGGATGGATAATAATAAATAAATAATTGTATTTGGATGAACAGTCCAATTTTATTCGATGAACACGCAGACGATATAATTAAGAAAATAATTTTATTTTTATAAATAATATTTAAGCTTGATTTAATTAAATTAATGTAAATTTTTTATAGTATCAATTATCTATGAATTGTCTATTCCATTTTATGTGAATAAACTAATTTTAAAGTTTTCAACTTTCACTTTACTATATTCAGCTTTAAAATTATTATTTTTAATTTATTTATTTATTAATTTATCAAACATACTAATGAAAATTTATTAAGCATATCTATGTTTAGTTTATAAATTGGTCAAATTTTTATTTATTTTTAAGTCTTAGATTTATTTTGATATAATCAATTTTAGATCAATAAATATGAAATAAGATGAGAATTTAAATTATAACTTTTATATTGAAAATGTAAAATATCGGAGATATTAATTTTTAAATAGTTTAATAAAAATATATTATTTTTTAATATAATATTTTATTATTTTTTAATTAAAATTAATTTAATCTTAAATAAAAAATAAACATAATTGTTTATAGATATTAATTTGATTTATTCAATCATAATTTATGTGGATTAAAATTAAAATAATTTATAAATTTATAAAAATTTATATTTATAAAATTTATACGATTAAAAGTCTATTAAATCTAAGGGTTAGGATTGATTTATAGAGTTTTTTTTTTCAATTTTTATTTTATAATTTTTTTTATATTTTTTTTTTCTTTTTTTCTTTTCTCTCTTAAAATAAAACAAGGATACAAAATTAAAATAACTAAAAAATTTAAAAAGAAAATATAAGTTTAAAGATAGATAGATAAATATATTTAGAAAAATAAAGAAAACAATAAAAGTATAATAAACTTGAGAAAAGTTGAAAGAGAAAGAAACAAAATATATCGAAAAATAAAATTTTAGATATACATGAAAAAATTATTTAGAGAAAGATAAAAATTTTAAAAAATATAAATAAATTAAAAAATATTTTAATATAATAAAAATATTAAATATAAAGTTTTTAAGAAAGAAAATAATAAAAAAAGAGATAGAAAATTTGAGACAAATAAATTAAAAATAAATAAATAAAAATACCGTAAAAGTTAATTCATGCATGTTTTATTTAATTTGAGAATTACATAAGTTAAAGTTTAATAATTTTATTTTTAAACAAATTATAAAATACATAAATTATTTACTTATTTCACATTCATTTCATTTAATTTTAAGAATAACTTAAGATTTAAAATTCACATTTTTAACTTAGTTACAAAATAGAATATTTTATAAAATAAGGTTAGATAAGTTAACTTATATTCATTTCACTTACTTAAAATATATAAAATGTTATTTTTAAACGAGTTATAAAATAAATGATGATAAGATAAGATTGGATGAATTAATTTGAGAGTTATGTAAGTTAAAATTAAGGATAAAAGTGAATAAGTTGATCTAACTTAACTTATTTAAAACCTAACTTAACTCGACATTTTTAATAAATAGATAGATTCAGATTTATTAAAAAAAAAATTTAAACAAACAAATCATGTTTATGCTTATAAAAAAAATTGTTTAGCTTATTTAAATATCTATTTATTTTTATATGTTATATATTTATATTTATTATATTTATAATATATATATATATGTGTTTTAAATGTATTTAACAATTTTTTTTTATTTTATAGATTTTAATCTTATAATTTTTTAATTAATTATTTATATAAATTTTAAATTTATTTATTAATATATTTTTAGAAATATAGACTTTTAATTAGGTTTATAAATTTTATAGATTTTAAATCGGTTTGACAAAAATAAATAAATAAATAACAAACTACGATTTAGGATTTAAAATTTTAAATAGATTAAACTTAAATATTTAAAATTTAATTTAGTTAAATCTACTTTTATCTTTAGATAGAATTTAAAATTTTTACTTTTAAATAAGTTATAAAATAAAATAAAATAAAATAAATTAAATAAGTTGATTCATAAACTAACAATACTAAATCTGTTTAAATTAATAATTATATAAATTATAACTTAAAAATATCATACTTTTAAATAATTTACATAATCTAAAACTAAAAATTAAAGACATCAAAGATTAATTTAACATCAATATGACAGTGTAGTATTATCATACTACAGTATAATGGAAAATTATGAGTCCATTTAAAATGAATTGTGATGAAAGAAAGAGAAAGATGCATTTATGTATATATAATCTAAAACATAAAGAGTTTAAAGATAAATTAAAACATATGATAATTAAGATTTTAATACAATACATGTATTTTCTTCAAGCCCTTCACATGAATCCAGCCACTCACTAAAAATAAAGAATATAAAAACGCCTTCCAGATATTCAATCTGGCAGTTACATGCACCCCTACCTTGCCCAGAGGTGGAATTGGGTAATTTACACAAGATATTAGCTTAACCTTCATTTTTTTTCTTATATGCTAAAAAAATTGTTATCATTTTCTATTTATTCTTTTATCATTTTATAAAATAAACAGTAAGTAAAAATTATATATTTATTAATTTTAAATGTAAAAATTAATTTTTATTTAATAATTAAAAATTTTGTAAAACAAGAAATAGGATGATTTAAAATTATTTTAAAAGTTCTTCAATTTTAAACCCAAAACGTTAATTTTTAATTCATTTTAATTTTAATCTCATCAATTAATGAAAAACAAAACAACACAGGGAATCAGACCATAGGATGATAATTTTAAAAATTTTGGAATTGTCCATTTGAAAAAATCAAAATAAGCCCACCGAAGAAAACAGGGAAAATCAAACATAGGAGAGAGAGGAAAGAAAGAATAGAATCGAGGGTGGTTTTGAAAATTTGCTATTGGTGCGAGTCTAACAACGGAGTTGCAGAAGAAGCAAAAGTGGTATTGAGAAATTGGAAACGTCGTCGTTATTGAGCATTCGTGGGGTGATGGGTGATGACAAATCCTCGACGGTTCTGGGCAATAGAGACAGAGATCGGGAGCTTCTCATCCCTGTCGCTGATTCCGGCGATGATGCCTCCTCCAAGCCATCCTCTTCCTCTTCCTCCGTGCATCATGCTGGCCGCGAGGTTTCCTCCTCTGCTTTAGGGTTTCAATTGTTCAAAATTTATTTCGCTTTGATGATATCCATATCAATTGGAATTAAAAACTTGCTGTTTGTCACCTTTAAACTAAAAACACTTTCTTACCTACCTGTTTTTGAAATTTCATGCCAATATAAATGATCCAAGTGCTCCCTAATTGATTTTATTTGGGTTTAAATCACGTAAGTAATGAAATTTTACTAGTTACTGTGCTTCCATGGATGAGCTGAGTTGATTACTTAATTATCTCTTAACCCGTGTTTGTTCACATGTCTCCTAAAAGCCACTTGTGTGCTTTATTATTTATACATCATCACGCATTGGATTGTTTTTTTTATTAAATATATATGTGGCTGTGGACATGGAGTTTAATATAAGGTGAGCCAGTAAGTTGTGGCTAAAAGTGCAGTGAATTATGAGTAGCAGTAGGGGACCTGTGTTAATTGCTTATGAACAGTTCTATCAATCTCTTTGTCATTAGTATACTTTGAAATGAAATATGTTTTCATGAATTTGAATACCTTAGGCTAACAAGAGGCACTTACAGATGAGAATTTCTCCGCCTTTTACTTTGAAACATTTGTCTGATACATTGCCATGCCTTGTTTCTGTCAATTTGTAGACTTTTTACAAAGTTGTTAGGAGCTGGGCATCAAAAAAGTTCATGTCTGGATGGTACGCAATTTTTTTTTATATGCTGTGTCCTTACATATTAAAGTTAAACAATTCCTTTTTATACACATTGCATATCAGATTGCATGCATTATCTTGCTACACAAGACATGGATATACAGGCTATGCCATTGTACATTTTTACATATCAAACTAGTGCTCACTTACACCTTACTCTTTCAGTATCTTATTATTATTTACCGAAGAAAGATGTTCTCATTGTATGCTTTGGATAATTAAAAAAAAAAATCTCAATTTTTATGTACATTTTATTTTTTCTGGGTCTTTTTGTTTAGGTGTGTGTCATGAACTGAAAGCACCTACTAGTTACCACTATACACGATAGTTAGTTACTTTATATTTGAAACCCTTCCCTTATTTTGGTAGTAGTATATTTAAAGTGGTACTCCCTATTTCATGGGAAACCCTAATTGAATCAAACCCGCTGGCTCTAGATTATAAATCTCCAAACTGCTTATTGAAATTGAGCCATGCTAACCAAATCGTAGGTAGCCTTTTTGTCTATTACCACTATAATTAGAATATAAATATATAATATTCTTATCTCTAATTCTCTATTGCTGATTTTTGAGGAATGTGGCAGGTGGTGATGGTGAAATAGATAATTTTATAAAATTCATTAAAGATGATTCTATGAAGAATCTAAAATATTTGTTCCTGTCCAATATTTGTCTTCCAATTTGAACAGATCTTGATTTGCAAAATCATGTTCCTCCATCATGGTTAACTGTCTTTGCATTTCAGACCAGTTTTTGCTTTGGCTTCTTTGAATTCTCAAGGTCCATTATCTCTGTGGTTTTAATTGCTATTTTTTGGCAATTTGAATTATTATCGTTGGAGGTTTTGATAGTTAAAATAATATTTGGGGAATTTTTGTCCATGGTTGCACATTCCGTGCTTTCTTTCTTTTTCATGAGCATACTACTACATTTGGCATCTTTTTATGCTGTCATTAAGATTTAATGTAATGCTACCTATATAATGGCACCCACAGCTGAATGTAATCAATTCCTGTGTTTATCTGTTATGGTAAATAGGTGATAGCTTACTGTTTGTTTTTTTTTTTGAAGTGTCATTCTTTTTCCAATTGCAATCACGTTCTACATAACATGGTGGTTTATTCATTTCGTGGATGGGTTTTTTTCTCCAATCTATGCTCAACTTGGAATTAATATCTTTGGTAAGTACTCTTATTTTTATGGTATGTCATTATACCCTTTACTTTTTTACCTTTTAAGTTTGGCTATTTTAATTTTATTTGATGGATGGATAATATAATAATTCTATGTTGTTAATATTTAGGATTTAGTATTTTCAGTATTGGGGGGTTTATTGGATGTAGAAATGTGGGATAGAGCTGTAAACTAACACAAATTGTTAGCTGTGACATGCAAAATAGATATATTGTTAGCATTTGTTGTCTCTATCTTCAATCTGTTAAGTTGTTCGTTAGATGTCATGGTAGCATTAAACATGCTGAGTTAGCTGCTAATACTTCTTGATCAGGGCTTGGATTCATAACTTCCATAACATTCATCTTCTTGGTTGGGGTTTTCATGTCATCATGGTTGGGTGCATCTGTCCTGGGACTTGGGGAGTGGATAATCAAGCGAATGCCTCTTGTTCGTCATATCTATAGCGCCTCCAAGCAGATTAGTGCTGCTATCTCTCCAGGTGTGTTTGCCAACATATTAATTTTAATTGCAATGCTGATGTGTGTGTGTGTGTAATATTGGATGTGATTTGTCTGTGTTAACTTGTATGTTGTGACAGATCAAAATACACAAGCATTCAAAGAAGTTGCCATAATTCGGCATCCACGTATTGGTGAATATGCATTTGGATTCATCACATCATCTGTTGTCCTTCAGGTTTCATTATTGCTTATTATAAGTTCAGAATTTAATTTTTCACCATTGCTTTAATTGGTGTTTTGTTATGAATGCCATGGTGTTTTCTGGTGGAGCTGTGTCAGTCTGGGTGGGAATAGTTTGGACTTTTATGTTACTTCTTGCTTAATTAATGGTAGTATGTGATACTAGTAATAATATACAGCACATGTTCATATGTTAATGCACTTTATGACCCATCTGTAGCAACATGTAGCTGGTGCATGTTTGGCTTCGTATGGCTTGACTAACAATGGAACTATTATCTTATTCATTGGATGGCATAGACATTAAATAATTATTATGGCCACTTATTGTCGGTTGCCATGTAGCCTTTTAGATTCTTTTTCTTGTTTATCTCTATATTATAATATTGCAAGATGCCCTTTTGATTCACTTAAAGGTTTGTGGTGTACTCTATTATCTGTTGGCCTTTTTCTGAATGCTCATTCTAAGTAAGTGCCTTCTAGATGTGAACTTGTGGTCAATAGTTTGAAGTTGTTGGAAATTTTCCATGAGAATAAGTGTTTAATTTATTGTGTTTGACGAGGATGCTTTAGTGTCAATTAATGAAAATGATCTGCCATTATCAGAGCTTGAAAGAACTTTGCATATTAAATTTAACTCTCTTAATTATATTATTATTGCATAGAATTATTCTGGAGATGAGGAGCTCTGCTGTGTCTACGTTCCCACAAACCATCTTTATATTGGTGATATATTTCTTGTCAACACCAAGGACATCATTAGGCCAAACCTATCAGTGCGGGAAGGAATTGGTGAGTTGTTCTAGTTTTAATAGTTACTCCGAGTCTTGAATTACACACAAAAAAGTAGTCTCACTTACTTTACTCTCTGTTAGTACTATGAAGATTTATTTAAGTGAACTCCTTCCTGGGGATCCCTGCACTTATGCTGCGATAAAATTGGAGCTAATGTTTTTCGTCTTGCTAATTTGGTATTGACGAATAGTTATTAAAAGGACCTAGTAATGATGGTTGCACGTACAATTATAGACTTCTCTCACATAGTCTGCATGGTTATTTAGCAAACCACTGCATGACACACTAATCCTGTTGCAACTTTTACATGAACAGTCCAGATTCTCCACACACCTCACGTCGTAGGTGTGAGTGTGACTATAATCTCTAGGGTAATTCATGCTTTCAATTTGCAAGCAATAAATGTGTCAATGCTGGTTGACATGCTAAAAGGCAAAAATAAATAAAAATAGTCTAATTAAATTCATTCTAGAATATTTTTAACACATGCTAAGTTTTGCAGAAATTGTCGTTTCTGGAGGCATGTCAATGCCGCAGATCCTATCAACATTTGATTCACGAATTCCAGCGGAAGTAAGTAGACCTGATAGAAGATGAGTGAAACGGATACTAGCTTTTGGTAGCTTACTACTTGTTTCATATTTAGCTATCAGAATGGCTACCCAAACAATTTGTGTAGCGAATGCAGGCTTTGAATGTACATGGTTAATCTATAAGAAAGTGTTGGATTCTGATGGTTTGTGTAGCATTCATACCTGTGTAATAATAGAATGTAGAATTCAGCTTTTGTTGGAAAATATAGTGTGGGTGATATAATGCAGGCTCACAAAATCCTACTGTGCTAGGAGTTTCTAATTTTCACATGTGCAAAATTAAGTTTATTCAAACTCAACTACTCAAGCTTGAAAATTTACAGCCAAAACAAATTCATGAGCCAACCAACTTATGTGGTTGGATTTCTGCTGAGAAAGTCCGTTGGGGGGAAATTTTATACTGTAGCTTTTTTCTAAACCATGAATCAGTTCTCAACTAAAATCCATACGCACCATTACTCAAAAGTCTTGATATCAATCTTTTATTTATTTATTTTGCAGAATTGACAAATAACTTTTATATGAGGGTACAGCAATATGACATTTGTAATTCAATAAAAAAAAATTCATGAAATAAGATCAGCAAGAAAACGATTGGCATTAAAGAGAGGCTTAAAGGAATTAATTAAACATCAACACATTGTCTGGATATTATATGGCTGGTTTTAAAATTAAATAGAATTTATATATAGAAACAGAAATAAAATAATAACTATTTTTATTATTAGTATTGAATGTTACATTATATTTAATAAGAAATTAAAGAGATGAAATTTTATTATTTTTCTGTTTAAACCAAAGGTACTTTTTATTGGAGATAATTTTACTTAAACCGGATACTTTTTCTATTTAACACATCTATGTATCCAAGATTTGAACCCTGGATTTCTGTTAAGTAAAATCAACTTTCGTTGATCCACATGTTTGAATATGAATTATGAAAATAAACAACTAAAATTATAATGTCTAATTTTTATTAATTTGATTTGTTGAAAATTTTAAATTAAATATAAATAAGATTGATTAAAACTAACAATCATTCTAAAATTTAATTTATTTAAAAATAATTTTGTTATAATGTATTAATAGTTAAAATTTAAATTAATATTTAAAAGAAATAAAAAATAAATGTTTAATGGAGAAAAAATTAAGTTAATAATGATGTAGTAACTTTTCAAAATGCTTGCATTTAAAAAGGATTATTCTATTTAATATATAAAATTAAGTTTATAATTCCTCCAAATTAATATTTTTAGTCGTTTAAAATCAAATACTACTTTTTTATGTTTTATATGATTATTTTATTTTATTTCTTCAATTAATATTTTAAAAGCATCATCAACATTTTTAAATAAAAAATTTATTTTGTATAAATTTACATTTATGGTATATATCAAGGTTCAATATCAAATAAAATATGTTACTAAGTTATCCTACTTAATATATTTGAATTCTTCTATGACACTATTTTTTTTATCTATGATTGCTGATGTTTAGATATTATATTAAATATTTGACTAATTTGGGTCGAGTTAAAAAAATTATTGTTCTTTTTTTTCAGTGAGAAAATGGTGGAAAGGGGATCACACCCCCAATTATATCATGTTGGATATTAATGACATGCTAGAAAGACTAATGGAGGTTCAATCAAAATGATTATGATACAAGCATAATTTTTAATTTAGTTATTGTTATTTGACTAGTCTGTAATTGTTAAGGCACCTTCTTGAGAAGAATATTTAGAGATTAGAAATTTAAATGCTTTTGAAGAAATTTAAACTTGCATCCATAAAGAATGTGAGAATTCTTTACCAAATCCTATGTCATTTATGCTAATTCGCAATGGTACGATAAAATAGAACTATTGTGGGCACTTATGTTTGAATTCTATTGTATTACTTGTTAACACGATGAGATGTTTTGAATTTAATTAAATTTTCAAGTTTTTAAAAATTCACGAATTGTTAGATTATATTTAATTTTAAAAGTATTTTCTGTTTTCATTAAATATGATTTTTTTTTCCATTTTTTCCATTTTTAAATAAACAGTAAAAAAATGCTTTATTTTTTGTTTATTTTTTTTAAAACAGAAGATAAAAAATAAAAAATAAAAAAACGATTTCCTAAATCAAATATTATCTTAATTTGATATTTTCATGTTTCTTTATAACATTAAATTTTTTATTTTTAAAAAATTTACAAATTTTTAGATAATGTTTGGTTTAAAAATATTTTCTATTTTTAATTTTATTTATATAAATATTATCTTATTTTTTTTATTTTCAACGTTTTTACATAAAATAATATAAGAAAAAAAAACTGATTTCCTTTTTCTTTAAAAAAAGAATAAAAATAAAAAAAATATTTTTTCAAATCAAATATCACCTTAGTTTGATTCTTCCATTTATATAAATAAATGCATTTTATATTTTAATATAATATATAAAATAAAATATTTTTATTTTAAATACGTAAAATTTAAAATTATCGTAATTTTATTTTGAATTTTTGATGTATTATTTTAATAAAGATAATATATCTTATTTTAATATTTTACTTTCATAATTTTTTCTCAGTTTAAGAATCTTAGTTTTCCAATTTATTGATATTTAATTTAATAAATTGTTTATTTTCATAATACAAGTATCTATGTTTTCAATTTTTTTATTTAGATTTAAGAATAAATAGAATTCATGGAAAATCTTATTTTTTCAATCGTATAGCCGTGTGTTTAATTATAAACAAAGTACTATTAATTATATTAAAATAATTTAACAAATGGAAAAAAATAATTAAAATGTTGAATTTTTAACATTCGAGTATTCCGACTTCCAAGTAATCGGTTTTAGTTATTATTTTGCGGCGCAGGTTAATGAAGGGCGCACCCTCCGCACATTCTAGAGACATCACCAACGTACCCAAAACCCTAGCTCTCCCCTCTCCTCTTTATAAGCACTCTCTATCTCCTTTCATCTCACGCCATCGCCGAGGCTAGGGTTTTCCTCTTCTGCTGCGACTCCATAGATCCAATTTCTATATTCTGGTTTGTTCTTTGTTTCTGATTGTTGATCGCTGGTCATTGAAGTGTTCTTCTAACATTTTGGAATGCAAATGGAACGGGACGGTGACGATTGCAATGTGATTAAGGTCTCGTTCGTCGTAATTGGCCTAACCGGCCTTGCCGACCATCCTGCTATATCACCACCCATATTCTGAGTCCCTTATACGCTACTTTTTTCCTCTTTTGAAATTTCCTCTCTATCAGTGTTTTTGTTATAAATTAATTTTCATTGTTAGTGTTGGTTACATATTTGCAAGTTTTGTTGTTTATTCATCGGCCAATGATTATATCACAAAAAATAGACAAGCATATGTCTGAAGTAATTCGTGTGGAACAATCTAATCTTCTCTATGAGGCCAAGTATCTATCTGTTTTTAAATGCGTATGGATTTCGTATTCTTGGATATTTTTTACTTATAATTTACAATTATTTTCATTTTTGCACTCTTCATTGAGAATTTTTTAGCGATTTTGTTTTTGATATTTGGAATCTTCTTTTCTATGTAATTTTTGCCAATGACGAAAGAAATGGTGAATATGTAATATATGAATTTTCATGATTACAATTCCACTACTGCCTTCCTTCTGAGGCTTTGATTTTGGTGACCGTAGTTTTGTTTTTTTATCAGTTTCAAGTTTTTTAAATTTTAGAAATTTAGTATTTTTAGTTCCTTGTTTTGATGAATTGTTCGCTTGATTAAGATGTCTGTGTTGTAGTGTCAGTATGGGAGGGTCATATGATGATCAAGAAGCATAGTTCAGATGATTTATCTGTGATTATTTTAATTTTAGTCTTTCGCTCCTATCTGATGACTCCTCTAATTTGTTAGTTCAACTAGTACCGTTTTGTTAATTTTAATTTCCATTTTTTCTAAGGTGGTAGGTAGAGCAGATTGTTTTCTAAAAAATTGTTTTAAGTTGTATTGCCTTGGTATAGTGAATTAGAGTTCTGCGATTTGAATCATATGGGACTTCACGTCTGCCCCTTTAGCAGTATGTCCGAGTGCTTTAGTGATGAACATGTCCCTTACATTCAATCCATCCAATTCACTTTGTCAGCTCTGTTTTGTAATATTTTGCTGATCATTATAGGGTGGAATATTTAATGTCTTTCCATAACTTCATATGTGAAGGTAGAAAGTAATTTCATGTTCCATAGTAGTGCATCTTTATTTGATGCTATGTGATGTAATACTGTTTTTTCTTTTTTTTTTCTATCAACATTGTTTTGCGATGTTTCAATGGCTGTTGTCCATGATGATATCTGTTAAGGCTTGTTTCTCAATACATTCGCAGTGGCTGCCTGAGAGCTTTCGCCTTCGCCAGGCTTGAGAGCTAATGCTGCTCTTATCCTTCCTTGGATGTCTGAGACGCTGCAACTCTTCATGTAAATTGTTCGTACTTTTATAATACTAGGTTTTGTAAAATTGACTAGTTTACCTATTTCTGTCTTTTTAATTTTTGATACTTGTGTGTGTGGTTATATTACTCGATGATGACAAATCCAAAGGCTTGTTTCTCAGAATATTCGCAGTGGCCGCCTAAGAGCTTTCGCCTTCGCCGGGGCTTGAGAGCTAGTGCTGCTATTATCCTTCCTTGGATGTCTGAGAGTTTTATTGTTTATTTTTTTGTTTAATTTGTTCGGGGTCTCGTAATGGTTTTCAAAAGCTTGTATATCATGTCAATGATGATAAATCCAAAGGCTTGTTTCTCAAAACATTCGCAGTGGCCGCCTAAGAGCTTTCGCCTTCGCCAGGCTTGAGAGCTAGTGCTGCTATTTTCCTTCCTTGGATGTCTGAGGTCTCCCGTGCTTTTTGAATTCTTCCGTTTACATATTTCATGTTAATCAACACACTTTTTTATTAAAAAATCTTTAGGTATCCTTAATTAATGTTTTGAAATTGTTTGTTTCTTCAGTTGTATTTTGTGGATGTATTTTTCTGTCTTTTAAAATTTAAAATCATAGTTATACCAAATCAAACCGTTTATGCATTTATTACAATCTATATGGAAATAGTTGTCATCACCTGCCCTGCTCTTGGCGTCGATTGGGGGACGGACCATCATATCTTTGCATTTGCGGTGAAAGGCATGCAGAAACCTTTGAGCTCGAGTTTAGATTCGGCTCGGCATCTGTAAGATTTGGTGGACCAAAATTTGGCGATGCCCCCTGAAGAATCTCTGGGTCATCAACACTTGGATTTGGACGGGAAGGGAGTTGGATTGTGGATTTAGTGTTAAATTTTAATGTGCATTGGATTTCAGTATTTGTTTTGTCGGAATTTAACATGATTGTTTTGTCCGAATTAATGTTTAAATAAACTTTACTTTTCCGATATTTTCTTATTCTCAAGTGTTGTAGATATTGTCCATAGTCATAATAATGTTCCCCGACGGAGGCCTTTCCAGTAACAATGATTAGCATATTAATGTACTGGAAAATTGATTCGGGGCAAATATTTACACCTACGGCTTCAGATGTAAAAACTAAGTTTTGATCTATATAACAATCAGAATGCGGATGATATGCAGAAGTTTGCTGCTAACATAATCATAAATCAGAATGCGGATGATATGCAGAAGTTTGCTGCTAACATAATCATAATTTTAGTTTTTATTTAATGATGTATCGATTAAATTGTTAGTTTATGCTTTGATAATGTCGGGTGTGGTGATACAGGTTATATCAAAACAATTATAGAATTTAATTGGAATTAAATTAGAGTTGAAATTTTAAAAATGAATTTAATTCTACTTACATTGATTAAAGTTATATTTAGTTATATCGTTTATTTTATTATATTATTACTGTAAAAATATTATGAAGTACCAACAAAGTTTCATTTGAATGTTAATCACCATAATAAATCATATTAAAGGTACGCTTAAATTTATATATATAATTAAAAAATCTTATGAAGTATGCTTAAATTCATAATAAAACTAAGTTTTATTACAGTAATTCTATTTGGTAGGTAAATATTTTGTCATAGTACAATTTACAGTAATATTCATAATATTTACCAGCCAACAAAATATTTTTACAGTAATAACATAATTAGAAGTATGCTTAAATTCATAATAAAACTATTATTATGAATATGAATAGAAATTATAAGGTAATAATAATTACTAACGATATGATAATTCTTGATTGCATTGCCGTTAAAAACTTATATCTTTTGGTTTATTTTGAAAAAAAATTTTGTTTAACAATTTATTTTGGAATTTAATTATTGTTATATAATTTAAAAATGATGAATTTTGTAATAATTGTTTTAGAGTTATTTTTATAGTAGATTTGAACCTATTTTATTTCAAATATCTAAATGTAGATTTAATAATTTTTCACTTTATTTTTTATTTTAAAGATAAAATTTGTAAATAGAATTTCAGGTTTGTTGTTATTGTGAAATGTTATTAAGATTCGAAATTCAAAAGTAAATTTCATCTATCTAAATAATTGTTATTTTCTTATGTAAACCCTCAGAAAAGTTATTACAGAATTAGAGATCTGAATTGAGAACATCTTCTGTTCCGAGTTAGAAGATTTATCGAAATAACGCTCAACCTTTTCTGATTTGAACTAGAATATAATTTATAAAGTATTGCGGGGTTGTGCGTTTCTTATAGCAAAATAAATCCCAAAAATACATTCGATACATAAATTTGTTGAGCAGTAGCAGAACCCTGAGATTTAATACACATGCGAAGGGTGACATGAGCCAATATCAAGAATGGGAAGAAGCTTAAAAATGTTTTTCCAACTAAGCAAACATTCTATTTTTTAAAATTTTCAAATATTAATTGGGAAAAATTATACAGTCCATAATAAACTAATGGCGTGATGGAAAAGTGTGGTCATTGAGATGTAAGAGTAGTTGGAGCAGTAGTTTTCTGCTTGGCTTCGTCAGGGCAACTTTCCTTAGAAATTGTGCCAGCAATTCTATTTGGTGGCCAATACCGAAACACTGATCTACCTATGATATTCTTGGCTGGCAAGGGACCCCTACCAAAATTACATTTCATTAACAACATAATTAGCAAGTAAGGAAATAAGATTAGTGATGATAATGCATATGGATAATTAAACACATTATTACCACACATGGGAATCGTAGCTGTTATTGCGGTTGTCTCCCATCACAAAGACGTAATTCTCTGGCACACGCTGCAAAACAAATATTATTAAACTTAACACAAAATCAACTCATGGTTATGGACAGGCCTAGAAATGATCCAAGCCCAAAACCATAAACGCTGTTTTCTTTTAGAATGCCTCCAATAAGTTCCTTAAGAATGAAATGCAACATTATAAAAAGGGTATTAACTTACCGTGGGTTTCATCTCATAAGCAGGTGGTTCAAGGATGTATTTTTCATTCCTCTCAACCCCATTAACTACAAGATGCCCTTTACGAACCTGCAAATAGTTCAATTGCTCACATTTTAGAGAGCTAGGCACCGAATCAAACACACCAAAAATTAACCCCATGTCACTGATCAACTAACGAAACTTTAGAACAATTAACAAAGAACAAACGTAGCCAGGGACAAACAAAAGACAATGACAAGACCGTCAATGAAAAACGTAACTGCAGTTGTAGTCACTAGTCATGAAATAGAACAGTGTATCAGGAACATTAGCTCAACAAAGAGTTGAACAAAATATGAAAAGCCAACATCACGAAATAAGAGTATGAATGCACATCTCCAACGATCATACCTCAACAATATCACCTTCCTTTGCAACCACACGTTTTATAAAAACATCATCGTCAGTATATCCAACTTCTTGGAGAACTGGAGGGCTTTTAAATATCACTATGTCGCTTGCACATGGTTTTCTAAAATAGAATGAAACCTGAAAACATGAAGATGTATCTTTACAACAGAGATGCATCATAGCAGAAAGTCAGAAAGTCTAGTTTAATGCTGATGTCAAAATCTATTAAAAGAGCATTTTATATGATTTATGTCATGAGTACCAAGGCCTACGGTTTTATATAATCTTTCCTGGAGTAGCCAAATTCAGCGTTAAACAATTCTCACCACAAAAAATAGCTAGAACTACAAAAGGCAACATATAATACAGAATGAGCTACTGTAAAATGAAATCTATTTTCACACACCCTAAACCTGGAACCTTGAATAAATCTTACAAACATAAGTAACATAAAAATTTGACAAAAAGTTTGAGTTAATCATTCCAAAATTAGTTACAATTTTGTGGAGTTAAATTTAAAATTAAGCAAATCTCTTCACATTTGAATTACTAGCTGAATCTCGTAAAGAAATAGCTCTAGTTGGAAAAATGCAAAAGTGGATACAATTTCATTGAGAGCCTGCAGTAAATGGAAAAAGCTAAAGAGAACAAAATGACTACCTTTTCAGCAACAATTCGATCTCCAACATCAAATGTAGGATACATTGACAGCGAAGGAATGTACCTCGGCTCAGCCACGAAAGTGCGAAACGCAAGCGATATTGCAATAGCCGCAAGCACCGTTTTCGCGTCATCAGAAGTGAAATTCAACCACTCCGGCAAAGGCCCCGAAGACCCTTCTTTCTTCTCCACCTCCGGGTCATCCCCACCGTCACCGCCTCCGTCACCGCCACTGCCTTTATCGGACTTGAGCACCGCCTTAATGTCGTCGCCGGAATCCCTCAAAGCTTTGCAGTGGATTATACGGGGAAGACTGAGAGTGGATGTGTATGATGAAAAAGCAATCGCAGAATTCAAAGAGGAATTAGGGATTTTGAAGGGTTTAAGGAGGTGAGCATGGTCCAAGTTAGGGTTTATAAGGGATGGGAGTGATGGGAAGACGGAGAGGGATGGCATATCTTCTTCGTTGTAGTTGAAGTTTCAGATATGATAAAAAAAAAAAAGAGCAGAAAACCTTATTTTAAAAATATTGTGAGTGGGATTATTTGGGATTACGTACGCCCAACATGAAGTTTGTCTTTTTACTTTCCCATTCTTTTCCATCTCTCGTCTCTTTCCCTCCTCATTCGTCGATTCTTACTTGTGTTTCCATTTAATTTATAATTGGATTTACATATATTTTAAATGAGGACGATCCATGAATAGCTTTAGTTATTTTGCATAATATTATTTTAAATGGTTGAATTTTGTTATTTAATTATTAAATTAAAAATTTTTATTATATAAATTATATTTATAAAATTAAATATTTTTATTTTAATAAATAATATATTTTTTAAATATTTATTAATTAAAATTAAAATTAAAATTTAACTGTTTAAAAAAATATCAAACAAAATAACTCATATAGAACTAAATATATGAACTAAAGTTCAATAACTACTATGCAAATTCATGTTAGTGAATTTGGATCATGTAAATTTTTTAATTCAACTTATTTAATCAAATAAATAAATAGATCAATCTATAAAATTATCATTTTTTCTAGTCTTTTTATTTTCCAGATCAACATAGACTAACTTTTAGTAACAAACTAATATCGATCAGATTTTAATATATGAGTTAGTTTGCATATCCAACTGTAATAAACGACTTACTTTTAGAATGGTTTGATTGTTTTTTATTTTAAATTTATCAAAAAAGTTACAATAAATTTTTTTTATAGGATTCAAAAAGTTACATAATAGAAACTAAAAAAGTTAATATTTTAAAAAAATAAATTTTATTATTATTATATATAGAGAGAAAGAGAGAGTTTTGAAAAAACATATTTATTTAGTTTCTATAAATATATCTTTAATTTAATTTTTTATTAATTTTTAACTTATTATTATCTTACAAATTTGTCCTTAATTTCATTTTTTATTAATGAAATATTTAGTTAGAGCATTAAATACCAGCTAAGATGTGTTGTTTTGTTATATCTTCTTTCAATTCTTTACACTTATGGCAAGAATATAAAACTCCCCTCTCATTAACATTCTCTTGTATGTGAGAGAAATAAAAAAAATCATAACTCTACAATAAAATTGTTTATAGTAAAGGTGAAGTGCTTTCATGTTTCTTTATCTTATTCATCTCAATGTTCATTTATATCATTTTAAGGGGATTTCTTTATCTTATTCATCTCAATGTTCATTTATATCATTTTAAGGGGAGGAGGTCTATTGAAGGAAACAAAAAATCATATCACAATATTAGTAAAGGTTTCTCCAAGGATAGTTTTACATGAACATAATTCTACAATCATGTGAGTCTCGCTTTCTATACAACAATGGAAGAAGTAAAGTGCAATAAAAGAAAAAAGGATAATCCATAAAAGATTAACAATGATCCATATAATGAAATGAAGAAAAAGATGATAATGTTATCTTTTTTTTTTAAACGTGATAGAAAAATGAATTTATTAGTAATGACAGTTAATCCTCAAAATTTTAAAAATATGCAAATTAGTTATAAAAATATTTCAAATCCATCCTCATAGTAATGTTTGCAAATTTTAAGATAACTAACATCGGTTCGTCATTAATCTTTTATTCTTCAAAACATAGTAACAAATGTTAGCTTATTACTTTCTTCTTCATATTCTAATATCCACTTCAACAATTTTCTCTTTAAGTTATAATCAATAAAGTAAACTTTGACATTATCACTCAAACTATAAATTCTTGCAACAACATGACAAATCAAGTGTTAAGGTGAACTAATTCTAAGAATCCATTTATACGATAGTGATGAAAGTTAGAAACTAATAGAAGATTTTTTTCAATTAAAAAATATATTTACAAAAACTAAAAAAATTAAAAATAAAATCACTATCAAACTATATATATATATATATATATATATATATAATTAAAAAAATTATAACATAAAAATTATTATTATTCATTAAGGAGAAATGAGAAGAATCTAATACTCCTAAGTCATAAATAAACTCTTTCCTATTAATCTTGATAATTTAAAGTCATATAAAAACAATTAATATTTCGTCATTTTGAATGATTTTATTTTTTTCAATTTTATTATTTTTTATATGATTCCTTTAACTTTTTTTTTTATTAACCTCTTTAATTTTAAATTCTGCACAATTTTTTATCATTCAAAATCAATACATACATATTAATTATTCATTAAGGATAAAATCAAATTTTGTTGGAGTTAATCATTTTATTTGTATTAACTTTGACTTAATTTTTGTGTTAAATAAGTTAAAAAATTGAAATTATTTTAAGAACCTATATAGCCAATTAAGGCTATAATTTAACCCATTTAAAAATTTTTATTTGAAAGATGATTAATAATAATAATAATAATAATAATTATTATTATTATGATTATTATTATTATTATAATGATAATGATAAAAAATATTTATAATATTTAAAATTTAAAAATATTTAAATTTATAATTTATAATTTTAACTAAATTGTAAACAATGATAAAATTTAATATTATAAACAATTTATTAAAACGTATGTATTATGATTTGACTTTTTATTTAATAAGTGATGTATGAAAAATTGTCCACCAGAAAAATTTATGTATTAATTTGAAATTCTACTGTCATTATAATTAGCAAAATTTTATTTTTTTATTAATAAAAATAAATAAAGTGATCTTCCCTTAAAAAAAAATAAGACAAAAACTAAAATATCCAATAATATTCAAATTACAAAAATAGGATTGGATTTATTTAATTTAATATTATTCTCATAACACAAAACAAACATCCTTAGAAGAAACAGCGGAGGGAAGCTTGATTATAACAATTAAAAATTTGAGGAACTAAATTCAAGTTAAAAAATATAGATATTCAGAAGCAAATGTGATACGTTGATAATAATAATAAGCCTTGATTTTGAACTGTGACCGCTTCTCATTTGTGATCTAAGCAAGCATATTGGTCGCAGGCAATTTGATTTGATTGATATGATCATAACATAAGCTTTTGGGTGTTTTCCTCAAAAGCAATTTATGAAGATGGATTTCCCAACAATGAGCAATGTACATAAGAAGTCAAATCAAAGAATTGTGAGGTGACGTAGTGTACACATTTCATTGGATAGTGAATAGTGAATACGAGTAGCAGCATTTCAACAAATGCAAATTACAGCAGCATTTGTCAAAACTGAAAGTGTATGTTCTGATTTTTGAAGTCCACAAATGATATCTACAGTTTTTCAAGCAGAACTCATCAGCATGGAAGCAAATAAATCAATTCAGAGGGAATTGGTGTTTCAACACAAATCAATGTGAGATCATCACAGCCAAAAGTCACCTCAACAAAGTATTGACACTACTCTGCAACCGTCAAGGAAAGGCCTAACAATGTGATTTTGAATCTGCAGCCTACTTACAATCATTGGTTGTACTCCATATGAACTTGTACGAACAAAAACCATCGAAGTGGTAGTATTTCGCATCTTGTCTGATGCTTTAACTATCATTTGGCTTCTTATGTTTCCATTAGTTGTTCTTTCTGGATGAGCTACCACAACATGAGGTATTTGCAGCAGATTAGAGTGTGAAGCACCGAGTTTCTGTTTCTTATAAATCCTCTCCAAGCTCGGTACCGGCATCTTGTCGCTATCAAAATTTTGATCCAGCTCAGATTCTTCGTCTGAACTATTTAGAATTCTGTTAGCTTCTTTGAATAAACCAATGGCACGCCAAGCCTCAGCAACCAGTTCCATAGTGGACGTTTCAGGAGCAACACCCCTCTTTTCCATAGTAGTAAGTAACTCTTCTGCTTTCCTTGGTTGTTTTGCTTCTCCATATCCCCAAATTAAAGTTTCATAAGTTTTCAAATTTGGGGGAGTTCCCATTTCAAGCATTTTCTCAACAAGTCTAACAGCCTGATCCATTTTGCCTGTGACACACCATCCACTGATGATGGTAGTGAAGATCACTACATTTGGTTGTACACCATATTTTCTCATGGAAGTCAGCAGAGCCTCTGCTTTTTGTGGCTGGCCAGCACGCACATAACCTTTTGCAAGGATGCTATATGCGTGGATGTCAGGTTCAATCCCAGCCTTCACCATGTCATTGAATATCTCCTCACAATTCTTCATAAGCCCTGCTGAACTCCATGCATTCATGATGGTGCTAAATGTCACGACATCTGGCTTGATCCCAAATTCTTCCATCAGTGTCAGTGCCTGACCAATTTTTAATTTGTTAGTCACTATTTTGATCACAACACTAGATGCTGAATGGTTACAGACTAAACAGGATACAAGTACAAAATAAACAAGCAACAGATGGTTCCTTTATTAATGTGTTAATGTTCCTCCAGCATGCCAAAATAGTGGGAGGAAAAATGCATACAAGAAAATATTGATCTAATGGAAGGTATCGGATATCAGAACTCACCTCATCCACTCCATCTGTATCTGTAATGTCTAAATATCCTTTGATAAGAGAGTTGAAAACTACTGGATTTGGATGCACTCCAAGTTCCTTCATTCTGTGTAGAAACCTCAAGGCTTCTGTCATGTTGCCTTCCTTGCAATAACCGCTTATAACGATACCACAAGTTCGTTCATTAGGCTTCACTTTGCTGTACTGCATTTTCAATATTAACCTCTCAGCTTTGTCTGTCTCACCATTCTGAGCATATGCCCTTGCCAGTGTGTTGTATGTGACAACATCAGGTTGCAGGCCAGAAGCCATCATTTTATGCACAACATTCCATGCCTCTTCCAGCTTCTTCTTGGTACACCAGGCTTGGATGAGAATATTATATGTTCTGTCATTTGGTTTCACATTTTCATCCTGGACCATCATCTCTAGCAATTTCATAGATTCATAAGGTCTTCCAGCAATCCCATACCCTTTAATGAGGGTATTATAAGTACTAGTTGTTGGTTTACATCCATACTCCTTCATTTTCTGAAAGATTTTCATGGCTTCATCTACCTTGCCAGAATCAGAAAAGGCATTGATCATGGCATTGAGAAGTATTGAATCAGGCTTCATCCCATTCTCTGCAACTTTAGAAAGAAGTGCAGGAATGGACTTGAAACGCTTTTGGCGGGTTAGTGCAGCCACAAGAGTTGTGTATGTTATGAGAGTGGGCCTATGTCCTTCTTCAGTCAAATTGTTGAAGATGGCCTGAGCTTCATGCGGCTTCCCTTTTCCAATCAAAGTATTCATCAGTTTTGTTCTTGAATGAACTGTTTGACAACTGTTCTTCCCCCTACAGATGAGACAGCGGGTTTGATAATGTGACTCTTCCGGACTTGATCTTAATTTTGATTGGTTCTTCTTGTATTGCTGCAGTTCCTGTTCAAATTGCTAAAACTTGAAAATTGTCGGCAAATTATCAAATTCATTACATTTTTTATGATTATCTTTAACATATGACAGTCTTTAGGACCCAATACATTTATCAAAGATCAAATAATTTTTAGGCCATAGCTTACAGTAGCTGAACTATTCATCTGGAAGATGTGGAAATTACAAAAAAATTAGAAATTTCAAATAGCTCATGGCCACGTAATGGTAATAAGTTTTCAACATTCACCAGAATTTATTGAGATAAACTGGAATTATTCTAGCCTTTCAGGACATTTAGATTGAGATCATCCTAAAGTTCCTGAAATAATCTGAGATTGATCTTAATCAATCTCATGGTCATTCGGTAGTAAATTTAATTGAATGAAAATCATAGAAAATTCTCATTGAGATTCTTAATATAATTCTACGTGCTCTGCTAACTGGTTGACCTCTCCCTATTAATAGTTTAAATACCACATACTGTAGTGGATAACTCAGATAGCTATAAAGTTCAATCTAATAAAAGAGTGATCATTTAATGAGAGCACGTATCTTATCAGCCAGAGTCAGACAAGTGCACATACTGATTTACCAGAAGAACATAAATTACTAAACTAAAAATCTAATTAACATAGATGAATGATATAGATATCAACTTAATCTGACATGGCAATTCATGTAGCTAACCAAATTGTTCGGCCATAGTTTAGATATATTATAATTTTTATGATAAAAAATAGGGCATTATTTTTCGTACTCTGCAACTGCATGTTAGTCAGCTACAATATAGTGCTGCTAAGATCAAAGAATTCAAGAATAAATAACGCATCATTATTGCATGAGCAAGCAAGTAATAAGTTTCTACAAACGTCTAGGATTTGGCTTCTCTAATTTAAAAGGTCAAGTGTGGACAGTGGAGGCTGTGATAAGATAAAATATATGTTGTGTATAAGAAATTATGAAGTGGTTAATATCTCAGTAGTTGATTATGGTTGCACCTTGTCCTTTTAGAAGAGCCAAATCTGTAAGTTTAAATGCTTAACATCGAAGGGATAGCAGGTCATAGCTAATGTAATTAAATGCACAGATGATGTTTCTGACATAACCATGAGAAAAAAGTCAAATAGTTCACATTACCAGGACTGATAAATCTTTAGCACTTTCATTACTCATGAGAGCTCCCTTCTGGCTGCTATCCATGAGGATGAATATAGGCTCGACCAAATTCTCAGAAATCTATTTAGACTGTTCTGAAAGCCTCAGCAAACTACCTTTCTACCCTTGTCAGAATCAGATTGTGGCTGCAAGACCTGGCAATTGCTGGCTATTATCCTAGCATCACAAGGTGATGCCTCATCTTGGATTATTCTACCAATACTGTGCAAAAGATCAACCAGCGAAGGTTATCATCAGTTAGCATAGATAAAAACACAGATGAAAATAACAATAATAATAATAATAGGACCCATTGCATCAAATGCTATCGAGTTGCTCAAGCTTTAATCAACTGATATAGAGGACTAAATGCACCTACTGTCAACGTATCTCCGGAAGGAGGATCTGTGCTAATGTGTGCTAGAGAAAATGACACAATTAAACCACAAAAATCACACACAATCCCCACACTCAGTCACATTAGCTCTAGAAATCTTCATTTTATTAATAAACTATCTCACAACTATTTCTTAAATAAACAGGCAGGAATAAACCCACGATTCACACTACATTAACATGTTTGGGGAGGGAACTTCGGAAGCTGAACATAGAACGGAATCACGGGAAGCATGACAACGTATCTTATATCTCTCACACTTACTATTTATAGAAAGTTAGAAACAATAGTACAAAATAAACAAACATATAACCCAATTGCTAACTAATAAAACAAAAGAGTTAAGATTAATTAGATGATTATGTAATCTTTCTGTGCTGCATTGCAAACCACACAGGTAGAGGCCTCTCACCTCAGATGACAGAACAGAGAGAGCATGATTTCCCAAATTGATCATAGAAGCCCAAGTTTTAATCAAACATCAAAATCTAAGTTTGGCAATGAAATGTAAAAATACACATTAAGAGTCAAACAAACTATAGTGTATGCTGCTATGGTTGATGGTGATGTTCACAATTGTTTGGAAACAAACTGAAAGAGTGAAAGAGGTACCTCGGTGGAGCAGTTGAAGAGGTTGTTGGGAAAGTTGGGTATGCATAATTCGCAGTGAAGTTATGGCGCATAATGAGCAAAATAACCAATTGGAGTTTAGTGGGTTTTGTGTGTGTGGCATAGTCCGGAGATTCTTATCCACAAATATTTATCGTAATAAGATTTATGAGGCTGACATAAGAAAAAGACAAACACATGAGAAGATCACTCGGGGAATGGATTAGGCCACGCCAGCATCCAATTGCCAGGATCAAACTTTACCACGTATTTTTTATTCCACAAAAATAAATAATTTACAATCGTTTTATTTCAAAATTTCAAAGACTTTATTCAGTATTAAGTGATTTTTTCTTTATTTGTTGACACCATCTTGTGATCGGAAAAAAGCCTTGTGTTTCGTTATGTGATTAATAATATCTTGTGATCTTAAAAGAGAGACTTTTGAATTGCGAGCTTAATAATAATATCAGGCCAGTTTTTCTTGTATTGACGATAGATGACCAAATGAAAATGTTGGCTAAGATTTTACACACGCACATTACTTTAGCGCTGGATATAAATGATTTCTCTCTTCTTCTTCTTTTAATTCAATTCATCTTCACTCTTATTTTAATCTCTCTTTTCTTTGTCCCATTTATATTCTTTGCAATTTTTTAAATTATTAACTACTTTTTATGCTGTTCTATTTTTCCATGTTAGATAATTTATCATCAATTTTTTAACGCGACTTACAGAAAACATCGTCACTTAGAATCTTGGTTTTAGCACAAAAATATTTGTTTTAAAATTTAAATTTTGATGCATTATAATACATCTTAATCTTAATTTATTTTCATAACTTCTTTAGTAATTTTAAAAGTATTATCATTTAATTTAATAAAGTATTTATTACTGATAATGACAATACATAATTTTTCTATTTATAAATAATCTAAATTTAAAAACACTTGCATAAAACTTACTAATTATATTAAAATTGGATGAAGAAAATTTTCTACCTAGAGTCATTATTCCGATTGGGCCCAAATAAAGTGGGCTAAGCCCACAAAATTGAAACGAGGAAGTGATGCGAAGCCCAGCAAAAACAAACAAACTCAACAGCGTAACGTCAAGCAGAAATATTTGTCCGAAAAGCCCATGCGAAGCTGAGGGAGGAGTTCCCCAAAATCTGGAACATTTTGTTTCCGTGTTTATATAGTTCTGAAAACTCAACCTCATTTTATTTAGGTTGAGGGACATAAACAACATGATATTGAAGGTGTGGAATTGGTACCAAAGTTGTCTCTCTGTTCATCCAGTGAAGACCCAAGTCATAAGTTCTGGTATCCTCTGGGGTGTTGGAGACCTCACTGCTCAGTATATCACTCACTCAGCTGCCAAAAAACGACTTCAACTATCATCTGTAACAATTCCCTTTCTCACTCACGATAAAGCTATTTTGAATTGCTTCTGCACTCTACTATCTAATGATTCAATCCCACTACACTGGGCTTGCTTTTCTCAACATGACAGTTATTTTTTCTATGGAAAATGGAAGCTGAAATATATATACCATCAATACCTAGAGAATGTTTGCTTTCACCAACCTTGTTAGGAAATTAAGTTTGCATGTGCATTTTTTTGGTTGAGAATAGTTGATTTTGATTTATTGATTATGGATAAGGTTTCTTGGTGTTCTAAAATTATGTATTGATGTGGTAGGATTCGGAGGCTAAATTTATAATCAACTGGCGCCGCATGGCTGTTACAAGTATGTTTGGATTCAGTTTTGTTGGACCAGTTGGCCACTTCTGGTATGTGAATCCTATTATGCTCACTTTATATACCACCTTTCTGCTACTGCCTACTTATCAAATCATGTCTTCAAATCATGTCTCCAATTTGCCTAAAATGTTGGTTTCATAACTGATCTCAAGACCTTTTGAATCATGAAAATTACAAATAAATTATGAAATGGAAGTAAAGGGTTATAACTTATAAGCAAGGGCGTATGTATCAATAACAGATACATAAATAGGGTCAACAGCCTTTTTATCATATGCATATCATTTTGAAGCATTTGCTAGCCATATCATGCAAGTACCATGTACCTACTTTTCTGATGTGTAAATGTACACCCGAATGCACTTGAACCCAGTTGATTTCACTTACTTGTATATAGATAGATCTTTCCATCAGTAAGAAAATGAGAGCATTAGCTATTAGGTCCCTTGTAACTGTTGACTCTGTTAACTCTTGGATCTTAGCTTCACATAGATTTGTAATTTTTTGTTTAAATGTAGCTCTAAGTTAAGAAGACTTGGGTGGGGTATGCACTGAGATATCTTGCAAGTTGATTGCTTTGGGATTTTAAGATTGATAAATCTGACATTCATTTTACTAATAAGCTAAAAGAATGATATTCTGAAAAGATTGATAGGTGAAGGTAGAATTCCTGCTGCCAAAGGATTTGAATTTACATGGAACCAACCTTCTTTTCTTGTAGGTATGAAGGCTTGGACAAATTTATAAGGCTTAGGCTTAAACTAATGCCAAAGTCTGTGCGATCCGTAGCAACTAAAGTGGCAATGGATGGCTTAATTTTTGGGCCCTTACATTTGTTTGTCTTCTTTACTTACATGGGATTGTGCGCTGGCAAGAATCTTCCTCGGATAAAGGAAGACTTGAAGAAGAATTATGTCCCAGCCTTGATTTTAGAAGGTGGTGTGTGGCCAATTGTGCAGTTTTTTAATTTTTCGTATGTACCTGTGAAGTACCAGCTTCTTTATGTAAACTTGTTCTGCTTGCTGGACAGTGCTTTTCTGTCATGGTTGGAGCAACAGAAGGATGCACCTTGGAAACAATGGTTTGCAAAAGGGAATCAACGCTGATGAGGAGATTGATGGAACACAAAATATCAGTTGATTAAATCTTTTGAATATTTTGCTTTTTCTGATAATTTGTATGTTGTAATAGACAGATTTGGAGATAGATATTTTGCTTCTTTCACATAATGATGTTAAAAATTTGTTTACAAAAAAAAAAAAAAGAAAAAGAAAGAAAAGGTTAAGGACATTGCTAATTATGAATCATCATAAAACTATTATTGTCTATGTAAATAACAATAAAAATACTTTAATAAAAATATAGTCAAATTATATATTTAATTTTTATTATAAAAGAGTTACAGTTATCTATTAATATTTTATTATTTTTATTAATGTTTATATGTATAATTATTTTTTATCTTCATATCATTATCATCATCAAAAGTTAATATATATATATATATATATATATATATAAGTTTGAATCCGTTAAAAAAGGTATTAAATTTTGACATTTACATAAATTTAATGATTTTATATAAAATATAAAATTTATCAATTTAATTGTTAATTTAAAAATTTTTATAAAATAAATTATGTATATAAAAATATATAAAAAAATTGATAAATATTTTATTTTAACAGTTTATATATTATTTAAATAAATATAAATATTGATAGGTAAATAATATATTTATAAAATTATTATGATATGATTTAACGATTGATTTATAATTTTTTATTTTATAAAATTATTAAGTTAATTTTAAGAGTTAAATTTTGATATACGATGATAATATATATAAAAGCTCTATTTTTTCGTTTTGGCAGGAAGTATGAGCCCGGTATCTTGAACAGATTCGCAGTAGGTTTGGGCTCTAAGTTTCTGCATTATTCCGATATCAAGCCCAAATGTGTCATCTCTTCATCCGTGGTTTGCAATTTGTTCTACAGGTTTAGGCCCGTAACATGGTTCAAAACTCTCAATTGGAGCATCTTGTCAACGTTGGGAAAAGAGATAGGGGTATTTCAGCGGAAGAGATTGGGACATAAATTGCATTTATTGTTTTGCTTGGTAAGGCGCGTAGGGGTGGCAATTTAATCCAATAATCCACTTAGGCAGGTAATTGGATGCATGTTGGAACAGTTAATACATGAATATCGCATGTATTGGATAGAATATAGTTGGAAAACACAAAGTTGAGGACGCACCGCAGAATGATGCTCTCTTCATCAAATAGGTGTTTCATATGAATTGTTGCTTGGAATTTGGGTCCTTTTCTGTACCTTGTTTCCATGACGTGGTCCTCATGTTAATTTACTAACATCCGTTCTGCGTCACCGTGTATCCGTAAAAGCATATTCAATGTGGTATAGAACAATGGCCAGTAGCGTGGTTCTATGCTTTTCATATGCTCTTGACTTTCGAAGAAACAAAAGTAAGTGCAAAACGCAACATCTACCCTAAATGTTACGTTCCTTTTACTTCAATAACCTGTCCTCAACAACGACCAAGGATTTTATGTTTCCTCATCTTTCTCTTTGGAACTCATAACAGAAGTCATTTTTCATTAAGAATTTAATGAAAAATAAAAATTTAAAACTAATTTTGACACTCTTTAAGAATATTTAAGTTGATATGCCTTTCTTACTCCCCTTTCCTCATTTAATTAGTATCTTTTAGAAAAAATAATTTTTTTTCTTAATTTTTGAAGTTCTGAATTTCCATTTTAGTGGAGTGAGCGTTAAAAGTGAAATGAAAACCTTATCTATTTTTTTTAAGAAAAAAAGGTGTAAAGAAACAAAAATTAATAGTATTTTAAGACACTGAGTATATAATATCACATATATTTAATGATATTATATAAATAACTATTTTAAGACACTGAGATCATGACATATATGTCACATTATTAATAAATAATAAAAATTAATAGTATTTTATGACAAAAATGTTGATTCTATTAAGAAAACGTATTTATAACAAATTTATTTATTTTTCCTAGACAGGAGTTTCACATTACATGTCACGTGTTTCTGACTGTCTGTCCTTCACTTAAATTATATGAAGCAAAACCGACACCGACGGATACGTATGAAGAATAATCTTGCAATGAAAATCAAGTTTATTTAATGCTTTGATATACTATCTTTATTTTTATTACATGAGATATCGTTGAAAGTAATTTATTACATATTTCAAATATATATTCTCTCAGCATTTTTTATTTATGAAGGTTATTTTTCAAAATTTTAAAATTTTTAATTAGCACTTAAAAAGAAATAATTTTTTTAAAAATGGTTAGTGATAAAAGAAATAAAATAAATGTTACCTGCATCAATTATTAAAAGTTTTAGCAGAATTAAAATAGTTATGATAAATTAAACATTTAAATAAAAAAATGGACAAAAAATATTATCAAAGAATAATAAGTAGCCTTTTATTATTATACGGATGAAAATGTAAAGATATAAAATTGATTTATTTTTAATGTGATCCAGGATATTTTTTTTCATTATTATTTAATGTATTATGCGCTTCTTTAACACAAGTATGATTTATTGAAAATATATGGGTTGATATGGTTGTTTGCCAGGAAGAGCATTTTGCCACCTCATTTACTTGTTATCTTTTGCTTCCTAAATGGGAAGAGGAGAACGTATTTTGCAGTGACGTGAGTAACGCACAACACATTGGCTCTTCTCTTTTCTCTGCACACTCCTTAATCCAAACCAACCAGATGCGCTCCTCTCACTCTCACTCTCACTAAACAAAGAAACAATGGACGCCAACGCCAAAGAATTAGAAACCTCATTCTCTACTCGCCCCAACAGATTCACACTCCTATCTGCTCTTCTGGCTTCCACCACCTCCATCCTCCTCGGCTATGGTCAGTTATTTCCCTAATTTCTTTTATTTTTCTTTTTCTTGTTAGGGTTCCAAAATCGGTATGGATAGATATAAACAGAGGATGCATTATTGCAGATATTGGAGTGATGAGTGGGGCGGGGATGTTGATAAGAGAGAACATGAGAATATCGAGGGTGGAAGAGGAAGTGTTGGTGGGCACCCTGAACGTCTTCTCTCTAATTGGATCCTTGGCCTCAGGCAAAACCTCAGATTGGATGGGAAGGCGTTACACAATTGTGTTAGCAGCACTCACATTCTTATTGGGCGCTATCTTAATGGGCCTTGCTCCTTCCTTTCCATTCATATTGGCTGGTCGAATAGTCGCTGGCGTTGGTGTTGGTTATGCCCTTATGATTGCGCCTCTTTACACCGCTGAGCTTTCCCCTGCTATGGCACGTGGCTTCCTCACATCCCTCCCTGAAGTCTTCATCACCGTCGGGATTCTCATGGGCTATATCATCAACTATGCTCTAACGGGCCTTCCTCAGAATTTGGGCTGGAGACTCATGCTCGGCCTTGCAGCCATACCCGCAATTGCCATTGCATTCGGTGTCATAGCCATGCCCGAGTCCCCTCGTTGGTTGGTTATGAAAGGAAGAGTGGCTGATGCTAAACGGGTTCTACTCACTGTCTCCAACAATCCCGAGGAAGCCGAGTTAAGGCTTCAGGAAATAACCAAAGCTGCATCCCTCCTCACAGGCCCAAATTGGCATGGACAGGGTGTTTGGAAGGAGTTGTTGCTAAGGCCCACTCCGCCCATTAGGCGCATGCTGATTTCTGCCATAGGGATTAACTTCTTCATGCAAGCCTCAGGCAACGACGCCGTTATATATTACTGCCCCGAGGTATTTAAAGCTGCGGGGATTCATAGCAAGAAACACCTTTTCGGGGTTAATGTCATTATGGGCCTCTCCAAGAGTTCTTTTGTTTTGCTTTCTGCTTTCTACTTGGATAAGTTTGGAAGGCGGCCCCTTTTGTTGTTGGGCTCGTTTGGTATGGCGGTATCCCTAATTGGATTGGGCCTTGGCTCAAAGATTTTGGAGGAGTCGACTCGGAAGCCTCCATGGGCTGTTGTGTTGAGCATTGTGGCTGTGTGCGCTGATGTTTCGTTCTTTTCTATTGGACTTGGGCCCATTACGTGGGTTTACTCCTCCGAGATTTTCCCGATGAGGCTTCGGGCCCAAGGTTCGAGCCTTGCGATTTCGGTGAACCGGTTGGTGAGCGGGGTGGTGTCGATGACATTCTTGACCATTTCCGAGAAGATAACGTTTGGAGGAATGTTCTTTGTGCTGGCAGGGATCATGGTGGTGGCTACGACTTTCTTTTATGTATTTATGCCGGAGACCAAAGGTAAGACCTTAGAAGAAATGGAAACTCTCTTTGAGGATAATAGTAACAACCAGAGTCATGGTCGGAGGGCAGAAATAGAAGTTGCTTAGGGTAGGGGTTGCCTAATGCGGGTATGTGTAATTGTAATTGTGTTTTTTTTTTTTTTTTTGCTTCCTGCTTTTATGGTTGCATAATCTACCTTAAGTATCAATTGGAATTGCATACCTGATCCTATCTTAATTTAGTTAACCAAATTCCAACCACGATCAGTTGTGCTTTTAGATATAAAGCGGTTACCATCAATTTAAATGGCTGATGCTGTTACCGCAGTCAAAAAAGAAAAAAGTTCTAAAAAAACACAGCAAATTCAACCAAAAAAAACTACAACGGACGCTGGAGATAGCGAGAGAGGTAGTGGTTTCATTTTTCGTAACCCTAATATTTATTTTGTTTTTTTCCTCCAAAAGTAAGAAACACAGAATTGTTTTGGAAATGAGATGTCACCATTCAATTTGGTGGACAGGAAAGGAAGACAAGAAAAAAGTACAAAAATTTCAATCCTAGCAAAGAATAACAAATTCAAAATTTACCGGTCTCTTTGAAAATGAATAACACGAAGTGCAATAAATCCAAGAAAGAAAAAGTCGCTTAGAAAAACAAATCCACAAAGAGCGTATCACTGAAAGAGACTTCAAAATGCTGTTACCAAATGTTTAAACATCAATATTAGGTTAATTCCCGAACCACTAAGTTACAAATTTTTTGGCTAAAACATGATGTGTTAGGTAGAGAAATATTAGCAACAATATCTTTTTAACTCACTTTTCAATGCATTCTAAATGACTGGTTAAAATTTTAAAAAAGTTAAAACATTATTTCATAAATTGATTACGGTTTGAAAATTATTTTAATTTTTTAAAATACTATATAATAATAAAACGTATATTCAAAAAAAAATATTGATAGCATTTGTGAATTTAGCATAAACCGTCAGAACTGATGAGTAATATATCCCTAGGTTGCTAAAAGAAATGAGGGAATGGTGCATGATAGAGGATCTCAAAGTTAGCAAAGCATCATGGGGAAATTGCACAAGTTTCAACAATCACAAGAAATTGTAGTTTTCTTGTTTAGCCTGAGGGAGAAATTATTAGGTGAATCTCATTAAGAGGGCAATCCAGGTGGACTCCCCATGGTCTTGTGTTGAATGATAAAGGAAAAAAAAATGGAAAAAAGCTTGGAATCTGGTTGTGTGAGTGAAAGGTAAACTCTACTTTTAGTCACGGGTACTGAGTCCTTCATAAAATTGCGTACTCTGCTCCTCACATCACACGTACTCACTGGGTTTGACATTAATCAAAGTCATATATATGGCTTTGCAAAGACAGTACCAAATTCATGTTCCCACTCACTTTTTAGTTATGCTATGCGGTTTCTCGAAATGTAAGATATTTTAGCTTCTGCTAGTGCCATTGCTTTGCTTGTTTCAATTCAAAAGTTTAAACACATTATTATGCTCTATTGTTTGATGAAGCATCAGTGTCCATCCAGAGTTTTTGGTCACGGTGTCATTTTGGTTCAATGCCGTTGTCTGATTCTGTAACAATAGTCAGTTTGATGCTAACTTAACATTAAGGATTTGAAATACTTACCTAATATGCCATGGGCTGTGCCAACCTTAGTAGTACATGTGGGATTTGAAGAATTATACAACGTGTTATATATGTGTAGCCAATATAAAGGACAAGATCAAGAAATTTTGTATTAAAAAAAGAAGAATTAGAAAAAGATAGAAAGCTTGAGGACCATACGTCATGATCCAAATGTCAAACACTTACACCTCCCCATGCTTTGATTGACAAGCTATAAGCTAACAAAAATGGGTGTTCAGAGGCTTTTATATAAAATGATAAGCAGAGGAAATCAGAGCAACAGTGTGTCAAGAAATCCATGTAATTGTGGTGGTTTCTTCCTGTCATGTGAATTTGAAAAGGTGAGTGTAACTATCCCCATGCTGTGATTGCTGTCTGTTACTCCTTGGTGGGGCATTTGAAATAAAAGGGCAAGAGCTTCTCTCTTCCATGTGTCTTTATGTGTTTGGAAGCTTCTAAGATTTTGAGATGCTGTTGAGAGAGAGAGAGAGAGAGAGAGAGAGAGAAAATAAAAGAAGGGCCTTGACCTTATGGTTCCAAGGAGATGTTTTATAGTAATTAGTTGTGGTAATGTTTAAAATAAATAAAGGGTAATAGAAGATGTTGTTGGGTTGCTTTTAATTTTGCTCCCTCTCTTTCTGTACTCTCTAAGATTCAACTTGTTGATGTAGCCAAAGACTTCAAACCTCTAATCTTGTCTTCTAACTACCGGACTACACGAGCAAAACGCGAGCATATTGACAAAATTGCTTAATAATAGCCATTTACATGAGAACATGGAAAAGGTGACAATAATACCTTTGTCCTCCACCCACCTATCTCACAAATCGAAAATCTCTCTCTCTCTCTCTCTCTCTCTCTCTCTCTCTCTCTCTCTCAAACACTGCACCATCCACTTTTGTAGCTTTCCAAATTCAGAGAACAGAGAAATATAGTGGCATCCCCCACCGCCTTTTACCTCCTTTTCAAATCAAATAAATAAAAGAATAATAGGTTGATTGACCTTTACTCTCTATTCCATATTTTAATGAAATTCATTTTCTTGGTTTAGGGGGTTAACATAGTGCTACAGTTATTGAAATATGCAGATATCTGAAATGGAAACTGCCTACCATTTTGATTCAAATGATTTGGTCAAGAGTCACTATTCAACAATTGGTGCTATAGTATCCTCAGTTCCCTCAGTTGAATGCTACTATAAATATAGGTACTAGGTAGTATTGGTTAATTCCCCGTGAGACCCCTCCTTCCATATTCATCTCTATATGCACCAACCAATTAATATAATTAATTTCTTTCCATTCCAGAAGCATATTCTTAAGGTGGTTGAGCTAGCATAAGACTCCACTGCCAAAAGTTAAATACCCAATCTCCTTTGCCAAATCCAATCTAATATTAATCAAATTAGATTTTAAGAAACAATTCTCGACATAAAAATCATTTAAAATCGATATTATATTCATATATTGTACCTACAGACTTGCATTATATCTCATGTGAATACATACCTCTCCGTGACCTTCATTAATAAATAATATTGCACTAAAACTATTTGGTGGGCGTGTCATTAAGAAATTTCCTTGCAATTTTGTTACACTGTGGCTTTGTGCCTAGCTAGCGTCAACAATCAACTCACTTATCCGTGACTTTCTTTAATAAATAATCATACACACTAAGAGAAATAGATAATATAATGTGTGATAGAAAAAAAAAAGAGAAAATAGGTAGAGAAATAAATGGAATGTATAAATACAATTACTTCAGCGGAAAAGGTCAAAACTTTCAGAAAGTAATTGTATAGCTCTTCAATGCTTCCTTTTCGAGGATGTATCAAGGAAGAAGAAAACGGGAAAAGATTGAAAGGGCTAAATATATTTTTAGTATTTTTATAATTTTAAAATTTTAGTTTTAATTTTTTATTTTTATAATGATTAATTTTAATTTTTTATTTTTTGAAATAGACTGATTTTAATTTTTTTTCATTAAATATAAATATTGATATATATCATATGTTAAATGTTGGTTAATTTACAAATTAAAAATAGTTTATTTTAAAAAATAAAAGATAAAATTTAATAATTTTAAAATAAAAGACCAAATTTAAGTAAGATTAAAAAATAAAATTGCAAGAATATTTCGTTTTGATCTTAGTCTCATGATATACTTTTCACAGATAAAAAATTAAAAAATAAAAAGGAGGAGGACCTCCAATGCTTAGTTTGTTTTAAAGTAATAATCTTTTATATTATACCATCAATCTATCACGGGATTATGTACAAAAAATAAAGTTTAGGTAAAGATTCTTAAACTGTTATTGAAAAGGCTATGCTAATGCCGCACTTTGTTTAATTTAATTTAATTAAAATTTTTCTGATTGTGTATTACTAGGAGTACCAGCTCTCTCTTTTTCTACAATTTGAAATTCAAACATCATTAAGCGCCTTTTACTGGTATAATTAACGTCCTTCATCCTGGTCCCCTACAAACATATATATATATATATGTCCTAGAGCAAATATACGCTGCAGTAGTTAATTTGTTTTTTTGTTTTACTTAACCAGTGGTCAATTACTATAATAATAGACATCTATTTCAATAATTCACACGTCAAGTACGAGGAGTAAATTTAGCATGCTTGACTCTCCGATTAGGTTTTTCTTTTTTTTAAGTAAAAAAATATAAATTTTAAAAGATAAAATACATTAAATAACTATGGGTTAAAAACTTAACAGTTGAAATTGACACAAAAAATAAATACATATATAATAAATTTTAAAATTTTAACTGTTAATTTTTTGTTCAACAGTTATTAGTGTAATTTATCTTTTAAAGTGTAGATCTCTTCATTTTAGAGGATTACAATCCTAGCTCCCCTCTCAACTAGCTTTTTAACCGGTTTAAATGTACATTTGCATTGGTTGAAAAAATAGATCATTTTAATAATAATTTTTTATTTTAGTATGAATTAAAATATCATTAAAAAAGGAAGGATAAAAATATACAAAATATTGTTGAAGGCTGCGTAAATATATTTAAAAAAAATAAAAAAATAAAATTATAATTTTTATTTATGTAAATTAAAAAAAAATTATAAAAAGATTACAAGATTTATAAAAATATACTATTTGTTTTATTAGATTTAGTTTTAATTGTTAGAATTTATTTAATTATTTGATTAAGATTTGTTAAGATTGTGTTGAAGATTTGAATTATATTATAGATAAATTTTATTATGATTAATCATAATTTTCTCATATTAAAGATTGAGAAATTTTATTAGGATTTATTTTTAGTTTTCTTATATTAGTAATTGCACAAATATAAATAGCTCTTTTATGAGTAATGAATAAATAGATCAAAATTTCTATTTACTTTGATAAAAAAAAATTTCTATTGTAAAAACTATATTTTTTTGTTATTATTGTAAAACATTGTCTTGTCAATCTTCTTTGTAAGATTAGTAATTCAAATTCACAAAAGCTTCCAATCTGTGTTTTAACACAGGTACGTTGTCATGTGGCTCGATTATCTCGTGTCTGTGATTGGGTAAAAAGTTTAAGTAGAAAATTATATTCCTTACAACGTTGGTTAGTTATTTGTTCTCATTGAATTATTTATCTTTATTATTTTCTATTTTTTTAATTCTTTTTATTTAACTTACGTTGTGAATATAAGAACTTCATCAATTCATATCAATATATCTAGTTTATAAGTTAAATTGATTAATTTTTTTTATTATATTAATAACAAGTTTTATTTTAAAAAAATCACTATTTAATAAAAAAATAATTATTTATTATACTAAACTTTCTATTTCAAACTTTTAATGTACCTATAAGATGTAAGATAAAAAATTTTAATAATTAATTAGATCTATAATTGATTATGTAAAATAAATTTATATTAGAGTATGTTAAATTAAAATTTTTAAAAAATATTTTATTTACATTGTATAAAAAAATCTCTATAATAAAATTAAAAAATAAGTATAATAAATTATAATTTCATTAAACAATATTTTATAATTATTTAAAACCATTTTTACTCATTATAAATTGAAAATAACCAATCTTAAAAATTTTTCTTTTAATCTAACAGTTCCAATTGATATAATGATATTGTGAATTTAAGTTCTAAAATAAAATTTATGATTGTCTTGCATTTAATTATCAAACATAATCTAACTTTACATATATTTAAGTACATATTTTTAAATCTATCAAATCTATTTACCAAAATAGCTTTTTATTTATTGTCGATTTTTCTAATAAGTAATGATGATAGAAACAAAGTTGTAGTAATAAAATGAATTTTTATATTAGATAAGTTAAAATTATAATTGAAATTACCTTTCATATCTTAATCGTCATCCAAAATTTTATCTTCCTCTTTCTATTTTTTTTTTATCATTTTTAATGGTAAAGGTATGTCAAAATTTTCATAGCTATCAATTTAATTCATTAACGTTGCTGGATGAAATGCCTATAATAATATTAAATAAAATAAATAACAACTAGCTTTACTATAATTTGCAATATTATTTAACATATATAATTTCTGATAATATTTAAAATTTACATATCTTTACCAATTATCGACAGTGCAGTATCAAACTCATGAATGTCCTTTTTATTACCACCTAACATGATCATTTCACATTACAATGTTGCAACGCAATTGTAGAATTAACAACTGTTAACTTCAACATATAACTCAAGCAACATGGACTACTGTTATAGAAAGCATTTACCATGTAATCAACATCTTTGTTATCATATATTTTGAGGATATCTTTATCATCAAACAAAAATCTCAATATCAGACTTGAAATTAATAACTTGAGAAATAGAAAGTTTAAATTTTACATGAATCTTCCTTTACAAAATACTAGAACTTACCATGCATTTTATTTCGATTGTTTTTTTATTGTCTTCGAATGTTACATTTTTTTCTTTATAAATTCTATCGTTTGAATATATAAAAATTCTAACTTCTACCGTGCTTAAACATTTCAAAAATGTTAATCCAATAAACACGAAGTTTTGTTGTTTAAATTCACTAACTGCAATCACAACCACTCTTTGTGTTATCACAAAAAATAAAAAATAAAACTTTCATAAAAGCAAATAAAATACTAACATAAATAATATGATTTATGAAATATAAAATTAACAATTTTTTAATCATCACTCAAAATCAATTAAAAATTTGCCAATCTTACTTTACTATAAACAAAATATTTTTCATATCAATTAAAATTTTACACAATAAAAATATAAGGAAGAAGAAATCAATAAATTATCTCAATTCAGAGAAATTTCCACAGAAAAAAGAAGCTCCGAGTATGATGTGGTTTAAGTATCTCTATTTATAAAGGCTCATTCAAATTTTTTCTGGTTTACCCAGTCTTGCATAAAGTAAAGTAAGACATGCAATATCAAAAATATTTTTTTACACATATTTTATAATTTTGTATTTTTTTTCTACATGCAAAATATATAAGATCTTGATGAAGTATGTTTATGATATGTTGCATAGGAGAAACATGCTAGAATTTTAGTGTGTTTATGGTATATGCTACTTTTTAGTTTTCCCATTAAGTTTTGCATAGGAGGGGTCGAAATTACCCCTAGATGTCTCATATATCCGCAGGTTTGGCATATATAAAAGGTGAAATTTGCTTGGTTATTAACACGTCTCGTTGTTGTAGATATTCTTTTTTTAAACTTTTTAGTGTGTTTCTTTTTCAAAATAGACAAAACACACGTATAATAAAATAATAAAATTATTTTTCATATAAAAAGAATTCCAAAATAATAACTGTTTTTTTCAACTTTTTTATGATAAATAATTTGAAAATCATCTTAAACTAATCAAGAAAATCTTTCAACTTCAAGACGGAAGGGTAGAGAAAATAATAATAATAATAATAATACAAGAAACTTGCATAATAAAAAGCATTGTGTAGGAATGGAAATTAATTATACCTTGATCCAACAGGTATTTGTAAAAAAAAAATAAAAAAGATAAAAAACACCTATAAATAGATATATATTTAGACATGAGTAATTATTTACAGAAAAAATAATAAAAATAAGTGCAAATTTGAATATCTTAATGACCATCCCATATTCATATGTTTTAAAAGATATTAAATCAAAATTACACTTAAATTTTTTATATAAATATAACCTCTAATAATATATATACATATATTTAACTAAAAAAACAATCTTATTAATACTTTTTTATTTTCTTAATATTTATTGAATTTAAATTTGTTTACATTATTATGAACACTTAATAAATTTATGTCGTGTAATTAATTATTTTATAGTATTTGAAGTTTAAGTAAACTCAAGTGAAATATTTTATTCAATATATTTTATAGTTAGGGCACAAATAATATTTTTATTTAGTTAAAGTGCAGATACTGACTTTAAATATAAATATGTAAATACTTGTTATATATAAAGATAAGAATCAAAGTTATTACTCCAATAGATGCAGGTTTAAATATAAGTAATTTTTGAAAATGTAAGTATAAAAAAAAAATAACAGTATAATGGAGGAGTGAGATAGGTGTAAGTGTTATCCTTGGACTGCAATTGTGAATCTTCCTCATGGTGCGATCTAAAACTGTGGAAGTGAGAAACTTTTTTACTCGACAAGACATCATTGTGCTTCTCCAGTAAGCCTACCCATACCCTTCTGTTGCTGCTTATCCACAAAGCTTTACACTTTTCAGACTTTCACTCAAACCCAGTAGTAGTTCAAGTAAGACCACAAAATAAAAGGACAAAGGGTAAATTTTATTTCCATCATCTTTGAATTCTCCTATACGTTTCCAAGTAATTGAAATGTGTCAAATTTCACTAGAGATTATAACAATAATTTAAAACTGCTAAAAAAATCATGATCCTCTATACATTTTTCTAAAATTTTAGAAATTTTTATGATTTTTCTCATATTTATCTTTCCTTTATTTGAGACTGATCAAAAAGAAAAAAAATGTGATACAAAAATAAATTTTTGTATCCATACATTAGGCATATATTACAAATGTTAATTTTTATAAAATAAAAATGAAGGTTATCCACTTAATTTAAATGGATATAAAAAAAAAGAAATATAATAAAGAAAAGGTAAAAGGCGTGGGCAATTGAAAGGTCTAAGGTCAATTGGTACTGTTACAAGTGTTTACTAAACTAAAACTGAAATTCTCTTATTGATCCACTCACTGCAGAGTGAGGACAAAGAAGAGGACGAGAAAAAACAGCATAAAGTTGCATCAGAACCTTTTATTTTATTTAATTATTTATTTTGAAGTGATTATTAATAAGACTTCCACTTTGGGTTTTTCATGCATTTATATCAATCCCTCTCCTTCTAAAAATCCTGTCTCTCTCTGTCTCTGCAATATCACTCTCTTCCATGGAAAACCAAAACCGTCTGAAAATGCGAATCTCTCGCATGTTCCGTTCATCATTCGGTTCCTGCAGCACACGAAACTTAACCGACGTAATGGAAAAAGCGGTGTTTGCTCCACCCAACCATGGAAGCTTCCACCTCATCGAACCTCCTTCTCCCAAAACTATACCCTTTCCACCAATTTGCAGGCCCAAAGGCCCCAAAACCATAGACGACACTTGCATCGTTTCGTTTAAGGACTCTCTACCCAGACGCAAAATCTCAGAGTGGTCATCACCCCTTGTTTATGGTAAAAACGCCATGTCGTGCCCTCCAACCTCCCCAAACACTTCTCTCAACCCTATCCACCAAAACGATTTCGTTTTCAACGATAAAAAAACAAAGGGTTCGGCGAGAAACGTGAGGACCAAGAAGAAGAAGAAGAAGAAGTATGCCCAGAAGAAAAGGGACATTTTCCCTTTTAATTCTTGCGCTAAAGACACAAACTTTGGTGGATATTGGTGGTATAGCAGCAACGAAGACGATGAAACCGACACGCTTTTCTCCTCCAAGAGCCTCTCCTCCGATTCTTCTAGGTCCCGGCGCCGTCGCCGGAAAAATGACCGGAGCTCCGAGATGGGTGTTCTGCCACTGCACGGTAAGGTTAAAGACACTTTCGCGGTGGTGAAGCGCTCGAGTGATCCTTACAATGATTTTCGGAATTCAATGGTGGAGATGATCGTTGAGAAGCAGATATTTTCGCCAAGGGATTTGGAGAATCTCTTGCAGTGTTTTCTGTCACTGAATTCCTATCATCATCATAAGATCATTGTTCAAGTCTTCACCGAGATTTGGGAAGCTCTGTTCTCTGACTGGTTTTGATAATATAATTTTAGAGATAAAAAAAATAAATAAGAGAGACAAAGAAAATAAGTATAGCTATCTTATCTTCTTTCTCTCTTTTATTTGTGTTAGTTTCTAAGAAAATTAATTATTAGTTCGGTTCTTCTAACTTCGTTTGCATGTATGATATTCCATCTGCTACTCAAATTAATTACCGAGTTTCACTTCTATTTTTAATTTTTGTTGTTATTGTTTTTGTGGATGTGTCTATTACTGCTTTAAAATGTCTCTATTATTATCCTTATATAGGTTATTTTTGTTTGTAATTAAATTAATAATACAAATATTTTATATATGATTTTTTTTTAAAAGAAAAGAATGGTAATAAATAAACACCGGGATTATTTTGAAGAATGGGTTGTTCATATATGTGGATATACTGACAAGGAACTGTATTTGAAAGGAGGTGGTAAAATTGTGAAAAGACCTAAAAAAAGGGGCACTTGTCTTGTATTTGGGGATGCCAGCTTTTTTTATCCTTATGGAAAAGATTGCTCAATGGAAATGGGAAAGCAAAGATGTGTCCTCTAGGTTTGGACTTCTGAGCCTGAAGCTTGAAAAAGATGGCGATGGGATGCTTTTTTTGATTTGAATGGAGGAAAAGAAAGTGCTTCAAAACACAAAAGCTGTCTTACTCTCTCGTGTTGTTGTATTGGACCTTTTCAAATTCTTTTCATTTGGATGCGCCAAAAGAATACAAAAAGACTAGATTGTTTTCCAAAGCCCCACTCCAAAAAATCAAGAGAAAAGGAACACATACTAGCTACCTCCTCTTTTCATTCAAAGTAGAATGTTATCATTGGAAAACTTACACATGTGATGCGAGGTCACGGAGTCACTCAGATCCCCTTCATACTCTAACGTTATTAATTTTTAACTCCGATCATAAAAGTAAGATCTGCATTGGATTAAGTTAACAAAATACTAGGCATGAACTTTATATACTTGTGACCACTACTGAAACATTCTAATATACCTATCATAGCTATAAAGGAATAGTTATTTGCATGATTTTACCCCTTATAGAAATTAATTTTCCATTGACGGTTTTGAGATATCTTTAATGTATATTTATGTATATGAAATAAAAATTAAATGTTTAATATTTTTATTCTATAATTAAGAAAATTATTATAAAATATGTTTTAGGAAGTTTTGGATTTATCATTTTTTCTACGAAACCTGTTAAAAATGAGTATTTGGGAAATAATTATCTTTCTTATTTGAACTTATCCATTACCATGTGTTTTGTCCAAGCTTAAAAGGGGAAAAATAAGGCAGTGACAGATGCAATGTTGACCTTATTTCTACAAGAATAATCTACAATTCTCCTGAGGCAAAGGAGAATTCACATGATGCAGATATTTCTAAGACTTCATCCCTTATTTGAACTTATCCGTTTTAATTAAGAATTATCAAGTTGGAGACCAAGATGCGTATATGGCTGAACAGCATTTTTGTTTGTCTCTTCATGAGTTGGTCAAGGTTAATGTGAACAATTATTGGCCAATAGCCGCGAAAACGATTCATTGAATTCTTTTCAAATGGGTATCTGCTTGGTCATAAAAAAAAATGCATTTGTTCAATAATTTAGTAAAGAGATTGTCACCATGTAAGGAACAGCATAATTTTAAAAGTCAATTGAAGCAGGCATCCAAAAATAACGAGAAAAGGGAAACAACTATTTTGTTGGCTTTGTATGCTGTTGGCACACAAAAGAGACAAAATATATAATTGTTTGGTAAAAACATGTTTAGTTTGTATTATCAATCAAATTCATATGTATCAATGTATATGTATATGTTCATTTATCTCTGAGCAAGCAAGAAGGGACAGAACAAACACAAACACACCCTTAACATCTAACACTGTCCTAGAGGGAGATCATGTCGTTTGTCTTCATTATATACTTCAAAATTGAGAGATCTCAAAATAATTATGGTAAGGAAGGATCTTGGACTGTTCATGTACATATATCAATGACAAGCAAAGATATGTTTGGGTCCTGATGGGACTGTAGACTGCACCTTCAACAAACTAATGGAAAACAAGGGAAACCAATTTTATTTTTTTTGAAAAAAATATATTTTAAATAGAAATGTAAAATAATTTGCTTTGCCAATGGCCAATTGCCAGTGACCAGTGACCAGTGGCCACGCCACTTTTTTTTTAAAAAAAGAAAAAAAAGAAAAAAGAAGAAAGAGAAAGGATTGGTCATGTGTTTGTCAGAAGGTGGAGACGTACACTTGCCATTCCATTATACTGCGATTTTGAAGCTGAAACATCAATTTGGGGGCGTAACGTCGGTGTCAAAAGAATGGGTGCTGCTTAAAAACTGAAATGAAAGAGAAGGCACAGTGGAATGAGAAACTGTGAGGGAAAACTGTTATGAGGGTTTGCAGAAAGAATATAAAACCAAAAACGTTTCTATCTTCCGATTAGTTGTGGGGACTGCATACCTAGTCTACTTAATGGTATCATTACCCAATTACACTGATGTGTCCAACCTATGATAGCTATGTTACATTTCACACATAAGAGAAACCAGAAGGGGTCATTTGTTTTTAAGCAGAATGGGAGCAACGTTTTTTAGTTTTGTGGCAATCTAGGATGTCACATTCATTTTTGTGACAGATTAAACAGCAATGACTATAGAGAGGTGCATGTCCATTTACCTCATATGGAAAGAAGATTAAAGAATGTCTGCTAGTGGTGAATCCATTATGTCTTCGTTTCGTTCCCACTCCCATTAATGATCGCATTTTTTGGGTTCTTGAGCCCCAAATCTCCTTGTCAATGCACACAACCAAATATGTGCAATTAATTTTTGCCCGTAAAAAGGGCCAATTAATTACCTTCATTTCTTGTCCTTTTCTCAACATGGGCCTCTTCTCTACAAATTTGGGCTCCCCTATCTCTTTCTATACACCTTGTCGTTTAATCCCCTAATTTCCCTCTCGTTTTAAGATTCTCACTCTCTTATATATTCTTTTTATTTACAACTAACTCTTGATTAATACTTCAAATTCAAGCTGCATCTGTGTATTATCAACAACTATTTCATGTTATTAAAATAAATTCAGAATTAAATTTAAATCTTTTTTTTAGTATGACATGTATAACAGTCTATAACACTTCTCTCCAAAAAAAAAAAAATAGTGTATAACATAACATTGAGTACGTAGTATACGAAATTTATGAAGGATGTCATGATTCCCTTTAGGGCTAATAATTGGATCCGGATCCGATAGGTGTCCGTTAAAAATACTTAAAATGGGTGAGAAAATTACTTGTTAAATGGCTATTGATCTGGATATAGGTAATTAGCGATCACCTACAAAAATAATGAGAATGTGTCTGTGTATAGGTGTATCTTAATACCCACCTTGTCTTTCATCAGCATATTTTAAAATACATGAAATTTAATTACATTTATTAAAATTATACATATAACTCTTACTAATATATACTAAGATCTAAAAAAATTTATTTTAATGATAATTTCATAATTTTGTTCTGTTGAATTTGAATTATTTTAGTTATTGTCAAGACTTTGTGTATGTTATGTTGTGTAATTAATTATTCAATTGTGTTTGAAGTGTAATTTGAATTTAGTTAAATATTTTGTTTCATATATTTTATATTTAGGATATGAAATAATATTTTTGTTAACCTAAGTGCGAGTAATGTGTTTGATGGACATCTAAGTATCTATCAAGTATGAGGATGTTGATTAAAATTAATATTTATGCAAATGCTAGTTTAAGTATGAGTAATTTTTTAAACATAGATATCGAGACGAATACTAATGTATAACACATTATATATATATATATATATATATATATATATATATATATATATATATATTTGATAAGTTAATTATGATAAATTAAAATAGTCTATTTTAAAAATAAATAATTAAAAGTAAAATTCTAAAGTTTTAAAATAACTAAAAATATATTTAATCCATAATATATATTTTTTCTAACAAAATTTAAAATGTTAGTATAAACCTTTAATGTCTATACTAACAAATAATGTATTATACCAACATTTAATTATTAAAAAATATACTAATATTTTATGTTAACAAAATAATTTATTAGGATAAGACATTACGGTTATTGTTAACTTATAAGATCGATATTAGCAATTTGTTTTATGTTAGAAAAAAAAAATCTATACTAAAAAGAACTAATAAAATATTAAAGTGTTAGTGAATAATAATTTTTGTGATAAAAATATATATGCAGCAAGAAACTAATTTAATACCTCTTAAATTTGAGCGATTGAAAAAACAAATGGTTGTGAATAATATACAGTTCCGTAGAGAACAAAAGCTACCATTTACAATTTGGAAAATCAGATTGGACAATAAATTAATTGAATAAACCAATTATAGTCCCAAAGCTTCCCTAAACAAAAGTTGTAAATCAGTGTCAACAGAACTATGAAGATGTACTCGTAACGACAGGGAAGCCACAAATTTCCCTTCTCAGAACATAGGCCAATCAAAATTCATACAAAATTATAGTTAATTATTACAAAGATATTGAAATTTAATAGGTGATAGCACATAACATGTAATAGAAGCTCCACACCAAATTTCACAACCAAACTATTGAGATTTATAGACAAAACAGATTTGATTTCCAGCATCAAGATAGCTAACAACATTGCATTTATCAATCTACCTTAAAACTAAAACTCTGAACTTAAAAGCCACATGCAATAAGATTCAATAATTATTAGTATGTACTTAAGTATTTCATTTTGCAATAATTATGTTTTCTTCGATAATTTTTTTTCTAATAAATTTCTTTAATATGGAAAGTCATACGTTTAATAAACATTGGTTATATTTACTAAATATAGCATTTAATATTTTGTTTAAATTGATTATATATTAGACTGAATAAATATATAATTTAATGTTGTTATGCAGAGAATTTTACTTATGTAAAAAATATATAAATATATTATTAATCTTATATCCAAAGTAAGGTTGCGGCATTTTGAGTGCGTATTTAAATTATTTTCTTCTAAAAAATAAACATGTTTTTTTGTTAAATTGATGAAAAATAGTATTATAAGGTGAAATCGAATAATATTCAGTTTTACTGTTTAGATAATTTGCAATATAATAAGATAAGCTGGTAGAATGTATTTCATTCTGCTAATTAATATTTTTATTTCTCTTTGATTTGGTTTTATATGGTATAATCAGTCGTTTTATTATATTGCAGATAATCTAAATAAATTAAGACTATACCACTTATCATATCTAAATAATGGGAGTATACCACACTGCCAATATATATATATATATATATATATATATATATATATATATATATATATATATATATATATATATATATATATATATATATTTGTAGTGACGGGACAAAATCCAAAATGCTACTTCTTATGTTGAAAGATATTTATGCAGTGCGATAGGTATATATAGCTTGACAAAAAGTTTAGTGCCTTCACATTCTGGAGAATAGCTGTAGTGTGACCATTAACCAATGAAAAATATCACCATCACAGTTTTTAACATATTCTTTCTAAAATATTTTTCTTATGAAATAAATTAATTCATATGTATCTCAAAATCTATCATTTTAAACCAATAACATAAATTTTAGAAAGAATAAGTCAGTTGAATTTACACTTCTTCCAACCAAATCATATAGGACAACATGCAAAGTTATCTATGAGGGGAAACTGAAAAAGGACAATGAATACATTTATTTTGAATGGAGTTTACAGGAAGCATGCCAAGAGCTTACAAAAAAAAAGATAGATCATATATGAAAACAGAACTATTTATATATATAAAGGAAAATATATGAACTGTTATAACTAATTATAATAAAAAATAACAATCTAACTGTCAATATTCTGATTATTAACTACTAATAGAATTTAATTAGAAAAAGTATGCTAAATACTAAATAACAACACAGCATTAAGCCTGCAGATAACATTCCATATGTTTCATAGCTTCTGAGAGACCTTCATTTTTCTGATTTGGGGGGAGGAGCATAGGTGCTATGTTTTACTTGAAAATTTTCAATATATTTTTGTTCAAGATAACCAAGTGGATGAGTTAGAAATGTATGATTAGCTGATTTAAGTCTTTCTAAAATCCAAAGTTAAAATTTGACAACGTCTTTATCATGTATTCAAACTTGTTAAAGTATAGGCTAGTTATTAATCAAACCTTGCAGCATGGTAAATTTAGCAAATCAATGCCAATCAATCTTCAACATGATCAGTGATTAGAAAAAAAGCTGCCATAAAATATAGAAGAGAATTGTTTAAAAGAGACACAAGTCAACAACCATCCGCTCCTTTCATTCTCTTAAAAGTGGCTGCAGACCAACTCCACCATCAAAAGCAAAAACAACCAAACTTAAAAAAACTTATTTCTAATGGGAACAAGTCACAATATCCCACACAGTATAATGAATAACAAGCTAATATTTAGTTGAAAAATGTAATTTACATAATAATTTTTTACAATAATTTCTATGCATCCAATTTTTTTCTGTCCTTCTCTTTTCATTACATTATTTATCTTATCCCATATATATTTTTCTTCCTTTTCTGTGTGTCTAAATTATTGTATAAATATGATTGCTCTTTTAGGTTTTGAAAGCTGTGGGGTCCCATTAGGAAGCAGAAAGTAAACAAGGGCAAGAAAGGAGCGTGTGAAGACAAAGCAGAAGAATAAAGCAAAGGAAACCAATGACACAAAAGGGAATTCTATTGACCATCCAAAAGGAAAAGCTAAAGAATCTTTGATGGCTCCTCTGCTTCTGTCATCTGTATAAAGAAACCTTCAGTAAGATCATTCATATCCAACAACAACTACAACCTCTAAAAACACACGCATTTAAACAGTTTCATTCTGTTCTGTGTCCCTTATCTGCACCAAAGTACACAGCTTAATATCTCATCCATACAGGAATCATCACTATCATTATCAATTCATCACCAATGTTGCTAAGAAGCTCCATTTCCAACACCATGAAGTTCTTGCAAAAGACTCTTGAAAATTTCAAGTCTTGTTTCTCTCCAAGTTACCAAAAGCTTCCCAAAACACCACCAAACAATCAATTCTCTTATTCTGTGCCTGCGACTGGTGTCATAGGCATGAACAATAATAACCCAAGTTATAAGGACTTGGAGAAGTTCTACAGTGACTTCACCCAGCAATGGGACACAGAAAAAGAGAAGGGAAAACGAAGAAGCAAGAAGAAAAGTGTATTGTCATCAGCTCCAGAAAAGCCACAAAAGGAGGATTATAAGGAAAGTTTCAACAATTTGAACAATGCAAAGATTCAAATGGAGAAAAAGAATGAGGAATGTGAGAACCAGAAGAATAAAAGGAGGTTGAACCATCAAAGAGTAAGACAGCAAGATTCATCATTGAACTGCATGAGAGGAAATAAAAATTGTATGGTGGAAAAGAAGCTGAGAGAAATGGAGATGTTGGAGAAGAGCAATGTGGATTATGTACTGGACATTGAAGAGGTTCTTCATTACTATTCACGACTCACTTGCCCTCTATATCTTGAAATTGTGGATAAGTTCTTCATGGAAATGTACTCAGAGTTCTTTGGTGATCATGCAAAGCCTGCTACTCCTACTGTTAACTCTAGCCTGAAACTAAGATCAGTGAGGTCGTAGGCTTGTCTTTGTAGTGTTTCTCAACTTCTTAATTACCCTCTTTCTTTAGATAAATCTCATTGTTTATTTTGTTAACCTTCTGTCCATGGATGGTAATTTCCAGTTTCTTGTTTCTAAAAATTAAATTTATTTTGTTCAATTATTGCAATGTTCACAATGTTTTTTATTTGAATAATTGCTGCGTTTCTAAAAGAAATAAAGGTATATTTGAAAGTCCTTTTTGTGGATGCTGTCTACTGAGATCAAAAGGTGAAATAACAAAGACTTTTATTTGCTCAATCTGCGGAAAATGGAAGTCCCTCAAGGAAAGGCATATAAGGCTTTTGCTTTTTGCTGTGCTTTCCCGGATTATAAATATGGATGCTTTTTTTACGTCTGAACTATATTTACCAGCATAGTATTTATATTTTACTAAAAGATAAAGAGTTTATATTTCAAATAACTAAGCTGCTAGTGTTAAAAACGAAATATAAAATTTTAGATATTTTGAATATGGGGATAAGAATTAAAGTTATTATATATGAAGATATAAAAATAATAAATATGAGTAACTTTTTAAAATATGAATGTAAAAATAAATATTCTAGAAACCTATTGTTGGAATAAATCAAGATCACAATTAATAATTTAATTATTGTTTAGAGATACAAGTTATCGTAATTTGGTGATTTGAAATATAAAAATGGTGAATTAGAATGTGTGTACTTGTCACCGTATAGGACGCATGTATTCAAATAAAAAAAGTTGAAGAAAGTGAGAGCAGAGAGGCTGAAAATACAACGGATTGCTCACTTTCTGATGAACGGTGCTGGAGAAGACATATAAATATAAATTATTTAATGGAGAATAGTTCATAAACTCGTCAACAAGATCATAGACTTCTATATAAGTATAGGGCTCATATCACAGGCTAAAATAACCTAATCCATGAAACTACTTATGTTAAAAACCCATTATTATGCTAATCAACATAAATAATTAAAATATTAATATCATAATAAATATAAAATAATTTATATTAATAATTGATTAATGATAATCTAATAATTAAATAGAAATTAAGTATAAAATAATAAAGTCAATTGAAGCAAAAGTATTATTAAAATGAGTGTATATGTATAAAATAATAAAGTAAAAGTAGATTTGCTAATTAAAGATTAATTATGATTATAAGATAGTTTAATTAAAATTAACATATATGCTCACTTTCTCATTTACTTTAAAAAGCTAAATTCTTATTTTTTGCTATGTCCATTCTTCTTGTAGTGATGAGGCTTAATCTCACTATGGGCCGTGATATCATTTAACAGTTAATGGGACCCACTAGACAGAAAAACATACCCGTCAGCCCAAAGAGTTTTTGCTTTGGGTCACAACAGAGAAGGATTGACATCGGAAATGCGTAAAAATTCTAACAAAAACAATCCATCCCCAAAATCTAAAAATTTCATGGGAATTGTTTTTTCACTTGCTTTTTTTATTTTTGCACCTCCTTTATTTTTTTAATATTTTTTCAATTTTATTTTTTAATAAATATATTTTTAAACTAATTGATCGAATGTATATAAAAAAATAAAAGGATAAAACAAAAATAACAAAAAAAATTTAAAAAAGAGAGAGATGTAAAAAAAAAGGTGCAAAAAGTATGGGCCTTACCAAAAGCCCTAAGTTAGTGTATGTTACATTCACTAGTTTCGGACTGTTGGCCCACAAACACACTGACGATATAAGGCCTTTCTAATTTTATTGTATTTCCAAAAAAGTCGATCAAAAGCCTATTCTCCTTCATTGACCAAAGAAAAAAGAATCATATTTTCCCTCTTTTGAATAAAGCATATGTACTTATTTTTATTAAAGATACGGGACATGTATTTAATAAAACTTTTTTTATATATAAGAATAAGAATAATAAATTTAGATTATATAATTATACATAAATTGTCAAAATTAAAAGTTTTTTTTAAAATTATATGATTAATTTTTTAAAAAAATTCACATAATTTAATATTTAATTATAAATCAGTCATGATAAGATTTAATAATTATGATTTATTTCTGTCATATTTACATAAGAATAATTTTCTCATTTGATATATCTCCTAAAACTATGTATGTATATTTATTAAGAGAAATATTAACTAATATCCTCTTAAAAAATTAAAAGTGATTGTTTTTTTTTAAAGTATAATTAGCGTACTTTCTAATGCACTTCAAATATAATTTTTTATAAAAATATTATTATTAGTTTCTCAATCAGGATATATACTGAATAACAAAAGCCATTAATTAAAGGCTATTCATCCTCTTAAAATGGATAGATTTTAGTGCGGGAACCCATTTTGCAGTTGTTGGTGGTAATTATCGGTGGAAGCAACGCATGTGGTTAATTTGGATATGGTCACATGGTTGAATTGGCATGAATGCACACATTCTAGGGTATAGCAAACATCCAATAGTTTGAGAAACAATAAGTTTTTAGATATACACTTACAGTCTTATAGATTCAAAGGTTGTCCACTATGTGTGGTGGATCCCATTTCATCTCCCACCAACGGATCAAGAATCCCATTGACATAGCAAATGGCAATTTTAGGATATATTGAGCATATAAATCACTTCACCTCATTCTTGGGGCATACAATAGTCATCCAATATCCATTGATACACTCTCCAAGAATATGGGGTCAATGTCACGTGTACTCCACTCAGTTGGACTCTCCCCTTTCATTCCTTTTGAGTGTTCTCTCTTTAATTTTTCTGTTTTGGTAAAATGGAAGAGTTATCAGTGAATAAAGGCACATCTTTTTACGAATATTAGTTATTCTCACTAGCTTGTACATACATTCTGATTACCCTCTTTTCCAAAAATTGATCCTTGCTAATTGCTACTACTAATCAGGCTACTAAAATTTAAAATAGAAAATTAATGGAGCTTGATGATTAATTAATTGTCCTTTGCATTCCATCCACTAGGCCAAATTGATTTGACCATATCTATTACATATGCCACATTCTTTTGTTAATCACATTTTGTTTGGCGAATCAGGCCCTGATTTGCTTGCACTCTGCTGTAGCAAGTTTGTTTTTCTCTATATCATACATGTAATTTGATGTCATGAGTGACAATAAATAACAAATAACATTGAAGGGTCCTCTAGGTGAGGTAGACAGAAAGAGAGGTTTCACCAAAGAGGAAGCCAATTTCAACATCTTTGTTTTTGGCATCCAGAACATGTGGTTAGAGGATTGGTATAAATGATTGAACATTACAAGTTGCAAGTGGTGGTCCATGTAAACCTACCGTGACCCCTCCTCAAGAGAAAGATCCTAGTGTTGATATATTTGGCAAGTACACCAAATCGCACAAGTAATAAAGTATAGGATAGAGTATCATTCTCACAAGTGTTGGATTGTTAAGTATAACTTTACTAATGCAACAGCTATCAAGTCAACAAATTGATTAAAAAATGAATAATTAAAAGAAAAGAAAAATAAAGCATATAACAAATGAAAAGGTCATAATAGCAAGTTAGGGAATAAATACATTGTTCATTCTTATATTATAAATTTAAATTCATATTCTTGATACCAAGATAATTTTATGTCTTTATTCTTCTTATCATTTGATCATGTATCTTCATCATTTTGTATGCATGTTCTAAGCTTTCTTATTAAATTAATATCTCTTTCTCTTCAATTAGTTATTTAATTAAAGAATTTTTTTTATATTAATGTTTAAATTTTAAAATCAATCGTATATTTTATGAGATTTTTTTAAATCATTAGTAAAATAATCTTCTATCAATTAAATTAATTTTTTCAAGTAAGCTGTAGAATTTTATCTATATTTAAATACACTAGTGCAGTTTGTGGAATATTTACTAATTATAAAGATATATATTAGTAATCCAAATTCAATTTGGGGGGGGGGGGGAGTTTGAGTAACATTGAGGTTTTTTGTCGTTTCTTCATCCTATCAAAAAGAGATCTAGCCACTCATATCAAGGCAAATGTGAAACAATACATCAGGCAACAACCCTATGCATAACATTTGGCAATCTTCTTTTCTTCTGAAGCTGCTTTAAAACCCCATCGTCTCAATGTCAATATCATAAGTTTCAAGCAAAAAAAATCCCATATTTTGCTTCTTTTCCTCTCTTTGCTTCTCTATCTCAAAGTTGCATTGGTACAGAATTAATTATTACTCACTGATAATGGGTAAATTAAAAATTTTTCAATCAAATATTTATAAGTTTATTATCTCTAATATTTACTATGCCATTTGAAACAAGTAATCTGCTTTTGCCTCAAATTATTTTGATAACATTTTTTAAAGTAATTTTGACTAATTATTTCGTAATTTTTTTTAAAAAAAAATTCACGACAGGGAAGCAGATGATCTTCTATTATAAAAGCAGTAATGAATCCTCTTCCTTGTACTAAATAAGAATTTTTGGGCACCAAATAAATAAATGGACTCACTTCAACAACACAAGGGTTATATTGTTTGTCTTAATTAGCTTTTTTTTTTAGCTGATTAAAGGGGTTGTCTTGATCAGATTTGTTTACATCCTTGCATGTAATTTCTCATACTTTTAATTCATGAGCCGGGTTACGAAGGCTTCATAAAAATCAGCTAAATATGAAGTATGTGTCAAAAGCTACAATCAAAATAACACAACAAACTTGACTCAACATACACAAAAATACAAATTAATTCTTGCAAAACATAATAAAATGTATTTAATTTGATACAGGAAAAAATTCACTTAAAACAGGTAATAAATATTACCATTTACATTAAAAACGCTCAAATTCATGGTCACCTAATTAAGTGTAAAAAAAAATGTTTAATTTCTTAGGACTGTTTATGCGTCTAATTTTTTTTTTATTTAAATGACAAATATTTTGTTGTGGAAGATATAATGCAACTAACTCTCTAAGAGGATATTTATGTACATAGCACTAACTCTTTGCAAAACATATGCATTCCATATACCGTAAATAGACATATAGTTTGTAGTAATGTTTTGTGCTATATATCCTTTCTTCACTAATGCTTCTGAGGACTCGTCATGCTTATGGTCATGCTCACGCTCACACGCACTCCACCCTGCATGACTTGCCCTTTTCATGAACATAATAAAGTGAGTTGAGCATAGACAAAGATCGTTTCTATGCCAACCTTCTCCTCCTTTGAGCTGTTTGGCATTTTTGTGTGCATAAAATCTGCAAATATCAACTTTCTCTAGCTAGCTAGGACCGCATCATTAATTTGTTCAACATTATTTTGCTCTTATAATTATGGATAAAAAGGAAAATAATTTCCTAGAAGATTTGGAACATGCCAGTTTTAGGGTCTAGTTAAGCTACGAGAATTAACAAAGTTCGTGGTCTATAGTTACTTAAGCCGCCACACCTCTATCTCAAATGAAGCAATCATTGTATGTCACATCCATGAAAACAACCTTTCGTTCCAAAGCTTCATTCTCATTAGCTACGTGTCACACTTCAGTTTGTAATCCCCTGTCAACGCTCATCTACTCTCACTTTCTTCTTCTTGCACCCTATATTTGAGATGGGCATTTTCTTTTATAGATGGACCCTTCATCTTACCATTTATGTGCAAAGTCTTTACTTTTTCCAAACTTTTAAGTTCATAAACTTTTGTTTTTTGTTTGTGGGTTTAATCACCAAAAGCATGCAAGAAATCTAGAAATTGATTTTTAAAAATGAGCTTAAATACTATAACGCATTTACATATTCTGTAATATATTAGCGCTTTATCATAAAATGTTATAGGAAATTAATCAATAAAAATAAAAATATAATTCTAACATATTTTTTAATTTCTTTTTCACATGTTATATTTTACTATTCTTTTCTATTTTAAAAAATACAACAAAATTTTAACATATCCTATAGTGTATGATTTTGAATGTATATAGTAAAAATGTTATTTTTATATAAGAATAAAAATAATAAATATGATCATATAATAATATACATTCATGATAGTTAATAAATTTTTTAAAATTATATAATCATTTCAAAAAATTATGTGACTTTTTAAAGATTTGCATAATTTTTATATTATAATCCTAATTATTCATAATAATATCTAATGATTGAAATTTATTGGTATATTTTTATATAGATTTCAATAATTTATATATAAAAATAAATTTTATCTTTTAAATATTATCATGAATAATTAGGATTAAGAAAATTATATGACCTTTTTAAATGATTATGTAACTTTAATTTTTTTAAATTTTATTATCCATGTATAGCTGTTTAATTCAATTTTTTCTTATTTTAATAAAAATGTGAAATTCTCAGTTTTTCTTTTATATTAGATACATCTCATATATTGTAAAAGATAAGATTTATTATATTTATTTATTAAATTAAAAAATTATAAAAAATAAGATGTAAGAGAGAATAACAAAGATGTTTTAGGATTTCGTTGTAATTTTTTATTGATTCATTACAATACCACATCCTATAATGAAGTGTTGATGTATTGTTAAATAAATATGATTTATATTAATTTAACTCTTAAAAATTAACAATTTTATTGACATTAGATATTAAAGGTGTTATGAACTTGAATTGGTTAAGATGTTTATATCTATAGTATTTATCTATCTCTATTTATTAAATTAGAATTTTTATTTTTAAAAGGTACTTTTATATTTAATTTTTAATCATTTTAAATATTAATTTAATTTAAATTTTAAATATTGATATATTGTAACAAATTTAAATATATATATATATTTATAAATAAACTAAATCTTAATATTATCATAATTTTAATTTCAATATATTCTTACTTAACTTTTATTTTTAAATTTTTTTATATCATATTAGTAATATATTATGATTTTGATGATTTTTTCTTAATTTTATTTTAAATTTTAAGAATTTATTTTAAATTTTTATTTTTATTAATATAATATAATATTTATTATTAATAATAAAAATTACTATTTTAAATTTTTTTATTTAATTTTAAAACATATCTATACATGGACAATATTCTAGTTGACTAACATACTACTATTGAAGAGAATTTTTTTAATACCTAATTTTTATTAAATGTTTACAAATTAATAAAAAATTCTCTACTATATAACGTAGTCTTATATTCGTTGCATATATCGCATCATGACCAAATAATAATAAAAAATATACATAATAAATATTTTATTTTTAAAATTTCCTCTCTCTTTTTTTTCCTTAACTTCAATCTTAAGGGGATATTGATTATTAATAAAACTAAAAAAATAAATAAAGGATCTTCATGAAATATTTATCATTAAATAAAAAGTAAGAACATTTTAAAGCAGAATTGACGCATTTTATTGTTTCATCATGCATCGGTTCTTTCTTCTAAATAATATTATTCTCGACGGTTCTTTTTTCTTTTGAAAGAAAGGCTAAAACAAAAGTTGGGCAAGCCAATCAAATCTGCAGACATTATTATTTCATTAAGACTAATTAATTAATTGATCGAATATTTAATTTCTAACTCAAAATAATATCATAAGCAAGATCTCTGACTTTACATTTGGTATGCAATGGACAGTAACTGAATGCTTACCTAACGGTTCTATATACATATCCTCCTGACATGAGGTGAATCAGATTTTTAAGTTTGAAGCATTTAGTTAGGAAAGGAAAGTAATTAACAGTGAGTGTTATAACCCAAAGTCACCCTCAGTGTCAGTGGTCATGCAATCCTTTATCTAAATTACTGCCAAATGGTCCTCAAGAAATATATAGATAGATATAGAATACCCAATCATGCGGTTATTACAATAAATCTTTTTGGACCACAAATATTAAAGGCAGTAAATATACGTATACTAAATATATGGTCCAGATTGATAAGCATAGGACGGTGATATTTCCTACATTTTATTATGAGATGTATTCGATGCTAAGAATAGAGATAGAAAAACAAAAAAATAGAATGTCATATATGATATGATGAAATAAAAAAAAATAGAAAATAAATAAGATTTATTATTTTTCAATAAGAAAGCTGAGTCGTGGATATTTTCCAGTGGTATCACATGCCCTCTGGACCATGTACTGTCATAAGCCAAATCCTTTAACGTCCTTCTTCATAGCTGGGGCTCATCTCGCACCTACATTACCATGGAGGATGAATATGGCCCTTTTATTGTGTTGTAACGTATGAAAATTTTCCTACAATGAATTTAACTCCTTTAAAATAAATGAATCTGTAAAGTAAAAGAATAAAAGTGTATTTATCATTCCTTTAAGTTAGATTATTATGCAATTATAAATCAATGAATCAAATGCGCTTCTATTTTTTTTTACTTTACAAATTTAGTTATTTTAGAGAATCAAATTCATAACTAAATGAAATGAAGTAAAATAATATAACAATTATTACATTGTTTAAATATTTTTTATAGTAGACTAAAAAAACTGATACCATTATATTAAATTGAAGGAAAAAAGAAAAGGCAAAGTATATTAGTTTCATCATATTTTATTTTATCCTATTTACTCAAATAATAAATCTTGGAACTATGCACAAGTTATGGATCATGCAAAGTCATTAAGCTTTTTTGTCTTTATTATAAAGGAGAAAATTACTTTTCTTTATTAACATAAACTAAATACATCATCTCTACATTTTTCTTTTATACTTTCTTTTTTTTTCAGCTTAGGACTTTCAACATCAATCCTAAAAGTGTTTTTTGACCTAAAAGTACTTCCAATGTAATCATCCTTGTCTCAATCTCCAGTCATCTCGTTTCCACCGTCCTTTCCTTCATCATAATCATACATTATCATTGTCGCAATCATGGTTCTTGGAATAAGTTATGGCTATGCTACAAGAAATCAAATTCGAAATAATCTTCTTTGCTGTATATTTCGTTATTAATGCTACTTCTCATAATTGGTACTAGATATATCCCTTTATTTATAAGAAAATTCAAGGTATTCAAGTTGGCCATCACTTTAATCCACCGTACCATATGCAATCAAGCTGCCGCTAAAATTAGATATATCTGTTCGGTCTAACTGAATACCAAACGAGTAGGGTCATTTTAATTTTAATGCTAATAATAGGTGAATTCGACCGAATGAACGTAATAAATACATATTAACTTAGATATGCTAAGTAAACTGTTCGTAATTCTCTTCTTAAATGATGAACAAGAGCATACAGTTGTTGCTAATTCTTCATAATAACAAATTAAATTCCAAAGGAAAATGAAGTTTTGGAGTTGTGCGGATGATCTAAGTTATTCTTTCATTATCTTTTTTATTTTTTATTGGTTTAATCCGAAGAATAAACAAATTTTTTTCTTAAAGGTTGAGTTATTATTTTGGTCCTTTTAAAGATAGATGACACATATCAACTTGATTAGTACCTCAATCATGAAAAAAGCAACATCTAAATTACCATTAATAGACTAAATATCGATGTTAACTTTTTTTTTGTTGGATCTAAGCTAAATATTATTTATTAAAAGCAATTTTATACAAAGATTTGAACATCTACATTATGAAGGGACTAATTCTTTCAACAATTTTTATATATATATAATTTGAATTTAAAATTTTGTTTAAAGTAGAATCAAATATTTTGTATTAATTAAATAATTACCCATTGGTTTGTTGAGTGAATTAATCTATATTTTAAAATATTTAATTTTAAAGAGAATCAAGCCTCGTATATATTGACTAGCATAGAAACTCTTATAGCTTTTATATGTAAATATTTACTTCGAACTTGTGAAAGAATTATAAGAAAGAATGAGTTCACAGATTTCTGAATAAGCTAAAAATCTTCCCCAAATATGTATCATCTTGCAAACTTGAATCTTTCCCCACCTTAAAAATTACAATGAATAGTAACACTATTTTTTTCACAAAATAACTTCTCGCATCTCTTGGATCCCCTTCTTCAACTTAGGGTGTACGACCCCTTTCTTTGGTTTGGGGTGTCGGGCCTAATTTCTTCAACTCGAGTTGCATCTTTTCTTTACAAGAAGACCTTTTTTTATAATGGTGGCATGGCTTGTTCTAAAGATAGAATTAATCACTCTTCTTATGACCAAGATCATCGGTGAAGTCACATCTCTTTTATCAAGAGATACAAATGAATTCCGTAGCAATTATCAACGCATGAGAACTATCAACATTGATTCTAACCAGTATCTTTCTTTACCTTATATTTTATTTGAAAATTGTAATGGATATTCAATTAGTACAATTTTATGGAATTTTTGGTTCCCCATTTTATTGTTCCGTCACCTAAATTTGCCCCCAAAGAGTTTATTGTATGAAAAAATTTCAGTTTAATTGTGAGGCAAATAAATTTTTAGAAGTATCTTCACATGCCTCCGACTACAGATGTTTAAGGATATTTTAGTATGAATTTTATTTTTTTCTAGTTTAGATTTTTCTTTTGCTTTGTTTGGTGTTGTAAGTATGAAAATTAATTTGAGACTTAAGAATTTGGGGATAAAGAGAAAATAAAGAAAGGAAGCAAGCAAAACTAGGTTAGAAGAGGTAATTGGAGGCTCAAGATGAAAATCCTCACCATGACAAGAGTTATATTGTTAAAGTGTAGCCTGACAACATATATCCTATGCTTCCTGTGATGCAAATCCTGCCCGGGACAAATTGTCAACAATTTTTTATTATTTTTGTTTTAACTCAGCTTTGGGTCTAGATCATACATCTAAGTATACAAAGAAAAGAATAATTAGAGAGAGATTTCGAAAGACAAACAAAATAACCTTCTCTCTACACAGCATAAATTATAGTTTCTTAGAAGGAGATCAAATAAGACCATAAGGATAGGAGCAGTGAAGGACAAAAAATCTCTCCGTAAATTTTTTTTTCTCTATTATTCTTTTTTTCATGTTCATTTTTATATATTTATGCCTCTTTTTATGATTGAGTTATTGTAATTTAATCTTGGGTGAGTAGTTTTTTTATTCTAAGGATTGGAAGTATTAATCCAATGAGATTCTAATGATGTAATCTCGGAATTCTTTTCCCTTTTGTTAATATCAAATTAATTTTTTATTTAGTTATGTTATTTTTAATGTTTGCAATTTATTTTTGTCATAATTGATTGATTTGATGTTAGGGAAAATAGTGAAAGGAGAATCCTAAGGTTTGAGATCCATAATTGGACCTGTAAAGTTAAATCATGTAAATACAATGGAACTTAAAGGATTTGATTTAATTTCAATTATCATAAAAATAAAAATTATTTTACTCAAATTTGTTTTTATTCTGAAAATAGACATAGATCGTATCAAGATAATTTATCTTCAAAAATTAATTTTTTTAAAAAATAGTTTTAAATGAAATTGTTACTATTCATTGAAGCAAAATCTAATTTTTAGAATCACTTATAGATTTGATTTCCGGATAATTCTTATTTAAATTAATTTTTTTATTTTTATTTTAATTACTCTTTTTACCTTTTTTATTTACCAAATATCTAATAAAACTGCATTTAATTAATTTATATTTGCAAATAATTGATAATTAGTAACATAATTTCTATAAATACGATAAGTTTTAACCAGTTAACAACGTATGCAAGTGCTCCAACACCGGTAAAACATCTACATATTTGGATCAAGTCATTCCCTCCTTGGATTTCATATAGTAATTACTAAAATTCATAACAATCCATGACCTATCAATTAGTTGTTACAGTTATGGGTTTTGATGAAGAATTTGAGACTTGTGAACATGGGACGTATTTCGAGTATGAGTATGGTTAACAGCTTCATTAAAACTTTTAAGATGTAAATTACAGTTTCTTTATAAAGATGCTTGTATTATATTTTTCTTATAATTTAAAATGTATACTTTTTTCTTTAAAATATAAATATATATTATATTTAAATTTATTTTAATATAAATAAATTTTTTATTACAGTAATTCTCACAACATTTACTATTAATGTTGTAATTTTAAAAGATAAAATAAATAACTCAGGCAAAACTTAAAGATGATAATAAACATATTTAAATATTATTATATTATTTAAAATATTAAAATGAACGATAAAATATTTAAAATTAGTAGATGATAACATTAATAATTTTAAAAACAAAACACCATTATAAGACACATTCCTCATAATTTATCAGGTTAGACTATTCAATATTTATATTAAAAAGGATTAAAGTATAATATTTTTAAAAAAGAGGAGAGCATATATTTTAAAATAAGAGAGGAGTAAAATACAATTGAAATATTTTTCAAGAAAAAAATAATTTACTCTAACTGCAATGGTTTTTATAATTAAATAATTTAAAGTTTTAGGATTGATTTTAAATATTTAAAAATAGTAAAATTTTATTAAAAATAAGTTATTTATTATATTTATATTTTTAATAGAATAAATACTTATTTTTAAATTAAAATCAGTCATCAGGTTAACATTTTTTTAAAAGTTATTATAAATGATAAAATGGAAAAGAATTAAGGAGCAGCACTTAATGATTTCGATGTAGTCATGTTTTATTTTCTCCATTTTACACTGTAACGTCCTCGCTGGTTATAAGCCTATATATGAAATATAAAAAGTAATGATGTTAGTGTTACGTGTGACCATTTCTTCTCTTTTTTCAATGAAAAGAAAAGGAATAAATGAACCCATTATCTTGAACTTTTTCATTAAATGCTTATCTATATTCCCTTTTATTGTAGAAGTGATGAATAATGATTTTATAAAATGATAGCATAAAGGTGGATCTAAAGAGGATCACACAAGAGGAATTGATTAATTGAGGGGATGTTATTATGGATATTTTGAAATCTCATGGGTGAGGCAATAATTAGTAGGGCATACTTCTGCTGGTCCTCACCTGAATTGCATTTGCATATACCATAAGAGAAATGAAAAACTTAATAATTTGATGCTGATAGTGATCTATCTATCTGAAGGTTTGAGAATTGGGATTTGGGCAAAAGGGGTTGTGGTTGTGGTCACTAGTGCATGCATCATATTCGTCTTTACATAGAACCATTCTTGTGCATTCACCAACACAATTCGGTCGGAATATAACACACCAACAATGTATCTTCAAACCCTAACCAATTCACTCCGTTAACTATATTTGTCATTTTCGATCAAATCCAAACTCATTTCATTTTTATCTCTTTTATGGAAATAATTTGTACTAGCTAGGGATTCTCTCTCCCCAATCATTCGGACTCATTCTAATTTAAAAGCATTAGCTAATTGAGAAATATTATTCTACAAATATTTATATAATATAGTTTAAAAAAAAAAAGAGGGGCGAGGGGGACTGAAATATTAGCATTTTTTTTATTTTAATAAAGTTTGATGAGAAAATTAGGATTTTACCTTTATTTTATTTTTATTTTACTTTTTGAAATTAATCTTATGAATTTAATATATCTATTGTTTTGTTTTCGATGGATTATGTATTTTTATGATATAACGTTCTTTCATTTACTGTAAATTTATTTTAAATACATTGACACTCCTTTAAAGAATAGGTGAAGCAAATTTTTCAAACAAAAACGATGTAAGTATAATTAGTGATAAATTAAAAGAAATGAATGTAATGAACCCTTATTATACATTAATTCAACCCTTAGCCAATGAATTCTCCAACGCTATAAAAAATGTTACTTTTTTTATAATAAATATAAGATTTGAATTTAAGTTTATTATAATAAAGAATTTTTATTTTAACAAAGTTTGATGAGAAAATTAGGATTTTATCTTAATTTTAATAAAGCTTGATTATCAGAGATAAAATTAGAATTTTATTTTTACTTTACTTTTTTAAAATTAATTTTGATTTTGTAATATCTATATTGATTAGTTTCGGATAGATTATGTATTTTTTTAATAATGTATTGTTCTCTCATTTACCGTAAATTTAATTTGGAATAGATTGACACTCCGATAAATTTAAATCATAAATAATGTCTTACACTATTTCTAAATAATTTGAATTCGGTTAGATTGACATTCTGTTATATATATATATAATAATATAAAAAGTAATTAATGAAAATTGATTTTTAATTTTTATATTAAACTACTTTAATTTTCGTCATTTATTAGTATTGATTTACATTATGTTATATTTAAACTTAAATAATGTGTTACATTATTTGAATTCGGGAAACAATTTATTTTTAAATATTTAATGAATCTCGTTTGATTTAACAAACAAATTTAAGTTGCACTTTTAGGCTTAATTAACGATGAAACAAGCTTTGATATAGAGTTAAAATTAAAATATGTTTATCTGTAAATGTATATAATGGTAAAAAAAATGCTAATCTTTCGTAAGAAAAAATATATACTTTGAAAATTATAATTTTATCCTAAAATGTTATTAATATATAAAAAGTATGTTAAAATATTTGTTTATCCAACGAGAAATATGGTGGGACTAACTTATCCAACAAGATTTTTTTGGGAAGCGTAAAAGTCAAATTTAAAATCTTATTTATAAAATTAAATATATACTATTTAAATTAATTATTTATAATTAAATAGTATAATATTTTATTATAATATACATTTTTTTTATAACATAAAAATGATAAAATTTTTCTTTAAAATTTTTAATCCCTCAACACTAAATCAATTATGCATTTATCATATCATAATTTTTAAAAAATATTTTTTATTTTTATTTCTTTTCAAAAATTAATTTTTAATACGAAATAAAGTTTGATTATATTTTTAAGTTATAAAATTTTAAATATTTATATTAATTTTTAATATTATAATTTTAGTTTATTGCTTTTATTTTTATGATTTTAAACTTTAATATTAAATATAATTTTAAATTTAACAAATTATTTTCAATATTTTTATATGAACTTATTTAATTATAAGTGTGGTTGATATGTGATAACAAAAATAAAATTAGATTAGCAGTGATAAATTATAATAATAAATAAAAATAATAAATAATTTTAAAAATATAGTTAATAATAATAGGATTGAAGATAATAATATAATGATGGTATTTATGTATGATGAATAAAAAAATAGAAAAATAAATAAATAATAAATATAATAATAATAATAATTTTTAAAAAATAAAATTATTATATTTTATTTAAATAAAATTTAATAATTTAAGTTCGAATATAAACATATATACATCATATTTTATATATAATTTTTAATATTTTATAAATAATAATAATAATAATAATAATAATAATAATAATAATAATAATAATAATAATAATAATAATAATAACTAGCAAAAACAACAATTACTATCACCGGAACAAATTTGGACAATGTTAGATAAATTTTACCTACTATATTAAAATTTGAAGCCAACTACCATCTTATCAGGGATGGACCTATTAAAGAGTTAGTGGAGGCAGGTATTCCAATGATCATTGAATTATATAATTTTTAATAAAAATTTATTATATATTTGTTAACATATTAAAAGATCGATATATAATACAAATCTTAATTTAATGTTGGATATATTATTTTTTATTTTTTTTATCTTTAACCGTGTAATAGTAAGAAATGATAAAAACGATACTAATACAATTTATTCACAAAAGATGTCTTTGTCAACTAAAACGAATTCATTTTTGAAGAAGACAATTTGAAAACACTTTTTTTTTTATAAATGTAATCTAAATTTGCATTTAAAATATATCAATTACTTAGAAAACTGTTGTTTATAATATATATATATATATATATATATATTTCGAAGCTTTTCATACTAATACATTATATTTTCAGTATTATACATTTATAAATATGCCCCCCCTCCCCCCACCTCCCACAATATAATGTTTTTGGATCTTCCACAAATATTGACTCCATAGTTAATCTTAGAAATTATGTTGATAAATGTACCGAATAAAAAAATTAAATTCATCTCTAATAAATTTAATATGAGACACATTAACCTTTAATAATAATATAAAATTTTTATATTAATCCTTAACATTTATAATCCCTTTAATAATTATATAATACATGCATGCATGGGTGCTTTTTAGGGATTAAAATAGATTTTTTTTATATAATTTTAAGGGACAATTTATTTGTTACTAAACATTTCAAAAACAACTAACAGATGATTGGTTCAAATAGTACATACTTAAATTTTCTTAAACAAAATTTCAGATTTAAATCTTCTGTATGAAAAAAAATCATCGAAAGAGTTAGCGCCATCATACTACGGATGCATATTCCACTACAAACAATTTCTTATTTAGAAATACTTCAACGTTGGATTAGATTTTATTAATATAAATTTTTTAACAAAAAAATAAATTACTAATATTAATATTTTGAATTAATTCTAACGATAAAATATAATAAAAAATAAATTTATTACTACAGAATATTAGTATATACTATTAGTATATTAAACGTTAGTATAATATATTTTTCTGTTAGTATTGATCTTGAAAATTTATAATTTATACTAAATATTTTTTATTAGACAAAGTCAATATTGATAAAAATTGTTCAAACACATTATAATTTTTACTTGTTCGTAAATAAATTTTTTTGTAGTGTCTCCAATTTGAATAAAATTATTTTTCATAGAAGATATATGCATGTGGCTTAAAAGAAAAATTTATATTAAAGACTAATTATTATAAAGATCACAGATATTATTTACGGAAAATAATTATGTTCAAATTGAGTAAAAAGGTATAAATGATAAAAAATTTCTTTAAATTTTTAAATAATTGTATATATAATACTTAAATATTTTTTTAATTAAGTTAAATCAATCATTATCCATTTATCTACGATGATAAAAATCAATTTGAATGTTTGCTAAAAAAACTCGATTTATGAAATACATCTCTCGCCGTGTTGGTTCATCTCTTAGTCGAGAACTTTGATTCGTCCTCTTAAAATATTCCTACAACTTTGAATTCTAACATGTTTTAAAATTATGTACCCTCTCTTTATTGAACTCAATGTTTATGTATACAGCATCCATGTGCAGTGGAGTTCAATTTTCAACCCTTATGTGTCAGTCATTTATTAGATGAATCCATGGATGCCAAATGTTGGCCCTGGCTAAGTTGAATCAAATTGTGGTAGAGATTTTGTGGAAAAGGAGCTGTGGTCCGAATTCCTGACTTCTAATGGAAATGACATGACAATGAGGCAACAAAGATAAGTATTAAAGTATTTTCATTTCACATGCAAAATACGGAAAAGATTAACATGCCTAAGTTTTATAGATATAATCATCTTCATGGAAATTCCTACCTTTCCTTATATGATTTTTCTTTCCACACCGTTGGATTTTTCTATCTTTCTTCCAAGGCCTTTTTCTAATTCACACAAATATATATAGATAATATGATGTTTATGTACAAAATTTTGACCATACACACGCTTAAATATATAAAGGTGAAAGGTGAAAAAAAATTAAGTTTAACCATATAATGATATATGAATATTTAATAGTTTTACTTCATTAAATTCAATTTTTTAGCATTTAGTTTTAGTTATACGATGAAAATTAAAATCTCTTACTCCATTATCACGTTAGTTATTAATAATTTATAGAACTAAGGTCAAATTGATGGAAATCTCGCATGGAATAATTTTTGTTTATAAACACGAATAGTAGAGACCAAGAGAACAAATGTTGAAAACAAATGTAAGCTAGCAGCCCCTATAGTCTTCAAAATATTCAAATACCTAGCTAGGTAGATATGGGAACATAGTACAAATAATACAAATCTATAATATGACTAGCAAGTAAGTTAATTATTTCAACCCCATGGTAACCAACCTAACATAATGGTTTTGGGAATGAATATATGCAAATCATATTTTTAATAAATTTTTTCGTTTCTTTTTATTTTTTATTTTTTAGGATGATGCATATTTAATATTTTGTTTGGATGATTTAAAAAATAAAAAAATAGAGTAAAAATAGAATAAAAAAAATATACTTTAAAAATATAAAATTTAATTCTAAAAATTTTAATTTTTTATTACATTTTTTAGTAATTTATTTTTTAAAAAATTATTTAATAATTTAAAATAAATAAAAAACAAAAAAATTGGCTCTCCTTTGTTTTATCTTCTTTTAAAGGATAAAAGTATTTCTACAGATCCTACGACAATTAATTTTTTCATTTTATATAAAACAAATATAAATAAATAGAAAAAATAAAATCTATCTAATTTCAAAAAATAATTTTTTTAAATGTTTTTCAATTCAAACAATACATTTATGGAAGATGAAACAATTTTTATTTTTTTCATAAATAATTATAATGGATCCTTTAAGATCCTCCATCGTCAACATGATTAAAAAAAAATTTAAACGGTGATATCAATGATAGCATTACATTGTAAACTTAAATAATATTTAAAACAAGCAGTATACAAAATTATAATAAAATAGAAATAAAAAAAGTAAAATAATTATATTTTTTAGTTCTCCATCTCTCCACCTTGCTTTGGTGGATTGATAGTTTGTTGTACATAGAGGATTTTAGAAGAAGAATCTTTTTTCCATCTACCTTGTTCCTTATATACAATGTTAAATTGATAACTGGCATGATCATGTTGTAACTTCAAATTTAATTTGTTACTTCTGAATACTCTTTCACTTTCCTATTGTCTATGATTCTCTTGATGTATGTCTACCCTATTGGATCTCACTAAACTCGACTTCATCAATGATCTTATGACGTATATCTAATCCATTTGATTTTGCTTAAATCGAGTTTGTTACCTTTTGCGCTGCGTTTCGCACCACCACTAATCAACCATGATTGCCTTGATCTTCTACATTGTCACTGCCTCTTACTTTTACTGTCAAAATATCATGATCCAAGAGTCTATTTTGGACATCAAAGGAAATAACCGATTAGTATTAACAATTTATTTTCCCTTAGATTAGTGATAAATACACCTAAACCTTACTTAATTCAAAAATTACACAGACTTCCTTATATAATTGATTGTCATTACAGTTTTATCCCTTAAGCAAGTAACAGCGCAATGAAGGCTCCAATGGCAGCGTTCTGATTCAGCAGCAGCTTGTTACAGGAATGGGTGGCAATTGGCCATGACACTTGCTTGTGATGATATCTCTCAATATTTTCACCGGCAAGAGCCTATTGATATGAAGAGGAAGAACTGTGATTGGGCTATAATATGAATTTACAAGTAATTCATCCAAGTCGTTCATTTTTTTTATTATTATATATTATAATATTAATGATAATGTTTCCCATAATTCATGGTCTCAGAACATGTGAGAGCAATCCCAGTATGTATGATATATGCAAGTGATCAAATGAACTCTCCTCTCCTACATCAAATATTATTAATTATCAACTTTCCAGCAATGTTCAACATCTTCTGCAATCCTCTTAGCATCAATAGATGCACCAAACAAGCCTCGTTTAGTGAAACCCACCGCATAAAGTCCATTTTCACCTTTCCATCCATTTGGGAAAGCTTTCCGGGGCAATCCATCTTTCTCACAAAACATGTCGCTTCCCTGCTCGCCAAATAAATTCAAAACCCCAATCTTTATATGTTAATTTTATTTATTTTAGAGAAATAATCATTTTAAAAATTAATGATTATTTTTACTGATTTAAGTTGTTGTAAATATGTGACTCATTTAGCTTAATATTTAAAAGAATATTACATGCTTATTTTTTATAATTATTTCACAGAATTTAAAAATAAAAACAACTATTTTTTATAAGTAACTCTTCTGAAAACAAAACCGATTAACCAATCAGCAAAAATAATGAAGGAAGCACCTTTAACCAAGAGAGTACATTGCTTTTGTAACCGGTTGCCAGAATGATGACATCGAAATTCTCTGTTTTTCCATCCACAAACTCCACCTGATGCTGAGATAGTTGTTTAATTCCGCGGCAAACCTAAGTATATTAGAAATTATAATGTTGGAAAGTATAAAACATGAGAAAATACAAAAGCTACATTTGTTTCTTTTAAATGTTTTCCCTGGAGCAAAAGGCAAATTTGGTAGATTATGACAAGAAAACAGAATAAGACGAAAATGATTTTGGATTTGATTGGGGATAAGAAGAAAGAATGTAACCTTGATTTTTCCACTTTTAATCTGAGCAAGTGTCCCAACATCCAAAACTGGTGTCTTGCCGTACAAGTTCTTGAGTTCTAGAGGCCCAATTTTGGGACGATTAAATCCAAATTGAGCAGTGTCCCCAAGCATGAGATGTGACATTAGAAGTAAAAACTTATCCACAATACCAATGGAGAACCACTTAAGCAAACTCATAGATAAACCAAAAGTTGATTTCCCAAACATCCGGTGAGGCAATATATGCACCTGCAGTCACATTTAACATCAAAAATCTTGCTTAACAAACTTTTTAGCTAGTTAGGGACATGAAACTGGTGAATAGTGACCATCATCTTTTCATGCTTCCAGAGACTTCTGTGAACACTGACATGCTTCCATCATACAAAATAAAATACTACTATCAAAGATTTGGGGTTGCTGACCAATCACCATGGTTGCGCATGGAAACGGATTCCAATAAAGTACCACAACATTACCGAATATCATTTTTCAGTTTTTTTCTTTTAAGAAAAAAAAAACATTTTTAATAGTAGTTTTATATAGACTAAACATTTACTTAATTTTAAAAAATAATTAACTTTGTTTTCAAAAAGATTCAATTTCTGTCATACTAATTCTTTAATAATGAAAATGATGTTTGGGGTTTATATTTTTTCTTCATAGTAACTTACTGGGAGACTAATTTGAACATAAGAATACATAAAAAACTCTAGGCGTGGCCATGGTCGTTAAAATGTTAATACGATCTACATCTTTGGGAACCTAGTTTCATATCATTATTAATTATTTATTCTATAATGTACGTAAGATATTAGCAGACTCTGCTCACGTCAGTTTCCAGCTGAACAAAGGTCGTACATCAATTGCTGTATCGAATTGACTCTCCAAGCACTTAGTATACTGCAGATTTGGATCGGAACAAAATTTTAAATTGGATTTAAGAAAATTAGTCAACTGAAAGTAAGAACCTACACCCAATATTGTTTTAATGGTTATAAACACAATTTCATGAAGGAAAATTAAGATGCATTTTTAAATTGTGCTTATTATTATTCTGCATGAAAAATGAGAAAACTAAATGATGAACATGTAAAAATTTTAAAATGATATACTTTAACTGTAAGGTAACTTTTCATTATTAATTAATATATATATTATGAAATTATGAAGTAAGTGTTATTGGTGATGGAAGAATATATGTGAAGATGTTGAGTATGATGTTGATATGACATGAAAAATTTGTTAAGTATACTAACCGTATCTCTAACTACAAGGGATGGGCGAGCATTATGGTTGCAGAGATCCAAAGAAACCTCCATGCCTGAATTCCCACATCCAACCACCAAAACATTCTTCCCACAGAACAAATTGCCACTCTTATATGAGCTAGTGTGTAAGATAGGCCCTTCAAACTCATCCATTCCTTCAATTTGAGGCATAACCTCCTCAGCATTCTCTCCAGTAGCTACTATCAACCACTGGCTAACATATTCACTCTCCTCCTTTTTCATACCTTGAGTAGTAGTAGTAGTAGTAGTCTTCACCCTCCAATAGCCACTTCTATGGTCAAAATTGGCACTTACCACTGTTTTGCTAAAAGCTGGTTTTATGTAAAAATGATCCGCATAAGCCTTCAAGTAAGCCAAAAATTGTTTTTTGGTGGGATAAGAGGGGACGTTTTGGGGGAATGGCATGAGAGGAAGCTCACAAAATTGCTTTGGGAGATGAAGGCAAAGGCGATCATAAGTCTTCAGTTCCCACATTGAAGCTAAGCAATTAGCCCTTTCAAGGATTAGGCTTGGAATACCTTTGTGTTTAAGACATGCTGCTGCAGCTAGCCCTGATGGACCAGCACCCACTATAATTGGCCCCTTAACCATAATAGGACTTGTCTTTTTTCCCATCTTTACCTGCACATAATCATGGACACTTTTTTCCTTCAACTTCCTTCAACTACTCCATCAACAAGCCTGATATGGGTATAGTTGAAACTTTTTTTTTTCTTTTTAATTACCAAATACAAAGTCTCTCCTAGAAAGAAGAGATATGGTATGATTTGATTGAGATCTGAAATTCAGAACAAATCAGCATGGTTTGTGAGGCTCTGATTTGCTTAAGCTGATCACAGTTTGAGGTTTGGTTTTGTTGAGTGAAGGAGAAAGCAGGAAGCAACAGAGTCACAATAGACAGCAAAGCAAGTTAAAGGGATTTAGTATTGGGGTGGATTCCATATATACACTTACGTATATATAATTGAATTGGTAACTGCTGATGAGTGTTAAAGGAGTTTGGTTATATGTGGGACATCTCCAAGTTAATAATAACTATTAACTAACATTAACCAACAACAAATTTTCATCTTTTAGAAAACCATACACAGACATATTGGGAACTGGAATGAACTAAAATTCTGTCTTATTCAGTTCAGGCACCTACTTCAATCCTAGAGAAGGTATCTTATTGCTATAAGAACAAAAATGTTAATTGCGCGTTTACTCTTCTAGTGTGGTTAGTGTTCAATTTTAGTTTCATAATCATTTTTTCTTTTGAGCAACCAAATCTTATAATTTTTTAAATTGAAAAGAAAAAGTCTATCTATCAGTTTGTCGTCCAATTACTAACAAAATTTAGTGATATAACATACATGACATTTATAGATAATCAATAATTATTTTCTTGGATAAATGACTAAAGGTGCCAGTTACTCCAATGTTTAAAATTTATTTTGTAAAATTTATTGTGATTTTATTTTTTAATTATAAAAAATTATTGTTGTATTATTATGAAATTATTTTGGATTGTTACAATTTTAATTCTTAATCATGTTAAAAATTATTAAAACGTGCTATTATTTTTATCTGTTAGAATTTTTTAACTATTTTTGAAATTTTAATTTCTTATTATATTAATTTCTAACATTCGATTATACCAAAGTTTTTTTTAATTACCATCCGACACTAACAATTCACATGAAAAAAAATCATTTTGTAAATCTTTTTCTTCTTAACATTATTGATTGAAATTCTTCATATATAAATTCTAAGTACACTGTTATTTGCGTGAGATATAAATTTTTAATTTTGAAGGAGTAATTCTTTCATAACACAATTCTTTTATTTTCTTTTTTTATCACATTTCACTTTATTAAATAAAACATCTTTATGAATATCCTGTGTTTTCAATCTACTTTAAACCCACCATTTTATTATTTCTAAATATGTTATTTTATACTTAATTTTCTATGTCAAAAGCTAAATACATCATGATTGTTATATCTATTAAGTTATTAATTCACTAAAGTGCATGTCACGTCCATAATAAAGTCCAGTTAGCAATTGTATGGCAAACTATTACAATAACTCATTTTCCTTTCAATTAGACAAAATAGAAATTTGATTGCAATGAAATCGCATATTAATCATAATAAAAGGATTCAAAGTTTATTAAATTTAAAATAAAATAAATTTAATTTAATTTTTTAAAATTTAACAAAAGTTTATTTAATATTTTTATTTTATATTATTTCAACCTTTTTAATTTGTATAATTACATAAAAAATTTGTAATATAAAATATGCAGTATTGTGTTGTTAGGTAAATTAAAAAAATTTATATAAAAGTATATTTTATTGCACTTCAAGAAACATAATATAATTTAACCTTTAAAATATCATGAGATATGATGTTGTCTAGAAATAAAAAAATTTAAATAAATTATTTTTAATTTATCATTATTTTATTATTCTCTCTTATAATTTAATTTTATACAAATTAATTTTAATTATATTATATATTTTTCTATAAATTTTTAATTATATTCTATTATACTTTTAAAATGTATATCATTTTATAAAATAATTATCATACATATCAAAAATATATTATAGTTATTTTTATTTTATTTATAAATATATGATCCTTTTTTATTTTAAAAAATTATAAACATTAAATTATATATATACATATATATTATAAATAACTCCTCCAACACTTTACAAGGAAGAATCAAATTTTGCCTAGATAATCTCTCTCTAGGCACTCACAAAGTTATGTTTGTTCAGTCCAAAGTTGAACAAACCATTTTATAATTCCCCTTTTCTTGTATACATCATTAGTTGCCCTCTCGCTCAAGGTAACCAAAATTTAATTCATCACTTTGTATTGAAGCGTCAAATTTGCCTACGGTTACGAAAGTCTCTCTAGGCAACAAAGTAGTGTTTGTTCAATGCAAAGTTGTAGAAATCCTTTTTTTTTTAATTCACCTTTTTATTGTTCTTTTTTTTTTAATCACCTTTTGTTACACACCGACACCGTGGCGATCCCCAAAAAACAAAATATAAAAAATTACATTACTCACCAATTTTATTAAATTAAAAAATATTTAAAAATCAAATTAGGTTCGAAAATCTATTATGAAAGAGAAGAGTTAGTTCAATATTATATATTTAAGCCTAAAGAGAACTTTGACATGTGATCCTTTTAACTCATAATAGAAAGAAAAAAAAATGAAACTTTTTTAATTAATAAATATAAATCATTAAAATTAGAAATTAAATGATAAATATTACTTAATATATTATTAATATTTATAAAAAACAGAAAAGTTATGATAAAATTAGGCAGCTTTTTTTAGGAAAAAAATATTTAATTGTAGACTAATAGATAATTATTTTTATTTTATTATTTTTTAAAAATTATCGTTGTAAGTGAAAATTTTGTTTGAGGTCTAAAGCAAGTAAGCAACTATTTCATGAGTTTTGTGGTTGGACTGACATTACACGGTAAGCGTGGAGGCTAAACCCAGTACACTTATCTTAAGACGGTTATCATAAATTTTTTGCAAGTTAAATATTAATTGTTTTTCTTTTCACAAAAAATATTTTAGTTGTTATTGAGTAATTAATGTTTTTAAATTCTAATATTTTCATTCTTAAACGTTTAGTGTAACAATCATTGTCATATATTTAATTTTAATATATTGATGGTATAAAATTATTATTATTGTAGTATTTTTAATCTTGACATATTATTAAAGTAATCATTTTTATACTTTTAATCACTTATAATTTATGGTAAGTATGATTTTAAAAATAATTATTATAAAAGTCAATAATTTTTAATGATATGATAATATACAATTATATGATAGTGTAAAAAATCTGTACACTAATTCTATATTCTAATTAAAAATATAATATTTTATTAAATAATTTTAATTTATTATAGAATAAACCTCATTTAATGTTTAGATGAATAAAATTGAATATTTTTTAGAAGTTATAAATAAATTAATCGCTCCTGGGGAAACCATCTTCTAGCAATGCAAGCTTGCTATAAAGACTGATGCTTACTGTAAATGAAAATTAATAACAATAACTTCTGAAAGGAAATCATTACGCTTAAGGATTTTAATTAACCTTTCAATAAAATATTGATACTAAAGCATGGGAGAGATATAAAAACATATATCTGTCATATATCATTACAAATAAGAAATATATATACATCTCAATTAATATATAGCTAACATTTGGTTAAAATTTTAAGACTTGCGTGAAGTCGTCCATTAGAAGAAGGTATATACAATATTCTAGATGGAGGTTTCGATCTTTTTTAGTGCTCAAGACATAAGAAATATGGAACACCTAAAAAAGACTAAGAAATAGTTTTTTACTCGAAACTTTTTGCACTTGAATATTGAGTTTCTCACTATTTCTACTCTTTCGTTCTTTCCCTTCCCATCTCTGTTGATTTGTTTCTCCAAAAATGGTGGGAAAAATAGAAAGGTAAATTGTATTTATACAATTTCTTTGTATAATAAAGGGAGATAAAAAAGAAGGAAGAGGAGGGAATATAAGATAGTTAATGAGATAAGTAATGGTTATCACATTTCGCTTTTAGTCACTCTGCAAATAAGTATGAACATCACAATATTTTTCTTAACACAGAATCTTACATGTGTGTATGTTTTTCTCTTAAAAAGAAAAAAAAAAGTAATACGTGATACTAACAGGCACTAGGGAAAGAAAAAATAAGTTAAATTCAAGCTTCTTTCTCAAGATATATACATAATTAACCACCATCCTAAGTGTGCTCCAACTTCAATAGTTGATTTCTTATTTGGTGCATACATAAGAATGTGGCCACACATCTGTGAAGTGATTGCAACGTTAATTCAATGGTATAGTCTTGAGCTTTTCTCTACTTTTTTTCTTTGGTAAAATATAAAAAAACAGAATTAAACAGCAAAGTTAGGTCAGTGGTACATTTACTTGATCCTATGACCATAATAAAATATTATCAGAATGGGACGTTAATGTGTAGACTATAAACTAAAATAACTAGTGCATTCCATTTGAGTCAACTGCGAAAATGCAAAAGGTTTCGGCTATAGGTTAAAGTAGCAGATTATATTATTAACAGCCACATATAAAGTATAAATAAGTTTATAATCAGAGAATCAGTACCTCTTTTTGTTATTCTTGACTGATCCGTATTGGTTTCAATTGGAAGGCAGAGGTATAACTAGCCAAAGCCAACTTCATATTATATTGCCACACAAATGAAAAGGCTATACGTCTACTTGAGGGTTTAAAAGGCAGCAAGAACCTTTCTTTTTTCTCCTTTTCTCAGCCTAAAATTAAATGCAAATTGTATCTAAACAGCTAGTTTTGTACAATTTTTTACACAACAAAGAAAGGAAGAAGAATAAAAGAAAGTGAAATATGAGATAAGAAAATTGATTCGTAGTGATTGTTTGTAAAACTTAGTTTTTTATTCACAGTGAAAAGAAACTATATTGATTCAAACTCTTTTAATTTTTTTTCATACGAGACTTTTTTTTGTACTAGTAAATGGATCTTTTTCGTAATGAATGGGTTTGTAAAGAAGATTCTAAGTTCCAAACAAGGTATATAAATGTATAATGAACCAATCCATGCTTGATCTTTTTGGCGTGTAGCGATCATACTTTTTTATTCATTTTCACGGATGTTAAAATTAAAATACTATCCATGCGCAATGCAATTATTCTACAGAGAATATATATCTCATACTCCTGTATGATCTCAAACTCACTTTAGTATCTGAGTGCTTAAAATTAGTTTTATATATTCATGTCAGTATTATAAATATATAAAAGATTCATCAGAAACCTTATATTAAAAAAGAAGAAATTCATTGACGGTGAGAGTTGAAGCATGGTACTATAAATCGAAAGAAATTGGCACTTACCTAAAGCATTAATCTTGATTCCGAAACTCAGAAGTAATTTACCACTAAATTTACGGCTTTCGAAACTTTTCAGTTTTCAGGGACTGTATAGTTAGGTTCAATTCAATTATAATCAATCCACATTAAATAATTTAAGGTCAACATAAATCTTGGGTTGGATGAGTATCTGAAGCCAAAAAAAACAACAGAGTGTGCCTCCCATTGTATTCCTTATATTCAACATGATAATCATAGTCAATAACTCATTTTACATCTGAAACATCTAAAATATTCAACATTTATAACATTCGTGTTACGCTGGATGTACTTCATAAGAATGCTATGTTATCATGACCATCAATGAGTTACATTCGAACCCTATACAAAGATACACATTTTTACATAAATTATGACTTCACTAAAATATATACTAACCCACCTATCCTAATTACTTAAAATTACAGCTATTCATCACATACAACAGATGGATAATCTAAATTTTTAATGCTTCATTTTGTAAATAAAGTTAAACTAACAATATTCTAAAATCTAAATCAGAAATAACAAACTCCTAAACTCTAAATTAAAAAAATAATAACAAAATAACAAAATCATAGCTATTAATTATCTATTTCAAGTTACAGTCTAACAAGGCATATTTTCAACATAGATCAAAAATAATTTTTTTTCTTTTACTACACAACCACATTCCATATCGTAAGTAGGTAATTATTAGTAGAGATAAGGCCAGAAACTAAAACCTTTATACTTGGCATACCTTTTTTCTATTTAATGTCACTCACTAGTTTAATATTGCCCTTTATATTATCTGAATAATTATCACTTATGAGCTTCAGATTCTGTCTAATATATCCCATCTGGCTCCCTCATAAACGACAAATGGTAGATAGGTGACCATTTCAAGTAATTTGTGGGTACATTTTTGTGACCCTGTTTAAATGGCCGGTGCAATGGATTGTGCTACTCTATGGTTCAGCAATGACTTTGAAGTGTCCTTTTTTATTTTATTTTTTTCTCTGCAAATCATTGATGTTTGGATTTTATGAGTCCAATGTGATTTGCACTGCGGAAATGCGTTTGCCGTTTGTGTGAGTTAAACAACTGAAAGGGAGGCCAGATTGTACAACATTAATATTATCTTCTGATTAGCCTCAAATAGAAAAGAAGTTAGGCAAACAAAAGACAGCGCAAAAGTTACATCTAATTTTGTTCCTTCGGTATTGTGATTAGCATTACTACCCAAATAAAATAAATCTTTCTTTTACAATTGCCTATAATGATTTGATTTCCTTTGTACCACTTTTATTATTTTTCTAATGGAAGCGATTAATTGGTATTTAGTATCTTCAACCAATTTAAATAACGTATCTAGTAATTGCTATTTGCCAATAACACTGTCTCTTAGACTATTCTCTGAGGCTACTTCCTAAAATATATGCTTCACTGACTCACCAAACAACAACCATGAAGCTTACTATTGAGTTTTGAGGTGATTATTACCCCTCCGTACGATGTAAAGGATTAAAAAAATTATGATATTCCATTATTATATGATTAATTAATTGTTTACATTATGTTAATAATAACATTAAATACATTTTAATTTATTTTATACTATATTTTAATAAATAAATTACTTACAAAACAGTAAAATATTTATTTTGTATTTAAATTTATTTAATGTAGAAATTAAGACCTCAAATAAATTTTTAAACGATGTCAAAATAGTTGTTATATTAAATTATAAATAAAAATAAAAAATAATTTTTATATCATTCAATATTTGAAGGATTTAAATCATAAATATTTATAAAATAAGTTACTGTATTATAAAATACTAAAAAATGATAAATTGCTAAAATCTAATTTATAAACTTATTTGCATATGTAATTTTTTTTCTTACATGTTATGGTAATTATTATTATTATTATTATTATTATTATTATTATTATTATTATTATTATTATTATTATTATTATATAAAAATTTATTCATATAATGTATTTTAGGTTCATGCAGATGTCCCAATTAAAATAATATAAATTTAATATTTTTATATGATTCCAAACTCATTAAAAAATTTTAAAAAGTTTGAAGGTCAATATTTTTCATTTTATCATCTTTTATTCATAAATATTGAAATTTTAAATAAATATAAAATATTTATTAAATATTTATAACCATATTTCTTCTATTCATTAATTATTATTATCAAAATAAATATTTTTTTATAAACTAAAGAATTTAATATTTTTATTATATTTACAAAGCCTCTACATATGAATTTATTAAAAAAATATTTTTTAATCTCTTAACTAGTTGAGATCAGTTGGCAAGACTCATTAATTTATGAATAACCTAAATATTTTTATTTTTAAATTTTAGAAATCTTCTTAATTATTAAATAAATAAAATATTAAATAATTTTATGTTTTTAAGATGATGAATATATATTTTATCATTTATTAGTTACTTTATAAAATAATAAAAATATATCGGAAAATTTATAGGATAATGTAATAAAGCTCATAATTTATTGATTCATATGAATACAATTTCTTTTGAATTTGTTATTTGCGTCATTGCTTACATCGTTTGTGTTCTCACTCAGCATATGGAATCGTTAATGACGATGAATTGATTGCTATATTAAACCAAACACTGATACAAAGAGCTAATTAATTAACAGGCGTGCGCTACTAATTAAAGACAAAGCTTAGTAGTTATTGGGCTAAAATCACACCTTAATTGAACGAAATATTATATATACAAGTCAAGTGGTATGCGGAATTTTGCTTTTCTTTCACCAACTTTGCGAACAAAAGTATTACGCTCATGCAAATATCTAACTGAATTGCACGCTTAGTATAAAATATCAGGCTTTATTTTTTTAAAATGAACAAATTTATAAAAAAATAAAAATATATTTATTATAATTATAAAATATATTATTTAATTCAAATTAACGTTAAATATATCCTTTACCTTCTCACTTTAAAATTTTGCTTACTTTAAAAGAGAGGTAAATTCAAAATATTAGGACATATCATAGGATATGGCATGCTGCTTATTAACATAAATGGCATGCAAAATTTTATTTTAATAATTTTGCATGTGTTATTGGACCATATATATATATATATATATATATATATATATATATATATATATATATATATATATATAATATTTTTTTATTTTTCAAATGATATTTTATTATGGCTGATAATTTTGACAAAACAAATATGATAGTCATAAATAATAATTTTTTCAAATATTTAACTCTATTATATAGGTAGAACTCAAATTTAAAACTATTAGTTAAAACCAAATCTAGCAACTGATCCACATCCATGATAAGATCTTTTAAATTTTTTATAATTAAAATATGAAGTTTTAATTATTTAATAAGTTTGATTTTTTTTAATTTGTTAATTGTTCATAGCATAATTTTTTTATTTAATTTAATCGTGTTACTCAAAATTAAAATAATCTCATATTTTAATTTTTAAATATTTATTATTTTTATAACCTTTAAAATTTTTACCATTTTTCATATTATTAACCATTCATCACTGAAAATATGGATCAACAAATGAAAAGTCGATACAGTTTCCCTAACATTTCAAATTTAAATTGTAGATATGCAGCTACGTTAAACATGGGGAGAGAATTTTATCATTTTTAATGTTCTATTCATCTCAAGTAAAATTTAATAAAAAATACTTATTGTATAAATTCAAAAAGAAATTTTTAAAAATTAATAATATCAATTAAAAATCAAAGGATTAAACCTGGCTTAATAATCCAAACTAGTTTAAAATTGATTTTAAACTTAGTTCATAAGAATCCAAACTAATATTAAGAAAACTAGTTCGATTTTCTAAATTGAACCGTGTTGATTAGTAGTTTTCACAAAGTTCAATCCATGTCATTTCATTAGAGATTCAGTCTTTCTCTTTTTTCCCGCAGAGGATAATTGGTTGGTATTCCCCCTCTCTTCCTCTATATATGCTCGGAATCAATTATTTTAAAATTAAGTTTATTATAGATTGTTTTCCTCAATATTTTTTTAAATGGTTAATTTTATTATATAGATATATTTATAAATTTTTATTTAATTTAAAAGGAATTTAATATTTTATTATATTAGTTTATCTTAACAAGTAATATATATTTTTAATATATATTAATTTAAAATTATTTAATAAAATATTAATTTATTTTTAAATTTTATAAATATAATATATATATATATAATAAAATCTATTAATTTAACAGTTAAATTATTAAATTTAACTGTTTAAAAAATATTAAATGAAATAACTTCTAATTAATTTATTTTTAAAGTAGGTTAATAACTTCTAATGAATGTATGTGTTTAGTACAAGTTAACTTCATTTTCTCTCTTAGCTTTGTCCTAATATGTCAGCTTATGAACCATGAATTAATGCAAGGTATCATCTTAGGTTCTGAGCCCCTAACCCCTATCCGTTTTGACTTTGACTTCTTCCATTCCTTTCCTCACACTTATACCTTATACTCTTTTCGGCACATTATAGCTAAGTGTCTTTGTTACCCGCAGGCCTATGATTAGTGTTTTGTTTGTGCTTAGGAGGAATGAGGGTTATTTAGCCCCTCACCTTAAAAAAACAGAAAGAAAAGGAGCACCACTTGTAGGTGATAAAAGAAACAAGAAGTAATTCAGAGGCATAGATGCTAGTTACAAAATTAGAAACATTAATGGTCTCAAGAAACTATATAACTTATCAGAAACAACTACATCCATGATCCAACCTAACTCACTCCCAAATTAACTTTTATGAAGGAATGCAGACGAGCAAGCAGGATTGCTTTTGGACGATGGTTCAATCTAGACGATAGTACTCATCAAATAATATATTCAATATCTTTATTTATATTTAAATTATGTTTAATCTTATAATATTATTTTTTTCTAATTTATGATGAGTATAGAATAATTTTAAAATTAAATTAAAAATTAGTAATTTTTTTCCTTTTTATTTTAGATAAATGCTAACTAATATTATTCTAAAAACATTTATTAATGTATTAAAAAGTAGAATTTTTTATTAAAAATATTCAACACATTTTTAAGATAAATTTTAGTAAAAGATCATTTATTAATATTTTAAATAAAAATAGCAGCGATAGCTAGTAATGCTATTAGAAAGTGAAGAAAATGATTTTGAAAGTTCAATTCAATTTATATTGTCACAGCACTCTCTCCTGTCTCTTCCCTGGAAACACAGGGTAACATTACAATCAAAACAGCAATACGAGAGCGTTTTGTGGCCCAATTCACCATCATGGGCCAGACATTTGGTTTGTTTTTGTTCTTATTGGACGTCCAAATGGAAGCCCACAAGTTCGCAAAACATAAGGCAATTATGTGTTTCGATTAATTTATTTTGTTTATAGAATGTTTTTAAAAAAATGTTTTGTCTAAATTATGAAAAATAAATGTCTTGAAATTAATTTATTTTTTTTGTTTATAATAACTTATAATAAAAGTTATATTGTTTTTAACAATAATTTTCCTCAAGATTTATAATTAAATATGTAGAAAAATTGTGTTTGAATTAGTTATCCTCACATCTATCATATTTTTCATTTTCATTCCTATATAAAAAAAATTGTATTTTAATCCTTATATGAAATTCATGTTTACAAATCGATTTATACTCATTTGTTGACGTTATAATGGCGTTTAAGTCCTTTTTATATAAGGATCAAAATTTTAAAAAAATATTAAATATGAAAAGCAAAATGAAATATTTTTTATATAATGATTAAAATGAAAAGACATTGTAAAAATAGTGATCAAATTTAATACTATTATAACATCAGCAAATGATAGACCAATTCGAAAGTGTTTTTCTGGTAATTAAGGACTGAAACAAATATGGTATAGCAAAGATGTATTTCAGCATCCAGTGGTTGGAGTATTTATGTTATTTAACAAGTGAATCAAATATTTTGACAGGAGCATGGAGCTAGAATTTAATTGGTGAAGCAAGAAAATGAGGTTAAAAGGAGAGATTACATTAGAATATGGATGAAGGGGAATAGTTGAGTGGAGCGAGCGAGTAGGATCACCAAACCTTCTTGACGTCTTAAGATTTGGTGCAAAGGCCACCTAATTTGCATGAATCCACCTCGTTTCTCAAATCTACACATTCAACAATTCAACTAATCCTGTTAGGTGCGTCTTTATTTCAGCACAGCAACTATACAATATTGAGAAACAAGCAAAATACCACTTTCTTTCCTTTTTCCCAAATTCAATCAATCTTATGCGCTTTGTTTGGATTGGAGAAAAAAAATAAAAAGAAAGAAAGAAGTAGATAAGAAAAAAGATAATTATTTAAATAGATAAAAATAGAAGAATAAAAGAAGAAAATAATTCTTCTCTAATTTGGATTGATGGATAAAAAAAATTAGAAAACAATATATTAGTAATATAAATTTTATTTTATATAAATTTAAAAATAAAATAACCTCAAAAAAAATTTACTATCTTTTTATTAACATAATTTTTATTTTAAAAAATATATACAATAATTTTAACAATTTAAATTATAAAAAATATTTCTTTCACTTTCTTTTTTAATTGATAAATATTCAAATTTTGATATAATTAGTAAAAAATATTTTTTTCCTCCTATTTTATAAATAAAGAATGACAAAAAATATATATTGATACTCTTTTTTTCCTTAGTTACTCCTTCTTTTTTACAAGCAAACCATTAAACTCTCCTAATAAGCGTAATTAGCATACTGCATGCCAATTACAGTCCCACAATCTAAATCCTTTTGTTTTGTTAACTTAATTTCTCTTTTTTTTTATTTTCTTAATTTTATATTATTTATTAAGATAATTTTAATAACATTATTTTTTTATTTTTATCTTTGATAATTTGTTTGAATAGGATGATGAAGAAAAGTAGGAAAGGGAGATGAAAAAGAAAAGATATAATTTTTTTTTATTTATGTATAAAAAATAAACAATTTTTACAAGCATTTTTTAAAAAGTAATTCTTTTTTAGATGAGAAAATGAGAAAGGAATGTTTCATTTTTTTTATATTAAATTATTATAATTTTTATATATTTTAAACAATTAATAAAAATATATAATAAAAATTTTTTAAAAAAATGAAATTTTCTAAATTTATATTATTAATTATTTTTTTACTCATCCAAAAAAAAACAAATTCTAACTTAATTTTTTTATATATATTTTTTTCTTTCCTTTTTTTCCATATCCAAACAAATCATTGGAACATTCTCTTGCAAGTTTGACGTTTAGGTGAATGGTGAGGGTTCTGTTATCGCGGATTGGCGAGCCAGCCACGTCACTGTGGTATATCGGTCTTCTGCCACACGATATTGTTTTTGTCAGAATGGTTAGACACGATTTGCTTGATCAAGAGGTTTATCAAATTTAATGGAAGTTTCTTTCTTCTCCCCAAACGGAACTACGACAACCATTGTTTCCTTTTGATTGACAAAACCACGAACATTACAGTTCATGCGATTGAGAGTTTTGATTGTAAGTTCTAACCTTAATAATCGGTGATGTTAATACTATTCTGACTTTGCGAGTGATGCTTTGAGTGCACGTATCTTAAACATGTGTTTTAATTCAATTTAATCTAATTTACAGAACATTTAAAGTTAATTTTAATGCTTCCGGTGCTTTCCAAGTGGTGAGCTGTCATGACATATGGCAAATTAAAGCTTTAATTAAATAATCCCGCGGAAAGAAATAAAGACATTATTAATAACGAAAACTTTTTAATGAATTTATTATTATTAAATTTAAATCATTTTTCCTCTATTTTTTTATCTATCCATAAAAAGAAAAAATATAAATGTTATTAATTTTTTAATAAAATTTATTTTTTAAATTTATTATTTACTTTTAATAATTAAATAAATATAAAGTTATATATGAAAAAAATAAATTAAAGTAGATAAATAAATAATAATAAAATTTTCATTTTCTTTCCGTACAAATAAGAAAGAAGGAAGGAAATATTAAATACTAAGTAAAATAACATTAATTTTCATTAATAGAGAAATTAAATAATATTAAAAATGTGTGATGAAGAAGTGTGTAACTTAACCCTTTCCAAATACTCACTTAACGCAAAATAAATAAGGATAAATCTTATTAAGGTTGAGACAAGTTTGAGTGTTGATTTAAAGGAAAGGATATGAGAATAAAAAAATTAAAACCAATCTTTAATCTCATTAAATTTTGATTAATTTGAAGAAACATATATTTTTTTCCTAAATTTATTTATGAATTCCATTAACTTATGTGTATAATTTTAAATAAATTAAATATTAAATATATTTTAATATAAATAATATATAAAACATTCATTAAAAGTTTAAAAGAATGAAAATTTTAATAATATAATTATATTTTTAACAAAATAATAAATTTTAATATTATTGTTTAACTATCATTAAAAGGTAGGTTTAGAATAAGTATATATATTTCAAACTTAATTTTATATTTTTAAACTGAGTTTTTATTTGTTCATACACATTAAATTAGGTCTTATTGTCATTCCAACTGAAATTGATAAAAAGCAATTGGAGTGGTTAAGGTCAGTAGAATTTGTTTAATGATAAATGACTTGGGAATAGAATAGTTTATACAAAATTTTAAATTCAAACTCGTTGTTATTTTTCATTGTTCACACAAAGAAGAACAATAACGGTGATGGTTAGAATTGTTCATATTCAGACTTCAACTTACTAATTTAGTATAGTTTAAAAGCAATTTTAATGGGTTCACCTTATGAAATTAGATTCAACCCATTTTAATGATAGTGCAAGTTATATTTTATGTCATCTTAATCTAATTTAATGTCTTATATTATTTTAAATTTGTATTTATTTAATAATTATATATAAAGTAAAACTATTTGATAGAATAAAAAAATTTACATAATAAAACGTTATTTTTATTATGTTTTTATCTAAAAAATATAATATTTTTATATGTTATTAGATGGAGTTGTTAAATAATTGGTTCAAGATTGTATAAGAATAAAATTTAACTTATTCAAATTTGTTTAATTCTATAATAATTTATAATGACAATAATAATTATTATAATTATAATTATAATAATAATTTATTATTATTATTATTATTATTATTATTATTATTATTATTATTGCTCAATGTAAGGTAAAATGTGAATAAAAAAAATATCTATCTTAACTTTTTTTTTTTTAATAGTCTAACATCTTTTTAGACAACTTTTAATCATGAATAGGATATAGAAAACAAATATAATAAACTTATTTTATCTTAATTATCAAACAATAAATTACAATATATAGAATATGATGATTTTATTTTAAAATAAAAAATAAAAATTTAAAATTTAATATGTTTTTAAAAATTTACATCAATTTCAATAATTATGAATATTTATTTTCATCTGTTTCATTACCTGTTATTACCTATAAAACCTGTAACTTTTAAATTGAACATATTTTAAAATTTGGAAATGAAATTGTTCCACCCCTATTTAAGAAAGAATATTGGAATGGAGAAAATAAAGAAATACTTATAGGAAGATTTTATTCAAATTTAAGTTAAAATTAATCTTGAAATCTTCTCCTTTAATTTCGTTGGTAGTTTTTAAAAGTTTTTAATCAGTGATTTCGAAAATCTGTCAATTTAATTTTAAAAAGCATCCACATAAGTTAATTTGAGTTAATTTGGGTGATATGAAAATATCTAAAAAAATGTAATATTGTTTTAAATGATATAAGAGTATCTAAAAGTATAAAATTATTTTGATTGCCGGTAAAATTTTGTATGTAAAATTATATGAAGAAATTATATTCATTCTTAACCGTCAAAGCAAGATGCATGAATTTGTTATTCTAAAAGGTATAACAATCTCGTACATAGTATCCTTTTTAGAATCGGAACTACATAATTTATAATAAAAATTGATTTAATTGAAATATATCCATAATTTAAATATTTCTTATATTATTATTATTATATCACAAATTTATATAAAATTAATTTTTTAATTTTTTATAATAATTATTTTTAATAGGTATAATATTTATTTTTAAAAATATATTTAAAATATTTATAATTAAACTTAATGTTAAAATCAAAATAACCTTTTATAATATAACTAATGATTAGTTTATATATAAAAATTATCATACATTATAAATTTAACGGCTGATAATTTTTTTATTTTTATTTTTAAATATAAAAAATTATACGATCATAAATATATATAATAATCATTTCACTTATAATATATACACGAACCTTAAAAAAGTTTAATTTAAAATATTTACTATATAAAAATACAAAATATTTTCAACAATCAAATTAAATTATTTATAAAAATAAATTAAATACTTATAACAATGTGCTTATAAGTAAAAATTAGAAAATTCCATAAATAAATAAAGTAGCTACAAAAGTTAATTTATATTTTGAGTATCGATATTTATATATTACATAATAATTTATATTTATATATAATTTCAATTTTTCTAAGAATAAAGGTATATAATAAAAAATATATATTAACTTTAAATATTAATATATTGATCATATTTATTATAATTTTTAATAAAAATTTATTATTTATATTTATTATACTTTAAATATCTGTTATTAAATATACATTAATAAATGGATTATATTTTTATTAATTTTATAGTTGATTTTAAACATTGAAATGTAATAAGTTTTTATTAAAAACTATTTATTATATTTTATATTTTTATATAATAAATAATTTTTTATTAAGAAATTACCATTTCTATATATTTTCCTATTGCGATGATTTAAAGAAAAAAAAAAAAAAAAAAGCTACAATCTTGTGGAATTTCCCGGTTCAGGTTAAACCGTTAAATACTATGAATATGATCACTGACACAACGGCTCTTAATCTCCTACCAATTTTGTCCCCACCCTAACCCACCAGCGCCAACTGCACGTCCTTTACCCAAATGCGATCCAGCTCAGCAACTCACGTTAGATCCTCACCATCAATTATTTCCCATGTCACCAAATTCAGTGGTCAAACTACTCGGTTCCATTCTAATTTCAATGTTACCATCCGCGTTAGAATAGAAGACCTTTCACTACCGAAAATACCCCTCTAACGTTCGCATTAACGAATGTCAAATCGAAACAACCAAAGGTCATTATCGTCGTAGTAAAAGCGTCTTCTGAAAGTTCTTTTTCTTAAACTGGATTTTCCTTTTTCATTAATTATCATTTATTTATATTTTCTCTCTCTTCCTTCTATTCTCCTTCCTATGCAACAAAGTGCTCTCCGCTGTTACTCTCCCACGAAGGCTTCGCAATGACGAATCTTGCGCTTTGAGCATCCGAGTCAAATAGCTTGCCGAGTCAAACCACCGAGTCGAGATCCTCCATCATGTTGGACGGGCTACTTGGCAGAAGCTTCGCCGCCAAATGGTTCGTCCTGTGTGCTTTGCTTTCTTCTTTGTTCTTGATGACGATTGTTATCTGATTCGTTTTCTTCCTATTTTTCATTGTTTTCAGCAAATCGTTGATCAAATTAACGAAGAGTCGAATCGATGTAATAAGGAGAAAGAGAAAAGCGACAGAGAAGTTTCTGAAGAAAGATATTTCTGATCTTCTGCTCAATGGTTTAGATATCAATGCCTATGGAAGGGTAATTCATTTTTTGTTTAGTCTAGTTCCTGGATTAGGTTACGTTAGATTCTTTAGGATAACATTAGCATGCTAGTTTATATGAGACTCAATAATTATTCTCCTCTGTTTGTTTCATGAAATTATCTCTAACAGGCTGAAGGACTCATGGTTGAATTAACGCTCTCATCTTGTTACGGTTTTGTTGAGCATTGCTGTGAGTTTGTGTTGAAGCGTCTCTCAGTGATGCAGCAAGTGAGGTATAATTATTTTGTTTTAAACTTCGGCTTTGTTGCTGATATCATTTTTTCCCGTAGAAATTTTCATTTGAACTCAGAATTGTGGCTGATAAAGTCAATCTGTCAGTTTCTTTGTGGGTATTATAATTGTCCATGTCAACAATAAACTATATCGTAAAATTGGGGTACTGTATAAGGATTATGCTCGAGTTGGAGGCAGTATTATTTCTGGCGAGGTCATGAATAACTTTTTCCCACAGTGTCTGCACTGCAAATATAATTTTGTAGAAATTGCATCATTTTTAGGAGAAAAGGTTTCCTATTTCTGCCTATGATGCTGCCATGATTTCTGCAAGGAAAACAGTTTTAATAGTCTCGAAGACCCGTGACTTCACCATAGTACCATTACATTTATGTTAGCTTTGGCCTTTGGGCCTGTAGTTTTTTTATGTTTGGGCACCATTAATAAACTGGCAGAAATAGATAAAGTAATCTGAATAATGATTATGGTGAGATGAACTAGTCAGAAAAAATTGACGCATTCAGTTTCCAGTGTAACGGTAGAGTGGATGGAAGTATGTTTTTTTATTTTTCGGTTGACTGATTTGGATTAGTTGGACACCTGTAGCTGTGATGTCACAGATATCCCAAAATTGTTAAGGTGGGGTAGTTGTTGTATATTTTCCTTGAATTCAGAAGTTGAACAATTGACATAACTGCTTCCATTTATTTTACAGTGCTTGCCCGGAGGACTGTAGAATGGCTGTATCGTCTCTGATGTTTGCTGCTGCAAGATTTTCTGATTTGCCAGAGTTACGTGACCTTCGACAAATATTTCAGGAGAGATATGAGAATTCCATGGAATGTTATGTCAATCCAGAGGTGACTTATCGTGTTTTTATTAGAACTCCACATTTTAATGACCTATTCTGCTTTCCGCACTGACTGACTAAACTACTCATTGTCTCAGTTTGCTGCAAATTTGGATTTCAAGTCTCCTACATTGGAGAAGAAGGTTTGTTTGATGCAGGAGATTGCATCAGAGTTTTCGGTAAACTGGGACTCCAAGGCTTTCAAATTGAGGATGTCGAGATCCTCTACATTTGCACAGGTGCTGTCTTTTGCATTTCCTTTTCTTTTCATTTTGCTCGAGTTTCGTTGTTAAATTTAATACTCGGCTTAGTTTACTTCAAATTTTGAGGATGTATATAAAATTGTTATTATTTGTTGAAAATGACTCGTGCAGGATCACAATGCCGGCATGCCTAACCGTTTGAATGATTATTGTAAACCACCATGTGGCAAGGATTTAACCCAAAAAGAAATAAGGAATGATGTTTTGTTAGAGAAAAATCATGATCACGCCAAAGATGGGTACATATTTCAGAATGGCAAGGAAGCTGTTGTCTTAAACAGACTTGATCATGATCTTCAGTCAAAATTCACACACCCTGGAAATGAATTCAAGCCACTAAATGGTCATGAAGTCCCTTGGAAAAGAGATGGCCCTGGTCGAGAAAATCCTTTAACAGGAAGGCAAGAGGTTACTGTTGAGAAGAGTGATAGAGGCTATTCGAAGGAGGGCAGTATGCTAAAACCGATTGGACGTTCATCTCAGGAGAAAACAGTGGAACAATTTGAAGGTGGTTCCAAGTTCAATAAGAGTTGGGTGAATACCACCCCCACAAGAGAAAACCAGGATAGGATGCTAAAATCAATTGGACGTTCATCTCAGAATCAGAAGAAAACGGTGGAACAATTTGAAGGTGGTTCCAAGATGCATGATAATTGCGGGAATACCACCCCTGCAAGAGAAACCCAGGACACTAAAACTACTAGGAAACCTCCTAGTCATGTTAAACCTCCCTTTTCTGTTAATCATGTTGGCCTACCTGGTACTGATAAAACCGTGAAAAAAATTCAAAGGGATGAAACACCTGCGCTGAAGCCCTGCTACAGTAATGCCATTCCGCCTCTAAGAGAAACCCACGACACTGCTGCAAGGAAGTCTCCTAGACATGCCGGGTTGCATTTCAAGAGCAATGTGAATGACCCATTTGCTGTTAATCACATTGACCAACTTGATACTGATAAATCTGAGAGAAAAATTCAAAAGGAAGAAACACCTACCCTGAAGCCCTGCAACAGTAATGCCATTCCGCCGCCATATGTTAAACAACTTAATTCTAAGCAGCAGAACAGCACACGTGGAGCCAATGTGGTATCTTCGTATGCTAACAGCAACGGCATCTCTACATATCCTTCAGGACATGACAAGCCTGAAGCTGCTTCTATGTCAGAGAGGATTCAAATAGATTTGGATAATTCTGACCGGGATTGGCAAGGGGGCAGTAGACATGAGAGACTGGGCAAACAGAGTCGTGAAAAAGAAATCTCTATTCGTGAAGAAGTCACTCTGGTAAAACCAAAATCTATGAGGCGAAAGCAATCAAGATCACGGCCTGGTTACTATGATGCCTCAAATGAAGACTCTGGACTTGAGAGAAAATCGAGGAGCAGAAGTAGGAGACGGGATGAATCAAGACGTGGTCTCCAAAATTTGTTTGATGATGAGTGTTATCAAAATGCGGAAGAGGAAAGGATAATAGATAAATTACTGATCCATTATAGCAAAAAACCATCCATCCTCGTGCCTGAAAAAGTAAGAAGAAACTCTAAACATGCACATCTAATGGATAACACCACCACTAGGGAATTGCTGCAGAATGAAAGCGGAGATGGATCTGATGAGACACCAGAGATGGTTAGTCTTCCTCCACGATCAGTTTCCCTTCCTCGTGAGCAACATAGAGGAGTGGAGGCTAAGAAAGTATTTACTCGTGCTGCTACGTTTGAGCCAGTTAGATCACTCGAAGCTCGGCATGTGCATCCTAAGTTACCTGACTATGATGATTTAGCAGCCAGGTTTGCGGCCTTAAGAGGAAGATAAAGGATATTTAAGAAATATAATTAATAAATCGCTCCTCCTTTATCACCATGATTGCACTCATTATGATCACCAATCTCGTATTATGTTAGTACCTGGAATTGCTGAAGATTGCATGGTGGTGCTTTTATTGCACGTTGTTGACTACTTCGGAGCTGTACTATATATCATCATAGATGGCCCGGTCTGTGTTGGTTGACAATAGTAATGTCTCTGCCATGATCTTACTGATGCAACTATAGATTACATGCAACATCAATTCAAATTTTGCCTTTTATGATTGTAAAGGTGTTTTCAGCAAAAGATTGTTGTGTTCCTACTTTCTTCGGGGTGAGGACTGAGGATAAATGTTGAGACAGACGCCATTGGTTCAGAGCTCTTACTCACCTTATTCTTTTTACAAAATGTTGTTCACACGTTTATACATGCATTATTTTATATTTATGGAGTTTTTATTACTTAATTACATAATTTTTTGAATTCTGTAACTTCCCTTAGATATAGATATAAAGTGACATCTCTCAGACTTCAACGCGTAAATGTGGCTTGTGGTTAAAGTTGTACTAAAAGATCATCTCAGATGAGTCACTCCCAACTCAGAAAAAGGATAACAGTGAATTTAATCTAGAAAGTTGAAAATGAATCGAAGAAGAATGTATAGGTGGAGGTGGAGGTGTAAAACTCTAGTTAGTTTTACCGTGTGAGCATATGGCAGTAAATTAACAAATTGACTGTCCAGTCTGAACTGGAATGTCAGAACTCGAAGTTTTAACTAGTTCAGAACAAAAGCCTTTGTGTTCCCTAGGACCGTTTCTCTTTTTACGATTCGCATCCATCTGCATCCAAGCCTCCTGAAAAGGTAAAGGACTGTTTCCCGCCAAAAAGGACCTGTTCTTACCTCCGCCTATAATACCGTGCCTCTTTTACCGCCACATCCTACAAAGGAAGGGACATAGATAGAGGTCAAATTCCACACTCCAGAGAGATGAAGGGCACATCCAAAGTGATTATGGGTGCAACCTTGGTAATGGTGGTGACCCTTGCGGTGGTCCTAGGCCTTATATTTGTGCTGCTGGCTGAACTTTACTGTTCTCTCTTACTTCGCCGCCGCCACCTCAGAAACAGCAACTCCAACACTATTCCCACCACCCAATCCTCCACAACCAGAGCCAATGCTCAACCTTCACACACAACATCACACCCCCAACCACACTCTCCTCCATTCAGTAGCATTTATGCACAAGGAGTCTTCCAAGCTCCAAGCAGCATCCTTTTACCCGCAGTTTCTTGCAAAGAAGACAAAGCTGGGCCAAGGAAGCACCATTCTGAGCCTCCTCAGCTTGTTCAAATCCAAACCCAAACCCAAGAGTCAAAGTCAAATGCAAACCCGTGTCAAGTTGCAGTTCTCCCTGCTTCTTCCCCACCACCATCCTTCATATCCATAGCTCCCTCAAAACCAAATCACCAATCCCCACTTCCCAGTCAAAGTCTTTGTTGTGATGATAAACCTTGCAGTGGTGGGGAACACCACCTTGTATACATTTCCAACCCCATATATGAGAGTCAAGGCAGTGGAGCAAACACCCCGTTTGAGACACCAGACACTTCACCTTCACGTTTTGAAAAAAGTGGTTCTTCTGAGGAGGATGAGGCAGAGGCACCCCCTTCTGGTAATCACTCACCACCATATACACCTCCATTGACTCCAATGAAGAAGCTCCCTGCAGAGGCTTGTTCTGTTTCTCTTAGAGATGCAAGGTCCTTGGGCACTTCAGGCAGTGATTCCCATAGCAACAACGGCCTCTCTACTTCATCCTCCGCTTCCCCCTGTACTTCTCCTTCGTGGTAATAGTGATCCTTCAAACTGTTAGAGTAGCTTGAAAGCTTCTGGTTTGTTATGAGGGTAGTTTTGTGAATAAAGTAATAGTGCTGGTGGTGACTGGTTTTAGCTAGGAGTACTTTCTTTTTGCAGGCGTGGCTATCTTAATGGGTCTGTTCTAGTAACAGTCATGGCAACCTAACTTTATTTTATTCTTTTTTTTTTTTTTTATCTTAGCTTTCTTGTTAGCTAGTTACATTAGGGAAATGCGCTGTCTTTGTTCCCATTGGTATTTGGTACTCTCGGCTTGTTTTTTTCTTGGAAACTAGTTGCATTTCCTAGTAGGAAAAAAAAATTATATTTTCCCTCTTCTTGTTTGCTATCATAAAAAATTAAAAATGAAATGAAAATGTTTCTATCTCGGTTTTTTAGGGCCTGTTATGATTACAATGCAAAGCGTAATAATGCATTGAAAGGTAAACCCACAAACTAGCTGTCACCTCCTGCAACTGTAAACTGCAAGCAGAGGCTATAGTTTTTTAGTCCACTTAGATAAGGACGGGCACATTGTTCTGCCGGAATTCCATTAGGCAAGAAGCTTCAGTTTTCGCCTTGTGTTATGCTCCGTCGAGTAGTTTTGTGTGATTGAGATAAGGAAAGATATTATATTTTGTTGGGAGCATGTGGATGGTGGAGCAATGGATGCTCACTGTAAAATATGGAATGAAAGCAAAGGGAAAATATGTAAATGAAGACAAAACATATTAAAATAAGTAAAACTTTCTGGGCAGGTAAAAAATACAGCAAAAAAACATTATTTTGGTCAAGTTAGTTACAATAGCTTTTGACAGATGAAGTTTGGGACCAAAATCAAAATTTTTAATTTTGCAAGAAATGAATATATTTAATTCATAAAATTCTATTATAAATTTATTTTTAAAATCGAATCTTTAACAAGAATTATATCAAATAAATAGCTCAGAATTAAACTAGAGTTTAATAAAAGATTATAATGTCAATTTGATCATTGAAAGATTTAAAATCGATCATTTTAATATTTAAAAGATTAGCATCTGATACATATCGCAGACAAAATTGTTTATGCAGCACATTAATTCTAAAAATTTAAGATGTGTCAGATGTTCTAACCCTTATTGAAGATCGCAAAGGAATGGTAGTTTGGTGAAAAATGGATTTGAAGGTAATACACAGGAAAGGTTCTAATTCCGGTAAGGGGTGGGGGTGAAGGCAAAATGGGATTATCTAATAACTAATAAGAAATCCTTTAAAACTATAGTCAAGTGCATAGGGAAGGCAAGTGAGGTAAATTCATATAAGTCAATGGAGAAAGCATTTGAGATGCCAAAGCAGTTTAGACAGCTCCTCCTATATGCGTTTTACCATTTGGCTTGAGGTTAATGAGTATGTAATTGTTCATTTTGTTTGGTCAAAATTGAGTAAACTGACAAATTAGTAATTAAACATTAGATATGGAAGTTAAATTTTTTAAATTTATGTTTTTTTTTTCATTTTCCACACGTTTATTTGAGTACAATAGAAATGGCAATAAATATAAATAGTATTTCCCAAAGATAATATTAAAGGGCACACTATTAAGCACAACAAAACAGTCTTCTAGTTTCTTGAGGTCTGCTATGCAGCTTGATTCCAGTTTGACGTGAAGGGTTAGCTTTTGCCAATCTCTTTGCTGCAACATGTTTGTTAATGTAGTAAGAAATCTTGAAATGACCGTCAATAGCCAATCATTAGTATCACGAAATTCAATTGGTTAAATTTCCCAAAAGCTTCCCACTTCTTTGATTGAACTAAAGGAATACTTCTTATTCTTACGGTGAACATGTGCGATGAAATCTATTTCTCAATTCAATAAAATTTCAAAGAGGTGAATAGAATCCTAAAGAATGAGAAATGTGTAAAAGTTAGATTTAATCATGCATATTCTTATTCTAAATAAAAAAAAACGTTTCTCGTACATTCGCATAGGATGGATGTATGAGGATATATGAATATCATCATTTATTCCAAATAGAATGGCATAAGACTTAGAACTCCCCAGTTGAATAAAAGCTTCTATGGCCGGTTATAAATCTTATTTGTAAAAGATCCTGTGCTTACACCCTAAAATCTTCTTACCAAGCTAAATGAAACAGATTCTTAAAAATTTCACACAAATATTATTGTTAATTATCCGAAATGAGAAGTAAAAATATTATGAAAAGTTTAAGATGATATTAATTTTTTTTACTAATACCTTTTTGCTTATGTAAAAAACTAAATAAAGAGAAATAGTGTGATATAATAATTTTTTATCCATAATATAATAACATAAACAAAACATAAATAAAAAAGTTACTAAAAACTTTTAATAAAATAATTGAATTCCTTAGTTCATATAACTTTTTTATAAACGTTTGAAATGAATTTATGATTATGATTATAGATTATTACCTCATAATCTTATTCCATTTTCATTTTGGGCAAAATAAATCTATCAATTCTTTAATTTCAATTAATAAAATAAAAGTTGAACTAGAAAATAGGTTCTAAAAGCTAAAAATATGGTGAAGAATTTCAATGATTTGGTTCATGGAATTCTTTAGAAGAACCAAAGGCAGAACATACAGTTCGACAAAAATTTTGGTTACCTATTTCATAGAAGAGCTCGTTCACATTGTGTGCGGTTTTAGCCGAAGTTTCAAGAAAAGACAAGCCATTTTCTTTGGCATATTCCTCACCCTCCTGCAATCATCAATACAAAGAACCTCATATGAAATATGAGTACCGAAACAGATTGTGTGTAGAGGTTAAGAGTCATGTGAACCTCTGAAAATTATATAATAAGCAAATCACAAAATCAAGAGAACAATTCACTACAAATACCTCATTTGTGACTTTTCTCTCCTCTTCCAAATCAACCTTGTTAGCCACCAAAAACATTGTCAAACTTGGACTTGCTGACGTGAAATGACTCAAATTAGAATCACATTATGAAGTTATGTTAAAGTCATTTGAATTAATATACAGAAAATTTGGTTCGGATATTAGTGAATAACTCTAGCCTTAGCCGAAATTTATCATGTGAAATGCACTTCATTTGGACCAACATTATGGATTTGACCATAACAAAGTATCTACAAATAATCTCAAAATCATTGTCAAATCGAAGAATTGAGTCACAACAAATTTAGTTTCCATGTTTTTAGAACTAGCAACTTATGGTGTCCATGGTAGATGTGTATGATTCAAGCTTCCAAGAGAGAAAGACCAATTTCTGAAGTAAACACTTTCATCAGAAATCCAACTCTTACAATGAATTGGATAACCATGATATAATAAGCCAAAATTTCTACAAGTTTTGGTATCAGACAATTTATATTAACCTCAATAGCTTCTAAAATTTCTTCACATGACATTTATACCTTGTCTTTGCACTTCCCGAACCCACTTCTTAGCCCGTACAAAAGAATCCTGGGCCAGAAAATACATTATTATTGAATCAGAAACGCTCATTGTAAATGTATGTACACATTAAGCAGTAGATATGTAAATAATTAAAAAAAGGAATTGTTGAAAAGTTTATCTAAACCGAACCTACTTCAAATGCTATTACCATGCTTGTAATGTCATACACAACTATGGCAGCAGCAGCACCACGATAGTACATAGGAGCCAAACTGTGGTATCGTTCTTGCCCTGCGGTGTCCCATATATCAAATTTTACAGTTGCTTCATTTAAAGACAACACCTGAGTGAAGAATGCAGCTCCAATTGTTGATTCCTGCATACATATATTAATGGTAATTAACCCATTACAATCTATGATGGCGTGAGGAGAGCCATAAAGAGGATTCAAATAATAATGTAAGAAAAAATAAAACAATAATAGTAACCTGGTACTCGGAAAATTGACCTTTGACAAATCTAAGAACCAAACTTGTCTTCCCTGTTCCCATGTCCCCAAGAAGTACCTGGAAAATCATACATCATTTTAACAACGAGCTTGCAATGGTATTATTATATGTAGCTTGAATAACTCTCTGCATGTGATCAATATAAAGTCACTAACTGAGTGAATGGTTTTATATGTAACTTGCCTCTTTGGACAAGAAGGATGGAAAATGCACACATTTCATGAACGAAAATAACACAAAAATTTAAACTCTTTGATGCAAATACATGTATGGTTTTATATCTATTAACAATTATCAATGATTATGACTCATCCAAACACAAATTTTCTTGAAGGATGAAGACAGTGGCACAAGCAGACAGAAACCATAGAAAGGGGCCAGCAGAGCACTTTTCAATGATCAAACAGACATTAAAAGGTTAGAATTTGGATCAACTCTCGTTGCTAAGTAGTACGTCATATTAGAGAGAAAAAAATTATAATTTTAATTAAATAAAAATTTAATATGATTGATTGTAGGACCATTAATTTTAAATTTGATAAAAATTTATTTTCCTTTTTCTAATATAATGATATCATGTTACTAATTAATGGCATGAGAAGATCCAAATCTCAAACAGTTTTTAGGTCACATAATAAGATATGGGTGCTTAGGATCCGATTTAGATTTTACACAAGATATTAGTTGAACTTAAATTACTAATACAAATTATTTGCTTCTCCTGTCCTAGTACATATAACATGCCAAACAAGGAGCTATTTCTATTCTTTAAATGGAGCTTATCCTCATTATATCAAATCAAAAGGGTATAAAAAAAAAAGGAAGACATACCCACCAGTTTGGCTTGCAAACTCTTGTTTCCTGTTCTCGCCATAGCTTAGCTGATCTATTCAGAAAATGAAAAGGATTTTCAAAGATTGAAAAGAGAACCCTTTAGAGAAGGCAATGAAATGTGTGTAATGACAAATTGATAGCTGGAAAACTAAGAAAATTTAAGGTGATGACATTGTAGAAGAATGGTAGTTTGTTTGTTGGACTGGTAAGTAGGCTAGTTGGTATAAAACTCATTTTTGTAATTATCCACTAATTGCATTTTACTTTTTGCTAAGCTAGTTTTTAAATTTAACGATAATAAATTATACTACAGTGCAGTTGGCAATATTATATTTAATATTCTTGTCTTTTTAAATTTTAATTATATAAAGTTGTCTTAATTTATACAACACAATGTCATGCATCCTTTATGTTAATACAGTCAGTTATATATTAAAGAAGGTAATATCAAAATAATAAGATGTATTAAAGAGATGTTTTAAAAAATTACATAAAAATTTATAAAAATAATTTATGATTCATATATTTCTTTAACTTATTTTATTAAGATTCTTGGGTAATTAATCAAAATAATATTAGAATTCAATAATATTATATATCAGATTTAGTAAAATAATATTTTTAATAATTTGTTATTAAAAAATTATCAATCTAATCATTAATTTAAAATTCTTATATAATAATAAATCAAACTTACAAAAATTTATATAATTTAAAAATTATTTGATAAATACTACATTGTTGTGCTTTATTTTAACTGTGATGCATGATTTAAAATATAAATAAATAGTTGTTTATTAAAATATATATTTATAAATGTTTAAATTGTATAAGATTTCACATATATAATCGGGATGATAATATAATATAAATTAATAGCTAAATGAAGGATTAATTTTATTTTAATTAATCAGCATTAATAGTTAAATATGTATTTGATATATACTACATTGTTCTATTTTACTTTAATTAATTTACGTTATTGTAGACGCTGTTTTATTAAAGTTGGCATTGGATCTCATTTGATCTTCATCCATCAAAATAATTTTTTTTTAATTTATCACTATAAATTTTACCGTAAAATTTATAACATAAACTCTTATATAATAAATATTTGTTGAATAAATATTTAATTAAAGAATTTATCTAAACATGCCTTGAGTCTAATATTGTCAAACTTCAATAAATATATTATAATTTAATATGTTTTGTAAATTATGAAGTGTGGTTTATGTACATTATTGAATATAAATAGAAAGGGAAGTGAACAAAAAGCGTTCGACAAAAACCTACAATTCCTTTAAAGCCTAGTTTGACTCGGCTCATTTTATAAATAGATAAGCTTAAACATGTTAAAAAGTCTTTTTAGATAAACAAATCAAGTTTAACTTTATAAAAAAATCTATTTAACTTATTCAGAGCCTATTTATATTTATATATTATATATTTATATTTATTTTAATATATTATATTTATATAATATTTATTTTAAATTTTATTTACATAATATTAATATAAATATATATATGTTTTAAACTTATTTAATAACATTTTTATTTTATAACCTTTAAATTTGTAAACTTGTTTAATCAATTATTTATATAAATTTTAAGTTTATTTATTGATTTTTTTGTTACATAGACTTTTAAACAGATTTATAGGTCGTGTAGGTTTTGAATAACAGTAAAAAAAAAAAAAAGTGTTTAGCAGGTAACATGCCACTCTAGCCTCAAAAATTTTAAACAGAATCAGACTTAAATACTCAAAACCTAACTCGACTCAATCTATTTCCATCCTAAATATAAGTATGAATTTGAATTTATCTTTTATTGAAATTAATATGCAAAAATGAAAAAATAGCTATTAATTATCTTGTACATTATAAGGTAGTTTTTAATTTAAGTAAAAATAAAAAAAATTAAAAGTATAAATAAAAAATTAATAAAAAATGTGTAGTTCATTTAAATGAAAAAACTGTGTAGGTAGGAATCAGAATTAAATTAATAAAGAAATTAAATCGGTAATTAATAAATGAGATGAAAAAATAAATCTTAATATAAATGAGGGAGATGGAAAAAATTATAACACATAAAAAAATTGAAAATAATTAATAATTATAAAATATAAAAAATATATTAAATAATAATAAAAACATTTATCACAAAAATATATTTTTATTTAAAAACAAGAATTCAAAATTATTATATAATATTACTATATTTTACGCCCAGTTTTGCATTTTAGATTTGTCAACAAGTTAATAAAAATGTTTCGTGTATACCATTTATCTTAATTTTTTATATACTTAAAAATGGATACGGTGAACAGTAAGTGTGGGCAACAACTTTCTCCTAAAGATTTTGTTTGGATAAGAGATCAAATTTAAAGGGAAAAAACAACATAAAAAATAAAAAAAAAATTATTTAAATGAGTAAAAATTAAAAAGAAAAATAAAAAGATACTTTTATTTGGTTATATGAATGAAAAAAAAAATAAAAATATAATTATATAAAAAATATTTATAATAATCATAAATAAATAAATAAAATTAATTTTTTTATAATAATTTTTTAATAAACCTTTATGTTTAATTGTAAATACTTTTATATTAAGTAATTATTATTTAAAATTAAAATAATGATTTATTATTAAAAAATATTTTATATAAAGTCAATGAAATATTTAATAACTTAAAATTAAGCTTTAATTACTATCTAAAGTTGATAAAGTAATTATTGTATTAAAACATACACAGCATTGCCTAACGAACAAAGTTTCAAAAGTGATTGTTAACCAATAAAGTTGAAATTTCAGTATAGTTAATCAAAATTTATTTTTTAAACGACTTAATTTTTATAAATTAATGGAAATTTTATTTACTTAATCCTCTAATTTGTTTAATTTTTTCGTTTTGATCTTTAGTTTTTAAAAAATTATTTTAATCTTTTAACCTTTTTGTTAAGTAAGTTTTTCGTTAATTCAGCTTTTAATACCATTAAAAAATTAAAAACCAAATCATAACCTTAACCACAATTATCTGATCCTCTTGCTTCACAGCCCAAAACTCATCATAACCCACCAATGTTCTACCATCATACAATAAACATTAGAATAATCTTCTACCAAGGACTTCATTGCTCTCCCCTTACCATTGACGACGATATGTGTGTGCATGTGTTGTATAAATAGAAGAGGAGATGATGGTGAAGAAGAAGGAGAAGAGAGGACGGAAAAAAAAAAGAGCAAGAAGAAAGAGATTAAAGAAGAGGGTTTGGAAATAAATTTTACTTAATTCTAAACTAAACATATCTAAACCTTTTAAAAACAAGGTTTGAGATTATTGTGTTTTAAAGATGTTGATGAAAAATCAAACTAAAAAATTAATAATTTTTTTAAAAAATTATAAAAAAATATTTAATATCCTTTAATGAAAACCGTAAGGGCAAGTTTGGCAGGATGCAAAAATTAAAACCAGTCTAAACCGGATTATGTTTGTGAAATGGCCAAATGGGGCACGCAATTGTCAGCTACAAAAACTTTATCCGAAATTGGAGTCAGTGCTCGTTGTCCGATTTCTACGTTCTTATCCACAATGTGAATGTGATGTGCCATCCGTTGTTTTCCACTTTCAATAACAGTTTCAGTTGAAATATATGATGCTCCTTTTATAAATGTGTTAACAATATTTATAGGAGAAAAACATATTTAAAAAATCAAATAAATCACATTTTACATCATAACATTTTTAAAATTTCTGTTATTATATTTTACTTTCTAAAATTACATGTAAAAAATATTTAAATTAAATCTATTTATATAATAATTTTTCATAATATTATTTTTTATTGTATCATTTATTTTATTGCAAATTCTATTTTCTTCTTAAATTTGAATAAAAGTAAAATATATATAAGTTTTATGGTGAATTAAAAATACTATAATAAATTTTACTACAAGTTTAGTTTTGAATTAAAAAATTTAAACGTTCTCCTAAAAAATTCAAATATTATTCACTTTACCTTTTTATTTACCTTTTTCAAATAATAAATTTCTCACTTTACTTTAAACTCAAATTAAACATATTTTTAAAAAATCGAATACTTACCCAAATACTTTTTTTTTTGTCTCGAAGTTTGTTTGGTTGTTACTCACTTACTCTCATCACCTACCTTGCTATGAGACACAAGGGCCCTTCTCTGAGGCTTGACGTTGATTGGCCTGCTCTAAAATATCTAAAATATTCATAAAATTTCAAAGTTATCCATTCTGCAATTTGTAATTTAATACTGTATTACAATTTTAGTTTTGCATCAGTTCCGTGGCTTTTATAGTTTTCTTTTCCTTCGTACATATTCAATATTTGAGACTATTTTAGTAGATCTCGGAAAGTTTAATAAAGATCTTTATAAAGTGGCATTTAAGAGATTTTCATCATGGTTAAGTAAAAGAGGAAAAATTATTCCATATATATTTTTTTTAATTCTATAAATTGATGTGTTAAGCAAGAAGGCTATATCTGTAAATCTCAATTCGAGTTTGGAAGTAAAGGGAAAAAAAAATCTGCTATGTTTGCAATCTATACGAAATCGTAAGTTTCCTACTTTTCAATGATTTTTTTCATGCTGGGATCGGGGCCCATACAAATTAATCATCACTCCGTTGATTAATTACACTATTCATACATAGTTTTTTCTTTTAAAAAAATATATATTCATACTTATTTGACCGGATAAAAATGTCGGAAGAAAATAAATAAAACGAGATAATATATTTTTTTATCCTTAAAAATATAAGAAAAAACAAACGAGTCTCAGGCTAGGTGAATTAGAAAAATAAATAGATATCAAGATAGATTCAATGTATCTTTATTTGAGGAGAGAACACTTTTACATCCATCTCATGTTTTTTTTTTCACTCAACTTTCTTTTTTATTTTTTTTAAATATTAAATTATAAATTGAGATATGATTATATATATATAATAATAATTTTATTTAAAATATATTAATAATATAAATTTTGATTTATTTTTATTTAATTACTGATTATTATATTTTAAAAAATTAATAATTTTATAATAATTATTTAAAATTATATTTATTATTAATCTTAATTAATTAATAATATAAAAATCTGTACACTAATAATATACTAAAATTAAATTTATATTTTAAAATCTCATATATATTTTTAATTTTTTAAATATTATATAATTCTTTTATTCATCCAAAAGAAATCTTAACTTTGGTCATCGTAAATTTTAATATCTTTTAAATCATCCATGTTATTATTATTTTGGGACGACCTGGCGTGAACTTTACCTATGTTATGTTACATATCATTTAAAAATATAAATAATATAATATGTATTTATCAAATAAAAAGTAATGTGATATGTGTTGATAAATGTCACATTACTAGTAAATAATAAGATTATTAATTTTTAACAGTTTTAAAATATATAACGATAAAAATTAATTAAAAATTTTGAAAGATTAAATCTAAATTTAACTATATATTAAAATCAACATTAGTTACAAGAGTATATCGTTAAATCACGTTAATTTAATTTTTTATTTAGAATATTTTTTCATATTGTTTTTCATTTTGAATAATTTAAATTTTAAATATTGATTCACTATATCAAAATTAAAGTATATTTATTTAGATAAAATAATTTTTTTTAATTTATTATTATGTTAAATAATATTTTTTTAAATTTTAAATATTATATAATAAAAATAATATATCTTATTGTAATAATTTATTTGGTTTAATCGTATTTTTTATTCTAATTTAGTTTTAGGATATTTTCCCCTCCTTTTTTACATATTTTAATTTATCATTTTTAAAATAAAATAAATATGGTTGATCATTAAATTTTTCATCCAATTCTTAACGTAAAATAATAATTAGGATTTTTATTTAATTATTAATAAAAAATATTAGCTTAAATGATGATATTTTAACATTATTAAATTATCATAAACTTATATTGAAAAAACCTCATTAGGATTCTACCTTCGAATTATAAAATCCATATTTAAAAAAATAAAAAATAAATATTTGACATAAAAATTTTAAAAAATAATTTAAATTTAAAATATATACAAAATAATAATAAAAATATATATTATGAATTATAATTTTTTATGCTAAAATTAAAATTATCAAGATCATAATGTGTACGTGAGTCCAATATAACAATTATAAAACATCTATTTATGTTGAAAATAAAAATAAATTTATAATTTTTTAATTATTTATTTAAATCTTAATTTAATTATGACTCATCCTCTAATTCGTTTAAACTAAATCATGGTTATATATATTTTTAGAAAATGAGTCCTTTTAAGGTTTAGGAATACAGAATTGATGAAAACCATTATATCACACAGGAGTGATTTAATTTATTGTATTATATTCATATAAGATTTTAAATTATATTTTATTATAGATATTTTTTGAATATTTAAACTTATTATTATTTGATGTTTTTTATAAAAATTTAAATCTTTATTTATTTTATAAATTTATATATATATATATATATTATTAAATTCTTAAATATCAATTTTATAACTTTAAGATAAAATATGCATGAGATTTTTTCTACATCAATTTAAAGTGATTGAATATCATAATTGAAGTCAACCTTTCACAATAATAACTAAATAAAAAATTTAAATCAATATCTTATGTTAATAATTAAATGAAAACTTAACTGTATATCATATTTATTTTATTTTAAAAATAGTAGATTAAAATTAAATGAAAAAAGTAAGAGAAACAAAATTACCCTAACACTAAATTAAGGGAATAAAAATATAATTAAGTTACTTTATTTTAATAACTTTATTCTCAATTTTACGAATCATATATTTAATTTTACTGAATACAGTAGAATATTTTGTCATCAATAATAAAAATATTTATCATTCTTTTTAATTTATTCTCATTTATAAAATTTATTTAAAATTAAAAATATCCGTATAGTGTTGAAGCAACTTGCTAGTTTTATTTTATTTTAAATATAATTTAATTCAAATCCAATGATAATACAATGTTTTATACCATTATATAATAGATGTTTATATCATTAAAAATTATTAATTTTATAATAATAAAATTATATTTATTACAACTTTTAACTAATTAATACTATCAAAATTATTACATCAATAATTTATTAAAATTAATTTTTTAAAATAAAAATATGATTTAAATCTTTTAATGTTATATTTATGTTTTAAATATAAGTTTTATGCTCTCAAAGATATTAAATACAATTATTTTTATTTAATATTTTCCGAGAGTATTAGGAAGATTATTACAATATTTTTAATAGACTTATATTATATGACAAAGATTAAAAAATAATTATTATATTTTTATTTAATAAAATATTTTTACCTTTTCTTTTTGTAAAATATATTACAATTAAATTTATCTAAAATGATACTTTTACCGTTTCTGTTGATCTATTATTTTTAAGGTAGCATATGATATATAAAAAACAAAAGTGATACATGATACATGGTATGACTCTGATAATCTGGTTAGTGGACCTTTCACTTTTTTATAAAATCCCAAGTCCCCACCGCTTCTGTAATATCTTTTGTTTTCGAGTAGAGTTGTCTAATATCCACTCTACCCTTCTTCCCGTGGGGCTGTGGTTACTTTTTTCTTTATAACCCAAAGTTTCAAGTTTCTACTACTCGCTTCTCACTTTCTCACTTCTCTCTTCTCACCACCTTCACCCATGGCTTCCCAGTCACAGGTTCAGACCAACCTCACCGTTTCGATATCGTCGCTGCCCAAAGGACACTGTCTCTGTTCTCCAACCACACACGAAGGCTCGTTCCGTTGCCGTCTTCATCGCTCAGTGACAGCTTCAACTTCTTCATCGTCAACACCTGCTTGGATGAAACGCTCCAAGACCACCATGCCTTCTAATAAGCCTGTCCTTTCTGTCTCTCCACAGTGACCCAACAATCATTAACCACTTTCAGAATTTGCCTACTTTCTTCTGTGCTAAATTCTATGCAAGTAGTGTTATAGTATATAGGGAGAGGTAATAATTAATTAATGTTGGGTGGATTGTGTAGAATTCCCACCAATTGCTATTTAACCTCTTTCCAATCAAAGAGTATATTGCAAATATCTTTTTCATTTTACCAAAATCCTTTCTTTCCTCTGTCTCCTCGTACTCACACAACTAATCCGAGTGACGATTTTATTTTTTCGAGATATGAATTTAAGAGGTGATTTCATAAGTAGGGAAACAAGAAAGGTGTTTGATTTTAAGTTAGCTTTAAAATTCATCTGAACAACGCCCAGATTTAGATCTGTAGCTTCTGCCCCTTGTTTTTATATCTTTTAATTATAAATTAATATTGTTAACCTTAAATCTTTCAGAAGTAGCATGATCCACAATTCTATGCGCGTGTTTTCATCCTTTTTTTTATATATTTCATCGGAGAACTGAGATAGTAATATCCGCACAGCGAGTTATCAAAATTTATTTAAGCAAATAAACTTTATTAGGTATCTGTTTGCTTTAAAAGGTAAATAAAATTAATTTTGATAAAAATAATTTTAAATTATCGAGTATTTTTAAGATGTGTGTTTAAAGTAATTTTAAATATATTTTTATACAAATATGTATTTTGTATTAAATAGTATACAAAATATTTTTTAATTGAAAAATAAACAGATACTTCCCTTGAACCTCACTCGAAATTATGGGACTACAAAGTAGAACTCCTTCATTGCATATAATATAATAGAAAGTAAACATTTTCCGTCGTAGAAGCACCATAAAGCATCCAACTGTTATGACCCTGCACGACTCCTTTTAAATTCAGGTATTCTTAATTTAACTATGCGCCAAAAAAAAAGAAGAAACTTTTAATTTAACCGAGATAAGGATAAATATTGTACGATTTCTTATAAATAGGATTTTTCAGCTAGGCATCCACCAGATCATTTCGAGGTAAAAAAAAAAATTAGAGAAGGTGCGGTTGAGAAATAATATTCGTTGGATGGTGATCACATGACTCAAATCTCAAGTTAATGCTTATAATGAAAAAAATTAGATGAATCTGAGCCGTCTGATTTTTATTTAACGGCTGAAAAATTTTCAACTATACGATTTCTAGCTTTTCGACCAGGGAGGATCCTAATTTCCAAATAGGGATTAGGGAGGGAGAATTTTTTTTAATGTTTAAATTATTAAATTTTAAAAAATTTATTATGAAAAAATTGAATTTTAATTTAATTTTGAATTAATATAAAAGGAAACTTATAATATTAATTTATTTTTATTTTTTACTAATTAAAGTAAGTGAATATTTTTTTTTGCTTTTTTATTATTATCCATTTAATCCATTTATTTATTTTTATTTTATTTTTACTCTAATTTTTGTTCATCTATTTTTTTTATTTCACTTATCATCCAAACAAATAATTGAGATTCCTTCATTTGGTTTGTTTCAATTTTTACTCATTACAATTATGTATATTTCATTCATCCTTTTCATATTTAGTTTGAATCCCAGACCCTTTATCATCACAAAATAAATAAATAAATAAATTTTATTTAATTAATTTTAATATATATTTTTAATTAAAAATAATATTTTAAAAAATTTATTAATTATTTATTTATATTTTTATCTATCATTTTATATTTAAAAATTTACAATTAATTTTTAATTAAATCTGTTATCTTACGAGCAACATTGTAACATAATCATTGATTAAATTAATAAATGATTGATTGAATCATTATACATTAAAATTTATAAAAAAAAATTAAAAGTTTAAAATACTTTAATTTTAAAAATAAAAATAAATAAAGTAATTGTTATACTTGTAAAATATATTATATATACTTATTTTATTTATAATTGTATAGGGTTTAGGGTTTAAAAAATTACTAACAATTAAATTTAAAATATAAATTTAATCATTATTTTAAAAGTAGTACCATTACACAATATTAATAAACAAATAATAGTTAAATCATAACATCAACACAGTCTAGTTTAAAATACAATCAAATATCCGATAATTTAATTTTTAAATTTTTTCAGAAGTGCACAGAAAATTTTTACATTTTGAAAATGCAATTAAAATAATTTTTAAATTTATATCCATCTTTAAATTCATATTAAAGGAGTTAATACACTGTGAAATTCAAACACCCATTTTTCATTGAAAAAAATTTAAATCTTCAGCAGCTTAGCAATGACGTGAACCATCACCTGATCAATGACGATTAATTGCTGACGAACAACAATGACCATCGTTAACAACAGATAATGAGACCAATCAGATTAGTTTGGGTGAAGAGACAAAGGATTGAAAAATTATCCCTGTTCTTGATTTGTTTTGCATCTCACGTTGATTGAGAAAATATTAGTTGTTAAATCTTAAAACTCGAACATGAACCTCAAACCTTGACCTTTCTATTTTAGATTTTTAGTTCTAATCTTTTAGAAAGATAAAGATGACATTATTTTTACGAATATCAGAGAGGTGAACTGGATCAAATTGGACCGCTCCAGCTTGGCCAATTTATTGATTTTCTCAAAACTCTTCGAGTGCACTGATTCAATCCAGTTCTTTGATCACTTAATTAATTTTAGGTTGAACCCATTTAACTAACTAGTTCGATTTGAATTTTATAATATTACTTTTTAGCCATCAATCAACTTTGCTAGTAATTTTATTAACCACATCCTTAATTATTATCCATATTTTTAATGATCATTTGAGCTTTATTATTCCACTTATTTTATCTCTTTTAAATATATAAAAAAATAGTTCTAGAAGAGATGTATACAAGTCTCATAATTATTTAATTATTTGATACTTACTTGTGAGTCTACCATAATTGTAGAGAAAAAAAATTAAGAAAATTATAATTTTAAAATTTTAATTAAAATATCATTAGCGTGTAAAGGATTTTTTAACATCATTATTTAATTAAAGATTGATATATAATTGAAGGATTTGATTTCTTTAAAATGAAAATCTTTGTTTTAGAAAATAAAATATATTTACAGTTATTAATTAAAAATCAACATTTAAGATTATGCTAAAAATTCAATACATGTACTTATAATCTCATTCATTAATTTTGTAATTTTATCGTTATCTTGAAATTTTATCGTCTAATGTATAACTCTCTTATTTTAGAGCAATCAAATGCATAACTGAAAATTAGTAGTATATTAGTCGTATAGTTTGTATATATTATTAAATTTAAAAGTAAAAATAGACTAAAAAGAATAGTAAATTTGTTTATTTATTTATAATTAAATATTTTTACTATTAATAATAAATGTTATATCAATAAAAATTTAAAAAGATAAAATTCTTAAGATCAAGGATTAAATTAAGGAAAAAAAATTTAAATTCATGATATATAAGTTTTATTAATATGATACATTAAATTTTTTAAAATTAAGACCGATTAAGATCATAATACTTTAAAAATTTTATTTATTTAAAAATATTTTTAAATTTATTATAATATTAAACTTCTTAAAAATATAAAATTAAATGTACAAATATGAAAAATAAAATATTTAGGCTAAAAAATACACAATTTAATAAAAATGAAATATAGCTTATGAAAATATTTCATTTAAAAATAAAAAATAAATTGAATATATAAAAGTAAAGAAAATAGCAGGATGTGAAATTGTTGAGATAATGGTATTTAATTAATGAATTAAAAATATTATGAAGCCGTCCTTTATGGCAGTCAAGTGGACGTTGGTGGCGGGTCTTCAAACTCACTCTTTCCTTTCTCTCTTTCGCTGAAATTTCTTAACTCCTCCACCATCCGTATTTTGCTCCTTCACTTCACCAATATATAACATCTCTTCCACCTTTCACTCTCCAGATACCTCACATTACTTCTCATTTCTCACTGGTCTCCCAATTTTCCTTCCTCAATTTCCCCCAAATGTTGAAAATGAGGGCATTGACGTCTTTATATTTCTCAATTCTCTCGTTGGTGCTCTTTGTCATCTCTGGTTTCGCCCAAACACTCGATTTTACTCCTTCCTCTGCACCTTCTCCTACCAGCGATGGTCATTACTCCAAACTGTGCCTTTCAATTTCATTTTTTTTCTTTCGCCAGATTCTTCATCGTTAAAGTGCTAAAATTTCTTTTTTTTTTTTTATATATATATTTTGTTTTTAAATGCAGGCACTGCGATTGATCAAGGAATTGCTTACGTCCTCATGCTGGTGGCTCTGGCAATCACATACATGTTCCATTGATTTTTCATCTACTTCAACTCTAATTATTTCCACAATTTTTTTCTCTGAATATATTTACTCGATGAAAATTGAAGATTTTTTTTTTTTGCAATTTATTTTTGTATGAAATTCGGATGCTTTAATACAACGATTGTTGGAAAGGAATTTGTCAACATGATATTTTCATCTTTAGGGAAATTTTGAAAGAAATATTATCGAACGTTATTCATTCATTAAAGAGTGATATTCTTACGTCTTGTTTAATTTTGTTTGTGTGATGAAGAATGAAAATGTTGCTGTTCATCTTGTCGAGTTTTAAATGACTACATCGTTTTACAGTTATGATATGATTCAGCAATAGATATTTGATTAAAGTGTATTTTTTAATATTTATCATAAACTCATGATGTATTGTGAAAAGTTTTTATTGTTCAAATCTCGTATAATGGTACCCAAAAAAAAGTAAGGTATGATCCGTTTGTGAATCACGATTTTCTGCAAATTTTTAGAACAAATTGCAGAATATTCTCTCCCTTAGAAATTTTAGATTTTAGGATAAAATATTAAACTTTAATAATGTGCAATAAAAGTTTAGCATTATTAACTCGCAATTTTTGAAAAAAAAAATCTATTACCTTTATTTTAAACTGTACAAGGTATAAATTTATTGATTTTTTTTTGTAATTTGATTATTGACTCACATTTTTTAATTATATTCTTTCTCATATCATTTAAATTTAAAAAATATTTTTGAAAAAATAATTTTAATACACCGTTAATTAATTATAAATAATTATATATATACTTTATAAAATAATCATTTTATATAATCACAATTTATAATTAAATAAAAACTAAAAAATATATACTTTGATTAAATTATTTTTAAAAATATTAAAAGCACATATAAGGTGTAAGTTTAACAGTATCTTCCATTAAGTTTGAAACTGTGCAAGGTATACATTTATTTATTTTTGTTAATTTGATTGTTAATTCAACTATTTAAATCACATTCTTTCTAATATAATTTGAATTTAAAAGTATTTAAAATTTAATTTAAATTACTGTTGGAAATATTTCTATACATAATTTTTTAAATAATTAATTTATATAATAATTTATAATTAAAAAAAAATTAGAAAATTATACACATTTTAATTAAATTCTTTTCAAAAATATTAAAACCGAACATATCTTTGTCCGGATAAAAATAAAATCACACGTATCTTTGAATTAACTTAAAAATATCATTGGTAGGGATAATATTCTTTAAGATCTGAGTTGTGAGAACGTAATCATGTACCATAATTTATTGGAGATGTACCATTTATTATTTATCCTAATAATTTTATAATATAATACATACAATCTAATTTTTTTCTCATATTTTATATCTTATATTTCTTTCTCTTTACTTTCACTTATTATATTTATAATTATACATTTTTTGTAATATATCTATCTTTTTTCAGTTCATTATTATTACTCTTCCGTTTGATGCATTTCTCACCCAGAGAATGCTATCTTCCATGAAAATGCTCTTCCTTTTGCTTCCCTTTCTTCACTTCCTTCCTTTTTCATCCATCCGTTCTTTGGAGATGCGGTTTTGCTTTTTCTGTGCTGTGATAGTTGATACTTAATTTTATTCTTTTCGGCAAGGGTTAGAAAGAAGGAAATAGAGTAAATTGACTTAAAAAAACCAATTATATGCAATAGGAAATTATCTGCATTCAATGCATTTTATGAATTTACAAAACCACTCCATAGTTCACACAGGAAACTGACTTTAAAAAATAGAGGAAACAAACGCTCACGTATACTATTTTAGCCAAGTGTCAACAAATCCCCTATCAACTCTGTTTCTTGATTTGCAGGGTAGGTTCATGCATTTTCTCGCATTTTTATGTCTGAGTTCAATTCAATCTCATTTTGGTTTCTTCATCTAACGTTATTGGACTATTGGATTGAATGAACCCTTAATTCCACTTACCATTGATCGGAAAGGCATCACCAAGCTGCAAGGTTATATACCGTAAATGAGAGATGCTAATAATCAGGGGAAAGCATTTGAATGGAGTAGCGAGTGGAAAGCATTTTTACACCATTTCCTTTTTCCTTTTTCCTTTTTTTTTTCTTGCAAGTGGAAAACGTGGAGATGATGTACATAACGTAAGATTGCACATAAATAAAGCTGAAATATATTATTAGAATTTTAATTAACGGTGCTTGTCCAAGTTGCAGTGGCAAATGCTGCTCAATATCGCTATCCAACTGGCATATGCTTGATAGAGTGCAATATCAAGGGAACCGGAACTTAGTTTCAGAAGCTTGATGTCTCTAAATGAATTATATAAAAAACAAAGAAAATTACATCAATGCTGTACCAAAACACAGTTCCACGTGGCAATGCATTATTGACATGCAGTCTGTCACGTGCATCACGTGCTTGAGTTATTACTATGCAGAATATGATCCACATAATCAGGGTAGAAAAATTTGGTGGCGCAGGTCTTGGGTTTGGGTGTTTTTAATTTTTAATTAAAGTGAGAGATAGTTTTGTTCTGTTGAGGTTAGCTGGTTAGCTTTTACTTTGGCAAGTGAAGCCAAAAAAAGTAAAAACAAAAAAAATTCTAAGATTAAAGAATAGCCAATCCACTCTCATTTCAAATCCAATATCATGTGCTTATATTCTGAAGTTTTGTCACTTCTCACCTTCTTGCTTATTTACATACACTCTTTAGCGTGTGGCTTTTAGCTTCCCGGTTTCAGACAAAGCTGAAACCTTTGTTCTGGTGCAGCCATGGATATCAAAACTTGGCGCAGTTCTGGAAGGAGAACCATCCAATTGGGAAGGTGTCACAATGAGATTGAGCATGTAAACTCGATATCAGCCACTAGATCAACTAAGTTGAGGTGGAAATTGTTGTGGATGAAGCTCAAGAAAGAGAAGAAGAAGCTTTTTCAGTCTGCATCACACTTACATGTTCCTTATGATCAATACACTTACTCTCAGAATTTCGATCAAGGGACTGCACTTGATGAACCAGAAAATCTGTCTAGGTCTTTCTCTGTTCGGTTTGCTGATCCTTCTGGAATACTTGTAAAAAGGAAAGGGTAGTATTTCAAGGCAAGGCTAAGAAATTTGAAACCTTACTATCTGTTTACAATGATAAATACCACATAATTATGTATCTCTTTGTATGTGCAATTCATCAATTGTTACAATCGCTTAAATGCATATTTATATAATTCAAATTTGGCTTGAATGGTGTCTTTATACAACCTCAGGATTGTAGGATACAATTTAGGCAAAGCTTAAATGATATCCTATGTATTTTTAATATATTCAGTCAAAATTAGGGTATTATTTTAGCAATTTGTGTCAATCTAATGATCTATGATGCTGAATTTTATTACGTGAATTATTGGTGTTAAATTTTAATTGCAGAAGAATACTAAATACACATTTGACATTGCTGTCAAAATTTGTGCATGAAGTACTTTCTCCTTCTACAAGTAAAGAATATATCTGCCACGCTCATGCCTTTAGTTAATTTCCTTGATGAGATATAGGGGGTTGGGGCATAAATGAAGAACGTTAAATAGTATAATATCTGCATCGAACTTTGGTGTTGTCAGTAATTTGGGTGTTCATACTCCTTTTTTCTTCTTTTGTTGTTTGATCTGATCAAAGGAAAAGTGTGAGTCTTCAATAAAGTATTTAAATATCTCTTCCCCGACTAAATCTTGAATTATAAAATAAATGTAATGAATTATTTTGCTGCAAGCCATAAAGTCAAGTTGCTTGTGGAAGCTCCAAATCCAAATGAGCCAAAAAGGAAGTCACTGTCATTAGGTTTATCCTCGAAGAAGCTAGAAAACCCACCAACTGGGGCGTACTTAGCATACCAAGGGGCACGACCTCTCTGTTTTTTTTAACTTTTCAGAACAAATGTAACAAACAGAAAACCTAGCCAATAACAAAATAACATCTTAATCATTATTTGCCATCAAAGGAAATTAAGAAATGTATTTCGCTAGGACATTGCCCAACTTTCATCCTTTGTTTATTCGAAGCAGTAAACTTAGCTTAAAATTTTCAGATTGTGTTCTCTGGGAGTATGAAGCTGCAGGAGAATTTCAGAAGAAAAAAAAATTTGGAGAAGAAGGAAAGTAACTGTTAAACAGCAATTTATCTCTAACTTAATCATTTCATTTTTTAAAACTAACAAATTTAAATTATATCCACTGTCGTATTCAATTTGAATTGAAAGTTGACTGTAGATGCCACCTGTTATACCTGAAATAGTTAGGATACTAAAAGTTCTGAGAGTGGCAGCAAAATAAAATCGGGGCGTAAACTCTCTCATGTTAACAAAACCATAATCACATGTTTTGTTAAGTAACAGCATTTGTTCTTTTCTAGTTGGGTGGAAAGCCATGTTCCTTGAAACACAGAGTGACTAGTCTTATTGCCTAATGAGCATTTCTTGAAATTTGAATTTCGTCTTCCACTTACTCTTCGTGAAGATGTGCCTCTATATCCTCTTCCTCTTCCTTCTCCAGTCATCTGCAGAATTAGGTAGTATCTTTGATTCTTAAAAAAATGCTCCCCATTTGTTTCTCTTGTTGAGATAACAAAGAGAAAACTTTATTGATGCCAGGTAGGGGATTCATCAACATGATCTCAACAGTATATATTGCTCATTGAGTCCTCTCAGAAAAGCATATGACATAGTCATTTTCCCTGTAGGACTTTACAGTAGAAAGAGCAGAACAAATGCACTTAACAACACAAGAATATTGAAGTATGAGTCAAAAATTATCCGGTTCTCGCCATAATCCTTTCAAGTGAGTGAAATAATTTTCAAGAGATTAATTACCCTGCTTACAGGTACACATTTCTTCTTGCAATTCAGTGATTTTGAAAACATCACCTTGATAATACCTTTCTTTCAAATCTTGCCATATCTCAAAAGTTGCTTCCATCCATAAAATGCTTTGGACTATGGAGTGTTGCATCAATTCCAAATACCAAAGGTTGGGATCATATTTCTGGTTTGACGAGAGTGCCATCAATGAATGATAGTTTGTTTTTGGACTTGAGGGCTATGATAACATTGCGGAACCAAGAATGATAATTGTTTCCTGTTAACTTTATAGCAACAAGGGAAGCATAGGATTTTCATTTGGATGCATGAATAATGGGGATGATGGATCAAAAGAATTGTCCAAATACACGGCAAAGAGAATCCAATAATCAAAGATCAGAAAAGTTGTGAAAGAGTAGTGGAGCTCCTTGCAAGGGAGACTCTTGATACCATGAGAAAAGTCTTATACCTCCCGTAGAGAAGCATGAGAAGAAAAATGAGACTTCATATCGTATATGAGCAAAGAATTACAAGAAGAGAAAAAATATTACATAGAAAATCATCTTCTACACTATCTATATACACACATGTATAACCCCGCCTATAATAAGTTACTTATAACCGACTAACTAACACTTAATCAGTGTCATTTAACCTGCAAAATTTTTTATATCAGACAACAGTGTTTGTCTAATTCTTGAGCAAAATTTCAGCATTTATATAGCAACTACTCCTTTACAATTATTCTTCATAATTTAGCAATTTTTAATTTTTATTTTAGAAAAATTTAAATTAGGAAAAGATGATTATACATACAAGTGTCTTACCTTAAAAAAAAAAAAAGGAGAGAGTACATACTATATATATATTCATAAAACTTTCACTAGAAGAGTTAATCTAATCATATTATGCATGTTCTCAATTCAAATAAAATTACCTGCTATGTAAAATACTTATTGATCTAATATGGACAAAGAAGGTTCATGTATCAATTTAGATGCTACAAGAATAGTGAACAAAATTGTTACTTTGTTGAAGAATTCAAGGAGCAGGGTTAGTAGTTGCAATGACTCTCCAACAATTTGAAGTCCCTTTTTATTTCATCGTAATAAAAATAGTCAAAATTATTTACACTTTGGTTATTGAATAAAGTTTTCGTATAAAGATATGATATGGGTAAATCACCGTGAAACAAGAGGAAGATCTGTTATTCTTTGGCAGAAAATTCTAAATCTTCAAACTTCTAGAAAAGGAGTAGCAATTGGACCGGAAGATGGTATATGAATTGGATCTAATTCAAAGAATTATAGACCTAAAATACTTTGTAATCCTAAGAAAAATTATATTAATGTAAATACTAAAATTAATCCTCCGAAAATGCAAAATATATCAACTTAATCTTTAAATATTTTAAACACCAACTTTATTTTTTTTAATATTTGAAATTAGTAACAACTTAGTACTTCACTTGTTTATTATTTTACATTAGCGTAATGATTGATTTACATAAAATAATTATCTAACATTTATCTACATCTTAAATTTAATGGCTAGTAATTTTTTTTTACAAAAATATAAAAAATATCGTAAGATAGAATAAAATAAATATAATATATATTTTATATATACAAGAATCATTGTACTTTACGTTATAAAAAAAATAAACCGATATAAAAGAAATTAGAGAATTAATTAGTTCATTTAAAATTTTTATCAATTTTTGTTGGGCCGGTTATATTTCTATATCAACATATTCAAAACAAAAAAAAAAAAAGGATTAATACTTATCGGTGGCCTTTTGTTAATAACCCACCTGTAGACTCACTTAATGGTTGTTAACATGTTCGGACGCTGAAATAAGATCACTACTCAGAACATACCAAACAAAATGGAGCTAACAACTCATAAGCAGCCCGAGTCCCGACCAGTCAATATGGGCCTATTTAAAGAGAAGGCCCATGATAACCCATGACAACAGCATCACTATGATTCCAGTGATACGACGCCGCTGTGTACGTATGAATGTCATCCATTTTCTTACCTGTTAGGAAAAAGTGAAATAAATGAAACACACTTGAAACCTCCCGTGTGGGAACGTGGAACATGAAGCAACGCAAGTTCTTCTTCTTCTGAATGGATTGTTAGGGTTTTTCATTTTGTTTTCAGAATACAGTGCAGCACTCTACAATGGCGACCGAACTGGCAACAACCTCGGACTGCGTTCACGAATTCTTCGATGAACTGGAAGCTCACAAGAACATCCTCGACACATGCACCAACCTATTCACCACCCTCTCCACCCACTTCTCCTCCCTCCAAGACTCCGTCTCCCAGAAATCCCAATCCCTCGATTCGAAGTTCCAAGCCCTAGAATCTCGCTCCAAAGAAACCCTCCAATCCCTCCACCACCGCGAGAATTCCATCCCGGAGCGCGAGTCCGCCGCCGCCTCCCGCATCGATGAGCAAAAGGAAGCTGCACTCGCCGACCTCCGAAACCCCCTTCCGGCGAACCCCGAACTCTCCGCCACCTTGAAATCCCTGACGCGGAGGATGGACGCGTCGGCGTTGCTAAGGTTCATCGTTTCGAAGCGGAAGGAATCGGCGTCCCTGAGGGCAGAGATAGCGGCGGCGATAGCGGAGGCGGTGGACCCGGCGAGGCTGGTGCTGGACGCGGTGGAGGAGTTTCTTAAGAGCAAAATGGCGAAGTCAGGGGTGACGGATAAGAGGTGGGCGTGCGGGCTTCTGATTCAGGCGTTGCTTTCGGAGTCTCGTGAATATTCTAGAAGGATCGTGGAGAGAGCAGTTGGGGTTGTGGAGCTGTGGAAGGGGCAGCTGGAGGGGGAATCGGAGAGTGGTGCTGCGGAAGTGGTGATGTTTCTGCAGATGGTGGTGTGTTTCGGGTTGCGCTCCAGGTTTGATGAGGACTATTTGAGGAAGTTCGTTATGGAGTTTGCTTCTAGAAGGGACATGGCCAAGCTTGCTGCTTCCTTGGAATTCGGGGACAAGATGATAGGTTCCTCTTTTCTCTCCTCCTCTGCTTGGAACGTTTTGCTTGAATGCTCCTCACATGCTGTTACATTTGCATACATTGCACTTCTGTGCTGCTTCTGCCGCATTTATAATGGCCTGATGGAACTTCTACTGTGATGACATTGGTTAAATGTGGTTTTGTTTCAATTACTTTTGTGAATTAGAGCCAAAACATATGCATGGTTTATTCTTTTTTGGTTCTGATGGTTACGACACTGCTTACTTATCTTTGTGTTCTTTTGCCTTTCTTAATCAATAATCTGTTGTCTGGTCGAGTAACATTTTAGGATGTACCTTTTCCTTTTGTCACTCTTTTCTTTCAGTAAGAGGGGAGAGGGGAATGCTGTGGGAGGTGGGTAGAGGACGAATGCCTTTGTTAATTTTGAGTGCTCTTATTGTAAGAAGTGACTAAAGACAAATTAGTCCGAGTTTGAGCTTTGAGCCCACAGCGAAAAGCTCGCCATTGTTAGAACCCGTAGAGCCTTAGAGATAAGATTTAACTGTTATGATAAAATTTATAGTCCTCTTCCGCAGACCAAGGCAGAAGGGTTAACTGAACTCCCACAGGTTTCACTGCTTACAAAGAATTACAGAAACTCTCAGTCATAGATGTTTAAATATATTACCAATTCAATGCATTTTGAAACATTAGCACGCTTATGTGGAACTTCTGTATATGCGTTTATAGGATAATGCAAGGAACCCCCTTCAACTATGGGTGACCAGTAAATACCCTCCTGGCTGATCTGGAACTTAGCCTAACATTTTGGAGGGATGAGATGTTATTTCAAACTAGTCCTTTTTTATACTCACATTTCATCATATTAGAAGTCAGTAACAATGAAGTTTTCCCTTTGTTCATAGCAATTAAGGTCAAAGAAATATGGATAAGGACAACTGTTAAAAAGGGGAAATTATTTATACATTTCAATGGCTGAAAAGTATTATCAAAGCTTTTCCACCAGTCCCCTCCCCCCAAGGTTCCTACACTGCTCACTCTGTACTTTCTCAGTCCCTAACATCTGTCCATGACCCCCCAGAAACATGTGCAGAGCATCTTCTGTGTACTCCCTCATCCAGTAACTTAACAGAAAATAAGACTCACTTTAGGGCAGGTGATCCCTTTCACCCTCTTTGGCATCTGAAACAAATCCAGGCTTCCTGATTTTTGTTTTGCCCTTTCTGAGTACTGATAACAAAATCCCATTTCCACCCCCAATTATCTATTTGCAAACCTGGATGTGCCCTTCTGCAGCCATTCCTCTGGAAACTTGCATTTTGTCTGAGTTGATGGTTTCCAGTGGTGTTAGTGTCAATTATGATGAGAACCTTGTCTGCACCGTTAACAATGGAAGGTGAATGTTGGGTCTGTCTGTGGCCTGTGGCAGTGGGTGGAAGGAAGAGGAGGGAAATGAGGAAAGCTGAGCTTTTATGGTGTAGCAATGGCAGAGATGGGCTGAGAAAAAGGGGAGTATTGTAGTAAGAAAGGATAGCTGTAAAAAAATTGAGGCTAGTGTTGGAAAATGGTGAGGATGGACTGAAAAAAAATGTGTACTAGGTCATTTAAGGTTCACATGCCCTCGTGTGAATCACTTTCCATTAGGGTATTGGATGGAGAATTAACACTTAACTGGTGTTCTGCACACATTTCTGACAGTTCCCCTGGTGTTGTCTGGTGTTCCCTTTTCTATATTCATTGGTATTAAGAGGGAGGAGATTCTGATACACCCTAAGAGATTGTTATAGAGAGCAAATTTAGAACAGGGCTATAGGATTTTGGGTCATCAAAAGGAGCTTATTGAAATTTAAATTATTTTCTTAAAGAAGTTTACTTGTTTCTTAGAAATAGATTTTATTGACTTGGTTCTGATTATTTTTTCAATGTTGGTTCTGCAAATTGGTATATGTTAACAAGCCATGGCCTCTCACATGTCTTGTATTACCTTTCTGCAGCTCCTCATCATCAAATGTCTTATATTTCCAGAAATCTACCTCAATTTTTCCGTTACACCTATCCTTGTAGACATGTATGCGCTTAACAGAGTTAATTTTTCTCTATAATAAAGCAGAAGCAAGAAGGAGATCTAGCCTAAATCAATTAGTAAGAGAAATTCAGATTATGTTATCACACATACAGTTTTAACTTGTTTCTGATTTATTTGACACTGTCGTATTTATACACTTCTCCATGCAATAGAGATGGCAGATTTTTATTAGATATGTGATTCATTTTTGGGCCATATACACACGTGCATGACCTCATAAAAGCAACTGATTTATGCAGATATTATAGATGAATTAATTAAAAATGGCAAAGAGATAGAAGCTATCTATTTTGCTTCAGAATCTGGTTTGACTGAAAGATTTCCTCCAATCAACCTGCTCAAGTCGTATCATCGGAACTACAAAAAGAATATTACTACCATATCGAAAAAGGGAAACAACAATCAGGCTGCAACGGTCTGGATAACTGCCTTTCTTGTTCAGTTGCTTATACTGTGTTTATAATATCCTCCTGAATATTGGCCTTTGATGGATCATATTCTTATATCTGTCTGTCATTTTTTCAGGATGATTCAAACACTTTGGAGCTAAATTGCATTAAGGCTATAATTAAATGTGTAGAGGATCACAAGCTTGAATCAGAATTTAGCCTTGATAATTTGAGGAAGCGAGCTACCCATCTGGAGAAAACCAAGGCTGAAAGGAAGAAGAGTTCATCATCCGGAAGTAAACCTCAGAACAAACGAGGCAATCGAGGCAGTGGATCCAGCTCTTCTCGCCCAGCAAAATCAGCCAAATATAGTGCACACTCATCATCTTTCAGTCGCAGGAATCTGGCACCTTCTCTACAGCCCAGTCCCAGTGCAAGATTTTCTGGACCGTTCAACTACCCGAGCCAGACCATATTTGATGGTGCAACTGCTAATCCTTATGCTACTTACGGAACTTCTCATACTCAAAGCTCGACTGGAATAACACAACAGCACTACCCCCTTCCTGTTGACAATTTGGGCCCGTCTGGTTACCGATCCGGTGGTTCTTATTCAGGACAGACTAGTTACGGCATATATGATTACGGAAGTACTGTTCCTACAACTTATCAACCACCATACACAATTGATCAAACCAGCTACAGAGGATAAGTTTACCTCTGTCTCCCTTACAATCATTTTTCTGCCCGTTGTCTCCTTTTCATGCTACTTTCGTCCTTTTTTCCTCTCGTTTTGTGCATGCCAAAATTGGAAATAAAACAGGTTTCTGGGAATGTATTTCTTCAATTACATGGATATATATGGTGCCAATGAAAAAAAGTTCTGTTTGTTTGTTTGCCTGTTTATTTATTATTCTAAATTTTCCTTTTTGAAAGTAATTAATTTCCATTTCTTTTTCTTCTTTTTTTGGTGGGAGTATTCCATACAATCGCCAAGCTATTAGTCTGAGATTAGCTTCGTCTTTTCCTTTTTCCTTTATTTTTTTCTGCTCTATTTTCTAAATTCCATGCCGTTTCAGTATATCGCCTGGTTAGCCTCAAACAGAACTGGTAGGGGGTAAAATGCTTAGTTGATCTGTTTTGCTTTTAGTTTTTAATCACAATAAAATGCAATCCATGTATTCATTACAATGAGGTTTGGAGCAGTATAATTACAACTCGATTCAAACGATGAATATGTTGTTTATGTTTAATATATCTTAAATAAGATTTTGAATGAGTTTTACATATTAAAGAATTTTTTGTTGGGAGAGTTAGTTTTAAGTTTAATTGAATTTTTCATCTCTTTGATTTAACTAATGTACTATTTTAGTTTTTAAAGTATTTTTAGTAATTTTAGTTTTTATTTTAAAATTTAATAAATTTGGTTCTTTAGTAATTTTTTATTTAAAATTTTATAATTCTTATATTCATTAAAAATGTTACTATAAATTATTTTTATTTAAAATTTACTAAAAAAATATTAAATTTTATTTAAATAAAATTTAAAAAGTTTCCTCTTTAAATTTCAGTTTTACAGCTTATAAATTTTTTAAATTCTATTAAATTTCAACAGTTTTATTTTTAAAATTTCAAAATTATAATACACTATTATAAATATTTTCAAAAATTTTAGAATCTAATTTAAAAATATAGAAAAATAAATTTGTTAAATTTTAAAAGTAAATAAATTAAAATTATTTTTTAAAATTAAGAGATCAAAATTATACCCAGATTAAATTAGAGGGATAAAAAAGCTAATTAAATCTTAGTTGTGTAATGTTATTGATGTTTTCAATTTAAATAAAATTAGCTTTTGTAAAAGATTTCTTGTTTAGAAAAAAAAAATGAAATTACAATTTGTAGTTGTGTAAAATGCTTAGTTGAGAAGGGTAAGATTTATTTTGATAATTCCAACGCCTTGAAAATTATTAAGGTCTAGCAGTTCATTAGGAAAATATGTATAGTGGAGATCAAAACATATATTTATTACAGCAATTATCATAAACATTCATTAATTTATTATCTGTTCATTTATTACAAATAACTGAGTTTTACCGTAAAATTATACAATACTCCACGATCTGTTTTATGTAAGAATTTATACCAAGCTTAGTTGAGCTTTAAATTTAAAGAACTTATCGTTTAGTTATTCAAAGTTCTTTTAAAAATTTAAAAGAAACTTATTAGTAGTTCATGCAATATATGTGTTTTATTTTAAAATAATTATGTATGTGTATACAATACAATGATCAATGAGTAAAGATCAGTATCTTTGTGTGTAAATACATAATGTGGATAATGACCGTCTAACAACTTCTTATATGATAAATTTGAAGTATATAAAACACGTTATATATACAGTTGCAGATTGATCAAATTTAATTTAAATAGATATTACAAACTAATTGGTTTGAATTTAATTAGATATATTAATATGAGGTTAAACATTTAATTTAAATTATGAATAAAATAATTATTTTTAAAAATTAAAATTAAATTATAAAAAAACTATACATGTATTTATTATGATTTATCACGTGATTTTTTTTATAGAATTTTAATTTAGCATGCATTTGAATAAATAACTTAATAAAGTGTTTATTAAATTTTATTAGATTACATTCAAGAAAACGTTGAGTTTTGTAAATTTGATGATCACACTTATTAAAAAGGTTAGTTTTGTAAATTTGATGATCACACTTATAAAAAAGGTTACAGAGAAATTTATTTTAATAAATTATATCCAATAGCTTATTAAATTAAACTAAAAAATACATAAAAATCATAAATTATTTTTATAATTTTTATCAGATGTCCTTTTAATATTAATAATTAATTCACAAGTTGAGAAGATATGATCAGAGGACATTAAATATGTTCTTGGGCATTAGATAATTAACACAGTTCAGTTTTTTTTAATTATTATCTTTATATTGGGACAGCGGCAGCATAAATTTATTTTTATTATATGCTGGTTATGTAAAACAAGGACACTAAAAACAAAAACTATGTCTATGTGAAACATGTATTAGACATTTTAAAAAATAAAGAGAATGCTATAAGATATCCGTTGCCACGGAAGGGTCAAGTTCAACTCATCTGTATAACTTCTTTTAGTTTTGTTGTTTAATATATCTGTTCCATTGTTTGCGGGCAATATTTTCCATGGCGAAAGCTACAACCTAACCTTGAACCGTGAAGCCCATACAAAACGATCAAATTCATAAAATAACACGCAATCTGATCCCTCACGCAACAAATTATGTGAGACATAAATTTGTGAAGCCTCGTATGAACATCTCCTTCGACAAACTGAATTAGCTTGCCTATATGACAAATTATTGTTTATTGTTAAACATACAAGCAAATATATCATGGTAACCGTGATTCATGGGCTAAGACTCTAAATTGAATTAATTAAATTTTATTTACTTAAAATTCATCAATCAAAATGTTAAATTTTACTTAAAATATATAAAATCACGGCTCATATTACCTCTACAAATATCATTAATTACTCATACGATTGCCATACTCTTTCTCTCTCTTGTTGGACAGCCCAAGAGGATACAAGTCGCCCCCTGACGTGCCGGTTCGACGCCCCATCTATAATATTCTTTCCCTAATATTTTTTAATAAAAATCTATTCATTAGTGAAATTTTGATACCTTAATCTTTTAACAAATTAAATCTAAAAAAATGTAAATAATATTTTTTCAGATTTAATTAATTAAAAAATAAAATTATAAATATCAGAGTAAATAGTGCATAATTCTATATGATGCACTTAACAATTTCTTTTTTTAACTATTTATATCTAAGAAGAAGATGAAACATATATTTCAACGTTTGTTGCAAACCTGGCTCCCAAAATCTCAGGTTGACGTTTCTTTTGATAAACTTGTGAGCCTCCCTCTAGCTGGCCGAACCTCACCCTAGAAGTCAGAGCTATTTGAAGATGACACAATTGTTTAGTTATTCATTTTCTTGTTTCTTCACTTAAAAATATATTAAAGGGAAGAAAGATTATTCGGTTTCCCATACCCCATACCCTAATTTGGTTGACATGCCTATCCGTATAGACATCAAAAGCTATCACAAAATATCATATTCATATTTATATTTTACAGAGCATGAACTTACTCCAATGTATTGAAAGGACCAGTCTCTTATAGTCATTTCATTAGACTGTTACCGGACACTAGTTAGGTACCCACCAGAAGCAAAGGTATCAACAGCGAGTTACACATTAGTTTCTTTTGTTGGTACATTATCTAAAACAATAAATTTAAAATTTAAAATTATCATGTAAAATTATTCTAATTTTTAAATTTTTATTATTAAATTAATTTGAATAGTTTAAAAAAATAAGTTAAAATAAAAAAAAGGAAAATATTTTTTTGAATAAACAAAAAAGAGAATGTAAAAAAATTGATAATAAAAAATATTTTATTGTAATTAAAAGATTAAATTAAACTTAATTTTGTTATTAATATAATTTTTTTAAATTCTAATAGTTTAAACATTAAAATAAAAAAAAATAAATCCTTTCCTCTTAATTCTTCCTTTTTGAGGAAGATTAAAAAATATGTAAATCTTAAAATATAATTCTTTCTTTCATATTTTTATGATTAAGTAAATATAAAAATAATATTTTATTTTTTTTAGTTTTCTTCCCTCTTAATTTCTTCTATATAGCAAACAAAGCATAAAGAGGAATGATGGATGGAAAAGTTAAGATGTTTGGACAGTTTGAGGAATGAATAAATAAGGGAAGTTGTGTGTGATAGAGATTTGAGTATGGAATGCAACAGTAATTATGCTTGATGATGGATCTTGTTGCCTCCGCCATGGGTTGGGTTTAAGAGATAATTAAAGTATCACTCGTACGGACTAAAAAATTAAAAATTAAAAACTTATCACAATAAATTGCATAGACATATTATAAAGATGACATGATATTATTAAAATAAATGGTATTAATTTGTTGACCTTGTTATAGAGGAATTTTTAATCCCTCAATTTTATAGGGTATAGAAGTCTCATGTCTTAATTGGACCTTATCTCCAAAATTTTTACTGTATGTTACAATTACAATATGAAATTTTAAATAATTTAAACTTTAGTTAATATCTAATAATAAGTATCTAATATTTTAATATCTATTATAATAATAGATATCTAGTAATAAATATTTAGTTGTATTTAAATATCTTAAAATAAAATTATATAACAAAATATTAATTAATTTAAATTGAAAAAATTCTTAAACTTAATTTACCTTACAATAACTCAAATTATAAATCTCACAGCTGAATTTGTAAAATTTACTTTTAACAATATGATTTTCCAAAAATTACACCTAACGTCAATTGATATATCACCCCTTTTGTTTTATCCTTTTATGATATTATGGCGCAATATAAAGACCGGTTGTGGCATTTGTACAAGTCTCTACCCCTAACGTCTCATTCTGCTCTCTCTCTCTCTCTCTCTCTCTCTCTGCTACGATTCATTAGCGCGCACACACAAAGATGACGAGCATTGCTAATGGCAAAGCTAACTCCGTCAACAACATCCCCACCATCAAGTTCACCAAACTCTTCATTAATGGAGATTTTGTTGACTCCGTGTCAGGTTAATATTATAAACCTCATACCTCAACTATTTACACTTTCTATCTCTCATTTAATATCTATTTTCCCCTTTATTGGCCTGTCTTTTCTGCTTCTTCTAGCTTCTCCGCTCATCTTTCTATTCCTTTTATCATTTGTTCCGTTCATGTATTATGCGTATCAAAATGATTACCTCAATTTCAAAGACGTTATTTAACCTTCCAATAGTGTGTGTTTGATTTCGATCTGAACAAAAGTTTATTTCTCGTATGTTCAAACTATAATTTAGAGATTATGTATGATTGGACCGGAATTAAAAGTTCCTAAAATTATGTTTGAAGGTATAAATATGATTTGAAACTTTTGTGTAACATGTTTAATAATTTTATCATAGAATTGATTTTTCTTCTAAACATACATTTGAATAAACATGATAAATTATAATTTTTACATTGATTTAGAAATTTATATTAAATTTTATTACATACTTACTTTTAAAAAAATTAAACATAAATCATTTTATTTCAAATTTATTTTCAAATAAAAGATTCACAAAATCAAGTTAAATCAAAAATCAATTTTACAAAGACTGTCTTAACTCCCAACAGAGTCATGACTCATGAGGCAAGGTAATTAAAAAAGGCAAAATTTGCTAAGAAAAAAGGCACTTATCTTTGTCTATAACGAAAATTTACAGATTGCTGAGCCAACTAGATATATCGTCAACAGAGGAAGTTTATTTTTTTTATAAAAATTATAGTACAAATTTGTCAAATCGTTTGTGTTTTTGTTATTGATTGTTGCTGTAAAAAAAAAAATTGGGAAAAAACAGGGAAGAGATTTGAGACAATAGATCCAAGAAGTGGAGAAGTAATAGCTCAGATTAGCAAAGGAGGCAAAGAAGACATAGATATTGCCGTAAAAGCAGCACGTCAGGCATTTGACCTTGGTCCATGGCCTCGCCTGCCCGGCTCTGTGCGTTAATTTTGTTTCCCTTCTCTTATATATATATATATATATATACTTTTATTTAGTTTCATTGCTCGCCATTTTTGTTTTCATTTCATTTCCTATAAAACATGTTTCTGTGATTGTATAATTCCATACAATTTCAAACAGAAAAGAGGTTCATTTAAAATGAGATTTAAGAAAAATTGAATAAGTGAAAATATATGTATTAATGAAATAATTTATATATTGATATAATTTTTCATTTAGAAAGAATTTTTCTTTAAACTATGTAATTTAAAATAAGATTAAATGTATATTTGGTTTAATTTATTTTAAAAATAATTGTTTATTTTTGTTATTTTAATTAAAAAATTTAAAAACAAACCATTATTTGCTTAAAAAATCTAACTCAAACATGTACTAAAAATTAATAATTCAATCTTGTTTTGACAAAATTAATTAATCTAAATTTTAGAAAATAACTATATTTTTCAAAATTGATTCACTTTTAATTCTTTTATTATATATATTCATAGTTTTTGAACCAATCAATTAACTTTACCGTGACCACAATTTAACTAATTTATTAGATTGCTCAAACTAAGTTTTAAAATATTATTTTCCTTGACACAAATGACTTATCACCCCTCATTTTGAGGAATGCGATTTTTCATTGTTTCAAATTTATTGAGGAATATTCAACCCTAAAAAAATAATATCAACAACACCAAAATTTTGTCTTTTTACTTTTAATATCTTATCATATGTCTATAAATGCTTTTTCTATGTTTTAACTTTTACTCTTTCAGCTTCGCAGGATCAATCCAAATATCTTAACATCATACATGCATGCATACAAATTGACTTTGAATGTTTCAAGTCGCCTGACACTATTAGTGTTTGTCTGTTATAGTTTGGTTTAATTTAAAAATAATATTTATTGTTATCAATCGTAAAAATTATTATTTATTTTTTTTGGTAAATAGAAGTAATTATTTGGGGGGGGGGGGGGGATTACTACCTACATGGACTTAACCCCAATACCAAAGCAATACCCAATGATGAATACAAAATGGATAAAAGGCTATGTTTTTTATCCAGGTAAATTGAGTTTCCACTTATTAAATTAAAATACCATAACGGGAATTAATTTTTTTCCAAAAAAAAAATCAATTCCAACACAAATCCATGTAATTACTGTACGAACATGCACTAAGTAGAAGCATTCACATAAATACTCACTAGTCTCTTCATTTGAGATTCTATTTAATATTGAGATCAAGTTCTCCTTAAGATTGGGGTCGGGTTTTGATTGAATGTTTAAGTAATCAGGCATATATTAAAAATTGTTAAATTTATTAAGTATAGTTCGGATAAGTTTCTTAATAAATATCTGTAGGAAAAAAGTTACAAGATAAAATATTTTTTTTTATAAACTAAAACCAACCTATGCATAAATTTAGACGGAAATTTTTCTATAAAGGTTAATACACATAAGTTGATTTTTTTTATGAACATAAATTAATTTTAATTTATAAAAGAAGTTTAATTTTTTTTTCTTACAAATACTTACTAAAAAGTTTATCCAATAGCATAAAAAATTATTTGATACTTCATTAAATTTAACAATCAATAATAAGATTTAATTGTTGATATTCATTTATCTCATATTTAAAAAATTATTTAATACATTTTTACATATGTATGAATGTATTAAATGAGAGGTTAAAGGTGAGAATAAAAAAATTTAATTATCAAATTAAATTATGAACAGAATTTTAAAGTGACTTGAATTTCCAATAGCATCATTTTGCTTACTAGAATTTTCCCTTTAGTCACTTCCAAGCTCCTTTGCAGCACCCAAAAAATTGACATTGCATATGTGAATATGATAATTAGGAAAGAGCAAAAATTCTGATGAAATGGGCAGACCTAATTGATGAAAACGCAGAAGTAGCAGCAGCACTTGATGCCATTGATGCTGGCAAGTTGTACCATATGTGTAAGAATGTTGAAGTTCCTGCAGCAGCAAATACTCTGCGTTACTATGCAGGTGCTGCTGATAAGATTCATGGACAGGTATTAAAAATGTCTCGAGAGTTCCATGGGTATACATTGATGGAACCAGTTGGTGTTGTGGGACACATAATTCCCTGGAATTTCCCCACTACCATGTTCTTCATTAAGGTTAGCCCTTCTTTAGCTGCTGGCTGCACCATGGTTCTCAAGCCTGCAGAGCAAACACCTCTCTCTGCTTTGTTTTATGCTCATCTTGCTAAATTGGTATGATTCAACAAACAATTGTTTTATTTATCTATTTATTTTTCGTAAGTTATTTGAACTACACAAGCTAATTGGGCTTTTCTTGTTTCTCCCTTTTAAAGGCTGGAATCCCAGATGGAGTGCTCAATGTAGTACCTGGGTTTGGCCCAATTGCTGGTGCTGCAGTAAGCTCACACATGGACATTGATGCGGTAATTTACATCTCACAACATTTGGAAGTACCATAATCTTAAATTGCATAGCTTAAATTAATTGACATGATTATATGTTCAGGTTAGCTTTACTGGTTCAACAAAAACAGGCCGTGAGATAATGCAGGCTGCAGCTAAGAGTAACTTGAAACAAGTATCACTTGAATTAGGAGGCAAGTCACCCCTTATAATCTTTGATGATGCTGATATAGACAAAGCTGCTGAGCTTGCTCTTATAGGCATCCTATATAACAAGGTGAAGTTGCTTTTAGGATATATTTTCTTTTTAAATACCATCTACCTTTATATCTTGTTAACATTTAATTTCTTCCTGTGTGACTTCAGGGAGAAGTTTGTGTTGCGAGTTCCCGCGTGTTCGTTCAAGAAGGGATCTATGATGAATTTGAGAAAAAATTGGTAGAAAAGGCAAAAGCTTGGATCGTTGGGGATCCTTTTGATCCTATATCACAACAAGGACCTCAGGTAAAGAAAATTGATACTAGCATATCTATTTCTACATAACTTGAATATTTGAAGAAAAGTGTTAGAAAGTATGCGGAAACAAAAGAGAGAAGTAATTAAGAGTGTTATCAATCTATTAGCTAACAATTTTCTGTATTTTGTAGGTTGACAAGAAACAATTTGAAAAAGTTCTTTCATATATTGAACATGGAAAGAGAGAAGGAGCTACCCTTTTGACCGGGGGTAAAACATTGGGCAATAGGGGCTACTACATTGAACCGACAATTTTCTCTGATATAAAGGTGAATTCCTAGTACACAAATTTATCAATTCGGTATCTTCAGTATAATTACATGACTAACCATCATCTTTCCATTTTAAAAATTAACTATCCTTTTAGGATGATATGCTTATAGCACAGGATGAAATATTCGGCCCTGTGATGGCGTTGAAGAAGTTTAAGTAAGTTTATTTTTATTGTTATTTTATAGTTTTTCATGTAAATTATTATGAAGTAGTTTGAGTACTAGAAAAACCTAAGAAGGTTTGTTGATGAATAGTGGATTATGTATGATATACGAATAACAGGACAATAGAGGAAGCAATTAAGAGTGCTAACAACACCAAGTATGGTCTAGCAGCAGGCATTGTGACCAAGAACTTGGATACTGCAAACACAGTGTCAAGGTCGATTCGTGCAGGCACTGTTTGGATCAACTGCTATTTTGCTTTCGGGGACGATATTCCTTTTGGAGGGTATAAGATGAGTGGATTTGGAAAAGATCATGGAATGGAAGCTCTTCACAAGTACTTTCAAGTTAAATCTGTCGTAACTCCTATTTACAATTCCCCTTGGCTTTGAATATCTCCTGCCACTTATCATTTTCCATCTACGGTGAGACATCAAAATTTAGTTTTTGAACAGTGTTATCATGATATTATCAAAAGTTGAGACTTGTGTATAAAGGTTTTGTATATTTGATAATAATGAATAAATATTGTTGTATGTGTAAACGGGATAGAAAGAAGAAAGATATAAGGAGGGAAAAAAAGTTATATGAATAATTATGATCGCAAAAGATGTATTAAAATATAATACTATTGAAATGTATAATAATTAGAATATGATAATAATACAAGTTAACATTTTCCTTTTTCATATCATTAATTCATGCCAGCAGTTTTATATCTTGAATAATAAGCAATTGAGTTGAGGATTTGTTCTAAGTTATCCTAAAGAATGAGCAATCATATTTTAAATAAATTAATAAAATTTTATTTATAAAATAAAAAGATATATTTTTAATATAATGTTTTAATTTTATTGATTCATTTAAGATTGAATTATTTATTCTATAAAATAGCTTGAACAACCCTTTGATTTAATTATTTTTTTTTTCTTTTACTTGATCAATTCTTTAATTTTGGTCTTCAATTTTTTAATTGGGTACGTCCCGTCCTCTTTATTTTAGGATGTGAAATTAGGCTGTTAACACTTGTCAATTTTTTAATAAAAACATCTTAAAAGTGAGGTTTTAGATAAATATAGAAGAAAGGATCAATTTTACACTTTTAAATTAAAATAATTATATAATATTTTTAAATAAATAAATTATAAGATATTAAATTTATATTAATATATCATTTTAATATTAAAAAATTAATAAATAAAAAATTTTATCCTTTTTTCCTTCTTTTTTTTTTCAATACTCAACACCCAATCAAATGGCCTTCATCGTCATCATGCGGCCATCCATAAACCTGCTAATGACCTAATAATCTCCTTGCCTTGAAAAATCATTAAAGCATCTTTTTATGCTACTTGATCAGCTAAGCACCCGTAATTTTAAAATTTGAAAAATAAATAATTTAATATACTTATTTAATAATATTTTAAAATTAAATAATTAAAATTAAGTTAAATATATTTAATCCCTCTAAAATTTTAGAATTTTAATTGTAGTTCTTCATGTTTAAAAGGATGGATTTAATTAATTTATTTTTTAAAATAGGTTACTTTTAATTATTTATTATTTTATATTAAATATTAATATATGATAGATGATAAATATTACTTATTTTAAAAATTAAAAATAATGAACTAAACTTTATTTTAAAATTAAAACTGAATCTAAACTTTTAGATAAATTAAAAAACATATTTTAGCTTATAAAATATCATTATTAATAAAAAATTTGGGTATAATTATTTGACTTGAATTTAAGTATTATAGTTTTTAATAATTATTAATTTTAATATTTTTATTATTTTAAAATTTTATTATAATAAAAATAAGTTTAATATTTTTTAATCTATTTTTATTTTTATATATTTTATTAAAATATTATATTAATAAATTGATTATTTTGATGATTATGTATTATAAAAAATTTGATAATTTTATTTGTTTATTTATTTATTTATGATGTATTTTTAAATAATATATATTAATAAATATTTTTTGTTTAACATTATAAATATTCATTTAAAATTATGTATATTTAAATAATATTTCTATAAAAAATATTTATTTTTCTTTAAAAAAATTTTAAAAATTAAATATTTTATTATAAAATATTTAATAATTAAATTAAATCATGTGATATTGATTAATAATATAAAAATTAATATTATAATAAACAAATAATTATTAAATATATAAAAAATAATTACTTTTACTGATAAATAAAATCTTAAAAACTACTAAAAATAACATTTAAAAAATTTCTATTTATTTTATCTAATATAAAAAGCTATTTTAACTAACTATTTGATCTTGTATTTAGATAAAATATGATACCAACAAAAAATATTGTACCAAAAAGACACCTTATTCCCACCGTGAGAGCCTTCGATCTTTATCGGAGCAAACATTGAACAGCTACCGTGATCCACCTTTCCTTCCATCTTTTTTGGCCTGTCTTTTTTTTTTTCACGTCTTATTAGGAAGTTATTTATTAATTAGATATGATATTTATATATAATATGAAAATAAACTTTATTTTACGAATTATTTTTTAAGGTTAAATTACGTCTCAAATGAATATAGTTAAGCTTCAAATATTGTTCATGAAAAAATGGATTAGAAAGTCTCACATTATTAAAAATAAGCTTACCATAATTATATATTATATAATGTGAAAGGAAACATCATTCTAAATAAAGTTAATTTTATATTAAACTGTTTAATAATTTTAAATTACGTATATAAATTAATCCAAATCAATATATATATATATATATAATATAAGAGTTATTTTTTCGATCGATATCAAAATAAACATTGTTTGTTGAAGTAGAGGCACAAGCAAAAACACTGAACGAAGCAACCCCATCGCCAAGTCCAAGCCTACTTCCACCCTCAGTCCCCACACTGTTGTGTGTACCAAAATATTTTGGATGAAGAAGGAGTCGTTACAATGATACTGTTGCTGCTTCTTCATTCCTAATTTTTGTTGGTCGGTGGATTCAAGCATTATTATTTTAGATTTGTTGGTGATTTTATGGCTGCGGGATTCAAAAAGAAGGATTGCTGATTCCTTTTAGGAAGGAGACGAAGATGGTTTATTTGTTTATGTTTTAGGGTCTAAGTTAATTAGTCATAAATTTTTGAATTATTAGTTGACAGGTCATTGCTTCAATTATAAAATTCAGGGTTATGGATGGAAATTAGCTCTTGAGAATTAAATATGTTTGATTTAAAGTTAAAAATAATTGATTTTGATGAAATAATTTTTAATTTTTTGAATAATTTTAAAATATAAGCATAAACTAATGAAGTTATTAGTTTTTGGAAAGTATGCTTTATATTCGAAAATATAAAAATAACTCTTTAATGTTAAAAACAGATTGATCCTTTCTATGTGTAAGCAATTAAATAGTACCGAATTTTAGGATGAATGTGGGATGTTAATGATAGGAAAAGGTTTTAAAATAAATTGTTAATCATTTTTAAAATATGGAGATTTCATTTTAAATCAAAATATATTATACAGGAATACTGAGTTTGATCTTTAATTTTAACTAACAAAATCATAGAAAATTTCATATGCTAGTCACAATTTAATATTTAAATAAATTTATCAATCAATTTCAATAATTATTAAAAAGTTAAAAATAAATGGATGTTTAAAATTTAAATTAGCGATATATTATTTATACAATAATTCATACAATACAATTTTGTTTTATACCTATTTCCAGTCTCATCTTAAGTTGTTGTAAAAATTTTAGTATAAAGATGCAGTATCGTTAAACCGTTATAATTTTCATGGGAACTATTTCATCTTGATACAAGCATTTAATTTTTTAATAATATCATTTTTATATTATTTTTTACTCGTCATTTATATTTATAATTTTTATTAATTAATTCTCAAAATTGTAGCTTTGACGGTGATGAATCGTTCAAAGATTTGGATTCAACGATCGAAAACAAATGTTTAAACTATTCAATAAAAGTAGAAGAGTAAAAATAAAAATGGTAGGACATGAGAAAAATAAAAGAATAGTAAAGGGGACGGTGTACTATCATTTTTAATGTATTTATTATTATTATTATTTTACTTATTCTCTGGATTTTTTTTAAATTAGATGTTATAAAAGCGTACTATTGATTAATATTAAAAAATAGTGTAACATTAAAATTAATTTTTCATTATATACTAATTATATCATTTTAAAGTTACTAGAGTTATAAAATATATATATATATAATACATGTTTTTAATAATTTGTGATTGATTTTATATTAAATGTTATTATATTTATCTTAATAATATTCTATAGAGGACATATTTTTTCTTTTTTAAATTAAATTAATAGTAGAGATATTCAAATAAAATAAAAGTAGTAAATAAACACGATGGTAGCATAAACGCCTTTGCAGTGGAGAATCAATAAAAGACGAGGAAAAATAAAGACTACATGGAGCGAGAAACGGTAGTTTTAGTTTCTAAAAAATATTTTTATATTTTTTTATTGAAAAATTTTGCATTAATTTAAATAATTTTTATCGTGTATTTTATATTTTTAATTATGTAAAAAATTAACAGTTTCAAAATCTCTAAACCTATTACACTTTATCAATATATTATTTATATTAAAAATATATTTAATTATTCCCACGAATGATTTAATTGATTAAATTCTAAGACGCGTAAGTTATAAAGGCACAAATACCATCCTTACAGATATTCAACTTTTTTTTATTATTTCATTTTTTCTCTTCCCTTTTATTTTAAGACTTATTTTGAGACTCTTCTTGGTTTAGTTTAAATTATAAGTATTTTTTATAAGAGGCGGTTAATTTAAAGTAAAAATATTTATAATATAATAAAATTATTTTTAATGAAATTTTAATATATAATTTTTGACTTTTAAAATTTAAACAAAATAAATATATATCCCTTAAACCAACAATGTTTGAAATTTTGAAAATCATTTATTATTTTTGTTTATTTTTAAAAAATTTCAAAATATTCGTGCAATGTATGGATAGTACCCAAGATAAAATAAATTTTATGAAGTTAAGTATTAAATTTAATTTTTTTTATAAAATATATCAAGCTAATAAAATTCTATAGCATGTAAAAATAGTTATGTTATTAAAATATACTTTTTATATTTTAATTTTAGGTTCAAATTTATTTTTTATTTAAAGTTAATTTTTACATGGCAACCGCATGTAATTTTATGTAAAATTAATTTTTTAGCAATTATTAAAAATACATTGTATAATTTTACCGTATAAAGAATATGGATCAACATATCAGAATTTATTTAATTTTATTGACTAAAATAAAATAATAAAATGTTAAAATTGATATTTGCTCTCATTAAATGGTATTATACCAAAGTTTTATATGATTTTATTAAAGAAAACAAGAAACTATTGAATTTTGTTAATGATCTATTTTACTACAAACATAACATCTTCATATTTTAAAAATAGTTGATCAATTTATTTTGAAAAATTTTATTGCCATTAACATACATATTTACTCTAAATTTTTATAGTATTTCATAGTCTATTCATAAAAGATTAAACGAGTCAAAATAATTTAATTTACCTTTCCAATTGCGGTGAAATTTAAAGTTGTTATAAAAAAAATGAATAACTTAAAAAATAATTAATTTGAGTAAACAATCTTGAACGAGATTAAAACATATCTTAAATTCAGAGAGAAAAATATAATATAATTTTTAATATATAATATATTATTCAGAACATAGCTAAATAATTATAATTAGATTATATATTTATAATTTAAATTATATAATACTATATATATAATTTTTAATATGCACACGAAGATGCATAATAAAAAGGTAATAAATAATATTTATTAATTATAGTACTTAATACAATCAATACATTAAATTTTGTGATTTAAGGTTTAGGGTGCATGATAAAGCCATACTGTTACTGTCACCTGTCATGATAAAGCCATTTCATAAATTTACTTTGTAGTTTTTTTTATTATGTAACTCTCAAATGAGTAATCTTAGATAAGTTTTTTTTTATAATATTCTGAAATTTTTTTAAAAATGAACACTATTTTTAAAAAATAAATCAAAGCATAAGTTTATGTTTAACACTAATTTTTAAAACAATTTATTTTTTTTTAAGAATTTTTAATTTTAAAAATTTTAAAATACAATTTTCATAATATATGTTTAAAAATACACAATAAAATTTAATAAAAAAATTTTTTATTAAAATTATAATATCTAATATTATCAATATATTATATTATATAATTTTTAATAAAATTAATATATATAGATTTTTATTAAATATCCATCTTTGAACACACAAAAAAAATCATCTAAAACAAGTTGATTTAAATCATACTAAAAAAATTAATGAGTTTATCTTCTATTATTTTTTAAGTAATTGAATATAATTAACGAAAATAGTTTACATTCCCTACTTATTAATAGGTAATTATTTAAATAATTTAAAATTATTTAGAAGGTAACGAGCATTCTTATATTATTTGTCAGAATAATAATAATAATAATAATATTATTATTATTATTATTATTATTGATAATTATTTATTTTATATATTATAAATATGGGTTAGGAATAATTTTAAGAATTTTATTAATATGATCAGTTCTTCTTAAATTATTTTATTTTTTATATTAATTATTTTAAATTTTTGAATTTATATTTTTTATTTTATTTAATACTATTTTCAAGTTTAGTTTGGTTTACACTTTAAATTTTAATACATCATATATATTAAAGTAATGTTTTTATTTTAATAATTTATTCTGTGATTTTTTATTTTAAAGAGTTTTATATTTAATTAAAATTTATTTAATATAACAAAATATTTATTATTTTTAAAAGTTTATTGTTTTAATTAAAAAATAATCTTAAAAGAACAAGAGCAACTTGCTAGTAGTAAAAATAAAAATATACTCTATTGCAAGTAGGTTATCATTATTGTGCTTTATCTTTGCAAATCTACTGTATTTATTATTATATATATAATTTTTTTTATCGATTTTGATATGTAAACATATTTATAAAAATTATATTTATGAATAAAAATTAAAATATTAATAATTATTCTATAGTACGTAATTAATTAAAAATTAAAAAATATGTAATCAATTAAAAAAATATTATGATTATTTCTATATAAAATATGATTAATTTAATTATATGATTGATTTTGTAATTAATTATATATTTTTATTAATTAAAATAAAATTTAATACATAATTATATTTACTGTGAATATGTTTATTGATAAATTAATTTAAGTTTTCTCATTTTTTATTTTAATTTTTATTGCGTTATTTTTCATTATATTTATTTTATTTATTAATTTACTATTTTTTTAATATATCCACCTGAAAAAAGTGTCCACTACTAGCTTTCCCCACTTAAGCACTATGGTTCACCTAAACCTCAATAATTCATGCTTTTGAGTTTGACTTTTCTTGTAAATACGTATCCTTATTGCTCGATTCCAGACGCGGGGTCCACAGGTCAGCCTCTCAAATCAACTTCCTTCCTCTCTATATTAACAGTAACACAAACATCACTCATCACATCTTCTTCAATATGTCCACCGTCAAGTTTACCAAACTTTTCATCAATGGAGATTTTGTTGATTCCATATCAGGTTCAGCATTCCATCAAATTTAGATATATTATTTTAAGCATTATTATTAATTTTAATTTAAATTATCATTTTTTCTCAATAATTACTGTCAATTTTAATCGAAGATCATTCACAACGATAGTATCGTATTTAAGTTTTGCAATTGAGTAAATACCTTTCCTCTCTTTCTAAGTTGTTTTTTTTTTGGTGTTCGTTTCGGTACTAGTTTTCTCTGTTACTCTTGTTTTTTTCTCTAGAATTTTTTTCCTGGTTTCTTTTTATACATTCTCTGTATTGAAATGAATTAAACAAGGCAACGATAAGTGATATACATTTGATTTTAGTTTTGATGCTTTATTTGCTCTAAACCACTTTTTTATCACCTTCTAATTAATTACTAATAACTCAGTTAAATGTGAAGAATTACTATCATACTTAAGTTATGATTAAGATATGAAATAATTAAATAATAAATAATATAGTTTTCTTTATATATATATTTCTAACAAACTATTTTAAGGTTATTTTTATTTTAAATTTTAACAGGAAGGACATTTGAGACTATAGATCCCAGAACAGAAGAGGTGATTGTGAGAGTTAGCGAGGGAGATAAAGAGGACATTGACATTGCTGTTAAAGCGGCTCGCCAAGCATTTGACTCCGGTCCATGGCCTCGCTTGCCCGGTTATGTATGTAATTTGCTTTTACTTTCTTTAATTAGATTTTTTTTATTCATTTTCAATATCCCGATAAGGTGTTCATGGGACTCATTGATATAAGTTTATCTTTATTTATACTCAATTAAAAATGTTGACATAATCCATTATTAAAACTTAGAATTTAACCAAATTAAGACTGCAAGAACATATGGAACCATACGGGATCCATTTGATCCGTTGACATAATATATTAATTTTAATAATATGTATAATGTAAATAATAAAACTTAAAAGAGTGTAAAATTAAAATTAAGATATATTTGACAATGTATATTTTAAAATAAATAGTATCAAAATAAATATAACAATATATTATGTAATTTATTATTTATTAAATAATTTTTTATTATTGATATATAATTAATAAAATATAAACTTTTAAATGAATATAAAATACAAGATGAGGTTAAGATGATCTAAAATATAATTTCATTTCATCTTCAAAATGTACTAAATTTAATTTTAAAATTTAAATTCCTCAAAATTTACTTCTATTGTATCGGTTTAGTATTCTTGCCATGCGAATAGTAATTTTAGATTTTAGATTTTGTTTTGGTAAAGCCAAAATTAAAATATATTAACATGTTAAATTTTAAGTCATTAAAAGTGAAAGGTTTTTATTAACAAAAGTCAATTACACTCTTGTATTTAGTTTGGATGTAATTTTTTGTTTTTTCTTGTTCAAAATATTCCTTTTATCATTTCCTATTCTCTTAAAAAATATTAATATAGACATGATATGCTATACCAGGAAAGGGCAAAAATTATGATGAAATGGGCTGACCTAATTGATCAAAACATAGAAGAACTAGCTGCATTAGAAACGATGGATGCTGGCAAATTGTACCATATGAATAAGATGGTTGAAATTCCAGCAACTGCAAACACACTGCGTTATTATGCAGGTGCTGCAGATAAAATACATGGAGAGGTACTAAAAATGACCAGGGAGTTCCATGCCTATACACTATTGGAACCAATTGGTGTAGTGGGACACATAATTCCCTGGAATGCCCCCAGCAGCATATTCTTCACCAAGGTTAGCCCTTCCTTAGCTACAGGGTGCACTATGGTCCTCAAGCCTGCTGAACAAACACCTCTCTCTGCTTTGTTTCATGCTCATCTAGCTAAGTTGGTACGTGCACATGAATCATTTCCTTAGCAAACTATCTACACATATTTTATTTCCTTTCAAGCATAGCCTCGCAAATTACTTGAATTAAAGCTAATCAATTTTGGTTTAGAGTTCTATGCTTTAGCCTTCTCTCGTAAAAAATTAGTTTTATTTTGAAAAAGAGACTAATTTGAAAAAAATTTAGTATGTTTATTTAAACTTTTGAAATATACAAAATTTAGAAAAAGAAAATTTAGTTTGTGGTTATTGTAAGAAAATCAGTAAACTTTTTTTAAAAAAAAAAATATGCGATTAGAAATATCTTTTAAATTTAAAATTATTTTTTATACATTTTTAAAACATTTATTAAAAAACTTAAACAAATGGGCCTTAATTTCCGTATTTTATCATTTAAAGGCTGGAATCCCTGATGGAGTGCTGAATGTAGTACCAGGATTTGGCCCAACTGCGGGTGCAGCAATAAGCTCACACATGGATATTGATGCGGTAATTTACATAACAACATTTGGGTGTACCAAGTTCTTAATTGAATGCTAAAATTTCCTTCATTGTGTATTTAAAGGTCAGCTTTACTGGTTCAATTGAAGTAGGCCGTGAAGTAATGCAGGCTGCAGCTAAGAGTAATTTAAAACCAGTTTCACTTGAATTAGGAGGCAAGTCACCTCTCATAATTTTCGATGATGCTGATATAGACAAAGCTGCTGAGCTGGCTCTTCTGGGCTTCCTGTATAACAAGGTGAAGTTGCCTTCAAGAAATTCTGTCCTTTAAAAGAACACCTAATTTTTAATGCGTGTATGTCTGTACATGTACGATAGGCCAGTATTATGTTTCCTCGTTTGTAATTTCAGGGAGAAGTTTGTGTAGCAAGTTCTCGTGTTTATGTCCAGGAAGGGATCTATGATAAATTTGAGAAGAAGTTGGTGGAGAAGGCAAAATCTTGGGTTGTTGGGGATCCTTTTGATCCTAAATCACAACAAGGACCTCAGGTAAAGACAATAAATACAATAATGCATGTTCACCCTAGTTTTAAATAAACTTCTCAAAATGGGTTTAGGTTTGATGGGGCAATCCAATTACCCTGAAAAATAAAAAGGCTGAGTTGGCAAAGTTTAAGCCCAAACATTTTTTGTCCAATTTTAAAAATTGTTGGCTCGAAACGGATTAGCCGGTGATGGCCGAACTAACCCATTTGCTTAAACGTTGAATATTTATTTAGTTATAATCAATATAGTAATGTAGGAATATAATAATAATATTATTATAATAGTATAATTTGATTAAAAAACAATTTATTTTCTATGGACCTGCCCATTAGGCCTACGACCCATAATGAGCTGCGTCATTAAAATTCTAGCCCTCATTTATTTTAACCCCAGCCCAGCCTGATGCAAAAACATATAGGCTTACTATGAGTTGGCCCAAATAAGCGGGCCCAACTTGAGTTGACAGCCCTAATTTGAAAATCGATTTGGTTGTCTTTTTCTAACAACTCTTTGATTATCATAGTACAAAACGTTACCATAACTGTCTGAAAAAATAGTCCAATTAGGATTATACTTGGTTAGTTAGACCAACAAATTTCTATTGTAGGCTGACAGGAACCAATTTGAAAAAATACTTTCCTATATAGAACTAGGAAAGAAAGAAGGTGCAACCCTTTTGACTGGAGGCAATGCAGTGGGTAGTAAGGGCTACTACATTGAACCTACAATTTTCTCCAATGTAAAGGTAAATTCTTATTCCATCAAAGTATTAACTTAGGTATCCCACATAGTTAGATAACTAACCGTCATGTTTTCCTTTTTTCTCTTATGATAAAAAAAATAAAATTAAAAACCTGTTTAGGAGGACATGATTATAGCACAAGAGGAAATATTTGGCCCTGTATTGGCTCTGATGAAGTTTAAGTAAGTTTTTGTCCAATTTTATAACTTTTGTTGTTTTAGTACGAAAATTTGGGCTTGTAATGCTGAATTTAAGTATAACACACGCACAACAGGACCATTGAAGATGCAATTAAAAGGGCTAACAATACAAAATATGGCCTAGCAGCAGGCATTATGACCAAGAATTTGGATACTGCAAACACAATGTCAAGGTCCATTCGGGCAGGCACTATTTGGATCAATTGCTATTTTGCCTTTGAGAGTGACGTTCCTTTTGGAGGATATAAGATGAGTGGATTTGGAAGAGATTTCGGATTGGAGGCCCTTCACAAGTACTTACAAGTTAAATCTGTTGTAACACCAATTTACAATTCTCCTTGGCTTTGAATAACTGAATATCTCATGCAGGAGCTTATATGTATGTAATTTCATTTTGAGAAGTAAATTATAGTTTATTTCCTTATGATGTGGCTCAAAAGACACTGGTTCATAATATTATAAAATTTGGCAATTTACATCTTTGTATTTTACTATGTTAATGCCTTGTCATCTTGGTGTACTTTTCAGCCATTTTTGAACGGTAGGTATACATAAAAAAATTATTTACATCCTCATTATTTGGTTTAAAATTATGATTGAATGATATTTTTAATTTTCATATGATAAAATTATGCAAAATGTTAACGTTTTGAAGATATTACTTGTTAAAGAGTCAAAAATAAAAAATATTGTAAGTGTACAATTATTATAATTTTTAGTACATTCTAACGTTGTTTTTAATAAAAAATTTCTATTTTTACTTTATGAAATAATGTTTTAAAGATACTTGGTTAGTAAGATCCTAGATTTATTTTATACAAATTCTAAATGATAGAAATAACAATTTATTCAACGAATTTTTATAATTTAATAAAGGTTAGTTCTTTTAATTTTAAAATTTTAATAAGTATTCATATGTTGATAAAAGTTTGTAATCATGTTATTGAGTAACCATATACTTAAGAAATAAAAAATTATAGAAATTTCACTTAAAATTTTGAACAATGGCACCTATTAAAACAAAGTGAAAATATTAGAAGATTGCAAAATAATTAAATATATAAATTTGAATGCAAAATTATATAAAATACAATACTATCAATATCTTCTATCACTTGATATTGTTTTAATTTTACATCATCATATTCTGTTTTTTTTTTTTTGCTTGCTTCAAAACTTTTAGAAAAAAAACATCTTTTATGAGAAATCAATATTATAAATAATGTTTTATTGTATATGTGTTCTATAACTAAATGAAATACTATAAAGAGTAATGTTACTGAATGAGTGTACCTTCTTGTGGATTGGTTTATTATATTGGTATGCCCAAATAACCATCTTTGATATTTTCTTTGACCGAAAGGAAAGGTATCTTAGGGATATAAAATAGCAATTTTTAAGGAGGGATTTCTAATGAAATACTTTCAAATTAAAATGTTCTAGTAAACTATTCTTGAATATTTTTTTCTAATCTAAAGGTGAGATATTTTTAGGTATAAAATAACAATATTTAAAGAACGAGTTCTTAGCAAAATATTCACTAAGTAAAGTAATACAGTGAATTATTTTAAATAAAAATATGAAGAGTCTCTGAACATAAAATAACAATCTTTAAAGAAGGAACCTCTGGTGAAATACCGCTAGTGTAAGAGATTCTAATAAATTTTTCTTGATATTTTCTCTATCTAAAAGGTAAGATATTTTCAAGATGTAACATAATTTTTTTTTTAGAAAAAAACCTCTAGTCAAATATTATCAAAATAAATAATTTTAACAACCCCCTTTTAGATTACTATTTGTATGTTGAAAATAAAGAACTATTACGAATAAATGGTGATATGCTTGATACTGAAACGGTAAAAGAACTCAACCATATCAAAATCATACATATAAGGATACATTTGATATATTTTACTTATATGTATTGAAGCTCTGATTTTATCTCTGATTTTAAATGATAAAAGATAAAAGATAATTTTTCAGGACTTATACATGTATTTATTTATCTATTTCTTTTTGGTTGGACTACTTCTCTTACCAAGTTGTAATTTGTTGTTTAATTGTTCGAGAGCGTTTAGATAATGATCAATTTTGAGATTTTTCTCTTTGGATGAAGATCATCTGCAGGCTGTTGTGAAAAATAATGTTATTTTTTGTAAATTAAATTTCTAAAATTTGTAATTATTTTATAATGAGACTAATATATTGTTTGGTTTTTAAAAATATTTTCTGATTTTATTTTTATTTACAAAAATATCACATTATTTTTATTCTGTTTTCTGTTTTTAAAATGTTATATTTAAAAAAGTGAAATAAAAAAAATGACTATATTTTGTTTTCACTGTTTTATGCAAAATGTTAAAATCAGAAAACAGAAAACATGATCAGAAACAAACGTCACCTAACTTTACCTCTAGAAAATTTATGTTTCATTTTCAAAACATTGAAACTATATTTAAATTGGGAGTAATAATATATTTTAAAATTGGATTATTACATTAATGATAGGCAAAGAAGGCAAAGGGTGTGTGAGCACCCGCAACTAAAAAATAGAAGAGTCCTTTCTCAAGTGTGTTTTTCAAGTGAAAATCCTCCAAATCATTATTATGGAAATTGAACGGTTCAAGAGTGTAAAATAATTTATTTGTTGATTTTTTTTGTTTTCAAGATTGTAAAATATGTTTAGAAGAGTAAAGTAGTGACAACCTTCTTTTATGAGTGTATCGAACGAATGACTACTCTCTCTTTTTTTTATTCGGTCTATGGAGATTTTATTCAGACGTGGCTCGTTCGCTGTTCGTAGGCTGAAAAACAGAACCACATTGACCTCAAATGCTCTGTCCCCAACTTTTCAGCTTTGTACTTATTTCAAATCGGGACTTCAAAGATTTGCGTTTTGGATTTCTTGTCCAAAGAGCGTGCCTGATACCCAACCGAATCAATTTAAAATTATTCTTCATATTCGACTTAATAATCGACTTCTTTTAACTTTAACTTGAATCAAATAAATTGAATTTAAGTTAAAATTTTAACTCGTTAAATAAATAAATTCAACTTAAATTATATATAATTTAATTCGTTTAACTTATGAACCAATTTGTTATATATAATCTTATTTAATATAAAATAAATAAAATATAAAACATTATCATAATATATATATTATTATTATAAAAGATTATATATCTATACCATTTTTTAATTTTAAAATTAATAATAAAATATAAAATTAAAGTGTTTAACATATAAACTAGTTATGTAACATGTTAATTATTAATAATAATTTAATATAAAATACTTATTTATTTTACATAAACTGTAAATACATTTATATTTTTTAATTAAATAACCATTTTATCTAAAGATATTAATAAATTTTAAATTTTAAATATTTAAGATCCAAATTATTTTAATATAATTTATGTTATTTGAGCTAATAAACTAAACCGGTTCCTCACAAACTTAAATTGAGTCAAATTAGACTAAAAGAAAAGAGTTTATACCAAATTCAAATTAAATTTTAAAATAAATAGATTTTTATCAAGTCCAATTGAGTTAACAGCCTCCTCAACTTACTCATTCACAGTTCTAATTTCGGGAGTGCAGTGTTGGATGGTTGGGGTTTGGGCCCATTTTGGAAAAAAATGGATCTGAACGCCATATTCTGCGTATTATTTTATATTTTTTATGGGAAAGGGCCCTTGACCGAAAACCAATGTACGCAAAAATGGGTACCCAACAAAAACAAAACCCATAATGTAAAATAGTAAGCAGAATAATTGTATCATAATAGAAGTTCGAGTTTTTCCTAATTGATAATCTACTATATTCTTTTCTTGTTTTCGTTCTTTCCCGTGGGCTATGGCTTGTACACAGCTAAATAGTTTTTAGACATTCTAATTTCTTAGTCCAATCCAAACCCCGCGTTCATTACTAAAGAAAGGCTCAATCATAGCCAATCATTTGGTTACCTTTCAGTGAGCATTATTTCAGCAAACAAAAAGGCGGTCGGAGACTTGAGGATCAGAAAATTAACTAAAAATGTAATTCTGCCAAACGCAGATTAATCTTTAGAAAATAATTAACTAGCATCATTCGAATTTTCTAGATGTATCTCACTTGACCTTTTTCTGTTATTCTATAAAGTATGAGAACTGAGCTGGCATTCAAAAAGTTGGGTATTTCCTCTGCCGTGGGGTTACGCGTTTGTAACGAATCATGGTTTATTTACAACGACGCAAAAGTTGTTTATTTAGAACGTGCAAACAAGTTCATGTCTTAAGAAAAGAAATAATTTAGTTAAGCAGTTCCTTTCCATTCTATAAATTTCTATATTGCTTTATTCACATGTTTTCACAAGAAATTGAATTATTATTATGGCTCTCACGTTCAACTTAACGAGCATAGCTGAATTTTTTACTTGCTTGACTACTTATGATTCTCTATGGGCTCAATTTGACAATGTCCTAGAGATTAATTTAACTCTAAGCTTGTAATGGGTTATATATTCCTCTAACGTAGATAGATAGCATGTTCAGCAAGTTCAGCTCTTATTAGCCTAAGGAAAAGAAAAGTTGCTTTATTATTTATAATTCTAAAAAAAAAGATTACACAACTAGTTTTTGGTGTAAGAGGCCTTGACAGCAAGGCTGAATACTAAGTTAGAATGAGAAAGGAGAGACCAATACAACAACCATCGAATACCTTTAGGAGTGTTCCTTACATGAAAAGGGAGCCACGCTGGTCCAAACTTATGACATAAAAAAATCGGTTTAGGCATTTCAAGAAAAATTATATTTACTATAGTAAATTTTTAATATCAAAATAATAAAATAAATACATATAATCAGTTCCTTTTTTATATAAAATAGATTTTATTTTAATATAATTATCATATTTTCTATAAATATTAATTAAAAAAATAAGTAATATCATATGTCCTATTTAAATAAATATTTTTTCTTCTAAAAAATTCAAAAATTATTTTAATATAAAACTAACAAAAATTACTTTATTATTTTATTAACTTTAAAAATTCTATTTTAAAATTTTGATTTAAATCTATAAATTCATTAGACCGAACGTGAAAGGATTACGCTGTCTTTTCTCTTATCATTTTGTATCATGACCTTGGTAAGAGGATATGGATTCCCAACAGTTGAAATATCTGTTTTTTTTTTTAAGGAAAAAAAAAACTCAAACTAAGTTTACACAATTACTAATATGCAAAATAGCATGGTTTCTTGAAGTAAAAGATTTCAACATGACCAAATATAATTTTTAGAACAAATTACATAGACAGTACTAAGATTTATAAAAAATATTTAATAATCTTTATTTTTTAGTATATAATATTATAAAAAAATTTATATAAAATAGTATAGTAAAAAAATATCATTATTTAATCTCTATATAAATTAAAGAGTTTCATATAAAAAATACATATATCAAATATTTTTCAATAAATCTAAAAAATATAATATAATTCTCCCCGATCATTAACGCAGAAACAATCCATCTGTAAAGAAATTGCCCACCAAGCAATACATTATCTCATCATTCAAATCTTTATATATTATTGTTTATGGGTTTAATGAAGTTGTTCCTTTTTTTTTTGGTTTTAGTATTTATATTTTCTATAGTTTTAACTTTTTGTTTTATAAAAATTATTGATTCTAATTTTAATTTTTAAAAATTTCTATTATCATATAAATATATATTTTTATTTTCTATAATTTTTATGCGTAAGTTGTATATTATATATTTTAATCTCAAAATTTGTTTATATGTACAATTTGGTATTAATTTAGTTATATTTTAATTTTTATAAAAATATTAATATTAATAAAGTTAAAATATATTATTTGAAAATTTTCAAATCAAATAATATTTTAAAGTATAAAAATATAAATAAATAAATAAATTTTAAAAAAATTATATATATTCATATTTTTATGATAAAAACTACATAGAAATTTAATGGTAAAAACTATAATTACTAATTTTATATTATAATTTATCAAAATCATAATATATAATGAAATTAAAATTAAAATTATATACAAAATGAGGGTTAAAAAATTAATCAAGCTTGGTTTTTGTTTTAAAATTATACGCATAAAAATTATCTGCAGTTAATTTTTGAATGAAGGTGAACGGGGTCCCTTGATAAGAGGAGATTCCCGTGGTACCCTGACTGAGGAACACTTCAATTGGCACGCAAGTTTGATAATGTCTTTTAATCTGTCACTTGTCTGTTACCGTTTATATTCTTGAACACCTTGTCACATTAATTTTTATAATTAAATTCAAATATATTTTAGAAAAATATTAAATAATCTTTCTAATTTTAAGTACTTTTTAAATTTTTTACTCATACTTAGATGAAATCTTATTAATATCAAAGGCTTAGCTGTCCTTTTCATTCCTTTAATTTGATTCATGCACAACTTTAATTATTTATATTTTTATTAAATAGTTTTAATTTTCCAGTTTTACAAATTAGATTTTTAACATTTTTTTATTTTTTTTAAATTTATTTTGAAAAATGTAAAAATTAAAATACATAAATCAAATTAAAAAATCTTAAAATACAATCAAGACAAATTTTAAAAATATTTATACAAATGACACTTACTTTCTTACATGATTCGATTTAATTAAAGTTTGAAATAACTTATAAATATTGAAGTATTCCCGAAAAATAAATGTTAAGATATTGAAAATTTTAAACCTTTGGCTCAATTCCAAACTGATAATTCATGAGATCATTTTCTCGTATAGGTACCACGGATGCTCGATATTTGCAGTGTGATTTGGCTGAGTTTTAAAAAAATCATCTACACTGATGATAAAAAAATATTTATGATTTTGTTCAATTTGATTTAAAAAATTAAGAAAATGAAATTAAATTAAATAATTTTTGTATGGTTTAATTTGGTTATTTTTTATTTTTTAAAAATATAACAATAAAAACAAATTAATAAAAATGATGAAATAATTTTTAAAAATTTTAAATTAACATTAATTAAATATAAAAATTAATATTATTTATATTTATATATGTTTCAACATAAAAGATGATTAAAAAATACATCAACTAATAATAAAAAAAATGTTAACCAGATATATAAATTTTACGGTTTTGTTTAGTTTAGTTTGATTTTGTAAAAAAAAATAAAAAATCAAACCAAACAAAATTATATAAAATTTATAATTTATAATTTTTTCTAAACAAAAATACATAAGATTTGTTCGTTCTTGGACATCCTAATAGGTTCCTATCATGTAGACCATTCTTAATGCACGAGGATAACAATGTAGTAAAATTACATGTAAAATGTAGACGGAAATTGGCTTAAATCATTAAAAATAACATTGTTAACAACTAACATACCCGTAACATAGGTCACGAATCTGCGGTTTATAGAGTTTTTATCTTGAAAGCTAAGTAATTTTTTAATATATTCTCTTCTCTTTATTTTATTTTTATATATAAAAAACAATCAGATTTAAACTCGTAATTAACATATAAAACTGTTTTAGTTTTTAATCATTCATCATTAAACTAATTTTAGTGAATTATTTTTTTCTTAATTTAAAATAATTTTACCATTGTTTAATATATTTACTCAAGCATCTTAAAAACCTCAAATAAGTCCTTACCGTTAATTTTATCTTTTTATATATTTTCTCTAAAAATAAATTACTTTTAAGGTGTTTTTATGTGAATTTATTTTCGTACATATAAATTAACAATCTAAAAATATTTATAGTATAATATATTAAATTAAGATCTTTACATATTTATAATTCATAATATTAATAGCTCAATATATATATATATATATATATATATATATATATATATATATATATATATATATATATATATATAAAAGAAACAAATTCTCTGTGTCTTTTTAACAAATGCATTATATTTAAATGCACGCAATAACAACCCTTTGTTTAAATGTATTTTGACCCAACTCCAAAGGAATGTTATAAAATCGATAATATCTATAATAATTTTATTTTATTACAAAATTATCTTAAATAAAATATATTATATAAAAAATTAATAATAAATTTAATATTTTTAATAAAAAATAATTAAGTATATTATTTTATAAAAAATTTTACCTAGAATTATTATTTAATCTTGATTCTATGTAAATATGTGACATGTTAAATGAAATATTTTTTTAATGAATAATAAAAATAAATAATATCAATCAGACCTTAAAATTGAATGGTAAACAATAAAATATCAAAATCATGTAAATTTTTAAATGATTACATGATATTCAAATTTAAATATTAATTAGTTATATAAAATTACACACTCCAAAATTATTATTTTTATCTCAATATAAAAATTGTATTTTAATTAAATCTTAAATATATAAAAAATAAATAAATATACATAAATAGATAAATAGAACGACCTTACCCCGGACGAGCTGAAAACTTTATTTCATTAAATAAAAATGTATTATATCATTGAAATGTATTTACCCTAAAGTGATTTTCAAAAGAGGCAACAGATAATTTTCACCCATAAAATATTTTAAGTTTGAGCCACAAGTTATAAAAAAAATTGAAATGTTATTCACTTTTAGAAATAAGAATTTCGTTTAATTTACAAAAATGGATAACTTATATAACAAATATTTTAATTTTACAAACCACTTTATGCTTTAAGAAAACTAATAAATAACATAATTTAAGAAGAAGAAATAAAAACAAAGAAACAATTTAATTCACTAATATAAATTTTTACATTACATGAGATATTATATATATATACATATACATATATATATATATATATATATATATATATTATTATATATCAGATGATTTTGATTTGCGAAGTACATTCTATCCAATTCAGCACAGTCTATTATTGATTTTGATTGAATCCATTCTTTAATATATTTAAATTTGTTAATACAATCAAGTTAAAATTTTAATGTTTTAATTAATTTAGTTTTTATAAAATTCAATATTTCAAAAAAACCGCTGTTATTTTTTTTTATGATGATATGCGTATAATTATATCATAACAATAACTATTGGAAGATAATAAATGTTATGATATGTTATATGTTAAAATATATATATCACATTATTATTAATAAGTGATAATTATAATTTTTAAAAAAAATTCAAATTTTGTTAAGGTGATAATTAATAAAAAAATATTTTAAAAAATAATTTAACTATATTTATAAAAAGTAAACAAATATTTTATCCATTTTTTTATAGAAATCGAAATTTATTGGCATATTATATATATTTGTATAAGATAGAACTATCAACTATAAACAAATTTTCCTAAACGCAGCAAAGTACAACTATATATTTTAAGTTAAGTTATAATCCAATAATTTTTATTCACATTATAAAAGAAAAAAAATCATAATACATACCAATAATTTTTATTTACATTATAAGAAAAATAAAAATTATCATAATATATTTCAATATATTTTAACATTTTTATATATTTTTTTATCATATTATATATCATATATAATTTTTAAATTTTTTTTATCTCAATCATGTTTATCATTGCATATATTACAAAATAGATGGTAAGAATAGCAGTATCAAAGCTCAAAAGAAAATTAAGTTTGACTTTGAGAGATAATAATTTAGTAAAACTTTCGTTCGATTAGAATTTGATTAGCTTTTATATTGTAATTGAAAAGTTGGTCTAATTTAAGGAATACTTTAATTTTGTAATTTATTAAGATTTTAACTAAATTGATTCGATTTCCAATACCCTACTTTCAATCCCTGCCGCTTTTTCCAAAGTCCAAACAATCGTATAATCCCAATCAACAAAGCAAAAACGCGTTAACAGTCGCTTTGCAATGAAACAACTGAAACGAGGGTACAAAAGTTCTTAGATGATGCAGGTTGACGTGCAAGCTATGCGGACGCGGTGCACCATAACGGTAGGAGACTGGGCCACCAATCCCAAACGCCGATGATCCAGCTGAGCAAGACATGACACGTGGGTCCCAATTACGACACTTTCGCTAGTTGTCGTTTTCTGTCCCGCACCGGACAGGTTTCATCGGCCATGTTTGGTGGGTCCCGATCCCAGAGGAAAACGTCCACAGGAGTCTGATACGGACGCGCAACACGTTCGAGTTTGTAGTTGCAAACATGAAAATGGGATCCAATCTAAAGTCACAGGACGGAGAATTGAACTGGTCAAGGACAAATTGACACTCCTGTTCGCTGTGACTGTTACGCTCACATGATCGTTTCTTTGTTTGAAAACTTCCCAATTATTGTTTGGGTAAGAACATATTTTCTTTTCTCTTTTACTCATCATAATTTGTAAATTTAAAAAATACACACACTGTTGGATAGGTATTTTTTAGAATATTTTTTAAAACATAATAGAATATATATTTTAAAACAACAATATTTTTTATATTATTATTAATTTTTAAGATAAACTTTATTAAAATTAAAAATAAAAGAGGTTTCCAATTAAAAAATTACAAAAAATAAGTGTTACAGTAATATCGAAAGTTTGTTTGTATTTTCTACTGTTACACATTCAAAGATAACAAAATAATAATAATCTAATAAATATATTGCGATAACAATATATATAGAGAAACATATGAAAAATATTAAATGAATGTTAATCCTTTGGGAATGTCAAAAACTCTCCAAACTCTCCACGACCCTAACTTATTACCCATTCCTGCTTGTGGCTGGTCCACACTATTCTTAATCTAATCTTATCTGTTTTCATAAATATAATAATGATCTCGTGAATGCGCAACTTGAAGAATCACGATTTCTTCTTATTTTATAAAAGAGGAATATTAATAATACATTCATTTGTATATTTTAAATATATTATTTATTATTAATTAAATTTATTTATTTATTATTAAATAAATAATAGAGTGTAATAAACCAAGAGTTTTAATCATTTTATAATTTGTAAATTGAAAAAAAAATGTTGTGGTTAAACATTTTTTAGAACATATATTTAATATTATTTTTAATTGTCAGTCCTCGCAGAAAAAAAATTTATATTTTATTTTAACCCTTTCATTACAAATTTTTTTTACATTGCTAAAAGAATTTATAAAATACAATAATAATGCTAAAAACATAATCATTTAATAATAAATTAATATATTATTAAATATTTTTAATCTTATTAATAATTAATTTAAAAATTATATTTAATATAATTTTTAATTAATTGATGATGTAAAAAATTATATTGATAATATATCTAAAATAAACTTATATAATGATAACATTAAATTTAGTTTCTATTTTTTTAGTTACAGTTCTCCGAGTACCCATTCCTGCTTTTATGGGTCACTGGCCCACGCCTTGCCTAATTTCATCTGTTTTCCATAAATATAATAATGATCTCACGCATCGCAAATTGAAAAATCATGATTTCTAATTATATAAAAGATAAATATTAATAGCTTATATGCTTATGCAATGTTTCCATAATTTTATTTATTGTGCTATAAAATAAACATGATAGTAATATGTTTATTTATACTTTTTTAGTATATTATATATATTTATAAGAAAAATTGTGTATACGTTTTAAAAAATTATAGTCTTATTTTTACATGAAAAATAGGGCTAGAAATTGTATTATTTGTCAAGAGGTTTACGGTCTAACTTATATCTCATTCGGGCCAGATTAAATTAGCTCAATTTATTAAATAAGTTAAAATTTAAAAAATACATTTTGTTAAAAATATTAATATTTAAATTATTCAAACAAATTAAAAAGTTTATTAATTTAAATAAATGATATTATTAATTTAATATTTTGAAATATATATTTTATTTAAAACCATTAATTTGAAAATTTATACATAAATTTAGATTTATTGACTTATTTTAGTTAAATATTTTATCTATTTTAAAATTTTTATTTTATAATTTTAATAAAAATGTAGGCCAAGCTATAATTTTAAAAATATCTGATCATATCTTAAAAATACCTATATCAAAAGAATATTTCAGATTCAGATTTTAAATTTAAAAATCATAAAAGTTCAGATTCTACAAAATTTCATTCAGCGACCTATTTTCACTCTTAATAAAATAAATAAATAAATACAATATAAAATGAACAACACAGAAGAATTAATCACCAATTCACCATCCAGAAATTCAGAGGTGGAGACTGGAGAGTGGATTGAGTTACAAAGTCCAATACAGATAGAACATAACTGGATTTTGTATTGGTAGATGTATGATTTATTAAATTATAATAACTTATTTTTATATTATTAGTTATTAAAACAGTATTAATAATATTATTAAATGGATTTTATTTATATTATACTACATTTTAACATATACTTTATTATAAATTATTTTAAAAATACTAACAATTTTTATTTAATATTTAATTTTTCTTTAATATCGACAAAAACATGACATCAAATATCTTCTATAAATAATATCAAAATAAGAATTATTTATTTTTTATATTTTTATATTATTTAATATTTAAAAAATATAATATTGTAAATATTTATAAGACTAATTTTAAAATCTAATTTACAATTTATTGAAACATATCATATTTTTTCTTTCATATCGTAGTAATGATTATATATATATGTATATATATACATATATATAATATTTTATTAATAAAATGATTTATATTTTCTTATTCTCATAAAGAAAAATTAATTCATAACATATATTCTAAGTTTATATGTTCAAATAATATAATGTGAATTCTAATATATATTTTTATAATTACAGTCTTATTCAAAAAAGGTTCGAAAAGAAGCAATTTTTATTTATAAATTTTAAAATTATAGTTAAAGAAAATATCCATTGTAAATAATTTTTTAATAAAATTAAAAATATATAATATTTTTTTGAGTCACAACTATATAAATATATATATTCAAAATTTCTGACATTTTATTAACGAAATGTATAAAAATAAAATAAATAAAATTTATTTTGTTATTTTTGTATTAAAAATAGTAAAAATAATTTTATATTTAAATGGACATATTAAATAGATAGCATATATATATATATATATATATATATATATATATATATATATTCTTTTCAATATATATAATATAAATTTTTTACTTCAGTATAAACCATTGTATTTATTATATTTTATTTATGTTAAAAGTAATTGTAAAAATATTTTTTAAAAATACATGTAAATGATTGTTATATAAAAAATAATTTTTTTCCTTTAGTACAAACTATTGCATTTATCATAGTTTATTTATTTTAAAAATAAATGTAAAAAGATTAAAAAATGTGTAAATGATTGAAATACACAAATTCAGGAAATATAAAGATATAATAATAACAAGTTAGTAGAAGATAAAAAAATGTCATGCGTTATTTCTAATTAAGGGAATATCGTGTAATATTTTAAGTGGTAACTTTTTAATATATAATATGAATATAGAAACTAAGTGAAAAAAATGTATTATTAACTTTTTTTCTTTTAAAAATAACCTATTATTCTTGTATAGTTTTTTTTAATGGAGATTAATTCGTATGAGTTGTCAAGAGCGGAAAGTAAATAACTATTAATATGTTGATTTCTTAATGGAATTTCTGTACTTAATCATATTAATAACATACGTGCTTGCAATTGTTTGATATAAAAAAAATTCAGCTAACAATATAAGTGTTATTGTTATTAATAAAAATATGTCTAAAATTTTAATAAGTTATGGAGCCCAATATATAAAGAAAACATGTTTTGAAAATCCTACATAAATGTTACTAATATTAAAAAATATATGCAAACAAAAATTCAAATTTATATTGACCATTTTCATTTTAAAAATAACATTAACATTGGCTAATAACGATTATTATAATGGTTTTTAATAACATATTTGTAGATAGCCACTCACAGGAGAAAAATTTTAAATGAAAGTTGAGAAAATAAATATTTTAGTTTTTTATAATATGCTTTATTTAGATCTTTAATATTAATTAAATATGATATACTTTATAAATAGTTGTGTCCTGTAAAGCTAATAATGATCAATAACATGTAGCCTGGTCAAATTTGAAAAGATCAATTACCAGACAGAGTAAGGGGATACCAGTAGGTGATCGGGTAAAATAAGTGATCAAAACGGATTAAGATGAGTTTGGACAGATGCATTTTAGTTAAAAAATAAAAAAGTATATTCAAAGATCATCTAATCAGACCAAAAGTAACAATGCTTTAGGTTTGCCCCATTTCAGTAGCCATGTAGGGGGGAGGTGAATCCATCTCAATTTCACACATTAACTCTTCTTCCACTCTTAGCTTTAACTATTACACCTCCTTCCTCTCTCAACCATCTCATTCTTTTACCTTTTCTTTCTCTCATTTTTAGAACTCTTGTTACCGCAACTCCTTTTTTCTCTTGCAGTTTTTTCATCATTCGACAATCACATACCACCTCGGAGTCTTTATTTCTCTCACCAAAACCCATAATTCCGTGTCTCTCGTGGAGCCGTCGAAGTTTGTAATCATTTATCCATTTTTGTTGGTGTTGAATTGAAGCCACTCTTAAGTCTTGGATTTTTGAAAGTTAGTTTCATTTTTTTTTAAATATTTCACTGTGGTTTTAATGGTTAATTAATTTCTCTTCTTACTTTTTTGTTTAGCCTCCAAAGCTTGCAATCATGTTTTCTACTAATGCTAAATCTAGAAAAGGCTTGGACTTTTTTGGTCTTCTAAGGTTTAAACTTTTTAGGAATTTTGGGATTCAAATGTTATAGTTGTTTTAGAATTTTAATTTTTTGGAAGTCATAAATTTTTTTAAACTAATATTTTCTTTTTGTTTGGTTAATGATATTTTACAGCTTTTGGGAGTAACAAGCCAAAAAATAACTGAAGAAATGAGAAAGAACCTGAGATGATGCTTGAATTTGTAAATGAAATTGACCCAAAACCGTTTTAAAATCAAATGTGAAACCAACTCAACCAATCTAATCATAACACGAAATACCTGCCACTTCGAATGGATCAGATCAATTCACCAATATAACAAGTTGTTTTGTAATGGTTTAGGTTGTTTTGGTTTGAAATCGAATATTGCCTAATCCTACCTTAAGTCAGCATGCCGATAAGTTTTAATTGGCGATCGTACGTATAAAAATGAGTTCATTAAAAGAGATAAAACTTACTTCAATAATCTTTATGCGTTGAAAGAATTACTTTTCAACAATCAATCACACAAATATCTTTTATATACAACAAAAATATTAGATGTTAAAATTACATGCTAACGAAAATCAATTTCATCTTCTCAAAGTTAACATTGATTAAGTTTTAAAATTTAACTTTAATACAATGTTGGATGTGATATGAAAAAAATGAATTTTCTTATTTAATAATCTATTTTTATTGAACTCATCAAATCTCATATCAACAATTTCAAATTTCAATATTTATTTACAAATATAACTAAAAACATATATTTAATATTAATAATATATAATTATTTTAAATACATAGGTAAAAAAATATAAATAACTTAAATTTAGAGAGATAGAACAGAATTATCCAACACTTTATAATAAATTAATAATATTTTTATAAAAAATGAAACGTTACTAGCTTTATCAAAATAAATAAATAAACAAAATATTAATAAAATTATTAAAAATGAAAATAAAAAATAATTTCAGACAAAAATTATAAAAATAAAACATTACTTAAAATGGCATAAAAAAATTAACAATAACTGCATAATCAAATAAAACTATTTTATATTAACAAATTTTTTAACTAATAAAACATTTAAAGTATACTCTTCACATTTATATTTAAAAAAAATTAGTAATAGTCTGAAATTAATTTGACATCAATCTCATTTTAATATTATAGAGTCACCTTTGCTATATTAAAATCACCAAATAATTATTATATTAATAAACGAAATTTATTTTTTAAAAAATTATTATACTGATAACAAAAGTTTAATTTATTACATTTTTAGTTTTTTCCTTTTAACCTAAATATCTGGTGAATAGAATAATAAAATCTTATAAAATATTGTAATTATAATGTTGCACCTAAAAAGTATTTTTTGTTGCGAATAACCTAAAGAATATTTTTTTTAAGCACTGTATTAGTGCATGTCCGGATAAAAGGAGGGGCCCAAGTAATGGTGTTACGGTAATGGGCTTCAGCTTTTTCACGAGAATGTAGCTATTACCAAAGAAAAAGTCCATTGGATGACGTGGGACTTGAGAGAACGTCTCTCACTGCGAGTGCGAGAGGTCTCTTCCCTCTGGTTCAGCAGTTTCTCCATCTATATCATTATTATTATTATATATCCAGTTATCAACACACTCAAACAAAACTACTCCACCCCACACCCTCAGGTGAATTTACTCCAATGCCTGCCGATATCAACAACCAAACATAAATTCTATTATTTAATTTAATTTAATTTAATAAATTGGATTGCTCGTCCGATTTTGCCTCCACCGACTCCCTCCAGTTTATTTCCTTAATCCACAATCATGTTAACATATTTCCATTATTAAGTTAGTTCTGTTTAAAATTACACTTTTTTGAAGAGCAAGTAAGGCATATTTTTATAACACAACATGCAAGGCATCGAAGCCTACAGCAACTCCAAACCCTAATTAATTTTTTAATAACATTATGAGCAACACAACAGAAAGAAATGCAGTTACTAAAAATATAGTTACCAGTAGATATGGCTGGTTGGCAGCTACGCGTCTACGAATTTAAACCCCTAGTCAGAATAAATGTTTTCCTTTCAGTTGGATTTTGAGATATTATACAAAAAAACCGGGAAAGAAATCTATATTATTGTTTAAAAATTAAAGAGTAAAATTTAATAATAAAAAGAAAATAAATGGGAGAGAGAATCTGGTGGGTTTTGAGCTGTGGTATAGCTGTCCCTTTTGATGAATTATTTCACGCATACTCTCTCTCTATCAGTCATATAGAAGAAGGTCTCAGCTCCAAAATCCCTAGAAAAAACCCTTTCTCTTCCTCACTTAGTCACCATCCCTCCAAAGCTGCATTTTCCTCAGATCTCCAAATTTAAAAAAGGTGGCACCTGGTGTGTCAAATGCCTCACATAAGATGAAGAAGGAAGCTTATCCCAGAGTTTTGATTGTTTTGTTTGTGTGCACACTGTCCACCGCCGTGAGTGCCTCCCCTCCAGGCAATGGGGCCCTCAGCGACGCGGAGTTGGGTGAGAGAGGAGAGAATGTAAGCGTAGACCCCTCCCTTGTTTTCGAGAATGACCGTATCAGAAATGCTTATATAGCATTGCAAGCTTGGAAGCAAGCCATTTTGTCCGATCCTCGGAACCAGACGGTGAATTGGGTGGGATCCAAAGTGTGCAACTACACCGGAGTTTACTGTGCTCCCGCGTTGGACAACCCCAAGATCAGCACAGTAGCTGGCATTGATCTCAACCACTGCGACATTGCTGGTTATTTGCCCGACGAGCTTGGCCTGCTGCTAGATCTCGCACTCTTCCACATAAACTCTAACAGATTCTGCGGCACCGTGCCTCACACGTTTGATAGGCTGAAACTGCTCTTCGAGCTTGATCTCAGCAACAACCGTTTCGCTGGGAAGTTCCCCGAGGTGGTTATTCGGCTTCCCACGCTCAAGTTCTTGGACCTCAGGTTCAATGAATTCGAAGGGACGGTACCGAGGGAGTTGTTCGACAAGGATCTGGACGCCATTTTCATCAACGACAACCGCTTTGTCTTCGATCTTCCCGATAACTTCGGCAACTCGCCGGTCTCCGTCATTGTTCTCGCCAACAACAGGTTCCAAGGATGCATTCCGGCGAGCTTGGGGAACATGTCCAACCTGAACGAGATCATTCTCATGAACAATGCGTTCCGATCATGCCTGCCCTCGGAAATTGGGTTGCTGAAGAACCTCACCGTGTTCGACGTCAGCATCAACCAGCTTCTCGGTCCCTTGCCGGATGCCATTGGAAACGCCGTGAGTCTGGAACAGCTCAATGTGGCGCGCAATTTACTCTCCGGTAAAATTCCTGCTGGTATTTGCATGTTGCCTAACCTTCAGAACTTTACGTATTCGGATAACTTCTTCACCGGTGAGCCTCCTGCGTGTCTCGCTCTACCGGCGTTTGACGACAGGAGGAACTGCTTGCCGGGGAGGCCGATGCAGAAGCCTCCGGCACAATGTAAGTTGTTCTTGTCTAAGCCGGTAGATTGTAACTCCTTTGGATGCAAACCATTTGTTCCTTCGCCTCCTGTAGTGGTGGTTCCTTCGCCACCGCCTGCAGTGGTACCTTCCCCTCCGTCACCTGCACCGGTGCCCACACCTACTTCGCCACCGCCTGCTGTGGTACCTTCTCCTCCATCACCTGCACCGGGGCCTACACCTCCTTCGCCACCGCCAGGAGTGGTACCATCACCTCCACCATCTGTTTCTCCTCCACCGTCGCATCCGGGGTACTCTCCTCCTCCGGTGCATTTGCCACCGCCATCGTCTCCTTCCCCTACTCCACCTGTTTACACTCCTCCACCTTCACAAATGCCTCCTCCAACATCTACTCCACCAAGTCCACCATCTCTGTCTCCACCTTCACCCACCCCAACGCCACCATATTGTGTGCGGTCACCGCCTCTACCCAATTCACCTCCACCACATGTTCCTGTATTCTCCCCACCACCACCTTATTACTCGCCGCCATCTCCACCACCTCCTCACTCACCCCCACCCCCTGTTTATCCTTATTTATCACCGCCACCTCCTCCCTCTGTCCATTCACCACCCCCACCATCTCCACCACCTTGTATAGAACCTCCTCCACCCTCGCCCCAACCAACACCTTCTCCCTCGCCTTACTTGCCACCACCATCCCCATCTTTCCCGCCACCACCAGTCTATGTTTCTCCACCTCCACCGGTTCAATCTACTTCCCCATCACCACCGCCTTCTCCTGTTCAATACACTTCACCACCACCTCCTCCTGTTCAATACACTTCACCGCCACCGCCCCCTGTTCAATACACTTCACCGCCGCCACCCCCTGTTCATTACGGTTCGCCGCCGCCACCCCCTGTTCATTACGTTTCTCCGACGCCAGCAGCACCGCCTCCGTGTGAAACTCCACCCTCCGCGTCTCCACCTCCGCCAGTTGTATACGGAAATCCACCACCTGCCCCTGTATATGAAGGGCCGTTGCCCCCTGTCATTGGAGTCCCATACGCGTCACCTCCACCGCCACCTTTCTATTGATTCTTTTGAGACCTTTTCCCCTCTAATCTATCCCTCTACTTACAACAAGACTCACGCTTTTATCATTGCGGCCATTTCTTCTGTAATCCCCACGGCTAGTATGCGACTCTCATCGCTTATGAAAGAAAGCTATTACCAGAGAATGACAACATTTCTGTAAGGCTGCATTTGTTCTTCAATTATGTCAAGATCGTCTATCATCGCATGAAATACAGAACTGGTTGCAGCAAACCCGGGGGTAAGAGGAGAAAGTCTCTCCATATTTATTTGAATTGTTATGATATTCCAGTTCTGAAAATAAAAATGGCAGAGAAAGAGTAGGTTGCAGAGAAAAATGTATGTATAGGGATGAGTTGGAGAGCATAATTCATGGCTGCAAACACAGTAGCAGTTGCTGCACTTTCTGCTCCTTGTTTATGGGTTTTATTGTTATTGTCTCTCCTATATCATATATATATATTTTTTCTATAAATTTTGTTTCTTTTCCCTTTCAATTTATTAGTATAATTTATGAACATTTCACTTGTATTGATATTCTAAATCGCGATAATTCCCTTCTTTTCAGCATCTCAAATCGTTGCTTTAATGAGACTATTGATTTTAAATGCTTTTCTTTACTCCTCTTTCAATATCAATCTGCATTAATGTTCTTTATTTATGATTTATGAAGAATGTATGATGCATATAAGCATCTTAATGATAGGCTTTATGATATAAATTTTTCGTTCTCACCATGACTATTTTTATGGTTCTTTTCTTAACACCATTCAGAAGTATAATCCATCGATCTAATCTGTGTTTGGACATGATACAAAGGCTTGTGAGCTTCCACTTCAATTACACTAGTGTAGTGTTGTTTTAACATTTTCTTCCTAGCAGCTGTCTTGGGAAGGCTTTGGTATAGTATACAATTAGGGCTTCTTATTCCTTTTCGTGAAAGCTTGAATGAAACATTCGTGGAGAGGGTGTAGGGAACAGGAAGATATTGTTCTAAATGTTTAATTATTTGGATTTAGACGTGTAATGATGGTGTTGTCGAAGAATATGCCAACAGTTTTAATGGGTCCTCAATCGCCTATGGTGGTCACCTCCAGAGAAATAGAGGTCCCGATTCAGGTCATGGTCGTTGGGTGTCAATAGATCTCCCAAGAACAATTAAGGAGCACCGACGGGAGTCAATTTATTTAATGAAGTCCTTTTTCTATTTGACTTAAAAATATTGTTTAAGGAAATACCCCCTCCATGTGCAAACCGTCCTAGTTTCGAGATTTGAATTCAAATTTGCAAATCATGTTTCCCCATTAGATTGTGAACATTAGAACTGTTAAGCTTAACTCTATAGCCACGAAAACTGTTATTTTCCAAGGCATTGGGTGTCTGCAGTAAAACCTTGTTGGTCATCGTGTTTATCTATTTTCCGCAGCTATTGCATTTTCTTTTGTAATTTTATCCCTCCAAATAAGGGTACACTTTATAAATTAAAATATAGAATTACAGTTAATAGAATTCCTCCAAATCCTTGGAAAAATACTTGCACATAATAAATTGTAAAGTTAAAAATAGTTATTATAAATACACTTCTCATTTTAGAAAAACAAAATCTTGCATTAAGGGTGATGCCTCTTCTCCCGCGTTACACATTTAGCCCCTGTTTCCCTTCTCGTGTCATTTATTTGGTCATTGGAACTAGTCTCATACAAGTAAATCACTCGCCAACTCGAATGAAACTATTGTTCGTCGCTGGACATTTCTTGAAGTCTAATATGAACAATTCTTCTAAAAGATTGAAAGTAACTCAAGCCGTGCAGTTGAGCCCAAAAGTTGCCGGAAGCATGGGGCTTCGTATAATGCTCGGGATGCGTCTGGAATCGACAACCCAGACTGGGATCAATGCTTGCTTCTCACCAAAGTCCATTTGGAGAGAATATAATTCGCACAAGATCTCACAGTTTTTTATGGGAACCTTTTCTACAAAATAAGTTTCCACTTTCCGTGGTTCGTTGTAGTCCATCTCAGTCAATTTGTTCTTTACCTGAAGGAGAGACGGAAATGAATAGAATGAAGCAACTTTCCTTCAAATTAGGGAAAAGGAAAAGTGGCATCTATTAACCATGCTTGCACATATGAGAATAATGTGCTTTCGCTGTTATGTTAACCTGTTGGTGTTCGCGCTTTAACATACATACTTGGGGTGGGGTAATTTGTTTAGGTAAAATTCTTCTCATTTATTTTTTTATATAATTTTTTTCTCTTAAATACGTCTTGAATTTCATATACATGTTTTTCTTTCTTTCTTTCCTTTTTAAATAAACCTTTCCATTAAAAACATCCGTTTGTGTTTGCAGTGCTCTTTCAGAAAGGGAGATTTATTTTATTTGTTCTTTCAAATATGTTACTTTATACGAGGAAATTTTGATTTAACGGGTTTTTTTTTTAACGTGGAGGTAAGGTTATATAATGAATTTACACATTAAATTTTTGTTAAAAATTATGAAATTTAATATACTAATAATATTAAATTTTATAATTTCTAATAAAAATAATTATTTATTAAATATTATTATACACTTTAAAATTGTTGATTTAAAACTTACAAAATTAGGATCATTTTTAAATAGCGTTTGTTAAAAATAGTTTTGAAATTTTAACTAAACTACTTTATCGGAATCCTAGTATCAATAATAAGATTCTTAAAAAAATTTAAAATATATTTGATAATAAAATAACATATTTATTTCAATTTCTTTTTTGGGTACTTACTCTCAATTCTTTTTGAAAAAATTTATAAAATGTGTTTGATAATAAAAAATATATTTACTCTCAATTATTTTGAAAATATTTAGTAACTTTACACTTGATTATCATGGAAAAGTTATATTCCTATTAATAAAGGATAAATTTTATTTATTCATTTGTAAATTAATATTACAAAATATTTTTTCAAAAATATATTCTTCTCTTTGGTTAAATATTAAAAAATTATTTTTATGTCACTTTTCTATAAATGATAAAATAATTTTTATACTAAACATCACCTTAGACTAGCAAATAATTTTTATTAAATAATTTTATCATAAAATTTATACTGGTTAGATTAAAAGCTTATACTGTATATAAATCATTAAGATTGGATTCTCTTGAATCTTCTAGTAAATGCATATTTCATCACAACTTAATGCATGCGCCAAATAATAGGCGAAAAGTATTTAAACAATTTCGGAGTGGTTTATGCGTAGAAGTCAGTGTAGATATTTTTCCCAACAACGGAAACCATAGCACATACCTTGCTGGCTCTAGCCTTTCAATTTACCCTTGGTGTTAGGATGGAAAATAAAATAAAGGGAAAGCATAGACCTTCTGCTTGTCCTTGCTACCCTTCGATCAGTTGGATGTAGGGATGGTAATGTTAAAATTTGTATAGGGTGTTATAATACTTGTATCTATATTTACATTAAAAAATATTAGTTGTAATCTGGACCAATACTGTTGTGGGTAGTAATTTTATTATCTGTACTCTTACATATTGGACACTTCTATATCCGTATCCAGTTTTATTATCTTTATTTTATTTTATTTGAATATGATTTATTATTATCATTTCATTTATTTATTTTAAAAATTATTTATATTTATCTGTTTTTATATAAAAAATTAAAATAATATTAATTTTTTCCAAGGACCCTTTTATTTGTATGAAACAAATAAAAAGAGATGGGTTAATAAAATAAATAAATGATCATTAAGAAGTTTATCATATATTTTTTACATTCCTTTTTACAACTAATTATAAAATATAATAAATATATTTACAAAATTATGATGGGTTACTTGTACTCGAACCTAAAATTATTAGTAAATAATTATCCTGCTCAAAACAAGTAATTTTTTTTAAATACTCATTAAATTAGGTGCAATTACCATGCCTGCTAAGATGAGCGGAAAAATTGGGAAAAGATAAAAAGTAACGAGGGCATATCCCACCACCAAAGGGATAGTGACCTTTATGTCCATGAGAGGGTCCCTCCATAGATAATAATATTCACATGGCCTGTAAGGGCTTTTCACATACAACAACATGCAATGAAAATAATGAAAATATTGATGTTCGAAGTTGGTCTACTTGTCCTGTTAGGCTATTTCCTCGATTCGGACATAACTACCATTCAATTAGGGCTCCAGGGACAGCCTGTGATTGGCAACAATACTTAATGGCGTTTCTCATAAAGAGAGCTCATGATGTTGATCCCCCTCCTCACGTTAAAAAGAAGAGCTAAGTCTCTGTTTCGAGTAAACAAGAAAATGCTAATATCTACTTATCAATAGGGGAAAATTTTCTCAAATTAACTGAGATTTTCCCTTACGGAATCTCCATTGTTTCCAATTTTCTCAAACACTACATTCCAGCTTTCTTTGGTTATTATTACCGATGATTCTACGCATGTTGCCTTATAATTATGAGTAAATTAGTATACTATATTTTTTTCATGAAGAAAAGTTCAAAATGTGAAATAAACATGAGAGCATTGAAAGTAACGTAAATCTAAACACACTGTTAATAGAAAATTGATAACGTGGTTATTTATTGTGTACTATCTTGGCTATAACGGAAAGTTAAGATGAATTCAGAATATTACTTTGTTTTAAAAAAAAATATTTTAACAAAATAAAAGCTAACTGACGGGTCAGTCAGAGAAGAGGGTTCGTAAAACTTCGTATCTAAATTCTAGCTAATTCTATAATTGGTGAGGGAAACAAATATAAATGTTAATGGGACGTGGAAAGTACGGGTAGAAGGTATTTATTATCTGTATTCATAGGTAAATACACGTGTGAGTAATCCTTAGGTGAGTTTTTATCCGATTTACGAATATCCGTAGGTATATGTAGATATCTATTAAAAAATGAAACAATAAAAAAAATGTTAAACATAACCTAATTTAGAATATTTTTATATAAATTCATAATTTTTTAAAATAAAATTACATAAAAAATAGAATCCATAAAATTATAAGAGTAACATAACAATTTGTTACAACAATAACTAAAATTAAATCCAAACAAAATTTATTAAATAACATAAAACAACTTAAATACTAAAAGAATATAGGTATGAAAAAGTATTTAATTTATTTTTAATTAAACTACTCATTTATTTTTAAAAAGTTCACTTAATATTAATTTATTATTTTGAGGTGTTGAATAATTAATTTAATATTTTTTTAAAATAAGTTAAAATAATTTATTGATTAAAATATTTATTAATGAAATAAAATTATATTTAACATTATAAACAAATCATGTCGATTAAAAATATAAGGAATAAAATATTATATCAGGCATCGCGTGGTTCAAAATTTAATTGCTTGTAGAATTCTTAAATTATCTGTAATTTTCAAGTGGAAATTATCTAAAGTTTTGAATTGTATCTTTTCTATAAAAAATAATTTAAATTTAATATATTAATGTATAAAAGTTTTATATTATTAACTAATTATATATTACTGTAAACATATAAATTTTAAAATAATTGATAAAAAATAATGTAATTTTTTATAACACTAATATATTTCAATTAAATTTATAAGCATGATCAACCGTTACATTGTAACTGCATTTGGTGCTTCAGCTCCGGATAATCCGTTTGTGAGGCATTTCCCCAACAGGCACGAGTAATTTGCAGCCTATAAACCATTGAAGTAGTTACACTTTACACAATAGTTGCCATTTTTTTTTCCCTTTCCCCTTCCGTCTATATTCACATTTCACATGGTCTTCCTTAGATGGAAAATTCCCTCACCATTGCTCCAATTAATTTATCCCCAAATCACATAGTCTCTTTTTAATTATATATTTTTATCAAAATTGAAGAAAAATTGAAATGCGTATTTAGACTAATGACGAGTTCTAGCAATGATAAAAATACCATGTGCGTGCTTTAAATGCAGAAAGGAATCAATATTTTTAAAATATAAATACTTTGGTCTATAGTTTTTATAGGGAAAACAATTACTAGAGAAGGTAAAGCTTATTTTAACAATTATTACTTTTGACAGAATTAATTTCTATTTCTCGACTAGGAAATAATTTGATATATATACACCAAAAATTGGTTTATGGTTGTTTAACTATAATTAAATTATAGTCAGATTAAAAATAATTATAATTATAATTATAATTATATATTATATTTATTAATAAAACAGCATAAAATTATAAAAAATCATGTCAGGCAAAATTGTAAATAAGTATTAAATAATCATGTTACATATTTTATTAGACAATAATTATAATAAATAGTTGAACTTTTATTCAAAAATAAATAGAATTGAAAAAAAAATTAAAATATACCGATGATATAAAAAAGTTTACAATATCATATGAGGATAAATGATCATATCATTAAAAATTGTTGAGTTTTATAATAAATATTTTAAAAAACATAAGAATGACTTCTAACTTATTAAAAGTAATAAGTGTAAAAAAATTTACACTAAAACGTATCAAAATTAAAAGTTCTGTTTAAAGGTTAGTTTTAAATAATTTTTTTGTCAACAAAAATTAGTCTAATTGATAAAAATTAAAATTATAATCAACAATGTCTTTAGTTCAAATCTCACATCAAATATGAGAACCAGATATATGTTCCAATATTATCCTATACTCATCTAATTTTTTGTCAAAAGTAAAAAGAAACAGTTATTATTATTATTTTTTTATCCAATCTTGTATAATTTTTGTTAGTTCTTCATTGGTTCGATGGCTAAATAGTTTTAGCTAGAGGCTATTCGAATCAATCAATTATTTATTTTTTATTCAAATTGTTGAACTAGTTGGTCTAATTTTGATGTATACTTTTACATTGTAAATAAATAAATTATGAACTAATTTTATATTACAAATTTAATTTGAATAAAAATATAGAAAAAGAGAGTATAATTTATTTCTCTATAAATTCCATATCATTGCTTATGGATGTCTCAAACCACGTTATCTGCTGTTTCTTTTCCATTAATGTTTAAAATTTTAAATTATATCATTTTATTGAAAGATAATTAACGATTAACAAATCCAAATGTTATCAATGGTTAAGTTATAACTGCATTCAGTGCTTGAACTCTTGATAATCCGTTTCCAATGGTCTTTTATTCGGCTTTTCCCCTATCAAGCATAAGTAATAGCTTGGGTAGACAATTCACATGGTTCCATACTTACTGAAACCCCTCATCATCACCCTAACTTGTCCACAGATCACAAATCATCTTTTAAATTAAACATTTTTGTCAAATTTGAAAGAAAAATCGCCATGCCTATGTAAAAGAATGATGAGTTATAGTAATAATAAACAAATCATTCACTTTTCTTGGTCAGAAAATAAAAGTCAAGCCCACAAGTTTTACCATTGCAGCTAGTGGATCTTATTTTAAGATTGATGTAAGATCAGAAAAAGAATGATGTCAAGCCCATATGGTTTCTCTCCAGACGGTCCAACCATCTTCTAAGTCTTGAGAAAAAGCTGGCTTGATGGGCTATGATAAGCCAGTTTGTTTTTTTTTTTGTGTGTGTGTGTCGGTTTTTGATCATAAGCTTGGGGAATTGTTTTTTGCGTTTTTGTTTTTGTACCTTCCTCCATATTTTTAATTTTAATCTTCAATCAATAAAAATTTAAATTAATTTATAAAATATAAAAATATATATTTTATAAATTAGTCTACGAAATATCAAAATATACTTTGTAAACTAGTTTACAGATTAGAAAAATAAAAGTAACAAAAGAGAACAAAAATTTAACACATAGGTTAAGAAAAAAATGTAAAGAACAAATTTAATTTTTTATCTTTAAAAAGTTAATTCTTTTTTTTTCATTCTATTTTTTATTTAATTAAATGTAAAAAATTGTATTATTATCTATATTTTTTTATTATTTATATAAATATAGCATAAAAAAATTGAAGGATAAAACTCATACTAAATTTACTATATTCCAAGTTGTGAGTTGAAACATGGATACTTTTATTTTTTCCAATATTTATAAAATTGGACATATGATTGAAATAGTAAAAATACTAGTTTAATAGTTAAATTGAGATTAAATCAATAATAATTAAATATATTTTTAATATAATATAATATATTAAATAATAAAATAATTTAAAAAATTTTAAATTAACACAAAAAGATTATATTATATTTTATAAGATAAAAATAATAAAATAATGTTAATTTATATGTATATTTTATATATAATATTTATTTTTGTTTAAAATAAAAAAAAATAAAAAAACTAGTTTTCAATTTTACATTTTAACCAATTTTGGATCAATTCGACTGACTTTTCATTAGTTGTAAGGTTAACCAACTTTTTTAAGTTAAATAAATCGGTTATTAAATCGATTCTCAGTCAAATATTTTTTAAAACTATAACTTTTTAACATGTTACCAAAGTTTTTTTTATAAATATATTAATCAGTTTTGAATATTTATAACTTAGCGCTAAATATTTGTAACATATAGATCTTGGATCCTAAAAATATCGTTTAGGTCTTTAAAAAAAAAAAGGAATTCAAAGAAAAAAACTAATGGCTAGACCATTTTTCCATCCAACAATAGTATTACCATTCTACCTCGCTTTCTATCAAAGAAGTCCAGAATTTGACTCAATATAAAGAAACCAACCACCATAAAATATGAATGGAATAAACATACAAGCACACCCAAATGCCCCTTTTTTAAGATAGAAAACATTCCATTGAGGAGCGTCCCTATCAGAGTTTAACACATCGAAGAAAAAGAAAAGAAAAGAAAAGAAATATCATTAGGAGATTCCTCAAATGTTCGTTGAGATTCCATCAAAGGAACTCGCTTATGCTGTTATGCATGCCCTTATACCGCTTAACTGTTTTGGCACCAATATCCGAAGTGGTGCCTTCTGAAAGAATATTCACAGTATGCTCCAATTGAATAACCATCAAATTCAGATAAATTTAATTATTCCAATATTGTCTTCGTGGTTCTATGTAGTATTCCACACGTTTATCCGAATACAAATGTGGTCAGGTTTACACAAAAAAAAAAAATGTGAGTATAAATCTTTCTTTAACCATACTATGAACATAAATATTAAAATTATTATAATATAAATTTTAAATTTTAAAGGGATTTAAATATAAGTTTTATAAATTTATCCAAGTTACTTGTTGTGCTTATGTCGGATAATTAATTTTGACCATCTAGTCTAAAATTCAAACCCATTTTAAAATTTTAGTTTCAAATCATTAGGATTGTCTAGCAATAAAAAATTAAAAATTAAAGTAGTATTTTCATTAAGTTTTTGAATTTGAATTTAATTGCTTTTCTTGTTAAAAAAACTCATTTTAAAAGTAAAAAACATAAAATTTGGAGGATTGTAGAAGAAGGAAAATGATAATTAAACATTTAAATCAACTTGACAGCCAAATGATATCATGCTGAACTAGTAATGATCCACCAAGAGCTTTGACTTGCTTGGGACTAATGTTATAAAGATGTGGTGCTGCTATTCAGATTGTCTTGAAATAATGATCTTAATCAATAACTTCCTACAAGGTTTCACAAATACATTGGTCTCATCATTCTTGTTCCATTCGAAATTGGATAAATTTATTCTAGATCTGTTTCTATTTTTTTATATTTTTATTTTAATATTTTATAATTTATCAAATTATTATATTTTTAAAAAATTTATATATTTATATATTTTTTTAGTTTAATCAATTTTATAAAATGTTTTTAAAATATTAAAGATATATATTTTTTATAATTTAATCAATTGGAGAGAAAGATGGATATTGATGTTCTCGCTCTATCCTGCTTAAAAATATCAAATTTTATTTGAACTCATTTTCAATTTTCATTAACTTAAATATTTTTTATCAAAATTTGGATGGGTGATATGGATATTTTCTAACACAAATTTATTTGTCATATCTAAATGATGTTATATGTTATAATTTTTTTTACTAAATTAACAATTAAAATTATCATAAAAAATAAATATAGAATAATTTTCTAAGTTAATTAAATTTTTAATCAATTATTGAATTATTTTATTTTTTAAATAAAATCTTTATTTTAAATAAATTAAAATTTGATTAATCTCAACAATTTTAAGATTGAGTTTAAGCATTTAAAAATAATAAATTTGCATTAAAAACATATTTATTATATTTTAAATGATAAATATCTATTCAAATAAATAAAACAATAAAATGAAAATATGATAATGCATTAATTTTAAATTAATTATAATTAAAAAATGTTCTAATTAAAATTAACTAAACACGTATTCTTAGTTTTTTTACTTTACATATTTACTCATTTTAAATAATCTAAATGTCTTGAGATCGACCTTATGAGACGTAAAGTTAACATTCCCTGTGAAAGAATAGTAAAGTGAGTTGAAAAGCGAAATCAATGATTTAGGAAAACAACGGCTCCTTGATTAACGCTAGCATTGTTTACCTTTTTTTCCGGCTACATAACATTGTGGACCTTTAGTTTATTTACACAATAATAATTGTAACTTAATTTATACAAAAGTTTATATTCATTTCCATAATATCTATATTTTGAATGGATTAAGTTTCAGTTGTGAAACCGAAAGATACATTTAATATATGAAAAGAAATATTATACTTTACTTACGATTTATAGTTCGTATTATTTAAAAAATACAATGTTAAGAATAAAACAGTCAATTATTTAAATAAATATTCTAAAATTATTAAAATTAAACTAATAGTAAAATGGTGAGATAATTTAAGATCTTAAGTTTAAATTTTACTATTTTTATGTTATCGAAAAAATTCTATGCACCATTATATTATAAAAAAGTATTAATTAAAACAGAGCAGTTAAAAATTTATTTGAAGTCTTAAAAATTTGTATTAAGATATTTTCAATAATATATATATATTATAAAAAATAATTATTAAATTGATATAATCAATCTCGAAAATTATAAATTTTTTAATCGATAAAATAATTAAAATTTTAATATTTCTTAAGATATATTTGAATGAAAATAAGAATTAGTTAATTTGATTTTTAACTGATAATATATTTTTATTAATATACGTTAATTTAAATTTATTTAATAAACTATTAAATAAATAAATATATATATATATATGAAAAATTTTATAAATAAATTTAGCATATATTATTTTATTTATAACTATTTTAATTAGTTAAATTTTATTAATATAATTGTTAAATTAATAATAAAATTTATTATATAAATTGTGTTTATAAAATTAAATATTTTATTATTTAACTTTATTTTTACAAATATTATAATATTATCTATTAAAATAAAATTATACAATAAAATATTAAATATTTAAGATAATATACATAATAAAATATATTAGTTTAACGGTTGAATTAATAAAATTCAACTATTTAAAAAAATTATGAGTATGATAATGATAATTTTATGTTAGAGTTATTTCTTGAGTAAGTATAATATAAAGTTATTTTATTTATAATTTTTTTAAATAATTAAATTTTATTAATTTAATCAATAAATTAATAGATTTTATTATATAAATTATATATATAAAATTTTATAAAATTTGATAATTTATAATATAATTTTATTTTAATAAATATTAGAAAAAATATATCATTCATTAAAAAAAATTTATAAATAAATTTGTTTCTCTTTTATTTATGTTTTACAAATAAGTTATTGATTTAAAAAATACTTTCTTTAATCTCTAACTTGTTATTCTATTATTATAAATAAAATATTAATTAAATATATTAAATGATAATTAAAAAGTCATATAATTCTAAAATGACACAATTATATTATTTTATATGAAATTTGGATAGTTGAATCACAACGTTGTTTATTTCTTCTTCATCTCAATATTTCACTCTTTCACATGGCGATAATAACATCATAACCGGCCTATAAAACAACACTTTCTTTAGACATGTAAACAAAATCCTGACCCATGAATACTCGTTCGACTTATCTCAATTTTGGCATGAAAAACATATTTTGATCACGATTTATGGAGACTCCACACCCGATGCATACTCAATTGACAAGGTTGGATTTAAAAATATATATACCCGTCACAAATCAGCTATAATAACTATAATATTATTTAAATAATATTATTAAACTATCATATTAATTAAAAATATGATTTTATTTAAATTTTAATACTTATTTTATATATTATTTAAAATATATTTAGTATATTATTTATTTAAAAATATACACATAAATAAATAAAAATTATAAACAAAATTTAAAAAATAGGATATAGATTTTCTGCAAATTAAACCAAACTTAATAAGATTATGGTTGGGTTTTAAAATTCTATCCTCAATTCTTATAAACTTGCATCCACACTTTGTTATCTGCCGCCCCCAACCCCTCCCCCCAACCACACCTCTAAAACCTGCCTCCAATGAATGTGCTTATTCACATCATCTCCTTTGTTGGAATGTTTTTGAAGTTTGCATTTACGAGGGAAGTGTCATTGAAACTAGCTTTTGTTGGACAAACAAACATTATTCCCTCAAGACCTGGGCAAGAGTATTCTTCTCTTAGTACCTCTTCCAGTACTCTGTCTACCCCACAAAGCAACAATAAAAGATATTTAAGCTGATACGATCATTTGGATTTTTTTCTTCTATTTACTTTTTGGTTAAAATATTTTTCACAATTATTTATTTATTTTTAAAAATAGTTTTTTAATGTATATTTATTATATTAGGATAATTATATTAGACAATCTAGCTCATTTAATTCAACTTAATTTTAAACCATGTGTGTTAGGATAAAAATAGTTCATAGATATATAAAATCCACTCTTGCAAAGTTCATAAGAACGAAAAGTTTATTAACTCCAATCAATTAGGATCAGCATAAAAGTTTAAATTTTGAAAAATATACTACAAATTCTATATATATATACTGCAGATCCTCCTGTAACTTTATTTAAAATTCAATTTCTATATATAAGAATGACAATTAAACTTTAAAGAAACAAGATATTTTGTTAAAATATTAATTATATAAAATTGATAGTTAACACAAGATTCAAAAGTGATAGCTAATCTATTGATTGCATATGTTCAAAAGAATTATTACTCAAATTTAGTCCAAATAAATTATTTAGTCATTCTTTGCATCTTTAAAATATAAATAAATGCTAACAACAAGTAATTTGTAGAGGAACAATGTTATTTCATTAGAGTCTTTTTAAAGAATAAAATAACCAAACTACAAAAAGAGTTCAAAATTGAAGACAATACAAAGAAATAAGCAGCTTTAAAATAAAAACCCTAGCAAACAGCCAAATAATTAGTGTTCTACAATAATATAACATAAAAAACTAAATTGAATTTATGCATTGGATATGAATAGCAACATTGTAATGTTGGATATTAAAGACAGAAAAGTTTTGGTGAAGTGGTTCCTGCCAATTGGTTTGAAAAGAGCACCATCTTGCTTTAAGATTTGGAAAAGTAAGATGCATATTTGATAGAACTATACAGGATAACTGGTTCGTCCGAATGAGTTTACCCGAAAAGTATTTAAATCCATATACAAACTCTTAAATTTGATAACTTACAAAATGCATTATGTATACTTCCTTCTAAATGAAACCCAACAAGTGATATTTTGTATAGTGATTAAAGAATTCATCTTATATTATAAAAGAAAATTAATTAAATTTTATTTTAAGAGATAGAGAAAAATTATAGATGCAATGTATAATAAAAAAAAATTATATTTCAAGAAATATTATTAGATGGGCAAAACTTTCACACCATTAATCTTGCAAGGTTTATTATGGTGGACTTAGTAGAAGGAAATCAAAGCACCGAAACTTCTTCTCCATTCAAAAACATGACTTCAACAACTACGAATTCTACAAATTCAAAGCTGGCATAGAAAGAAAACATAAACACAAATTTTCACATCATACAAAATAACAAAGACTCTTAATCTTGTATATGTTCAAGGAGAAACTCATAAATTTTTTGTTTGATGCTAAATTCAAGCTTTCTTTTGTGCCAATGTTTAATTGTGGTAAGAAATTTAAAACAATATGCTAAATCGAAGCTTTTGTGTGTGTATGGTTTAATATTGAAAGAGAAAATGAATAAGGAATATGAAATTCATCATAAAAATTTGAAATTTAAATTTTTAAAATTAGGTCTTAAATTTAAAAATTAAAAAATATTCAACTGAATTTTCTATTTGTGGATTAAGTAAATAGATCAACTCAATAGCTGAAAGCTAAATTGACAGCTCTAAGAATAATATACTATTTATTTAAATGTTATTTTAAAATAATTATTAATATATATATTCATAATTATAAAATAACATTGAATTTTTTTAAATTTTTTAAAAAAATTATAGAAATAAAAACATTATATTTATAAAAATTAAAAATATATTTAGTTTTCTATTTTTTCTAATAGAAAAAAGATAAAATAATATTTTTAATGTTAATAAATACAAAGTTTATATTTATTTCAACATATCAAAATTTACATTTTTTCTAAACTTTTTAATTAATTAATTAATTAATATTATATTTGAACTTATTTAAATAAAATTATCTAAATATCGAAATAACTTTATTTTAATAAGCTTACCATTGATGTTCTTTAAAAGGAGTTTGTCGAGCTCTAAAGTTAATCATTGCCACTCAATTTTCAAGTTTCTAACGTGTGAGGATGTATGCTATTTGATTTTCTCTCTTAAGGAATTAGACGCTTAATGGAGCTTATGAAAATAATGTTTTTTCCAGCTTGTCCTCATAAAATCGGAAGTGCAGATTCTCATTCATCACATTCCATGCAATCACAGTTCTCCTTTGTACTTGAAACCACCACCGATGTTATTCTTTTTTATACTGCTCCTCTTAACTACTCAGCTGATAGGGTCTTAATCCATTCATGTTGTTGTTTTGGATTGTCCCAGAAAATGCTTGACCTCTGATGGAAATGCCATTGTCTTATGAAACTTTCAACATGGCATCCGAGATGGTGTAGTTTTCCTCTCCTTACTTTTTCTTCGTACTGTACCACTTTTATCTCATTGGTGAAAGTTGTGAACTTGAATCTTGAGGATTGGAGGCAGGTTTTAGAGGTGGAATTGGAGCAGGTAGATTACAAGGTGTTGTTAGTGAGAGGTAGTTATGTACTTACAGTGTTGTTGTTGTGAAGTGGAAAGAAGAAGAAATAGAAAAAAGTCATCCTTTAGCAATCCAATTTTTTTAGTTTTAAATAACATAATAACGACGTTGTTTTAGAATCATATTATATCTTAGTCAGCATTTAATGTGCTGTATCATCACTTCATCCATGAAAAAATGAATTTACTAACAAATTTACATCATAAAACTATAAGTGAGACGTTAATACAAGCATTCTTTCTAAGTTAGAGACTTGTTTGCTAAACAAATATAAGTAAAAAATAAAGTTGTCATAAAATTATATATATATATATATATATATATATATATATATATATATATATATATATAATTTTAACACAAATGTTTTGGATAAAAGTTTGGAATTCATCAAGCTGCTTTTGATTGATAGAAAAAAAAAACTATTATATTTTTATTATTACTTTTAAAAAATAAATATTAAATAAAAAATGTTTTAAAAACAATATTTTTGTTTAATAATTAAAAATATTATATATATAACTCCACTAACGTGCAATCACAATGGTGCTGACAATCATATAGAGGGCTCATAGTTGTTGTAATTATTACCAAAATCAAAATCATATTAAGCACAAAACGACCCCTAACTTACGCGTGAAACAAACATCAAAATCTACCTTTACATTCATTTAATGCCTGGATATATGTCCAGACATGATTACGAATATGATCCTCAAATCACCAGCTCAGTGCTTTATCATAATAATATGAATTTAATTAAAATTTGTTGATTTTATATCTTCTACTAATTACAAATTAATATATTATTAAAAATGAAGATGTTGCTAACAATGATATTAGTTAAAAATAAAAATATTTTTTTTTATTAAAAATAATATTAGAATATGTTAAAAATATATGATTATATATTAATAATATTTTTGATAAACACTTTTTACCTTTCACTTCTCAAATAATATTTTAAGAAAATATTTTAATTAATTGATATAATAAAAAATTATACTAATTATCTAAATTTAAATTTAATAGTATTGCTATAATAATTTGTAATTATAAAATGATACAACAATATTATTTTAAAAAAACATAAAAAATTTAGTTATAGGTAAATGATTGGTTTAAGTAGTAAATATTTTATTTAAAAAAATAACGAGTTTGAATTCAAAATTTTTATATAAAACTATTTAAGATTTTCAAGCAATATATATTTAATTTTATTTAGTAAAATTTTAAATTTAAATTTTTTTATTAAAAAATTAGGTTTTAGTTACTTTAAAAATTATTTAAGAATGGATGATTATTCAAATTTTATATGAAGTATTTTGACCATGTTTTTAACCAATATTCAACAACGTTTAGAATTTTGATATATATATGAATAGTTGAACATCAAAATTAAGTAGATTCTAATTTCATATAAAAAATCAAAACGAACTTATTACTACAAGTTTATCTAAACATGATAATTGTCTAAGCCTTAAGCCTTATAACGAGTGTTTTAACATTATTCTTAATTAACACGAGACATCCTACTAGAAAAAGCTACTCACACTATACAGTAAACATTAGACATAAAAATAAAGTTGTCTCATGAAAAATACATAGACCTTACATTAAAAAAAAGGACTCTGTAATAAGAATGATTTGAGTATCTTATTTTAAAAAAAAATTAAACGTACAACCTTATTTGTGTAAATTTCTTATCAATAGGCTTTTTAAGTCAAAATATGATAATGTACTATACTAATTAAAGATTTTTAAACTATATTATAGATAAATCTTAAATATCAAAATAAAATAAATAAAAGGAATATTAATGCACTTATTTTCATGATTTTTAATGTAACTTAACTTAGTTTGTAATAAAAAAAAATTTAATTAACGCTCTTAAAGTCTTAATTAGCAATATCTAGTATTTTATTCTCTCCTTTGAGATGTAAAATAGATAGAGAAAAACAAGAATAAATTATAAATAATATGATAAAAATAGAAAATATCAGAAAAAACAGGTGTAAAAATTAAAAATCTTAAAATATGAGGGCATATTTTTGAGGTCATGTTATTATTAAATAAGTATAACACAGGCATAATATATAGGAGGGTGAGTAGTAAAAGAAATAAACGAATGCCTTGAAAGCAACACCAATCCGGTGCAGGAGGAAAGTTGAGGAAGCTTACGGCGGGAAAAAAAGAAGGGAAAGCGGAGAAAAGCAAACAAAAACCACCAAACCAAAAGCAATCTCTCTCTCTCTTTCTCTGATCTTAAACCATTTTTTTAAGACCCAAAAGCACCAACGCAAGCAAAGCAAACGTCCAACACTCGCTCTCTGTTTTTCGTTTTTCGTCCTTTTTTTCTTTTTAATTTTTTTTCTCTCTCAAAAGGGGGAGACTGGAAACTAAAACAGAATAGAACCAATCCTCTCCAAGAAACAGTGTTTCAGTGTTCGCTCATAACTAACCAGATCTGCATCTTCTTCACCATTGCTTCGATCTTCTTTTTCTTCTTCTGTCTCAGGTACCTGCATTTCTCCATTTCTTAGATTCTTCGCTTTTGCATCAAGCGATTCCTATTTCTCACTTCCATTAGCAAGCCTTCGGTTCCTTTTTATAGGCTCTGGTGTTTTATTCTTTGCATTGCGCGAATGTTGTCTTTGAAGATTTAAAAACTCAGTTTCTGCATTTTTCTTCACAATTTTTTGGCTGTATTTTTGTGGATCATGTGTTCATCACGTTGATGTTCATTTTCTATGATCTTACATCTTGTATAGTTCGTAGGCATTTCGTTTTCGGACAAAACTGCTGAATGCATATGCATGATCGATGGTTTTGATGTTTGTTTGCGGAGAAAATTTGGAAAGAAAATTAGGCAGACTTTGGACGCTTACTTCGAGGTAAAGGAAAACGAATCACTCCACTGCACTCAACTGCTTCAAAATAATTGGAAAAATAAAAGCTCTAGAACTGATAATTGAGGTCCGTTTTTTTGGAAATATTTTAACATAAAGTACAGGTTGTCATTTCTTTTCTCATCCGGATCCTGCATTTTATTTTAAAAAGAAAAAAACTTATTGACTACTCAAGTGGAAAATAACATGAAAATTGGTAAATATGTTATATTAACTGCCGAAATATTGATAGATGTTTCCGAAATCAAAGTGTTTTCTCCTTTTTTTTCGTTTTCTCAATATAGTAGTATATTTCATATTTTCATGGAGGATATACGGTTATAATGTATTATATAGAGATAATAATTGGACTATGAACTCTGTTGAGTTTTAACTTTAGACGGTTGATGTGTTTTTTACGTAAATGCATTCTCAACACATTTATGACTGTGCAAATGCTTGTAAGTGGGAACTTAAAATTAAATTTTGCCATGGAAGTGAAATTATAAATGTTAATATTATTTTCAGGGTGGAGAGAGAGAGAGAGTAATCTCTGGTTGACCACTTTATTATTGAGACCTAAGACATTTGACGTACCATTTCAACTGTTGAAAATAGAATTTATTCTACGATGATTGATAGGGAATGGTTGGCCAAAAAAAGGTAAGACAGGCAGGACAAGTGAAATGACTATCACTATTCACTGCCAAAGGAAAAAATGAAAAACAGTGAAACAACTATTATTCTCCAGTTACGTGAAGACAAAACCATAAGTTAAATTTGACCAAGAAAGCTGCCCAAACCTCCTCAAGATTTAAGTTGTTGATCTGTTATTTCATTTAAGGCTTAGCTAACGGTAATGAAGCCCCATGACAAAGATGAGTCTTTTTCTGAATAACACAGTACAGGGGACTCGAAGAGAAGATCGTAGTGGAATGACAACCATTTCTTCTGTGCTCCATTCATGCTCTCCACTGCTGTGTTGAGATGGAAACTGGGCAAAACAACAGTGGCAACGAGAGGTGTATCATATCCAAGGATTCTTCATGGTGCAGTCAATTCCGAAATGCATCCAATCCTTGGATGGCAAGATATGCATATGCCTTGATTTTTCTAGTGGCGAACCTTTTGGCATGGGCCGCCCGGGATTATGGTCGTGGTGCTTTAACAGAAATGGAGAGTAAGATTTTTTGAATCCTTAAAGTGATGAACTTTCGCATCCCATCGCCATTACATTTAGATTCCTGATGCTTCTTCCAGATCCAGTCTTATGCTTAAATATTCCATTTGTATTTTATATAATGAGATAGTTTTCTTTTTTACACTGGCTATCGGTTGCCTAGTGGTTCGCCATCTTAACCTGCAAATCTAACGTCTTATCTGAATGCATTCATTGTTTTATAAACGTGAATTAGATATGTGAAAAATATTAAAAAGTTCACAACGTATTGGGTATGCATTCATTGTGAAATTGTTTGATGACCATTGTGGAATAAGCAAGCATTTAAATTATAAATTCTTGACAAAAGGAACCCTTGTCTATCCGTCCATTTTAGTAAGTTGATCTTCTTCACTGTTAGCAAATCATTCAATTCAATCAATAGAAATTCTTATGTACACCTCATATGGGATGATTGAGATCATGTTCCCTCCAATCTAAAGCTGTTTTCGTTTGAGCATACTATTTGCATATGATGCCATTAGCTTAAAATCTAATATATTGAACCTACAGGATTAAAAGGATGCAATGGTGGAAAAGACTGTTTGGGAGCTGAAGGTGTTTTGCGTGTGAGCTTGGGTTGCTTTGTATCCTCTTCAATTACATGGATGAGAGTCTTTGGTAAAGGCTTTGTATAAGATTTATAGAAAAGAACGCGTAGGCATTTGATTAATCAGTAATTTATGTACATTTATGCCTGGTGGAAGAAATAAATTAAAAATTGATGAATTTGAAAAGGCGTTATATTATAACTATTTCATTTATCATGGGGCCAATAGCTTAGTCATATAATATCTTAAGTGAACCTTAATCCTAGTTCAGATATTTTATATCACAATGTTTTGGTCAACTGCTCGCACTTCTAAACTGAACAGTTTGAGAGATACGTGGCACTCTGGATGGTGGTCAGTCAAGATTGCTATCTGGGTCGTCATGACTGTCATTCCATTTTTACTCCCTTCTGGCTTTATTCAGATTTATGGTTAGTAATTTGTATCTTTCAACAAGTCTCCTAGTATTAATGCTTCCTCTGAGATATCGAAACGTAATTATTGTAACCTTATCATTCCTCTGACACAATCCTTTTGGCAGGGGAGGTGGCTCATTTTGGTGCAGGGTACAGTTTTGCTCCTTCTGTTTAATTTAGTCATACCATTCTAAACTAATCTGTCAATGTTTAAACTTTACTGTTTTCCATTATCAGGGTTTTCCTCCTAATTCAACTGATTAGCATAATCAGCTTCATTACGTGGTTGAATGATTGCTGTGAGTCTGAAAAATATGCAGCAAGCTGGTAAGATTTTATTAGAACGAATAGAAACACATGCTTCCCGAGAATGAGCAATTTGCTCGAGATAATTGTAATTATATAATTTTTTATAATTGATTTTTCTATTCAACATTTTAACAAGAATTTTTCATTGATTTTGGATATATGGAATAATTGATTATAATATTGAGATAAAGATGAAAGGAGTTTTTTTTTTATTTTAATTTTCTAAATCCGTATGAGCATTAAAAGTCCTAAAAAGGTCAAGAGTGCTCAAGAGTTATTGTCTGATATAGGTTATTCAAACTTGGCAATTTGTCATCAAGTTCCCTTATGTAGCCACCAGTGGGGAAACAAACCTAAAATTATGCTTCTTGTGCATTTTACCCCTATTCCACTTGTAAAGCTTTGATAGGTTGTCAAACAAGTTGATCAATTTACATAGGATGATATCAGGGATAAGATTCTTGTTTTGTAAATGTTTGCATTAATAATCAATTCTCATGCAGCCAAATACATGTGATGTTGTTTGCAACGACTGCATATGTTGTCTGTTTGGTGGGGATCATTTTGATGTACATTTGGTACGCACCAAAACCATCTTGCCTCCTCAACATTTTCTTCATTACTTGGACGCTAGTACTTCTCCAACTTATGACAAGCGTGTCTCTGCACCCAAAAGTAAGTTCTATTTATGCCCAGATCTTTCTTTGCTCAATTCACTTCATCATACAATATAAATTGATGTGGAATTTCTAACTTTGTCTGCTATAGGTTAATGCTGGCATTCTAACTCCAGGGCTGATGGGACTTTATGTTGTCTTCCTTTGCTGGTGTGCTATTAGAAGGCAGGGCTACCAATCTTTGCCTGATACTTCTGCATTAGTATCTTTCGATTTTCTTATTGCTTATGCAACACCTCATAACTTCCCATTTTCATTTCCATTGAATTTGAGCTTTATAATATTTTTATATGCAGTGAACCCGCAGGAGAAAACTGCATCAGGAAGTCGGACTCTGCAACCAAAACAGACTGGCTAAGCATCATTGTAATATATATCTATTCTTGCTTAACTGAAATTTGAACAATCTTAGAACAGCTCTTTAAACTACAAACTTACGTATATGTCTTGTGTGTATTCGAGCTTGAGTCACTTGCTCGGTTACATGGTCATGTTCATGTAGATGTACATGTATCCATTTAATATGGGACAGGAAAACTGATACTGTTCCCCAAGAATATAATTCAATGTTTCCTGTCTATTATGAAAATCTTAAGCTCGGTTAAGAGAAAATTATGTTCGCCTTTTGGTTGTACTTATCACCATATCTTCTTTATAATGGATTGGTATTTAACATTTAATTCTATCAAAATAAATAATCCCAATTACTTTTTTCATTATTGGTTGACCTGTGACAATGGCTCTTGTTGGCAGAGCTTTGTTGTTGCAATACTGGCAATTGTTATTGCGACATTTTCAACAGGCATAGACTCAAAATGCTTCCAGGTTAGTTACAAAATCTGAATTTGACTTGAATTTTAATATTATATTCTCAGCACATAGCTGACAGATTCCTGCAGTTCAGGAAGGATGAAACGCCAGCAGAGGATGATGTACCATATGGTTATGGCTTCTTCCATTTTGTTTTTGCCACAGGAGCGATGTACTTTGCTATGCTATTGATTGGATGGAATAGTCATCATTCTATGAGGAAGTATGGCCTCCTCCCGTCCCGTATTTTACCCTTAAATCATATTATCTGCATCCTACTGGGGTTTCTCGTTTTACTTTGTCCCAAGAGGTGGAAAAAAATGAGGGGAAACAAAAGAAATGCATTTCCAGTTGTTAATTAATCAGCAAACGATATACAACTCAAGATGCCACAGAACCCAATAAATGTGTTTCCCATTAAGTTTTAGAGGTGTCTTATTCACATGATACTATACTGAGAGTTACTTTAATTTGGATCTTCTAAAGTAAGGAAGTGTAGTTTAGAGGGTGAAGTGCAGCTATGTAACTAATAATTAAAAAGTTAATGGTTGAGATTTTCGTAAAATATATACACACGTATAACGAGCTGCAAAATTATTATAATTCCAACCATTGATCTTTTAATCAATGGTTGTAATTATATAATCTAAATCCTCTAAAATACTTCCCCTTTACTTCATTGGAATTAATAAGGGAATATAGTAGTGAGGAGTCAGCAGTGTCACCCTGAATATGTTGTTACTGAAATCATTTTTCCCCCAGCTTCTAACTTATGGTGCAAGTAGAAAATTCATCTGAAATTTATTCTGACTTTTTTTCAATGCATTCATGAATGTTGTAGCAAGTTCATAAGACGTAATACCTTTATTCTTTTGCAGATGGACAATTGATGTGGGCTGGACCAGCACCTGGGTCAGAATAGTAAATGAATGGTTGGCAGTCTGTGTATACTGTAAGTATTTTTAGTGAAACCGAGTCCATCATGAAGAATTGAAGATCCGAATTTTATCCAAGGCTCTGATATTTTTGAACTCATAAACCTTCTAGTAACTCTTTCCGTAGAACTCTTGAACAATCGAGTAACTAAACTAAGTTTATATCTTTTGACAGTATGGATGCTGATAGCTCCAATCATATGGAAGAGTAGACACACTGATTCTACTTGAGACATAAACCATTCTAGTTTCGATGTTTTTTTTAAGATCTCCGCATAGTAGTCTCATATCTCAGCTGTACATGTAGTCGACTCCTGCAGCCTTGCAGATAGGAAAAGAACTGCAATTGCAACATCCAGGAAATTCTCTGGCAGAGGAAACGATTCTTCTTCAGTGGGCACTGGACAGAAGCAAAGGATCTGGCACAAATGCATGTATGCTGGTTGGATTTGTTCTATTACCACATGAAGATATATACAGCCCGTTGACTCCATTCAAGGGATTAAAAAGGAAAATACACTTTACCTGTACATGTGTCAATGAGGGAGCATAATGTAATTTAAAATCATTTATAGATGCTAATTAGATTTTACATTCATAATTTTTCGAGCTATTAGTCTCAATGACGGAGTTTTTGGGTCTGCCTACTCTACTAGAATAAGAGGAAATGCATCTTCGCGCGGTGGAAGGAGGATGTTTTCTCTTGGAAATGGATTTTCTTGCAAACCCTAGCGATTCTAATTAATATTAACTAGCAAAATTTTTGCACATAAATAATTTTAAATTTAAGCAAACCTTATATATAAAAATATTTGCAATGAAGTTTCTATTTTATTAGCTAAACATAAATTAAAGATATAAATCTTTTAGAATTAAGAAATTATGAAAATAAACTATTTAAATTTATATTTATCATGTTTATTGATATCAAAAATTTAAATTTAAATTGGAATTGATTATGATTTTAAAAATTTTATGATCTAATTTATTTAAAATATCTTTAATTAAATAATAGTATGTAAATATTTAAAATTCTAATTTAAATCAATTTTTAATTAAATTAATGTTTGAAAGTAATCAGATTATAAATACAAATAAAATTATATTTTCAATGTAAGAAAAATCTCACGAATCTAAAGAAAGGAAATAACTTTTTAAAAGATTCTCGTTGAAGATTGAGGTTTTATGTTTTATAATGGAATAAATTCGTGTTTATATTATAAATTGGCATCGATAAGAGTATTTTTAGAAGTTATTATTTTTTATTAACAACATAATTTTTCTTGTTTTGAACAATTAACTTTTTATATATGATTTTAATTTTTTAAACATTAATACTTAATTTAAATTTAAATTTTCATACATCATATCAAAGTAAGGATAAATTTTTAAAGGTGATAGATTTTTATTAAAAAAATATATTTATTGCATTCAAAATATAGAAAATAATAAACATTTTTTTTACAAGAAAAGCTTATCACTCTTAAATGTTTAAAATTGATTCAAAGAATTGTCTTGAATCAAATAATAATTTTGCAATATCTCTAAATTTTAAAACTTTTTTCAATTTATTATTTAATATATTTAATTTGAATTATTAATTTAAAAAAGATTAAAGATAAAATAATATTAAATATCAAATTTAATAAAATAATATCTCCAATATCAAAAAGATAATTTTATCAATTTAATAACTAATTCATGTTGTATTACTATGATGATTATGTATGTAAAATTTTTTATATAATTTAAATATTTATAAATATAAAATCTAATATTTATTTACTTACGCTAAACTTATCCATTCGCTGGATAAGCAACCTTTGCCAATGTAATACATATACAATCTGATGTAAAGTAAAAAATCAACAGGATCACATTTAATAATTTCACTAAGCAGATAGCGGCATAGAAAGACCTTCAACGAATAGAAAGACCTTTGACAATTATTTAACAATGAGATTTCTTGTACTTCAACGAATAGAAAGACCTTACAAAAAAATTGAGATTAAAAAAATAATACAATACAGGGAAATCTGAAAAATAATACACAACTAAGGGCACCAATAAAAACACACCATTGCCCCATTTACCCAAATTGATGCTAAAATTGCAACTCATGGCGGCACCAAAAAAATTATTTATCTCCACGAAAGTTTCTGTAACCCCCTCTCCTCACATTCCTCTTTTATAGGCAGATTTTGCCTTCATGTTTCCTATAGCAATAACAATTTACAAGGCCAGGCACAAATACTTGAATTTGAACCCACCGGAGTCATAAATCTCTCAATACCCTTGTGTTTGACTTTGACTGACAAACGACACAAACAACTTCAACCATAATATTTGTACAGGATGCAACAAATTGATGCATGACTAGGTCCAAGCAGAAAAAAACATTGAATCATCCGAATGGGTTACCTCCTGCAGGGAAGGGGTATGGGGTAGCAGAGGTTGACATCCTCTGCTGATCCGGCCGTGAGAGGCCAAAAGCAGCTCCCTCAGTAGCAAAACTCCCAATTCCTTGATGCCTACATATTCAATTAATGGCGGATCACAACCAATAATTGTCGACTCTATCCATACAGTGCAGTAAATGGCCCTTGCACAGATTACTACACAAACTATGGCAGTTCTTAGTAGTCACGCCTAATAGCAGCCCACACAAGGAACAATAGCTGGTGAACCCCAATCGAACGAGATGCTAAAGTTGAGTGTTTTATTAACGAATACAGAGTTCACTTTATTATTCCAACATGGGAGATTATACGAATATTCAGATTCCAAAGATGAATTTCCAAGAGTAAAGAAACAACCTATCCTAAAACAGCCTATGCAAACAGTAAATATTAGCAAGACTAAAGGACACTTACCTTGGCATTGGCATGTTAGTTGCCATCTGTTGCCCCAAGTATGCCCCTGAGAATTTTACAACATGGTTTAGAATCCAGATAAAGAGCAAAATTGTCTTGGCATAAGTAATTGATGGAAAGTAAAAGGTATGCCTGGCCCCATTGATGGTGATGAGAGTGGATTCCAGGTGAGAGATAGATTACCCATGTTTGAAGGGTGCATTGTAGTTGAAGGTGTTACACTAGGCAAAGCACCTTGCAAAGATGACATGGAAGGAAACTGCAACCAAGGAACAGCAACCATAAAGCATAAACCAAAATTGTGCAATAACTGATGAAATGCGGAGAAGATCATGCTATTATCTATTTTCCTAACACAAAAAGACAGTTATAATAAGTTTGAATTCACTGGTTAATTAACACATTATAAAGTCAGCATGTCATACTTCAATGTTCCAGGTTCCAGCCTTTTCAAAGCCAGAGATGATCGGAAAAAGAAAAAAGAATATTTTCCAGCACTTATGAGGCTCCTCTAGAAAGTATTGTATGTTTTATTTATTACAATGAAAAAAATAAACATGAATCAGTAACTCAATAGTGGACAAAATCCAAGCCAAGCTATCTTCCACCAATGGCTGTCAAAATAGAAATTTCCTCTAAAAAGCACATTGTGCACTTTAAAAGAGCTAAATTGTCACCCGGAATACTACTCGCACACTACTATATCAATGAAAGTCACATACAATTGAGGCTTGAACTGGAGTTGGTTCATTGCTAACATCAAATGGATTTGTTGATTTTGATGGTTGTGGAAAACTTGGCATGAGCTGTAAGAGTAGGAAGAAATTTATCAGAAATGCATCATACTATTGTACTAGTCAGTAGCCACAAATTAGGATAAAGTTGTAGGTAAGAATTTAGATTGTAACAGTACCGCCACATTATTATATTGATTTACGATACCCATGTGCGGCCGTGGACCCATATGCCAACCTGGGACTGGATCAGGGAAGGATGAATATTTTACAGTAAATAGATCCTGCAGAAATGACAACTACCCCCTAAGATAAACAATAGACACAATAGTGTACACGATATAGATGTTTTATGAAGAAAAATATGGCATAAAGAATACCTCAGGAAGCTCACTTCTTGCACTTGGTTTTACATCTATTGTAGAAGGTTGTAAAACAACACCAGATTTAGCGTCACTGGCAGGCATTGGGACAAGGAGTGGTGCATGAGGCCTTGGTGTGCTCGGATGCCCCTGTACCGATGGAACAAAAGGTGCAGTCCAAGGCTGCAAGCAATTTCAAGGAACGGATGAACAAATATCATACCTGAATTAATAGACAGAACATTTGAAACATTTAATAAGACAAACCTGATTATTTAAGGCTCCAACCGCTGGTCGTGTAGATTGTTGAATGGTAGGCTGACTAGCAGTAGCAGTGAACAAAGGTTGATGTTGCGGATACTGAAAACTATCCCACTGTCCTGCATTATTGAGAGGTGATGCTGTTGTCAGTCCAGAAGATGTTACCAAACCACCACTGACTGGGAATGTTGGGAAGCTGCTAACAATTGGAGCTCCAGCAGCAGTAGCAGTAAGAGCTGATCCTTTCACAGGTCCTGCAGGTGAAACAGATGAGTTATTGATTCTTAGAAGTGTTGTCACATTGCTCCCAGGAATGGCTGTTGAAAGATGGGGATCACCTTGGGCACCGGAAACCTGAGCAGGTAAAGATGCTGGTACTAACAACTGAGACAGCACAGATTCAAGTGGATTTACATCTGAAGAACCCTGAGATGCTTTTGCCTCAGGAGCAACATCAAAAGAGGCCCAATTATTATCACTGGAATTTGCAGGCATGCCAGGTTGAGCCACAGTAGTTTGCTGGGCTTGAGGAATTGCTGGAGCAACAGGCGGTTCAGGATCATCATCGAAATCAATAAGGCTCTTAGTAATTTCAAGCTTAACTTCTGCTGGAGTTCCATTGCTGGATGCCAAGCTACTGGAAGATGCAGTTCTCTGTAATAACAAGAGTCAGTTATGGCAATATATTTTTGTAGAAAATCAATTTCAGGAAACTTAAAATGCAAATGGGGGAGAAGGAAGGGGGAGTTCATCCCAAAAAACAAACCATAGTAAAGAAGGCAAATACTGAGCACATCACACAGATCAATTAATAGTAGAACAATGAATGAACATGTTGATGTTCATGCTAATTGTTGCTTCCTATTGTTCATCTGATGCTTACACAGAAAAGTTCAATACACACACAAGGATGAAAACAAATTCACCAGCTCAAGACGAGAGAGGCATAGCTGGAGTAGCATCAAACCCTTTTGGGAGTACTTGATCCCAGGTTAAAATCCCACTGAGGCTGCTTTGCTACTACACTTAACTTACTTCCTCTCCCCACACCATGTGCTGGACCTTTTGTAAACCCCCAGGGTAAAAAACAAAAGTATGTAAAACAAGAAAACTGGGAATAAATTTATAATGCATTACTTAGTGTTAATGTACTAGTAAGCTTGGTTTGTATTAGTAGAACTAGATATAAGCGCTTTGTATATTAAACACATTAAATCAATTTAATCTCATCATTTTATTTTTTGAGTATCATGTTCTCTGTTCTCAGTAACCCTAATTAGTGAACACATATTTGCTAAAATTTCTTTTTTTGAAAGGGGTAAAGGTGGTGAGGTGGAGGATTGAACCTCCAACAGCATCACACCACGGGTGGTGCCAATTGCTCGTAGGGTATTTGCTAACATTTCAATCCAAATTAAGAAATACAAGGCTAATAAATACACTGAAACACAGAAGAAACTCCAGAGCAAAGGCAAATTAAGTAGCACCATGACCCAGATTGTTGGGTTTGTGAGATAAATAAATAGGAGGATATAAAGGAAGGAAATTCAGATCAGTATAATTTCTAAACAGAGCAACAGGCGGTTCAGATCAGAATCCCCTTCCTTACTTACATCCTCCTCCTACTTATTAATTCTATAAACCCCCTCTTAACTAACTAACCCTACCTACTAACTATTATAACTGCTCCAACCAATTGTCCTAACTTCTAACACATAGTTGAAGCATAAGGAACATCACCAGAGTAACTTCACCTGTGTCAGGGCTGAGCCATTAGCAGTCTGTCCACTGTTTGTTTTGGGGGGTTCACTGATTCGAAGAGGTACTACATTTTCTCCCAAGATATCTCTAACAGGTCGGACCACAGGTGGGATGGAAGAATCCAGATCTTTGGTTCGGTCAGGAGATTGGCTTTCCACCTTATTATCTCCATTGGATACTCTACGATCTTCAAATTTCCGTCCATCCCCAAATCTATCTTCACGTCGCCAATCATTGATTATTGGAGGACGACCAGGGCTTCTCTTGTGATCACCGTATTGCCTATTTTCTTGATCATATCCAGGACTTCTTCCACCAGGACTAGACCTGTCACTGTAACGACCTTCATATGTGTCCTCATATGGAGGGCTTTTAGGTCCTCCCTGATATGCCTCCATCCTCTTGTTTTCATAGAAATCATCCTTGTCACTCTGTATAACATGCAGTAAAAGAAAAGAGAATTAGATTTAGCTGATACATTTAAGCAATTAGCAAAAGTAACAGTGTACTAGTTAAATCTATAGCACATAAATGTATCCAGCACATACCAACATCCATCTGATTCAAGAAACAAATTTTTAAGCTCCAACATGGCAGAGCTGGACTATGATTTATTTATTTGTTATTATTATTATTAAAAAGAGGTGGATGCTGTTTTAAACTTTTAAGTATATTTTAAAAAAAAAAAAGGAAAATAAGGTAGCAGTGTTCTTGTTAGGTACCAATTTCATTTCCCCTAACTTTTTCATTTCATTTTGGCATATATAAAATATATCAAGATATTGTAAATGTTTATATATAAATATATAGAAAGTGAAAAGGAATCAACTTACTCGAGGAATAACTATGCTAGAATTACTCCACTTAATGACTTTTTTAAAATGTTGTATTTTATTAATCCAATCGTCAAATTAAAAGTTCTTATTATGTAGATCAAGTTTATAAAGTTTAAAAGGGATTTGAAACTTCATTAAATAATTTCAACTTAACATATGTTAGGAGAGGTATATTATATGTTAAATTAAAATATTTAATGAAGTATCAAATCTCTTTATACAATTTAACTTTATGAAACTTTGTAAACTTAATTTATACAATAAAAGTTTTTAATTTGATGGTGGGATTGATAAAATTCAATCATTTTAAAAAGTTGTTGAGTGCAATAACTCTACCATGAATTACTCCTAAGATAAGTTGATTCCTCCTCATACATACATACATATATATTACATGTGTTTGTGTGTACAAATATGTTGTGTCCTACAATTTTGAAAAATTGGTGTCCTCCAATTTTTTTGTCATGTATCAAGGCTTCATGGGTTAAAATTGAACTTGTGATGTATTACTTCGTATCTTCTTAAAATAGCGAATCCAAAGAAGATAATAGACACTTAACCACCTTTACTCTTGGAGGTTTGTCATAGGTCCTCTCACCAGTGAATCTTCTATCCACATAAACATGCTTAATAAAATCCCTGAGCCTGTCAATATTGCTGGCACCAGATATTCCAATCAGAATAAAGCACCTTGCAATTGTACATTAAAGCTCACAATCAAATGCTTACCTGCTATCAGGCAAAGAATGGCGTTGAGGATCCCATTCTTTAAAGTAGATTTCTTTTGCATGCTGCAAATAGTAGATACAATGAAAATCAACATAAAGAAATATGTAACATGAGAGAGACTGAAGATATCTAGAGCAAGTTTAGCACAAAAAAGCATTCATACCTGATTTCCAGCTTCTTGCAGTGCACTAACTTCTTGTGCAGTAAATTTAGCCATTGAAATTGATTTGACTCGATGTGTAAATTCTCGGCTGGAAATTAAAACAAGAGCAGTTAAGAAAGGAACACTATGGTCCTATCTCTAGTACAACAGAATATTTAAATAAATTGCAGTTTGGACAACCCTATCAAAGAAAAGTACGATTTTTGTAGGTTTACAATTTATGAACTCCAATCCATCAAAAACCAACACATGAGGGTACAAGAAAAACATATTCAGTATACAGACATTTCAAGCTTCATTGTTAGTGAAGTAGAAGACCATGAGGAAAACATATGGAAAGCCAGTAAACTAAAGGCACATAGCAAAACTCACATCCATTAAAATGAGCAATACTAGTCAGTACAGTAGGTTTTTTCCCAGCAACATAAACAATACCTAGTCTGCAATCTTCAAATCCAATATTTTTTTGACAATACGGTGAGGAAAAAGATTGTAAGTACTTACTGTATTCCACTACAGTTAGTGCAAACAAACGTCCAGAAAGTTGCGCACACATATTGTGGTCCCTAACAAGAGAGGAAGAAAAAAGGATTTAATGTAAAAGATTTGTCTCAAATCTCAGCATCAAATTCAACAATTTCCCAGAAAGATTCAGAAGAAAGCAATCAGAACAGCACTATAAAGGTTGGTAAAGATTACTGGCTCTTAAATCATATTCTGCAAAATGACTATAAACAGGCCCAACAAAGGCACACCATCTTACATTCAAATCTCTTCATTTAAGGTTCCTTTTTTGTGTGAAGTTTAGAGACTAATTGATAATCGCCAGCAATTTTAATGGTCTACAACCATGACATCAAAGAAAATCTGAGAACATATTTTTTTCCTTGAAACTTCATAAATATTATTATACACTCTTATGTTGTAAAAACTTGTCTGTAGTTGATATTAATGAAGGCATGAGGCAGAACAAACTCATAAATTATTTGATACAGAAGTTCCTTTTTTCAGAATTAAAACTCCAAATTCCAAGAATTAAAATATAATTAACCAAGCAAAGCCTCACTTGAAAAGATTGCAATATCTAACTCTACTATAATTTTCAGTCATCGACACATAAATGAAAGACTCTTCCATGTTTTAAGACATGCCATACGTAGATGAAGTCATAATATTACTGCCATCCACTCTAACGTATTCAAATATAACAAGTTAAGAAGCTGCATATTATTAGCATATTTGTTTATCCATTTGCTGCACCTTAAACGGTCGTTCAGCCAAAAGCAAAAATATTTTGCTTTCACATTTTCTCCCTTGTAACATGCGCACAGAGTTGTGGACAGTTAAACAAACATACTCACTGCAATTAATTCCTCTGTCCAATCTTTTTTGTTTCTACCAAGTAGCAATCTACTTAAAGAGACCTTCCCGTGATTACATAGTTAAGGTGAATCTAACATTAATGACCATGGAGCATGGCACCCAATTTCCCGCACACACATCCACACGTAAATTCCACAGAGAGATTCTTAGGTGCTTGCTGAATAAGAGAAATCATCACAATGAATGTATATCATATCAACGTCTCCCATCTTAACTACATTTTTAATTTTATAAACTGGTACAGTATACATTCAATGGTACAAAGTAGAAATTTCACTTGCCAGAAGAGCACCTAACAATATCTCAATTCACTAAATTCAGAACAAGATAAAGAGAGAAATAGGGGGTAGGAGGAATCCTACCAGGCTGTTACAGTTAATACATCTTCGATTCGGTGTGAGTTTGAGAAGACCTCGAATTATTCGTTCATTTTTCTCTTCTTCCTTTACTCGACTTGCCATTTCCACTTCTGTTACACACGTCACAGCATATAATATAAGACGTCAATTATAACGAAAATAAACAAAATCCAATTAAGCAATCCAATTAAACAGAATCAGATTGCTCCAATAGCTACAGAGAAATGAACTAAAACTTTTCATGCTTTCATTCAAAACCATGATCACCTGCGTCCAGCTCCACATAATGTGTCTAGAATGTTCCGGAACAAAAATTTAAAAACAAAAAATCTAGAATATTCTGTTCCTTGAGCAACAATTTTCGCGAACGGGTGAAGAGTGTAAAGAGCATTCGAATCAAACAAGAATGCACAAACACCAGATCTGATAATCAAACACTTGCCTAAGAAGCAGAATAAAAAGTGCAGTTGATCTTCTGAACTCAAAATCGTTCTGAAACCCTAAAAGTTATAGAAAGAGAAAAGTTGACGAGAGAAAAGGAAAATGAGTGAAATAAGAAGTGACCTGAGTTTGCAGCACACGAAGAAACGGTTCTAAGCCTTCAACTTATGCAGCTTTTTTCTTAAGCTGATCAAGAAGAGAGAGAGAGAGAGAGAGAGAGAGAGAGAGAGAGAGAGAGAGAGAGAGAGAGAGAGAGAGAGAGAGAGAGAGAGAGAGAGAGAGAGAGAGAGAAAGAGTAGCAGATCTTTGTGAGCTGGTAAATTACGGCTTTGTACAGCTCAGAGAGGGATTTTAGCCAAACAGCGTGAAAAGAGAAGAAACAGAGAGAGAGAACAGCAAAGGAAAGAGTGATTTGAAAAGGTTGATTTTATTTTACGTTTTTTTTTTTTTTTTTTTAAGTTTGTTAGGAGACAGTCTCCTGCTGTGGTCATACATGGCAACTGCCCCTGTTATATTCTATAGCATACTTGACCATCACATTTCTTTCTTTTAAAAAGGAAAGAAAAAAAAAAGAGAATTTCTAGAAGAAAAAAAAAATAACACAAGGATGTGATGTGGATTTAGGTGATTTTCTTCTGGAAAACATTGGTTCGAAAATTCAAAATTTGAAAACTTCCTTTGAATATTAGTTCCATTCATGTTCAATAAATTCATGAAAACACGTCATTTGAAAAATTAACTGCCTTGATCATAAGTTCATCTTTATAATTTTTTTTAAAGTGAGTTTAGAAATTCTTATTTGCTTTGTGAAAATTATTTAATTTTTGATTTTGTATAAACAGAGCAATGTTTTGCCCAAATAGTAGATTTAATTGCACCTCCAATTTTTTTTTCTCACAATTTAGTGATGAAATTAAGTTTGTGAATAAATATGACTAAATACAGTTATATCGGTAACTATTAATATTATACAGTGAAAAATTACAAGATATGAATAATATTGAATATTATAATTTTTAATAAAATTCATTGTTTTTCTTCTTCTTTTTTTAACTTTTAAAATTATGTATAAAAATTTAAAAAAATGAACGATACTTTAATTTTTAATAATATTCATTATTTAACATTCTGTTATATCTATTAATCATTATCTCATCAGTTATTCAATATATTATTTAATAAAATATGCATTAACTATTAAAAATAAAATTTTAAAAATAGTAATTATTCATTAATCTTATAAAATAATAATAGAAACTAAACAAAACAAAAACATTACAATATTAAAATATATAAAAAATATTTATTAATTTTTCATTTTAAATATTTTTAGATATATATTAAAAATTAAACTAATTTTATGATTGTTAATTAGACATAGTTAATAGTTATGATTGGTAATTAAATGAACTGTGAACAAAAGCGTTCAAATCAAAATCTTAATTCTTCGAACATCTCCTTGGGTTTTTACTCCTATTTGCAGAAAGCGAAGTTATCCATTAAAATTACAACAAATAACTCAAAAAGTATATGGATTTCTTTCCTTTCGTTAGCTGGTTATACATGGAAGATTACTCAAAAGCTACTTTTTCTTCAAATCAATCAATAATCAAACAAAAATGATCGCTGGATTCTTTCGCTGCTCTTTAGTGCATACCTTGTTTCCGGGACCATGTGCAAAGTTAAGTGCAGTGTATGCTTTCAATGTTTTCTCTTAAACACGAAATAAATAAATAAAGTAGAGGAATTTGATCAATCATTTCCCTCGTTGGCGCATATAAAAATTTAAAAACAATGATAAGACTTCTCTTCTGTCGTTTACTCACACTATCACCATCACTGTCTGGATAAAACGAACGGACTAATGGCACGTTTATTAAAAAAAATCACAATTATTTTTTTATCGCTAATACATTTCAACATGAAATTTATAACTAAAGTTAATTTAAATCCATAATCTAACTATATCTATCAATTTAAAATCAATTTTATCATTATTAAATCATATAACTTGTAAACTTGTGTTGGACCAGAAAAAATAAGCTAAACCAATGAAACGTAGATAGATATATGATTCGTATTCTGCCATTTGCGTCACTTGCTGCATAAAATTTTTTGTAATTTTTTACGAATATTGGTAAATTGTTCTTTCTGTTAATTTACAAATTATAATTATTGTATTTAATTATAAAAAATAATTGAGTATGTGAAAACATACATGTTTAACTTTATAATTTAAACTTAAAATTATTGACTATTTTATATTATTTTTTGTATATTTATTTGAATATTAGTGAAGTTGAACCTTTGTTACTCAATTCTTCTAATATAAGGTTTAAGTTTAATTTTAACTCAAGAATTTAAAATCTCATTTTTACCTTCATGTTTATGTAAATATTGTTTCAATTATTCTTCAGGAAGTTTCAATGATATAGAGCTGTTAATTTTGTAAATTGAAATTTGAGTCTTGAGCAACAATTAATCAACATAAATTAGAATTTGAGAATATAATTAATTTAAAATTTGAGACATTGAATTCTGGGATCAACAATTAAAAAAGAGAATTGTAATTGAAGGAAAAGATTGGAGGATGAAAAAAGGTAACACTAGAAAGGAAGTATTGGGACCAGAGTATTTGGAATGAGAAGAAAAAGTTAAACCTAAAACTGTGGAAGAAATATTTAGATTCAACTTGTCATGAAAAAGACATTACTCTAATTATAATTTAACAAAAAAAAGTAAAGAATTCTTCCTTCATATTTTGAGATTTTATTTTTTAAAAAAAGTTAATAAAAGTATAATTTTGCCAATATTTAAGTATTTAGTTATAAAAAATTCAAAACTATAAAAATTTAGTTAAAATCTTTTAAATTTTAAGGATCTCATTAAAAAATTGTTGAAACTATAAAAACTAATAAATTAATTTAATTTAATATTTGAATTAATGTAAATGGATATTTTTATATTTTTTACGGAAATTCTCAACATGATTAATAGTTAATTTTAAATATTTATTCAATTTTTTAATCTTAAATGATAAATTTTTAATTCTAATAATAAATATATTTTCATTTTAGCTTTTCAAAATACTGCATTTGAAATAGCTATTACATATATTAAAAGTTATAAAAAATAGAATAATTAATTTTTATAATTATTTACCACTATAAATAGATTTATTTATATTAAAAAGAAAATAAAAGGGTTGGACCATTTTCATAAGGTCCATATTTTTTAGAGTGTTGGACATCACACCATTTTTTAAAAGGTTAGATTCATACAGACAAACTTGGGGCTGGCACCAACGGTCTCCAACTTGGAAAAAGAAGAAAGGGAAAAATTAAAGCTGTCTAATTTATATAATTTTTTTTTACAAAATAGTTATATTATTTTTATTTTTAATATTTTATATATAAAATAATAAAACTAATTTTTTATTTTTACTATTTCTTATACAAACTTTAAAAATAAAAAAAATAATACTTCTATGAATAAAATTAAAAAAATTATAAACCAAACTATCCATAATATTCTTACAAGAGAACAAAAATCAAAGAAATAAAAGGAAGATCTAATTCTCTCCTCGTAACTCTTCCAGTTTTTTTTTTTTTTTCTTTCAATTTGAGCATGACTTAGGTTGGTTTGGGGTGAACCGCCAAGAGTACAGGCATTTGCTAAAACCAACTGAGTCAACCCGGGTTGCTGACAGTCATATGCTTGTCCGATTTAAAGAATCAATTGAATGGTTCGATCAAAAGTGAGAAGGACAAAAAATAAAGCATACTTTATGATTATTTACTGACTTAGATTTTAGATTCTTATTGTACTTCTTTGACCTTTCGGCTTTATAAGATTGTTTGTGTGGCCTATAGTTTTCGTTTTCTTGTGGGTCGCTGTAGTAAGTACTCTGCGCCCACTAACTTTATCTTTCAATTGATGTATTGCTTGGGTATTGCATGGATCAATCTTTGGGCTTTCGCCTTTTGAGCGTTTGATTTATGAAATTATAATCCCTTGACAAAAAAAATATAATCTATTTTGCGGTATCTTTGAGATGTGATATTCATCTCATAAATTTCCACATCAGTTTATATAAAATATTATTTTATTTCTTTGTATTATATCATTTATTATATCTTATACATCTGTTTTTTTTTTCTTTTTCCCTTTATAAAACCAACATATTATTTATGTACTGCATGAATACTTTTGATTTAAAAAAAATTGATGAGAATAATTTTTATTAATAATAATTTAATTATATTAAAAAGGAATAAATTAAAGAGATAAAAGTTTTGAAATTAAAAGTTCAATTAAAGAAATAAATTATTAAAATCATGATATATTATATTATTATTATTGATAGGATATATTAAAAAAGTTTAACAAATAATTTTAAATTATGATTATTAAAATTATAATAATATTAAAATTTATTTTATCTAATAAAAGATATTTTTAACTTAATACAGTATATCAAAATTTAAAATTAAAATTAAATTAAAATTAATTATCATTTAAAAATAAAAAATATATTCAATAAAGACAAAATATATAACTTAATAAGAATTAGAGTAGCTAATAAAGTTACTGTCATTCAAAAACAAACATTCAAAGTTAACATAGAAGTTGATTGTTGTCTAAATATTCTGTAAAAATACTATTTCTGCATATTTTTCTCTCGGGAAAAAAAAGATATGTTATTAGTCTACATAGTTTACAATAGTTTATATAACTTATTTTTATTTTTTATCATAATATTCATTATATCTTGGATGACTTTTTTTGTAATTTTTTCTGTTTGAATTTATTGTTGAAATAACATTTTTAGGCGGGAAAAGACGTTGCTACTACACCTGCCATGCGCGCACTCTGTACGTTACCCTAGCACAAATAAGGGGAGCGGAAAATTTTGGTACTGTATCAATAGCAGGAACACATTGCTATATTATTTATTATTATCACTTTTAATGTAGTTTGGTGAATTAATATAAATTATTTATTTATAATATATGTTTAAATTATTAATATTAATTATAAGAATAGTTATTTAATCAGTATATATAACTAATTACTGAACTGATGAATATTTTAATATTAAGTTTTTATCATGAATAGTTGGTGATGGATTAGATTACTTTGTTTGATTTTTGTTCAGAGTTTGTGATCACATCTGTTTTGTCTAGTAAGTTAATTAATTGTCCTCCATCAAGTCGTTACACGTGGATACATTTTCCTTGCAATAAGAATTAATACGGAACAAGAAAATAAAATTCTAATCTATGCTAGGTACACATATTCTCCTTTATGAACATTGAAAAAAATATGCTATAATTTCGTATCTTTGTGTTTGATCTAACTTATATTATTGGATGTTTTTCTATTACATATCGAAATTAAACGTAGCATCGAGAATAAGAAACCTTAGACTAAACCATTTCGTAGTGCTTCCAGAGGGAAGAGAAGCTTTGAAGCATTTAATGAGTTAAGGTCTAAAGTGGCCTTAGTCTCTAACTTTTCCAAATGAAATGAATGCTACATATTTAGGGATTATTTTGTTACTTCTAGTAGTCTTTATCAATCAACAAGGACCGTTGATTCTAAAACTCAAGCCAAACCAATTTATGATAAAGAACTAATAATGGGAATAGTTCATGCAATTAAGAAGCGGAGACATTATTTGAAAGGTGATATTTCATCGTACATATTGATTACTATATTTACTAGTTTTTTATTGATGTTATTTGATAAATAGTGTGTAAGTATAAATTTTTTATATTTTTAAAATTTGTTTTGTGACGATATAAGATAATAATATTATTATATTATTTTATTATAATATTATTAAATATTTTTTATAATATTATTTTTATAATTATTGATAAATTATTAAAAAATTATTATACTATTATTTTTAATTATTATAGTTTTAATTTTTAACTGTTATGAATTTAATTTTTAATTATTATGGTATTAATTGTTTATCCTTGGTTAGATCAAATTTTTTTATAAATATCACTTCATCCTTGTAATTGGAAAATAGAACAAAAATTTTAATCTTTTAAATTCTTCTTTTTAATTATTATTATTAGACAATATTCCAAAATAGGTTTAAAGTGATTGATTCTTCACATTTCATTGTATTAACCTTAGAAAATAAAGTTAGAATCAAGTTGTACAAGATGTTTGTTAAGTTTTTATTTTCAAGACAATGATCATTTCATGGTGTAACATCATCATTTTTTTTAAGAGATGGATCCTTAACGAGTGAACAAAAGTTTAAACAAGCCTTTAATTTGATAGGTTTGATTTCAAGATTTGGTTTTAAATCAGGAAGTAATAATAGAGTAACACATACCTTTTTTTAGAAGATTATTTATGTTGTTATTTTCTTATGCAATTCAATAATTTAAAGGAATAGATGACGAAAGTCCAAGGTAATAATTAATTGTATATACATGTGTAGAATCTCTTATTACTTTATCCTAATGCTCATCTATGGTATCATTTGCAAGGATAAATTGCTTTATGATGGAATATTAGCTCTCTAAGTACAAATTACATTAGTCAATTATCAGTGAAGATTCTTATTTAGCTACAATAGTTTATTAAGAAGGGATAAACAAATATAATTTTAGTAGTTCATTGCAAATGTGCAACTTATGATGCATGTTGGAGAAATACACATTAAACCTTATCTTATATTGGCCTTTTATAACCTCTGTTAATTTTCAAAATATAATGGTAATGGTATATATTTCAACTGAAACTTATTTTATGTCTTTATCTCATTGTTTCCCATAAAAGAATGTGGTCAAGGCTTCTTTTAAAGAAATATATAGATTACATGTGTTTTACAACCTCAATTGTCTTAGATAAGGATAATACATTCTTTAATAACTTTTAGAATGAGTCGATTGCTTAATTATAAGTGAGGTAAAATTTAGTTTTGTTTATTATCATAATTAGATGGTTAAATTAAAATGGTGAATAGAGTGAGGAGATTTATATTATTTAATAGGAGTAACGAAAAACTTTATAAATGAGTGAGTTAGGATGAATGTTGGTATAATAGAAATTTCCAAATGTAGTCATTCACATTCTTTAGAAAAATTTTCCTAACTTTCACTTTAAGGATAAGTTGAAACTTTGGAAGAAAGGAAACTACTATTAGCAAATCCTTATTAATAAGATGTATAATAGAAAAAAGTAAGACTGAGTTGGTGGGGCTCATCAACCATGTTACTAATGAGTTAATAAGTTAGTTCCAGTTACTATTTTATAACAAGTAATTAGTGGTGATCTTAGTTGAATTGAAGGAAGAAGAGGAAGGAATTTTAGATAAACACAAATTATCAAAAGTTAGGACTAAGATTCTCTGATTCATGAAATTGAGATAGTTTTTTTGGTATCATTAAATTTATTTATAGGATCTATGTCAAATCTATTTTTTTCGAAAATAAGAGTGGATATCAATAGAATTTCTATTTCTTTACCTATCTTTCCCCATTTTTGATCCAGCTCTCCTAACAAGATCCTTGCCTAACAAAATGATGTTTTTGGTAGAAATTTTATACATCTTAATGGTGATTGTAATTATAAAGAAGAATCACAAATTTTTATCTTCTAGATTATGATATTGATATTAAAAGATAAAATACTTATAATGTTAAAATATTTATAAAACAAAGTTATATTATCTGTTAAATTAAATAATTTTCTTATAACTCACAATTTACAATTGAAAAGATATGACACAAAAGAGAGTTTAAACGTAGTGTTGTAGGAAAACTATGATTTTTTTAGAAAACAACTTTATTGTATGATATTTCAATGTGTCCTAAGACACTTATCAGCATAGAAAATAAAAGAGATATTTACACCAAAAGTTATAAAAATTCATCTTTATTTCTACTATTATAAGACATTACAATTTTCCAAAAATACAATCCCTAATTTTTTGCACAAATATCCCCGTACTTAATATGCAAAAAAAAATACAAACAAATATGAAATTCATAGTGTTTTATGAACATATAAGACACCTACACAAGAAGACAATTTAGGTTCAGATTGGTATGTCTTTTATTCATATGTTTTACTCTTTATATATAGATGGATAATGTAACCGTTAAAAGGATGAGAATATTTCCATCACCTTTTTTATATTCACTAAGTACATGATATTGTTTTAGATGAAAAACTATCACTATAACACCAAAATTGTTTAAAAATTGAGATAAACAATATTGTGATAAAGTACTTTTCACTTTTATTTTTTATAAGATAAATAAACTTTTTATTAATTGTTTAATAATTATTATTTTTATCTTATGCTAATGCTAAAAAAATATATTTGATGAATTTGTTAAATATTCATTTTAAAATAAATATTTAATTAAATTCAAGGCTTAAAATAATGTTTATGCATTCTACAATGATTTCAAAATGTAATTCTTTTCAATTCAATCAAGGAAAGGGTAATACACAAACATACAAAGAGTGTATCCTTTACCCTACATATTTTCTATCCACAACCAAAAAATTTTATTAAAAAAAAAAAAGAGAATCGTACAATTTATATCCCAATATATATGTAAGTGTAAACATTGGTTATATATGTTGAATAGTTTTACGGTAGTTTAACAATCGAGTTTAAAGATTTTCTATTATTTCAATTTATTGATATGTGTTTTTTCCGATGATTTTTAAAATATTTAAATAAGATGGACAATTTAAATATTTAAATAATGTATAGACTTACCAATTTGCAGAAAGGATAAACCTATTTTAGCCATTTTGGTTTAAACTTGTTTTAAAAAAATAAATAATTGGTTGTTGTTTTAAGTTTGTCACGTTGCTTAAGATTTGGTTTATTTTCTATTTTTGAAAATTTTTATTTAAAACTAAAAAAATCTTTGACGAATAAATTTTTTGAAAGTTAATTTAAAAATATTTTTTTATTATTTTAAAACTAAACAACTAAAAAATTGTTTTGATCGTCTATTTTCAATTATTTATATTTTTATATTATTATTTTTTACTTATTTTCATTTATTTTTTTAAAAATAGTTTCTACAAATTATTTATAATATTTTTAAAAATAAAAATCAAACACCATTTTAAATAGTTTTCTTTTAGAGTCTTCCTGATCATTCTAAACGTTTTATTTGAATGAAAGAAAACAATATAAAAAAAATAAAATTTTGATAATGATTTTTTTTGTTTGGTTGAGAAAAAATAAAATGAAAGAGAAGAAAAACTTTCTTGTATTTTTCCTCAATTTAATTTTTTTTTTCTTCTCAATTGTCTTCTTTGTGCAGCATTACAACCGGCGGCATCCAAAGCTTGTAATTTCTAGTTACAATTGATTAGGAAAATATAGTATCTGCTTTTAAACCGATGAAACATTGGTTGGTTTTTAAATGTTTCTGATACTTCACTTTCCGTTCCCCATTTGAAGCTTTTGAATGTACTTTCTGATACAAATACGGTATATATGTTGAATCAAACATGCTGTTTACAACGCATGTTGCTCGAACTTCAGAGGCTATTCCACCTTTTCGGTAAAATGATATTAACTATTTATGGTTCTCGTCTCTTTGTTGTTGTTTTTTTTTTTTTGAGTGGCAAATGTTTAAATTTGAAAATGGAAGGTAAAAGATCATGCGTTTAATTCCGTTTGATTCAGCTTATGAAAGTCTGGTCTTTAACAAAAAGGCACTAAAGTTTTTATTTAACATTACTTTGATGATTATAATATATATTTTCTATCACTTTAGTCACTTTTTTTTAAGCTATGATATGTGAAATTGAGTTTTGGAAAAACGTAAAAAGCCGGACAAATTTTTTATTTAATTTTTTTTAACAAAAATATTGTTAAATAAGAAATATTTACATCACAACGAAGTTAGATTTTTTAGTAATTTTTTTATTTACAAAATATAATTTTGAGATCTTATTTAAAAAATCAAATATATATTATTTGAATAAAATCTATTGATAACAAATTTTTATATAAAATAATATATCAATATTTTATTTAATTTTATAAATACTATATATTTTTATTTTTGTTTGTTCTTTCAAAATCTAACTTCTACACTTAAAGTTTTATACGGAGAATGCAAAAAATATACATAAAATATAATAATAAATCACTTTTTCCAGTAAACATTTCCCATCCGTTAATTGAAATGGAAAAGGATTAACACCTTACTGTAAGTATTTCTGTACCTTTGAAACGTCTGAGTTACATATGATAATCACACTATTATTTTACTTTCAAATTAACAGTGTTACTCTTAATCAATGATTTAATTTATCTTAAATTAAAAATAAAAAAATTATGATGTATTTATGGTTAATTTAAAGGTAATTAATAATTTAATTAAAATCAACAATACAACTATTTTTAATTTTTATTTTAATATTTATTCACTTTAAAAAAGTTATTCCATCTTTTCCTTTTTATATGTCCAGTAAAAAAGTAAAAATTTTGTTTTTATTGATCTGTCTCTTCATTTTTTAACATAGTATTAATTTTTTATATATATATCCTTATATGTATCCACTATAATAAATGAAAAAATATAAAAAAAATAGATATAAAGAATGAATTAAAAAATAAATAATTTTTTTAAAATTAATTATATTTCTTAATAATATTTACATTTATTCTCTTTCTTGATAGATAAAAAAATGGACAGAGTAATTTAAAATTATATAACTATATTTTTGTTAAATCAAACAAGTTTAATGAAGTTTTAAATGTTAATGGAAAACCCTGTAACACAAATATTTCAAAATGAAAACATACTTCTACTTGAGAAACGTTAATAACATATTTTTGACATTTTTAATATTGTTTTTATAATTAACTCAAATTTTCATAGATCTTATCAAATTATGTAAATTTATCAATTAATATGATAAAATTTATTTTTTATCTAGTAAAATTTATATAAATTTCAACCAATTACAAGAATGGATCAAAAAGTGTGCACAAAATATGTTGATAGCTATGCTTCTCCTACTTATATGATTCAAGGAAGTACATTTTTAATTTAACCATCCTTAATGGGCTGTCCGGTTTACCATACCGCAAAACACGGTTTTTGCCCCTTGAGGTCGTTCCATTGGTGGAAAGTTGAGAGCATAGTGATGGTTTAGTCGGTGGCTCAGTGCAGAGAGGATAATTCTAACCGTACAATCCAGATGGATATGTCCGAAGTGGGGTATCACCAATGAGCTAACTCAACAATCATTGGCTTATTTAACTAATTAATATATTTAATTACATGATAGCTCACATGCAAATTCACAACACAACCGCTTGCCCCATACGCTGATGCCTCAAGTTAACAAGTATTTTTTTTATAAGGTATAAAAATATTAAAAAATTATAAATAGAATATACACAATTAGTTTACTGTAGTATAAAGTATATCAATTAAATAAAGTATATAGTATAAAATAGATATTCATATTTCATTGCAAACAACCTTTTGTTTTACTCTGAAATAATAATTATCACAGATCTCTCCATTTTTCTAATTATTTTTTTCAAACTTAAAAGTTAATTTACGAATTCAACATCTTCTAATCTTATACTGATCTAGGATTATTATATTTATTTTTTACTTTGTTATTTAATTTAATGGATCCGATATGGCAATAAAGTATCAACTTTTAATCTCAAATTCAAATTTTAAGTGTAATTAAGATTATAAGTTATTGATCCAGTCTAATATCCATCTTTGCCATTAATAAAAATTAAATGTATTAATTTTAATATACTAGTAGTATAAAAAAATTTACGTCGTTTATTCTCTCCCTTCATATATATATATATATATATATATATATATTATTAATAAAATATTAAAAATATCAGTGAAGTATAAACAGATGGAGTAGGTTGTAAGGTTAATTTTAAAAAAATTAGAATTGTTTGATTAGAGTAAAAGTTGATCGAAAATTTTAAAATAATAAAAATAATGAAAGATTTGAAAATTATGAAATTTCATAAAAAATAACTTTCAGCAGCTTGTTGAAGTTTCTCATTTGGGCCCGCAATTCAGCGATGAATTATATCTATAGTATCAGTAAACTGCTTAACATGCTTCTCCTATCTCATGGACCTATTAAAATTGTAAAATACCATGCATACATAACCATATAATTTTTTGCAAGTAACTATATCCCTTTGAATTAATTATTTCATTTACAAATCACGTTCATAACTCCTCCATTTAGTATTTTTTTTTATAGTTAGAAAATTAATTTTTATTTTTAATATAAAATATATATTTCAATAAAAATATATGATTCAGTATTAATTGATATATATATATATATATATATATATATATATATCAATTAATACTCAACGATTCTAAATTAATTTTGTTAAAATTAATTTTACTCAATTATAAACCAAAAATATTTGAGTGTGTGTTTGGCTGTTTACAAATTTGCATTTTTTTAATTGCTTTTAACTAAAAATGAATTTGAAGTTATGTGATTTATATTTAAAAAGGTAATTTAAAAGTAATTTAATAATAAAATTCAGTATAAAACTAGATTTACATCTTCAAATTTGAATTTAGGGAGTCTCAACTTAATCTAAACATAATATGGTTAGCCGTTTCCAAAAGCAACTAACTACTACTACCTGCTACTGTAACGTACAAAACAATGGCATCGCATGAGGACTAACAAATACATTGAAGAACCACCTATAGGATTGAGATAGATTTTTATAAAGAAATGCTGTGCGCAACTTCATGGATCTCTTATAAAAGAACTATATCAAACAAATTATAAAAAGTAATATGCAAACTCATTTTTTTTCATTAAAAACATGTTTTTTCGTATAACCTTCCGTATAATGTTTCTTTCACATCTCTCAGAAAATGTGGAATCACTCTATAGAGAAAGAGACGAGTGAAAGCAAAAGATACTATTTTCCTGATGTTTAAATTAAATGCAAGTGAAAAGAAAAGAAAAAAAAATGTATTCTTCGCTTTGTTACAGTCAACTATTACGGGATGTTATGTTGCAAATTATTATTCTTCTAAAAATAAATATCCGTGTATTTTCCCAGCGCTATTTATCCCAATATACCAAAATTCATTGGCTATAAATTTTCTTTAAAAAAAAATTATCGGATGTATATAGATGAGCGTAGTGTGGGTGTGTGCGCACCATTTTCCTATTCATTCCTGTAATATTCTTACAAATTCAGGGGTGTTTCATGCAAAATGCTGGTAATGCACTACAATGGGGTGGGTCTTCTCACTAAGCGATAACGTACACAAATAGTAAGCAATATACCATTCAGTGTTGCCTTCTTTTTCTTTTATGTTTGGTGTATAGTGTTAACTTCCATAAAAAGCATCACAAGTAACTCCCTCACTTACTTTTTAACGTCCCAGAAGCAAATTAAGCTCATGTGACTGACACGCTTCTGACAAGTGTCATTGCCCTTGGCCTTGTCAAATTCCTCAATCTGCTCCATTTTTGAAAGGATCCACTATCACATGGACCAACCTGTAGATGGAAAAGAGACTTTATTTAACACAATTATTCAATAATTCAATTATTTCGGAAACGCTTCTGACCTCATAGTGTCCAATAATGCAAAGGACACTGTCCCATTTTGCTCTATAATATTGAAGGTATAGACAAAGACGTCAACAAATTCAGCTTCATTCAGGTCTCAATGGGTCAGATTTACTTATTGTATCATTTTCCCGCCTTTGCACTTATGGATATAAAATTATCTAATGGCATAATTTTGAATATTAAGCATGCGGAGCCTCTAAAATCATATTTTCTAATGATACAATTTACTATATAGAATGTAATTTGTCACCTGTTGCTCATAAGTTGCTTTTGTATGTTGTTATTCATTTTTCAATTCAACAAAGATGTCAATCAAGCATTGTGCACTGTTGTCTTATGACGATAGATTTCACTTTACTATATATGCATAAACGTTTTTAAAGGGTCCAATATAATGCTCAAAACTATAAAGAATTTAAGGCAAGCTATGCCTTAAGTCCCAATCATGCCGTATTGCCATCCGTTTTCTTTTGTCTTTTGTTTACCATTTGCGTCACAGTTGTATTACCAAATATGCCTTGACTTTGTTCCTTTATATTTGACCTCATTACCATGCTGATAGTTCATTAATTTTGATGTTACACTTATCCTCATGGATCTATAATTTCTATATAAATATTCTTTTCCTCTAGCTTTGGCCAAGTCTCATCACACTCACATATAAAGTTTGTCATTCCTGCTTCCCTTCCTGTAATCACTTGTCTTCCTTTTCAAATCTCTTCTCTGATCATGGCTCATGTTTCTCCTCTTTTAATACGTATCTGTTACTTATCATATAGCTAAAGCAGGCAATGAGACGCTTCTCAAATCATGTTTCTCCTTTTATGACACTAAATGGTTGGTATCTTCTGTCTTTAGTGGATTTTAGTTTGGTCAGTGTTTAGTGCTTCAACAAGTTCCAATCGCACTGAGTCTATTTCCTATTATTATTCTGGATAAAATTTATTGGGTTCTGTGCAATTTGGTTTCCCCAATAAAAATTGATGTTAAGCTTCTTTGTTTTTCCCCCTATCCTCCTTAACATAAGGTGAAAGCCAATTGCTTTGGATTTTGTGTCATTCAAGAAATTGGTTGAGATTTTGAGCTAGAGATTAGAGTTGTGGGAGCAGAGAGGTGCTTTCAGTTCTGATTTGTCTCTGTGTCTGATAATAAAAATTTGAAATGGGGAAACTTGGTAGGATATTGGACACTTTCTGTCTTTCATCTGGTTCAAACTCCTGCTTCTGTGTAAATTCCATGGAATTTGAAGATGAGTTTGAGAGCAAGCCTTTGATTGCAAGTGGCAGTGATCATAAACTAAGATTGAAGGATGTTGTTGCTGGAAAGCAGACATTGGCTTTTCAATTGAAACCCAAGGTGATGCTTCTCTTTTCTTTTCTTTTTGCATTGAAGTGTCTTTGGAAACATCAGTAACTATTTGAAGTGTCTTTGGATTAGATAGCAGCATGTATAGGTTAATCTGATGGATTCCTGTTGCTCAAATATGCAGATAGTAATATTGAGGGTGTCCATGCATTGCCATGGCTGTGCAAGAAAAGTTGAGAAACATATCTCAAAGCTAGAAGGTGAGTACATTATAATTTATTTTCATATAAAAATATTTTATAGGTTTCATATAAAATTAACCCTACCTGGAACATGTTAGACTTACACTTTATTTCCTTTAGAGCAAATTACATCCACACTTCTTAAAATTTAAGGAAATTTTATTTGATATTTTTTTATTTTTCACATGATTTTGATATTCCTTGTTCATATATCTTCGTAAGAAATAAAGAATAATCTATGCAATTAACAAAAATAGGTGATATCATATTATTGCATATACTAAAAAAATGTAAAATAAAAAAAAATCAGATAAAATTCATTAAATATAGAAAGTTGGTAACTGTAATTTGTCCTTAACTTTATTTGTGTTACTGTTTGTGTTTTGTGTGTTTGTTTGAACTTTCAACAACTCATCCGAACCAAATTCTGTGGGTTAGTATTGAATGGTGCGATAAAAACAGAGAAGCTGCTCAACCGTCCATCAGAGAAGATAAATTATTTTAGTCCTCATGATAAATTATAGGTCGTCAGTGAAAAAGTCAACTCAAGTGCACTGACTTATCAATTTGTGGTATGGTGCTATTTTGTGTGCTTTGTATCTGTTTCTAATAATTGCCTCTTTCTACAATTCAACAGGAGTGACCTCATACAAGGTAGATCTGGAAACCAAAATGGTAGTTGTTATTGGTGACATTCTTCCTTTGGAAGTATTGGGAAGTGTATCCAAGGTTAAAAATGCAGAGCTTTGGAATTCTCCATGCTAATAAGGGAAATTCTGCACAAAACACCATAAGCCTCAGCAGATTCGATTCGACAAAGACAAAAGTTAAAATAGAATGAAGGAACTCCAATTTCATCCGTCATTTTTGTTGTTACTATAAAGATATAATAATCTGAAATACCCGTGCCATGTTCCAGCAATTCTCGTGCAGGAAAGAGAACTCAAAAGAATCAAAAGAAATGCATTACTGCACATTTTTAGTACATTTGGTTAAGGATTTGGTGTAAGATATCAGCATTAATGGTTAAAATTTCACTAGCTATCGTCAAGTAGCACCCAAAAAATTAAGCAATCTCTTTTCATTTTATTTTTCTGTTAAGGAGCTTCTAGCTCAAATCTTGTTTTCCCATATCACACGTTATGCAAATGGAATTTTCTAGACTCACCGACCAAAATTTTAATGCCATTGATAATATTACAGACAGGCAAAGAAAGAGCAGTGATCCAAGTTTGACTTAAAACTCTGCTTAGGCGGCGATTTTGTGCTTTAAGGCATGATGAGATCTATATGCTCATTGCTTGCTACCAATTACGGGAAAAGCAAAGATTAAAAGAAGATCCGTTATGCGCGGCGACGGTGCTAGCTTAAAAGCAGATTAATAAACTATTTATGTGCCCCCAGTAGCAAACAAAATAATTACATTATGGTCACAGATTCAGATTTCATAAGGCATTTGAAGATCTAATTAAAAGAAGGTGAATTGAATCACAAATAAAATTTGTGAACACTGCAGCGATAGAGGGGGATTGGCTTCGCTGCCAATAAAACTGTCTAAATGATAAATTCCAGTTAAAAGAAAAAACCAAAATTCCAGATTCACACCAAAATGCTCTTCGCCAAGCAGTAATAAAGTCTGGAGAAAAAAAATGTGAGTGACAGAAGGAAGAAAGAAAAGATCCCTGGTCTAATTTTGCCGATGGTCCAATTCTTTTTGTCTGGATCATATAATAATCATCACTTTTTCAATAAAAATAAAATAATTTTTATCTTGTGATAGGATCTATTAACATTAGATATTAAGTTTAGCAAAACTATACCATTCATAATTCTTTACAATATTAAATTTTTGTCAAAGTATTTATTGAATTATAATATATTATCTTGATAATTATGTATTTTAAATTATTAACAAAGTAATATAATAATTGATTAATTTTAATTTATATAAAATTCTGCATATATAATTTATTTCATAAAAAAAATTTAATGTAACAGTTAAATTAAAACATTTAATATTTATAGAAAGTATTTAAATGCCAAATGATTTTTATACGCATACGTACATACTAAGTGAGATGTGAAAAGAATTAAACTTAATCAATAACTATATATAGATAATTAAAATTAATTTTAATTAAAACTAATCTTAATTATTTATATAAAATTAATTGTCCCCATTCTCGCTTACACGGAAGGGAATTTATAGCTTTTTAAAATGGTGTAATATTTTAAGGATAAAAAGAGGATATATTGTGATATTTTTTTTTACAATTGATCCAAAATGGTGATCTGGAAAATAACAACTTCTTTCTTTAAATATCTTGTTATTTTTCAGTTACAAATTAATAGTAAAAAATAAATTAATCTATCTTTATATTTGTAAAAAAATATATGAAGATAAAATTTGTAAATAGTATCTAAAATACATAATATTTTTTAAAAATTGGATCAATGATTGTACAAGAATCAAATAGTTAATAATTAAATATATATTTTTAATATACAATATACTAAATAACTAACTAATGTAAGATTATAAAAAAAACTGTATTTTAAATTAACATAGAAAATTATATTATAATTTTTATAAGATTAAAATTTACAATAAATAATTAAATAATTGTAATTATATGTATATTTTATATGTAAATTTTTATTTATTTTAGAAATATATTAGAATTAAAAAATTGAATTTAAAAAAATAATCTTCTAAACAAAATAGTTTAGACTGCTTCGTTCTAAGTATCAAGAAATATTCAAGTTTGATTGATTTTAATCAACTTTTGACTAATTTTGTATTCTTTCATTCTTTTAAATTATATAATCTAACTGATTTAGTTAAACATTTGTATATCATTTAATAAGTTGTTTGAACAGGAGATAAATTTTTATTAGTTGGATATATAGAAGAAGAAAGGAAATATATTAGAAGTATGAAATTTATTTTTTTTTATTATATATTTTTATTAATATATTTTTATATTTTTAATATTTTTATAAATATATAATAATTTTAACAATTTAAAATTAAAAACAAAGGATACAATATTTTTCCTTTCCTTTTCTCACCAATTTATGGAGGAAACAAATTCTGTAGAAATTTCTTCCTTTGCTCCTATTTCATTTATAAATTTAACAGTTTAATTGATAAAATTTAATTATTTGTAAAAATTATTAAGTAAAGTAACTTTAATTAAAGTTACTTAAATGATTTGATCATTTCTCTTTTTATATATATTGCTATTAATTATATAAGTTCAACTATCTTCAAAATATAAATATTCTATAAAACTATAATATGATAATATGGTGAAAAAAAAAAAAGAATCACGCACAAAATCAAACGTAGATATCACTAAAACAAAAGGTGATCCATGATGTTAAGGAGTGTTTTATGATGACGTAGATGAATGATGTGGAATTGATATCTTACCGTGTATCTGATGCCGAGGGATAGATACGGTGATGTTTGTAAGCATAATCATAGGGATATGTGGTAGATGATATATCGAAGATCCATGGGTCATCTAGATGATTGCTCAACCTCTAGTGTACTCTGTAATAACTTCCAATGTCTTGGGGTGCCGAACTCACTTCTCGTTCTTTTTATCAACCTCAATCTCTACATTGAGACGAGGACGGTTTATCACATAGTCTTACCAATGCAACAAAACAACATATATAGAAGTAGAATAGTGATACATTTCAATGAAGTAAGAGGTATTGAAAAATAATATAATAATATACATAAGCAACCAAAATTATTAAATAATAACTACAAAAAACTATCGTGATATACATCGTAGTAACGTAATTTAGTATCTATCATTTTATTTTAAGTTTCTAAAACAATCAACTATAACTTATGTTGAGACTCGATGCATCTCATCTCACGTTATGTATCACTAATTTGAAGTTAATCATCTCTATAATACACATGATGCATGTGAGCTCAAATTGTTATTACATTATCAAAACAATAGAAAGGGTTGAGATTCAATATCAAATCATCACGTACCCTTTATGACACTCAAATTATCATTATTATAATATTTATCATCATTTTATAAAATTATGAAATTGTTCGACTAGTAATGATAGTTTCAAAGATTTTATTGAGGTAGTTAATTTTCGATCCTATAATGAGCAGATCATTAAAAGACTTAGTTCACATACTCCATAAGCTCGAAAGTTCCCATAATCATAAATTTTGGTTTACTTTCATATGAGTTAACTCTTAGATTTCCCATGTCCTTATTACGTAAAAGCTTGCAAATTATCCTCATAACGATTTATAAATAAAACTTTTATACACATATATATGCTAACTAATTATTTTAGTTTTCATCTCGATTTTATTTGAAAGCATTGTCTTGTCTTCTTTTCCAAATTTAGGATCTTGGAGTTCCCATTCTATTATTTCATTATTGAAACTAATATTTTTTTAAAATTTAATTAAATATTTTTTAATATAACAAGTGAGATTTTTAACCTCTAATTAACGCTTTATTATGTCTGGATCAACACATCATAAACAGTTTAATAAAAGTTTTTATCCTTCAATAATTTATATATATATATATATATATATATATATTAAATAAAATAAAAAATATAAATATACAAAATATTAAACTATTTAATTTTATTAAAATAAAATGATAAATTTTATTTTCAAACATCATATAACTTTGTAAATCATATATAATCACAATATAATAATACATAAATAAATAAAATAAATAAATTAATTAATTAATATAACACGATTCAAAATAATAAAAAAATAGAAATAGATTAATACAAACTGTAGATTTATAAGTTAAATTTAGAATACATATAATATTATTAGATATAAAAAATTTAATAAATATACGTATAATCAAACTAAAATTTATATTTATGAATTGCTTTATAAAAAATATAAAATATACTTTATAAAATACCTTTTTAACTCAACTAAAAATATTTATATTATTTATATTAATAATTAATTAATTTAAATGATAAATTTTTAAGTTTATTTTTTTAGTAACGTTTTAAATTTAAATTTTATATTTAGAAAAGAGGTCATGATAGAATTAACATTATGTATTATAAATATTTTCAACTCGAGCATGATTATTACTTTTGAAAAATATCTATGATTAAATAAAAAAATATTAGTATTATTTAATATGAGACGACAATATAAAATAAATTTTACTTTTAATTTCATACCCTTAGAATATATATTATAATTTAATCATACAAAACATTAAAATTTATAGATCAGATTGATTTAATTTTTTATCATATATTGTCAGATTTTGTAGAATCTAAATAAAGGATTTTATTAAAATTATAGGACTTGCAGAAACCAAACTATACATGTCTTGTACTCATCCCAATACCTTATGTTTTATTATTTTTATTCTTAAATTTTGACAAAAAATTAATAATAAATGCTTTTAAAAAAATTTAGAAACAATATATAAACGAGCGGAATGGTTGTATATTTTAAATTGTTTATGAAAACATGTCTATATATAATTATAAAATTCAACTAAATGAACTGAGGCTTTGCCACGATCTAGCAGAATTCAATTCAGTAACTAAACATTCTTTAAAGTGAAATACCAATAAAACTTTTAAAATTTATTAAAAAACACATTCTTTTATATTTTAAATTTTATTTTATTCATCAATTATATAATCAGTTAAATCAATAAATTAATTATAATTTTGTATAAAAATAATTATGATATTTATTTTAATAAATGATATATTTTTAATTGATTAATCAAAATAAAATTTAATATATAAATAGACATATTTATCGTAGGTAAAACTTGTCTGCATAAATATTTGATTAAATAGTCTTATTTTTTTTAAATGAAAGAGGTTTATTGTTTTAAAGCATAAAATGAGAATAGACGAGAGATGCCACAAAAAATTTTTTTCTGGTCATAAAGATGCCATTTAAATACACCGGGAATAAACATATCATTAGCATCGGACGACATTTTCAACGAATGAAATCGAAGAGCAAAGATGGGACTTATTTTCTGTAGCCAATTTCTATATAGGAAGATAAAATTATTTTTATAAATAAATGATTTTTACAAATATAAATATAAAAAATTTGAATTTTTTTAAATATATATTTAGAAGATAAATCATATTAAATTTTAAAAAAATTTAAAATAAAAATAAAATTTTTAAAAAAATTGAAATAAATTTTAGATATATTATTATATAATATTATAAAGATGAATGTGAATCTATGTTATGAAAAAATATGTTTATAATATAATGGATAAATTTTTAAAAATATATATTTAAAAATATATTTAATTATTTTTTATATAAAACTTTATTAAATTTATTTTAAAAGTAAAAATAAGAAATAATTTTAATATTTAATTTTATAAAAATAAAAAAGAAGTAAATAACATCCCACTTTTAATGCATCTGACATCAGGCCCAAGACCTGTAATCCAAAAGCCCAAATAAAAAAGTTTTTTTGCGCTGCATACATATATATATATATATATATATATGTGTGTGTGTGTGTATGATTTTCTGGATTTAAAGAGTAATATCTTAAAATATAATAACTATTAAAATAATTAAAAAAAAAATTCTTTACATACAATCAAGGTTCGAATTTATTATTCATTTGTTGAATTTTATAAGTGTTTCAACACCGCTTTCAGAACACTCATGTCATATTGATGTTAGCATATATCCTTTTGTTTAGATACTAACAAGTTCTCTTGTTTTTTTATTTATTTATTCATTTAGATAAAAAAACACCGACAATAAAAAATGTAATTAATATTATTTAATTTTTAAAAAGTAATATTTATTTTTATTTTACACTTTAAATTTTAAATTTATCTTTTCTCTTTTATTATTTTTATTAATCATTGTATAGATAAGAATAATAAAAAGAATAATTAATATTTTCTTCAAAATTTTTAAAAAATAAATATTTAAAAAATTATATTTTCTATTTAAACATCTAAAAAGAAATAGAAGAAGTATTTTTATATATAACTAGAATTTTTTTATTATATAGGTAATTTTCAATTTAATTAAAATTTATAAATAAAAAATTAAAGAAAATATATGTTGTTTTATTTATTATTAATTAAAAACATAATAATATTTAAATTTAGTTTATTTAAAAATAAATTTTGTTAATTCAATATAGTATATTAAGATTTAATATTTAAATTAAAAAAATTAAAAAAAATTAAAAGAAATATTAAATTGTGTATAAAAGATTTAATTGAAAAAAATGGTTCAATAAAATAAAAATAACTCTTAAATTATTAAAATGAAAAGTTATATTTATAATAACGAGAGGATAAGAATTTTGAGTATATTTATAAATTAGTCTCGATATTCATACATTCTCGCAACACCATATCAATCTCTCAACATATTCAACATCGAGCGGTTATAATTTTTGTTAATTTATTTTATATGTAGAAGGATATTGACGATTAAAAATTGCTACGGTTTGGAATGGATGGGAGTTGGGAAATTTTGCGTGTGTGAATCTATTATTTTTTATTTATGAATATATATAATAAAAATTATAAATTTATAATATATCCAACATAATAGTAGTTTAATAGATAAAATGTTTTCTCATTTATAAAAGAACATGTCGAATTTAAAAACAAATAAATTAATTTACTGAATTAAAACTATTTAAATATTATTATTATTACTGGAAAATGTACCTGTACAAACACTCGATTCACTGTGGATACGGTACGCAGTAAAAAGCAACCCTGACAGCGTGCATAAGTGCATTTTGTGGTCCATACTCCATACTTTATCACCACTTCTACAATCTACTGTTGCAAGCAGGAAGAAGTTGGTTGTTTAAGTACACCGAAAGTTGACGAGTAAATGGATTTTACTTCCTTATGCTTTGTTTACGCGGTTACTACCTATAGAAACTAGGGTCTGAGGTAATGTTAAACAAATTAAAAACCCAACTGGTGCGTGGTACATTAATACTTGCACAAATGATGCTTGTGATGACATATTCCTATATAAATCAGTGATCATTACACAATACTCTGGTCCTAAGGTGGTTTATATATATATAAAACAGTATAACTACGTACCTCCCAGATACCGTTAACGCCGGGTAAGTATATTTTCTACCATAAATTTGATGTGCGTTTTGTTAAAGAAGAAAGCATTTTTTAACAATAATTTTTTCATAAGTGAAAAAAATTATTAACCGGAAAGAATACCCATAGTATTCAAAGATCGGACAAGTAATAAACAATGAGTGATGTGAAAGTGTTGTCGAAACACGCAGTGTGAAGTAGTCTAATGAGTGAAAGAGACGTACACTATTTTAAAAAAAAATTATAAAAAATGTGTTGTAGAAAGTTTATATAAGAATAATATAGTTGTTATTCGATAAGACAATAACTATAAAACAATATCTCACATCGTGTCAATATAAATTTTCTTTGTTGGAAGTAGAATGATTTCTGCAGATACATAATCACATGTCTTTTCATTTATTTATTTTTTGTCTAGTGGAAATTACAGAAAAATGAAAAGAAAGAAAGGAACTAATACACTAATGTTTGTTTAGACTGGAAAAGAAAATGAAAAGTAAAGGAAATGTATGAAAAAATATTTTATCGTTTATTTATATATGTAAATAAGAGAAAAATAATTTTTTATAAATTTACAAAAAAAAATTCTATTTAGATGAGAAGGTGGAAGGAATTTGTTTTTGTTTTTTTATTTAGTTTAGATGATTAAAATTTTATCTATTTTTAAAAAAATTACATTAATAAAAAATTAATTTTTTAAAAGTTAAGTTCTATTTTTCTAAATTTATACTTAATATAATTTTTATTATTTTTTTACTCATTTACATAAGAGACATGAATATTTTTTATTTTCTTTATCTTTTATTTTATTCATTAAAACAATTTATTTATTTTCTTATTTTTATCATTTTTTTTTCTTATTCATCCTTGTGAAAATCATGAAGGACAAGAGTGCCAGGTTTTATTTAGAAACATGCTTGAATGTTTATTTTATTGGTTATTTAATTAAGGAAGTTTTCTTTATTTTCTTCAATTTATTGATTAAATTTATTTAATTAAAATTAACTATAATAATGTATTTATAAAAATATAATAACATAATATTTAATTTATCAACTAAATATTTTTAGAAACAAATTATCATTTTGTTACTTAAAATATGTGGGGTTAGTCAAGTTAATTTTTGAAGATAAAAATTAACATTTTTATTATAAAATATAAAAAAATTATTCAACTGAATTTTTTTTAACATCTAAATATGAAGAACACTAAATCAATTGGGTTTTATCTTTAAAAAATGATTATTAATTTTTAATATGTAGTAAATATATGATAAAAACTATATATAGTAAATATTTATTAAAAATTATAAAATTATTATATATGTATAATATTTAACAGTACATATTTTAATAAAGAATTACTATTTACTGTTTTTTTATTATATTCCTTTAAATACGTATTAAAACTTATAATATATTTTAAAAATAGTGTTACACTCTAATTTTTAGATTTTTCAAAAGATAAAAAATTAAACGTGTTCGTTTTTATATGTCATTATTAAAATTAACTATTTATCAGTTAGTTCAATCTTCTAATGTTTAAATAAAGTATAATATACGCATTTAGAACTCGAAATCGAGACCAAAGATTAAGATGAATTCATCCTTCTAGCTGATTTACAAATTCAGGAGTTTTACACTTTTTTTTTTAATGAAAAATGGAATAAAGAGAAGAATAGCAGGAATAAATAAATAAAGTAGATAAAATACTTCAAATATTTTTAACAATTATAAAATAATCTTATCGGAACAGTTTTATTTTTTTCTAAATTATTCTTTCAATATTTCCATTTTTATATTTTTAATTTTTATAAATAAATAAATATTAAATTATTTTTTAAAATTATCCAACATTTCCTATTCCTTCATCCTTCTCCTCCTCCATTTATTTATATATTGGAGGGTTTTTTTTTATATTCTATCAAACTTTTTTTCCTTTATTTATTAAAATTTAATTATCTAAATATAGTATTATTATATACTTATTTAAAAAAGTATTTTATTATTTATAAACCATTTATTATTTTTAAATTTATTTTTATAATATTTTAAAGTTACGAAAACATATACGCAATGTTTGAAATATTTACTATTTTAATAAAAATTGGAATTCATTTTTTTATATTTAGGATTTAATACAAACCCGAAAAGAAACAGTGATTGTACATGAAAAAATATATTTGACATCATTTAAGATATATATATATATATATATATATATATATATATATATATATATATATATATATATATATATAATATAAATAGAGAGAGAAGCTAGTAAGATAAAAAGAGAAAAAACAACGTATGATATGATAAAATTAAAAAATATATATATAACGTTATTTTTATATTAACCAGTGACCAGCATACATCAAACATAATGGTGAAATATTATTCATATATAAATAAAATAAACCCATTTGACCTTTCGTTTCTGTTAAAGCATGATCCAATTACCATTTTCATTCGAGTATCCACATGCAACAAAATTTATAGGCTAAAAATCAACTCTTTCGATTAGACTTATATTTTGTATTATGTCGTTGATCAGACAATTTGATTGAACAAAAATATAGAAACCGAGGATATGATACAAATGATGTAATAATTTTTTAAAAAATCATGCTATGTTCGAAAGTCATTTCAAAATAGGCTAAGTGTACGTATCTTATGGGTTAAGAAATTAATATTTATATTTTTTAAATAATTTTAATTTTTTTAGTTTTTAAAATTTAAAATTTTGATTTTAGTTTATCATCTTTAAAATGATTAGTTTTCATTTTTTAAAAATTTTTAAAATAATCAATATTAATTACCATGTGATATATATTTATGTTTAACATATTAATAATAAAATATTAAAATTTATTTATTTAAAAAATAAAAAATTAATTATTTTAAAAACAATATATTAAAACTAAAATATTTTTTTTAAAGTATTCAAAATACATTTAACTCAAAATTAAAATAAAGTTTAACATATATTTTAATTTTATTTAATGGGTTAAAATTAGTTTTAGTAAAATTTTTACACCATATTTAATTAATTGAATCTAGATTGTATATTTTCAAGACTGCAGAAATCTAAATAAAATCAATTATTTAACAAATTTTAAAATATATAAAATAAAATTTTAAAGACTAAACTATAACACAGACAGATATTTAATGTATCATAAGCAATATTCGGATAGTTTACATCGTAGTGGGAAATATATAAAAAATATTATTCTTCCATATAGTATAATAATTATATCAGTTTAAATTTTAAATAATTAAATATAATAAAGAATTGATTAATTATAAATATTAATTAATTGAATTTTTTTATATATGATTAATAACATAATTACATAAATAATGGATTAAATAGTTAATTATATTTTGCTAATAATTATTATTTAAATTATTCATTTATCATTATATTAACTTATTAGTTATTTTTCTGTTATTAATAATTGTATCAAAATATATAAAATTTCTGTAGAAATGTGTTTAGCATTGTATTGTAAAGAAACGCATAAATAAAAAATTGAAAACAAGTATTAACCAAACCGCACCAAGTGCGTATGCAACCATTATTATATAATAATCTCTTTCCCCTGAAACACTATCATGTCGAAATTAATATTAATATTGCTGGTTAATAAAAGAAAAAAAGTATAGGAGACGAATTATTCAATAACCAAATAATTTATATTTGAATTGGTGTATGAAGGTGAGCCCCGAGGGGCCAAAGCGGAGGGATGAGAGTTATAGAGTTGTCAAATCACACACAACAACCAATAACGCTACTGGGACGGCTGATATGTGGCTGCGCCCAAAGTGAATCCAAAGCGCAAGAAAAAGTGCGAATGAGTCATAAAAAATAAAAAAAAGTACTAAAACTCATGTTTGACATGCATATGTATCTTTCTTTACTATATTGACTGATTCTTTTTGCCACTGTTTTGTAGATTCTGCCTACACACCATCAAATGCTATGTATGTGTGTAGTTAACTTTAAGAATCAATTCTTTCCATGCTAAGTTATGCTTTAATGTAAAACTTATATGTCCAGATTTCTTCAAAACACAATTTGCAGTTATGTTCAATGATTTAAAACTATCTTTATTAAATTAATTTTATTTATTTTAAAATAATGTATTTTTATTATTACCCTTGGATAATATTTAATCAATTATTTTATTCTTAAATCTCCATTTTTGCTTGACAATTATTGGTTGGATATTATTTTTCAGAAAAAAAACTCAATTTATACATACACGATAGTTTATATTCAGATATGTTCAGTATAATTTTATTTGAATTATGAATTATGACAGTTGGATTGAGATGCAACTGAATGTAGGTACATTATTAGGATGTAAAAGAATTATTACTTATTATTTTTTTAAAATTATTATATATTAACAATATTTACATTAAAATACATATTATTATTTTTTATATATCTCATTTTATCATATCATATATTACGTATAATCTTTTTATATACTTTTTCTCATATTTACCATTTTATACATATGAAAATGAGATTTAAAAGTAAGTTCTCTCAAACCTATCACAGACATGGACTAAATATAAAAAATGTAAGAAAATAGAAACCAAAAAATATTTTAACCTTGTTTTTAAATATAAGTCCATTTACGCATTTGTAAATTAAATTTAAAAAGCGAAAATTATAACCCACACTGCGTTAAATAATACCACGAAAGACATGTGACAGGTACGTTAATTAATTAATTAAAGCTGTACTGTAAATATTAGGGTTTAATTTGAGACTAAATCAAAACAGTTAACACGAAACAGTGTTAGGGATATAATCATTGGTAGGTAACCATTTTACTTGATACTACTAGCTATCTAACGTACAGATATAATCGAGAAGTTGCCACGGAAAAAAAGACGTTTAAAAATCTCAATAATTATTTTGCATTTATTATAACGTGCATGAAAACTTGGATGCATCAATTTTCGTTTGCCATTAAATATGAAGACCATTCAACCCCCAACGAAAATAAAAAAGGACGAAGATCTTAAAATTTAAAATTTAAAATTTAAAATATATTTGACACTAAACACATGATAATGGTGAGCTCCTGATTGAGCGTTTTCTCAAGGCTCCTAAACAACGCTTTCTGTTTCCGAAATATTTGCTGAAAATTAATAATAAAATAAAAAGATAACAAATTTTGGATAACGTAGCCCTCACGCGCAATAAATAGAATGGTTAGTACACGTACCAATGGCATGGGGAATCCCTGCTTTATGTACTTTTCCTGCAGGCAGAAAGCAGAACCTAGCTATTCGCTATTCGCAATCACCAGGTTCATTTTTTATGTTGTTAAATGAATTTTATTGGACATTTTTACCCTTAGCATTTTCTCTTTTAATATTTTATTACGTTACTTTAAAGTTATAATAAAAACACTTTTCTTAAAAGAATACTTGTTTTATTTTATACTTTAACAAACAAAGTTTAGCGATTTTTTTATAAAGTTGTTTAATGTAACATTTTGCACAATTTTACAATAATGAAAAAGGCTCGTTCACTGAAAAAATATTAATCTGGTAAATAATTTTAATTAAATTTAAATAGTTAGCATAATTTATTTGTATCTATGCTTTATTAACATCCAGTTAACAGAATTAATTATTATAATAATAATAATAATGTTAAAATTCTATCATTAGTTCGGCCTGGTCCCGGTGGCGACGGCTGTCAGGATTTTATTGGTTAATTACGGTAACTCGATTACTTTAAAATTAAATAAAAATATTTTAAGTTATTAAATGTTTTTAAATATGCATGAATTAATATAAAATATATATTTTACATTCAAATTATTTTTTTTGATTTTAAAAGAAACATACATGAATTTACAAAATGAACCGTGTTTAAACCCTTTATCGTGCTATAAAATCATTTTGAAACTGTAAAGGTGATTTTAGTTTTTTTTTTCACACCCTACCCCGCTATTTCATTTTAGAAAATTAAAATATATACTGTTTAAACTAAACAAGAAATATTAATTTAATTTTTTGTCTTAAGTTATTTTGGTAAAAAAAATATTTAGAAGGAAGGAACAAAGAACAAAATTTTTTAAACTTAAAAAAAGATTTATAGACAGATGAGATTTATCTCATTTAAAAAATATGAAGACTGTAGTTAATCAAATGTAAATTTTCTATTAACTCTTTAAATTTGATCTCCAATATTTTTTTCATTGGAAAAATAAAAAGTACACAAAAGATAAAAAAATAAAAGAACAACGTTTACTTAACCTTTTCTATGCCGTGATTAATTTTATAAAAATAAATAAAATAAGATGAGGTCTTATTATTTAAATTATATAAAAATGTGATAGAATAAAATATAATTTACTGTGTTTCATCTCATTTTTCAATTTAAAGAATATAGGATACAATTATTATTATAATTTTTTTTTCATCATAAAAAGATCCAAGAAATGAAATGGTAATTTTATTCTATTCCGCTTTACTCCATCCCACTATGTTTTATTTTATTTTGTTTTTTACTCGTCATATCTATACAAATTTTTTATTAAATATATATTTTAGTTATTTAACATTTTTAAGCTATGTCGTAAAAATCTTAATCTATTCTTATTCTTTGTTACACTTCTGCACAACATTGATTTTACAAATTAAGTGTGTATTTGATTAACTTATGATGATTAAAATTTGTTTTAAAAAATTTGAAAATACTGTTTAATTGAAAGTAGTTTAATTTTTAGTATATTTGTTAGTTGAAAGGGAGTAAAGGAGAATTTTGTATGTTTTTAATTTGATTTAAATATTTCGATACAAAATATGACACCATACATTATTTAAATTGTATTAATTAATTTGTTTATATTTTTTATTTTTCATTCCTTCTTATCTAAAGATATAGTAATACTGGAATTAACTTAAATAGAATGTAAGATTTCCATGAAGTCCTAAATTTAAACTTGTTATTTTTTTCGTTGTAAAAAAAATGCAGAATACATTTTAATGCAAAATGCAGAATACATTTTAATGCAAAATGCAATGGTCTGGAACTACAGGAACACAGTATTTAACTTATTAAAATGTAGCATGCATTTAAATACACAATGCAATAAAAGCCATTGTTTAAAAGAAATTGTGAAAAAAAATTACATGTAAAATAAGTTATGAAATTAACAAAAATTTATTTATTATTTTTTCATTTTACAGTGATTATTAATCATTTTATGTTCTAGAACGTTGTGTGCATGTTTAAAATTCAAACAATTTTTATAAATTAAGATAGTATATTTTTACTTTTTTTAAACCAAACTAATTAAGAAGCTCTTTTCCCTATCTTATATTGATCAAGAAAAGCGATTGTTCTTGTATCTTTACATTTCGTTGATTACCGAAATCTTTTTAGCATCATCCAGTTGATATTTAACTTGCATTTTTTATTAATCTATATCATCAACCTTTTTTTTAACATTTTGATATATTCTTGTGAAATTTTATTTATACAATAATTTATATAAACAAGTTTCATATGCGAGTATCTTAAACTTATTTTTACAAATAAAATCTATCCACACCTGCTTTCAATATATCATAACATATAATTAAAAACAAAACATTAAACTAACATAATATAAATATTCAAAATGTATAAAAAAGAACAAAACAATATAAGAAAATTTTATTTCATGATAAATTGTTCTAATTATAAATAATTTTATATAATTTAGAAATACCAAAATAAATTTTAATTATAAATAGTTATATAACTAAAAAAAATCAAAAATACAAGTCATATTAAAATGCTAAAAAATATGTTTTTTGAAGAATTTAAATGAAATATATTTAATATAATTATAAATTTAATAAAATTTAATTATTAAATATTATAAATATAAAACAATAAAAAATTATTTAACAATTAAAAATTATTGAAACCTAGAAAAATTTAAATATATTATTATTTTTTTTATAAGATGTTTATTATAAATATATATGGTCGATTAATTCATGTAAAAATTATCAATATTCCTTTAAATACATGATACAGAAAAATTTAAACTAAACAGTATATTAAGTAAGTTTCTAATTTAAATTTTGTTTAAAAAGTCTAAAAGAAGATGCTTTTAAAAACGTACAATTTTACATATAAAATAATTGCTTTGGGGGAAGATATTATTATAAAATTTATTAAAAAATAAAAATTATGATATTTAAATTAAAAATGTAATAAATAGTGTTTGATAAAAAATTATTTTCATGTATTCAAAATTATAAAAAATTGATCTTACTTTTTGGAATTGATTTTAAAGATTTAAAATTAATGATTTTGAATTATTTTTCTAATAAAAACATATGTTTAAAATAGAGTTTAAAAACTGTAGTTAAAATCGTAAAATGAGTTTAAGAACTAATATTACCAATTTTTTTTTTATCACATTTCGAGGGGCATCTATGCCCATTCAAGTGAATATTATAAAACGGAAAGAAAACTAGGAAAGGAAAAGTATGTACTGTGTGCTAACATAAATATAGGTGGAGATGAGACTCATGAGAGTGTGGGAGTAGCTGAGTAGCGGTAACCGTGCAGCTGCAGCAAAAGCCCAAACCATCGTTGCTTTCAAACTGGTACTCCTCCTCTTACACGCGCTCCTTCGCGCGTGACCTTCCTCATCTTCTCTCCGTTCTAAAACGTGAACAACTCGTACAAGTTCCTCTCTCTCTCTCCAACAACACAACTAACAACGAAGAAGTTTGTTCGTTCATGCTCCCCGGAGCAAATTTCATGCTCCGCAGAAAACCCTCCCCATTCTCCCAAGGTGCGTTCCTGAAGATTCTCTTCTCAACTTTTCCGAAAATTACTCCCATATTTATTTATTGTTTATTTTTCGGCTCTCTTTTCTCGGCAGATTCGTTCTTCCTTCTCTACTCTCTCTCTCTCTCTCCCTCTCTCTCTTCCCCCATATCATCATGTTATACTTTGTAATTCTGTTACAAAATACACGTTTTCGGTTTCCCTTCGTTTCTATTCCCGTATTGGAATTGTTTCTTATTTTGGAAAAAAGGGGAAAAAATAAAACTCGCATTGATTTCACTTCTCGTCAATGCGGACGCTGCAATGCGCGTGGGAAGAGCAGTATAATCGTGATGTGCGCGGCGGGCTTTATCGTGCTCGTACTCTTTCTTCTCTTCACTTCTAAGTTTGTCTTTCATATCTGTGTGACATACGTATTTAAAAATAAAATAAAAAATTTGGTCATCATAATTTGGTCTTCGGTATGTTATGGTAAAGTTTCTATGCTATTTGCTTTATGTCTATTTGAATCTTTTGCATGAGGCATTCTGGCTTGTGATGAAACGCGGAAGAAAAAAATGGATGTAATGGAGTCTGATTTTATTTATTTGTTCTTTAATGTTCTGTGTTTATTTTGTAGTTGCTGGAATCATTTAATTTAATCTTCCTATCCTACATTGTAGTTTTATTTGTTGCTGGTCTTAGCCACATTCTGATATTGGAGTATGTAAATGGACTTTGTTCTCAACGAATGTGATCACTCTTTTAGTTTGTTGAAGTAAAGGTAGAGGCGACCAATCAAAAACGAAAATTTTGTGCTAACATTGCTAATAGTTTTTTGTTCTTTGATCTTTGAAGACCTGTGATTTTAGCTCCACTGAACTAGTTCTCGTGTTAAGAATTTAGGTTAATAACCATTTGTTAGTTTTATTTGGTATAGTTCCATAATTGAGACCTTACTTTCTAATTCACTTTCTATTTAGAGTGGAAATTCATAGATGACACAACTTTGATCTTCCCACTAACATAAACATCCTTGTAATGCTATTTCTCTCTTTGTCAGGCAAGGTCCATTCAATTATAGCTTTTAGCAATTAGAAATGGATTTAGAAGAGAAGTTTCTTACTAAAGGTATGGTTTTGTGCTTCTTGAGTCTTCTCTTTCAAAAGTTTTACAACTATTTTATGTCCCATTGTGTTGTGTATGTAAAAACTGCATGTTAACTTGTGTAGTATTATTATTCATATTCTCATTTGTAATCTATTGAAAGTAAACCATGGGGATGATATGGTGTACAACTGAAGTTTGAGTTTGGGAAAGATGAATGAGTATTTTACCAGTGCGTCTAATGTTTCTGTCATGTTTCTGGTGTTCTTTATTCCATTGAAATTCATGCGGCTATTTATTTCAAATATATCTCATCATGCGGTTTCCTTTTGTTTTCTTTCCTGAATACTAATTGTTATGCACAATTTTGGTCCAGCTTATGGATGAATATAAATATTGGAAGTGACTACTTGTCATTTAGAAGGGTTAATTATTATACTTTTTATATTATAGCTTCATGTTTGTTGCATGCGAACATTATGTGCTTGTTTGATCAAGAATCTTGAAACTCAAATGTTCCAATAACATGACCTTAAGGCTTCCTCTGCCCTCTTTGTTTATCATGTATGTTAAATTTGTTTGGCTCATATGATGAAATATATTGTAATCATGTGCTAGAATGTAGTAATGCAAGTATGTGATATGCCCTGTTAGTGTATATACTAGAGATAAATTCTGCTGCCCAGCTATTTTCTTAGAGTCAGGGATCAATGTTGTTATATCGGGGATATGCCTGTGATGTTAATAAATATGAACACGTGTGGTTTATAACTATTAAGTGTGTTTGGATTAACTGTAAAAAAAGATTATTTCAATAATCTATTATATCTATAATCAATTATTGTTACGGTTGATTATGTAAAATAACTTTTGTTTTTGGATATGTTAGATGAAAAGTTGTTTTAAAATAATATATTTTGTATGAATTGAATCAAATAATTTCTTTCTATAGCAAACTTACAAAATTAGATATGAAACTATTTGTACTAGTTAGTTTTCTATCTAGAATAATCAATTATTAAGGATAAAAGGGAAAATAAAAGGTAACTAGAATATAAGCTGGTAAATTTTACTTATAAGCTTTAAAATTTTGGTTATCTTAAATAAATGATTTCCTTGTAAAAAATAAAAAAAATTATAAACTGTTTTCTTACAATTACCAAACAAGATTAAATAGTGTTTTTCATAGTTTTTTTGAATAATTACCAAAAATAATAATTCTCAAACGTACACCAACTAGTCTTGCTCTATTTCCTCTGTAGTCTAGAGAGTATAGATTTGGAATGTAATTGTGGCAATGGTTTGCATGACCCATACTAATTATTCCCCTTCCTATCACACTAAATAAAAAATATTGTCACTATTATATTGAAGTGTTTTACTTTGTGAAACCTCCGCATGATCCTATTAAGGAAAATAAATAATAATAACAATAACAATAATGATAATATGTGGGAAGTAATTCAAATTTTTATTTTTATAATTTAAGGATGGACATTAGGATTGTAGAGAAAACCTAATTTGGATTTATCTTTTTTGAAATGCTATCTCTTGGTTTTCACTTTAAGGATACTTTTGCTAAAAATATCCGATTATTTTCCCTTTAAAACTTGGGGGTATAAGATTTTGAATTTAATCAAAATGCACTAACAAATTTTAAGATTTTTGACATTATCATCCAATTATAAATTGTCATAAAAATCTTCATCAATCACACTTGCGCTGTTTTCTAATTGGTTGACACTATACAAAATCTTTAGGATTTACAGTGTAAAAATTTTACACCCTACAATATTTTGGGGTTTATAGTAAGAATGTATCAAGATGAAACTCTAAACTTTTACCTTTGGAGGGTTGTTCTTTGTTAAAGTCCGGGGATGTAAATTTTCAGTTGTAAAATATTTAACTGTTTTGCATTGGTTTTCCATATAAATTTATGACCCTTGCTTATTATTCATAATGGAATAAAAAGACCGTGCCATTCTTTTTACTAAACCCTAAGTTGCTTGCTGCTTAGAGTCCCAAAGACTAACTGGTAGGTAGTAACTACTATTTATTCCTTTGACATTCTGACCAATTTATCCCAGGGTCATGAAGCAATAATCCCAAAAGTCTAACCTATTAGGTGAAGACACATCAATGATTTTATACACATGCCCTCTCTTGCAAGAGCCTTTCGGCTTGAAGGGACAATTCACTGGTCTACCTACCTTGGGAGTTGCAAAGAAATTCAACTTTTCATCAGAAGAATTTGGGGCGGCCAAGATCAAACTCTAGACCTTTTGGTCATAAGAGGCTTCGATGCCTTGTCATGAACAAATTATTCTAAAAATATAAGCTATTAGGTGAAGACACATGAATGGTTCACTGTTAACTTCATAGTTAACAACTTAGATAGTAATGGTTTTAGAGATTTTTTACTCTTTTCAACGAGTCACAGGCGCTAAAGGCACTCCTGGCCTGAACTTGAGAGGCACTCCTAATGCACTGATCCTTTCTGGCACCTTGCAATTTTATGTTCATCCTAATTAGTATAATGAATTGAGAAAGAGGTATTCCATCCTACTCCCAAAAGCTATAATGTTAAAAAAATTTCATGTTATGATATATTAGACTGATTTATAATTTATTCATATGTTTAAGATTAGTTTACTATAATAATCTTCAAATATAAAAAAATCTACCTTTTGTATTTGAGGCAGTTTTCCCAAAATTTGGCATGAAATGTCAAGATGTTGATTACCTATAAATCAATGGTAGGGTTGATCAATAATTGCATCCATATTTGTATGATGCAAATGCATATAATTCTTAATTGCTGTCAGTTGAGATATACATAATATAATAAAAACAAAGCTTTGTCATGGGCTTTCAGTTTATCCACTACACAATTCCTTGGATGCTCATCCAGGAGTTGCCACGTTATTGGCAATGGAAATGCGTTGCTAGTATGAAATACTTTTTTTTTTTTCAGAGTAGGGAGGATCTGGTGTTTAAGGGGTGTTGACTTTCCCAACCTTAATTTTCCATGTAACCTTTCTTCAATTCAGTTAGGTATTTGAATTATTTTGGAAAGCCTGTTGTGCGCATACTTTTGCTGCTTCAGCAGTAATCGGTGTGAATTTTCATACTGTTGGTGAGAAAATCTGTTCCTATTCATTGAAATTCATTATGAAGATTATGTTATAAATTTATTCATTTCAGGATTGCTCAAGAGACCTTGCTATCCCTCCTGTTGAATGATAACATGTAATCTGTTTGTTTTGTTCAAAATCTGTGCAATCTGAGATCCTGAGGAACTTGATTGGTCCTTTCCTTAGCAGATGTTCATCTAGGAAATTGATTCATACTTGTGTTGTTTTGGCTGGTTACCGTAAATGATTTTGCTTGATGTGGTTTTCTATTAGAATCTGCTCCTGTTTTAAACTTTTAATAATTGCAAATTTTGAAAGCATATGAATTTGAAGGCGGATTGATTTCACCTTGTTGCTGTTGATGCAAAGTGGAACATTTATAAAAATAATTATTGTCTGCTAAGGAGCTAACTGTTAGATATTATTTCTAGTCAAATGGTTGACTTACAATAGTATCACATCAGCTTAATACAACAATACCTGGATAACATGTAAATGTTTTTGAATTTTCTTATAGTTTACACTTTATACCGTGCACATAATCATTAGTAAATTGCTGCCTCCAAGATTTTAGCATTTGCACCCACATAATCTTTTCCATCCGATTAGGCTCTTTCACTTGTCTGCTGTTTCCACATTTTCACTGTTTTGTGACAAGATGCTCTGATGTCGTGTTTGGTTTAAACTTATTTTGAAGAAATAATTGTTTATTTTTAGCTTTTGAAAAGTAAGCAATTATTTTCTCTAAAAAAGCAGTTAAACAACATGCTGCTAATGGTGAATATTGCTATTTTTCCCCATTAGATGCAGTAGGTCCAATACCTGGTGCTGCAGCTACTGCTGCTTGATGCGTGCATAATACCTTGCTATATAAATAGGTGTGGTTTGCTCTAGTTGGATCTTTGTCTTTACCGAACTTAGGCTTGTCATCCATGTCTGACTCTGTAATCAGAGGTTTTAAGATAGCTTAAAAAAATGGGTGAAAGCAGGACCGTGATTTTATTTATGAAAAGGACAAAATCAATTCTGTTGTAGCTGATCTGATGGGTTAACCTGTCCTGACAACTGAAAAATTCAATCAATTGTATGAAACAACAGTTCCATCAATAGTTGAATTGTACAAAGAATACCCTTATTTTCATATTTCTTTGGTGGAGCCTAAATTCAATTCATTGTTTATTACATGCATTTATTTTACTCCTACACAGTATTGTATTTGCTATTTCTGTTGTCTATCTGTTAGTCTTGGTTTTATTGTTTTGTATTAGTTTGATTTTTAATTTTTGGTATATTTCTACCAAAGCTTACTTTACAATTGGTTGTTATTTCTGTCCAGTTTCTGGTGTTCAAAGCCTTTCTTCCAGTGTGCAAAGTACCCCAGAAAAAAATGGCCATTCAGATGATGCTTCAAAAAGTTCAGAACTCCTTCAGGAGTTCGCGAAATGTGGTCCAAAGAAGGAACTTCTTCGAACCTGCTTTGATAAGGACAAAAAGAACACTTTATCAAAAAGCAGAATGACTGAAACTAGGTCAACCGGTAAGATAATTAAAAAACAAGACACAAAAAAAGTTTCTAGTCTCAGCCACCCACCGTCTAGGAAGCAGCCTCGGAAGGGTGAAAACCCCACACGACTCATACCTCCTACTGATCAGTCTTCTGATTTTGGCCATTTGAACACTTGGATTTGTAAAAATGCTGCTTGTAGGGCAGTTCTGTCTTTAGATGATACATTTTGTAGAAGGTGCTCTTGCTGTATTTGTCACCTTTTTGATGATAACAAGGATCCTAGTCTTTGGTTGGTATGCACATCTGAATCTAATCAGGGGGATTCCTGTGGGTTGTCTTGCCATATTGAATGTGCCCTTCAACATGAAAAGGTGGGCGTTATTGATCATGGACAACTGATGCAACTAGATGGTGGTTATTGTTGTGCATCCTGTGGTAAAGTTACAGGGATACTTGGGTAAGTAATTTTATTTACCTGTTGAGCTGTGGATGATACGTCATTCACATTTTGTTGTTGATACACGATGTTTTGGTTTATTTACGGTGGACCTGATTTGCAATGTAGAACATTATGGCATTGTTTGATTTATATAGCCAACCCCAACTAGTGGGACAAGACTTAGTTATTGAGATGTTGAGGTTTCAGTGAATCTTTTACAATTTGTTTTTCAACAGTAAAATTATTCTTGACTTGCATTCTGAATATACTATCCTGTAAAATAATTTTAAAAGGGTTTGCCTATGTTATCTGCATCACTCTGTTCATCACTCACTAATTGTTTGCAACAAAGCAAACATACTGTTGCAGTTTTTGCTTTCCTTGATTTGTCTTTTGAAAGTAATTAAAATCCATTATGGCCCTGTTCATTTCCTTAATATGTGTATAATTTATTCAAACTATTTGCAACTTGTATGATGGTAAGTAAATTTTCAGCCCTATGTTGATGTCCGTGGTCATTCATGTTTAATACTGGCAGATGTTGGAAGAAGCAGCTAAATATAGCAAAAGATGCCCGGCGTGTAGATGTTCTCTGTTACAGGATATATCTGAGCTACAGGCTCCTGGATGGAACTTTGAAATTCAAAGACTTGCATCAAATGGTACAAGAGGCGAAGGCTAAACTGGAGACAGAAGTTGGTCCTGTCAATGGGGTTTCTGCTGAGATGGCACGAGGTATTGTTAGCAGACTCCCTATTGCCAGCGATATACAGAAACTCTGCTCTCTTGCTATTGAGAAGGCTGACTGGTGGCTGGCCACCGTTCCCAATGTAAATCCAGATTCCGCAGGTTGGAACTAATGATCTTTATTTATTTATTCCTTTCCAAGTCAGTTTCCTTTATTTGGTACATGACGCTTTTATAACTCACAGAGGGTTCACTTCCTGCTGCTTGCAAGTTTGTTTTTGAAGAGGTAACAGCTTCCTCGGTCACTATCATTTTGATTGAAATGTCAAATATATGCTCCGAGGACATTAAGGGATACAGGCTCTGGTATTATAAGAGTCGGGACGAATCACCCACAAAAGATCCGGTTTCTGTGTTTCCCAAATCTCAGAGGAGAATTTTGATATCTAACCTTAAGCCTTGCACAGAATATACATTTCGAATTATATCTTATACTGATTCAGGTGACTTGGGTCATTCTGAGGCCAAGTGTTTCACCAAGAGCATCGAGGTAATTAAAAACAATACCTCTTCGTCTGTTGCTATGAATCATAATAAAGAGAACCTTCTAAATAGGGGCAATTCTTCTGGCTACAAGATAGAGCCCAGTGCCACAATGGAAGACTATAAATTCAAGGTTCGAGACCTTGGGAAAATTTTGCGTCTTGCTTGGGCTCAAGAACATGGTTACTTTGAAGAGTTTTGCTGTGCTGATATAAAGAATTGTTGTGGACAAAGTGAAATAGACAAGCCTAAAATTCCAGAAGCACGGCTGCCCTCAGTTTCACGAGATCTTGACTTAAACGTTGTTTCAGTGCCTGATTTAAATGAAGAGCTAACACCTCCTTTTGAGTGTTCCAGGGATGAAGATAATGGTTGCTCGTTGCTGCAGACTGTTGAGGCAGATGATGATGCTGCTTCTCATGAGAAAAATGGTTTAGCAAGATCACATGGGAGTGGTGACTCTCAAACCTGGAACCATGGGCCTGCAGGAGAAGTGTCTGCTGTTGACTCTCGCAGAGGTGTGTGCAGGAAAAGGATAACAAGCACAAACGAAGAGACACATGATTGTGACAGCACTTTGATAAATGGTTCTCCTTTACGCATATCTGATGGTTCATGCTCCTTGGATGAAAACTTTGAGTATTGTGTGAAAGTAATTCGTTGGCTAGAATGCGAGGGTCACATCAAACAGGAATTTAGGTTGAAATTGCTAACATGGTTTAGTTTAAAGTCGACAGAGCAAGAACGCAGGGTGGTTAATACCTTCATTCAAACTCTTATCGATGACCCAAGTAGTTTGGCAGGACAATTGGTTGACTCCTTTTCTGATATTATATCCAACAAGAGGCCAAGAAATGGATTCAGTAGTAAAGTTGTGGCGTCAAATTAATGGTGATCCTGTTACACTAGTTTGTCATTTGCTTCAAGCTTTCCATTTAGCATTTTCCCTGTCAGAAAAAACCACCCTCCTATTGTTTTTGCCTTCCTTGTACAGGCATTATTTTATTTAAAATTAATCCCCTTTGAAAGGATTCATTTTTAGGGCAGACAAGTTTTGTCTTGCTGAAAAAAGGATTTGCTTTGATGATCGCAGAAACAGTAACTCAATTTTCCTGGGAGGGAGGATCTTTGGACATGAAGTTTCAGGAGGCATTGTGCTATTTCCAAGGTTGCTGCAATTATTTTCAGTAATGAATTAATTACGGACGATATTCCTATTGGAACTTTCTTTGCATAACCTTTATTTGAAGAAGATATATGATATCATTGCTGATTTCATTTATACCTGTCATTCTTTTATCTTTGTTCCCCGCACTGATGAGCTAGCACATAAGCAAACACTTTCTTCACACGAGTGAGACCCTATGTTGGTTGCAACAATTTATTCGATCTGTCGCGATTCCGGTTAGGAAAGAAACAACCATTTTGGCAATTTTAATTTTACAATGACATCCATACTACAAGTTATAGCTTTAACGGAGCCCTACAGTAAGGTTATGCCCAAGCCATATTGAGAAGCATCCCACAACATTGAACTAGACAGATACCTATTAGATAGATAATGTCTTGTTATGGTTATGACTTGTAAGTTTGCTTTATTTGAGCCATGTATACTTGAAGGAAAGTAACAGACTCACCTACAGTACTTAACCATCTAACGGATTCCACCAGACACCACCACTTAGACAACTAACTACCCTAACAAACTAGAACCAACGTTCATAAGCACATACTCCATGGCCTTGTATATAAACACTCATTCTATACACACTTATATGGTATCTGAAATAATGAAGTGTGCATTCTCTCCTTTATACTTTCTCTCTCATTTTAGATGGCATCGATGTTATTTCGAGAGTTCTGCAGAGCACTCTAGTTCATCATGGTGAGAAGATTCAAGAATAGTTGCAATCAAAATTCAAATTTTGTTGTGGAACGAGTGCAAGATTAGATGCATCATTTTTACATCCATCCAAATGAAAATTTTATAGAAGTCATATTTTCTCCTTCTCTCAATGGGGAGAACTATCATTCTGGTCAAGAATGATACTTCGAGTGCTAGTCTCCAAGAATAAATTTTAATTTGTGGATGGTTCAATCGAAACTTCTAACCAAGATGATTCTAGTTAGTTTATATTTATTCCACTTATTTTGATAATTATATAGATTAAAGTTTAAAAAATTTTATTTTTAGATGAGTTACAAAATAAATGATTATGAAATAGGGATAGAAGAGTTAGTTTACATTCATTTCACTTGTTTTGAATGTTATGTGAATTAAGGCTTAAAAAAGTCATACTTCTAATTTATCTACAAACAAAAAGTTATAAGTTAAAATTAGATGAATTAACTTATATTCATTCAAATTGAATGTTAGATGAATTAAAATATAAAAAATTTTACTTTTAAATGAGTTACTAAATAAAATGTTATAATACAGAATTAGATGAGGTAACTCACACTCATCACGCTTAGTTTAGAGGTTATATGAATTCAACTTTAAAAATTATACTTTAAGGTAAATTACAAAATAGGAGAAAAATAAAATAAGGCTAGAGTTGGTCCTAGAGCTAACCCACACTAAGCCTTTTAAATTGAGAGTTATGTAGTTTAGAACTTAAGAAAATCCAACTTCTAAGTAGAATACATAATATGGATAAAATTTAGAATCAAATGGACTGGACTAGTCAAATGCATGTGCAGGTGCCTGACATTGCAAAACATGCAACTATTTTATAAACAAGATCACATCATATAATTTATTAAAGGATTTAATGAACAATTTTGTAATATTTTTTCACCATTTTTAATCATAGATTCACTTTTCTCTTTGAATTGAATTTTCTTAATGATTCTACAATAAGAATTACACTTCGGTGATTCATCACTTGCAAGTGATAATAGTCGAGTCATAATTAATGCAATTGAAGGTCACAAGAGAATTTGGAAGAGAAAGAGGCCGAAAAATTTTTCACCTTACAATCTAACATAGATAAAGACAACATCACAATTTTGTTAGGAAGATTAGGCAAAATCAATTCTTATTACAAAAGATCATCCTTTCTATTCGGAGTTGAATTGCCATAAAAAAAATTAATAAATAACAACATAATTTAATAAAATATGGTAAAGTTTTATTTAATTTTACTTATTTTTTAGTCTATTTTATTCTATATTAAATTTCTAAACTTTATCATTTCTAAATATATATATATATATATAATTATAAAAATTAAAATGCTAAATAAATATTAATTGGATCTATGACCTTTAGATTAACTACTATAATTTACATAACATTTTTATTTTTTATCATATATTATATTTTAATTTTTTATTTTTTTTTATTTTATTATATGCTTTTTATTATTAAAAATTAAGTATGGCAAGTATATTTAATTGTGCTCATTTTAACCATATTTTACTTTAAGTTTAATGAAAATTTTGATTTTTGAAAACGATAATGAGGAGAAATACTGATATCCTATTTTAAATTCGTCTTCTTTTTAAATTATTAAAATACTTTTGCTATTTTAAAATATGATATAAAAGTAGTAAAATTATAAAAATAATAAATTATATAAATTTTAAAAAATATATAATAATTTAATAAATTATAAATAAATTAAAATAAAAATATAAAAAATATTCAAAACGGATACGGACGGAGATTTCTCCTATCCAAACAAGAATGTAATGAAGCAAGAAAATATAGTTTAATATTTTAAATTTGAAGGGACAATGATAAAGATGGGAAATGTGAAAACACACGGTTGCATATGACCGGGGTCACAATGATCGGGAACAGGAAATGTGAAACACTGTGGTACCATAAGTCCATGGAACTTACTTTTTACTTCCTCCATTATTGAATAAGCAACCGAAAAGGATAGTTTCGTTGTAAGCCATTTTTATCGCAATAAATAGGCTCCAACCTCTACTCTTCTTACTCAGACGCTGTCTCTACTCTCAACTCTCAACTCTCAAGCCGTAGTTTCTGCTTCTTATTGAACTAAGCCTTAACGATCGAAATCCAAACATGGCAACTACGAAAAAGAGTCTCTCAGTCGCTTTGAATGCCAGAACCGCAGGGTCTGGCACTGAAACTATAGTTTTGGCTCATGGGTATGGAATGGATCAGTCCTTATGGGACAAAATCCTTCCATTACTTGCTGAAAATTACACTCTTGTTATGTTTGATTGGCCTTTCTCTGGAACTGTGAGCGATGAGAGACTTTATGACCCTGTGAAGTACTCGTCTTTGGAGGGGTTTTCCGATGACTTGATCACTCTCATGAGCGAGATGGACCTTAAAGCTGTCACTTTTGTTGGTCATTCCATGTCTGGCATCATTGGTTGCATTGCCTCTGTCAAAATGCCTCACCTCTTTAAGAGGCTTATCCTCACTGGTGCTTCTCCAAGGTATCTAATCTTCTTTACTTATATGTAATCTTTGCTTATTAATTTGTTACCCTTTACTTGAATTTCCCCCATAAATTAGTGGTCATCTTTTCGTTTTGTCAGATCGGAGAACTTTTACCTTTTCTTCTATGATTGATCGAGTTAAAGCCTTCAAGCAGGCTGTTGCTATGAAATGTGTTTGGAAATATATTTTTTTACCTCCAAACTTAGATAATAAATACAAACCTGTTTTGATTATTATGCTAATATGTTGCCTTAATTTGAACTGAAATTAATTTTATTTTGAAATTCATGTTTCTGTAATCATATAAATTATAACTATTATATTGAGTTGAAAATTTTATATTATTTTATTATATATTTATTTTTAAAAGAAAATTTTTAAATATAAATTACATCAATCCAAACATTTATAAATTTATTTTAAAATAAAATCAATTGTATAAAAATAAAATTATTTAAATTTTTAACCCATTAAAATTGATATAGTGACAGAGGTTAAAATAATTTATATAAAATTTTATTTTTGAATTTTATTATTTTTATTTTACAAAAAAATGTTCGCCTAATATTATAAAAAATTTTGATATTTTAATATTTTAAATCAAATTAATTTTGTCTTTAAATCTCCTTTAAAGTAAAAGCCATAATAAAATGATTTTTTCGTTTGGATCGATAATTTCAAACTAAAATTTATTATAATTTTTTTAAAATAAAAAATTCAAAAATAAATCTTTTCATTTTAAATTCCTTCTTAAAAACAGCTCTTTAAAAAAATGCTAATATTAGATTTTAGAATTAATTTTAAGTATATCCAAGTGCTTGTTACTACAATGGGAGATGCAAAAACTTAACCTTTGGATGTATATAATATATTACTCTTCCCGGTTTATATTAGCTGTCGTTTATGCTTTGTTTGGGTAGCCCCCAATTTGTTTATTAATTATAGTGCCAGTTGAAATTCCATTATGGTCTTATTCTGATTGATAATAAATATAAGATCTTTACAGGATTTGATTTATTAGAATTTTGTACGCTTTATTTATTATAGTACTTTTCAGAAAATTTATTGGACGAATGATTTAAACAAAAATAGTTTAGTTTTGGATGTTTTTATTGCTTTTTTAAATTAATGTAGAAAATAAAATAATATATATTTATAAATAATATTTTTATATTATTTTAACTAAAAATTAAGAAAAATATAAATATAAATTGATTTTAAAAGGAAGAATGATTTATTTTTTCTTATATATATATTATTAATTTTAAATTTTTTCTCATTTTCCTTCCTCTTTATCAAACAAAAAGGATTGAGAATGTGGAACAAAAACTAAAAAATCATAACTAATATTTTTATTTTTATAAAAATTATGTTGCAATTTTCTATTATACTTATTATATATTATACTAATTAATTTCTATCTCTCTATAATTATTTAATAATAAAATTGAAAAAAAATTCTTTATTAAACATTGTAAAATAATATTTTTTACAGAATTAGATTTATAACTTTTTTTAATAATGGATAGAATACTTATCTATTCCAAATAAAAATAATACTAATTAAAACTCCAATTCCTCTGTCTTAAATCTGATTCCATATTTAATTATTTCTGGAACAAGGATTAATGTTTCTAACTTGTGGGTATAACATATAGGTTTCAAAATTCAGATGATTATGAGGGAGGATTTAACAACTCAGATATTGAGCAGTTACTCTCGATGATAGAAACCAACTTTGAAAACTTTGCTTCTGCCTTTGCCTCAGCAATAGCTGATCCAAGTAATGCTTCCTCAGTGGACAAAATGGAGAAGTCATTGAAAAGAATGCGACCTGAAGTTGCTCTCTCCTTAGCAAAAACAGTGTTCTATTCTGATTGGAGGGAGATACTTGACAAGGTTCACACTCCATGCACTATCATACAGACAACTAAAGATGCGGCTGTTCCACACAGCGTGGTGCTTTACATGGAGAAGAAAATTAAAGGGAAGGTTACTTTGGAGACAATAGACACTATTGGCCATTTTCCTCAATTAACTGCACACCTTAAGTTTGTTGAGGTGCTCAAGGCTGCTATGGGCTCATAAAGACAAGAACAAATATAAAAGGAAATGCTATTAATATATATTTTTATACAATTTTTTTTATTGTTGAGTGTGTTTTATACTTGCTTTGATTTTTTAAAAAAATATCAAGCAAGTATTGAGCGTAATTTAATGATAAAAAATGTAAAAAAAATGTATTTTAATAGCACTTGATTCGTGTCCTAAGGAAGAGAAGCAATAAGTATTTGTGTAGAAATAAATAATGTGCGATATTTGTATGTTAATTAATTACTACCACTATTTTTGGATTGGATGGTTATTGACATTATTGCTAAATCTGTCAAATCACCATAAATTAAAAATATATATAGTTTTTCAAAGATTATGTTATCTTGTTGACATTATTGCTAAGTCTATCAAATCGCGATTGTAAAATAATATATATATATATATATATATATATATATATTAAAGGTTATGTTTTCGAATATTAATTTATTAATTTATATTGCTTTTAAGAGATTAAATAATGAATAAAATAATTTTAAATAACTAAAATTAAACAGAATTTTTTAATTGTTTGTTATATATTTTTTTAGAAATGTAAACAAATACTAAGAAGGTAAAATAAGATGTAAAAAAACTAAGGGTCCAATTTTATTTTGTCATGAATACGGACACTTCATAGATAAACCACCCATTAAATTACCATTAATTTTGTTATTTGAATCCTAATTTTTAGCTTGTTTGTTTTGCTGTTGTACAGCTCCGTTCCTTGAAAGCAACGCATTTCTCCTTCGGAAAATCCTCAATCTAATAAATCCTTCACTATGGATCCCAACGGATAACCAAACAAAGCTTCCTTGTTGATTGTCAAATTTTTTAAATTAGTTATAACCCAAACTGCTTTGATCACTAAAATAAATTTTGTTTATACAGTTGAAATTTGTCAATGACCGTAAAATCCTTGTTAGCAATGGTCTACTCATTGATGAATTCTGTGCTATTTTTGCAAATCTTTTGTGGCAAATTGACTAATGGTCGGATATTGTTGGTAATAACATGTGCCATTTTTGCAAAATTTTTGTGGAAAATTTACCAATGGTCGGATATTGTTGGTAATAACAGAAAAGTTAATATGACAAACATTTCTTTTGATAAATAACTTTAAAAAAAATTATCAGCAGATGAGCTTATTGACAATTCAACTTTTTATCAAACAGAGAATTCATTGTTAGTGACAACATAATTGTAAATAATGATGTATAATCAGTCATAAATCACTGTATATACTCTTCCTTTTTAGTAATAAAATTTTAAATTAATAAATTTGAAATCAATATTTATATTAGTTTAATAATTAATTTACTTTTAAAAATATTGTTAAAATCAATACTTGTAAATTAAATAAGATAAAAAAGAAATATAATATAATAAAAAATATATTAAAATAAAATACAGCTCAATCGATTTACAAATTTTTCTTATATTATCAATTACATATATAATCAATTAACTATCTTAATCATATTTTGTTAATTCAAATAATCAATTTCCCATTAATTTTTATTTTATTTATATTAAATTATTAATTTTTTACATCTTTAACCAGCGGTTATTGATTACTAATCAATTATAAAGAAAATGAGTTATTGTATGTATGTTGTTGGTTTATCTTTTTCCATTTGGGTTTGTTGTCATTTTTTATGGTTATAATTAGATATCAGACTGTGGTAGTATTAATTTGGTAGCTGTCTATACTCTCTAACTCCCAACCCATAGGTTGTGGCCTGTGCTGCTTAGTGAACTCAGCGTTAACCGAAAGATGGCGACAACAAAAAAAAAATGGGTTTTCAGGCACTGAAACTGTAGTTTTGGCTCGTGTATGCCTTTTATGACCCTGTGAAGGTTTTGCTTATGACCCTCTCCATATCTGGTATGATTGCTTGCATTGCCTCTCTCAAGAGGCCAAAGCTCTTCAAGAGTATGTACAACCCATAATAATTTTTATATGCCAGTGATATATACATATCATCTTTAAAATGAGAGTTATTATTTAAGTAATTTATATTTAAATAAAAACAACTTAATAAATAACTTTTTAACCTAACAACTTCCATTGGACACGTTTTAAGAAGCTTATTCTCTGAGCTTTCCCAAGGTATGTAATCTTCTTTCCTCCTTATAATGCGTACATATTTTTTAACTTGGATTTGTTTCATAAATAGGTGGTTATGCTTTCCCTTCATTTGATAGCACAATTCTTTCCTTATTTATTTTTATGATTCTGAATTAAGACCTGCTTCTAGCTTAATAATTTAATTCGAGACACTAGTTTTTTTGACCCGGATACAATCCTAGATTCCTAGTGAAGTGAAGCTGCATTATTATCTTTCCACTTTGCAAAAACTAAAATTATGTATTTTTTTTTATAAAAAATAATAAAGAGTCTCAGTTTTTATAATCAGTGTCATTCAATATTAGATGTACGGAACTGTGTATATGTGACTTAAATTTTTTCGAATTATAAACGGACATTAAATAACTATAAATAACTATACAGTAATGTGGCATTAAAAACGATCTTATGATATTTATCTCCCTTAACCCCATTCCAATCGCAAAATTTATTTTGAGATGAACAATCATATTCATATATCTACTTTTTTTTTTATAAATTTTTCTTCATCCTCTTTATTCTATTTTTCTGTTATATTACAACCCATATGTATATAAAACTTGTTTAAAGATTATTGAAAACTTTCATCAACTATTTCATTTCATTATCATTATTATGAAAGAAATTAATTTTTATATTATGATAAAAATAATTTAAATTCCATTATTATTATTATTGAAGTGTTGTTTTTGTTGTTAGAATTAATTAAAATGTTATAGTTTGTATAATTTTTATAGTGTGATTTTGGTTTTCCTAAATCTTTCAACTATAATATAATTTGCTTCAATAATTGAAAATATTATTGTAAATTTATTGGCTGAAAAAAATATTTTACCTGACATAATGTCTAATAATAAAGATATTATGAAGTCAAACATATTTCATCAGAAATTATCTAAATAAAAAGTTGTTAAAATATATTCTGGACGGTGTATTAATAAAAAAGGTTCTATATATTATATATTTATTTTCTAAGGCGTGTTATTGCAGAAAACCATAGGTTAAGTTTTGTATATCTTAGTGTATGTTTTCTAACAATAGCGCACATGTTTTGTACAAATAATAGCGAACCTTTAAAAGCAACAAAAGTATTGAAAATATTATTATATTTTTTGGCTAAGAAAACGGTTTGCCTTCTCATCTACAAATAGCAAATATATTATAAAGTTTGGTCCATAAACATATCACGTCATAAATTATCTAAACAAAAAAAATGTTGAAATAGTTTTTGAAGGGTGCATTATTCAAAATGTTTTATATATGTTGGTGAATGTTTCATTTAAAAGAGAAGAAAGAAATGGAAAGAATTTCCATAGCAGAAACTTTTTCTTACATTTTAAAGAATTTTAATTAGTTTTTTATATTTAGTAGGAGTATTCTGAAAAATATTTAAAATTATAATATTATTGAATTGTAAAAATATTTTCTAATTTTAATTTTAATTATTAAAATATAATGTTATATTTTTAAATTTATGTAAAAATATTAAATAAAAAATATTTATTTATATTCTGTAAATAAAAAATAAATAAATACATTTTTTAAAAATCAAAGGCTATCTAATTTTTTTTATCAAAATATTATCTTAGAGGATGAGATTTTAAAATTTTTATGAAAGTAAAAAGTTATAAAAATATTTAAATTATGATATTTAAAATATATTAAATATATTTTAATATTCTTAATAATATTTATTTATAAAATATTTATAAATAAAAAAGTAATAAATTCATTATTATATACTCGAATAATAAAAAATAATTATTAAGTTGAAGATAACATAGTTTACTTACTATGAAAAAAAGTTGTTATAGTTTTTAAACAATTCGAAAGAAGTAAAAATTAAGTAAAAAAAAGTCCATTCCCTGTTTTGTTCAAATTTGTAAAATTTTAATTTTAATTTTTAAATTAATTTATTTTGATGTTTCATTTTTTAAAAATAAAGTGTTTTTATTTTCTTATTTCTCAAATTTAAGTTATTTTAAAAATTAAAAATAGTTTAATTTAAAATATAAATTATAAAAAACAATTATATTAAAAATAAATAAATAAAACTAAAATTTCATAATTTAAATTTTTTAAAAATATATTTAATCCAAAAAATTATAAAAAAAATTTCTATTCCCACATTCATTTTCTTCTGATGAATGTTAAAGAAAAGTTTCTCATCGAAAATTTTAAGAGTATTAGTTAAAAAAATTAATAAATGATAAAATGTATTAAAATACATTAAAATTTTAATAAAATATCAACAATATTTGTTTATAATTTTTCATTTTTAATTTAAAAAATTAATTATAATAACTTTTTAAAAATATACAAAGTTTTAATAACATATCTCAATAATTTTTTTAAAAATTTTGAAATAATACCTTATCAACAAATGGTAATGATAGCATTTGTATAATGAAAAGAAAAACCGAAATAAAATAAAATATACACGTATATGGGGCAATTACAATTTATTGACTAATTTAACCTTGCTGAAATGAAAACAAACAACTGTGAAGGGTAGTAAATGACTAGAAGAAGAGGGGTGAAAGAGTCAGAGCGTCTAAAAAAAAACATGAAACTAGCAAGGAGCAAGTAGAAAGCAGACCTTCGTTTTCAGATATATCACAGAAAAGGATGCTACTGGGTGCTGTCAGAGCTCATTCTTTTCTGAGTTCACTCTCTTTTTATCGCTCCAAACCTTCATTCTCTCTCCGATCATTTTCCGCCATGGCCGAAGAATTCGTCAAGGGCACCGTTTATCAAAACGGAGTCGCAGTCATCACACTCGATCGCCCCAAAGCTCTCAACGCCATGAACCTAGGTTTTTTTTCTTCTTCCTTTTCTTGTTCTTTTCCTACAAACATGTATGCTTTTAAGTTGAGAATTGTGTTCGGAAATTTGCTTTTGGAATCTGGACTGTTTAGTTGAGCTCACTTATATAGCAATACACAATTGTTGTGGAGCTTCAGGCTTAGTTGAAAATTAATAACTGCGATTAGTGCATAAGGCCCTGGAAAATTGGGAGATTGCAAAATATGGGTTATTTTTTTATTGAATTTGGAATGGAATGATGATTCTGGATATTGATTGTTCGACATAGAATAAGAAAAACAAGGACTGGATCTGTTTTTTCTTTTTCTTTTTCTTTTTCAATTATTTTCCTTTTGCAGTTCTGAGTTAGTTGCGTTGAATTAAAAAAATTATGGTATTTATCTTTGGGTAGTCTTCCCTCCCCGGTTGATTTTGATTTTGGAATCTTATGGTGCAGATATGGATGTAAAATATAAAAGTTTTCTTGATGAATGGGAATCAGACCCAAGGGTCAAATGTGTACTGGTTGATAGCAGCTCGCATCGTGCCTTTTGTGCTGGTATGATTGAGCCATCATGGAGAAATACATAATTCCTTCTGTTTTTCATGCAATATTTATTGAAACACGTTTCTAGTATAAATACATTATAAATTAGCTTCTTTCACAGATATTCTGTTTTCGATTCGAGGTTATTTGGTTTTGAGTGATAGGCAAGGTTTTGAGAGTCACCATTGATGGTCAATGCAGGCATGGATATTAAAGGGGTTGTTGCTGAAATTCAAAAGGACAAAAACACTCCTTTAGTGCAGAAGGTCTCATTATGTTATTCGTTTTAACCTCAAGCATCTTAATACATGCTTATCCAGTTGCAGTTGTGATGCACTTCATTGGATATATTGTTTGGTTCTTTGTCAATATCATCATCTTCTTTTGATGCAGTCCTACTGATTTATAGTTTCTTCATAAAATAAATTTTTTCTCTATTCTCAGTGACAGCTTACTTGGTAACTGAGATCTTAGTTTATCTGCAGGTGGTGATGTGAAGCAGATAACAATAAAAAATCATCTATCAGATATGATTGAGGTCTAGTTGTGTCCTTTGTAATTATATATGCCTTTCTCTTTGTTAACACCATGTCAATGCAAAATATATGAATGCCCTATCTGTTGGAGTACCTTCTGTCATTATGGGATTGCCCTTTTGGCACTCTCTTTTTTCCCCCTTGGCATTGAACTCCCTTTGGGTGTGTAAATGTGTATGCCTACTAGAACTGCATATGTAATTTGATTGGTCTTAGATATTGCTATTATCAGCTGGATTACATGTTTCTTACTGATCGCTGCCTGCATTATGCATTTGGCCACATCTTGCATTTTTGCATGACCTGTTAATGGACTATGTAAAAATTATGGACCTGTTATGCTGCATATTTTAGGTTTTCACGGCTGAGTATTCTTTGATATGCAAAATTTCCGACTACAAGAAGCCATACATAAGCTTCATGGATGGAATAACAATGGGCTTTGGAATTGGCTTATCTGGTCATGGTCGCTATCGCATCATAACCGAGGTATGATCACCTGGTAATAGATGCCTCATTTAGTCATGAATTGTTGTTGTAGATCTTGTTTGACTTTTCCATTTCTTACATATTTACAGAGAACTGTTCTTGCAATGCCAGAAAATGGAATTGGCTTGTTCCCAGATGTAGGTTTTGCTTATATAGCGGCTCAAACTCCAGGGGAAGGATCTGTTGGTACTTTCCTTTTAATTTATACAGCATTTGTAGTTTTTTATTGCTTTTACTAGATGAGCTAATATGGATCTGGGGTTTGTTGAAGTACCATCGCTTCTCTTTCCTCTTTTGGTGCACTATTCTTTCGTAGTCTACTCTATGAATAAATGTTGTGTGCCACATTGTTGAAGCATCTAGATGTGGTCTCAGGTTTCAATCAAAATTAATTTTCTTATATATTGTTGAAAGGTTCTTCCACTTTCTTATACATGGATTCTCTGAGTCATGTTACTTTGAAAATTTTATCGAAAGCAGGTGCTTATCTTGGTTTGACTGGGAAGAGGATTTCTACTCCTTCAGATGCAATATATGTTGGCCTTGGAACACATTATGTGCCATCTGGAAAGTTAGGTTCATTCAAGGAGGCCCTTTTGGCAACCAACTTGTATGTTAGCTTGAACCTTTGAGTGGCTTGAGACTCTTTTTAAGATTATTAACCCTATGACTTCACAAGTTTAGATTGAATTGGATCCATGAAATGATAATAATTCTTAGCATGTTTATGTCATGTACTGCATGCACCACATGCACCACATGCTTCACTCATGGTCTTCTTATATCATATTGTTAGGCATTCATGTAGTTGGTCACATGGGAAATATGAGTAAGGGGCAGAAGGGAGATTTTAGTTGTACAGAAGAGGGCTTTTGGTTATAACAACCTTGCTGACATGGCAAGGAGAGCAGGAGGGAGAGGGAAGCAGTTAGAGGAGTAATAAGAGGAAGAGAAAGAGAGGGGAGAGGACAGGCAATCAATTGGAGTAGTTTTGGGTTGCTCATGCCATAGATTAGAGAAGAATACTTTATCTGATATTTTCTTTTCTTTTATCTTCATTTTGCCTGCTATAATTAGAGATCAGTCCTCTGAATTTTCTCTATAACTCCTATAGGAATTCCAGTTTCTATCAATTAGTATTAGAGCCCAGTCAAGGGGTTGTGGTACTGAATTAGTTAATCTAAAAAATGGAAGAAGTGGCGAATTGTGGGGAGGTTGAAGTTTTTGAGAAATATAAGACGTTTGCGTCATGGAAGAAGGAAGAAAAAAATGGTGGAGAAGATTGAAGATTCTTCTGTTTGAAGGAGCAGATGCGTACTGGTGGCTGATCAAAGTGGAGCATTATTTTAGTACAGCAGGAATAGACGAAACAAGGAAGCTATCAGAGGCTGTGATGGCATTGAGGTCATGCTTGCATTTGGTACCAATTCTAGCTTAAAGGCCGATCTCATTTAAGACTTAACACTGGGCTTCAATCGGTATTATTAATTGGGCTAGAAATAGAAATATCTAGACAGCAATTAAGTCTAAACAATGAGCCAAATAGTTACAAGTGTGACTGGATTCTTAATCTGCCAAGATTGCTTTCTTCTAGTATTTTTATAGTACATGCAGACACATTGCAAGTTTGCAACTATTTGGAAAATTTCCAGCTGAACACAACATCATATAGATTCTGTTTGGCATGTTCAAAACTGAGTCTCACAATTTGTACAATTCAGCCATTCCTCCACCATCACCCGAACCTCCTAATTGGAGCCTGCACATGATGGGCGATGGGTTGTCAGCAGTTGCTGGTGCCAAATGTTTAATTAGCATTATGGGAGCTGATATTAATGAGAAATGTTCTCTTATCAAAGGAGATGAAGGAGTGATTGGCATGCAAGTTGGTGAAGTTGCTTGCCTTCAATGCTCTGATTATTATGGTGCTGAAGAGAAGGGGTTGTTATCAGACAAAAAAGGGGTGGGCTCTATCCAATCACACAAGACCCAACCCATTAAGATAACTTCACAAGTTATGATTAGCCATGGCCCAAAACCTCTACAATATGAATTTAAGGAGTTGGTGCTGAAAATAATAGACCAAGAAAAAGGGAAGTTGAATGAGTGACCACGAAATTGGAAGGCTGCATGGCAGGGATGAGGGTTCTCCTTCAATGACTCACCATGTTAATGTTAGTGAAGCTATAATTACACTCTGTTTTAAGACAGCCAAAAATGTCATAGAAAACAGAGCTCTAGAAAAATGGGAAACACAACAACTTGCAAGGCTGCAATGGGACTGAATGGCAATTATTCAGCTTCAAGCCTAACTTGGTCAATATGCTTTAAGCAATTGGATCTCGAAGGAAGTTCTTTTAGGTGCTACAGGGCAATCATCTGAACCCTACCTTGAGGACAAGGTGGATCCTTTGGGGGGGGGGGGAGGTATTGTTAGGCATTCATGTACTTGATCATGTGGGAAATATGAGTAAGGGCAGAAGAGGGATTTTGGTGGTAACAACCTTGCTGACATGGCAAGGAAAGTAGGAGTGAGTGGGAAACGGTTAGAGGAAGGATAAAAGGGAGAGAAAGAGAGGGGAGAGGTCAGGCAACAATTGGGCAAGTTTTGGGTCGCTCATGCCATAGTCAGAGAAGAATATCTTCAATGATATTTTCTTTTCCTTTATCTACATTTTGCCTGCTGTAATTCAAGATTATTTCTATGAATTTTCTTTACAACATGAATTTCAGTTCCTATCACATATTTATTGTCTTTGTTATGAAGTATAATATATGCAATGAGTGCATATGTACCAGTCTTCAAACATCAAAGATGTAATGATCTTACAAAAAACTCCTTGTTTATATAGTTCCCAGGATCCACATCAAGACATCAAAATACTTTTGGCAAGATACGAATCCAACCCTGAGTCTGAGGCACAGTTGAAATTGCTTTTACCCCAGATAAGTTCTTCATTTGGAGGAAATAAATCAGTCACTGAGACTATTAAGGAGCTAAGAAAACACCAATCAAGCACTGACCCTAATGGTATGCTGATTGACAGATTGATTATTTGTGATCTACTGAAATGTCCAGATACCCTTTATTGTGTATATTAAACACTAATGTTCAAAATTACAGTTAATTGCTTGTCTAGCTGTCATGATATTCTTGTACTTTTCTATTTCTAGTTGTGGAGTGGGCTAATGATGCTCTCCAAGGCCTTGGAAAAGGTGCTCCTTTTTCCCTTTTCTTGACCCAAAAGCACTTCTCTGCAGTTGCTTCTGCAGTGGGGGAAAATGACAGTGAACTGTCCACAGTAAGCCCTTTTTTTTGGGGGGGGGGGTGTTAGTTTCTTTTGTTTTTTAAACTTCAATTTATGTGTATTCCATCTGCATTTGGGAAATTCCAGCTTAGTGGTGTAATGAAGACTGAGTATCGCATTGCCTTGAGGTCTTCGCTGCGATATGATTTTGCAGAAGGTGTTCGAGCAGTGCTGGTGGACAAGGATCAGGTTCTCTCGTTTTCTCATGATTTTTGTATTTTTCATCTGATAGACAGACTTCTATTTTTGTTGTTGCTAAACTAAAAGGTGCAATCAACTTATCTGCTGAAAATAAGTGGGTCACTAAAAGTTAATATATATTTACCTTGTGGTTTTTTTTTTTGAATGAAATGAAGCAAAAATATGCTTGTCCTGTGTTTGTGCTAATACTTTCCTTCTTCCAAAGCTAGGTAGACACTCAAGAATCTCCAGTGAAAATACATGTGCGTGTTTGATTACTGTTTTTGAACAGTTTTTTGTTTTAAAAAAACTAAAGCAAACAAAGAAACTGTTAGGATGCTTATTTTTTATCTGATTAATCTCCATAATCTGTTGTTAAGAGTAGAAAGTTGACTACACACTTTAGTGGGTTTCATTATTTTAGTTTTTGTATTTTTTAACTTCTTTTCATGGATTCTCTACTCTATCATCTTCCATTGCCACTCTGTCACCATCACAACCATCATTATTACCTTCATCATTTCACTGTTGCCATTGCTTTTGCCACTACCATTGCCTCTTGAGAGTCCTCAAGCTTAAAAACTTGATTGGAAAAACAGTTTATCAAACTAGTTTTTGATATTTTTATTCTTTGAAACAATTCTACAAAATAATTTTGAAAAACAATAATAGAAGCAAATATGCCCCACATATCTGGTTTCTCTGGGTATGTTTCTACAGTTTAAAGTGTTTATATCTGGTTCTATCTGCATATAGTGCCTTCTGTTTGCTACACTGATAAATGCTATGAACCGTTTTATTTTTCTCCTTTAACCCCGGAAAGTATTTATCTTTCAATATTCGGTATGTGCTGTTTCCTACTTCAGTAATAGATTCAATCATTCAATAACTTTTCCTCCGCAGAACCCAAAGTGGAAACCATCAAGGTTGGAGGAAGTTGATCCAAGTGAAGTGGAAGCCGTCTTTAAACCTTTAGGGCAAGAGGTTTCCGAGTTGAGAGTGTAATTTTAGAAAAAAAAATGTAGTCGTCATTTCTTCTAATGCATTACATAACAGAATTGCAGACACCGCGTCAAATAAATAGATGGTGTTTTATTGGGTCTGGTTTCCTAGTCCAGGTCCAGGGCGTTGCTTGTACCGTGTCACCATATGATAACACAAAGTCCATGATTTTGGAAAGTCATGTTGCTTCTATTACACATGGAAGAAATGAAGGCTTTAGTTTCCTTAATCGAATTCTCTGAATGTACCCAGCGAATTGCATAATTTCTCTCACATTAAGCATTATATTTATATTTTTAAATTTTATTATTCTCAAATATTATTGAAATTTAATCAATTTCAATTTGTCTTTTTATTTATGAAAATAATTTCATTTATAAATTTATAATATTTAAATTTGAAGTTTGACGCATCATATTATCACTAGCTGATTAATGTAATTTATTCTAATAATTTTAAGTCTTATTTTTAAAATTTATTTTTATAAACTTTTCAATTTTTATGATGGTGTTTTTTATTATAATTAATTCTTAAGATATGTGCATGGTCAAATATTTTGTTTATATTGTTCAATTTATATTTTTCAATTTCACATAAACATTGGTGCAATGAAAAATTTGCTACTTTGAGTTCGTATTTTCTTGCCGAACGAGGGTGTTATTTGGTGGATTTGAAGGTGGTGTAATAATATGACACATGAACGGAGAAATGAGATATTTTGCCTGTTTAGTATTCCGTTGTAACTCAGCTACGTAGATCTCAATACCATTAAAACTTAGTTTTAAAAACTAAGCTTAAGCTGTATGAATGTGATTTTATTTGAATTCCCTGAAATGGAGTGGCAGATGAGTCCATGGGAAGCAAACAAAAATTGGTGAGGATGATGCGGAGTGGTTTAGAACTTGATTTGAATAAAAGGATTTCAACTGAGTCGAGGAACTCCCCATGGGAGTTGGAACCCTTCATCAAGCCATCGGGCTCGGAGTTGGTTGGATTATGGGGAAGCACTCCCTTCCGAAACAGTACCAGAGGTGCATTCTGGAGTGTAATTGGACACCATTCAGATTATCTCTTCGGCGTTATGTACCACATGAATAGAATACCGCTGTAGATACGATGGCAAATAACAAGGAATTCATTTCAGTGCATATCTTCCCAAAGACCTATTAGAGGTTTTAAAGATCTCTCTCGTCCCATTTTGTGTTGTTAAAATATTTCATTTCAGTCAAATTACTAAATTATGAGAATATCTCATTTCACAGCCAAATTACTCTAATTATAAGAAACTAATCACTAGAATTCATAAATTTATTTATGCAGTCAATTCACATTGAATAATCACATTAATTTTATTATAAAAAAACAGAGAAAAAAATAGCTATTTACCATTTAGACTTAGACTGGTGGAGGATGTGTTTTACATTGAAGTTTCTGTTCTAATTGTAACAGAATGCATAAGCTAACCATAAGTCATCAAAACGTGTGATGTGGAAAAAAAAACATTGCATTGATATGGTAACGCACCGTTTCATGACTCAAACATTATATATTATAAAAAATAAATTATATTCACATTTAGATTTATTGAAAAAATGATATTTTTCATTTTTTATATTATTATTTTTATATATGTAATATATGAAAAATTATTTTTTTTTAATGTAAAATCATATAATAGATAAAAATATATAATATTATATCTTTATTAAAATTAATAAAAATTTATGTATTATAAAAAATTAAAAGGAATACTAGATATTTTTTTAATAAATCTGTTAACGTAATTCTTCTGTTATATATCGATAGATATTTAACATTGAATATTCTTTTAATTTTGTTTTTCTTTTAATTTTTAACCTCTAAAGTTTGTTGGGATCTGTAGTGGCCCTTAAATTCTAACATGTTTAGTCTAAAAAAATATAAAAATTATATTTTTTCTTCTAATATTATCAATAATTTTATACAAAAATATTTTATTTAAATATTATATTATAATTATATATTATTAAAATTAAATCATTTGTATCAAATTTTGTAAAAAATTAAAAATAATTAAATGATTCTTATTTTTTATGTATTCTTAAGTATGTATTTCTTTATTTAATATAGATGAATAAAGTATTAAATAAATTAAAATTAATCTAAAATTTTGAATATATAATTTATAAGATAATTTTTGTTAAACCTTACAATTAATTTTAAAATAAAAATATTAATAATAATATTAAACAGTGCAAGAGTGTTTATAACTCATATTAGTATAAGCTAATTTTTTTCTCTTTATATATATATATATAAATATATTCTAAATTTGGGATGGTTTTGAATATAAGAATGCTAAAAAACATATTTGAAAAATATTGTAAAGGCAGATGTGAAAACTAAAAGTTGCAAATGCCTAAACATATATACGTGTGTGGTGGTTTTAACGATGGATGCTTAAAAACATAAAAGCATCTATGAAAGTATGGACATGTTTTGTTAATTTGGATGTGAAAATTTAAATTATAAGTAAATGAAGTTAGTGAAAAGTTAATTATGACTATTTTAATCACAAAATTATGTGATTGTTTTAATTATGGATGTCTTATTAAAACATGCTGGAAAAAGTATTAGTAAAAGCATGAGTAAAATTTATCTAGACGGGAAATTTAAAAGATGTAGTAAATGAAGCCAATTGAAAGCTGTAACTATTATAATTATGGATGTCTAAAACATGGCGGAAAAACATCCGTAAAAGCATGAGTAAAATTTGTTTGGATGTAGAAATTAAAAATTGTAAGCAAATGAAGCTGGTGAAAAGTTGTATAAATTTTAATTATGAATGCCTAAAAATAAGCCAGAAAAGCATACGTGAAAACATGATAATACTTTGTCTAGATTTGGAAAAGTTGAAAGTAATTCAATCGAAAGTTGTGACTACTTCAATTATGGACGTCTAAAAATATGCCGAAAAAGCATATGTAAAAGTATGAGCAAAATTCGTTTGTATATGGAAACCAACAATTGTGAGTGTTTTAATCATAGAACATGTGATTGTTTTAATTATGGATGCCTAAAAACTTGCCGGAAAAGCATACTAAAAGCAGGAGCAAAATTCGGTTTAGATGTGAAAATAAATAAACGAAGTCAAGAAAAGGTTGTGATTATTTTAATTACGAAGGCCTAAAAATATGACGAAAAAACATAAGTCAACTTTTAAGTAAAATTTATTCAGATGTAGAAACTAAAAAGTGTCGGTGAATGAAAACGGGGGAAAGTTGTGTCGATTTTAATTATGGATAGCTAAAAATAGGCCAGAAAAGCATCCGTCAAAGTATGATAAAAATATGTCTAAGGTATGGAAAAGTTGCAAGTAAATGAACTCAATGGAAAGTTGTGAATATTTTAATTATGGATTTCTAAAAATATGCCGAAAAAGCATCCCTAATGTATGGGCGAAATTCGTCTCCATATGAAAACTAACAATTGAATGTAAGTAAAGGAAGTCAGCAGAAAGGTGTGAATGTTATAATCATCAAAATATGTGATTGTTTAAATTATGGACGTCTAAAAACATACCAGAAAAGCATCCCTAAAATCAGGAGCAAAATTTCTTCAGATGCAGAAACAACTAATAGTGTTTGGTTCGATCAGTTTAACATTTTAAAAATTTTAAAATATTTGAGAATTTAAATATTTTTATTTAAATAAAAAATTTAAATTTTTTATATTTAAAATTATTTATTTGGAAATAGATTTTAGATTCATTAAATTTTAAATTTATGTATTTTATTTTTTATTTAAATTAAATAATTTAATTTTTATTATATATAAAATTTTATATTTATATATTTGTAATTTTTTTTTAATTTTATCTTTATCTTTTTTATTAATTGAAGAATTTAAATATTTTATTTATATAATATATTCAAATAAAATAATAATCCAACAAATATAAATAAGTAAAATAATAATAAAATATAATTATATCATTTAATATTAAAATATTATATTTTAATTAAAAAAGAAAGATACGATTCTCGTTTACAAGAATAAATTAATAGAGTTTGATAAATTTTAAATTTTATTTACTTTTTTAAAAATTTATTTATTTTAGTTTATTAAAATATTTTTTTAAAATTTATAAAATTTAATTTTTAAAAAAAAAATTATTATAATAAAAAAACATTTTAAATTTTAAATATTTTAAAAAATTACTTTTTTATCTTAAAATAACTTCATTCAAATAAAAAATAAAAATGTAAATAAATGAAGTTAATTGAAAGTCGAGACTATTTTAATTATGAATACCTGAAGATACGGCGGAAAAACCTCCCAAAAAGCATTAATAAAATTTGTTCGTACTTAGAAATTAAAGAGTGTAATCAAACAAAGTTGGTGAAAAGTTTGTTGGGTTTTAATTATGATAGCTAAAAATACGGCAGAAAAGCATCATGATAACATGATAGAAGTTTGTAAGTTGTAAGTAAATAAGTTTAATAAAAAGTAGTGAACATTTTAATCATTAAAACATATGTTTTAATTGTGAATATCTAAAAGCATGCCGATAAAGCATTCATAAAATTCAAAAAATTTGTTTAAACGTAAAAACTAAAAATTGCAAGTAAACAAAGCTGGTAAAAAGTTACGTCAATTTTAACTATGGATCCTAAAAGTGTGTGAAAAACATTTACAATGAGCAAATTTTATTTAAATGTAAAAAAGTTGTAAGTAAAGAAAGTTAATAGAAATTTATAACTATTTTAATTATGTATGTGTAAAAGTATGTTGAAAAAAATATGTCAAATAATATTTTTTATTTGAAAATTAAAAATTGCATATAAGTAGCTATTTTAATTATAAATGTCTAAAAATATGGCAAAGAACCATCACGAAAGCATAAACAAAATTTGTCTAGATGTAAAAATAGTCCATGAAAAATGACTCATGGTAGTATCTTTACATCAAATCACAGTTATATAAACGATAAAGTAGAACACTTATCTTCTCACTCTCATTTGGTGTTTGTGTGAATCTTTGTTTCTCAGCTTATTGTCTTGGATAAGAAGTGGTTGATCATCAGAGTTCATGGGTACAGAGACATGGGGCCTTACCGGTCAACCATTTTCTCAGCTTATTGTCTTGCAACTTTTTGCATATTATCCCTTCATTTATTTTGCTACATATGACCGCCCATCCGATTCTTTTAACAACGTTTGCTATGGCATATAAATCATTCTATTTTTTTTTTTGGACTGTTGATGATTAATCATAGTTGTTAGGGTTCCTAGATTCCCCCTCCTAGTCAATCCTATCTGTGATTGGGATCAAATAAACAAAAACAGTTTGATTTCAGGTTATTAATTTTTTTATTTGATTAAGATCTAAATAAAAATAATAATGATAATTTTGATATTTGGAGCGATGAATACACGGTACTAACTAACTATTATTTTCGGAAGAGTATAATAAACAAAGACAGATACAAGGGGGTAAGGGTGGGTCTCGCCTCCCCTCGAAAAATATTTATAAATATATATGTATAGTTTTTAAAATTTTTAAAATATATGTAATTATATAATTTAATAAATAATTAGATTATATATGTTGTAGGTTATTTAATTATATTGATTATATATAAGAGAGATTGTATTTATTTGGGTAATATATATCTTTCGTAAAAAAATAATTTTCAACAATTAACTGAATATATCATTATGCATACTAATTATTATTATTTTTGTGAATGCATATTAAAAATATAATCATATATATATATATATATATATATATAAAGTTTATTTATTTTAACATTTCCCTCTTTTGATTTCTAGATTGTCATTGTATGTAAACTTGTTATTTTACGCTAGGGGATATATTGCATACTTGCATGAGGAGTTCATGATAACTCTCTAGGTTTAACGGCTTAATCTTGAGAACAAATAAATAATTAAAAGACATACTCATTCATTAATTGATTTGAGACCCATTTGTTTGAATTCTTTTATGAAGATGAAATACCTTTTAATTGAAATTTTTTTTATAATGCTGTTCCCATGTACTTTACATCTTTATCTGTGTTGATCATATGTAGGCATTTCTATGGCAACTCCCGGTCAAAACAGGTAATTTTCGAATCTGAATCAACTATATTTCTGTAGGAGAAATGTTCCTAGTCCTACATCGATTATTTATGACATGAAATTATGTCCACCGTCAATTAGGTTTTCAAATCCACATGATAGGGTGGCGTAGTTAACTTTTTGCCTTTCATCAATCAAATCTGTGATTGGGTTAAAAAAATAGAAAAATTTGATTATTTTTTTCATTGGATTAAGATCTATTGAAATGCCAATTTTCATGTAGTAACATATCTGTTATGTAAAAGCATGAAATTTAGTGGTTTTTTTGTTTTTTATAAAAAATATGATTTTTGGATTGTGTTTAAAATTTTTGAAATGTTAGGCAAACTTTAATTTATGTTTGACATATAGTCTAATATAACTCATCAATTCTTATTTCATTTTTTCGACAAAAAAATATTTTACTTTATTCTTCTAACATTTTGGATTGCAAAATTATTATTTTAAGTTTTATAAAATTTCATTCTCAAAATACATCAGTCTATATATCTTACGGTACATAATATCTTAATAATGTTAAGTTAAAAATTTTCTTTCAATAACATTCTATAAGTAATTTATGTATTTGGAAAATAATTGTCTTTTTGATATAATCTAATATTTTTAATAAGATATTATTTTTGGTAAAATACGATCTTTCAATACATTTTAAAAATATATTAAGACCACACTTTTCAAAATATATAGTTTTTTAAGATTAATTAAATATTTTTTTTCAACCCATTTTCATCCAAAATTTTGAAATTCAAATACCCAAGAACACGCTTCCAAGATCCAAGAAGGTATTATCAAACAGTTTTTAATAAAAAGTAATATTTAAGATAAAAAAAATTATAAAATTATTGAACAATTTTAACTTTAATTTAAAATATCTTATTTTTAACCTTTTGATGATATTTAGTATAGGATTTTTTTTTATAAAGTTTTAAAAATATTCATTATTTTTTTTTATTCTCCATAAATATCAATCCTTTATAACTTTTCTATCATTAATATGAAGATAGAGTTTGATTTTAAATAAGTAAACTTGAAATGTTATAATAAAATTTTAAAAATAATATATTTACTAATTTTAATCATTTTTCTTATTTCATGTGATTTAATTAAAAAAACTTATAAATAAGACCGAGAAAGTAACTTTTAACATCTAAAAAAAGACGGGTTAAACGTTTCTTCTAGTAAAGATTCCCAATCTTCAACTTTCATGTTCATTACATTTTTGTCTCAAGCTTTGTTAATTTTATTAAGCCAAATAAGTTAACCTCTTGTTTGAAGATTGAAAAGTGGATATCACTTAATTTGCTTAATATTCTTGCAGGCGTTTCTGTGGCAACTCCCGGTCATAACAGGTACTTTTTGGAACCTAACTTTTCCATAACAGATATTCTTGAATTGAAGGTTTTTTTTCCCTTTATCTAATACCATGTACACTTGTTATCCACAGGGAGTTATATACTACAGTTTATTAATGTTGGCTTATTTATAATCCCAATTCAGACATACATATGCCAAGCAGAGCCTTTAGTGGTACCTCATAATTTACGCGTTCCCTTTATTTCTCATCCCATTATCAATCAAACTAACTTATACATGTAATGTGAATCGTCATAAAATGAATAAATATATGAACATTTTCCTAATCAACTTGCTAGAACGTAACAAGAGAGTGCTAACGACGTTTTATTCTGGTGGCAGCGAGTGGCCCCCTTTCCCGAGAAAATTCCAATGGCTCTTAACTTGAATCTTCCTAACAATATTAATTCATGAAGGTAAATTTGTTGGTACAAACTCAAAATGCTACATACAGATCTGTCATTTCCTTAAAGAATGTGTATGATTACATTATGGCCAGGCTAAGTGATGATAATGTTATTGTTTCAGGAAAAGGCAAAGGAAACACCAAAAGAGCGCAAACTTCCTTGTGAAGATATTGGAAATTCTCTTTATTCACATCAACTTATATGTGTCTAGCGAAAAAAAGGAGTCAGCAATGGGCTTTTCGGAATTTGAAGCTCATCAAATCCAAACAACTATTACGGGGTGCAGCACCAAGTGTAACAAAAAACATAATTCCAATACTACCTAGATTGCTAACGCATTCAACAAGCATGACTAATGCTAGGTAGTGGGTACACTACAAAATATATCCCTATGAGAAGGCCATTATGAAAGAAAAAAAATTAACTCCCTTAAAATGGATAAGTTACATTTTAAAGGATAAAGTATATTTATATTAATCGAGTGGCAAATCAACAATTATGATAGTCAAAGTTTGTTGTAAAAGTAAGATATTAATAGGCAAATTTCCTATTAATTATGTGTAGACACATAAACACTGACTAGAACAGATAGATGTATGGTACCAGCTTTTCCCTCCCTTATTTTGGTTTGTACCGAGTATAGATTTGTATGGTTTTTGTAAATGACTAATATGTAAATGCATATGAAGAGGATATAGTACTTTTTTTCTCTGAATAGTGAATATATATATATATATACAAAATTTTAAATGTTAGATCTTTGTTTAGTGCACAAAATCTAAGGGGTGAGTGAGATATCAATGAATATACTTTCACGTTCCTTTTTTCTGTCATTCTTGTTGTCTTTCGGAAATTTGACTTACACGAGACTTTATAAAACACACTTGTTATCCTGAACCTTTATAAAACACACTTATTTTGCCCAACTATCACACAAGCAAAACTATATAGCATAACTGTTCAACAATGATAAGTATATATTGATTTTCTTTTTTTTTTCTTTTTTTATTTTTATTATATCATCTATCATATTTTTCATTTTTATTATTATAATTTTTTTAAGATAAATACATCCCATTCACATGTACATCATCCATTTCCTTGGCTATTTAACATGTATCCAGTTCTCGAGAAGTGCAATTCATCCAAACTTTTATTTCCTAAACTTCTTTAAAATTGTGTGACCAAAGTTCTTTTGAGGAGATAAGAAGCTGAAAAACAAATCAAATTTAAGTAATGTTATCTTAATAAAATTAGACTTTTAATGAAGTGAATTAATAGATTTAAAAGGTATAATTTATGTATAGCTTTTAAATTAAAAGAATACACACTTGTTAAAATTATTTCACTTAATAAATTTTTTAAATGTTAAATTTTTTCAATTCAACTATTAAATAAAAATATCTTATTATGTAAATTAACAACAAAATTTTATAAATGTAAAAAAATTAATATGTTAGTAAATGGTTTCAATTTAATATATATATATATATATTAAGGAAAATATATTAATATTAAATTTAAACTATTAATTTAATAAGATATCAAATTTTTTAGCAAAGAAAAATAGTTAATTTTAATTTAATGTTTACTTTCTTTTATTTTTATCATAAAACTTGAAATATAGGTGTAATGTTAAAAAAAATGAATGTGAAAATATCAAAATTAATTGTTTCTAATATATTTTGATGTTTAGTATTTACCAATATAAATAATGATATTTTTATACATGTAATTTTTTACACTTCCAAAAATTGTGTGAAAGTTTAAAAAATTAAAAGTTTGGAACAAAATATCATTTAATATATATATATATATATATATATATATATATATATATTGAATGAATAATATTGATTTTCTTATTGCTTAAAAAATTTGAGGAAGATTTGTTGATAAATTCTTACTAAAAGGTATGCAATTTAATATTTAAATATTTTTATTTTTTCTTTCCTCCTTTTTAAATCATAGAGTAACAACTACTTAAATCTTATTTTGACGATCCCTTAAGTTCTAATAAATCTAATCTAAAATGATGATTTTAGATTGACATCCATGAAAGGTGTATGTGTTTATTAAAGGTACAGGAAGATAGAAAGATAATAGAAAAAAAGATAATAAATACAATAAAAATTAAGAATATATAGAAAAATGTAAGGTGAGCATAAAATTCAGTGACTCAAAAAATTAAAATTAAAGAATAGAGTTAAATATATTTTTATTTCTTTTAAAATTTTTAATTTTTAAAATATATTAATTTAAATTTGTTGAATATATGTTATGTGTCAAATATTGATATATAAAAAAATAAAATAAATTTTTTTTAAAATTAAAAATTAAAATTTTAGAAAAACCAAAAATATATTATAACCCAATAAAAAGCAAGAGTCACTCTTTCCTTTGTATATTTATTTCGTTAGTAACTAACTTTTGAATATAAATTTCTGAAAGCATGCGTGAAAGTGAGAATAAAGGAATAATGAGTGATAAAAGAGGCTGATAATGTTGGACTGTGAAAAGTTAATCTCTCTCCTTTTACATACATAGTATGATAAATATGTAAAATTACTTTTGAATACAGATTCCTATATATAAAATTGCTATTTTGAATTTCCTATTATGATACTCGTTTTTCCGGATTTAGATCCAAATCCTTCCTGTTTTCCCCTACATAAACTTTGACAAATATATGTACGAGCTCTAGATACACTTCTCATTTTTGCAATTACCACTATGCATTTAGTCCTATGAAATTCTTTATTACGCTTTCTTACATTTTTTTTCTTTTCATATTACCCTCAACAAATCTTGTTAAATTTTTGTGGATTAACATAATTTAATTATTAGTTATTAAATAATTAATTATTAAAATATTTATCATATGATAATAGAATTTGTTATTGAACTTCTTTTAAGAATAACCTATAATAAGTTGGGCTATTCACTTGATACCTGTTGAAAAATCCTACTCTCAATACGCCTTACGATAAAATCCTAGCCATAATCACTTATTCTTTATAATTATACATCAATAATCAAAATTTAAATATTACTTCAAGAGTATAATATTTTAAAAAATTTATGTAACTTTTATATTTTAATCTTTACTATTTGTAATTAAATCTAATAATTAACGTTTATTCATGTTATTCTCACATAAAACAAACTTTTTCACAAAAAAGAGTGAGCTAATCATATTTGATGTTAAACCCTATACTTTAGGCCACCCCAGTTATTCTCCGCTCCCCCTCTCCTAAAAATAATAATAATGAATATCTTAAAATCATTAGTTAAAAAATAAAAAAATACATTAAAAACATTTTTAAAACTTAGAATACTAGTTAGCATAACCTAAAAAACTTTCCTTTAGATTTTCGGTTCTTGCTTATAATGTTGGTAACTTGGTAGTGTACATAATTTCTTTCATGATGTCGGCAACTTTGCTGCCGTATTTGAAATGGAATGGCAGTTCGAGCATGCTTATGATATTGGCAACTTGGTAGTGATTACATATTTTGTTGTGTTTCTTCAAATCTCTAATATAAGGAACTCACATTGAGGGGGAAGACAGCTTCATAGTATTACTCCAGTTAGTGAACCAGAGGAAAACAATTTATATTCTCTGATCCCCTTGTGCTCCTCTCTGACAGAGTTACACTATTTTACAATGCACTTGAACATTATTTTTCAGAGTCTATTTTTTTCTCCAGGAAAAAAAATCCAATAAAAAAGAACATTTGAAGGAAGAGATGGTACATGTATGGAGCAGCTCTGTAATTAGACAGGTATATGCAGCTCCATCCAGCACGTGTAGACACAGCAAATATACATCAGTAGAAAATGACAATAAATAGATTATCTCATTCTACCCACTAGCTCAAGCCTGTAGTTTCCTCCTCAATCTTAAAGCCCTTTGGTTTGCTTGATGCTTTGAATTGGGCTCCACAAGCAGTAAACGTGACATGACATATGACAGAAGTTCTTCACGGTGAGAGAATGTAAAGTCCAAATGAGCATATTCAAATTCATTATATGACACATCCACACCAGCATCCTTCATCAATTTATAGTGTCTCTTTACCATGGAAGATCGTATCACTGTGTCTTTTTGACCAGCAACCAGATCAACAGGAATGTCAATGAACCCATAGTGTTCACCCAAGTCCAAAGGCTCAGGCAAACCGTACATTACCATATTAGCAGATGCACTCCCATAATCAAACATTCTAAATCTTCTAGTACGCTTTATCTGTGCAAGATGTAAAGCAACACGGAAAGATACTCCTGGCATGTCATTCATGTTGTAGTGTGGTAATCCTAAGACTCCAACCCAATTTGAGCTGTCCCCACCAAGAACATAGCCTACTAAAGTTTGAAACAATCCTCCAACTGCTGGTAGGTTTTGCATGTCCCGAGCCAACTTGTTAACAAGCATACGAAAAAATCTGGTTGGTATATAAAAGGCTGGGAAAATACGAGACGAAATAGGAGCCATAATAAATAATACATGCTCAACCACAGAAAAAACTAGGTTAGAGTCATGATGGAAACCAGCAGGTGATAACAAAACTAATCTTGAAAGTCTATGGGGCTTCGCTTCTATCCTCTGCGTAACAACATACATCAACATAGAAGCTCCTCCCAGACTATGGGAAATTGCACAAAGCTTGTAAAGCTGATCATCATTGATTTCCTCCTCAATACCAGGCTTACTAAGCCTCAATTCAGCAGTTTTTACTTGATGAATTTTCTCTATCATAGCAGGAATATCTTCAGCTCCATGTTCATTCATAGAGTACTGCCAGTACCTGCATCACATCAATTTTCATAATAAGATTATCATTTATGTCACAAATAAATAGCATAACTAATATAAACCAGATTTTATCAGCAATCAAAAGACAAATCAATAGATTTGGTTTTGTGAACTTACTCACGTGAGGAGATGTTCTTGTTGACATGTTCCCTAGAAACCAAACCCCGAAAGTTTCCTAGAAATACATCATACCCTGAAAATAAAAGAAACTTACATGTAATAGTTCTAAATACTGATATGTTCTTGAAGGGCACATACCATCTTGATAGATGTAACAAACCTTGATCATAGGCTGCAAAAGCTGGAGAGCCAACAACACCATTAGACACCCAACTGAACCAAAAAAAGTTTTAACTTATTAGACTATCAATATTGTCCTAGCCTCACGGATATAAAAGAAAATTCTGAGGCCATCCAAGCAATTGAACAGAAAAAACTATGATTCAGAGAGGAAAATAGGCAGAACAGAGAAAGCAGGATAAAACCAAAACAGTAAAGCTCATCAGTCCCTATATGTCATGTGACAAGATCACAAGTAACAAAGCAATCCAAGTCAAGATGGTCTTAGATCTTAAGGCTTGTAAGGGGCACTCCCACTCCCCAGCACACTTGTCAAGGAGAGAGTCATGAGGGCTTGAGGAAGTTGTTTAAGTCAGCACAAAGATATTCTAATGACTATCCTTTCGTAAATAAAACCAATTCCACTTAACATGTTCCTACCCTACTAATAAAAGGATTCAAGCAGCACTTGACTTTACCCAACATACTATATAACTATTTCTATTTCAGGTATAAGAAATAATCTACAAATAAAATCTGAACTAACCAAGATAGAGCAACAAAATTACTCACCCTATTGATGAATCCTAAACCCTGAAGATAAACAGCACTTGACTTTACCCAACATACTATATAACTATTTCTATTTTGGGTATAAGAAATAATCTACAAATAAAATCTGAACTAACCAAGATAGAGCAACAAAATTACTCACCCCATTGATGAATCCAAAACTCCATGCTGAAGATAAACAGCTTTACGTGCATCTCGCCTGTGAAGCAGATTAGAGGCATTAGACTGTACACAAAGCAATAACAGTATTCTTTCTATATTGTTATCCATTTGTGATAAATTAAATATATTTTGAATGATAACATTGTGTAGAGTCTTCAAAAAGCCCTCCACCTCTACACATGATATTTAGAAGTCCTGATGCCATTGGTGCTGCTATATTTAGGTCAGGAATGCGCCACAACTTTAAAGAAATATGATTACCAGAAAAGAACCCATATCAAACATAATAGTATCATTTCAAATATCAGATGTTATTCATTCCATACAAGAATGAAAAGTTGAGCGATAGAAAGATGTCAAATAGTAAATCACTATCATGCATGATGTCTCCATTTCTGTGGTGATTCACCCCAGATAGTGGTGCATTTAATTTTAACTTGGAAAGAACAGAGATTCACAGTATAATAAAAAATCAAAGAGGGTAGATTATTAATTACATTTATGGAGGTCCATACAATTTCAGTAAAACATGTCTAATTTACCTAGGTATTCTTTCCAAAAGAAGAACATATCCATCGGCAGTGATCACATGAATAGCTTCATATGGATACCTGCAAGAGATAGAAAGATACATCATGAATTTGACAGGTAAGATTTCAATATAAAAATGAAAAAAAAAATGTCAAATGTAGCTACGCAATAGCATTTACCCAAGCTCTGTTATGACATCTTGACATGTCCTGGCATCTGTGTTCAGAGGCTGACGAAAACCAGTATTTCTCTCCGTAGGTGTTGGATCATTCTCTCCAAGTGTAGCTGTAGAAACGGAGGCACCCTCAACAACATCACTACCATCTACACCTCTCTCATGAGATGAAAACACCCTGAATAATGTTCCAAAAGCTTCTGATGGGGAAAAAAGAAAGTGCACTGCCTTGTGAACAATATCAAATACAGCTTCTATAAATATCTCCATGGCCAAATGAAGATCCTGATTGGAGAAAAAAAAAATCCAAGAAACACAAAAGTTACATGCACATGAGATTTGTCTACAAAAATATAAATAAATGGTCAATAAAACACAACCCAAAACTAACAAGGATAGAAATTGTTGCAAAACCTCTATGACCCCACGTCTCCTGTCAGTAGCACGATGGATAATTTGGTCCTTGAGGCTTTGCATTCTATTATGTGAATGTGATTGTGGAGGCTGTTGATTTTCATAGGTAGACAGTGGTCTTGACACGCTGGAACAAGCTAACCGGAAAAGACGAAATGGAATCCCCAGCAACAACTTTATAGGAACCATAATCCAAAATAAGATACACTGTATCCAATCCATTTGATGCCTACCATAATCCATAAACCTAGCTCCGTTTAAGGTCCTGGAACTTTGAGAAAAGGGAGATTCAGTATATTCTTCATATCCATCACTATCTTCTTCTTCGGACGAGTATTCCAGGCTTGATACATCGGAATCCACGGAAAGCTCATGAATAAACTGGTTGAAAGAGGACACATGACTAGAAAAAGGAAAACAATGTTAAGACACATTATTAAGTTGTAAGCACTCATCCCAAATGCAATTGAATGCAAATTATATACAAATTAAAAAGGTAGACATGATGACAAATACAAAAATAAAATACACCGAACACGTTTATTTCTTATATGATAAAAGAAAGAATTCACAAAGCTATACTGAAAATGAAAACTTACTTTTCCATCCAACGTGGAAACCGTGGTCCACGAAAGGTTGGCCTCAGCTCCCAGCCCTGAATACCTTCAAGTATAGCAGCTTTCCCAGGAAACAATGTCAACAGAAGAGCTGAAACACCATTAATCAGCCTCACAATATTGTTCAAAGACTCATAAGTAAACGTCTTCACCGACCTGCACCAAAATTCAAACACAATTGTGACAAAGCCAGCCACAGGGGCACCGAATCCCATTGCTCTAGAAAGAACATTAATATACAAATCCATCGTGCCACCGGTTTCAGATTTCAAAATCAACCTTACAAACAATATGTTTACGAGCTTAATTAAGCAGAATTTTGCGAATTATCTTAGCAATGGTGACATGCAGAACCTAATCCAAGTCACAAAGTTAACGAATGAGTTCCTTACAATGAATCATTATTTGCAACTAATTGAACCAAACATATATATATATATATATAAAGAAATATAATACATAATGAAGTAACAAAATGTGCTTACTCTTTAGTGACGGCGAGGATGTTGTCAACAAAATGTTGCATCATCATTCAAATTCCGGTTGGTTATTATTTCGTTCAGCTTGGGAATCCAAAAACGGTGCAAAATTGAGGAAATGAAAAATGGGAGAAAAATGGAGGTTGGTAGAGTGTTTTTGTTTGTAATCAGGAGAGGGAGCGAGCGGTGATGAGAGGAAGAAGAAACTGAGGCCAGGAGAAAGGAAAACGGACAAAGGGAGCGAAGAAGGACGATTGATTCCATTCTTCCCTTAGGAGGGAAACTTACGAGGAGGATTAAGTCGGTGGATATTGGAACTCTCTCATGCCATGTGGAGGAGTTTCATTGGGAGTCTGCTTCGTTTTTTTTTTATTGTAAAACTGGCGGTTACACGTAGCATCTTTGGGCGATGACTTTTGTCAGTTTTGTGGTGAATCCCCGGTTGTTGCAAGATGATGAACGGTTATGATTGAAAGGATGGATTTACGGCTTTTTAGAATTTGATGACCGTTGCGCATGACTTACTCGTGGCCTTAGGGGAGGCCACTTTATTCGTGGCACTTCATTGGAGAGGCACGCAATGCAAAACCTCCACGCTGTCAAAATTGGATTGAGACGAACAGATTAGTTATACTTATATCCCATTCTGTTACGGAAATCAAAGAAACTCCTTTTATTTTATTTCACTATTTATTCCATGTTAAATAAACACTTTCTATTTATCTTCAATTTTCTTTTAATTTTTAATATAATTTCTACTACTTTTTACACATTTTTTTACTATATCACAAGTATTCTTACTCCAAATAAGATAGGAGTATAATATTATGAAACTAATTCTTTCAACGAAAAATTTTTGTATATCAAATTTAAATTTAAAATTTATTAAAACTTAAATTTTTATCACTTAAATTAATTATATTTTGACTTTTTTTAAGTGTGACAGATGATAACAAATTAAGAAATTAATATAGTTAATATTTTTATTTATATCAAAATCTCTACTAACTTCCTAATATATTTTTTATTAATGTTTTTTCATTATAATAAACGTTTAAAATAGTTAAAAATTAAATAAAAATAAATATATAATTAAAAATAATAATTAATTTTAATTAAATATATAAATATAAATAGATAGATTTATTTTTAAAGAGAAAAAGATAGAAATAAATTATATTAAATATATAAAAATTTTAAAAATTAGATTAAATTAATATAATTAAAAAGTAGATTCATTATCATAAATTTATTTAATCTATTATTTAATAAAAATTAAAAAATGTACCTTGATAAAAAAATAAAAATAAGTTCTTAAAAATTTAGTTAAATTAAGTATATTAAAAATATATAATTATTTATTTTTATAATAATTATTTTAAAAGTTACATCTACGATAATTTTTTATTAATTAATATTATAAAAAAATTTATGCTAACAATAGATGAAAATTAAACTCATCAACACCCAGCTTATTTCGAACACAGAATGCATTACATGCTTGATGACAGGAAATCTAAATACTTTCTTCAAATTGATATTTGTATATTCCCATAAATATTAAATAGATTTCAATGGAAGGTACACTATCTTCATGATTCGAGGACTAAAGTATTGTTAATTCAGAAAGAGTTGATGGTGAAATTAAATTTTCTTATATCCAAGTAAGTTGTCAATTCAAAAGCACATCATCAACTAAGGTCATATTTGGAGTGACCGTTAACTTTAGGTCACATTTGGAGTGACCGTGAAGTGTCAATTTTAATTTCCTTTTAGTAAAGAATACGAAACTTTTCATATAATTCTCAAATTTTTTTCTTTTCTTTTGTATGATTATTTTTAAAAATTAAACAAGAGAGCAGTTGCTCTTTTTCTTTGAAGATAATTTAACTTTTCATTTTTTTTATATGCTTAGAATAAAATGTCTAATATGAATGTATAATTTTTAAGTGAAATACGATGTTGTAGGATACCATACCAAAATTATTTTATTTTATGTCTCATCAAATTTTTGGATGAAAACTAGTATCTTAGCATTTTAAAGCAATGTTTAAAGTGTTGCAGTCTTTGACACTACCATGAGAGACACCTATAAAACGTACAAAGTTTAATCTAATTAACCGTAATTCTTTAGTAACGGATCCTTTTATTTTATGAAAATGCTATACATAGACATTAACTCTTTTTCCTCTTCCACGACATAAAGGATGCTAAATTCTCTAATTGAAAATTTTGTTTACATATTTTAATCTTATTTAATAAAATAATTTATTTTGATAGTTATTAATTTTTGAAAAAATTATTTCCATATTTTTTAATATATTTTATAATATAATATTTTATTTATTTATTTTCATAAGTTTAATATTATTTAATTTTTTATAATATATTACTGGTTTTAATAGGTTTATTTTTATATTATCATAAAATATTATATTTTAAATTATTATTTATTTTCATTATTATATTATTTATTTTATTTTATTAAAAAATACTGAAGTATTTGATAAAAAATTAAAATTAAAAATAATTACTTTTCAAAAAAATTATTTAAATTTATTTGTGTAAAAATTTAAACAAATATTTTTATTTAATTAAATTTAATATATTTTTTATTAAAAAATATAATATTTATCATATTTTAACCATAATTTAACTATATTTTTATTTATTATTTTATATTTATTAAATAATTTTAATTTAAATTATTAAAATTAATCTAATGTTGAATAATTTAAAATTAAAGTAGTTTTTATTAAGCTGAATTATTTTCTTCATTTTACATAATAAAATACTTTTACCTTACATTTGAACGGAATATTAACCTTTTAAGTAATTTAAAATATTTATAAATTAAATATTTTAGTTTAAATTATTTTTTTTAATAAATAAATTTAAATTTTTATATTTAAAATTATTTATTTGAATGATAAATTTTAAATTTATTAAATTTTAAGTTTTTATATATTAAATTTTTATTATATACAAAATTTTAAATTTAAACATTTATAAATTTTTTTAAATTTTATTTCTATTTTTTTATTCATAAAAAATTTAAATATATAAATATTTTTATTACCTAATATATCGATATAAAGTAATAACTTAAAAAGTATATATAATTAAAATAATTATTATTATTATAATATTTAATATTAAAAATAAAAAATAATCATAAAATAAAACGTAACACACTGAAAAAGAAAGTAACAGATAAAATAGAAAATAATAGAAAAAAAGAAAAGAATTGATTAGAAAATTTTAAAAAAATTTAAATTTTACATATTTTAAAATTTTAAATTCTATCATTATAATTTTTTTAAAAAATTTATAAAATTTAAATTAAATCAAATCTAAATAAAATATTTAAAAATTAAAAATTTAGAAAATTTTCAAAAATTATTTTTTTAAAAAATATTTTATCCAAACCCAAAATTAGTTAATTGAATAATTAACGTATATTCAAATTTTAAAATTCTATCAACTCCATGTCTTGTTGTTAGTTAAACTTACTAAACTATGACCCGTCTGCCACTATTTCCATTTCTCTTAAACTTACTATGACCCGTCTGCCACTATTTCCATTTCTCTTTTTTTTATGGGGGACTAATTTACGTATTAAGATTTAATCTGGATAAATTTTTTAATAAGTATTTATAGAAAAAGTTGAAAGATAAAATGAATCATTTTTTTTTAAAATTAAACAAGTTATGCATTCCAATTTTAGATAGATAGATATCAGTTAAGATGTTACTACAATTCGCTCTAAACGAATTTTCATTTTTACACTCTCGTACGCACTGGACTCCGTAAGGAGGCTGGAGTTTATTGGGCTTGAGCCCAATGCTTCAGGTTATAATAAAATTTTTATTTTAAGGGTATTACTTTTCATTTTTTTTATTTATATCTCACCTTATTTTTTTAGTAAATTTTGTTTCTAAATTTATCCTTATGCAAATTTATAAAATTTTCATATTTAAACTTCAGAAATATCAAAATATATTTTTGAAAATTAGTTTTTATAATTGTATAATTTTTTTTAAAAGTTTATTTTAAAAATATTATTTTACACAAGTATTTTCAGAATTTAACATTTAAAATATAACATTTTTTCAAAATTTAGATTTCAAAAATGTATTTTTATATTTATGAAATTTATATACTTTTAAAAATTAAATTTTAGAAGTCAAACAATTTTAAAAATAAAAATAAATAAAAGGGATGGAAAAGTAACACCTTTCTTTTAAATTCTCTCATAATATGAAGGACAAAGGGTTGGCCTTTCTCCATTTTTTGTTATTTTAGGATCAAAGTACAGTGTACACCATATAGTAACATTGAAAGTCAAAGTCAATGAGTATTGTTGGTTTATCTCCATCTCTCTTGATGAGTCATGCCAACACCCTTTTTGGAAGAAAAGTAAGGAGAAGGAACACAAACACAAACTAGTACAGACAGAGGAAGTGATGGAGAAAGTTCGAAACCTACCTCAAGAACTGTTGGAAGACATCCTTAGCAGGCTACCATACAAGTCCTTGATGCGTTTCAAGTGTGTCTGCAAGTACTGGTATGCTCTTTTTCATGACCCTTTATTCCTCTCTCGCCATCTTTCAAACTTTGTCAAAAGCCACAACAACTCTGCTAATAGCGTGTTGCTCAGACTTTCCTTCCCCACCATACTTGGTGATGGCTTGGAAAACTACAAACTTTTTTCCTTGTCTGGGTTTTCAGCTGTGGAAACCTTAGTTCCCAAATTCAACATGCTTTCAACAAAGTTCCAAATTTCTGGTCATTGTAATGGTATATTGTGTTTGTCAATTGACTATTGGCCACGCAGCAAGGAGGTTCTTTTGTATAACCCTGCAACCAGAGAATTTAGATGTCTTCCTGACACTGCTATACGGTTGAAACCCTCAGCATTAGCTTTAGCTGTTGGAATGGGGTATGATCCATTCACTGATGATTATAAGGTTATAAGGATTTGGAAAGTGGATGCACATAGGAATGGTGGTGTGTTTAGTACTAATTGGGTTGAGGAATATGCTTTAAGTGCTGATTCATGGACCATGCTGCATAATACCAATGCTGAGAATTTTCTTTTTGGTATTGATTGTTTTGCGATGTGCTTTAGAAGAACTTATTACTGGTGGGCATTCAGCCGTGAAGACAAGGGCTCAGTAATCTTAGCATTGGATATGGAAGATGAGGTTTTCCAAAGGGTGCCAATGCCACCCCACGTTGACATTATTGAGCCTGATGGTAGGTCTCTAACTGTGTGGAATGACTCCATCTCACTAATTTGTTGTGCATTTCATGGTTCCACTCCATCTATTGACATATGGGTGATGGATGGATTTGGTGCGGAGGGTTCTTGGACCCGATTGCAAACTATAAAGCATCTAAGAGAAGAGCCAAAACCTTTAGTTTTCTGGAAGGGTAATGAGCTTCTTATGGAGATGGTTTGTGGAAAGATAAAGTCCTATAATGTTGATACTCAAGAATTTAAGGATGTCATTATTACGGAGCATACAGTTCCTCACTCATCTCAAGCTGTAAATTATGTGGCAACTACAGTTTCGTTGAATGGAGGAGGAAATTACCTTATTTGATGGACTTGTTTCTTCATAAACCTGACTGACCAAGAGGCTTCTGATTTGCTCTCAATAATGGACATTCTTGAACTCATTTCGCTTTCTAATGCCCCTGACGTTGTTATGCTCATTTCACTTTTCTAATTTGTGCTGATTTTTCTTATAGCATCAGCTTTTATAATTGATGTTTACCTAGTGCTGTGGAGTAAATTGCTTTTAGTTTAGGGGACTGCCAGAGTTCTTTCATATTTGAGGATTTTGTATAAGAAAGTAGCACAAGGTCCTGTGAAATTAAGTTTTTAATAGCTGGAGTGGTTTGTATTTGGCATTTTGGATTGAACGGAATGCTAGAACCCGAGAATTCTAGCCAGAAAGTTTTATGTGCATCTTATTTGGGAGGAGCTTCTTTTTCTTGCCTCTTTTTGCGGTTCACCTTATGTTTCTGGTAGGGAGTTTTGTTCCAAAATGTGGAAAAGAAATAGTCTTTCCGAGCTGGTTTTTTTCACCTTTTTGCTTTATCCTCTTTGTAAATTTTTCTGTTTGAGAATTGTTCCTGATCCTCATACTTTCTAACATATGCTTTTTTATTAGAAAAGATAGGAAATTAGCATGTGATGACCAGCTTACAGATTTTTACAGGAGTTTAGTCTCAAATTTACACGAAGCTGCCTCTATATATTCCAGACTTTTTAAGAGTCGATGTTGTCCTGCTAGAAAGAGTTTTTTAATACAATGTCTTCAGAATAATTCAGGTATATAAATTATATTTAACAGCAGCCTGATCATCTATCGTTCTTTTATTTCATTAAACGCGTCCATTCACTCGGGTTAGTTCTATAACTTAGTGGAGAGGGAGATCAAGAAAGCAAATATTCGGATTGTGAATACGGAAGGGTCCGATCTCGTGTCTGTGCAATGGGCTATGCACAATCCGTAATACAATGTTGTAAAGATGTATGGAATGAATACGATGGCAAGTACATGCATCCTATTCCAACACTTCAAATTAGACCATATTTGTCATATGAACCAAGTTTACTAAAGATGAAACCAACTCAAGGGCCTCTAAGAAACTTAATAAAGAATTTGCTGAGTTGGCAAGTCCAATAGTAATGCACCTTGATAGAATCTCTTCGGAGAAAAGGTAATCAATCTTTGTATATGGACCCCATGAAAATTTGAATTAGATGTATGTAAAATGCTACTTGTCTATTGCAAATAAACTTTATTTGCTTTTACTTCTCCAACCTTTGATTCTTGAAGCAGTTTTAGCCAAGCTCGCGTTTTTAAAGTCATACGGTATTTAGCTGCTGCACCTGAAATATCACTAACTCTTAAAAGGATATTATCCTACATCTAATAAAATAGAAAACAAAGTACATTAACATTCTCTAAAATTTATCAAAAACATTCCATAATTTTTCATTTTTTACATTATTTTGACCTTTCTTTTCTATATAATATAATATAATAAAAATTAGAAAAATTTGTATAAAATCATATAATTGAAAAAAATATGCAATGTTATGTCTTTGTGTGTAATATAAAAAAAATAAAAAAGATATAAGATTTTTTTCAATAAATTCTAAGGATGTTGATGTAATTCTCTAAAAAAAATAAAACATCCATACATTCTCATAACAAGATCTAACACAATACAGCCTTGGTATGATATTCCTTTGACAGCATCCTAATCACCTTAACATAAAGACTAGGAATTGACTACCGGATTCACCATATTGATATGCTAGTCAGGTTCAGAAAATATATTTGGTTTGGGAAAATATATTCTAATTATTTTCTTATTTTACTGATAATTATAAAAATATCACTTATTTTTCATTTACTTCTATCCAAAAATTTGTATAATAAATTGTGAAAAATTGTTTGCAATCTATAGCACACTAGCTTCATGTTTCATTAAGGGATACTCAACGTGAATTATGGAGCTAGGCAACAGATCAGCCTCAGGTAAAAATTAATCATCCATAATCAACCAATTAATATTTAGCTTACCAGTTTTAAGAAGATTGTTTCATATGTTTTGACTTTGGGTTATTTTCTCCTTGGATGTCGATAACTCAAAATACTTGAGAAATCAGATTATTGTTTCTAAAACAGGCTACAGGAACTCATGCTGATCAATAAGGCAATAATTCAATTTCTATTACGATTTTTCCTTGCACTTCTGATTTATATTCTCTTGTGGTACATTGAGAAATGCTTACAATGACTTGAATTTCAACCTTTATCTAAATTACAACCCAATTCGAGTAATTTGAGCTAAGTAAATAATTGAAACCAGTATAGGTAAACATGGAAAGCAAAAATGTGTATCCAACGCAAACACTGAGCTGTTTTCTTATGATTGCAGATTGTCAGACTCTTCAATATCTACTCAGGTGATGGTAATGGTGATGCTGTTGCTGCATCTATGTCTGTAGGTATGTTGTTGGTATCTGAGAAGGAAAATTCGGAAACCAAGGCCAAATGGTCGCTTCCCACTTTCTATTGATCAAAGAAAAAGACTAGTTAGATTGGGAAAATTTATGTTTAGACAATTGAATTCATGGTTAAAAGAAAAAGAGCACTATGTACAACATAGTGCTAAAAAATGATCCTTGTGAAATGCTAAGCTCTATTGCACCACTTTCAATTCAAAAGCAACTGTACAAAGCCAACAAATCAGAAAAATGATGAGACTATCCTAATGCATAAGGAATGACCAACGTGAAAGCACCAACAAATCACAAATGTTGAAAAAGCCCGGCCATTTCAAATACTAAAGTCAAGACACCATCATTATATTTGCCAATTCCAAGCAACAGATCAAAGATTCCACCTTCGTCTTAATCTTTTGTTTCGTGGGTTACAGGTTGGTGGGTTGAAAGTCCACGAAGGTAAAATATCTTCGCGATAACCATCAAGTTAGTCTTTATGGTTTTTAGAACACCAAATTAGTGACTTAGAAAAATAGCAACAAGGTTCTTAAATTATTTCTTTATCGGTCATATTAGTTGTCCAACTTATATTCTTTTCAATCATATTAGTCCTTTTTGAGGACTAATACAATCGGAAAAAAAATTAAAAACTAATTTGACATGCTCTAGAAACGATAGACCTAATGGAAGTTCACTTAATATCCTTGAGTATCTAAATTATCGAACAACATCTAAAAATCTTAAACCATACATTTACCAACAATGCTACTAGTTTTCCATAAAAATCTGAAAACCTCCACAATGCTACATGCTGAATCATTTAGGCAATTTAATATGCTTCAAGAATTTTAACTTAAAAATGGCACTGAGTAGCAAAAGCCAAGCAGTAATACCTTGCAAGGGAGGCTACCAGCCCTCAGGAGATCGCTTATTGAAACAGTATCAAGAACTCTTGTAGGTACAATGCCATCTGAGTACCTGCATCATGTATAATCAATCTTATAACTACCCAATTGCAATCAATAAGGCCACAACCATCACATTTTTCACCATCAAAATTTTTGACAGCGTAGGAAAGACATTGATTACCATAAGTAATCTACAGTACCAAGAAACTTCGAGTGATAGGAAGTTGCCAGGGGCTCACCATTAAATCCCCGTGTACTAGTTGAACCCTGAAAATCTTTACTATTTTATTTCTATTGGCATGGGCCAGGGGGATCAAATATAGAAAATTATATATGGTAATAATAGGTTGCAAAATAATAAGTACATTTACTGTGGCATACGAACTGTTCAGATTCAATGGATGCACAGCCAAATGACATTCAGAATCACCAGTTGCAATTTTTACCTCTTCATCTGTCCAGCACCTAAACAATCTGGAAACAGTAGCTTGAGAACATCATTCTGAGATAACACTGAATAGCACAAACAATTTCTAGAAACATGCCTTCTTTAATTAATAAAATGTTAAAACGTAAGTTGCAATCAGCAGAAGAGGAAAAGGTGGCTGTACAATTCAAGGTCATAAAAATGCAGATTTTATATGCAACAGTGTTAATCCATATTCATCAAAGGGAACTCGTGTATCAATTGTTGTACATCAATTAAAATTATCCTTATAGAAATAATAGAAGTGAACAGAAATGGAAAAGGATGAAAACAGTTTCCAAACACTGATGTAGAACACAAATGCCCACAAAAATGCAAGAGTTGAGTTTATAATAATTTATAAACAATGAAAAAGCAAAACTACCTCATCTCAAAATTGTAATCAAACTCAGGTCATTACACTCTTACACTGTCAGCTTAAGTTTGTGCTGACTGATATCAAACAAATTTTTTTTACAATATAAACTACACATGCACACCTGCATTTCAGTATATAAATTATAATATATAAATAACCACTAAAAAAATGGAAAAGTACCCATCCAGCGAGACTAATGGACCAACTGCTTTATTCTTGCCTAAAACTTGAGCAGGGCGACAGCTTTTTTGTCCAGATAATTCCTTTCTGTCATACAGCATGATATTCAGCTGCAATTGCAAACCATACCCAGTTTCAAGTAAGCATCTTGTACATAAACTACTTGCTTAAATTCATAGCATTAACAATTTTATTATCATGTTCAGTATAGAATTAATTTGCAAAACCCAAGATAATGTGAATAAGATGTTATGATTTCAAAGTAATTCACCTCAGATGATGACAAGAACTTGTATATTCCACTCTGTTGATAAACAATTATAAAGATAAATCAGTATGTCGAAAATAAAGAACACATAGTAAATGATAAACGTCTAGCTGTTTTCAGGAATACAGCACCTGAGGAGTGCTATTAAAATCACCAGCTAGCACAACAGGGGTATTACCCCATTTCTCTGAGAGGATCTGTGCTCTTGATGAGAGAAAACGAATCTGAAATATTAAACATTTCAATTATTTAGAGTATATAAGTTCAAGGACAGCAAGGTGAATATGATTCAACTGTTGAAAAATCAAGTGAAATCCCAACCCGGCTGTATTTCCTAGATATTGCAAGCTCTTTATGTATTAAGCATTATTAGTTATCCCAACTGATTATTTTTTATACTTCTACTCCTATAATATTTAAACTATCATACTCAATTATATCAATAAATATTCTCTCATATCAAATACGACTTCTTTAATATACTATAGAATTTAATAAAGGAAAATCTGTATAATTCTGAAGTTTAGGGCATAAGGTTAACAGCACTTCCGTTGTGCAAGCTATTATAGAGGAAAGACTGTGATGCGATTTTTCTGTTTGGGGGGAGAGTAAAACACTTACTTGACCTAATTTAACTTCTCCTCTGTTTGGGTTGTAAAGTACATGGATGTTACCAACTAACAGTCTTCTTGAGTCACATTCACACATCTGCCTGTACAGGATCAAGTTAGAAATGCAATATTTACAGTAATAATACTAAGGCAATAAAGGATAGCTGCTGTTTACATTCAAGCTAATGTAAGTGATCACATCATATAACGCAACTAGAGGCCAAAGGAGCCAGGAATTCAGCCAGCATCCCAGTGCCATGGCACTTATTTTTAGAAAGACTATTATGCTTAATAAATATCCCAAAAAAATGCTAATGACCAATATCTTAACTTGCAACTTTGTTAACTTCTAGAACTCATGCAATGCAGTAATAAATAATCAACAGCCCAAATCCCAGAGACATTCACCCATCCCAAAACATCTGTTGGCATGGAAACCTTGTATCTCATGCCTTGGACCTTGGCTTGCTTCAAGGACAGAGCAAGCATCAAATTAAAATATTTTGGCCCTCCAATATCGAGAAATTATGAAACTTCAAAAATTTAAGAGCAAGTCCTGCAGTTGCTTGTTTTAGGGCATCTCAGTATTTGCTTCTAATTTTTTGGTGTGGCCAAAGTACTTTCAACAGTTGATTATGTTGAATGGTGTCTGATGTAGTTTCTGATGCAACCACGCAAGAGGCTCATGTAATTATTCATTTTAATTAAAATAAAAAATAGAATACAATAACATAACATAACTTAAATGGAGTTTATAGGACCAATCATTGTCATATCGTTAAAAGAAATTAGCTGACATCAAAGAACTCATACCTCAAAAACTAAAAGTTGAGCAACATTATCACGAAGGCCAATATCCTTAAATTGAATGCTCTCTCCTTCTAATAACCGGAACCTGACAGATAGAGATGACCAATCAAAGTGAATAGATTATCTATCAAATTCTATCATAAATAGAAAAGTAAATTAATAAATTTACTTATCAGTTTTCCAAAACATTGCACAACCGTCAACTGAATCTCCGGTGCGTCTCTACAGCTCCATTTACACAATTCATTAGGTTCTCAATAGTCAGACACACCTATATATCATGGTGTTGTATTACCGTGCACATGATAATGACAAATTTCACAGTAGTAGAGATAAATCAGCATATTTAATGATTCATATAGATCAAATCAACTCTATTTTATTTTATTTTTTTGAATGAACCAAAAGTTGACCAAGAAGATATCAGGCATTTAATATATATAGCCAAAGTTGAAATCAGAAATTCAGAAAAAAAAATTCAAGGAAAAGAAAATAAACCTTATAGGATCCAGCGTATCCTGCTTTAACCAAAATGTCTGAGAGTTCAACATACTTGTCGACCTCCTGATAATAACATTTCGAACATTTCATGTTAGTGTTAGGGCTCCAAATCCAAGTCTATGGAATGAATACCTGTGAAAGAAATAAAAAGGAAGAAAGGTGAAAGGTAGGTTACTTGTAAACAGATAATATCAGGGTCCCATCCAAAGAGTTCGTTACAAATAACCCTCTTGCGGCGATCCCATTTGATGTAACGAGAAGGAACGTTTACGTATAAATCTGCGTGTTGGGAAGCATTTCTATCCCCAAGTATGTTGTATGACGCCACGGTGAATCTTTCTGAAATGGAACATAATAAGAAAACAATTGAATTGATTATGCTCCATCCAAACGTGAAGAGAGAGTGGGTGAGAGAGAATTATTGACCTGGAGCTGGAGATGCGAGCGATTGATGAGGCGCTTCAACGTAGTGGCGTTTGATTTCGGGAGAGTGACGGAGGTCATTTCTGTGGGTATAAGGATTTGAATGCCATTGAATTTGTGAAGCACTGATTGGGACAAAGAAGAAGGGATGGCGTTTGGCGTTGGAGGATGAGATTGTGAGCCAAGTCGAAGAGCAATTGTTGCAGGTCATGGCCATTACTCTTCTCTCACCTTTGCTTCCTTACTTTCAAGTTTCAACTTTCAATGAACAAGCAAACGCCAAGTTTAGCGCCACAATTCCTTATCTCATCCCAATGCATTTCTCTCCCTTTAATCCTAACCGTTTCTTTTCTTTTCTCCCTTTCTATTCCTAATTAAGTATTTAACTTAATTTAGTTTCTAAAACAGACTCACCAAATAATCTTTTAAAATTATAAATATAAATATACAGCACATTTGTCTTCAATTACTTCTATTTTTAGTATATATTTAATTCCTAAAAATAAATGCATACAAATTTAATCCTTGAAAAGTTATTAGTGATCCAAAATGGTCCCTAAAATTAACACGTTTTATACTTGTGATCTTGAGTGACTATTTGATAAAGTTTTTTCAAGGATTAAATTGAATTGAGTGATATTTTTAGAGATCAAATTGGATATTCACTTTTAAATAAATTTTAAATAGTTGGTGGAGATAGGGTTGAAAAATCCTAAATTGTAGTAAAATAAACTATATTTTTTTATATTTTTTAGATGTTTTGATGAGAAGAAATTAAAGTGAGAGAATGTGAGGATTTTTTGAAATCTTCTTTGGTTGGTTGAGAGAAGAGAAAAATAAACACTTTAAATTTTGTTCTCTCCAATTGGATAGTGGGGAGAAGGGGAAAACTGTGTCTGGCTTTTAAAAATACTCTTATCATGTGTCCTATCTGATTGGATCCTCTCCAACTCATTATTATCAAGCCAATATCCTACAAGCATCTCAACTATAATTTGGAAGTTCCACAAATTAAGAAAACGAGAGAATGTGATGGAGGGTTGAGTTTTCGCTATAAAAAAAATGGTGGCAGGAGAGGGGCCATATTCTCATTTTCTATAGTCATGCTCCCCTTCCCTCTTAATGTTTTCTTTCCCAACACAACACCTCCATATCCACTCCATGTAAACACCATCATTTGGCATCCATACTATGGTTGTATCTGGTGCTTTTTGTTTTGGTGGTGTGACAACATAGTCGTATGCCTTCATTTTGTTCCTCTCCTTCATACTGGGTGGATCTTCTATTTTCTTCCTCTGGTTCCTAGATTAATTTCACCTGTCGTTGCATTAGGTTTTATAATCAGATTTTACAACTCGAGTTGAACACCTAAATCAGACCAGAGTTGTCTCTCTTTTCATCTCTCCTCACTCACTCACCACCCTCCGACTCTCTTGGTCCAACTTTTTAGAGACTACCCTCTCTCTCTCTCGTTTTCTTTCTATTCATTTTTTTTTTTCATTTTCTTCTCTCCTACCAAACAAAGGGGTAAGTTTTTATTAAAGCAACTGTTTTATTTTATAATAAAACTATTATTTTTATTTTAATGCATAAGGATTTAATTAAAATTTAAAAATTTAGTATTATACCAAATTAAAATGCGACAAGTTGAAATTAAATTATTTTATCCATTTTCTGAAATGATTAATTTTGCACAACCCATAAATCAAATCATCAATCCAGCACATCAGACTCAAAATATAGAAGTAAATTTGGATGAACATGCAAAACACGCTTAACTAGTTTACCATTGCTAATGAGTGAATAAGAAAAAAGAAGACGCTTGACATGTTCGTGTACTTCGTTTGTCATTATCTTCTTTTTGCGGGCGTTTGTCATTATTTATGAATACATCATTATTTATTTAACTCATCTAAAATATTAAATACAGAAATGAATCATCTAAAATAATAAATATAGAAATATAGGGTCTACAAAAAATTTTAATTTAGCTCAGTGATTGATGCACTCTTTCACTGAATTGCATTTACTCATAGTAAAAGAACTAAACCCAAAAACGGAAGAAGACCACAAAATCGATAAACTGGTAGTAGAACGGTTAATTATATCTTGAATAAAAATGACTTGTCAAAGAAAGCAGAATTCAGTCACAATTTTCAAGTACCCTTGGATTCTCTAGCATACTGTTCCAATGTCAAGAAACTTTGATATCAAGACCTAAACGGATTAATTAATCGCCCTCCAGGAAAAGGTTCTAGAGAGTAAAGACTCAATGTAAGGAGAACTGCATGTTTGACTCTTTTTTTCGTTTTAATATGTTTTCATTACATTTACAAAATAAACACACATAACGAACCTAGCATGATAATTCGAGTGTTTTGCACATTTAGCCATCACTTATTTGGAAGAATTCAAATTTTTAGTTGTCAACGTTAGGCTCCCATTTGCATTTAGTTGAAAACACTGCTAAATGCAGGCTTTTTTCACGTGCCAACAATTGCCTACCAACAAATACCTCGAACACCAACTGTATTGGCATCAATAAGCATATTCAGGATCAACGCCATCATATGAATTTAACTTAAACTCCAAACCCATGCATTAAAGTGCGGTACAGAATAAGAAATCGAGGTTGTGCCAGTTAGAGTACCGTTATTTCAGCATACAAGATAAAAACAGGTCGTCAATATCAGTCTAGACAACAATTATATCAACCTCGTAGAGCACTGAAGGGAATGGATGGATACAAAACAATTCATTAATGACAACGGCATTAAGTAACTGCTCAACATTGAACTTCCTGAAACTGCCGGGATCTCAACAATGGAAAGAAAACAAACGTGTATTCACATCCATAAGAAACTCACGAGCACTTTCTTTGGATATAAGAAGCACCTTGCTCTTCGTACCTATCCATTGCATGGTAAAATAGCCTTTGTAATAATAAATTATTTAATTGAATGCAGAATTTTTAATTCAATTTCCATGCAGAACTTTCTTGCAATTAATTAACTTACTCAGACTTGGAGAACCACATCTGCTGGAAGGAGCCAAGAGAAGCCAGTATACTCCCTCCTATCCAGACACTGCATATAGAGTTATCATCATGATTCAGAGAGCACCATCTACTTGATGTATAAACAAGCTTACATATCATAATACATGATCTTAAGTTGTATTACTTGAATAAAAAATCATTTATGGAGAAAGGAGGGAGAACTGGAGCAGATGTTAAAACATGAACCACCTCATCATAATATGATCACAGACATGTGCACTTAAGAGAATCAGAGATGAACATCCCACCTGAACCTTCTTTCGGTCGCATTTCCACTAGCAAATACTTTTACTCTAGCAGCTTGAGGGGACTCCTACAAATAAAAATCACAGATCAATCAACTATTTTATATATGAACACAATTGACTACAATCTAAAAAACTTCATTCAAAACATATCTGACATGTGAATAACATCATTTCATACTGATCCATGAGAGCATTTGAATGATTTGATTTATGTGTTACACTTTCCATGCAAACTAAAATAAAACACACACACAAGGTTGTGTTCCTCTTAGTTTTATGCTCTCAATCTCAAATGGGAAAAAAAAAGGAGAGGCTACATGCAACCTCGAAACTTCAGCCTCCTTCCAAATTGCAATAACTAGGCTTTATAATTATTGATTCTCTACTAATGTTTTCAAGTTTTTCACAATCTTCAATCGGTGGATTGTCTGTATGTGATAGTGATAAGATGTGGTAAAAGGAAAATTTAGTATGTAAGAATGAGTACACAACATTGGATATTTAAAAGGAAACAACCCATAAAATTTATGCTGTCCAGAAAATTGGCTTTCAGCCAATGAAATCTGTGCTTCTCTGTAAATTTCACCTCTAGCAAGTCTTTCTCAATACGTTCCTTCAATTGTTGCATTGAAGCTGTACCACCAGTAAGCTGAGAGATAAACAGAATCAGTTTCAAATATGTCCAAGTACCTACCTCTAAACTCAAACATAGACAGTGGGTGAAGGTGAGGGTGAGGGAAAGCACCAAATCAACATCAAAGTTACCAGTATGGTACTAAATAGTTCTCTTCGAATGTCCACATCACACTTATTAATGCTCTCTATAATCTGCACATTTCCAAAAAGCAAAGCAACATACTGAGCAATGAGAAGAAAATTTAAGATGACATTTGGCTTGCAAAAATATTTTCCATTTTCATTTTTATTTACAAAAAATATCATCTTGTTTTCATTTTGTTTTTTGTTTCTAAAATTTTGTAGAGAAAAAAAAAAGTTATTTTTTGTTTTCACTTTTTTGTATACAAAACTTTGGAAACAGAAAATAAAATAAAAACAATGACATTTTTGAAAATAAGTAGAGACAGACAATGTTTTCACAAATTAAACGCCACCTAAAGTATTGAGTATATACTGAAAATTATATTTAAAATAACAAAAATAAAAACCATTTTTGGAAGACCACGAATTGAAGGAGCAATTTCTGCAAAACTCTCCATGCCAGGGATTGTCTGTGATATGTATTACAGCAGTAAAATTGGTGAGGAACAGGACACAAACTGGAATCTTGACTGAACTGAACAGTATAAGCAATTAAGAACATAACACCCTTAAAAAAACCACACTGTAGAAATATTTTGAACAGTCATAAGTTCCAGGAGTTCCACAATTTACACCCCATAACTAAAATCCAATCATAAACCTTCTATATCCATTCACAAGCTTTAAAAGTTTCAACTCCTTCAAATATTGTTTTCATCTATCAATTATTATAAGACTCAACACCCAGGATTTCTCCAAACTAAGGATAGTAAAATAATCAGCCTAAATTAGGAACCTAAAGTAGTTAAACAAGCTCATAGCACACTCACGATAAATATCTAGAAAAAAAATAATATCACCAGTCATATTCAACAACCTTGAACTAAATCAGTGCCAATATGATATTAGCTTTGACGAGAATTTTTGGAACAAATATTAAGTGAAAACGAGGCAAAGAAGTGGATCTTATTTACTACAAATCTATTTCTATTCTATGTATATTTGGTATTATTGAATGTTCATCTACAGCATCAATGCTGCAATAATGTTATAGCATGGAAGGAGATAAAGAAAGTGGGTTGGAGGTGGACGGTTACTGTCTGATTTGATAGAACTCAGAATGATCATTCATTTGAAAACTAAACGGAAAATTTTCGGAAATAGCAAAGAGGAGCATTTTGAATTGTATGCCATTTTATTTTACGTATAATTTCCTTTTTTAAGGGCTGCTACAGCATTTTCCAATATTAATCATACAGATCTATTTCCCCCTCTCCTTTTAGTCTTCTGGGGATATTTCTATTTATACCTCCTGTATTTTCACTTTTGACATTTGCATAGCTAAAATAAAAAAGCTATCACAATTTAGCTTCCTAGCCCAAACATATTACACAGAGACACATGAAAAATAAATGTCCAAAGGAGTGTTTCTCAATTTTCGGCTAAATTCAATCTGACAACAGTACATGATTCTTCCAACCAATCCTTTTTTTCACTCCCCACAGCCTAGCATACAATCAAGCATCAACAAGTTTCTAGAAGTGTGCTAATAGCAAATTCTTCATAACAGATTAACTAAATAAATACCCAAGCATGCAAGACACACACCTGAACCAGTGATGGATTAAACAGAATATCAGGAATCTTGAATCTGTCTGATCCAACTTCAATTATCCTGTGGCATCCATGATATATATAAGTTAAATGATTATCCCAGGTAAACCAGAAGAAGCAATTAATTAAGCTTTGAATCAAGAAAGATAATATAGATACACAGGAGATGACAGAGACTAGAATAGAAGACAATTCAAATAATTCAACAAATCCTCAGTATTTCAATACAAGTAAAGATGGACTCACTGGCCATCAGGAAGCTCATATGGGGTCATTGGAATGTTAGAATATGCACTCTCTGCCATGGAAAAGGAAGAATAATGAATATCATGTCATGTATGGAATCTGATAATAATAAATTCCAATGCAACCAGGAAGCTAAAAGCATCTTAGATCTATAAAATATGGGTCCAGCTAACACGTTTCCTAAGGACACTAGTTAAAATAGCTACCAATACACACTATTAAATGCTTCTAACTACTTAAAAAGCAAATATTAAATTATTTTTGTGATTTAGATATATATGTTTTTTTTTCAATAAATATTTCTACTTTTGTTTCCTTAGCTAATACCCTCATTATATCAAAACATTGAAAAATCATGAGCAGGTGAGCCAATCTATACAAAAATATAGATATTTAGAGAGAAAACGCCATAAATAATGTCAAAGGAAGCATGACAAATCAAGTCAACATGTATAGCATGCAAGAGAATATTATAAAAAGTAAATTATTAGAATCTAATTAAACCCTTACACTGATCCCATAAATTAGCAAACAAGAAAGTTTCACTCATATTATGAAATAATATGATAATATAACTACAGTTGATATCAATTATTGAAGAATGGAATAACACGTTATTTTCAAGCAAGATATTACCACCAATGATGCTAATACATAATATATAAAAAAGGGTGCCACCATAAGGCGTTTATCCGTGTATGTCCTGTAAAGAATACAAATACAATGATCTAGAGTCTAGACCAACAAAACTAAACAGTGTATGAGATTATAACAACTAGGACACAAACCATCATATGGAGAATCTGGCGTTCGGCAAACACATTCCTTGATATCACTGGCAATCACCCTCTGCAACAATAAACAGTTGGTATGGAAAGGAAATATCACATACAAAAAGAAAAAATTGGGCAAAATACAGACCTGGGAGTAGAGTTTGTAGCTTTCAGTTGTATGTGGAAAGTCAAGGTTTACAGTCTGTGAGATTCAGAAGAAACAAAAAAAGAGGTAAAAAGAATTACACTTCTTAGTGTATTTGACTGCAGGAAGTATGTAAATCATGCTAAATGTAACAGCATGAAACTGAATAACATTTGTGATTCCTTAGAATTAATTATGAACAAGCATACAAACAGGATGTACATTTAACACCCCAGCAATGTACCAAATCAATAGTCCCATTCTATCAAACTTGAACAACTAATTGATCAACAAAGCTCAAAGAGGAACCATCAGGCTTGAATGGAGGAGAAAAATTAAGTCCTTATCCTGTGTCATGATAGTTCTACCACAAAGCTGAAGTGCTGAACACCTGGAGGCAATGGTGGAATATAACATTCCATGGTTGACACTCCAACATTCCAAATTTCAAAAACTCAAGGGAAAAAGGAAAATGCATCAAGGATCACGTAAAATAAGAAACAAGCCATACAACGGAAGTTCAAGATACCTGAAGATTTCCAGGCCGTATTTCCTTTTTCTTGAATGAGTACCGAGGTTTTATCTTCAATAACAAAACAAAATAAAGCAGATATAAATATAGATTTCACTAGACGACCATTGAAACAAATGAAAATAGCTAATGTTTGTCACTCACTGTGATACCTTTGCCTTCCAAACTTTTCATCAAGCAATCTGTCAGAAATTCTCCTCCAATAGGAGAAGTTATCACAGCCTATTGTAAACATAAACAAAGACATAACATAAACAGAAACAGGGAACTTGAACAAAACTTAAAGACAAAATACAAGGTTACAAATACAATATAATAAAAATCCTTCTAAATTATATATCAAGGAAAGAATATGCAAGAAACCAAACACAGACAGATGCAGAAACATTAATATTGATAGAATCATCAATGGAATTAACATACCAATGTTTCAAATTCACCAATGTAGAACTAGCATTAGTGCCTTCCACAAATTTATAGTTACTTTTTATTTCACAATTTAATTATGTTACATTTTGGTAAACATTGAATTAAATGGTCAGACATCATAACCCCTCTGGCACTAACATGATTCGGAGGCCCGCCTAACAAAGTGGCTAAGGCAATGATTATAGAGATACCATAGTTAAAAGGAATATATGGTCAATGTCAGTCATCAATTATCAGATAATTTTGACAATGTCTCGTTTATATTCTCTCTTCATAAATAGTTCAATGCCCAAAACTCAACAATTTTTTACATGCTAAAAATAATTGTAATCGTGGTTTAACAATTAGGAAATCTCCCAATTATTGCCATAAATTTTAAAATATCACTTTTACTACATTCTTTCTTAGTCAGCAAAAAAAGATCAGATGATTTAACGGGTCATATTAAATATCTTGTAGGAATGCATCAATTGCTTACTTAAACCTCTAAGCCACTAGTGGTAATTTTTAATGAAGAAAAATATTTTGGAACAATAAGAAAATGGAAGTGATAAAATTAGTATCTTCAAGATGATAAATAAAAAGCTAAATATAATAAACATGCTTAAAAATGAACCAGGTCATGTAATATATGATTTCTATTTGACAGGATAGCAAGCAATACCTTTTGAAGAACATATCCATCAAGTACCGGTACAACTGTAGTTGATCCTCCACCACTGAGTTATGAAACAATGAACAAAACTACTTATCAGCAATATGGTATTATATTGTGGCAAATCAAACTGCAACGAATAAACAAAATATCAAAAAGTAAAGTGACAACAAAAATTTAGTTGTATGTTGGAAAGAAAGAGAAGACAACTGTATTGCACTATCTTCGAAACCATAGTCATAAGTAGGCAATTCAATATTGCACATTAATATTACCACAAGAACCAAACTGTTGGTCAACATTTCAAAGTCTCATACCTATCAACAACTAATGATGTAGCACGCCCAGATGCAAAAGATGTGAGAACCTGGTGTCATGAAATACTCCTTCATTAACTAGTTCACAAATTCATGATTTCAAGCCAGAAATAAAAAATATATTTTTTATCACTTTAATTTTTATGTTTCATCTTGCAAGTTAGATATGCACAGACCAGTGAAGTACATCAGACTTACAGCATTCTTGGCCAAAAACAATGCTGGTACTTTGTATTTTTCAAACATAAGTTCTGCTGTCCTGGTACATAGACCAAAAAATGAAAATTTTGAAATCTAAAAATTGGAGAATTGAACCAAACTTTATTACAAAACATGAAATATTCTAACAGTGGAAACAGCTAAAAGCCAAAAAATAATGAGATGGGGGAAAGGGAACACGCTGTCAGAATACCTTTCTCTCTGTTCTTGAGTGTTGGAACATGGTTCTGCAAGTAGCATTGGACGCTCTTTAGGATCAACTAGTAGGCATTCCCTGAAAACCAGTAAATAGTAGAATAAAGCATGAAAAGTGATAAATAAATTAGCAGAAATTCATAAAAAAATAATATTTAACACAAGAATGAAAAGACACTATCATACAGAGAACATAGATTGGTAAAACATAAAGTGAGATTAGTGTAAAAGTACATCCTAGCATAAACAACAGGATATCATTCATCATTCTCAACTGCATGGGTATTCTCTCCTTTGTGCAAAGGTTGACTCATTTTTGGGACCACTGAATATAAAAAGACCATCATGATGATTCATGAGCTTCATAAAAAGAACCAGAGTTATCAATCCTGGATAGTGGTGAATAGCGGCCAAGTTCAAAAACGCTACGGCAGGATGGCCATTATTTTTAATATTATAATACAAATAAATAATTCATTATAAATACTCCAAAAAAATCATGATAGATAATAAGTCACAAATTACACAAACAATCATCATCAATCTGGAAGCAATAAGAACATAGTAATGAGGTTAAGAAATAAAAAATGATGGCGAACTTAATAGAAAAAGAACATAACACATTAGACAAAAATTAGCAGAATGTGAACTGGGAAGTCTAAAGGAAGAAGAAGGAACAGAACACAAGGAAAAAATAATCCTGTAAATGTGAAGGAATAGAGGTCAAAACAAAGGTAACTTTAGTGCGAATGGTCAAGGAAGAAGGGTTTCAAACCCTATTATGTTTCTTAAGCAGAAAATGCATGAGAGAATGGGGAAGAGATCACAATTTTACCCAAAAAAAAAACCTAAACAACATTGTTTTAGGGGCAAAAGTGTGTCTTTGAAGCCTATATCATGGTAGCGCTACTATAGCATGCAAAAGCCACTATTGCAGCCTTGAACCTTGATAGCTGCTATTGAGAACTTCTCCACTATTTGAGTCACAAAGTAGCCTAGGGCTGATCTGCTCCACTATAACGAGTGAGAAGAACCATAATAATTGACAACCATATATGCAATATAAAGAAAATGATGATCCAGTTTACCACACCAAAGAAGAAGAAAAGAAAATGATGATCCTACACTGCAGATTATAGACAGAATAGGTAATGAGCAACAACCTCAAAGCATGATCCCATATGTTGTCTACAATATTCCAGTCAACAACAACTCCATTCTTTAACGGTGACAGCACCTGATCAGCATAACAGAAATAAATGATCAAAACTAATAATTTTAAGTGAAACATTTAATTAAAGCATAACCTAACAGTTAGTTCAAAGTGCTACCTCCATATGGTCCCTACGGTACCCTAATGATTGAGATCCTACGTAAAGTTTGCATTTCCCTTTGGTTTTGTCAGAATCAAGATTTTTGGCATTGCTTTGTAAATCCACAGCAGACCCTGAGTTCTCGTCAGCATCACCAGGTCCATCAATGTCCATATGATCAACTGCACCAACAACCTAAATAAACACATGCCAAATAATATCAAAGTTATAACAACCACCGTAGGTATGTTCTGTAAATTTTCTAGACAGCTCTTACAAACAATATATGATACATGCATCCCCGTATTAAGATCAAGCAGTAATAGTCATCACCATAACCAAAAGAGCATGTTAATATCAGTGAACAGTTACTACAACAGCAGCCATCCAGAGCAATAACTGACAAAAGATAATAATAAATAAAAGAGTCGATGACTAAAAAAACGATAAAGCTAACGAAAACATAGAAGAGTAAATATACAATTTTATACTCAGAAATAGTAACTGTATTGTTTCGGTCCCCCGAAAGTTAAGTTAAAACCCCTCAAGTTCACAATTTTTTGCAATGCAGGAACGAAAAATCTCTCTTAGCTTATTCCATCAAGTTTCATAATGAAACTTGTGGTATAAAACCTTATGCAATAAGAGCTTATTGAATAAGCACTCAATATGTATCCAAACACACCCTTAATAAAATACAGTTAATATCATAAAAACAGGCAATGAGGGGTACAAACTTTTAATTTCGAGATGCGAGAATCGTTGCAGAGACATAAAAAAAGGCGCACAATACGATTAAGCGAAGAAAACAACAGGAGAAAAGGTTTACGTGGCGTGTAGGTCAGTCAGAGTCACCGAAACACTTACAGAGGAAAACACGGCCTTGGGAGCATCTTCTCCAGCGTAACCCGCTTTGCATGTGTGGGAACCAAGGTCAATTACTATTGCTGATACTTCGTCTGTGAATTGCCAACCAAAAAAAAATGCAAAGAAAAGAAAATCAGAGGATTATGAAAGTTGGGAAGGGAGAGAGAGGAGAAATGAGATGGTTTAGTGAACACTCACCACCGCCATACATTACTGAGGCTCGGGGAAGAGAATGTGGGTTCGGTCAGAAAGAGTTTCGGTTCCAACTTTGAGAATGCAACGAGCGGAGAGTGAGCTTTGTCTTTGAAGGAAGGAATGAAGAGAAGGGCTTTTTCGAGTTTCCATTGTTTTTCTTTTTTCTTTTTTTTTGGTCAGGATGGCGATTTTTGGGATTTCATCACTTTGCATCACATTTTGGGTTGGGCCCTCTGTATCTGTCGAAAAGATTCAGCCCATTTATAATGAAAAATAACATTATTGGTCAAGATGTATCGTGGGTTTTGACCAAAAACAAAAAAGATGTATCGGGCATGTTTGATTTTGTATTTAAAATTTTTTAAAATATAATTCTAACAACTACTCATAACTCATTGGACCAAAATAAAAAGATAATATAATTTCATAAATTTTATATAAAATATAAATTATTTATAACAAAAAATATAAATTATTTTTCATCTATTTTTAATTATAAAACTATTTTATTGTAAAAAGTACTTATACTTTTATTTTTTTATAAATTATTCAAATTAATTTATTAAAATAATTAGAAAAACAAATTTTAAAACTAAAATATTATTTTAAAAAACAAAACACACATAAAAAATTAATTAAAATAATTTTTTTCATGAGATAAACCGAAATAAAGGGAACTTAGTTTCGTAAATGTTTATTAAACTTTCTTCATAAAAGGGAAAACGTTTTTTTAATGTTTAAACTGTACTGTCTATTATTCTAATTTAAAATTTTGACTTCTATTTTTTAAGAATTAATGTATTTTACAGTTTAATATATTTTTATATAACAAATTTTTTAATTATACTGAATAAATATGAATAAAATTTTAATACTAGTTTTTTAATATTCTATTGATGAATTTAAGATATTAGAAGATGAAATATGGTTATAACGTTGAAACTCCGGTAAATAGTCTTATTTCATCTTATAAATTCATAATTATCTTTAATAAAAAATATGTAGTCTAAAAAAAAAGATATTTAGTTAGCAAACTTGTGAAAATACTTTTATTTATTTTTATTTATGAAATCATTTTTTTTATAATTTTATACAGAAAATTATAAAAAATAAAATAATTTTGTGTTTTTACTATTTTTATATCATACATTGAAAATGAAAATAATGTATAATTTTTAAAATAAAAAAAATAAAAAGTATTTTTGCATCAAATGTCAGGACCAATTAGTTTATAAATTTTTTTACTTTTATTTATAAATTGATATATTATTCTTATTTTATTTATTATTTTCAAAGTTTAATAAAAAGTAAAAAATAGTTAACCTTTTTTTTACTAAATTTTTTTTCTTGTGTAACATTTTAAAAAAAAAAAAATAAAAATAAAGTAAAACTTTTATAAATAAAAATAAAAAATTATAAATCAAACGCTCTCTGATTAAATATGAAACTTTTGAATGTTTAAGTTTATCTTATTTAAAAAATTTGAAACTTTACATTTTTTTTTTCTGTTAAGGTTTAATATGATTTAAAGTTTACAAAGCTTACAAACGTGTTTACATTTCAAAATAATTAATAAATAGATTTACGGTTTATATAAATAATTAATTAAAAAAATTTACAAATTTAAAGTTTATAGGATATAAAAAATAAAATAGATCTAAAATATATATATATATTAATATTATATAAATAAAATATAAAATAAATATTATATAAATATAATATATATTAAAATAAATATAAAAATATAAATAGATTTTAAATAGGTTAAATAAACTTTTTTATAAATTTAGGTTTAACTTGATTATTTAAAAAAAAAATTTAACAAATTTAACCATATCAATTTATTAAATAAGATGAGATAAATTAGGCTTTAAATAAACCAAACCATAAAATCATGGAAAATCTTATTTACTTTCATCATTATCTCTAATATATATTTTTGGTTATGTATTAAAAAAAAGACAATTTTATATGTATTTGATTTTAAATTAAATAAAAAAATAATTAAATTATCAAATATTTTTAAAATAATTCAATTTCACATATTTTTATTAATATATATATCATATCAAATATATGTAAAAACCTTTTGTTTAAGTGAATTTAAGAGAGTATATCAATTTTTAATCAACATATCCAAATCCTAAAACATAATTTAACAAAAAAAATCTTAATTATTATAACATTCAAATTAAGCTTATCCTTGAAAATAAAATTGATTTTAAAAATTATTTTTAATTAAATTAAATTAAAATTTTCATACAAACAAATTTTATGTGTTTTTTTTAAACATAAATTATTTTATTTAACCTCGGTATTTATCATGTACTGGTGTATCCTCTGAAAAGTGACAAAATGACTAACAAAAGTTACAAAATGACCATGACTCCATGAATGTGTCACTAACTTTCCTTTCACCCAACATAATTATTTAAGTTTATGTACACACACCATATATGATATACCCATTAAACAAAACAATAATTAACACCTCTAATGAGCAAAATCTTTATATAAACATATAATTCAATCCTATACACTGTTAATATAAAAATTTTAAATGATTAATTAATTAAAAATTATGATACATATTGAAATAGGGAAAGCATTCTGCGTTATTCTGCCATGAAATTTTCATTTTTTATCAAGTTATTGGTTTCGTTGGTCACAATTGACAAAAAAAAACTGTTACAATACAAAAGAAAATCAAATTAAAACAAAACTAAAGAAATTAACTTTTTTTTATATAAAATATGAAACTCATACTTCAAAAAAAAAAACATATACAGGTAATCTGTAAATTAAAATATATGATCAGGTTACCAAAATCTGTATATTTATATCCAAAATATAATGGTGAAGAGTAAGAAACATTTTTGCACCAAAGGAAAAAGAAAAATCGTTTATTAAAATTTAAAAAACATTAACACTTATTTAACCTGTTCATTTATCTTATTTTTTAATCACTTCATATTATTAATTATATTTGTTATTTGTATTTTTCTCTTAAAGTGAATACACCCAAAATAGCCTTCAAATATTTTATAAAGATAAAAAAGTAAGAGGCATTTTGAATTCGTTTTAACTAAAAAAATGAATGATGTATATTCAGTATATCCAAAAAAAAAAACAAAAGTATAATAATAAAAAATAAAAACTAAGATAAAAGAATTTTTTTTATATATTCATCATTATTTTTAAATTTTAATTATTATATATTTTAATAATATTTTTATCTTATAATATCTTAATTTTGTTATATTTTTTCTATCATATCACATATAAATTTATATCACGTTAGATTTTTTTATATTCTCTTTTTTCTCATTCCATTCACGCAATGCATGCACAAATGTTACAGATGATGATGAGTTGTACCAACTGACACTTCGTTCCCGTTTTTATTTTGATTGGGAAAAGTTACAAAGTATGGAAAGAAAGCAAGACAAGGCTAACGCCTCCATTCTGTGTCCTTGCACGCTAAACTCACCCATTACTCCTTGTCTTGGATGTTCCACGTTTCATATTTCATTATATATAGTAATATACACACACTAATTGATATTCCAATTTCTGTTCTCCAGAACTAACAAAAGAAATGACTCTCGTTCTGAACTCATCATTCATCATTCTATCACTTTTCTTCTCCATTCTTTGTGATGCTAAGGCTTCTTCCTCCAAGTTCTCCACCTCTGTTCTCAACGTCACACAACAACTTCACCAATCCCACCAAGTCCTTTCTCTCAAACCCACTGCAACACTCAAACCCTCTCCCTCTTCTTCATCCTCACTACAGCTACACACCAGAGATTCTCTCTTCAATGCTCACCACAAAAACTACCGTAGCTTGGTCATAACTCGACTCACCCGAGACTCAGCCCGAGTCAGCCACATCCTCTCGAAGTTGAGCCATGTCAGCAACCCCTCCAAAACGGAACTCCTGCCAGAAGGCCTATCTGTGCCAGTCGAATCTGGCATCTCAAGTGGAAGCGGCGAGTACTTCACAAGAATTGGAGTGGGACAACCTTCGCGACCCTTCTACATGGTTCTTGACACAGGGAGTGACGTCAGCTGGCTTCAGTGCAAGCCCTGTCCCCTTTGTTACCAACAATCCGACCCACTTTTCGACCCGTCCACGTCGTCCTCTCACGCCCCGGTTTCCTGCGAAGCCCAACCCTGTCGCCAACTTGTAAAGCCGTCATGTATTAACAACTGGTGCCAGTACAGGGTTGAGTACGGTGACGGCTCATATACCCAGGGTCATCTCGTCACTGAAACGATGTCGCTGGGGAACACTTCGTTGAACCAAGTCGTCATGGGTTGCGGCCACTTCAACCTGGGTTTGTTTCGCGGAGCGGCAGGAGTACTTGGGCTTGGAGGTGGGCCCCTTTCATTTACCACTCAGATAAAAGCGACTTCATTTTCTTATTGCTTGGTGAATCGTGACTCGGACAAATCTTCTACGCTTGAGTTCAATTCGACCCGACCCAACGACTCGGTCACCACTAAGTTGCTGAGGAATCCTAATTTGAGCACTTTTTATTACGTGGAACTTGTCGGGGTGAGTGTGGGAGGGCAAAGTGTTCCTCTTCCAGATTCTGTGTTCGTGATGAATGAATTGGGACGTGGCGGAGTTATCATAGACTCCGGCACCTCTATAACTCGGTTGCAGACTCAGGCGTATGAGGCTGTGCGTGACATGTTCGTGGCAATGACTCGGCACTTGCCACGCACAAAGCCGTTCCAACTGCTGGACACGTGCTACGACTTGTCATTGATGAAGACGGTGAGGGTGCCAACGATGTCCTTTGAGCTGAAAGATGGTAAATTGTGGATGTTGCCGGTGAATGGGTATCTGATTCCCGTCGACACCAACGGAACCTTCTGCTTTGCTTTTGCGCCGTCACCAGGGCAGGTATCGATCATAGGGAATGTGCAGCAACAGGGGACACGTGTCAGCTTTGACCTTCCAAATTCCATAATTGGTTTCTCCTCCTTAAAGTGCTAGACTTGTTAAACATGTTCAGTCCTTATTATAATAAAAAATAAAGTTTAAATGGGAATTTATGTCATGGATTAAATATCTGAATTTAGAAACATAAGAGAATAAGAATCTAAGTTAAAAACTTAAAAAAAAAACTAATATTTAACAATGTCATTGCTACAAGTGAAAAAAAAAATCCAACCAAACTAAATTTAAATATTTAAATTTAATTTATTTAAATAAATGATTAAACAAAATAAAAGATATATAATCTTAACTACATTAAATTATTATTGAATATTAATTAGGTGAAAATATAATAATATATAAAAAAAGCATAATATATATATATACTAATTTAGATACATATAAAAATTAAAATAAATATAAAATATTTATTACACACGTAATATTATTTATATATAAAATTTAAATATATATAAAATTTTTATTTTAAAATTAAATAACGCACATAATTTTTATAAAAAATATCAAATACTTACATAAATATAGAGTTAATTTTTTTGAAATTAAAAATTAAAATTAATTTTACTAAATTATATAAATATAAATATTATATAAATTAATAAAAATAAATAAATAATATATAAATAAATATATTTCATAATAAATAAATTTAAATTTATTTAAAAATATTTTTTAACAAATTTAAATTTATATTAAAATAAATTAAAATAAACTTTAAATAAGAATAAATCAAATTTTATGACAATTTTATTTATTTTTATCTCTTCCATTATCCTTATCATAAGATCTAATAAAAAAAATTATTTATTTTTTAACCAATATTTTAATTCTTCTTGATAAATTTTTTTAAAAATTTGTAAATAAAAATTATAATATTTAAAAAGACTAAAATATAAATAATACTTAAAAAATTAACATAATTGAATATTTTAAAAATTCTCTTTAAATAGAAATTATTTAAAATATATGTTTAATATAAAATTATTTTTATATTTTTATAAAAAATTATTATTAAAAATATAAAATATAATACTCTTATAAAATGTAATAAACAGTTTTAGTATAATCATATAAAATGTAATAGGTGATTTTTGTAAGATATTCCTCTATTCCATCTTCACATCCAAGCTTGTGTTGATATATACTCACAAACATAATTTTTTTTAATAAAATGAAAATAATTCAAAAAAATAAAAATTAAAGAAATTGAAGGATTTGATATTTTTTTTAATTAAATTGATACCTCTTCTGATCATTAAGTGTAATTACCAAAATGTAAGCAATATATAATTATTGAGATTAAATATTAGTTTAAATTTAAAAATATTAACAATTTCTATAATACTATATCCAAGTTATGTGCATATTAAAATTTTTAAAAGTCAGCATATTTATTAAATTTATTAACATTGAGATTCATTTATTAGCTATTAAACTTTGAAAGCCACACACATTTACATTAATATTTAAATTTTTTTCATGTTCATATAAGATAGTTGGCATTGCTTAAGCCAAAACATTACAATAACACAAACTAGTTTATTGTCGGTTATCAAATATTCGAGTGTGATTAGTATTAACTTAACATTAGAGAGTTGATAGGCCTTTGTTCACAAGAAAAAAAGAAAGGAGTGTAGCTGTATTTAAATTTGAATGTCGGTACTCTTGTTTAATAATATCTTGATACAGAACTGAAAGCAATAAATTTTTTTAAACAAATGCGCCTTTCTTTTTACCTTTTTCTGAAGCTGATGACTAATTTCATATATTTTATTTAATTTCAACATATATGTAAAAGCTTGAACCAATGCTACTTGACACAAATGTGACAATGATATAAGATTATTTCAAAACCTAAATTCCAAATGAAGGGATTTTTAAATTTCTTTCAATAATAATAATAATAATTTTAATCTTTATTAATATAAATTTATTTAGGTTTATTTCTTAGTTTTTTACCTTTTTTTGTAAATTTTTAATTTTTAATTTTTTTTATCATTATCTAATGACAACATATAAGAAACTCGTCATATACAATAATAATAATAATTTTAAGATGATATTAATATGATATAATATAATTAAATATATGTTATATTATAACTAAGTGTTGGCATGATATATAATAGAAATTAAAACTAATATTTAAAAAAAATCAATTGAAGTATGCTTAAAAGAATTAAATTATAATAAACCTTTTTAATTAAATATTATATGAATTTAGTAATTTATAAATAATTATAAAGATATTGTAAATTCATGAATAGTTGTACCTATTATATATATTTAATTGAAGGAAGTGATCACGAGAAACAGATGGTAAGAACATGATGTATATGCTGAATTGCTGCTATGAAAGAAGTCTTGACAAACAAGTTTTTGACATGAGCTAGCATGATGAAGTAAAATAACACTTCACATGCAGAAGCATCCAAGAATAAAGAAAGGTGTCCCAAATCTTGAAGCATACTACAAAAGGAAACGGGTCCTTCACTTCCCTGAATCATGAATCATGCTGCGGACGAATGGTTTGAAGAAAGTGGACACAAAATGGTGCAAAAAGTGGGTGAAAGCCCAAAAGTCTGTTGGTCACTTTCACGCTGTATGTGCCACTCATTGCAATTTTAGAAATTTAATCCCCGGTTTCTCTGTTCTCGTTGCCCTCTCTAACATTTATAAAAGAAGCAAATGTGTTATTTTTAACAATATGATACATGCATTATATTGGTGAAAAGGTAAAAAACGTCATCAGTTATGAATTTTAGCGGATTCTGATATACTTTAAATTAAATAAAAATTGTTATAACTGATATTTTTAAAAATAAATTTACTTTAAAAAGTCATGATATACATATACTGATGAAACATGGTCTTCTAATAAGAATTTAATCAACAGTACCGTTAGAATAATGCAATTTCATGTTGTCATTTATTAATTAGAGAAAAAATAAAATTAAAAATGTTTTGAAGAGAAAATAATCCATACCTGTATATAATTTATATATCTATCTACAATTTTTTTAGATCAAATAGAAAATAGATACCGAACAAGATTAGTATTTAAACGTTTCTTTAATTAATCAAGATTTTTTTTCCTTTTGTCATAGATTACAAGTATTCTTTAAACAAGGCAATTAGTAATGAAAATATCTGAATATTTATAGGATTAGCTTTTCCAATGATTTTTTTTTTCATATACAGAGTTTAAACCTAAAATTTTATGTTAAAAAAATTATGTACTCTTGAATCAACCCTATTGGTTAGTTAATATATTTTACTTACATTTATCTATTTATACATTTAAATATAAATATTTAATATTTAATATTAAACAATTAATCTTTTATCAATAAAAAAATAAAATTAATACTGACAAAAAATATTTTCTCATTTTCTATTTATTTCATATTTTGTTATTACTCATTATTTCTAAAGTATTGAAGTATAATATATTATTCCTTCCATTTTTTTTTAAAAAATGAATAAATAGTTTATCAAAATCAATAAGAATCAGTTGAAACAACTAATTTGTTATAAATTTTAAATTTCATTCAAAAATTATCTATAACTGTTAAATATTTGAATTAATAGAACGAGAAATGAATAAATATAACATAAAGTTGACAATAAAATAAGAATAATAATTAATATACTAAAAAAATAAAATTATACTTTTCCTATATTTAAGACAAAGTATTGATAATTGTCTCTAATAAAAAGAAGTCAGTAGATTTATAATTTTTCACAAATAACATTCTTCTAAATAGTTATAAGTGAAACATTTCGATAAAAAGATATTTAACACAACTTGAAAGAAAAGGAGCATTTTTAGGTTCATGTTTCAAATTTTCCTATTCTAATTGCCAAAGTTACTGCTCAACACTACTTTATTTAAGAATGTCTCATCAAAACTTTTACTCTAATAACATTATCAGTTCTAACAACACAACATCATGCTATTCACAAATGCTATGCATTTAATGATATAAGTAGTTACTTCTCAAGACAATTTTACCAAATACTTTCCAACACATTATATTGGGTGAAATTGAGTAAGACGCACTAAACGATATGTAAGTTCTACTCTCTATTTGGCGGATCGGATCCTATTTTCTAATTCTTATTTAATGAGTCCTACATAATTTTTACCACAAAAATAAGCATATTAGAGAATATCTTAATAGCATTTTTCATAGGTGGATGGATAGGTAGATTACTCATAATCTTTATTTAAGAAATGCTGCTCCTAGAGCGAACAGCCGAAGACTATTATCATTTTAATATGTAGAAGTACAAAAAACCTTACAGAGCCAAAGAATGAGGAAAGGAAATGTGATAGGCTGATTCATGACATCAAGCCAGAGCAATTCTTGTACAAATACATTACTTAAAAATACAACCAATCAAAAATTTGGGAGAAGCCATCTAGTACTCAAAGATAAAGAATTGAAGACCGTGGCTGAGTGGTGTGGGAGCCATCAATTCACTGGCAGCCAAAGATCATTGGAAACAGAAAAGATCCTATGTGATCATTATAAAATGAACCTACATGTGCCTAGTAATTCCACAACATCACATATAATTCAAGGCACTGGAACTGCTTAAAATTGATCAAACACAACAATATAAAAACTTACAAGTATCTGAAGCTTCCAAGCATCAGGCTTGAATTCATTGTGCTGGAAATGCTTTCTGAAAGAATGGATGAATACTTCCTCAAACATCTGTCTATCGAATTAAAAACATAGCTAACTTGTATCTCCTTACACGGTCCAGTGTGTTTGTACTTGCCAGAAGGATATCTTAAGTCAGCAATTCCTCAACCTATTTGCTCTATCTTTTTGGCAGTATTAACAAATGTTGCACTTTTATCAAATCCCTCCAGCAAAAGAATCCGCATGGCTTCTAATCCATGTTGTAATGTAAAATTCAACTGATATTTTTATCAACATTTAGAATTTCCATGCCCCAAAGGCCAGTTTGTCAATTCAAACTTCAAAGAAACCAAAAAGAAATACATACCTCTTCCCTTTCCCATTCAGTGAATGAGCGAAGAACAAATGCTGCGGGATCCATTTTCCCAGGAGGTCTTCCAATGCCTAATAAAATCAACGACAATGAAAGTAGTATTACAAATGATTGTAATATACATGAATGTTTTAATCCTGGACAATGAAAGTAGTATTACAAATGATTGTAATATACATGAATGTTTTAATCCTGAACAATATGACGTACCAATTTTTAAACGAGGGAAACCAACATTCCCTTTAAAGTGATTAATAACACTCTTCATTCTGCCAAATAGCAAGAAAAAACAGAAACACTTCATTTCTCTTCTGCTTTGAAAGAAACAGTGTGACGGAGTATAGTATCACCCAGTATAAATTATCATAATAAAAATATTTAGCCATCTGGCATGCCTTAACCTTGGAATGTGGCAACTGGCAACCTTCCCTGCCACTAAACTAATTCACCCCCTCAAAAAAAAAAAATCACAATAAGAACCATTAAAATTAAACTTAAGCTGCCTTTCAAAAATAAAGAGAATGACTTTCTTAAACTTGCACGGCATATGCTGACCCACACAAAGTAAATCAAAATACCAAGGCTGGATATACAGAAGAAGCCAATTCCAAGAGCTCCTGAAAACCAATGCTTTGAATGATGAGACATGGAAGCTGATCTATCCCTATCACATATTATTTCAGTAGAGAAAAGGATTTGTTTACTTTTTTCCTAGTCATTGTTGTTCTCTGTATATACATATTATCATGGTTATCCAACACAGCAACACAAACACCTTTTGTCCCAAGAGAAAGGGAGGAGATAATTTTGATCATTACACAACTAACAGATATTTAGCCACGTCTGATGAAAATAAATAGTTCATCTCCAAGATAAGGCATGCAAGCCTAGCATCCCACAGCCATCAATAATCTTTTTCCTTGATCCAGTTGATGGCACAGAGAATGATTGGGCAGCAAAATATTCTTGAGTTGAGCATTTCCCTGACCCAAATTGTGAGAGACTAAAGGAGGGAAGACAAATTTGACATTTCAACTTTCAGAAATATGAAGAAACTGGATCTTGATATCACAATAATGGACATGTTAATTTATAAACTCAATGAAGTGCCACACCAGACCTACACAAATGCCGCATTGTAGCAAAAAGAGAGTGCAAGCAAAGAAGATTATAATTACCCATTGTGACCTCCATGTCCACCTTTTGGTAGCAGCCGCAATTTAGCAAAAGGCAAATCCAAGTCGTCAAAGATCTGAAATAGAAAATTATTAATTAACACTCAAGCAGATCATCCTTCTACTTTTATTTTGTCACTTGCAAATAAAAAGAACAAGGTAGTTACAGCATATATATTATACCACAAGTACTTGCTTCAATGGAATCTTGTAATATGAAACTATGGCCCCAACCTTCAAAACAGATTTGAACACCATCCAATCAGTTTCAAAATAAAAGTATTTATTATAGAAAAATCGTAGGAAGTGCATATATAACATGGAATAAGGATATGTTATGACAAGGGCATGGATATGGGCTATGGACAATTTTTCAAAAATTATAGGATACAACAAGGCTATAGTACAATACACAAAATTAGAATAAAATTAACATAAAAACACAAATCTTCAAATTAAAAGAGAGATTGATGTTATAAGAGTTGCACGAGTAGTAATTGTAGACATAATGTTTACATATTACATTAGAAGATTCTCCAGATAACAGACTTACAGATTCACCGCTTGAATTCATAAAAGTCTGTGGTTTTGCAAGTATAACCGGTACATCGCCTACAAAACCTACAATAGGAAAACAGCTTATCTCACAAATGGGTACATACTTACAAATACTTAAATTTCTCCTTTAGCTTTTATCACCAACATTCAGAAATCTGAACTAAAATTATGTGGAATTAATGGATGTCAGCAATATTTATGAATGCCATAACATGTACAATGCATTAATTAGATGGATTCAGATTTGGCATGAAACTTCTTTCTGACTTTTCTTTAAAAAGGTATGATCTTAGTGGTTAGTCATTTTTTATACTGGGATAAAACCCAAAGATTTAATAACCAGAAATTAAAGTAGGAGCAGAAAGGGAAATTACGTTTTGAACAGAAAGCTCTTTCAACTGTAGTCAAATAGATAAAACTTCAATCACATGGTAGCTATGTAGCATAACTCAAACTAAATGAACTGAACAAGATGTCCCTATCCAAATAATTTTCAGTAAAAGCTGTTCCAGTTCAATAGGATTTTGATATATTGGCATCAATAATCATGATGCACAAGATTGAATAAAAAATGTAGCTAACAGGTTGTGCTGATGATAGGTTCAGACTTCAGACTTAATGTTAAAAGCACAGTGGGACAGATCATAGATATCAATCCTAGATAGCAGTGCAGAGCGACCAACCCTAAGACTGCCATTGTGGGATGACGGCTATAATGAAGATTTTAAATACAAATAATTTACACTACACATATATAATAGCTCAAAATTATAAAGAACACAAATTTTAGACATAATAATAAATTAATATTAAAAGTCATAATCTTAAGATAAACACACAGGTCAATAATAACTTGAGTCAGGAATCAAATAAGTTTAAGCCTAAGTCAATAATAACTTGAGTCAAGGAATCAAATTAGTTTAAGCCTCAAGTCTTAAACTAAACTCAAAATACAAGAATAAAAAGGGTTAATGAACACTGCAACGGAACAGAAGTAGATCAATCGCAACAGAATTAGATTCAAATAATTAGAGAGAAATATTACAGAATTATTTATTTAATAACCTTTTCCAAATAATGCTTTGAAGGAAACGCTGCTCATAGATATCCCTCCGGCTTCAGCTATGGCATCAACCATCTCAAAGCCCACCTGAAATAAAAGCTCCAAAATAGAGTCAAATAAGCCATGTAGCATAGAGCCCAACCAAATCAAATGTTATCTTCAGAGGCTGACACTTGACTCTTTCTATCTGTTTGAATTAAATATTTATTGGCTCAAAAATATAACACATTAATATGTACTTCAACTACTCCATACTCTTGAACAGGATAAAAATATTTAACAGAGGAAGTTGCTTAAAATTATAATTTGAGCGTGAAGAGCATCGGCACGAGCAGAAAGAGAGGCGTGGATACTTCATTGTTGTGCCAGTATCTTATCCTTTTTCAGTTGAAAATGTTAAGAACAATTTATTTTTATGCTTCGAAAGTCGTAACCATTCATAATAATAATAAGATGGAGTGCTGACATTGTGGCGGGTAGCAGCATACTTTTTGCCAGGATTGCCGAGGCCAACAATTAACCAAGGTTCCTTCTGTTTGGAGTTGGTGGTTATAGAAGCGGAAGAAGAATTTTGAACGGAGAAGAGAGACATGATGGAAGACGAAGAGAATAGGGGCTTTGAGAAGCGCCACCTCAGGTTTGGGGGAAACCAAATCGATGACACCGAACAACCACAAACGTTCATGTTTTATTTCCTTTTTTACTGCTTCAAAGCTTTTTGGGATGACGCGCAAACATAAACCCTAAAAACGAAGAATCGACCAAACTTCCGAGAAGAGAAGGAGTCACTCGCTTTTTGGGATGACGCGCAAACATAAACCCTAAAAACGAAGAAACTGCGGAGGAAATAGATAATTGGGAAAAAATTAAAATTAAAATTATAATTACGGCAAAGAGGAAATAGATAATTGGGAAAAAATTAAAATTATAATTACGCCGTTGCCGGGGATCGAACCCGGGTCACCCGCGTGACAGGCGGGAATACTTACCACTATACTACAACGACTTGTTGAAATAAAATCCTTTTTAATATTATTCGTTCAATTAACTAACCATATTCTTCAGTAAATTTGATAATATCATGATTCTTTTTGTTATTTTCTAATTTTATTTTCTTAAAAGATTAGTTATGATGTTTTATTAAGATAAATTTTTCATATTTATGCTCATAAGTTATGCTTTATTCTTGTATTATGCTAGTTATCAAATTTGATTATATGGATATAATCTACAATGAAAATCCCATATTTATACTTTACCATATAGTTTTTCATACACAGCTATATAGAATTATCTTTATATAAGAGTAAGACTGTAAGAGGATAAATATTGGTTTTAAAAAATGCGTTTCCATTTTTACCATTTCAGTATGAATATTGTATTATAAAAATTGTATTTCAAATAAAAGGAATTATTTTGCTATTTGCCTTTTTTTATCACATTAAGTATAAATTGCCAAATGATGGTTACTTGTTAGATTATATTACAAAAATTTAAACATTTATAACAACAAATATTTCACAATCTACGTTGAGCTTTGTAGCCACTCCTCTAAACAAATTTTAAGAGGATTATTATGTGCTTTACAAGTCCAATTATGGATGCTCCAGAAGATAATATTTTTTTATCCATTATTAGTATTTTTATAAAAGATAATTTTATTTAAACTGAAAATATTTACAGGCTAACTTTTTTAACAAAATTTTTTTATACAACGGTTTGAATTAATACTTTTTTAAAAAAAAAAAACTAAATTTATACCATTTAAATCAATCTCGTTAACTTAGACAATCTAACTAATCTTCAACCAGTACCATAGTATGTATCAAAAGGGGGAAAAATGGTACCATAGTCCTGCATGATATGCTGCTACTAATTTTTAAAAATTTCGTTACCCATGAAAGTATTATTGTTGGTTAATTAGGAAAATAAATGGTTCAAGAGGCCGATTAGAACAGGATTGGCAAGCAGCAAATAATAGCTATCAGGCTATATCGGCTACTTCTACATTAAATTTAATTTAGGTTTTTATTATATATAAATTATTGTCACATTTATATAATAAATTTGCCAATCAAATTTATTAAAAGAAGTTAAAAAAAATTTATTGTTCTTGTGAGACATTTTTAGATGAAGTAAACAAATTTTCTTCACCATCAAATACATAAATTAACTGATGAAAATTTAGTTAAAAACCCCAAATTTAAATTTTATGTAATTAAATTAAAAATTCATAAAATAAAAACTTTATTATTTATGATAATTCTATTTAACTTAAGTTGGATTATCTAAAAAAAATACACGTTTTCTTCAATCAGGTGGCTGTATATGTGGCGGACTTTTCTTGAAAGGGTTGAAAATTCAAAGCTTACCATCCAGGTTTATGCTTCTGGAATGAATCAATATTTTAATTATCTTATGGCCAAACTAAAAACACGTTTATTTTCTTGGTGAGCAAACGAAGAAAAAAAATAAAAATAGAAATTGAAGTCTATATTATTTATGTACCCAATACCACGGCCAATATTTTTTTGAAAAATAATAATATATTTAGCATAAGTCATCTCTAGAATCTTATGTGGGATCGGACTTGGATAGCTACTGCCTACAACTAGTTTTTGAGTTTTGGTTCAAAATAGTAATGCTATTATATTATATAAAAAAAAAGATAATAAGAAGTGAAGAAAAAATGTGGAATATTATACGTGTTAAAAAGAAACAAAGGAAAAATAAATGTTAAGAGAATTCTAAGTAAAAATGTGAATTTTCTTTTCAAAATATTTATTTATCGTTTCATATACGACTCCGAAGTACAAATATTATAACAAATTGACATTAAAAATCAAATGCAACAAAATTAAACAAATCGAACACCGTTTATTTCACCCAAAAGGATGGACAATACATAATGTAAAGCAACATTTTAAAACAACCATAACAGAATTATATAAATCTAGTTGCTCTCCGAAATATATGAAAGAAAATCACAAACAGAGTAATAATTAAACACTTGTAAAATCTATGACAACTGCAAGCATGATGTATCCAAGATCATGTGCGAGTTCATTCTAGCGATCCATGCTCGGTACAACATTTGGTGGAACTTGATTGGCTCTGTTCATTCTCTCCTCGTTCGCTGTCCAACCTATATGCATCACATATATTTATAAAGGTTGGACCTTGCGAATATGATATAACAAAATTAAAAAGATTTAGACTTTAATTAGTTCTATATATGTATATTATTTATAAATAAATAGTGGTTAATTAATCATATTTTATACCTATTGAGGGGGTCCAATCCACGGTTCCCATGCATGGTTCTTCTGGTAAGGAGTAAAGACCTCTTAGTTTGCTTCTGTATGTGTAAGAATATACATCCAAGTCCCACACGAGCAAGTGCATAGAATATCAAGCCCGCAACAAGCTGCAAATACATGTCACCCGTTTTTTTGTGAGGAAGGAAGTTAATATTTGCTGAGTAATTAGATATTAGATAATCAATAATATATATATATATATATATATATATATATATATATATATATATGAACTTACTGAAGATGATATAATTAACTTCAAAATTAAGCAATAATATGATAAATTATTTTCAGTTACTCACATGTTCTTCCTTTGTCTACCACTTCGGCATTCTGAACAAGGATGACACATGGACAGCAGCAAGTCATACAGCCTTCATAATGTTCATAAGAGGGAAAATGTGAGGAAAAAATTGAGGTCAGAGTAATTTTATAGACGCAAGTAATTGTTGAAACATGTAATATTACTGCATTTAATTTTTTTCTGTCTCTCCCTTACCTTTTATGTTTTATTTTTTTTTGTACATATACATTTTAAAAGTACACTCCAAAATTAAAAAGACAAATTTTTTGTTTACGAAACATTTTTTCTTTATTATTCAAAATACAAAAAAGATTTTTTTATATGTTGAAAGTATTTAAATATGAAAGGAAAGAGAGACAAAATAATAAATATCACGCATAATAAATAAATAAAGAAATAGAAAACAAGAATGTAAAAATTTGGACGTAAAAAACAAAAATGTGATATAGATGTAAACATTTAGACGTGAAAAACATATTTTCTAATTAAAAAAAGTTTTTCTTCGCGAGTATACATATAACTAGTTATACCAAAAGATTAATTCCTCCAATTTGGTGTTTGTATTGTAATGTATTTTTATTTGTAGTAACCTCTCTCAGTAGTTACTTTCAGAAAAGCAACATCAATAATAAATGCAACAATGGCGCCACAAAAATTTGTGCTACGTTACATATACAATGAGTTCACGAAAGTTACAACTTCCAACGTCTTCAAAGCAACCACATAAGCCTGTTGTCCATGTTCCGGTTGGTGGACCACTGTATGTCTTGGCTTCACAGTTATACATTTTGATGATGATCGATCAAAGGTAGAGAAATTTCGAGATAAGTAGACTAACTCCTCTATACTGCATGCATGTTTGTAGTATACGCTTGTTTAATTCTTCCTCTCTATATAGCAATTGACAAGGTTGACATTGACTTCACAGTTACCATTTTTTTTATCATATCACATTAACAAAATGTACAAAGATAAATTAAAAAAAAAATGAAAGTTTCAATTAGAGTAAAAATTGAGAAATAATAATAATAAAAAGTTTAATTCAGAACTTTTGTAAATCGAAATTATGAAAAGAAGAAGAAATAATTAGTGTGTTAAATAAAATTTAATTTGTCAAAAATGACAATTAAACATGTGACATTGTTAAATTTAACTTATTTTATTAACTTCATAAAAAAGAAAGAAAAGTAAACAAAATCTGTACCAACTATTTCTATAATTGATCAAGACAAAATAAAATAGACATTGTACAGAAACTCTGGGAAATGGCAAACTAAAGATGATTTTATATAAAAGATTGGAGTTAACAAATCAATATTCACCATAAAAATAAGTTTGTGTGTGGATACACACATTTTTAAGGATCGGGTTATTACTTAAAGAACAAACAGTTGTCAAACTCAAAGAGTCTACATAAACTTGTGGAGTATCCATAGATTGGACTTGTAAACTAGTAAGACTTTTTTTAATATAAAAATTAAAGAACATTACAATATGTACTCAAGTGGGTAACTAAGGGCGCGTGTGGGTGTGGGGGGACGGGGAGAGGGGGGGGGGGGGGGAGGGTGTGGCATTGAGTTTATCAAAACCTCTCGAAGGTATAACTTGTTAATATACCCCTAAACAACAAATAGGAGAATATTAATACTTGCAATTGATGTTAGAAGAATTAATTTTTGCACTTTTCAATAAAAACAGATGGTTAAAATTAATTTATACATAAATCTCAATCTTATTTAACAATTTAAAATTAATTTTATCAAAATTAATTCTAGTTAATTTAAAACAAAACAAAACAAACTTACTATTATACTTTTCTGAAAAATAGATGAGAACATGTATGTTAATATACATACAATCATGAATGTTAATATACATGTTTTAATAAAAAAAAATATAACAAGTTAAATCTTTAAACATATTTTAACAAAATTAAAGTTATATTTTATTAATACACCCATTCTTGAAAATAAGTAAGAATATATTAAAAACATCCCAACATATACTGATTATATATACACAGGCGAGTTCGATCAAATGATAGAACCTTGACGGTACACCTTGTATACTTCCCGCTCGCAATGAGAAAAGTCAGGCACTGGCTAGCAATGTCAATATGAAACTCAAATAACCGGTAGTTTTTCAAAGCATAGGTGTGTTTCATCAATGATTTTAAGTAAATAATTGTTTTAAAAACCGCTCATATTAATTTCTGAAGAATAAAAGTATTATTTTAACTCCTGAATATAATCAATTATTTTATTTTTTGAAAGAAAAAATTAATCATTTTTTTAAAATAAAATACAATTATCATTTTCATTCCTGAAAAATAGTAAAATAACCAATTTCTTATGTTATTTAATCGTGGCTTTTATCAAACATGCCAAGAGTTATAAGTGGAAGGAAACATAATGTTCATCGCAAAATCAATTGAGACTTAATTGTAGACAAAATAACTAAATTTATCCACACTAACAAAATTCGTTCTTTGTCGCAGTATGTACATTCAGTATACGGCAACCTCTAACCACCAAATTACAAGTGTTCGCAACTTTTTCCTCATCAGGCATCCTGCACATTATCTATGCTATTAGGGAAAATAAACAACAAAAAAAAAAAACGTAGAATCCCCTTCATTAAGTACATTTTTCACCTATAAAATTATTACAAAACATGAACAAGCATTTATCAATCAAGCTCAAATATTAATAGTTGCATCCCACAGCCTTAGAAGCCCATTACGAGCACCGCTGCATATCCTTTTCCTTTCCAAGTCTGAAGCAACGCATCTTACCTGGATGTCATAATACGGCCAAAGTCAACCCAAGAAAACAACCCATAATAAATAGATAAACAATAGGCGTACAGTAACATTCTCCAGTCGCACCGTTATCTAGCAAAAAGTGTTATCAAGTAATCGATGCCAATTAAAATACTCAGTAATAATTTTCCTAAGCCATAGTTTTAAAGTAAAAGAATTGACACTCCAAGGCATAATTTTATAAAGAAAAGAACAACAAATTTTAAATTTAAGCCAAAAGAAATTGAAAAATACTTTTTTTTTTTTAATTTCAGTGCTGCAGTAATTATCTAAATAAGTAATTGACCTTATTTAGGTAAGTTCTACAGAACTAATTATTTGTCTCAAAGATTAATAACACCACAAAAGGGTAACAGGAATGGAAGTAGTAATTCTGTGATCGTAGTTACATGTACATCAGACATGAAGGAAATTTGTGTCTGAGCCATGCAATAAAGTTCATCTTGGAAGCAAAGAATATCATAACAGAGCAATTATCTTGACAAATCACCAGAATAATCAATTTTATTTTGAATGATAACAATTTTGGGGCATTAAACAGATACATACATATATTTGGAATAATTATATGAACAAAAGAGACAATAAACCCCATACCATAGCAACTGTTTTCTGTGGTGTTCTGTAAAGCTGCCAACCAGCCATCTTGGACCCAGTGCCGGAAAAACCACCAAGTCTCTCTTGGGGCCGGTGAAAGAGAGACAAAGAATTATCAGCTGCTCCAATGCCTAACCAGTGCTCCCCAGAATTGATAGATAATATGGCAGCATTGTGAATTGTTACATTTTTTGCACATCTTATACCTCCTGCACAGCCAATGAGTGTGATGTTACCAGGTGATCTAAAATGCCTTTTTACTTTACACAGAAGAATTCCATGGGTATAACACTAACTCTCAAACATTCTTGCAAAGGACAGATAGACTTATTATGCATATCATATAAAATTGATTTTGCTAGTAATATTAGGACCGAATATAGGTGGAGTAGAAATGCCACCATAATATTATGCAGAGATATTCAGTTTAACGAATAACTGCAGGGAAAGCTACAATAAGGAAAATTTTCAACATATTAGCGCTTCTTGGGCAATTGCAACCCGAAATAGTTTGCATTTTCCCCAAATCATATAGAAACTAAATGTCAAGAATGAAAGCAACTTTGGAGAGACTACAATACCATCATCATTTTCCCAAAAACGTAGCAGGCCATCAGTTGACCCTGGAAAGGAAATTTATAGTCAGCACTGGTGATTAAAGTTCAAAATAGAAATTTCTCTTCAAGCAACTCTCTTCAAGAACTGACATAAAAATGATATAAAGTGCCAGCATAGCCAAATATTGAAGATGACACACCTGTAATTATTCCTCTGTCTAAAGAAGAATATTCAACACATATTATTGGCCCTGCATGGCATGCTAGGACAGCATCACATGTTCCTCGAGAAGCTGACCATATTCTTGCTGTCCAATCGTCACTACCAGTGATCACAGTGTCACCAACCATTCTTATGGACCTGCATTTTTTATATAGGATCATGTATTCGTTTAAGTTTATAAACACAACAACACATGCATTAGTAGGAGAAAAGAAATGAATGTTTTTCTTGTTTACCGTATCCATTGTGTATGCCCTGAAAGTTTATGCATCTGCCTACTAGCACGGATGTCCCATATGTTAGCAACGCTGTGGTGCAAGCAGCAAGTTAGACATTAGATAATTAATGTATGACAAATATATGAATCATCATGCAAGGAAAAATCAGCATCCAAAATTGCTTCTTTTTATGCTAACATACACGTCTCTTCCAGCAGCAGCCAAGACTCCCACATTGTCATCATATTCCATGCATAAAACAGCACTGGAGCAACGACCAACAGTAGCGACACATCTATCAGTTCTTACATCCCACATCTTCACAGTGCCATCATGGGATGCAGTTAGCACACGTTCACCTGAGAGCATGCGCACACAGCTGACCTACATGGTTGGCTGTCTGAATTAAGTTTAAACTATCCAGTCTGTTTATTTGTAAAGGCTTTATGTCCATATTTTTTTATAATAGAACAAATCAAAATATTTTCTATAGTAAAAAATACCGCTCCATCATGGCCTTTAAGTTCTTCTAGAAGTTGAGTTGTTTGCTTATCCCACACCAAAACAGACTGATCATCCGATCCAGAGACCACCTTCCCCCTATCTGAACTTATGGCCCGGATAGTTCTACATTCAAAGTCAGAAGCATGGTTGTACACTTATTTTGTTCAAACATCATGACAACCACACAGGAAATTTAATAAGTGAGTGAAAGGGAAAACCTAGTATGGCCTTTTAAAGTTGCCCTGAGTTCAGAACCCCGAAGACTTGGATCCCAGATCTTAACCTGCATATTTGCACAAGTTTTATGCACAGCAAATCACCCAATTCTAGGTATCACAAGGCAATGAAACAACTTGGTACCAAGTAATTCCAAATCATAAATATTGACACTTACTGAGCAGTCTGTGCTTCCACTTATAAAGAAACCAGCATCTTCACGGTCACCCACCAAATCCCACACTTCTCTCTTTGTAACACAATGGAGAGCAGTAATGGCACCATTATGACCCCTAAGTATGCGAACATTGGTTTGAAGCTTCTTCTGCCCACCAGTTGATAGATCTTGTTTGCGAGGGGTCCCATTCTCATTTGTAGCTAAAATTACAATGCAGTAGAACAAAGTAATGCTGATTGCTGACAGTTCTTCAAGAACCAAGACTAAATGATACTAGCAGTTTATTCAAGAAAAAGCACCTGAATTGCCTCCATCAGACGTCCATCTACGAACACGACTAAATGAGCTGGATCTAGATGTTGTATTTCGGCTGAACATACTCTGCACCCAGCTTCTACCAACACCAGTTCCCTCTGTGGGTTGCTGGTTCTCATCTTTGGCATCAATAGAATGTGGGGAAGGCAATGCAAGTGATAACACAGATTGTGTTTTCATTGAGGTGATTCCCCAGTATCCATTACGTAATTGCTGGATATGAGATAAGAACCCTCTGATTTTTATCTGAATCAATCACATAAGGAACAATTTAGAAATAATTCATGATGTGAGCCCAAATTTTGAATTGTGTAAAATCAAGACAAATAGATAAACTAATACCTAAACAAAGGAACATTTGCTTTCCTTGTACACCAAAAAATATAAAGGAACATTTTCACAAGAAAGAGAACTCAATCGATTGTTATAGCACTCTGGACAATGATTTATTGCAAGGAAAATAGGATGAGATAAAAGAATGGCACAAGAATGAAACATACTGATGTAGTTTGGGAGTAAGCATTTTGAGTTGACAAATATCAACAATTTGTAATTTTGATTATTAGACATCTTTATTATTATTTTTACGTGGGGACTTAAACCAGGTTTTCTTTTCTTATCATTTTATTTATTCAGGAATTACCAACCTATTAGATGAAGTATTATTTGGCATCCCTTCACAAAGGGATTGCTATGTACATCAGAATCCACGGTATGATGAATAATTGAATAATCAAATTTATTCATTTTGCTTTCATAACATCTATTTCCCCTGTCCTTCATAGTCTTTATTGCACTTATGCATCAATCGTTACCTCTTTGGTTCTACATTACATAAGCAAACACATAATTCAAATTCGCATCTTTATTCAAATGCATTATGCACCAAACGATTCATATCATCTTGGTGTCATATAGGACCATGAAATCTCACAATTTCACAGTTAATTATTTTTGTTAAGATGTCTCACATTAGCAATCATCTTGGTTCCTTCATTCCACAGTCTCAAATTTTATTATTAATTTTTTTTAACAGGTTTCTTTATACCAAGCTTAAAGTAATGTAAGCTTTAATTTGAGGGGAAGTGTTAGAATATATGGAATATCTCATCATATTTAAATTACCCTTCAGAAAATTAGTTTTCCTATCCTACATTAGTTACCATATTCTCTTGTGAGGATTTGTTTCCTTAATTAATTAGAATTATGATTACCATAAATAAGGGTTAGTACTTTAGGTTTTATTAGCACATCAAAACATCCCATCTATTATAATACATCTCAATCAATATCAATTTTGTTTTATATTTCTTTCTCCATCTATCTAAAACACCATAATTTCAACCATTTTCGTTATCTTTTATGACTTCTAATACCTACACTATAAACTGCTAAACTTGGCCTAAACATTTAAACAGAAAACAAACATAGTATTACTTCTTTCTATACTTTAGGAACAATCTCTTTATATAAACCAACAAAACAAAAGACAAACATATCAAACGATAGAATGTTGCCAAAATTTGTCACATTCTTTCAGGAATATGAACATTCAAATAAACATAAAAAAAAAAAAGTTATATCAAATTGGGGGAAGGGGTATAATTGCTCCGTGCAAGTGTAAGTTATAAAATAAATAACAAGCAAGGTTACTAGTTTCATTTCATATAGCACTGATCCCCATGTTAATGTCAACAAAACTCAGCCCACTAAAAATCAACCAAAAGGGAGCAATTGTACAATATGAAAGTGAAATGCTCCATGACAACTAAATCTGAACCCATGGGTAGCTGTCTTAAATTGACGCAACTTTGATGGAAAAAAATGTTTTACTGAATTTAAGAAGAATCTTAACCCCGAACCTGATTTGCAAAAATGGAATTGCATTTGGGAATATAGATGTGACTCATCCCCATCTTGAACCTACCTCAATAACAATAATAATATTTAAAAATAACAGCATTGAGCTCTCATATTTTGCTATCATTTTATTGTTAAACTTTTCAATTTATTGAGATTTTTTATGTCTACTCTATATATTGTTTAACTTAAAATAAAGTTGATATATATTTATTTAAAAATATATACATAAATAAATATAATTTAATAAAAATTAAGAAAAATACAATACAATTTCCCCACGGATTTATCTAAATCCGATGTAGTTGAGTTTCAATTTTCACATGAATCTGCCCCGATCCTTCATGGGGATGAGGAGGGCGAAATCCGTCCCAACCTGTTCTATTGCCATCCACGCCTTCCATCTATGTCGTATGCCTCAAGATAAATCATAATAATACACTCTAATTTTTGGTTTGTAAAGTTTTCCTTTGTTGTCAATATCCAGTAGATTGAAAAATGTATCTCATTTTTCTCATAAAAAGATGTAAAATGTCCTAAAGCCTATCATCTACGTCTATGGTCCCTAGATCTCTACTAGATCCAAAATTATAGTGTCTCACAATTTTCATGAGTTGGACTGTTCTAGAGACCAAAATAGTATTAACTTACAAATTGTTTGGATCCAATGCTGTTCCTTTCTGCAATTGTTTCGATCATGTACCAAGCATCATTATCAGGGAGTCCCAGCCCAGCCTTCATGAAAGCAAAAGAGGTTCAGTATTAAAAGCATAAAAAGATACAATTTCTGTGAAATTACAAATTACAAAAGGTAGCAGAAATTCAAGCATTTGAATAGCCAAAACAATACCATGTGTGATGCCAACACAACAAGCTGTGCTGTAACCAAAGATGCATAGTTGGCTGACCTGGGAACAAAAAGCAAGTTCTTAAACATTAATCTATTTGAACATCATAGATTGTAGAATTATAGATGCATCTAATTTTGTTTAAGTTGCAAAACATGGATCTTAGGATAAGGATTCAGAAAGAATATACACATATCCATACATAATTAGTGTTGAAATTGCCACTCAAAGCATATTATGAGGAATTGAAGATAGAAAACCTTTTGCTGGGATGGCAGGCCAAGGGAAGGGAAGGGGATATATACAACACATTTCCTTTATTTAATAAGCATCTAAACATGCATCACCCATGTTATGTTGCACGACAATATATAATGGTTCTTTTGTAACATTACGTATACAATATAGTACTAAATTATTTTAGGAGAAAGAAGATAACATAAAAGGACAGAAACGATACCATAAGGTATCTGTTTATAAAGAGAACAGAAGAAAAATAAAAAATAAATAAATGCATAAAAAAATTTAATCCTTACTTGTTTGAAGATTGCTCCATTAACTGGTCAAAATATCCTTCCCAGAATCTGCAAGGAAAGCATGTGAGCTATGTTTAAACACAGCTCATGGCCAGAACACCACAAATGCCTGATAATGAAATCATAAGGAAATATTTACGTGTAATGCATACCGTAATTCCTCCCAAATAGATAGAGAGATAAGATGACGTTGGACATAGTCGGGCACATTATTGTTGTCTTTCTTAAACATATCAGAAGAAACTTCAAGAGCATCTCTAATGGTCAACCAGTCACTCCGTGATGTTGCACGATTGATAGCTGTTTTGAGCTGAAAATAAACAAATTTGAAGAGACAAGAAATTAGCGGGGGCGGGGGGAATAATGTTCACTCAATTAGAAGTTAAGGAAAAAATTTATCATATTCCCTTTTGCTGGTATCTCTTGGCTCTTGCTATTCTAAAACATGTTATTTAGGCTTAAAATATCAATTTGACTTCCTTGATTCCATTTGCCGCAAAGTTTGCCTTCAAAATTTTCAATCACTTTAATCCAGTTGATAATGGGCCATCCTACTGAAAACGGAGAATTAAGAGATGGCAGTGGAACTGTTTTTCATTACTTTGTCCTAATGAATGGTAACACATGGCCTATGGGAGTCATTCTTTTCCAAGTATCACCTCATTCTGGCACCACTTCAGGGAAATGATTCTGGCTCATCATTTCCCTAAGTATTTTCATATTAATGATTGGACTTGATTACATTGATTTGAAAACTTAAAGGCAACGTTGCTGTAACACAAACCAAGGAACTATATAGTTTCTATAAAAATGGGGTGATAAAATTTGTTTAAGCCAACATTTTATACTTAGAATACTGGACCTATTTGATATTAAAAAAATATTATAGATTTCAATGATGTATCACAGCGATACAATTGAGAATGTTGGGATACAAGATTTAAAAGGCCAAATATAAAACTACAATCCCATTATTTGTGGAGGCAACAATAGTATGTTGGGGAATTTTATTGAGGAAGGGGGAGCTGAAGCAGCAGGCTGGATATGTTAATCAAGGTAGATGTGTCCCAAGAGAAGTTCACTTCAAGTTTGCTTGGCAGCACATCAAGATTGCTACACCAATAATAGCCATTCACTGCTTTATATTTCCAAGTTATTTCTTCTCCGCAAATGTGATAGGAACCTGGTATCTTTATTTTGTAAAAATACAGCAAGTAACTCCCATATTACAGAACACACATTGCAGAACTTCAAGGGCCTGCACCCCCCAATGCTAAAAGGCCCTAAATTCCTGTCAAATGACAAGCTACTCTCTCTCTTAACCTCTTCTCTTATTTATAGGCAATTTGTCCTGTTTCTTCACTATCTCAGCTTAACCATATAACAGAAATCAGCAACACTTACTAACTGCCAACAATACTAACTAACTGCTGATTAACAAACTTAAGTATATATCTATCAAAATGTAACACATATCTGAAAGATTAAAAAGTCAAATAAAAAAAAGGCATAACATTTATTTACCAATTCTTTCACTGCAATAAACTGTTCTTCAGTGAGCTGACAGTCCCAACCCTGGTAAAAAAACTCAGCATGAGATCCATCGTACTAGAATAAAAAATTATAAATAAAGAAATAAATAAATACCAGTGTTAGCTAAGTAAACTACTTACTGAATGTATGTGCTCCCTTATACATTCAACAAATCCACTACCACCAATTCCCTCTGCATCAGATTCAATCAAAGCTGCAAAACCAACCACACAATCACTTGTTGACAGATAACAATCAAGAAATGTCAGCTGACTCAGCTCTGCAAGTATTAGCAAGAAATGAGATATGTTAAAATATAATACCGAGTATTGTTCCATATTCAAAGGATGAGAGTGGATCATCTGTTGCTCCAAGTTTAAGAAGCCGCAGCCATAAACCCTGTTCAATGAGGAAACATAATGTGAAAAGAGAAAAGCAGATGAGATAAAAAAGAAGATACAAGCTTGCATTTTTGCATGCCAACATGATAGAGCCAAACCAAAACAGAATCAAGATAGAAGAGAAACACAGTATATATGGAGTATTATTCAACAAGCACCCCTGATCAATGTAACTAAGAGATAAGTCAGATAACAGATGGTGTACAATTCACAGTCACTCAGGGTATTTGAGATACCCTGATCCTCTGCCAATATAATTCCAAAACCTTCCTATCACGGTTTCCCACTCACCCACCAACATGGATGGATTTCCAACTAACTCTTGCTATGACAATAAATTAGATGGCAATCAGTTAGGTGGGGGTTGTTATCCCCTGCAACCTGTCTATTTCAAGTGCAGAACCTTTTTTATTTCTGGTCATTATCAGAAAACAAACATACACACCCAGAGGAAAGCATATAAAAGATCAAAGAAGCTACCTGCAGCTTAACCTTAATATCCAGTACCATGCGCTCCCTTTCAGCCTGGAACCAAAAAATCAATAATGTTAAGGACCATTTGCATCTATACTTCATTGACACATAAGAAGCAGTAATGTCCTGGAGTTATTAACTTACAGCTCTCTCAAGTGGACTAAGACTATCAGCTAAAGGATCCTTACTGCTCAACACAGAAATGAATGGTCAAATAGAGAGACATGGGAAGAGAAAAAAGAAAAAGTAAACTAAACTGTACAAGCAAGCAGGGCAATCAGTTGATGCAATAGATAGAATAAAGCAGAATGTATTGTTCATAACAGAAAGCAAATTTCTGTCCCCACTACCCAATAACGAAGTTCATACCAGAACTTGAAAGTTCCAGGCAGCTTAATCATAAAACATTCTTACTACTTTCCAGGCTCCAGTGGCATATAAATTTTCTAGAGAAAACCCTCAACTTGGTCCTCCAAATTTATATATGTTACCACATTAGTCCTTCAAAAATTGGTTCACCAAATTAACCTTTCAGAGATTTGCATCATCACTGTATCAGTCCTTTAAAGATTTTGTCACCAAATTAATCTTTCAAAAAAATTAATTTGTTGCCAAACCAATCTCTCAAATATCTAAAAATTTCACTATATTGATCCTTATTGAGGAGTAAACTGGTGACAAAAAAATCTTTAAAGAACTAATTTGGTGACCCAAACTTTTTATGAATTAATGTGAAGACTATAACTTTGGAGGACCAAAAATTGAGGGTTTTCTCAAAATTCTAGTATGTTTGAATTTTTTAAAACATAGGGCATTTTGTGGAACATATGCTGTTATTTAGTGTTTACGGTTGGAGAAGGATGCCGGATTATTTGAGGTTCTTCCATTTTAGTGGGATAAAATGGTCTTCTTAGTCCCTCATAGTGCCCAGCTATACTAATAGTAAAGATATTATACAGAGATTTCAAAGTTGGAATGGAAAGGGACAGCCTATTTTTGCTTAGTTGATGAGCTTTTCTAGTTTGAGTTTTGCAATGTTAGACTTCTTCTAGAAGGATAATGCATCCACATCTTCTGCACTTCTTCCTTTTTTCCACTAATAATAATATTCTTTTATCAAACAATTATGATAAAAAGGAGGCAAAAGTTTTGGCACAACCAGTTCTAACCATTTACCTAAAGTCAAAATTGTTTTGTTCAGCTGACACCATAAAAATTGATTCAAGCTGTATAAATAAATTCCAAGGACTCCTTACCTTCATGTAAAATTAGTTAATGGATACAACTTACCAAGGCTTGATGGTATAAACTTTTAAAAAAAACTTTTAGGACTTATCTCTTATAAACAGAAATGTCATATGTATCCTCATGTATGTGCAAACATTTGGCATATTGGGAGAGATTCCCTTTAAAAAAGACCTTTTGAAATAATTGAAAAGGAAATTCAGGACAATTTTACTCGCACCAATATAGTAACCATTGTTACCTTGGAGCATGCCTTCCTGAGTATTCAAAGGCATTACTAACTGCTGCAAGAGTCTGCTTCCTCTTTTCTTCTTGCTCTTCTGTTCTGATGTTTGCAGGGAATCTATCATAAGTGTATTTGGCACCAGATCCTGAAGAAATGAGAAGTAGTAACTATATCCATTTTAGTTTATATTTGCAAAAAAATCATTTAGCTAGAAATTTTGCTTATAAGTCATTTATTTCATCACCTGATATGCCAGTATCAGAATCTGATACTGTTAAAATCTCAGGCTCTACTGCAGATGAAGGAAGAATTGACATAGGGTTTTGACCCCTTCCAATTGCATCTTGTAGTTTATCAAGCAGATTATTGTTTTCATCTGAACCTACTCTTTCCAAATAATCCAAGAAACCGTGAGAGTCAAGGAACTGAGCTATCTGTAAATATCAAACTTGAAATTAGTATAAAGGAAGAAACATTCTTCAATAATACAAAGAATAAAATTAGTATTCCCTTCATACATCAAGAAAGGAGAATCTGACTGCTATTTGGTGGAACGTTCATTATTACATCTATCAGTATGTTTGGATAAGCATTAAATGCTTCCAAATGTGGGTTTGATGCTTGCAAACATGATGATGAAAAAAATATGATAGGATATTTTCAAACTGTTAAAAAAACTGAATTGATATTATGAATCTTAATTGAGAGAAAGAAATTATACAGGAGTATGAATTTATACAAGTCTAAACTAATTCTGTTATAATAGACAAACAGAAAGGCTAGTTATGCTCTACGGTTTCTAACTGTATACTCTAACATGGGCCCCTCAAACTCAGGTGTGGTGAGAGGTTTGGGAGAACTGATCAATCACCGAGTTTGGGCTTGAGGAGATGAAATCTTGTAGTTCCTAAGGCTTCGGTGATAAGATCTGCAATCTGATCTTGAGAAGGAATGTGGCAAACTGTGAGACTTTTGTTGATAACCTTTTCTCCGACAAAATGTAACTCAAGCTCCATATGTTTGGTTTGTGAGTGGAGGACAGGATTATGGGCTAAAGATACAGTGCTTAGGTTATCATAATAGACTGTTGGTGTAGGCGTAGGAACCTTGAGTTCATTTAGGAGAGATTGTATCCACAAAATTTCAATGACAGAGCAGCTAAGCTACAATATTTTGCTTCAGTACTGGAGTGAGCAACTACTTGCTGCTTTTTAGACCATCAAGATACTAGGTTTGGGCCAAAGTAGATGCAGGCTCCAGAGGTAGAACGTCTATCATCAATGTTTGAGGCCCAATCAGCATCACAGAATGCTTGAATGAGTGAGGCATTGTGAGAGAGGTTGCAGGTTGCAACAGACGACCATGAGAGATTGTCCCTAGAAGATAACGCAGAATTTGTTTGACTAATTTCCAGGGACTTTCAAGAGGTTGAGAGAGAAATTGACATGCTTTATTTACACTGTAGTTTAGTTCAGGACAAGTAATAGTTGCCTATTGTAAGGCTCCCACAATAGATTGATATAGGCTTGGATCTGCTGGTCACGGGAGTTGATATGGCTTTTGTTGTAGTCATGTTTGCTCCGTGGAGAAGATTACAAATATATTTGGATTGGGATAGTAGGAGAGAACCATTTTTGAGATGTTTAACTTCAATGCCCAGAAAGTAGTCAATGGGACTGAGATCCTTGAGAGCAAAAACTGAGTGAAGCTGGGATATAAGCTTTTGAATATGGATGGGAGAATTTCCAGTTCTAAGGATGTCATCCACATATACTAGTATGTAGATTGTATTGGTAGAGGTGGAAAGAATGAAAAAAAGAAGGATCACATCTGCAAGTTTAAATCCAAAGCTGAAAGGGTAGCAGTAAGCCTTTCAAACCAGGCCCTAGGGGCTTGTTTAAGAACATAGAGTGCCTTATTGAGCTTGCATATAAGGGAGGGATCGGACGCTGTGAAACCAGGAGGTTGAACCATGTATACTTCCCGTTGAGAATAGCCATTTAGAAAGGCATGGTTGATGTCAAGTTGCTGAATACTCCAGTGATTTGTCAAAGCAAGTGTCATAACAATTATGAATGGTAACTGACTTAACAACTGGTGAGAAAGTTTCAGTGTCATAACAATTTGCAGCCAATTGCAGTTTGATGCGGTTGAAGTGGGACCAAGGACCATGTGTTATTAGCAAAGAGAGCTGCATATTCTTTCTGCATGGGTGCAAGGGATGAGGAGTCTGAAATTGCTTGCTGAAGAAAGAAAGGCTCACTATGTGTGAGGAGTAAAGTGGGGTGAAGTTCGTGTTTAACAATACCTGATTTGGATCTAGTTTGCATGGGATGAGTAGAAACTGGTCCTGTTGGTGCAGCAACTAATCTTTGAGGAAACAGATGATGGTGGACTTTCAGCAGGGGAGGGGTGTGAAGACACTTCTGCTGTAGAGGCAGGGGAGGATTGAGAGTTGTTGTCAGCTGTGAGATGCACAGCAGTGAGGAATGCATAATCCCAGAATTTGTAAGGAAGGGAAGCGTGTGCTAGAAGAGTAAGTCCCATTTCATCTATGTGTCAATGCTTTCTTTCAGCAGTGCCATTTTGGTGATGTGTATGTGGACAAATGACTTTGTGAATGATGCCAAAGTCAGCTAGTAGTATGGTAAAGGGACGAAATTCTCCTCCCCAATCAGTTAGGACATACTGAATATGTATATGAAACTTAACTTCTACCATATTCTTGAACTGTTTAAATATAGTTAAGGCTTTTGATTTTGATTTTTTAATAGGTAAATCCAATCGTAGCAAGTGCACTCATCAATGAAGGTAATATAATATGAAAAACCAGTGGCTGAAAGCATAAGGGATGATCCCCACAAGTCACTGAAAATTAATTCCAAAGGCTAGCTATAAACAGATAAAGAAGAGAATGAAGGCAATCTCTGAGCCTTGCCAAGACAGCATGCTGAGCAAAAATCCAAGTCCTCTTTATTGATAAATGGAATTTTACAATGTTGTAGTATTGACTTAAGTGCAGTGATGATGGGGGTGGCCTAGCCTGTTATGCCACATGGTGTAAGAGAGAGATGAGGAAATAGCAGATACAATGGGAGAAGCAGTAGTGTAAGCAAAGATAGAAGCTGATGGTGAGGAAGAAGACTTATGTGGCAGCTAAAACTGATGATATTGTAGAGACCATCAACTCCCAATGATTCTTCCAAGAGAGTCTCACGTGTGTCCTGAGATTTAACAAAACAATAATGTGAATGAAATTCAAAGTAGACATGGTTATCGTTGGCAAACATGCTCACTGACTAAGTTCTGGGTAATGGAGGGAACCGACATCACATTTTTAAGAGCTAGTGTAGTGTGTGGCTGAACAGGTGATTGAAAATAAGAGTGACCAATGGAGGTGATAGACAAACCTTGCCCATTGGTAGTAAACACCTGTTCCTGGATAAGGAGTAACATGGTGAGTTGCTCCAGAATCCAGGAACCTTCCTAAGATGATGAAGGATGCGACACAGTCAGAAATGCATGTGGATGCGGCGAGCTCTGAGGTGATGGAGTTGATGGAGGATTGGTATAAGGAATGAATGACTGTGGTTGCGAGAAAAGTGATGATCCTGCCACAGCATGTGAAGATGGAGGATGCTGAGGTTGGGGCAAAGCATAAGGAGGAGGTATAGAATAAGATCCAGTATAGGCATGATTGAAACAATGGAAGCAAGCAAGAGCATCATGTCCAAGTTTATGACAGACCTGGCAAGTTACAGTATGGTGAAATGATGCATTGTGACCTCTACCACGAAAGCGAGTGTGACCACGAAAAACACGGCCTGAACCACGAGATTGGTTCCAAGAAGGATAGTAGGAATTGTCAAAGACTGGTGCTGAACTTTGGGCGGGGAAGTTAGCCATGGCAGAGTTCGAGTTTGCAGGGGCTGATGAGGCTTGCATGGAGGTTTTTGTGAGATTGATAGAGAGAGCATCAAAGATAGATGCCTGGTGATTCTTTTCGAATCTTGCTTCATGAGCAAGAAGTAGAGATTCCAGTTCATTAACACTGTAGGAGTCAAATCTGGAGTTGAATGATGTCACAAAGGCATCATACTCATCAGGTAGGCCATCGAGAATAGCATCTACATGATCACAGGAAAGCACAAGAGAGTCTACAAGCGTCTTGATTCGAAGGAGATACTCTGAGATTGTTCGAGAACCTTTCTTGCTGTTCTGAAGCTCAGATCGGAATTGTCGAGATTTTGCCCAAGTATGGGAGGAAAAGAACGTGTGGATTTCATCCGACAACTGCCATGAATGAGTGCATCAACAACACGAGTAAGAATGGATTCCGAGAGAGAAGTAACCAGGAGAAAAGTAGTTGATCCTGTTGTTCCCAACGAAGATAGGCTTTCATTAATTTGTCCTTGATCTTGATCGTCTACACAAAGAAAACAAGATGGAATTTTTGGATTCACGGTATATCGATGGAGTCTATGAGCTTTAATGACAGCTTCAACTTATTGTTTCCAAAGAAGATAATTCTTCTCATCAAGATGAACAGATATAGGATGAGAAAACATGATCCCAGCAGTGCTTGGAACCACCGGTAGCGAAGAAAATTCAGGCGGTGCAGCCATTTCAGGATCGAGCATAAGCTCTAGATACCATGCTAGAAAAACTTTATGAATCTTAATTGAGAGAAAGAAATTATACAAGAGTTTACAAGTCTAAACTAATTTTGTAATAACAGTCTAACAGAAAGGCTAGCTGGGCTCTACGGTTCCTAACTGATACTCTAACACAAACCAAAGTTGCTTTTACTCCTAAAAGCATATTTGCCTAGAAGTGAAAAAAGAAAAAGAAAAAAGTGAAACTCTTGTATTGAGCTAAAAGCTTCATATGTTGTTTTAGTTCAAACTTGCTTTTGAGATTAAAGCTTTCAAACATAGATCATGTCACTTCAAACTCACTATTAACCAAAATCAATTTTACAAAATCCAAGATCATCCAAAATCAAGTTTGCAAACACTCACCCAAACACATGCAAAACTGAATCTAACTAGCATAATCAGTTAAGAAATTCAATCATGATTAGGATCATTTAAACCATTGCCGTTTGCCATCACCGCTAATTGGAGAGCATAATCCATGTCATGACCTAAAATTACCATGGGTTCTGATGGCTGGTTAGTAGATCGAGAACGCTTCTTCAAAAAAGCTTGAGTGTTGAAGACATGAGTAGCACTATTTTCCTGATGTCGAAAGAGAAAAAAAAACGAAGCTCATAACTCACAACAAAAAAGTTGTTCTATGGAAGATTGAGAACCAAATCTTTGAAATAAGAAATGAAAATTTTATACTAGGAAATTCCGATAGCCACTTAAAACTGTTGCAAAGAACTTTAGGAATATCATCCTGCACAAGACAATGACAATACAACATATCAATCTAGATAATAATTATGTGCAACTAACATGTCTGGTTTGCAACAAAAGAATGCAATGCACATGGAATATTTATTGGTCCACTCCATAATTGTTGAAGGCTACTCTGAGGATGGATTTCAATCAGAGGATTAGCCACGAGGAGTTATAGAAAGCATAAATCAAGCATCAATTTATTGGTCTGAGCCAAAGAGAGTAAATTTTATAAGGTTCTTAAATGTGTGACTTATGGAAAGTAGCGAATAATCTAGCATCCAAACATCACCTTAGCTGAAGGTCATGTTCCTCTCCCCATTGCTTAGCCCTAGATTTAGGATAATGCTCAGATAAACTGCATATTCCAGCCTTCACCTCATCAATTCCAATTACATTGGGATATAATAACTTCATTATCTCACCACGCAAAAAGCTGAATTCTGGCTCAGGAATAGGTGGAATTTCCTCTGAGGTAGTGATTCGATTATACTCAAGGTCCACAACAACTACCTACAAGAGGTTAAAAGACAACATTTTTAGCCAAAGTTAAAGCATCAGTTGAAACAAATAGAATCTCTGACATGCATGTCAACCTCTAAATAACAAAACTAAACATTATTATAAAAATAGAGACATGGGAAACGCACTTCACCAATTGTATGAAGATAGTGGATCAAGAATATGACAATTTTTCCTATGGTCTTGGTATGAAAATTGTGTAGAAAAAATCCAACAAAGCACCATCAGGAGGTTAAAATTAAACACTAGACAATTAAATATGAAGAAGTGTCATAAAGTAGCAACAAACTGAAGACCAGGGTCCAGGAATTAGCAACATAAAACAATAATGTCATCTTCCAAAAATAAGAAACGATATAACATTTATTCTTTAACCATTCCTAATATTCATCATTCCAATTACAAATAGAAAATCATTACCCATAGCAGCATAACTTTGATCAGAGGAGGAATGAAAAATTTACCACTAACTAGTATTCACAAGACAACAACTAAATGAAATTCACAACTACAAGGTGAACTCAACCACAAACTGGACTTTCTTTAAAATAAGTGGTGGTCAGTGAGGAAAAAGAGAAGTAATGACTTACCCCATCCATTGCCAGCGCAGAAGTATCAACACCTGAATAGAGCCCCATCATATATGGTGTAGGAGCATCAATATAATCTACTCCACTGAAAAACAGCAACGGAATGTATACATGCTTGAGGAAAGCAAAACAGAAAAAAAGCCAAGAAAACAGGATTAGAAGTCACCAAAAAGTATCAGTATTTTAGGAATTAGTAAGACAAGCTATTACTAAATATGATATGCACACAGGCAGAACCAGAAAATTTCAAGTTGGGGATGCTAAATATACACTTACCCACATAATAATGTAAAATGTGTGCCAAGGGAGGGAGATGCTAAAACAATTACAGACAGTCAATTAAAGCTAAAAACAAATTGTTTGGAGGTGCTGTCACCCAAAATGTAGCCCCCCCCCCCCAATTAACAAAGTGATGCAACCACACCAAAAAAAAACATAGGTGCATAAGGAAAAACTAATGCCAAGTCTACAAAAGATTTTCAAATCTCACCTGCCATCGGAATGGGTAGATTAAGTGACAAATGGCCTCTGATGCAAGCGTTAGAAGAGAATACCTGCCAAAATAAAACACAGACTAAACAATCATTTTACAAACTGAGTTGAATACACGGTACAAATGACAAATTAAAAGAAAACTCAGATAAAATTCAGGGAACAGAACGATCAACCAGTAATAATTACTACATATCATGACTGATCACTCTGGTAATTGGTCCTTAACACTAATTTTACCTTAAATTAACCATGCTAGAAATATTCATAAAGTACTTCACATCTCAATATATTAAATGAAACCCTAGTTCAATTTCACTTTCATATAAAGTAACTACCAGAGAAGTTATTAAGTAATAAAATGTATTGAATAGTGTATAAGAATCAAATGAGAACATATAGAAAAATCCTTTTTCAATTACTTTTTCTTTATAGTAGGCCAACACTCTTAAGCAAGAATAAGTTGCTTAGAAGCAAAGCATATATATGAAGAACAAGGGACTACACTGCATAAATATCCATGGGAGTATGCAAAGTGTATTCTCAACATTTTGACACTGCCATTGGCATAAATTGATATGTATATATATATGCTGACAGACATAAATCTGTTTAGATGATTCTTCATTGACTCTATGCATGTAGAAATTCCATCCTTATCATATATCATATGATAGAACTTCCTTGTAGCTGAGCAAGGGACTACACATGAAGGCTGAGTCGGTCATACTATGGCAGCTACTAATTACAAAAGTCAAAGAAGTTTAACTCCCTTTTAAGGAAAAAATTGTGTATAGAATAAAAAAAAAAGCAGAACTACAGAAAAGATCATATTGGAGAGGTCTAGCAGACCAAGGCATGAACACCAAAATGGACAAATATAGCCTTTCTGACACTGTTCCACTAAATGCAACTATCAGGTCTCCTCACTTTGTCAAAGTATCGAAGAATCAATATCTAGGGGAATCCAAATGCAAACTGTATTTTCATTATGAAGCATAGAGCAAACATGGGTAAAACTTGTAAAAATATATAAGGTCAAATTTACTATTAGCTTCAAAGCGTCAGCTGTGATCAACATGAAATTTTTGGTAATGTAGATATTAGTCAAGGAACCAGATCATTGCCACTGGATAGGTCAATGTAGACCAAATAAGTAACTGGGAATTACTTCAATAGTCTTAAGAAGAAAGATACTTGTTAGCTCGAAGTAAAATCCTCCTCTCAAGCAACACTGCTGTAAACAGACTCATTAAGTTGTCAACATCCAAGCACTGCACCAGAGGCTGAAAAGATATCTGTTCCATGAAAATATAGGATAGTTGTCAGCTAATGAAGCATAGGTAAGCAGCTAAGAAATCCAAGAAAAAAGATCTAGGAGACTGTACATCCGCATGAGGAAGCCCATCATTAGGTGGAGCCTCTACAGAAAGCAGACAATTCTCAATAGCAAACAGAACTCGCTCCTTTCCAGGAGTTGGCAAAGGAACACTGGAAACCATATGTGCTATAACATCCCATAGTGGCTTGCTGAAATTATTGTAGAACATTAAAAGCAATAGAAACACAATACAATGGATTTTCACATTTAACCTAATGAAGAACTTTTAGTCACATCCGTGAAACACAACTAGAACAAAACTCTCAGATGTATGTTGATTTTAAAAGAGAGAAAATTATAAAACTCTTGACCTATGTGTTGATTTTTGGATAATGTGAAAATGATTCTTGCTTTATTATCTACGGTATCAAACATACACAAAGGCGGTTGCAATGTCGCAGCTGGATCCTTAAAAAAGCAGGTAAAACTATGGCAAACTTACCTACTTCCATTTTGGGAAAAACACAGAGCAAATATTTCCTCTAGAGCACTTCTTAACAGGCGGAAACTAGGCAAGCGTGAAACTAGACAGATGCATTTGTCAGCATATGAATTGGCCTGTATCCGGTAGGCCTCTGCAATATCCTCACAAACTGGATCCCGGAAAGAAATGCAGCTAACATAGATTTTTGATCCATCACCCTCTGTATCAAACTTTCAAGTCAATATGGTATTGAAAAATAACACCCATATAAGAGGGTACCACTGCTGCAAGCAACCAAAATATACAAACTTGTTGAAATATCAACTCATTATGCAAAAAGAGTCAAATAAAAAAGGCTAATAATGTGAAAGCTAAGGATGAAAATGGGTGGCACACCTCTCCATATCCACATTTTAAGAAATTACTCATCCCCATATCCATGTGGGTAACAACCTTGATCCTCATCCCTATACCTTCTAGGTGCATAAATCCCCATCTCCATTACCCGTAGTTTATAAACAATCTTCCCTAACATTCTTTTTAGGAACTAATAAAACATAAATACCATTATAAAATGAAAAGCACTTATAAAAAAGTCTTAAGTTTTCACTATTGAATTTCAGAAAAATCAATTCAATTCTTAAGTTTCTCTTTTAGTTAGGAAAAAAATCTGAAGCTTTAGTTTAAATTTTTTTATATATTTATTATTTTAATCTTATAGAGAGAAGAGAGATCAACCTATTCCAAGAATAGGTCTCCAATGAGTTACTCCACTCACTATCTCTTTTTAACAGTTGAATTTTATCAATTCAACCCTTAAATATAGATCATGTTTACAAACTTTTATAAAATTTGAAAAATATTTAATACTTCATTATATTACTTTATTTTAACGGATAATATAACTCTTCTAATATACATTAATTTAAATTTATTTAATAAAATATCAAATCTCTTTCAAATTTTATAAAATTCTGTAAGCATGATCTATACAATAAAATATGTTAATTTAAGGGTTGGATTAATAAAATTCAACCATTAAAAAAAGAAAACCAGCTTATCCCAAAGAAACAATAGCACCAAAAGATTACCACTGAATTTACCCATCCTCTCCCTAGCAGCATTTTCCATTATTAAAAAGACACTTCATCACTGTTCACTACTGTATGCATACATTGTAACATCTCCCTAATCAACCACTTGCTAACTGTGTCTTCAATAGAGCATCTCAACTAATACCAGAATGCCGAGTATAAGAACAGTGTAATATACGTGCAATCTCTAATCACATATTAACAGTTCACCGTGGCCAGATTCTTCGGGTTCACCAGACAATTATATTAGTTAACCATAAGAAGCTTCAAGAAACAATGACTAACTTCCTAATATACTTCCACAAAAATCAAAAGAACAACAAGTAACAATTATAGGTAAAATGAAGAGATGATGCTTGCAAAAAAGCATACCGGTCAAAACAATCGGATAGCTCCGCGGAAATGAGGAAGGATCATTGGAATCGAATCCCGACGAATAGAATTCAACCCCGGCCGGTAAAACACACTGAAAGCAACGATTAGTCACATCAGATCAAAATAAAACTAGAAGGCAATTTAGCAACGTAATAACACAGCAATAAATCTTCGAAATCACCAAAATCGAGTAGGAAAAATGCGAAAGCAAAGGAAGAGAGAGATCGCTGATGTTGCTTACTGTTGAAAGCTGAGGAGGCGGAGGAGGGTAGAGAGTGTGATTGGGAGGAGGATACTGATCGAGAAGAGAAGGAAGATACATACAACCAGTGCCATGGTAGCCTTTGCTTCCGTCAATGGTTCGAATCTCTGGTCCGATCCCACACACCACGAAGTATTCGAAGATTGGAGGCATTTTTTTGTCGATGGCGAATCGAAGAATTGCGATCTTTTCTTCCCCTTTCCCCTCTCCGAACCCCGGGAGAGAAGGGGTGCTCCGAGATCTGGTTCGAATCTTATGAAACGAAGAAGTTTGTTAGCTATACATTTTTGAAGCGAAATGTAACCCAAACGCTGAAGCTCTGAAAATGCATGTAGAGATCGATTGTGTAACAGAGAAAGGGAGACAAGCAAAAACGTGAAGGGAAAATATTTTGTATATAGACAAAAAGTAAAATAAAATCAGCATTTACACTTCAATAATTAAAGATTATTTTACTGAATTAATTTCTTCAAAACTTTAGTAGTATCATATTTATTTTTGGTAAAGAGTTATGAAGTAAAAATAGACCAACTTAAAGTGTGTAATAAAATTTTATATAACTCTCAATTCTACAATTAATTTGAGCAATAGGCAATGGATTTTGGCACCAAAGTTATTCAATGTATTCTTATATTATAAATTTTAATTTTAATTTTTGAATAATAATATTTTAAAAGTTTGTTTTAGTATTTAATTTTTGATTGAGTCACGACTTTTTATTTGAATATTTAATTTTTTATGTATAATTTATTTAAACTTTTATATATTATATTTTTAGATAGATTAAATTTTAAGTTTGTTATAGTTTTAATTAATTTAAACTTAAATTTGATAGGTAAATTGTAAATTGTAATACTTCGTATGAAAAAATTACATATCTTAATTTTAATAATTTTTATAAAAAATAATTTAAAGTTTTACACCTTTATATAATTTACACAACAAAATATTCAATATTAATAATAACAAATATTTATTATTTATTATTTATATTCTATTTTTAAATTTTATTTAAATTTTAAAATATTTACCCAATGCATAAATAATTTGCTATTTAGTTGCCAACTTTATGTTCTTTCTCTTGAAATTAAGGATATTATAAGAAATTTATAGTTTAACTAGTATTATACCTTCTCAACTCTTATTTACAAGATCTATTTAGTAGTTTTTTTATAAAACTTGCGAACTTTTTATTATTTTTTATATTTATCTTTCATAAATATTATTTTTTAAAATTTTATAAATTAAATAATTTTATTAACAAGTGTTTTAGAAGTATTGATTGAGAAAAAAAAAACAATATATTTATTTAAAATAATAATAAAATCATAATTTAAGTGCACTAATAATATATTTTTAATAAAAAGTTATTACTTTTAAATTTTTAATTAGTGTCAACATTTGTCTAAAATAAAATATTTACAAATAATAAAATCATATATTATTATAATTTGATTTGAAAATTACTGTTTGAACTTTTAGAAATAAATTTTCTTATTTCAGAATTAATTTTATTTGTTTTTAAAATCTTAAATTACAAAACGCAAGCTTTTTAAACAACAAAAAAAATATAACCACATGTTAATGGGACATTATATATGAATAAATGAGAGAATAATATTGTTTTATATCTGAACAGTAAAAAACATTTAAACTTAGAAACTTGTGTATAATTAAAGTGATGAGAATGGTATTAATTTGATAATAAATTTGAATAAATAATCGAGGGTTTTATATAAAAAAAAGGAGAAAATCATAATAAGATTAAGAGGGAACTTTTAAAAACAATTGGTTAATAAAAAATATATATTATCTACTGCATAATTGCCAAAAATTTCAAAAAATATTAATCTATAAAGTATATTTCGGACCGAAAATTTATTTAATTGCTGCTTGAAAGCTAACATTTTTCGTATGTGGGATATACAGTTGCATGATAACATTTTTAAAAATAAATTTTAAACATAATTTCAATAAATCTATTTATCTACATCTAACTTTTAATTCATTAACAAAATTCGATAAAAAATTTAAAAAATATTATAATTAATAATATAAAAAATATTGTTAATTTAGTTATATATTTAGTTATTAATTAATTATTATTTCAACATAATTGATTATCAAATTTATTTTTAATAATTAAATACATATATAAATTAACTATATTTTTTTTATAAAAATTAACTATATTTTTTAATCGATTGTGAAAATAATTTTTTATGTAAATAGATAATTTTATTGTGCATATGTTAGAGGATTAAAACAATAATATTTTTACTTTTTATTCCTTTTTATTTTATGAAAAAAATTAAAAAATAGTTTTTTTACAATGAATACAGAAGAAAAAGTAAATTGAAAAAAGAAAAATCATTTTTATTACTTTAAAATATTATTTAAAATTTTTAATAAATATATTAAAAATGTATTTATTGTTTGGTTAAATAAAAATAAGATAGAAATAATTTATTTTATAAAATTTGATAGATTTTATCTTTTTATTTTATTTATTTATATGAAAATATTTCTTGCTTTCTTAGATGAAAGAATAGGAAATAAATATTATATTAACTTATACTTTTTTTTATTTGTTTATATGTTTTTTATTTTAAATTATTAATTTTTTAAAATATAAAAAATATTATATTAATAAAATAACATTATAACAAAATAAAAAAATTTAATTTTTAAAATTTGTAGTATTAATTTCTTTTACTATTTTTCTATTTATTGAAATAATGAAAGAATTTTTTTTTAATTTTATTCATTTAAATAATTTATTTTTATATTAAACTTTTATATATATTTTTATCCAAATAAAACACAAAATAGAATTAAATAAAATTTTGAGTTAAATTTTTTTATGAGGAGATTGTGATAGGTGTTTTAAAAGTGGAGTTTGAATGTTATTTTATATTTATTTTTAAGTGTTTGGATTGTTTCATCCAGAAAATTCGATCTACATATCTTCATTATATAATTAATGAGTTATGATAATTTTATTTTATTTTTAGCGTTATCTTCACCTGTAAGATCAAAATAGTTTTTTGTAAATTACATAAATGAAATGAATATGAAATAACTAAAGTTTAATAAATATAAATTTAATCGGTATTTAAATGATTTATATTAAAAAAAATAACATAAAAAATCATCATTTATATGAATTTTTTTATATAAAAGGTTTAAAAAAACATAACTGAGATAAAAAATGTAAGGTAATATAATATATTTTTATTGAACGATAATAGAGATAATTTTGTAAATAAGTATAATAAATATTATTTTTAATAATATAATAATTTATAATTAAATAATAATATTTTTTATATTAATAAGATATTATAATTAAATTATATTTTAACAGTAGTTATTATAAATTTTTTAAAATTTTATATCAAATATTAAATTAAATTAAATAATGTAGTATCAACTAATTTTAAAATTTAATAAAAATTCATAAACTTTTGACCTATTGTCGAAATATTTTAGATTTTAATTAAATTGATAAAACACCTTTCAAACAAAAAATTATTAAAATATCATTTATTAAATTTTTTGATAATATTTAATTTTTAACAGAATTAATTTATTATAAGAGTAAATTTATTATAAATTATTTTATTTGATATAATTTTTTAATAATTAATTTTAATGAATTTAACTATTAAATTTATTAATCTTATTATATAGATTTTTTTTATAAATTTTAAAAAGATTTAATATTTTGTTATATTATTTTATTTTAATAATTTAAATTTATTTAATAAAATATTATAATTTTTAAAATTTTATAAATATAATTTATTTAATAAAATTTATAAATTTAAAAATAAAATTAATAAAATTGAATTGTTAAAAAAATATATTAAACTAAATAATTCATGATAACTTACTTTAAGTTGATCACTTTATTTATATATATATATATATAAATAAAGGGTTTAAGTTATTTTAATAGTAATTTTAATAAAATCTATTTTATTTAATAATTTTTATAAATAATTAAATTTTATCAATTTATTTATTAATTTAACAAATTTTATTGTATAAACTATGTTTATAAAATTTTAGAGAAATTTACTATTTCATGGTATAAATTTAATCATTTATAAAAATTGTTCAACAAAGTAAATCTACTTAAAATCAACTTGATCCATCCTTTATTATTATATAAAAGAAATTAAATTACTTTAAAAATAATTTTAATATAAATTATTTGTTAATAATTTTTTTAAATAAATATTTAAAAAATAAAATATAGTTATTACTATCGTTTGATTTTTACTTGCCATAAAAGGTTGTTGACCTTAATTTTCGTTTTGGATAGAGATTGAATTACATGCATACAAAAAACTTTCATGCATCCATGTATGTAGATAAGAATAAGATGAATTGGTTAGGATTTGAATTTTAAAATATGTAATTGATACAATGTGTTTATATAATAAATAAATTTATTTAAAACCATTTTATTTTTTAAATTTATTGGATTGGATTTCAAACTGGATCAAACTTTAATATCGAATATAAAAAATCCGCGTAACAATTTGAAGAGAGAAAATTAACAAATGTAAAGAAGAGAGAAAGGAAACGAATTTTGCAGAAGGTCTGTGTAACAAATGAGGCAAATATTTGGGTGAGGGATGCTAGCTTTGTATTCAAATTGGGAGGTGAGGTGAGAATATAATAGGGTAAAAAAAAAAAAAGGATAAAACTAGTAAATAATCAATTTTATTATTATTTTAACTGATCTAACTTTACGAGTCACTACAACAGAATATTTAACCGGTTTTCTGTTTAATTAATTAGATTGAAAAGTCAAAATCATTAGAAATAGTGATAAGAAATTTGAATAGTTTATATAAAATTTTAAATTTAAATTACATTGACTTCATTTTATATATATATACTATTTTTTATCATTATATATTTTAAAAATATTGTATAATCATCGTTTATCTTAAATTATATATATAGAAAGAAAATTATTCTAAATAAAATAAATTTTATATTATTAAATAAATATTTTAATTATAAATTTTTAAAAAATATTAAATATGTATAACATTCTCTTCCACATATTTTTTAAATTATAAAGGTTTACAGTTGTTTACATGGATAATAGTGACCATCAATTTTTTAGTCTTTTCTTAACAAGAGAAATCATTCTCTTTCTCTGGATTCCCATTCAAGAGGATTAAGGTCGTATTAACGTAAGGAGATATGGAAAAGAAATAATATATGATTCAATAACAAATAACAATAAAAAGTAATAAAAGACACTAACGTAAACACAAACTGAAACATGCATTTAATGAAAGAAAAGGTAAACATTATAATTTATGATATTTTCCCTTATTCATAAAATTTTTGTAGTAATTCCACGCTGTTCACTCGCTGTTACGTGACCATTCTTCAAATAGTTGGAACCTTTGTCTTTTAAAACCTTTATAATTGTTACAATTCTAAGTCTAAGTATTTTGACTTCAATTTATCTTGATTTGCAACTCGATCTTAATCTTTGTCTCGCTCCTGAATGGATGGATATGCTAAATATGGCATGACCGAAAACCTCCTTCTGCTTGATCACAATCGCTTTTAGTCTTGATCGATAGAGCGCTGTTTAAGAACAAATGGTTTCTCACATTTAGCATTTTCCACTCTTCTCCAATTTATGTCAGCAACAGTATAATCGTCTAACGCAGATTTAAAATGTTTTTTTAAATAAAATAATATATATTATTAAATAAATATTTTAACTATAAATCTTAAATACATATTTATAATATTTTCCTTTCTACCATGGCTTATTTTTAGAATTATAAAGATTTATAATATATAGTTATTTTTGTTTAATTTTGTATATGTATAAATTTAAAATATTATTTTAACATAAATTAAATCTATATTTTATGATAAAACTTATATCTTATAAATATTTTTTAATTTTAATTTTATATAACAAATCTTTATATATAAAAATATCAAGATTTGTTAGATGAAATTTAAAATTTATAACTCTAATATATCATAGTTTATTTTTAGAGTTATAAGAATTTACAATCGTCATTTCTGTTTAATTTTGTATATATATATATATAGATTTAAAATATTATTTTAATATAAATTAAATCTATATTTTATTATAAAACTTATATCTTATAAAAAAAATAATTCTAAATTTTATATAATAAATATTATATATGTCATTTCTGTTTAATTTTATATATATATATAGATTTAAAATATTATTTTAATATAAATTAAATCTATATTTTATTATAAAACTTATATCTTATAAAAAAAATAATTCTAAATTTTATATAATAAATATTATATATATAACATACTTTGTCATCAGATATTTTAAAAATTATAACAGTTTATTTTATAAGTATCACTTACCTTGAATCAATGTAGATATGTGGAATTTAAATATTAAATATTATTATTTAAAAATAAAAAATATAATTTTATTTCAAAATAATGAAAATACTGTATTTATAATTTTTTTGGTATATCCAATTTTTTATACATATTTACAATTTATTTTCAAATAAAATCTAATACTAACAATCAATTATTTTTTTATTCAAGAACAAGTAGCCTTTGCCTTTCCATCACATTAAAAAAATACACAGAAGTCTGATTAAATATTTAGATTACTTTTTACAAAATAAATATGTACAATATAAATATTTTATTATATTTAAAAAATCAAATAGATTTTTTAAAAATATCTTAAAATTACATATTTAACTTAAGATATAATTATTTTAAAAGTATAAGTAGAAAATTATTTTTATAATTTTTTAAATATTTTTTATAATAATTCTATTTATTTATTTTAAATATTTATTATTTTAAAATTTTACCGTCTCATCTTAATCTCCATTGCGACAATTAATAACTTATATTCAATTAACAGTTATTTAATCTTTACATAACGTATAAAAAAATAAATATATATTTTTTTTTTCTCTATCCAACCTGTCCTTATTTCAACCATCTTATTCATTTCCCTCCCAATAATTCTCACATGACTTTGTGAGAATGACCAAAATATCTGGCTAGAGAACTACTTCCTTCGTTATACAATTGGTTCCAAATTTCAGCCACCACCTTTCTCATCAGATTCTGTCTATATTCTTCGACCCCAATGTTAAAAACAGATTGCTATATGCCTGTCAGCATATACAGACTGGTTGTTTAAACGGTCGATGAATCTAATCAGAATCAAAACAAACCAAGAGATAAAGATTGATACGAGATGCATTACAAAGTGTGTTGAATCATACGAATTATTTTTAGATGTCACCAAAATCAATTTTTGGCTTCTAAACTTCGTCAGATATATTATTCAAACAGACCAGTTTTCTAGATTGGTAAAGACATTTTAAGGTTTTCTCACACAATTTTTTTTTTTTGAAGAATTTATTTCTTTTTACAATAAAAAGTAAGAGTATATTTACCTTAGTTTAAAATAAAAGATTAAAAAGCTTAACCCATTTCAAATGATATATACGTAGCTTTATTTTTTTATGTGATATATATCTTTATCCTTTTTTAAACTTTAAGAAAGGTAAAATGCACATTTAAATTTTTTTTCTCTATCATTTATTTAGATAGAAATACAAAGAAGAAAAAAACGAGGAAGTGAGGCCCACGCTAACCCTTCTCATTGGCCAGGTCAACGATCAGGAAGGTGGGAACCTCTATTTTTCATTAAAAATAAACTTAAAAATAAATATCTTTTATATTAAAAAATATAATATTTATTAGATTTTTAAGTTAAATTTAATATTTTAAAATTAATTTTTATTTCATTCATATAAATAAATATTTTTATTTTTATTTATTAAAAAATATATCTTTTTATTTTATGTTATTTATATTCTTTTTATTTCTTTTTCTTTTCATCCAATTTTTTTACTTCCATGCAATACACTAATGATAATCAAGTCAATTAGGATTAACTCTTTTAATATAAAAAAAAAACTAACAGGTAAAATATACAATTAAAATTATTTGTCAACAAATCAATAAAATTAGTTTAACAAAAATAAAAAAGTTAGTTATTAACTTATTATATGTTAATTTGATTAATTTAAAAATAAAAATATTTTTGACTAATGAATATAATATTTAATGTTATTACTATACTATTTATACCATAAAGAGATGTATTATTTGTGTTAGATATTTATATAATAATTACATTATATAACTTGTTAACTTTCACGTGTTTTTTTTTTTTGTCTTTGTTGTAAATTTAATTTAAATTATTATAATTTCTCAAGTAGAAAGTATTTCCGAATAAAAGGCAACCTCCTTCTTCTTTATTTACGTAAAGACAGGGTGATTGTGATCTACTTATGGTTTTTTTGTTTGGGATGATAATTAAATAAAAAATAAAATAAAAATATCAACAGATGAAAAATAAAATAGAAATATAAAACAAAGGTTATTTATATAGATATAAAAAAAACCTTTTTATTTTAATAAATAAAAATATAAAAAAAATTAATAAGTATAAATTTTATTTTATATTAATTAAAAATTTAAATTAAACTTACATTTTTTTAATACCATATTTTTATATTTTAAAAAATTAAAAAAGCTAGCAAATTTTCTCCCACCATCTTATATTTTGGAAGAAAAAAAAATTCTCACGAAAATCATATTAACTAATTAATTTACACCAATTCTAGATTTCCTAATCTTTTCTTCCCTCGTTTCACAGTCAAACACATTCTGTCATAACCGTAATTACGATGAGACGACCGATGAAAAGAATTTAATTTTTGATAGTGGAGCCGCCACCAAATTTTATTTTTAAGGGAAAACATTTGGAAAAACTCTAACTTGTGGAAGAAAATCTAGGTTCGGGAGTCGGTTACGAGTAAGGAAGGTATTAGGCACCCTACTCGCCCGTTCCAAGGAACGGTACCCTTAAACTGAGTGTGTGATATTTTGAAAACTATTTGATCCCTTAAAATAGAATAGAAAATAGAAAATAAATAGGTTCATGAAAAATAACCTGACAGGACTTGATCCTGCTCCTACGTATTCCCGGGTGCAATGGGAAACTCAAGGCTACGTAGTTCTGGTTAAGAGACTTGATCTCTTAGGGAAGAAAAGAGTAATTTTAGGTAAAAACTTTAAAACAATGTTTCTTTAAGAAAATAACAAGATTCAGGGAAATAGACATGCTTGCGTAATTCAAATCGTCGTAAGCCGCATTTGAATTAGCACGAATTAAAATACGTAACAGTAGAGAATGCTACTTGCCCGTATTAGAACCCGTTTGCACAATCTGAGGAAAATAAGAAAACGGACGTTTTTTATAAAAAAGACGAATTTTAGAAAAGAATAAGGCGTGCTTGCATAATCCAAATCGTCGTAAGCCGTATTTGAATTAGCACGAATTAAAATACGTAACAGTAGAGAATGTTACTTGCCCGTATTAGAACCCGTTTGCACAATTTGAGGAAAATAAGAAAACAGACGTTTTTATAGAAAGGACGAATTTTAGAAAAGAAACAGACGTGCTTGCATCATCCAAATCGTCGTAAGCCGTATTTGAATTAGCACGAACTAAAATACGTAACAGTAGAGAATGCTACCTGTCCGTATTAGAACCCGTTTGCACAATCTGAGGAAAATAAGAAAACAGACGTTTTTATAAAAAGGACGAATTTTAGAAAAGAAACAGACGAGCTTGCATAATCCAAATCGTCGTAAGCCGTATTTGAATTAGCACGAATTAAAATACGTAACAGTAGAGAATGCTACTTGCCCGTATTAGAACCCGTTTGCACAATCTGAAGAAAATAAGAAAACAGACGTTTTTATAAAAAGGACGAATTTTAGAAAAGAAACAGACGTGCTTGCATAATCCAAATCGTCGTAAGCCGTATTTGAATTAGCACGAATTAAAATACGTAACAGTAGAGAATGCTACTTGCCCGTATTAGAACCCGTTTGCACAATCTGAAGAAAATAAGAAAACAGACGTTTTTATAAAAAGGACGAATTTTAGAAAAGAAACAGACGTGCTTGCATAATCCAAATCGTCGTAAGCCGTATTTGAATTAGCACGAATTAAAATACGTAACAGTAGAGAATGCTACTTTCCCGTATTAGAACCCGTTTGCACAATCTGAAGAAAATAAGAAAACAGACGTTTTTATAAAAAGGACGAATTTTAGAAAAGAAACAGACGTGCTTGCATAATCCAAATCGTCGTAAGCCCTATTTGAATTAGCACAAATTAAAATACGTAACAGTAGAGAATACTACTTGCCCGTATTAGAACCCGTTTGCACAATCTGAGAAAAAAAAACGGACGTTTTTATAAAAAGGACGAATTTTAGAAAAGAAACAGACGTGCTTGCATAATCCAAATCGTCGTAAGCCGTATTTGAATTAGCACGAATTAAAATACGTAACAGTAGAGAATGTTACTTGCCCGTATTAGAACCCGTTTGCACAATTTGAGGAAAATAAGAAAACAGACGTTTTTATAGAAAGGACGAATTTTAGAAAAGAAACAGACGTGCTTGCATCATCCAAATCGTCGTAAGCCGTATTTGAATTAGCACGAATTAAAATACGTAACAGTAGAGAATGCTACCTGTCCGTATTAGAACCCGTTTGCACAATCTGAGGAAAATAAGAAAACAGACGTTTTTATAAAAAGGACGAATTTTAGAAAAGAAACAGACGAGCTTGCATAATCCAAATCGTCGTAAGCCGTATTTGAATTAGCACGAATTAAAATACGTAACAGTAGAGAATGCTACTTGCCCGTATTAGAACCCGTTTGCACAATCTGAAGAAAATAAGAAAACAGACGTTTTTATAAAAAGGACGAATTTTAGAAAAGAAACAGACGTGCTTGCATAATCCAAATCGTCGTAAGCCGTATTTGAATTAGCACGAATTAAAATACGTAACAGTAGAGAATGCTACTTGCCCGTATTAGAACCCGTTTGCACAATCTGAAGAAAATAAGAAAACAGACGTTTTTATAAAAAGGACGAATTTTAGAAAAGAAACAGACGTGCTTGCATAATCCAAATCGTCGTAAGCCGTATTTGAATTAGCACGAATTAAAATACGTAACAGTAGAGAATGCTACTTTCCCGTATTAGAACCCGTTTGCACAATCTGAAGAAAATAAGAAAACAGACGTTTTTATAAAAAGGACGAATTTTAGAAAAGAAACAGACGTGCTTGCATAATCCAAATCGTCGTAAGCCCTATTTGAATTAGCACAAATTAAAATACGTAACAGTAGAGAATACTACTTGCCCGTATTAGAACCCGTTTGCACAATCTGAGAAAAAAAAACGGACGTTTTTATAAAAAGGACGAATTTTAGAAAAGAAACAGACGTGCTTGCATAATCCAAATCGTCATAAGCCGTATTTGAATTAGCACGAATTAAAATACGTAACAGTAGAGAATGCTACTTGCCCGTATTAGAACCCGTTTGCACAATCTGAGAAAAAATAAAAAAAAACGGACGTTTTTATAAAAAGGACGAATTTCAGAAAAGAAACAGACGTGCTTGCATAATCCAAATCGTCGTAAGCCATATTTGAATTAGCACGAATTAAAATACGTAACAGTAGAGAATGCTACTTGCCCGTATTAGAACCCGTTTGCACAATCTGAGAAAAAAATAAAAAAAAAACAGGTGTTTTTGAAAATAGAAAACTGAAGATAGACGTTGGAATGATTAGCTAAAGGATTTTTAAGTTAAATATTTTATCAAGTCCAGGCTCAAGAATATATAAACATTGTCAAGGAGGAGAAAAGCATGAGATGACAAATGGCATATTCTTCCATGGTTTTCCAAAATTCCAGTTTCAGGTTCCTTGAAGGTTCCATAGTCTGGAACTTGTTTATCCTATCTGCTGCTAAAGCTAGGCTCAGCCTATGGTTATTGGGAATCCCGGATTTACCCCCTGATTTAGCATTCATTCATCCTATTTCTCCGAAAAATTGAGCTGACTACTAATCTTAGTATGGAATGGACTTGCACTAATTCAGCAGCATGACCTTCCAACTTTAAGAAACATAGTAAACCAAAGCAGGACCGATGATTCAAAACTACCTTACAGTTAAAGGCCATTTGATTCTGGTTATGACAGTAGCTAGCAAATGACCATATAGATTAGTGATCTGTCACAAGTTCCACATCCAGGTCTTTGTCTATTTTCAAAATTTGATGCAGCACACAAAGCTTATTTTGCAGAAGTCATAATGAACTTAGCTACTAACAGAGAGGACCTATGTAGGCTGACACCAAAAAATCCTATACTGAACCTATAGAGTTCAACTTGTAGCATATGGGACCTTTGGGAATGTTACCGCGATGAGTGAAACCGCAGTTGCGGTGGTGACTCATCCCACATCAGATTCAACATCAATCACTATCTCATGGGTTAATAAGCAGCAATTCTATTGTTCTTGGCCAAAGCAACCAGCAACTGGACTTACATTTTACACCACCTGAAACTCACTTATTCTCACACACAACATCACCACTGTGATTATTGAATTCTGGAGGTATGGATCAAGTCTCCAACTGGTTTTTCAAATTTAAATCAGTAACACACCAAGTGCAATCCTCGGTGTCTTCTTTTGATTTTCTGAATTAATTTGCTGCCTATTTAGCCAAGGAGCAGCATAGTATATGGCCAAGTATCGAATTTACTGTCATGACAGATCTGGGAGTGAAAATCCGACGCTTATCTAGTCCCTTATGAACTCAACATGATTTACAGGACTTGCCTCAATGGCCAACTCAACAGGAGCAATTCTCAATACCCTCTCTTAAACTTTCTTTGACTGATTTAGTTTCTCATTTGGCCTAGGTCCCTATATTTGAAACAGGGAACTGTTTGACTTAATCTGAGAGTTAGCTAAGGAGGCTTATCCTTTTCTTAACCATTCTTGGACCTTATGCAGAACATACTAAATTCCATGATATTCTTAGTAACACATAGTTGAAACCACTGGCCTAATGTAGGATTTATCCAGCTCATGAGTCATGAAACTCAGAATTTAGTGATTTTACTGCTATAACAGGTTAATGATCTTAGAATATGAATCCGCTTGTCATGATGGCCTGCTACTTCCTATTCTGTGTATGGGGTTTCAGGTGTCCTAAGTCATGAGATGAGAGAAAACAAAGATCCTTGCCCACTATGATTTATATTGTAATCACGAGATGAATTAAAGGAAACTGCCAATGACACTGGTGATCAGGATTGCATTGATTCTGCAGTAGCACCTACTGGATTTAGTAATCACTTCATGAGGAAGTGAGACTAATGATTTGAAACAATCTTCACTGTCATAGGCTATTTGATACAAAATCTGTTGTTGAAAGCCAGCTCTACTATGCCCATAAAAACGGTTCCTGATCAGTCACATGTAGACTGAGGGACAGGCCATCAGAAACTCATCATTCTTGTAATCTACTGATACAAAGGAAGCAAACTAACCATAGCTTATCAGTTTCACTCTCTTTTATTCTATGATTTATGTCACTAATGATTTAAACCAGTAATCAGCTTCTATTATAGTCCAGAATTAAGCCTTGAGGCTCAAGATCTCAAGTTGACTACTTCACAGGCCATTCACTCAGAGGAAGCCACCTAGTTTGTCAAAACTTATGAAAAGTACATGGTCTCTAAGCCTGTATCAGATGCCTGACCTGGTTTTAGTTTCAGTGACTCGAGGTTGGAACCTTAGTGGCTTGCTGTCCTAGACTTGGGCAAGGATCCTAAATTTGGATCTGTACCTAACTGAATCAGAACCTGATTGGTCAACCCCAGATGACTGCTAATTTTGATTTGATTTGTGACTGGAACCTCTGGGTATATGCCTAGTTGGCTCCTGATCACAATAGCCACTTGGTCTTTAAGCCTGACAGTAGTTCAGAACCTTAGTGGCTTGCTGTCCTAGGCTTGGACAAGGATTCTCAATTAGGATCTGTACCCAGCTGAATCAGAACCTGGTTGGTCAACCAAGCTAACTGCTGATTTTGATTTGATCCTCCATTACCTAAACCTCTGAACATATGCCTAATTGACTCTTAATCTCAGTAATCTAACATCAGTTCTGAGATTGATGTGATCCAGATCTATCTATCCGAATCTGATAGGAATTGTCAAACCAGTTTATGCTTAGTCTTAAATATGGTTATGGTGATTAGGAACCCTTTTTAATTCACTGAACAGACCCTATCACTCAAGCTATGAATTTGGTTTGGTGCCTACCCAGTACATTTGCTATCTTAACCACTGCCACAAGTTGATTATAGTATTAGTCCAAGTCAAAAAGGGTATTAGGAATCCAAATCTGTCTTTGTTTTCAACTAAGGCCAGGACCAGATCAGTCCCCTACCTGTGCAACTTAAAGATTCTAAATCCCCTTTTGCTATCTTTGCCATTGTAACAAAACCTGATTAGGAGATGCTGTCTCCCTTTCTTATTTGTCAACAGGTTCCAGCTGAGACATCACTAACACTTTTCTTGACCATCAGAACCTGGCTTCAAGGCTTTTTTGGGTCTATAGAAACAGATAGCTCTCAATTTAGATTGTACGGCTCTAAGGTCCTCATGACTGTTCCTAGCTATCCTCTAGTTTGAACTACTAAAAAGCCAATATTAGGTGTGAGTGTCCATTCTATGATTTTCCTTATCAGTGGTTTCTGTCATGTTAAGCTAGGGGCTATCTATTGATACCAATTGCCCTGAGTCTGATAGGAATTTTCAGATCAGCTTATGCTTAGTCCTAAGTCTGGTTGCAGTGATCAGAAACCCATATGTTCATAGTTAGGTGACATAATACAAGTGTTATCAGAGGTCTGCCCATAAGCTAAATGCAGGGCTGTGAGACAATAAGCCTCACCTTCAAACACTTATTCTGCATAATCCTTTAAGAAGCAGAGAAATCAGAACAGATTTGCCAAGTTGGTTCCCAGATTTAAGAAGCAGAGAAATCAGAGGGAACTTGCTGATTTGGCCTTGGTTTAAGGATCTCTCCTAATAATGCTAAATCAAGGGGACCTGGTTAGGGGACACACCCTGGTTGGCCAAAGCCTTATGTACAGAAAATGATTTCTGCAGCTAAAGTAGAAGGCTTTGTTTCTACAAATCTGATTTCTTTGCTTAATATATCCAGTATCTTTTAACCAAGCTTTAGCTTTATTTAACCCAGCTTAACTCAGGCTCCTAGACTCACCTGGCATGTTAAATTCAAAAACTATCTCTAAGGATGCCATGATCTGTTTCCGGCACTGGCTATTGTGATTCCAGAATAGACTTACCAGCATTGAGGCCTAAATTCTGATAAATGGAGGCCTAGAGATGCATGCTGCTGAAACCTGAGCCTAGATAAAAAACTAGGTGACCAAATCTGAACATGTACAACAAATCTTAGAACTTAACTACTAAACTGGATGAGGTCAATTTTGTTGCAGTTGATCTCTGCCTACTCAAATCTGATTACCTTGGTGATAGCATCAGCAGGCCTGGTCCCTAATTCTGGATGCAGTCCTAAATTTCGTCAAAGTGATTCAGGAATTATCTGTTCATGACTAGGTGTTACAATGAAATCAATCCTCTAAGGTATATCCTAATTGTAAAAGCCTTTGGCATCCATTGCAAACCCCAATGTATGGCTCCTGCAACTGCCGTTGCCCTGACATAAGCTGACTAGTTTACCAGAACCTATTGAGTTTGATCTGGCCTAGAGTCTTCTCAAAGTAGTGCAGGATCCAAAAAGTCTAACAGGTTATCAGGCCTCTGCACATTTGCACAACTCAGCATTAGGCTTGAGAAACCTTTACTGAATTGAGAGTCTCTAGTCTTGGCTTTTTGTATGTCCTTAAATCAAATCAGGACATGTGTAAGCAACCTAAAGTCTCAAAGGTGTGAAATCTATGAACATCCTCACCCTGTAACTTCTGTCACCAATAGGTTAAGTACTAAATTGAGCAGAATTTTACAAATCGAAGGAAAGTGACATGAGTAACATGACATTCAACTACTCAACAGAACCTCCTTGGGTTTCTGCAGTATCTTCATGACCAACATATAAATACTGATTCGTAGGATGCCTAACCTGGCCACCACTAGCTTCTAGTATATTTCTGCAATTTTAAATTATACCTGCTAAATGAGGGTTGTCTTGTGAATTACAAATCAGGAACAGCAAACCCCCTTATCTGAGGGTCTGTTGGGGACTCATGCAGCATGACAAAAGACTCAGGTGCCTGGATTCAAACTCAAGGTTCAAGAGCAAGTCATACAGAACAATGTAAGTTGGTTTCACAGACCGGTTTATCAGGAATCCTAGAAAATTTGAGGAGCTTAAATTATGTCTGTTACAAGTCAAGACATTAATAGTTTGCTCTAAGCATGTGACCTCTAGGATCAGAGCATGAATTTAGGGAATCAAATCAGTTCATAGAAGGTCTCTTAATATGCAGGATGGTTTATTTATGTCAAAACTGCTTTTGTTTGTATTCAAGCTACTTACCTACGGGACTAACACGGCATCAATAATTTAGTAAGGTATCTATATTTTCAGACCAAGGCACAAGGCTATCATAACTATCACAATCGTGTCTTGGCAGATTATGCTAGTTTACCTAGCTAAAAGTCCTAGCAGCATATAGAGGTCTATTTGCATTTTCAAAAAAAAAAAAATTTCATGGTTCAATTGATCACAATACACCAGAAGATCCTCCGCTGAGGCATGCGGCATGTTCTACACTGGCATTTATAATTCCTTCTACTGAGAATAGTCTAAAATAAATGAAATTCAGTCACATTGAGCATGCATATCAGAAAGCTTCATAACTCCATGCCAAATTCGTCTATTAATGCACGCAATACAGAGAATCAAACCAATTCTAATCAAGTTCAAGCACACTTTGATTTAGAAAAGCCAGAAGGAGACCTAGAAGTGACGAACCTGTGCAGAGTTATACTGAAAACGAAGATGAAACGAAGTACAGCGATTCCACTTGCTACAGAGAAATAGCCGAAGGAACCAGCTACCAAAGACTAATCCTCCTCTTGCTTTTTGAGCTTCTGATTCAGGTTCTTCTTGCTGCCTGAAGGAGAGTTCTCCGAAATCTTGCCAATGGTAAAGCTTCTTCAATCTTTTGAGAGCAAAAATCCTCCCCGGTGAGAATAAAATCCAGAGTATTCAAAAACTGAATTTCAATTTTTGGTACCAAATCCCTTTTATACCCCTAACTTAACCTTGGTTCTTTAACCCAAATCAAGTTACTTTCTAACCCTAGGCTAACTAACTCTATAACTAACTCCCAACTAACCTAACTGAATTTTATTTTTCAATTTTATTTGTTTATTATCTTATTTACTTGTTTATTTAATTTTGCATCTCTTATCCCCTTTTTTTTTTTTGACAATTTGAGCCTTTTTCTCTTTTTTTCTCTTCTTTTTTTTAGGGTATTTAATAAATTAACTAATATTTTCTCCCGGACAAAAATTAGTATTCACACATTCTATTTAATTTAACATAAAATATATAATTATTGAGCAACAATGCTTTCACAGATAAACAGGAACATACCCCTTCTATGTTCTTAATCTAATGTCTATGTACTTCCTTCTATGTTCTTAATATAATGTCTATATATTTTTTTTTAAATAAAAATCAACGACTTCTACCTAAATGGAAACGAATGCAATACAATCTTGATAAATAGAAGAAAATTTTCCATAATTATTATTTCGAATATCCTATTATCTTTTAAAATATATGCAAATTTTTGGATTTTTTTATTAAATTAAATTTTAAAAATATAATAATTATATAATTAAAATAAAAAAAAAATATTTATCAAAAATATTAAAATAATATTATTAACATATAAATTTATGCGTCATACAATATAATACATAAATTTATGTATCATAAAAATTATAGTGCATAAATTTATACGTTAAAGATTTAACGCATAAATTCAAAGTTTTGGTTTCATTGCCGTTTCTGCCTAACATTTAAATTTTTATTGAGTCACTATTTTTTTAATTAAATATTTAATTTAATTTTTATCTATAATTTATTTAAATTTTTATATGCTATATTTTTTAGATAAATTAATTTTATTTTTTTATAATTTTTATTAAGTTAAATTATAAATTTTAATACATCTTATAAATAAAAATAACATATCATGTTATAATATTTTTATAATTATGTATATCAAATTTTTAAAAATTTATATATTTGTAAATATGTTATTTAATTAATAATATTTATATATATATATTTAAATAATATATTAAACGTTAAAATAAAATAATATGATAAAATATCTATTTTTTAATAAAATTTTAAATATATAATTTATTTAATAAAAATTTTAAATTAATAATTAAATTGATAAATTATTTATTTTATATAAAATTATTAAATTGATATAAATATTAAAATTTAATATTTACTAAATAAAATCTTTATATATATATATATATATATATATATATATTACTAATAAGAATGACTATAGGTGCTATTTTGTAATATTTAAATCTTTATTAAATCACCGTAGTTTATTTAAATTTTGATATATTATATTTTTTAAATAGTTTAAATTTTAAATTTATTATAATTTTAATTAAGTTAAATTTAAATTTGATAGCTAAATTATAAACTTTTATGCATCGTATCAATAAAAATAACTTAAGTTTAATAATTATTTTTATAAAAATATAGAAAAATATGATTAAATTTTTAGGTTATTTTTTACAATATTTTATTTTATTTACATTATATATATGTGTAATGTAAATATTTTATGTAAAATAATTGTCACATATATAAAAATATATATTAAATTTATTTTTATTTTATTTATGATGGTATAATAATAATTTTTATAATTATTTTAAAAATAAAAATTCATCCGTCATTAAATTTGGAATATGAAATAATTTTTAAATATAAATCAATCTTATTTATATTTTATTATATTTAAAAAATTAAATATTTTTTTAAAAATTATATTAAAATTTCACACTTTATTTAAAATTAAATTATTTTAAAAGGATGAGTAGGAATCAACATTTTGTCTTTTTGTAATTGATTTTAAACGTAAATTACTTTTTAAAAGTTTAAATATTTATAAATAAATTTTCATGATAATTATATTTATTTATTTTAAATATTTATTATTTTTTAATTTCACAGTCCCATCTGATCTTCATTACGATAATTAATAACTTATATTTAATTAAAAGTTCCTTAATCTTTACATCATTTTAATGTGTTTTTTTTTTTATCCAACTTGTACTTATTCCAACCAACTTATCCTTGTTCCAACCAACTTATTTATTTCCTGCCAACAATTGTGGGATGACTTATCCATTCTCACAACTGGGTGAGAATGCCAGTCTAAATAATTTGCTATCCAAAACAATTTGCTACTTTTGTACTTTTGTTTAAATGGTGGATAAATCGAGTCTGATAACAAAAGCAAACCAAGAGATAAAATTTTTAGATTGGCAAAGAAATTTTAAGGATTTTTCTCACTTTTTTTTTTTTAATTTTAATTTTTGTACAATAAAAGGTAAAAGTATATTTATCTTCGATTTTTTATATGCTTTTTAAACTTTAAAAAATGTCAAATCAACGTTTAATTTATTTTCTATCGTTTAATTTATTTTACATATATTAATTTATTTTTAAAAATTGTATTAAAAATATAATATTTTTATATTTTTTAATTAAATTTAATATTTTTATTTTACCTTTTTTTTTTTCATTTTACTTCCTTTCTAAGCAATGTATTAATGGTAGTCAAATTAATTAAGATTTACCTCTTTTAATATAAAAACAGCTAACAGGAAAAATGTAAAATTAAATTTGCCAACAAACTATAAAATTAATTTAATAAATTAGCTCCATTAAGAATGATAATAAATTTTTAGTTTTTACCTTTTAAATTAATTTTAAAAATAAAATATGTTTGATAAAATAATTTTTAACATATTTTAAAAATAATTTTAATTCAAATTTTAAAATAAAAAAATTATTGAATATTGTTTTTAATTTTAAAATATTTTTATTTTTAAATATACATAATCCTACTACCATTAAATTATTATTTGATAATAGTAACAACATATTTTTTATTATTTTGAAAAATTTAATTTTTATTTATCTAAATTTTATATAATAAAAATAAAATAAAATATCATTTAATATATAAATTATATTAAAATCATAATATTATAATATAATTATTTATAATATAATATTATAATATATATTATTTTTATATAAATAAATATTAAATAATATATACAATTAATTATCTTAAATATTCATAATTAAATAATATATAAAATAAAAATTTATATAATTATATAATATTTTTTATATTATAATCATTATACCACTATTATTCTTTTATAAATAATATTTTTATTATTATCTTATAAATAATATTTTTATTTTTATTATTATTAGTATTATTTTTCTCACCATAATAATACTAAATTTTATTTTTATTCTTTTAAATTTTTTTATTAATTTACTTATTTATTTATAAATTTATAAATAAATAATATTATTAATATATAAAAATTATATTTAATTTATAATATTATAATATAATTATATGTTATATAAATTTTTATAATATAATATATTATTTATATATAAAATAAATATTAAATAATATAAAAAATATAATAATAATATATAAAACTATTTATCTTATATATTAATTATTAAATAATATATAAAATATAAAATTATATATTTATATAATATTGTTATATTATAAAAATTATCATTATAATTATTATTGTTATAATAATAATAATTTATTTTTTATTATTTTTAAAAAAAATTTATTTATTTAAATTTATATATTAAAAAATAAATAATATTAATTTATATATAAATTATATCAAATTTATAAAATTATAATATTTTTATATTATGTAATTATTGATAAAATAATATTATTATATATTATTTTTATGTAAAATAATATTAAATAAAATAAAAATATCAGAATAATATATATAAAATTTTTATCTTAAATACTAATAATCAAATAATATGTAAAATATAAATTTATATTATATATTATTTTTTATATTATAATTATCATATTATTATCATTATTTTATAAATAATATTTTTATTTATATTATTAATACTATTATTATTTTAATTATTATTATAATAATAATAAAATATTAATATTTAATTTATTATTTTTTAAAATTTTAAATTTTATATTATTTTGATGTAATTTAATTTTTTAAATTAAAATTTTTGTTTATGTATTTTTTAAATTCATAATAAAATAATATAATAAAGTAACTTAATTTTGTTTTTTAACGACCTTTAAAAATTAAAAGTTAAAATTAAAAATTAAAAAAACATTTTAATTTTTAAAATTTTTAAAATTAAAAATCACTCCAGAATTTTAATTATTAATTTATTATATGTCAATTTGGCTAATTATAAAACTAAAATTAATTTTTACTAAAAAATATAGTATTTAATTTTATTAACACACTATTATATTATCATTTGTAAATTTTTAATTATTATTTTATTGATAAATATATAATTGCATTAGATAAATACATAATTTTGTCATATTTTATCTCTAATTTGAATCGTTAATTTGTATTTTTAAAAAATTAAATTAAAATTTTATAAAAAATCAACTAGGAAAAGATGTATTATTTATATTATATATTTTTATAATAAATTATATAATATATTTATTGTATATTTTTATGTTATATGTCTTGTTAACTTTTGTATTATTTATATTATATATTTTTATTATAAATTATATAATATATTTATTGTATATTTTTATGTTATATGTCTTGTTAACTTTTACATGTATTTTTTATTTTTTTGTCTTTGTTGTACAAAATTTTCGTATAATATCATTTCTTAAGTAGAAAATATTTAAACGGACTAGAGAGCAACCACTCTCATATTTATTTGCATAATGACAGTAATTGTTATTTATGCTTTTTGTTTGGATGATAAATGAAATCAAAAAATTAAAAATGTTAAACATAAAAATAAAAATAGAAATAGAATAAAAATAGGTTCTTTAAATTGACAAAAATAAAATATAATTAAAAAAATTATTTTATTTAAATAAATAAAAAATAAATTACAGTACAATTTTATTTTATAGTAATTAAAATGTTTAAATCAAACCTACAAAATTTTAATTTTTTATTAATATCATATTTTTATTATTATATTTTAAAAATTAATTATTTTAAACATTTTAAAAAATAGCAAATATTCTCCTATCATTTGACTTTTTTGATTAAATTAAAAAAAAAAAAAAAACTCACAGAATAATATTCAAACAAAAAAAATTAATTTTTCACCAATTTTAGATTTTAAAATTTTTCTTCTTCTCCCATTTCACCCAAGCAAACACAACATTAACAGAATGTACACGGATCCTTTCAAGATCCAGTTCCTCAACTAAAGGAAAAAGATATTATTGTGAATCCTAATTAGAAAAATTATTAAAAAAGACAAAAAAAAACAAAAAACAAAGAAAGAAACTGAAAACGGAAATAAAAAAGATTCTTTTTCATATTTATTATCTCCAATACCCTGTTGTCTTATATATGCATTCAGGGTCCATCTGTACCACAGGCTCTCTCGGGAAGGAGGACCGACATCCAACAATCCTAATCCGCCATAAGATTAGGACCTTTAATCCGCTATAAGATTAGGACCTTTAATCCGCTATAAGATTAGGACCTGTAAGATCTTTAATTAACTTTTTTACTAGATTAATTTCAACACGTTAAGCCCATTATCTTGAGAAAATTAATTACGTTCAAATTTCAACATATGTAATAATATTTTACATTAACTAAAACTACTTTCTTAAAACAACAATAATTTTAAAAGGAATTGAATTGAATTTTAAAATAATAAATAACAAAAGTGATAACATAGAGTAAGTTTAAGATAAAAATTATTTATTTATTATTATTATTATTATTTATAATCTAATTTTATTAAGAGACAGGTCAAGCCACAATCAATTTGATACACGTCTATTCCTCGATTACTTTTCCGATGTTTGTTGGAAGCTCTTGTTACCGGTTGTAAACAACTATCAAGGAAAGCTAAGCATGTCTACCACATCAGATGTTTTCGTTTTCTTCAGTTTCGCATACCTTGTATACACACTCTACCTGTTTCTGCATCCAAAACAAATAAACGTTGATCCGAAAAAGGCACCAGGTCCTCCAGCACTACCAATTATAGGGAACCTACACATGTTGGGTACCCTTCCACACCGCACCTTCAGTCCCTAGCCAAAAAATATGGCCCCATCATGTCCCTCCAACTGGGTCAAGTCCCTGTCGTCGTGGTTTCTTCCCCTGAAGCTGCTGAGCTTTTTCTCAAAACACACGACGTCGTTTTTGCAAGCCGGCCTAAGAGTCAAGCATCTCAGATTATATCCTACGGCTCAAAAGCCATAGCTTTTACTGAGTATGGGCCTTATTGGCGCAGCGTGCGGAAACTGTGTACTTTGCAACTTCTTACCTTGTCGAAGGTTGAGCTCTTTGCTCCTATTAGGAGAGAGGAACTGTGTCGAGTGGTGAAGTCGGTGGAGAAAGCCGCAGCCGTAGGTGAGGTTGTGAACATCAGCGAGGTTGTGGAGAATCTTATAGAAGATATAGTTTATAAGATGATACTTGGTAGAAGTAAGTATGACCAATTTGACTTGAAGAGGCTCGTTCAAGAAGGTACCAGACTCGTCGGAGCTTTCAATCTAGCAGATTATGTGCCTTGCCTAGGTGTATTTGACTTTCAGGTACAAAATTACTTTTTTTTTTTTTTTCTTCGTGCGTGTTATTAATTTTGCTTGCAATCTATTCTCCCTTCTTTTTTAATTTAAGATTATTAATTAATATTGTTATCATGTCATGGTGACAAATAAATGCCTTTATTTCAAAATTTATTTATAAAAAAAATTGATTAAAGGAATAATTTTATTATATTATAAATATTTTTTGTTTAAACAAGTTTGTCTCTCTAAAAATATTCTCCTTCTATCTTATGTGTATGATTCTTTGGTTAATTTGTAAAAAATATTTGTCATTTTAAAATCTCAAAATAACACTATTTTTTTTTTTCAAGAATATCCACATGTGTTGGTATTCATTTCATCACTTGAATAGATTCATAATTATATTCTAATTCTCTTAATAAGAAAGTTTTAGTTAAAGAAAATCATTTTACCTGTATAATTAATATTTTTTAAAAATATATATTATTTTAAGAAAATGTTTGGTATATAAATTTTTTATTCTTAAAATATATATTTTTGGTAAGCATGTTTCTTAAAAATTATAATTGCTGAAAAAATTATAAATATGTTTAATATATTTAAAAAATTATAAAAAATATATATGATTAAATTTTTATATTTTATGAAAAAATTAGATTGACATCTATTTTCTTAAAAATATTTTGATAAAAAATATAATTAAAAATATTCATAAAAATATTTCTTAAAGCATTCATAACAAATATAAAACCAACGTTCATAGCAAAGATAACTATTAAACAATCCATAATTAGCAAATAAATATGTTTCCTTGACTTAAAATTACATTGACTTGTTCCTAGACTTCAAAAAAATCTGTTTAGATTACCACAATGGTTAGATTGTATGGTTGAGCTGAATGATATAAATGGGTCCCGATATAAATGATATAAACGGATTCTTCCGATATAAACTGTGCAACTAAATTTCAAGCATGATATTTCTAAAAATGTATTTTTAAATTAAATTTTTTAACAATATATATATTTTTTACGATTCTCATACGCATAATTGAATCAAACCAAATTAAACTACTTACAACTTCATATATTTTTAATTTTGTATTACTAAATTATTATTCTTTCAGTTAACACTTGTTACTAATAAAAAAATTGATTTCTTAAATTTTTATTATATATTTTGTACTGTGTATTTTATTTTACTTTGTTAATATGTTGGAATAAAATTTTTTAAAACTTGATTAGATTTACTTGTAATGTTTAAATTTATACATTTTATTGTTGTTATATTTTTTGAATTATTTTTTAACATAAAATTTTTATATTTATCTAAATTATGTTGAAACATATTAAGCATAAATTCTATTACTTCTTTATATTTAATCAATGCTGGTTTTAAATTTTTTTAAATTTATTATTTTACTTATTTATTTATTTTTATTATTAGATTTCTCTTAAATAAAATTAAAAAATCAAACCAACCTAATGTGGAGATCCTTGTTGAAAACTGAAAAGTAAATTGCAGAATATGCATGCCCAAACAGAAAAGTAACGTGTTAACTTGGTACTTTGCCAAAGATTAACGTTATTAATTTAAGGTTTATAAGATTAGAAAATAAAGAAGACATTATTAATTCCAACTACAAACTTGGAACACGGGCTCTTAATGCTTGCACAGTACTTTTTATTGCTCCAACAAGAAAGAGTAATACGACAGCCTTCCAAATCTTTGAGGCACAGCAGAAATCACCACAGTTCACTTGTGTTCTCAATTTTGGCTTACTTGATACTCAGTTAGTTTTTACTGAAGTTATTAATTGAACACCTTTGGCCGAAGATTAACGCTATTAATTTAATTTAACTCTTCATTTGTGTTTCAATTTTCATATACTTTATTTAGTAGTTCCTATATTAGGTTACGTGCTAATAAAACTGATGTACTAATTAACGTCATTAATTTAACTTATTTTTTCTAGGGATTAACACGGGGTTGCAAAAAAACCATTGAAGCAGTAGATGAGGTGCTGGAGCAGATAATAAAAGAGCATGAACAAGCTGCTGATGAAGGCAAAAGGCATCATAAAGATTTCGTAGACATCCTGCTCTCAACGATGCACCAAACCATGGATCCCCAAAGTGAGCAAGACATTGTCATTGACCGAACTAACATGAAAGCAATTTTACTAGATATGATTGTGGGGGCAATTGAAACATCTGCAACCGTCATTGAATGGGCATTATCAGAACTTTTGAGGCATCCAAGGGTGATGAAAGTGCTTCAAGACGAGATAGAGAATGAAGTAGGAATTGGAAGAATGGTGGAAGAAAAGGATCTGATGAAATTGAATTATTTGAATATGGTGGTGGATGAGACTTTAAGATTATATCCTGTTGCACCTTTAGTTGTCCCTAGGGAAGGTAGAGAGAGCATTACAATTAACGGTTATTATATAAAGAAAAAGACACGAGTGATAATAAATGCTTGGGCAATTGGACGGGATCATAATGTGTGGTCGAATAATGCTGAAACGTTTTATCCAGAAAGATTTATGAATAGAAAAATAAATCGTCAAGGAGACTTTGAATTTATACCATTTGGTTCTGGTCGCAGAGGTTGTCCTGGGATTCAAATGGGTTTGGTTATGGTTAGACTGGTTGTAGCTCAATTGGTGCATTGCTTTCATTGGGAACTTCCATCTAATGTCACCGCTGCCAACTTGAATATGGAAGAGAAATTTGGCCTCTCAATACCAAGGGCAGAACAGTTGCAGGCAATTCCAACCTATCGTTTATCTAGTGATGCTAAGCATCAATTGGTAAGTCTATGAAAGCCAAAATAATGTTTATGGACAATTTAGGAAACATTGTACAAAGATGGTTTAATTTTCCAGTGCATTTCAGCAGAATGACATTGTTGGTAATGTTCAGGCCAGAGGTTTAATTTTCTTAATTTATTCTTAAGGGTTTTATCTTTCTGCTGGATCCTAGTTATCATAAATCTTAATAACAATTTTTTATATCTCTTTTTATTATATTACGTTTTTTTATCTAATTTGATCCTGACTTTATGAAAAATCCAAACTCAAATAAAGGCTATGTTCTCTGTAAAATTCAAATCTTTCGGCCATGCCTGAGTGAAGCTCGCGGAGCAGTTGAGAATTGAGATGCATATAGTAAGGGTGAAAGGGACATATAACATCATTATTTATTAGAGGCCTACGTTTTGTCGTGATAAGAAATAGCGTTCACCCAAAGTGGCGGCTTTGCGACCAAATGAAATTGTAAGGGGCGTCAAAAAGTTCCGTTCTGATGAATGAAACGGTGCAATGTGCTTAAGAAAAAAAAATCAGAAGCAGAAGCTACCATTTTTCACTTGATCCTACGATCAACCAATGTTTCTTTCGATTCCCCTTCTTCTCCTCTTCACATTCATTTTTATTCTGTCAGCCATCTTATTATCGCGTCCAAAACAGAGAAAAGATGATGGAAGATACCCCCCCCCGGTCCACCGGGCATTCCGGTTATCGGTAACCTCCACATGATGGGAAAGCTCCCACACCTCACCCTTCAAGCCTCAGCTGTTTAGGGTGTAGTAAAGATGATGAGCTTGATTTGAAAAAGTTTATTCAAAAAGGGATGAACCTTTCTGGAGCGTTTAATCTAGCAGATTATGGTACTCAAACACGCTTCCTTATATAAATTTAACTGCTCCTCTCATAATCTCTTTCTTTCTTACCTTTCTGCTCCGACTATGATGTGGTAGTAGCAAGTCCTCCCAATCAAGTGTGAATTTTGTAAAGGATAAAACTTTAGTGCCTAAATAAATACCATTTTCGTACTGTTTTCAAATTAGAATTGAACTTTTACTTTAGTAATTGATCCGGATCTTATTGTATCAGCTATCACAATGAAATTTTAAATTTGATTGCAAAAATAGCCTTCAAAGGACCTACAAAATTGTTCTTAAGTTTGGTTCTTTTATTATTTCTCCTATATCACGAAACTAAGTTCAAAATGATTTTTCATCGTGTTTGTTATTGGAAATTTCTCATTTCTACTTTTTAGGCGCCAGAAATAATATTTTTATAAAAAATTACAAAATATATTTGATTATTATTCAACTAAGCTTCTTTTAGCATTTAGCGTTAGAATTTTTTTAATGTTAACTAAACTACTTTTCTAAAACTCCCATGAACAAGATTTCCAAAAAAATATATAAAATATTTTGTTATTATTCAACTTTTCTATAAATAATATATTTACCATAAATTATTATGATAAAGTTTAGTGATTTTATATTCAATTATTACAAAAAAAAATATTCTTAAGCTGAAATTGAGAACATTTTATTTTTCATAAATTAACATTCTTAAGAGTCTTTCATTTCCAAGAAATATTTTTATTCTCTTCTATTAAACATAAAAAAAAATTCCTATATTGCTTTTTTAGAAATGTAAATAAATTAATTTGTTGTACCAAATATCACCTTAATCTTAATGAACTACAGTGAAAGAATATTCAAATCCCATTTTCACTATCCCTAAAAAATTATGGGGGACATTTTGATTTAAAAAAAAAAAGGTTTCTCAAGATTACAAACGTGAGATATTTTAATCCTTTGATTCGTTTGAGTTAACAATTTTAGATATTTGAGCCATTAAAGATTTTGTGAAGGATTAAGCAATCGGTACGCAAATCACCTTTTGCTAACCCTAATTATCTCACACTTGATAGAGTAAGATGCAGGATTTAAGTCAGTTGCTCTTTTTGCAAAGGAACCTCCCCTCCTGAGTTTTATTAGCATGACATTTTAGTGTCATTTTCAATCTCAAGTACGTAATTAAGTTAAGTTAATTAACTTTTGGCATAAGGGATTAAGAAGAAGCTTGAAGAAAATTAGTAAACCGTTGACCAAGTGTTGGAAAAGATAATTAAGGAGCACGAACAGCACGGTTCAGATGTACAAAATGGACAGCACCATAAGGATTTCGTAGACATATTACTCTTGTTGATGCACCAGCCCATGGATCCCAATGATGAACAAAACCATGTCATTGATCGAACTAACAGTAAGGCTATAGTATTAGATATGATTGCTGGGGCATTTGAAACTTCAGCAACTGTTGTGGAGTGGGCTTTATCCGAGCTCCTAAGGCATCCAGGAGTGATGAAAAAGCTTGAAGATGAGTTAGATGATGTGGTTGGAAGGAAGAAACTGGTGGAGGAGAGTGATTTAGCAAAGTTGAGTTACTTGGATATTGTAATAAAAGAGACGTTGAGATTATATCCTCCTGGACCATTGATCCCACGAGAGTTAACAGAGGATGCTGTTGTTCACGGTTATTTAATAGAAAAAAAGACAAGAATCATCATAAATTTATGGGCAATAGGAAGAGATTCCAAGATATGGTCTAATAATGCTGAAGTGTTTTATCCAGAGAGATTCATGAACAGCAATTCAGACTTTGGAGGATATGACTTCCAATTTATACCCTGGGGATGCCCTGGAATACACTCAGGCCTGGCTACGGTTAAACTTCTTGTTGCTCAATTAGTACATTGTTTTAATTGGGAGCTTCCGTGGAATATGACTCAGATGACTTGAACATGAGTGAGAAATTTGGCCTCTCTATGCCAAGGTATCGCCTTCTCAGGGAATGAATGACGAATCCAATTTTTAGTTGAGGTTAATCGCTATAAGATTCCCAAGTATAATTTAATTATACAAGTTTAATTTATATATATATCAATTAAAATTTTTAACATTATTATTAAAAAATTAATAAATTATAATAATATAATAATTCATGATTAAATGATCTAATAAAAAATTAAACATTTAATACATTATAATTAAATTTTTATTATATTATATATATAAGACATGTAATAATATATTATTGTAGCTTACTGATATCAAATTTTTTATGACCACTAATATTCTATACTAAATCTTTGTGATTTTTGTCTCCGCATACATTACTCTTGAGTACGGAAGGGTACATCTTCGTTGTATTCTTGATCAAGATGACTAAACCGATTTTATGTTGACCGAGAATAAATGTATTTAACTAGTTTCCCCCATACTTCATATGTACACTTTTAAAAGGTGGTTGTAAAAAAAAAAGAAATTTTAATCAAAGAAATATTTGTGTAGATATTTAAAATAAAATGTACATAAATGAGGTGTTTACTATAGTTTTAAAAGTCGTTTGGGCAGTTATTCAGCAAAATTTGAACTCTGCAAAGAAATGCGAGTCCCATAAACTCCCGCAGCACCAAATAGGCAAATACCAAAGGGGAGGGGGCGAAGTTAGCAGGCTTGCATTGCATAAGGCATAGTTTAGAACCAGCAATGCAGCTTCTCCTTTAGGACCTGTGCCTCTGCATGGTAATGAGCAAGTCCATATTTCAGTCCTTGAATTTCAGGTAGTTACATAACCTTGTGAAAAATCCAGAAGATGTTACTGGTGCTTGTTGCTCAATGGGGTCCGAAAAATTTGCTTTTTCACCTAATTCTTCAAATGAATCTACTAGGTTTTGAAGCCTTGCCACAAATTCAATCAGAAGCGATGTAAATGTTGTTAGAGATAGTGAACTAGCACTTTCATAAGTTTTTGATTCTTTATCCTCTCTTGCCACCGCATTTGAGTTATGGTAAATATGAGCAGGCCAAGATATCTGTTTCCTGAACATGTTTTCAGATTCAGGCACTGCAGGGTTATCACTTACAGTTAAATTACCATCCCAACCTTTTGGAACTTCAACTGTTCTGAGATCAAGTATTGCTTCACTAAGAGACTTGTGCTCAAGAAATTTTCTTTCTTCATCCATGTCAAAAAGGCCTTGTTGAGGTTCACCCTCCTCTCTTGGCCGGTTTCCAATTTCCCAGCTTTCTGAATTCACAAGAAGGTAAGATTTTTTATCTATCTTCTGTTGCAATGCTTCTGCTGCTTCATGTACTTCATACAACAAATCTCCCCGGCCTAGTTTCTCCATCCTTTTAACTTTGTTTCCAATTTCACGCAACACTTTTGCCCCTTCAGAACCTACCCTCTGAAGCTCACTCCGGAAAACTTGTCTCTTCTCAGCTGGGGCCTATGTATCAAATTGGAAGTTTAGTACACACACGTATAAAAAATAATTCAGGAGGGAAGAAAAAACGAATAGACAATGGACAACTTTTAAAATGAAAAATAAAAACTGCTGTCTAGGTGACCCACAAATATATTTGACAATTGGAAACCTTCTCTATTTGGAAAGAAAAACTGTGCATTTGAAATCCATGATCATTGATCAAGTACATATACACTGAGGTTAATTTGCGGTTAAAAAAAGGTGAAACAAACATCCAGTTATGCTATAAAGATTGTTTCGCTACAGATAGACAAATGGATCGCCATGATAAAAGTTCATTTAAGCAATGACATGTCTCAATCAGTGGGATGATGAGAGGCCGTAGCACACAAGGAATTTTCGGGATTATTAATGAATAAGAAGATTAAGCATTTATGTTTTGATGCTGAATAAGAATATAGGTTTAACGCATAAACATAATTCTAAATCACTGTCATAAACAGTAAACATTTATAATCAGGACCCCTAACAGCATCAACTGACAAAAGCAAGGGATATTAAATTAAAGAAATTTGATAAGAATAATAAAGAAAATACATGTCTTTCTGGTGCTAGCTAAGTGAAAGATGGAAGAAGAATGAGAAATATGTCAAAAATAAATCTTGTCTGACGTCCCTGTGTCCCCCTCTCTTCCATGTCATGAAGTATCATTTCTTGTTTAGCTAAGACATCCTATGGTCTCCCGTTGAAACTCTAACTAAATATTAAACTCTTGTAGCCCTCAATAAATATAATTTATATAATCCAAATAAATCAGAAGACGTAAAGTCATAAATTAAGAGAATGAGACAAAAGAAATCTATGTTAAAATACTTTTTGGTCTTTATACGTCACACTTATTTTCAATTTGGTCCCTTTCACAAAAATTGTTTTCCATTTAGTCTCTATAAGCACACTTCTTTTGAATTTAATCTTTCATCATCTGTGATTATTACAGTACTGTCCATTTAGTCTCTGTCACTAACAGAGACACAAAACATTAGATTTTTGTTGCCCATGTGGGACAATTATTTTCAATTTAGTTTTACTTGCAGTAACTCCCTGTCAATTTGACAGACCTATAATGACAATAGACAGCCAGAATGTCATTGAAAAGGATTATATACTTAAAAGGAATTAAATACAACCTGAAATAGGAACTAAAAATATATTTTATTAACCAAATTTCTGAAATGACAGATCACCACTTAGTAAGTCACTTCCTAAAATAATTTTTTTTTTTTAAAAAAAAGCAGATTCAGAATACTACTCAATACTTATCGTAATGAAACAAAAAAAAAAGTTAATTTTGGAGGTTTTCTACTGGGTAGTGGGAACTAACAACCATCGCACAAAAGTACCTGTATTTCAGAAAGTATGCATCCATGCATAGCCATGACCATAAATGCGCAATGCCTCAGTGTCCCACTTAATTTCACATAATTCTTCCATGGATATTTAAGCATTTTGTAATGTCCATGTGGCGGTTCCCAAACAGCAAATCCCATCTTCAATCACTAGCACGAGACAATGAGTCAAAATGATGATAAACATGTACTCATAAAATAGACAGAAAACTGAAGGAGACAGTACCAATGAATCCTCTTTGCTTGTAGATTCAACCACTGATCTGTAACCACTGTAAACGGGGTCATCAGCAGCTTGGTAAGTAAGAATTTTAGATGGCACCTTCTTATATTCAACACAATTAAGGTAGTGATTGACAACACCTGAAAAAAAGAAGCTCAGCAGAGTTATTCAATCAAGGAAACAAGATTGAGAAGCAGTAAACTAGATGGTAACTGCATATTAAATGTGATGATGAAGAAAATATTGTACAATACCTTCCAAGGATGTTGCAACACCCATGAAATTCTTTGTCACAAGATTATGCAGATCCTCACCAGCCCAGATTGGGTATATACAGATATTTATTCCCAAAGATACAGCTGCACCAAGTGCAATGAGAAAAAATCTATTGATAGCTGTATCCAAAAAGTGCCCTGTTCTATATCCAGATACAGTAACGAAGCAATACGTGATCAAGAACACACGGAACCCATATTCATAAGGCTTCATAGTTGGGTATAGCTTTGCATAGGTGGCACAAGATCCTATGAATCACAGATTTTGCCAGAAAACCAGGCATAAGTCAGAAACACACACGTGGATATAATAAATTAAATCTGGTTTTACTATCCATTGTACCAAGACGTTTTTTAATTAGAAATCACAGTGAAAGTAGACCTGTATGGTTAAATGTTACATTTTCTGTAATAAATTTTTGTAAACAAGAATGGAAGTGATTGTGAAACCTGACCTACAATGAAGATACTAATAATAATTATAAGTTCCTCCCATTCTCCAGCCAATGCTGATAACTCAGCCATCCCCAGAGCAATTCCTCCAGCGGATAAGGTCCCCAATCCTCTGTTAAACCCCTTGCTCAGAGTTGCCCCTGCATTTAGTGCATTGTGTTTTATCATAATTTAACATGAATTTAAGTGATACATACATAACAATAACATATGCCCACTATAAAGGATTCCTCGCATGAAATGAAGCGATGGATATAACATGAATATAACCAATCGAAAAAAGAAAGAAAAAAAAATAAGCAATGGGAGCTATTGAATCCAAGGACCCAAAGGAAGAGAGTTAAGACTTCAACACTGGCCCGCTTGGTCAAATATTTAATTAGTTGTCTTCTCACTATCCCTATATAATTAGTTGTCTTCTCACTGTCCCTTTAACCGAGCCCCCATCAAATAACGTACTTATATTTCTATAAAATAATGCTTCACAACACAGTACTCTTTCCAAATCAAGTAAAGGAGGATCAGCATCTACTATAATATTTCTGACAAAAAAAATTAAAAATAATTGCATAAATGCAAATGTTTGATTTACAGTTGCATGTTGGTGTGCAAACAACCCTGTTGAAATAGCAGGACAGGAGAAAAAACCGGTTTCCTCTAAATTCATACACCTCGAACAAATCCTTAATCTTAAAGAAATGAATAAGACGTACCATGAATTCATTCATGATTTAAAAAATTGAAGGTGTTGGGTAGTTGAAAAAAGGAATGAATATGACTATTGAACACAGGTGTCCCACCAGTGAAAAATATGGTTTGGAAGAAAATTGATTAATATTATTACGGTTATGGGACGTACCTATACTGAATTCAAAGACAACGACCACAGTTAGAATAGCCCAAACGGAGTAGCGACTCATATCCTTGAAGGGTTCTTTGATGAAAATCAAAAGAGAGATAAGGGTCAAAGCAAGACCCATTTTTGCGGCGAAGATAATCTTCCTTGGATCAGAGCGACCCATGTCCCATGCCTTCCCAAAAACACGGTGCAGCGTATTCCACCACCTCACCACCAAGGATGACTCTTCCTCTCGCATATGCGTTCCTATATGAGAATAACTCAGCAACCTCTCCTTCTTCTCCGCAAAACCGTGACGGAAGGACCCCGATTTCGCCAATTTGGGAACCATCTCTTTCTCCTAAGCTCAACAGAAATAAAGATTTGATTAAATGCAAATATATTAATTAATTATTGTTGTATCGATATTTGAGTTGAGTTGAGTTCACAGTAAACACGTGAAGAGGGCGTGGTGTGTGGTAGGGTAAAGAAAGTTTGGTATGAATAGATTAGATATATAGAAATTAAAGGTTGGGGATGATGACTCAGTATTCAGGAACGGTGGCTCGTGATGGGTATAGCGTCGTATTGCATTATTTGCATCCGCACAAAAAAATTGTTTAGCTTTATCTTATCGTCGTTTTGTTTTGGTTATGGAAGAATACAAAAGCAGTGAGAGTTACGACGAGTTGGTGAAGCAGATATATGACGTCATGTGAAAGAAGGAACCAGAATCGGATCCATAGTCTGCCATCTTTTTCTTTTACAATTCAACACGTCATAACCATTAACTTAACTCACCTTCCCTTTTAACAGTTTTCAATGTATTGGGAATTCCCCTACCTTTTTTTTCTCTCTTTCTTTAAGAACAGGATAACTATTCTCTGTTCACTATATTTCATGTTTCAGGTAATAGAATATAACGGAACCCAATAAAATTATATGTATACTTCGCATTTATGTTTCGGATGTTTAAGATCAATTCACAAGGAAGAAATTAGGCAAGAATGAATGATACTATTTTTTGTTATATGTTTGAATTAAAAATTTAAGAAAATATGATTTTTGGGATGTGTTTTATGAGAAAACAAAACTCCTCCTTGTTCATGGAATGGGAGGAGAAGGATTTTTTAATTTTTACATTATTAACTATTTTTATATTAAATATTATAAATAGTTTTATACTAATAAAAAAATATTTTTTATAAATTTGTATAATTCTTTCTGTTAACATAACAATTTTTTAAAATACACTTATTTTTTATTTAAATAAGACAATATTTTTTTAACTTTATATGTCTAACGTATGTTTTTTCTCCTAACCATATTATTAATGTTTGTTATTATATAATATTTAACTACGTATATTATTTTATAAATATTATCATATAATAATGTTAAAAATGCTTAATATAATAAAACTAATATTTTATAAATTATATTTATGAAAATATAATTGTGACATATTTCGTAAACTATATTTTACAAATATATGTTATATTTTTTTTCAAATTATATAAATAAAAATACATATAAATTAAATTAAATAGAATTATAATAATTAACTATTTTTAAAAAAAATTATTGAATTAGTTTTTCTATTCATTGCTTGCATCCATCGTTATGTTAATAAATAAAACATCAAATTTAACATCATAAGAAATATTCAGTATATGATTAAGAAAATTCAATATATAATATGCAATGAAAAAATTATTAAATATATAAATTTTATTGCCTTCTAATTTGGAAGTTGAAGCATGAATGAATATGGCTAAAACAAAATCTCGAGAAATTTAAATATAGGAATTAATAAATAGTGATAATTTTATTAATAAAATATTCTATTCATTCCAAAAAGAAACACTAACACACAAAATTTTCAAGTGTTAGAACTATTTTAAAATTAAATTGTTAATATAGATTTTAATGATCTATACTAATAATTAATGATGTATTGTACTAATATCTAATTATTATACTATATAGTAATATTTTATATTAATAAAATTATTTATTGATTTAAGATGTTTTATTGTTAGTATAAATTCATAATATTTATACTAATAATTTTATATTTTTAGAAAAAATACATACCAAAATTTTTTAATATAATATTAAAATGTTAGTAACTGGTAATTTTTTGTAATGATTTTATTCCACCTCTCAGAACTTACAACGTCAATTTTTTTAATTTTATATGTCATTCCATTTCATATTTTAAATGTATCAAACATTAAATAGAATTTCATATGTTAAATACTGTGATGCTCTAATAATTAAGGTTCATTTCATGAGTATAATATGATAGAAAATAATTTATTTTATTCTATATTGTACATTGATGATAAATTTAATATTATTTTATTTTATTTTTATTATAATTTAAGATAATGTAAATAACAATAAATATTATATAAATTATACTTAAATAATAAAATTATATTTTTATTAAAATTAATATAATTTTATTATAAATATATCTTAATTTATTATTGTAAATTTTCTATAAAATAATTTAAAATATTAAAAATCATGGTATTCTATTTTTTTAAGATAAGAAAGAAGAAAAAAAAATAAAAAAATACTAAATTAAATAATAATAATCATCATAATAAAAGAAGAAAAAAGTTAAAAGTTTATCAAAATTTAGAAAAAAAAGTTAATAAACAACCTATAAAAAATTTTCGAAACAAAAGGATGTTTAGAAATAGAGAATTTGTCAATAATAATATATCAATACAAATAATAATAATATTATTATAGTTATTATTAATATTAATAATAATACTATTATAATTAGTAGGATAATTATTAGTATATTATTATTATATTAATACTATTATTAACATTAATATTATTATTAGTAAAACAATTAATTATTATGAGCGATTATATGATCATAAATGTCATGTATTACATATTTTTATATTTTTTATATATCCTTTTATTATTTTATAAATTAAATAATAAATAAAGAATGCATATATTTAATATTTAAAAATAAAAAATATATTATTTTATTTTTAATTATTAGAATAAATTATAATATAAATATGATAGAAATATTTACAACTATTTCCCTAAAATAGCAACTTCCTATATTTTTAATTTGTTTTTGTTAATGATGTCTTAAAAATACTATAAAATCTATACATCATAAATTTATAATTTTAATTATAATTTTTTTTAAGTTTGTTATTATATATTTCTGGATAGATATTAAAAAAAAACTGAGTTTTTAGTTTAATGCCATATGATGTGTGTTTTGTGATGGCCCTTAGGTCAGGCACGAGCTGACTTTACATACATTTAAAGCATTATAAAAATGAATTTAAAATGTTTAGGTATTTAAGTGCAATCGGCATCCCCATTTACGAACAGTGGAATACCAAAACCTGCAAGACTGCAATTAGCTGCTAAACCTGCCACGCACAGTAATATCTGGTAGAACTTTTGGGGGCTCGCGAATTGCCTATATATATATATATATACAATACAATGGGTAATATATTATATATCTTCTTTGTCACTGTTTCATAAATTCATCTCTTGCTATGTCCTATACCTATCAACTTATCAAATATAGTGAAGCCGTGAACTGTGAAGCACTTCAAAACTCAACACTTCCTTTATTTTTAAATAATTTATACAGTACTCATCCAAGCTCAGGGATCTCTTCAGTTAATTGACATATATATACATATATAGAGAGAGAGAGAAATGGAGGGAAAAAATCAGAAGAAAAATAAAAAGTATAATTTGAAAACAATTTATTTTATAATATTTATTTCAAATAATAAAATAAAATTATGCATTTTTAATTTAAATAAAATTTTAATTTAAATAAATTTTTAATAATAGTTTTAAGTGAAAATTAAAAATAAATCGATCAATTAAAATGTCTTATATTGTTAAAATGAAACTAAAAAGTTGCAGATATTCCTCACCCATTAATAAGAAATCTTTAAGTGAAAAATATAATTTAAAAAATAAAAAAGAAATTTTGATTGTTTCCATTAATTTTAAATATTTAAATTAAAATTACAAAAGTAGCCCAAATTTGGGCCTCAAAAAAATCTTAAACTGCTTTATTTTTATATATATAAATAAGTATATTAGAGGAAACATTTTACCATTTGACAATATCTGTATTTTTTTTTATTTGTTTATTTTTATGTTTTTAAAAAAAATATAAAGTGATAATTATTAATTATATAATTAATAATATTTCATTGTTATATTATATATTATTAATATATATTAATCTATAATTATTAGAATTATCGATATATAATTCTATTAATCTATCAATCTATTACGTAAATTAATAAATAAAATTTATATATAAAAATGGTAAATATTACTTGTTTGTAAATGGTAATTTTTTTGTATTATAAAAAAAATTGAATGTATAATGCGTCTTATTATGCTTTGTATTATGTTCATTAATTAATCATTCTATTGGATTTGCGAATGAAAAGGGTGTTATACATTGGTAATGGTTAAATATTATGTACTGGATTCTAATGTTAATGTTTATTTTATTTACTCACTTGATTTTGTAAAAGCTTAGATGAACTGGATTTTGAAAATTTATTAAAATAGGAAATGTTTTAAAGTTGAAAAATATGTTAAAAAAATAATTCATAGTTCATGTGAATTAATCTTTTACTTTCTATCTTACAAATTTTTTAATTAAATAAATTGCGAGAAGTGGCTATTACAAAATATCTCATCAAAATTTGTATTACTCTCTTCTTTCATGTGTAAGCTGTTTGAAATCAACAATGTGTAACCCAAAAAAACAAAAATACTAACATTGGTAGACAAGATGACATTGAAATTTAATGCTTGATTGGTTGAGATTATTTTTAAAAATTATTACTATTTTGAAAAAAATAAAAATACTTATTTCTCGACTTACTTATACTGTTAATTAATTAATTTTTTATTAGTGTAAGTGTGTACTTGCGAAGGAATTATTGCGCCCACTCCAAGATAAGAAGTTGAAAGACCAGCTCTTACAGCAACTTGGGCTCGATTGAACCATTACAATATACAGAAAAGTAGTTTACATCTCTAATCTTTTATTTTCTTTATAAATTTTCTTAACCGTTGATCATGAAATGTAAAAGATACAAGTTAATGTGTGTATTTATGTTGATGTTTTCCGCAGCAACTTTATAATTAACAAGCGGCTCCATCATCACAATTCATAACACATATGCCTTCAAAGGGAAACTCAACTCAATAAACCCATTTCCGATGACTTGACTAATTTTACTCAAGAAAAATGATAGAACTATTGTTATAAGGAAAATGTTGGGTAGATAAATGGACTGATATGGTGTGCTGTTATTTTTATGTAAGTGATTTTTCTCTAAAAAAACTCTTTCAATTTAGTTGATTAACTTAATAATAAAAATATTTTAAAAACAATTACTTATATAAGAATAACAATAGATATTTAAAAGTTAATTAAAATAGTCATTTTCGACACGGATGTTTGTATTTTGAGAAAGATTGACAGTAAAAAGAGAAAAAATGATAAATATAATGAGAAATGTTAGAATAAACATTGATATTTTTAAAGAGTAAAAAACTATAACTCTTCTATAAATTTTTCTTTCGTACAATTTGTCAGCCTCTTCCATGTCGAGGTGTTACTGGAAGGTTTGGTCAATTCATAGTTCCATACTTTAGATTTTGTTTATCTTTCATTTGTACATGTAGAAGCATATGGTCAAGAATTTGAACATTTAGAACATGTAGGTTTCTGTTTTCCGTTTCTATCTACTAGTCAACCTTCATGTTCGTATGAGCTTATTCCTCTATACTGTCCCCAATTTTCTTCACGCTGGAGTTAAAGCAAAGGATTCATACCAACTAGAACGTTTACCATGCATTTATTAACATCAAACGACTAAAGGGACTTAAAAGGAAAAGAACAGACAACAACAAAGTTGTTTTTGCTTCTTTTCTTTTTTTTGGTGATTAGTAATAGAAGAGTTATGATTTGCTTAAACATGTCGAAAACATTTTAATCTGCATTATCTTAAAAGTGGAATTTATCTCATACAAAATAATGATTCGTTTTAGAGAGACGTTGATCAAGATAAAGTGTTGGTTATAACTGTGTATTATTTAAATTTGATCCTTATTGTTTCAATTTATGATTATAACTAGTCACTTTTCTTTCTGAAGTAAAACCAGATTCAAGATAATTTAGTAGATTGGTTTGTCATATTGTCAAGCACGCCACATTTGTCGGTTAAATCTTGTTCTCGAGTAATCTAAGGAGTTCTTGAACAGTTGTTTTACCAAACAAGAAATTTCATACCTCCAATTCATGTGTGTGTACGTAATTCAATAGCTACAATTCAAGTTGAACCAAAATTCAAATGTTACAGAACAAAAGTTGTGCACGTCAATTATGGATCACACATGGTGATGACCAAAATAATATAACATACAAATCCTCTCAAGTCAGTCCAAACATGTACAGGTAACACTGTAGTTGGCGTCTATGAATCTATGATTCAGCACAAAGCATGACCAAATATTTAAGCTCCCAGATTATTTTTTAAGTATGCACGAGCCTATATCTTTTACAAGCTTCATTATCGCATTAACTTTAATAAATACTAAGAGCTAGAGTTTTAGGTAACGTTAAACTAGCTCCTAAATAAGTTACTTTTGAAAAACTTGCAACATATCTCAACTCTGCCGTTACTATCATTCTTTAATTATCTCAATTGCAACGTCTTGTGTCATAGTTCATAAAGAAAGACACTAAATAGTCAACAAGGTTATTAAGGGGAAAGGGAAGAAAATAGTGATTTCGTTGAGTTGCCCGTCTAATAATTTCAATGGTTATATATTTTTTTTAATAAAAACAATATATTGTAATTTGAAGACTTCTATAAATTTGTTGCACCTTATTTTAGAATATTTTTGTTATTCCATTAATATATGTTATTGGTCTAAAAAAAAAGATTGAGATTGATTGAAGTTGAATGAATTGATCAAAATTTTAAACCATGAATTAGTTTAGGGTCTTGGATCGACTGAATGATCAACGAAGTCTAATCTGGCATATCTAAATGGCTCTTTCTACTTTTATGTAACAATTATTCCAGTGTATATCGATTCTCACAGCCATCACCATGCAGAAGCACAACCACAATAACCCTGGATAACTTCATAGAAAAAAAATAAAGATGATAACTGGTAACTTGAGCTTACCCTCACAATCATGAAAACAATCAAAGAGGAGAGAGACAGCGACAGAAGCAGAAACAGAGAAGTTTCAGAATCCAATATAACATGAATGAGAAACGAAAAAGTGGATTTTGTAGAGCAACAACGTGGTGTTTTATACAATAATGATTCTCTTTTCATTTGAAGAATTAGATTCAACTTGTAAAGGAGATAAATATGGAGGGCAGGGCTCACATTATTCTTGGCTTCTTATCCCACTTTATGTAATTGCCACGTACCAAGAGAAGAGCATACTTTCTTTATGGAAAAAGCATCTCTTCTTTAAACTGGTCACATTTTTCCCGTTATGCTGTGACTTTGATCATGCATTTATCCTCATTTGCTAAATCTCAAGAATATTGACTAGCCTTCTACTAATTTAGAGTATGAAGAAAACAAAAATACAGAATATATGCGGATTTAATGAAACCAAATAACTTTAAACTAAGCAGATGCTAACCTATATTCCCTAAATTATTTTCCTTTCAGCATTGAAATAAAGTAATGTATGTGACCAGTCAAAGAAATTGATTGATTAGATGAAGCAGTAAATATGATACTTATACTTAAATCATGGAGCTTTCTCCTCAATAAAAAGCATAAATTGCTAGACTCATCCACGGAAGGAAGCATTGTTTTGGTTCTAAATTCAAAATTGTAAAATAAAAAAATATTACAACCCGCCAACACATGCTGCCAGCATCTGCAAAATTGGCTTCCACCTGCAGGCTAGTATCTTCAGCAACTGTGCTATTACTATATAGCCCTCTTTATTTCGCCTGAAGATTCCCAAGTCCTCCCAACTTTGTAAAAGGTAAAAGAATTTTTTAAAGAAAAAAAAAAAAGTAGAAGTGAATTTGAGTACAACTCGTATCTTTTTTTTTTCCTTTTGTGATGAGAATGAATTTCCCATGTGAAAATTTTATATGTAAAAATTGTGTCTATCAGAGTTAGGCCTTTTGGGGCTCTTAGTTTCCATCTTTATGTAAGCTCCTCACATGGCAGATACGAAAGTTTACAACTAGTCCTCTTCTCCAACGTGCCTCCACAGAGACCGAAATGTTAAAAACTTTAGCATCATAAAAAAGATAGTGAAAAAAAAATCGAAAAAAAAAAATTACACACAGATTTTTAGTTTTGGCTTTTAGAGCATAACCCGTCAGCATCTCCAATCGACGGAAATTGTTCCTGCATGCATCCCTTGGGAAATGAGCAAACTACCTTTAAAAATAAATTTTTGAAATTTATTTTTATAAACTCAATTCTAAAAATATATTTTCAGAAATAATAACATTTTGAAAATATAGGTTGGAAATGCATTAATAATTTTTTGAAATTTTTTTTTTATAAATAAAATTTTACAACATTATTTTCGAAATTTTATTAATAATTTTTCGAAAATAAATTTCTGAAACAGTAAAGAAAGAAAAACACTGCGTTATGCCGATATGAATATTTTCTGTATTATATATTTTTTTTTAGAAAAAGGATGTGAGAAGGAAAAGGTTGTCAAGTTTGGGCCCAACCGAAAACCTATTCGGCCCATTAATTTAACGGGTCAACCCATTTCTTTTCACAGCCCCTGTTCAAGGTACGGAAAATAAATAGAGTATGTCGGTTATCCAAATATTAAACTTACCCTTATATATTATACAGTCAACAACAATTGGCTCTAATAATTGTAATTACCCTTTTATAACTTTTCAATTCTTTCGGTTAGTTTCTTGTTTCAAAATTTCATCCAACTATTAATAAAAATATAAAAAAAGTGATCTATTATTTTAGAATTAAATATATTTTTAATTTTTTTAAAATATTTAAATTTTAGTTTTAATTTTTTAAATTTAAATTTTTTAATTTAAATTATTTATTTTTTAAAATACCTTCGTTATGATCTTTAATATTAACTTAAATTATATTAAATTAAAATAAATTAATTATAATTAAAGGATTATAATCAAAACATTTTATAAAATATTAAAAAAAATTTAATAATAATTAATCTAATTTAATTTAATATAATTTAAATTAATATCAGGATCATAATCATAGTAATTTAAAAATTAAAAAATCTAAACCAATATTTTTAAAATTAAAGAATCAAAATTAAAATTAAAATATTTTAAAAAGATTAAAAATATATTTAATCCATTATTTTATTATGTAAATTCTATAAAAATATATAAAATATTTGAATCAAATAAATTTAATTACAATTATTTTTAAATTTTTACTCAGATATTTAGTATTTTATACAAACTAACATACGTCACATATCAACTTCTGTTTTGTTAATTGTTAGATAAAATTTTGCGGTCAATTAAATAATTTAAACAAATAAAAAATTGAAAAACTAAATATAAATAATTAACACCAAGGATACAAATTATAAATAAATTAAAATATGAAGACGAAAAAAAAAATAAAATGAAACAAAGAGAGGCAGTGCAAATACATAGCAAGAAAAAACAGATAAATTGATTTATTTTGAAATATAACAGTTTTTCTATAAAGATCAGCTCATAATCTCATAACTTAATTTGGTAAATGAAGCTTACAGATTGCCTAACTCAATGCGGAACCTTACCATCAAATTACTTAAACTCTCTTTTGCTTAACCTAGCCATCAAAATATTACTTCAATTTCTTGTTTCTTTTAATTAAGATAGAGACCTGCCATAATTTTATGTTCAACAGTCCTCAGTCCTCGCCACGGTTCGCACTCCGAAAGTTACCCCACAATTAAGACAGAAAAAGATGGTTCAAATTTTTAATTTCGTCTAAACATATATAGTCACTTTCAAATTTATTTGTATCATATAAAATATATTTTTATTAAATATTAAAATCAATGAAAAAATTATGAAGAATAAAAATTAAATTAAAATTATTTGTTATTGTAAAAATAAATCATACGCCAATATCACATAAAACTCGTAAAATATATTTACGTTATTTACTTAACTTAATTTTTGTTATGATATATTAAAAATATAATATTTTATTTCATCATATTTCATTTTTTTATATTCAAAAATATTATAAAAATATAAAAAATATTATCTATTAATTTTAGTAACACTTTAAAAAATATAGTATTTAATCCATATTATAAAATATTATTGGTAACATTTAAAAAATATTATAAAATTATAAAAAAATTACTTATTAATTTTAATAATATTTTAAAAAATATTATATCTGATATATATTGGAAAAAATATAATATGTAGTAATGTTTATGAATTCTGATCTAAAAAAAACAAAGTAAAAGAAAAGAAAATTAATTTAAAACATAAAAAAGAAAAAAATTTAATTTTAATTTTGGAAATTTTTAGATTGTATGAAAAATATATTATTGTCTGTATTTTTATTATATTTAATTTCTTTTCTTTTAAATAAAATATTGATGTTATTGACTTGAAAAATAAATGTTATTAATCTATTCTCTTCTATTTTTATAAGTAAAAGAGGTTGATTTAATTTAATTAAAGTCTTGTGTTTAATTTTTGGATATATAATTATATTTAAAATTAAAAAAAAAATTACCATCTATAATACTCTTGCTTAACTTAAACAATGTTATTTTTAGTAAAAAAAATATATAAATTTAAACAAAAAACAAATATCTTATACTTTTTCATAAGACCTAATATATGGTATCTCCTGCATATTTTTAGTTGACTAGACAGATTATTAATATTAATAATGTAATATATATTAATTAAAATACTAAAAGATATAGCATATCAATAATGAAAGTAATTTTAAACTTTATATGAATTAATGATAAATTTAATACTATTAATTAACTAATTTTTTATAAATTTATAGAGTAATTAAATAAATTTTAAATATAACTGAAGAATGTATCTTTTTTCCAGAATATAAATTTCGCTCTACCACCTCACTTACCCTGCCGCCAACGTACGTTTGGTATTCAATGAGCGTTTAAGTGCATGTTTAGATCTACAAAAATGTTGTCATCACGTATAAATCACATGTTGTTGTTCATTTAATTACTCAACTAAACTATCCCAAAGTTGATGAAGGATTATTCTAACTTAATAATAGACTTTTAATTTAAATTTTAAATACATAATTATGTTAAAAATGACGTAAAATTAATAAAAACATAAGTAAATTATACAAAATTATTTAATAAAAAATAGTTTTTATTAATAATTTCAGCATATTACTTAGTTTTTAACTTCTACATTCTTTTGACTTTTTATAAAGCATTGTTAAATAATTATAATAACAGCCCTACCCCTACGTCTCCCTCTTCCTTTCTTGTCTCTACATTTCGTCTCAGACAGGGAGATATTGAAGATTTTATTCCTTGTGAAACCCATCCAACTTTTTCACTCTCTTATCAATTTAGTTCAATCTAAACAAGGAAACCATTTTGTTGATATTTTATTTTTCTTCTATCCAAACACAATATTAATACAACTTTGTTTAATTTAATGTGAAAAATAAATTTTTATCCTTCTCAATATAAAAAATAAATTTAAGAATACATAGACATTTACAAATTTAGAATATAAATAAAATAATTTTGCTTACAAATAGTTATTAAATTTAATATATGCTTTATGCAATAAATGAATTAATTAATACACTCATTTGGAAAATAAATAATTCACAAGTTTCAAACAAACAACCACCCGTGTACCGTCAATCCACCGAACGAGTAACAAAGAAGGTTGAATCTGCGTTCAATACTGAGACCACATTTGCACTCTGAATGATTTTAACAATGTCAAGATCCACAATATTAAAACATTTATATTTTCAATATAAAGATTAAAGAACAGGTCTCAAGTCAGGGTCTATTTGTTTGTTTCAGTTCAATTAAATAAACCGACACAACAAATCAATAATTCTAGATTTTTCACATCTACCACCTATGTTATCTGTCGTGTCTAAATTCTAGACACATTTACATGCGCAACGAGCCAAACTTTCCGGCAAGCTCGCCGCGCCGGTAATTTCCTACATGGCCTGTAACGACTCCGACCGCCACAAAATATCAGCGGGTAGTTCCGCATAATCAAATAACCCATCTATCGTTACATAACCGCCACCGTTATCTTCCGCATCATACCCCACTAATCCAAATCCATCATAGTTCCGAATATCATCTTCAAAACCCAAGAACCCGGTCAGATCCACTCCTTCGGGTCCGATCCGAACTGAATCATGATATTCTTCAACCTTCCCTGTCTCCTCGCTCGGCGCCACCGTCGGCGGCAAACCTAGTTCGTCATCGGAGGCTTCCAATAGGTACCCTAGGTTTGGCTTGAACTCCCCAACCTCGGGTTCGTGGTTAGGGTTAGGGTTCGGTTCCGGACCCGGGGCAAGTATCTCTTCTTCGAAACTCTTGATGACAGAGTCTAGACCCTGCACCTGCATAATAGGGTCACGCTCCGTCACATTCTCTGCATCATTGAGCATGTTGAAAAGGTCATCTTGGATCTCGGACGAATCCACGACCGGTTCAACTCGCCCGAGTTCAAACCCATCGGATGACTCGCCAGAGTTAACCCGGTTGAGCCGTGACTCGGACGAGTTAGCATCGGAGTCGACTCGGAGATGCTTAGATGACTCGGGCGAGTCCGACTCAGAGTCATCCCGAAATCGCTTCCTCTTGTCGCATTCCCCCATTTTGATGTTGGGTTTTGTTAAAGTCACAGTGCGGTTGTTTGAGAGTTGGAGAGAGTGTAGAGAGAGAAAATGTAAATGTTTGGGTGGAGGGAGAAATAAAGGGTTGAGGGTATATATAATGGTTGGAAAAGTGGGTTAGATAGGGTTACTTTACTTTAATTCATTAACGGCAGATAGAGACAGGCGCGTGCGTAGCAGAAAAAGCCGCATTCTGGTCTATTTTTCTTTTATAGTATATTTATTTATTTCCTGTTTCTGCATTTATAATAAATTAATTGACAATATTAAAATAAGTTTCCTTAATTTTGCGTGTGGGATCCGTTGGTCATTATTGCGGGGCAAGGGTAGAGGATATTTTTTTGTTTCATTTATGGCAGTTTAACTAAATTTGAATGTGGAGTCGAGTCCGTGGGTGCGGACCCACCGACATTGGGGGAATCATGTGGTTTTTTTTATTTTTATTTCTCAATTTTGTTTAAGGTTTTTTCTTTTTTACTTTTGGGGGTTTGGAATTTTGGAGTGGTCCACTCCATGGTCTTGGTCTACCCCACCAGTGGAGGAGCGCTGTTGTTGGATTCTGGGTATTGCTTTCCTTTTTCCTTTTCTAATTTATTATTTTTAGAAAGATTAGACCGAGAATTTTTATTATTATTTTGACAATTTCTTCATGATTTTTCAATCGCGCAAGAAAAGAAGTTTCTAAGTTTTCCAACATACGTCGCTGCGGAATTAGTAGAACAACCTGTATGTTGCCGCCAATTGTCTGGCTTTTCTGTTGAGTCTCATCACGTTGGCGGTTTATCCTTTTTTTTATTTTCTTTTTCTTTTACTATTTTTTTAACATTCAAGATCTTTTTTTAAAAATAAAAAATAAAAAAATAGTGTCTTGTTTCAGCTGGGAACCCTAAACACCTACTTTATTTATCTTCCCCTCTGCTTGAGAAAATAAAAGGTGAAAGTGCCCCATTGTCTTTAAAAAATATTTTTGTTTTAATTTTTATTATAAAACTGTTAGTTTATTTTTTAAAAATTTTGTATAAAAATAATAAAAATGAAAAGATTATTTTTAATTAATTTTTTACTAATTTTAAAAATAAAGAACAAATTATGAACAAAGTAAAGTAGATAGTTCACGAAAAGAATAATTTTAAGAATTATATTCATTAGTAACAAAAAAGGCAATTGTTGAAGAATAAAAAATAGAATACAATTTATTTATTTATTTGTTACGCAATACATTTTATTCTCTTAAGTGGAGTTAATTTTTTAATCAACAGTTACCAAGAATCGATGTACAGTAAAAAATTGAGAATTCAATTATCCCCGATGCAAACGGACCCATGGTACTGACTACTGACGATTGTTTCGCGCCTGTCTGTCTTCCGTGGCTATCAAATTGAAATAAATCAAATATCAATATCAACTATATCACAAAAATATAGTTTTAAATTTAAAATAGATAAACAAACATTCATTTATATTTATATTTATATTTAACGGTTTAAATAAAAAAAAATACTAATTACAGGACTTACACTTCCGTATAGGGGTAGACACTTTAGTTTAATTTTTTTTTTAATTTAAAATTATTTTTAATTTTTAAATTTAAAAATTTTTAAAAATAATTTTTTATTTTAAAAATTTTTATATTTTAAAATTATCAAAAACAAATTAAATTATATATTATATCATTTTATTCTAAATTAAAAAACATAAATAAAAATAATAATTTAAAAATAGAATACATTAAAATAATATAAACATAAATTTTTAAAAAATAATAACAAAAATAATAAAAATAATATTTAAAAAATAAATATAATAGCGTAATCATTATAATATAAAAAATATTATATAATTATATAATTTTATTATTTTATTATTAATATTTTAAATATATTTATAATATTTATTTTATATATAAATAATATATAATTAAGTTATAATTTATATATTAAATAATATTATTTTTGATTATATAAAATTATAAATAAAATTTTAAAATAATAAATAAATTTATTACTATAATTATAGTAATAATAATTATATTAATAATATTTAATATGATAATAATAATAGTTATAATATAAATAAATTATATAATTATATTATTTTATATTTTATATATTACTTGATAATTAATATATAAAATAAAAAATTATATATATTAATATTTTTTATATTATTTAATATTTATTTTATATAAAATAACACATATTATAAAATTTATATGATTTAAAATTATATTATAATTAAATATAATCTTTACATATTAAATAATATTAATAATATAATGATTATATAAAAAATATTATATAATTATATAAATTTTAATTATATATATTCTTTGATTATATAAAAATAAAAAGTTTATAAATAATTATAATATGTTTATATTATTTAGTATTTATTTTAAATTAAAATAATATATATTATAATATTATAAATTTAATATAATTTATATATTAAGTAAAATTATTTATTTTATTTTTAATATAAATAATTCTAAAAAAAATTAAAATTTTTTAAATAATATAAAAATAAAATATAAATTTTTATTATTATAAAAATAATAATAATATTAATGATGATAGTGATAATTATAATAATAATGATAAAAATTATTATCTAATAATAAAATAATTATTTAATGATCATAAAATTTGATAAATTAAAAATAAAAATAATATTTAATAAATTAAATTTTTATTTTAAAATTAAAATTAAATTAAAAATATAGTAAAAATTATTTTTAAATTATTTCTATTAAATATATTTTATTTTTATAATTAATTTAAAAATTGAACATTAAAAACCTGCAATTATTCTGAAGCTTTAGCTATATTTTTCATGGACGCATATTTAAATTTAAAGGTGTGTGACGCAAATATTAGCGTAAGGGCGAATGCTACTGCATTCTGTCAGGATATTGTTAAATTTTTATAATTTGCACTCGTTTTTTAAAATTTTTATAATTTGCACTCGTTTTTTAAAATTTTTAATATATAATTCTATATTAAAAGTTATTATTAGATTAAAAGTTTTATTTAAGTTTTCTTTCGCAAATACTATTAACTTTTAATTTTTTATTAAATTATAAAAATTTATTCATACGAGTTTAATTTAAAATATATTTATTTATATATTATTTTATAACATAATTGCTTTTAAATATGTTAGTTATATTCTATTTATATTTTTATAAAAATATTAAAATATGATCAAATTAACATATTTAAGAAAATATATATACATCAACATATTTTAAAATAAAACATACAAGATGTAACTTTCAAGAATTAAATTATATATTTATTAAAATCATATGATCTTTTAAATTGAAATTTTTGTGGTAATAACTAAAATGAACAACTTTATAAAATTTAGAATCAAACTTATAAATATATACATTATTAGAACTTAAAATCAAAATTATATATTAATTAATATATTATTCATATTTATTAAAATAAAAATCATTGAATTATGTTTTCTTGCTAATTAATTTTACAACTATTTACGACAATTATTCACGTAATATTATCTTTATTTATAATGATAGTGTGTCGAAATTGAATTTATATTCGTATATTTAAAATATATTTATTCTTATTTTTTTATTTATATAAAATTTAAAAATATAATATAATATAATTTTTTTTATAGTTTTAAAATGATATTTTAACTTTTTTATTTATTGCAAATTGGTCATAACTCTGTAAACGTACGTAACGTTGGATTTTTTGTTGATTTTACCTTAATATCATTTCTATGTACCTGATGTAATAGTTAACTATCTTAAGTGGTAAATGAATATTTGAATTAAAAAATTTTAAAATATCAAGGGATCAAAATTATATTAGTATAAAATTATTTTCTTAAACAAGCTTAGATATATAACATGTTTATACGGTATTTGTTGTTAAAAATAATGCAATAAATTCAAAAAAATATCAATAAATAAATAAAATAATTTATCTTTTAATTATGTCAATTAAAGTTGTATTAATAAAATATCACTTATTTATTACATTTTATTTGTTTTGGAACAAAGACATTTTTATCATTATTTTTATTTTATTTATCTCTATAATATAAAGGATCTTACGAATATAATTTTGTTTGATATAACTATATGATAATTTGGTACTTTCGTTTCTTAATTTGTTTTTATACATATTTTTACTATTTATTATACTATATTTTTTTTATAAAAGATGCCATGTAAGCTTATTATATAATCAAATTTGTGCAAAATAATTAAACTTACAAAATTAATAGCTCAACTTTTTCACTGTTACCTTTTTTATCTGTAATATTTTTTTATAACTGATATTGTAAATAATCATTTATTTAGAAAAAAAAAATTTTTTTTTAAAACAAAACATTTCACAAAAATAGATCCTCTACATTTGAAAACATTTGATCGATATATTTTTTTGAAAAGATTCAAGAAATTAATATAAAATATGCAAAACAATAATATAGGTTTTTTTATTATGTCATTTTATTTAATTAAGATATTTATAATCATAGTACAAATTTAAAACACGGGTAAAAAATAAGCTTTTTACATCGGTTGTTATGGACTTTTTACATCGGTTATTTGGACAGTGTTGAAGCGGGCGATATAGAAAATAAGATTTTTTACATCGATTCTGGAACCGATGTAAAAAGTACACTTTCTACATCGTTTGGACTTATAACCGATGTAGAAAGTACTTTCTACATCAGTTAAGATCACAACTGATATAGAAAGTATACTTTTTACATCAGTTATAGGTCCAACCGACGTAAAAAGTTTATTTTTTTAAAATGTTTGTTTTGTTTAGGTATGCTACAGTATTATTTATTCACAGAATCACCAGGCAGATAATACAGAATTCACATAATTTATATATTTAAACTAAATATATCATTATTTATTATCAAATTTTAATTTACAAAGGAAATAACTTCAAATTACGTCAAGCAAGTATTGAAAGTTGAAAAAAAAAATGTCGTAACCAGTCATGTATCTGTTGAAAACAGAGAAAAAATGGTTGAGCGATGACCAAACGGTGTCCTATCGGAGGTACAACGGTATTCGAACGACGGCACAGCATAGTGGTAGCCAAATAAGAAGCTTGAAAATTATACAATACAACCAAAACGAATGTAAATTTCAATTATAATAACAGAATGAGATGCATAAATAACGACAAAGACGACTTCAAACCTTAGGGTGCGCGACGACGACTTCGAACGGAGGAAATGGTTGCAACGGCAACGACAACCACGAACGTAAGAATGGAGTGCAACGACCAACAACAGGGACAGCGGCCAAGACGTAAACGAAAATAAAGAGAATAAGTCGAAACGATAAACTAGGATTTTGGAGAATGAGGTTAAAGACGGCTAGCATCGAAAAATAAGTTATAGGGGAAGACATTTTACATCAGTTGTTTCTTAGAACCGATGTAGAAAGTACTTTGTACGTCGCTTGTTCTGTAACTGATGTAGAAAATTAAAAAAAAAATTCACTTTCTACATCGATTGTTATGTAACCGATGTACAAAGTACTTTTTACATCAGTTGTTTTGTAACTGATGTAGAAAGTTTGAAAAAAAATTCACTTTCTACATCGGTTACAAAACAACCGATGTAGAAAGTATTTTTTATATCGGTTGTTATGTAACCGATGTGGAAAGTACTTTCTACCTCGATTCTTTTCTGAACCGATGTAAAAAGTTTACATTTATTTACAAAAATGACACCGTATTTTTTTTTATATCGGTTTCTAAACAACCGATGTAAACTCCTGTTATAAAAACCTATTTTTGCACCAATGAAATTAATTATCTTAATATTTAGTCCACTTTGCTAAACAGGGCCTGTAAGCTATTGAAGAAGGCCTTTACAGTTTTTATACGGCTGTTACATTGCGAGCTGCAAACTCTAAAGACACTGCGGTGAAGAATATATCAAACTCACGAGCCTATGAGTAATGGGGAGAGGTGAAAGTGTTTGGTTTTTCTTTTTCTTGTATTGAAAACTATTTTTTAAATACATTTGATAAAAGTAATTTCTAAACACTGTTTTACAATATTTATAATTGTTCTTGTTAAATTCATGAATTTTGTCATGTTATTGAAATTATCGATGTTTTTATTTATTTATTTATATGCATGTTTCGCAATGTTCTAAATTCTATTTATTTACTTCGTGATACATATTGGTATTGACATCAGGCAATTTGGACAAATGTGTGGTTAATTTATACTTTTTATTAAGTTTTAATCTTATCCTCCGCTTTCTATTTAAATTATTTTTTCGTCACAGCAATATAAAAATCTGACAAAAAAAATAATTGAAAATTTAATTTTTTTTCAAACCATTATTGATTGATGAAATTATTTTATTATAGATTGAATTTCGACTGATATATTAAACTGTCGTGCAATTTTATTACTTAAAATAAGATAACAAAATATAATAATGAAAACAAATTATCAAATATTGATTTTGAATATTTATTTGTTTAATAGTTTTTAAAATCAATTGAAATTTATTGAATATAAAATCATCATATTTTATAAATTATCAATTAAAAAAATTGGATTTCTTTCATAAATATACAAACTTCAATCTAACTTTTTAAAGTGTTTTATGATCTATGCATGGAAAATTAAACTTATGAGGATGATTTGTCTCTTTTGACTAATTTCACTGAATTTTTCGAATAAGATTGAATTTTGTTACGATAGAAGGATTAATTTAATATAAAAATTTGATAATTCGTTTAAATTTTTTTTTTTAAATTTAAAAGTTAAAAGATAAATATATAATTTAGCTTAAATATAATATTGACCTATTTTATAGTTATTTTTTAGTTTTTATTCTATTTTATACAACGGAATCAATTGTCCTTTTTTTTTGGTCTCTTATGAATGAATCATAGCCTTTTACTTTTATCAGAAGATTTTGATTTTGCATTTATGTTACATTTGATGAAAAATTTATTGTACATGTCGAAGGGCGTGTTACTAACTTTAAGCTCAGTTTCTTAACGTCAATATAAATTATGAGGAAAGTGGCCGAATCTTCATTGCGTGAAGTAACTTTATCTAACAATATACGTATCATCGACATCTTTCATATGGAAGATAGTTTTTTGTCCAACAAGAGTCTCCAAGAGCTTAAATTTAGACAAATATTTTAGTTATTTATTTTTATCGTTTTTTTTTAAACGAACAATTTTTCATTTCTATTTTTGTATCAAATTTCCATACTCGTGTAATATTAACTTCGTTCGAGTTACTTTTTTTTTTTCTTATTTAGCCTTTTTTATTTTATAAAAACCAAGAAAGAATAACCATATATGTTAAATGCCTTATTTTGAAGATGGAAGTGTGTATTCTTCAAGAATACTAAAAAGAATCTTACTTTTGATAAGATGTGAGTAATTTAATTTGATAAGTTTCATCGATTTTATTACTTTTAGTTAATTAACGGTATTGTGCTTGATACTTATAAGTAAAAATATGTTTGATAAAATATTTTAACTAATTAAAATTTTAAATTAGCAGTTATGAAATTTGTTAAATATTTCAATTTTTTTATAAAATAATTTATTTTAATAGTTATTAATTTTTCTATACAGTTATTAGTATTTTTTAAAAATTATTTTGAGTAATGTTTATATTTAATTAATATATTTTTATAATTTAATTAATTAATTAATTAATTATTTATTTTTATAAGTTTAATATTATTTGATTGTTTTATTTAATTATTTTTAAAAGAAAAAAATTACATGGAAGACAATTTTCAATTAAGTAAATTATTAGAATGATAATATAATTTTTATGTGATTAATTTTATTTATTAAATATTATATATATATTGAATTACCAATTTTCTTTGTCATTTTTATGTTTATTAAAGTGCCATACTGACTACATATACAACATCTATAGCCGAAGAACAACACGAGGGAACGGGTTAGGTTTTGAGATCCATCTACGAGTCAAACTCATTAAACCTGACCAACTGAGTTCTAGCAATTTTCCGCTCATTGTTTAATCTATCTACATGGATGGTTAGAAGTATGTATCTGCTCCAGTCATAAGATGGATGTAACTAAAATTATTTTAAATGTTTAAGTTTAATTTATTTAAAATTTTTAAAATTTAAATTTGGATCTATTATTTATTAAAAAATATTTTTTATTGAATTTTAATATAATTTAAAATTTATAAATTTGTTTAAAAATTTATATTTAAAAAAAATTAATACATAAACTTAAATTTTATATACATAATTGATTAAAAAATATATAAATTTAAAATTTATAAATAATAAATTATTAAATAGATTTAATATATATATAAAATATAAATAAATAAATTAAAATAAATATTATATAAATATAATATATTATAATAATTATAATATGTAATATATAAATATAAATAGTCTAAAAAAAAGTTTATCTTTAAAGTTAAGTCTGATTTATTTGTTTAATTTTTTTTAATAAATTTAAATTTATTTATTCATTAAACAAATCAAATTAGATTAAAAATTTCTATCAAATAATTTTGTTCATTTTTATTTTTAATCTTAATTTTAAAAAAATTCATTCCTTTAATGTTAGGTAAAATTAGGTAAATGATATTAAATGATATGTCCAACTTAGTTTTAAGAATAAATTTTATGTAATACCTATGCCATGGTAGGAACAATGGATTCTAAGTGCAAACCTAACAGCCCAGCCACAAAATTGTTTGTTGATCAAGGAAAACTTCTGCCACCTACTTCCATTCCCACCTCTTTTAAATACATTAATCCCTCAGAGGTAAATAAACCCTTCCAATTATTTATTCATTTAAATTTTTCAAAAAGCTTCCTTAGCTTTTTGTACTATGACATAAGCATATCCCCACCATTGCTCCTTTGCTTTGTACTGTGAAGAAATCAACTCAGCTGATCCGGTTATTATACGAAAATCAAAAACTATTGCAAATAATTTCAATTTAATCAATTTCCATGCATACAATTTGGAATTAGTAATATTATACACATTTGCATTTGTGTCCCCCGGTTCTGATCATATTCAAGGTAGAAATATTTATAATAATTTTTTTTTTACCTTTTTTATATACAAAATTTAAACCTAGATTTTTTGCAATTTTGACAATAAAAGTGCTCTATAATTTATTAAAATTATACCTGAAAAAGTATGCAAAGTAGGTAACTTTTAAAAAAATAGAAGCTTCATAATTCTTTTATACTTTTCATCAGACAAAATATAAATTTAGAGAAAATAAAAATACAAGAAATAATAAAAAATACATAAATAAAACGACTTCTACAGGTGTATATTTATTTTTTTTCATTATTTTTAAATTAATGTTGCATTTTATTTATTAAAATACATATAAATGTATAATTTTTAATAAAATAGATTTAATTTTGGTATTTATCAATGTAAAAAATTTTACACTATTAATAAATTTTAAATCATGGTAGAAATGTTTTGTAATTAAAAATAGTTATTTTTAAAAAATTATATTTATAATAAATTTCAATTAATTGGTAGTATGAAAATAAACTGTATCGAAGTCAAACTCAATATTCTCTAGCACAAAGACAAAGTAATGTTATTTTTTGTTGTGCAAATAAATTTATAAATTTAATGCTAAATTAAATTCACTGCAAAATTACTAAATTTGTTGACATAAATTAATTTTAATTTAAAATCATTGACCAATTAAAGTATCAACGTGATAATAATTTATAAAAACAACCGTAAATCATCCCTGAATGAAGTATTTTAGTTGCGAGATAAAATTATGATTTGGACGAAAAATAACTTACGGTTTACTTGAATTACGAGTCACTTCAAAGTTCAAATACAAATTAAATTTACTTTAATATTAATTATTATATTCACACAAATTCCATGTTTCCACCTACAATCATGATTATTCCCTTTTCTTATATCAATGTATAAATATATTTTTACTTTAAACCACAACACATCACATATATTTTTACTGCTTTCAGACTTGTTATAAAAATTTATTTAACAAATAACATATATTAAAGAAAGAACATACATAAAAATATTAATTAATATAATTTTTTAAAAGTTAATATATTTAATTTAAAAAATATTTTTATCGTATATTCATTTTATCATTTTGATTTATTAAATTATGAAAAATAAATATAGAGAAACAATAAATAAAATTCTTAAAAATTTCATTAAATAGATTGAAAATTGATAAAAATACCTAATTCAGATTGATTTATATATAATTTAATTTCATAAAAAGTGGATCTTATTTGTTTTTAAACCCAACGAGTACATGTAACCAAAAAATAAAATCCAACGAGTACAGATTCATTATTGCATGTGGACAATCACAGGAGATTGTGATGAGTTAAGCCTTGCTGTCCCCTCCGCTTTGAAATTACTATTTGATCGGCACGTTTTATTATCCTTTTCGTACCGTTTTCTTTCGCAAAGAATGGATGCAGATTTGGCTACAGATGTTGAAGAGGTGGAAATAAAAACAAAATAAAAATTTTACTTGCAATCAAATTGAATTTGAACAGCTCTGTCAAAATTTCTATTTTTAAAAATTAATTTACTTTTATTTATTATTAAATAATTATATATCAAATAATTTTAATTATATATTAAATATTTTTAAAATTAATTATAAATTTTTAATAAAATATAAAAATTTAATATTATTATTTAAATTAATTTAAAAATTAAGAAATAGAGCCATACCGGCTTAAACATACCTAAGTAGTCACCGAACACGTAGATTATTTGATGGAAATTAATTCAATTAAATTAGAATTTTTTAATATACAATTTAATAAAAAAATTAAATTAAATTTGTAGATATATAATTATATTGAAAATCTAAATGGAAAATTCTTATTTACACTGGTTTTATCTATCTAAATAAAATTAATTTTAAGAAAAATATCTATAATATAAAAAAAAAATTGTATACCATTGTATAAATGAAATGCGTCTTACTGATATAAAATCAATATAAACCGACGATAACTTATATACATTATGTAAAAAAAATTATGCAATATCGATGTTTTTTTATTTATTTGAATGTATTACTAAGGAGTGATTTGGAGATGGTAAGTAAATACTTAATAAATATTTTTTAATTAAAAAGTACAATAAATCATATTAAAAACATTATTTTTGTTTTTATTTTTATTTTTTTGTATTTTATTAGAGTGTAAAAAAGATGAATATTTTTAAGGCTTTTAAAAAATCATTATTGTAGCTTAAATTAAATATAGAATAAATTAATTTTTTCGGACAAGAAGAAACAGCATGACGGATGTAAAATGAAAAACAATAATATTGATTCTTTTTCGGTCTACAAGATGAAAACAATAATATTGATTTCATGTAGATTAGTGCGATCCCAAACTTTTTAACACTATACTAATTTTAATGGTATAATAACAGTGTTTGTTTTGTTTTATATTAATAAGATTTTATTTTATTTTTGAAAGGAAAGAATAGAATACTTTGTGTATTTTTAAAGGAGGAGTAGAACAAGTTAAAGTGGAATAAATATATATTTGAGCTCGACAGCTTTCCGTGCTTCATGAGGGACGTCATTTCTTTTTCCTAAAATTATAAAAAAAATTGCAAATGTTTTAAATTATGAAATAATTTATAATCTACGTTAATTTTAAAATTTATTATTTTTACGAAAATTTATAAAATTTGTTAACTAAATTTTCAAACTTATTTAATAAATATATAGTAACACTCACCATATAATAACGTTTCTTGCTTTTGCCCAAACAATATTAATTTAAAATTAATTGTAAAAAAAAACTACTTTTGAGTAATATTTATCATGTGACAGATTATTACTATTATTTTGGCACGTAATTTTGGCGTTTTTCTTTCCTTAGCGTAAGTTTCGCGTTTTTTTTTTTTGGGTTAGCGGAAGTTTCGCGTTTATTAAAAGCAAAATTGGAATAAAATAAAATAAAATATTTCATATAACATGAACACTGGACAAAACTTTTGAAAAGAAATAAAATAAAAATCAACTTGCTAGTATGTAATGAAAATTACGTCAAATCAATAAAGAAATGTTAACACTTCAACAAATGATTACAAGATTAGTATTATGAATAAAATATAATTCGGCCTCTAAAAGAATTTGCTCTTCCCAATAAAATTTTAAGAAAAAATGATCAAATATTTTTTTCAAATTATAAACATATAATAAGAATTAAAATATTATAATTTATAAAGTAGAATTGAATTAATCTGAGATTTTGCATGATTAAAGCATGTAGAGGTGCAGGGTGTACTGTGTGCAGTGTGTCGCATTCACCAAACATAACAGCTTTTATTGAAGGCGAAAAATCAGGTCAGTGGCCACACCCAAATCCAAAATAGCTGTTTACGAGGCGGCCCTTTCTGTTACCGACGAACCTGTTCGACTGTTCCTTGTCTAATTGTCTTGTCCCTTTGACATCTTCCTTCTCACTCTTACCCGTACAAATATTCAGAAAAATCATGTTTTCTTTTTTCCCTTTTATAAAGAGTATTTCCCCATCTAATATTTAAAAATTTCAAACTATCATTTAATTAATATGATTTGGTTACTGTGAAAGATAAAATTTAATTATATTTATTAACTAATAATTTATTATATCTTTAATTACAATAATTAAATTTAATTTTTTAATTTTTATTTTCTGCAAACTATATTTTATTATCTAAAATATATTCCATCATTTTGAAAAATTAAATTTGAACTATAAATACACTGGTTAACAATCATTAATTTAACTATAGTTTAGAAGGAATTAAACTAACAATAAATAAACATATAAATTTTATGATATAATAAAATAATATTAAATTATTAATATTTAAATTTAAATTAATATAAAAATACAATATTATTGATTTTGAATGGAGTAAATAGTTTGATTATTATAATTCAGGTATAAATTTATGACTAATTTTCTTATTAATTTTTACTTATATTATTATTTTGGATTGTTGAGATATATAACATGGTTGATGTTCAATTCAATCAGTCAAACTAAACATATATTTAAATTAGTTAAAAAAAATATATTATTTTAATGATTATTTATATACAATAAAAATTCTTTTACTATAATAAAATTATAAAATTATTTATAGCTTTAATTTTATATTTAAAGCAATTAATTATCAAAAATAAAATAAAAATAATATTTACTAAAAATAAACTACCAACATTTAATTATAAACTTTAAAATTGTGCTTATTAAAAATATTTTTTCTTTATAGATATAACTAATATGATTTCAAAATTTTTAACACAATATTATTCAAATATATTTAAATAATAATATTAAATTTCTGTTAATCATTTCAACTTTTAATCGATAAAAAAAATCATACTAAAAAACACATGCCAACTAGTTTAAATCTAGAAGCTAGATCCCCAAATGACAGTAAAAAATTGTTGTTTATGAGATGTGTAAATGACCAAGAAAAAATATTTTTTGTCAAAATAATATTAATTTAAAAAATTTAGCAAAAAATTAATTACTGATATGGGATAAATTTGGACACGATGGTTGTTGGCGTAACTTAAAAGGCAATAATGCGGCTCCTTGTAAGGCACCGCATGACCTGATGCCAGTCTTAATAATAAAAAAAAAAGTTTGTCCATTTTTTAACTTATACTTACTAGGATAAAATACAGATTAATTAATATATTTATTACTCTTATTTAAATATAAATTTATTAACTTATTAGTTTTATTTTTTATGGAATTTATTTTTCATTTGTGATAAGTGTAAAAATGTTTAAAAATTAGACAATTGCGAATAAACAATAAAAATAAATTATTACAGATGTTGGTGTGTGCCAACATTTTCCATTTTTCTAATAAATAAATTTCAGTAGAAAAAATTTGAGTGTGAAAAAAATACGAAAATATAAATTCTTGTCCTTATTTAAATTGAATAAAAATAATAGAAAATAAAAATATTGAGGTGAAATTCAGTTAAAAATACAAAAATCTCCAAAAGATAATAAAAGGAGTCGGGATTTTTTTTTTCTCTTTTGAATAGTATTTTATATATTATAAAAGATCTGAAAAATTAAAAATATTTTTATTAAGAAAATAGTATAATAAGAAGATTATTTTTTTCTTAAACTGGTTTCTATAATTATTGTAGATATTTTTATATAACTGACATATTTCAATTTATTTTCCTTTGTTTACTGAAATTAATAAAAAAAAATTATCTTATTTATATTTATCTAAATAATGCATTTTTCACTTTTTATTTGCTTTTCATTCTTCATTTGCTTTCTTTCTGATTTGTTTCCTACCCGTGTGATTGAAAGCATCCTGAATAACACGATTCCACTTGAAGGCTTTGAAAGTTCAAAAGAGGAAAGAATCATTTGCAGACTATAAGCGGACAAGCGGTAACAAAATGTAATTTTTCTTCATGTTCGCCGTCTTTAGTAGGGAATTTTGTTTAGTGATTCTATGTTCTCATCCTGCAACTCGAATCAAGAGATCCAACATATATTTTCAGTTTTAATTTTTATAAGTCATATCGACAGTGTTAATTGTTGACGGACTGGATACGACATGAAGAATAAATAATTAAATTATGTTTGTCAATAAATATTAATTAAGATCGTATTTAAAATAATCGTAAATTTTTTAATTTTACATTAAATTAAAAATATAATTTTAAATTACTTATCTATATATTTTTAAAAAATTTAAATCATTTTAAAAATATTTCTTAATAATTATTTTTAATTTTAAAAAACTTTTCAATTTTAATTTTATCTATTAAAATATATCATTATCATCTTTTTTATCATTAATAATATTATTATTATCATTATAATCAATAACTTTTTTTTTATTATTCAAAAATTAATTAATAATAAAAATATTAATATCAAAATAATTTATATTTTATTTATTAAAAAATTATGCAGATGATTTATCATATTATTGATGTTGAAATGTGCTAAAAGCTGTAAATATAAGTCTAAAATAATGTTCTATTTATTTAATGCGAATATATTTGTATTTTCAACGTAAAATATGTAAAAAATAATAATTTTTAATATGATTTTGTATATTAACTTGTAACAATAATATTTTTACATTAATTTAAAAAATATTTTCTAAATGTTTATATATTTTAATGAATAAAATATTTATTTTGAATAGAATTTTATAATTTTTAGATGTTTAAAATAAATTTTAAAATTATGTTAACATTTTCGAAAAACTAAAAACTTTAATAAAAGTGTATGACACGTTGGGTCCCAGTTTGATATGTCTTGGAAGCCGGGCCTCGCAAAGTACCCTAACATCATTATGTTCTTGGTCTACTCTCTCAGTCTTTCCGATTCCAACTACTATCCACACCTTATTCGGATGACTTTATCATTTTAGGAGTGTGTCTTACTCCTTCCGTTTTTTTTATCTCTTTAAACAAATTATATAAATATTAAAAAGTTAATATTATTAATTATTATAAAAATATTTATTTATTAATTTATCATTTTATATAATATATTTTATTTTATTAATTAAAGTTGATAAATATAAAAATATATAAAACATAATAATTCCTACTTTTTTTAAAAAAAATAAACAGATAAATATAAAATAAATTTTTTGTCCCAACATATAAAAAAAACAGAAGAGGTATATCTCTTTTTTGTATTTGTAATAATTTTAAATAAAATTAGTTTGTATTATAAATTTAAAATTAAAGAAGATATATATTTTTATTATACTCTTACTTTTTTATAAAAATATTAATTGTTAAGAAAGACATCACCTAATAAAAATACTACCACCATAAAAAAAAATTATAATTTCAATATAAATAATAATATTCATTTTTTAATTTATATAGATAATCTTAAATAACAGATAAATAAATAAATAACATTATTTATTAAATAATAATATTCACAGTTTTTTTATATTTTCTATTTTTAAATAAAAGATATCACCTCGAACATAATATTAATATCTAAAGAAATAACAGATCATTTATGTTTCAGTTAGGAACGGTTCTTTAATCAATTTAATTTTTAATTAATTTCTAATATAATTTTTAATTTAGATTCAACATAATTATTTTGTAAGATTCAGAATTTAATTAAGTTTATTAACGAGAGAAACACTATAAAAATATGTTAATTTGATAAAATGAATTTATGAAAAAAAATTAAAAACAAGTGGAAGTATCAAAATAGATTAAATAAATTTTTTCATTTAATTTTAAATATTGATGATATCCTAATTTTATATTATACTATAACTTATAATAAATATGCATTAATAATTTTAATAAAAAACTTGATTTTAATTTTTTACCGGTTGTTTTTAAAGTTTTAATTAACAGTTTTTATATATTTATATAGTATTTTAACTTTTTCCTTTTTTTTTCACCTTTTCAATTTGTATTATAATTTTTTTTCTTACTATTTTTATACTTGTGTATTAACAATTACACTATCATCCAACTATACATTTTTAGTTATTATAAATCATTGATTTTTATGATAATTATTTTAAAATTTGTATCTACATAATTTGTAATTTTTAACAATATAAATTCTATATATTAATAATATATTAAAATCAAGTATTTCAATGAATAAAATAAATTTTTTTTTATTAAAGTTAATTTTTATCTTTATTATTACTTCTCTTCCGTTAAATAATATATATATATATATATATATATATATATATTAATTGCTGTTATTTCATACAGACGGGCTTTAAGGATATACATGTGCGAAGTGTGAAACAAATATTTTCCTTTGTTAATTGTTATCATAAATGAATTACTTGGAAGCAAGAGCAGCTCCAACGCTTAACACCCAACTTTTCACTAAGGTGTGCCGTAGCCCATAACGTCTCATTAATAGTACATTACAATTCATCAGAATTGTGAATTGTATGATGTGTAAATATTTATATAATAAATCATGATTACGTGTGTGTAATTTACTGTTTTGAAAATTTATTACTAATTATCATTTATATTTAATATATATTTATTTTATGTTTAATAAAAATAATTATTTATGTTTTTTATAATAATTTATAAGTGTTGCATGAATAAATAGACCTTTCCATTCATGTGTGAGAATTCAAACTCTAAAAAACAAAGATAAAAGATAATGATTATTTATTAAGAATGATGTGAAACATATTTATCGGTAGAATCTCTGATAAAGATGGATTAAAATTTAGTTTAATATATTCCATTCATTAAATAAATAACTTTTGATTTATTAAAAAGTTTTTAAATAAATAAATCATAATTTGAGTTATAAAAAAACTGTTATTTTATTTTAAATCCTATTTATATATATTGATTTATTACAATTTATATTAAATTTATTTTAATATAATAATTAAATATATACAATGTATTATTAACTTATTATATAATTTATATTTAAAATTAAAATATACTTAAAATTTTTATTTTAGCAAAAAATTTCAATCATTTATATATAAAAAGGAGTTAATTTATTTTAAGAATAATTCTTTCATTATTTATCCTACTTCATATCTATTTTTTACGATTAAATTATATCAATCTAATTATTATATTAATAGATTTTATTATATAGAATATATTTATAAATTTTATATAATTTTGAAAAAATTAATATTTCATTATATTTATTTTATTTTAACAAACAATATATATCTTTTTATATATTGATTTAAATTTATTTAATTAAATATTAAATATATAAAATTTATAAATATAATCTATACAATAATATTTGTAAATTTAATGGTTAAATATCCTAAATTAAACTATTAAAAATAAATATTAAATAAAGTATAATAGATTTACTTTTAAAAGAAATGAATCTTTTGTCATTCTGTATATATATATTTAAGCTAATTTATTAATTTTATTATATTGTAAAGTTTTAAGTAGATTTATGAATATAATATAATATATTTTAAAAAAATCTATTACAAATAATAATTTCGAAATTCAAATTAGATATTTTAATTCGTATAAGGTTTACACATATAAAATTTAGTATGATTTAATATATTCCTACGTCTACTTTTTATTTCCCTTTTTATTTAAAATTTCAAATCTAAATAAATTATTTTTATAAAAAGTCGATACCCTCCAACGAAATGGTATTTTTATTATATCGCTAAGAAATATTATGGATATGAATTTTGGTTAGCATAACCTAATTTCCCTTTTTTCACCTAATCTCATAGGTTAGCGCAATCTATTCGACCACATTTACCCCATTATAAATAGATCTAAATATAGTCTTCTTATACATTAAAGCTATATATTTGATTGATGACTCGTTGATTTAGTGTTATGCATACTGTGAGATATTTGAACTATCTTATTGATACTTTTTTATTAATTTCTATAATTATGGTATAAAATTATTTTTCAATATATTTATTACACTAGAGTGTGCCAAAGGTATACAAATTTATGCGTATTGAAGTATTAGTTTGATTATCTCAAGGAGACTTGTTATGCATTTGAGTTGCAACAACATATCTTTGCAACCAAACAAGAAGCATACTCATACTTTGTCTGTGTGATATAAATTAGAAAGGAAAAAAGTTAAAATGAAAAAAATATGGCTGATAAATTTTTTTATTGTATTTATTTGATTATAAAATAGGAGGAAAAATAATTATTTTTTGGTAGAGTGCATTTAAAAACAATTTTTTTAAATATGAGAGAATTAGGAAAAAAATTACTCTATTTTGTATTATTTAAATAATTAAAAATTAAAACTATTATGTTAATAAAAGATAATATAATGAATTTATAATTTTCATATTTTATTTAATTTAATTTTTTCATTAATATAAAATAAAATTTATCCATACAAACAATTTATTTATTGTTATTATATTTTCTGTCCATTTTTCTTTTTTTATATCATCCGAACAAATTCTTAATAATGGATTACCTCAAAAGACTCAAAATTTAGAAGTTAAAAAACTACTTAGTCTTTCCTATTTTGTACATGTTTAGTGAAATGTACATGCACTACAATGCAGAGTGTAGGAATCTTAAAGCAATATAAAAGCCTTTTAGCCACTTAAATGGCTACAATTAAATCCTCTTATATCTTGCCATACGAATAACCCTTAAGGCATATATATGGATATTGGCTTGAGCGATCATATATGTGGCTCGATTAAGTGGTTTACAAGGGAATCAATTTGCCGTGCGTCAAACACAAACTTCCTTATACCAATGACTGTACACTTAATCATCTACGATGCTTTATGTTAAGATTTCCATGCAACTCGAATATACTCTTCAATTCTCCAAAATGAACATTGTGTAATATGGGTCACAAAGATCGAAAATTTCTTTAATTTTGCATAATTTCATATCCCATGTAATATATTTTTAAAATTCAATGTGAATGGATTATATATACATGCATTATATAATCATAAATATTTTTATTGATATATTTTCTAAATTTAAAACACAAATTGTGTGACGTAACAAATACTCCATTTTCTCAAGAGTAATGTAACATTTTAGAAAACTCGGTTCATTTTAAAAATAATAGGCGTGATTTTAATTAATCTTGAATTTTCACCATTAATATATTTATAAAATTCAAATTTACTATTTTTATACGAAACTAATATTTTTATTAGATATATCTCCTCTCTCTATATATATACAGAGAGAGAGAGGGATGGTTAATAATAAGATTTATTTTAATGTTAGATTGAAAGAAATAAATTTTAATTATAATAATTAAAATTAAAATATTAATTTATATTACACTTTAAACTAATTTTATAACTATTCAATAATATTTAATTTTTACTGAACAAATATAACTGTATAGTCAAAATTAAATACTTTCACTTCTAATAACAATAAGTTTCCTTTGCTTAATGTGTATCTAACATTTAGTTATATTTTAAAAAATATATTATGTTGAAATAAAATTGATTAACAAACTATAAAAAATTTTGAATTATATATACTTTTATAAACTTAATTTATTTAATAAAAATTCTTAACAAAATGAATGTGTAAAAAAGTTAAATAAAATAAATTAAACAATAATTATTCATTAAATAAGTAAATCTCTTCCCACGTATTGTATGTGCATGTGGCATTATGTTGAAAGACGAATTTATTAAGAGATGTTTATTATACCTTTTTAAAATGGTCATTATCCTCTTATTTAAGTGTTTTTTTAATTAAATTAGTAATAAAAATATTTAACTTGTCGGTTTAAAAATAAAATTCATAAAAGTCAAGTAAAAGTGAAAATATATATCCTGCATTAAGGAGTGATTTTAGGGTACTCGGTATTCAATAAAATAAAAAAAAGGTTAGTAATTTTAGGTAATTAAAATAAAAAATCTTGATAATATATCTAGATGTAAAAAATTAAAAATTATAATAATTTTTTATAGTTACTTAAAATTAACTTTAAAGAGTAGTGTTATTATTTTTCATTTTTTCCTTACTCGAATAAATAAAGAAGGTTAGTAATTTTAGGTAATTATATTTTTTGTTATTAAATATATTTAATAGGTAAAAGGTATAAAAATATAATAAATACTTTTAGTTATTTAAAAAAAACTTTAAAAATTAATGTTAATATTTTCATAATAAAATGTTTGAAAATCAAAATGAAAATATATTGATTATACGTTGTATTGTATATCTCATTATTTATCTTTTGATGTAATGTATACCCATAAAAAAACACTTCTTCATTAAAAATATTATTATTAAATAATTTTAAATTAGTTATGAATGCATTTGACAATTGACGTGAGATATTGTTAATAAATAATACTTTTTACTTTTTTTGGGTGCTTAATATTTTAGGACAAACTATACAAATTTAAAAGCAGTGAAAAATATAAATCTTAAAAATTTCAATAATAGGGCCAAAATATTATTTGTGATCTTAGACAAGAGAATAAATAAGACAAAAGCTAACATAACAAGGATAATGTTAAAGAAACGAGGCTTGAATAATTCTATTAAAAAATTTTGAAATTGTGTGGAAGCAAATACCTCATACAAATAGTCAAATACACATAATTAAGTCTGTCACTAGCATGGATTAGATCCAAATATCAGAAAAAGGAGGAGTAAAAATTAGACTTTAATAAATAAAATTTTATTTTTATGCATAAGGAATATTTTTGGTTAATTATTAAAAATGGTTTTTTACAAAAATATATCTACGATTTTTTTAAAAATATAATATATATCAATCTCATTAATATAAAATTATATTAGTAATTGTATAATTAAAATTTTCATATATTAAAATAGACAAATATAACTGTTATAAAATATTTGTTGGGAGGGGATGGCGGGACTCTTTGGTTCATGCTTAAAGTTATTGCCTATTTACGAAAATAAAACTTAAATTTTGAATCAAAATAAAAGTAAAAGGAAAAAAATTTGAATTTAAATTGAATAAAAAAGGGAGATACAAAGTTAAATATCTTTAATTTTGTTTTTTATTTTACCAAAAATAAACCATTATTTATGTTTTAATTTATTTTATTTATTTTTATCCTCCAAATAATCCTAATTAAAACTTCATAAAATATCGTCCTAAGATACCGGTTAATATTTTTTAATTGGTAAATTAATATTTAATGAATAAATAAGAGCCATGGACATTTGTGAGCACGTTTGGAATCCTCAACGATCATATTCATAGGAATGAGGTGGTGGAGCCACGACACATGCAGTGGGGACCACAATTTCCAGTAATGGTAACAGGTTGCAGGAGGAGTACGAGTACTGCGAAAGCGAAAGCGAAAGCGTCCCCACCAATTTAAATAACCGGTTGTTCCGGTGAAAGGAGGGAGAATCTGATGTGGTGACACGTGTGATGAGGTGTCAGATTACGACCGGTCACATGCGGGTGGTATAATTGACATTGTCAGTTGGGTAAAGCAAAACCATCATCATTGTGTTTGATATTTTCTGGTGGGCTCTTCTTCATAATTACTCTATTGCCCTTTCATTGCACTTCAAATTTCAAGCAACGCTCCTGAATCAGAATCTTCTGACATATTTGCTCGATCGTTTCATTAAAATATTTCTACAACCTTTCTTTTATATTTTAAATAATCATATAAATTATTACTGCAAATAATTTAAATTTCAATAAAATATTTAAATATAACTATGATATTAGTTAAGTATAAAATTAAAATATAAAAACCCGCTAATTGGTATTTTCAAAGAATTAAAAATTACACCCAAAAAATACTAAAAAATATGTTAGAAGCATATGGTTAAGATTCGAAAGAGAAAAACAAATTAAAAATAACAATTTATAGTGAAGAAATAAAAAATGAAAATTTAGATGTAGAAACGAAAAATAATTTTTAATTTGTTTTTAATTCAATTTAAATTATATTTAATAATTTTATTTTAAATATATAAAAGTAAAAAATTATAATTTATGTAAATTATTTTAATTTATTTAATTGAAAAATTAATAAAATATTAGAAATAAATTTAGCGTTTAGAAACAATTTTTTATTATTTTATATACAATAAAAATAATAAAATAAAATTTATAATTTTATAAAAACTATTTAAATCTTTTATCGTTAAATTGATACTAAACAATTATTTATTTTCCTTCTTTTAAATCAAATAAAGAATGAAAATAGATTAAGAGAGTATCGGATTTTTTTTCTCTTAAAAAATTCATGTATATAGCAAGAATTTTCTTACATATATAAATTAAATTAAATATTTTATTATCAGTAATTTTAAATAAAGTAATATTTTTATCGATTTAATTATTAAATTAAATAATTTTATGTGAATTATATTTTCAATATTAAATGTTATATTTACATTAATTATTATTATTTTTATTTGATTAGAGAAAATTTAGAAAAAATAAAAAATAAAATCTAGTTTTTAGTAAATTTGTTACAATGGATGACCCATCCTGCCCTAATATGGATGCTGGGATTTTGCGGATTGCCGGGATTGGGCAAAAAATTCTTGGAACATATTAAGGCTTTAAAAATAACCACTTAGGTTTATTAAACCAAAGTAGTTTTGATTGAAAAAAAAAGGAAATATGCTAAAATCTTAATTTTTTAAATTTAAATTCTTAAAATTTTCAACTCTTATTAGATCGGTCAACTGAACTAATTCATTAACAAGCCTTAGTCTTTAAGAATAATTTTTCTATCATATTGTCTGTTGAACATAACCTTTATATTTTATTTTTAAATTTTTTATCTGTAATAATAAATGATATTTAAATTTATAATTTGTTTTAAAAAAATTGAATCTTCAATCATTAAATTGATGCTAATAAATTGTTATTTTTGTTCTTTTAAACCAAATGGAAGGTCCAAAAGCATAAAGAGATAAATTGAATAGATGTACAAGTTTATTTTTTTTTCTTTTTTAAAGTATAGGTTAATTTATTTTAAGAATAACTTATAATAGAATTATTTTATTTTAAAAATTTATCCATCAAAGTAAAATATTTAAAGTTATAAAAAATTAAATAATATATACTTTATTCAAAAAATTAATTTAATATATATATATATATATATATATATATATATACAAAAAGGTTAGTCAATGTACTTCAATAATAAATTATGTTAAAAAAAATTTATTTAACAAAATTTTTAAATAAATTAATTTTATCAATTCAATTGTTAAATTAATAATTTTTATTATATAAATTATATTTATAAATTTTTAAAAATTAAAATTTAATTAAATTAATAATTTTAATTTACTGTATAATATAATTATTGTAACGCAGGTTAAAAGTTGATCTTTCTACTCTTATTATTTTTAAATAAAATTTTAAAATTAAATGTAATATAAAAAAATAACATTTTATAATAAGAATTGAATATAATTCATAAGAATAAAAAATAAATACGAATCAAATTTGATTTAGTTTAATTATTTATTTATTTTTATTTTTATCCATTATTTATATTCTGAATTTTAAAATATTATATTTTTAATATGAATTTTGAAGATTAAAATAAAAATATATATTATTTAATATTTAAAAGTAAAATTAAAATTTAAAAATTAAAATTAAGTAAACCTTTAATTTTTTGCTATTAAATAAAAAATAATGTTAACATTAGAATTTTCTTTATATAAACATACAATTTAATTTATTTAAAATTTAATTTGATTTTATTTATTTAATAAATAAATAATTTTAATTTGTTAAAAATAATTCTAAATAAATTAATTAAATTTAAATTTTAAAAAATTATTTAATCTATTTAAAAATTTATGTATTTTTATATAATGTATATTTATAATATTTATTTTAATATATTATATTTATATAATATATATATAAATTATGTTTATTTGATGATTTTTATATTTTATAGATGTTAAATTTATAAATATTTTTAATCAATTATTAATATAAATTTTTAATCAAATTATTAGAATTTATATGTTTTAAATTAGATCAAATTTTTAAAAAAATTAAATAAAATATTAATCCAATTTAAACCTTTGAATTATATCAAACTTAGACAGAGTAAATTTTAAAAAAACTTAATTCGGTTGGATATAATAAATATTTAAAATTAAATTAATTCAATTTAAATTATTTAATTAATTAGAATAAATTAAAAAAATTTTAAACAAAGTAAAGATTTGTATAAATTATAAAATACTATATGATTTGATTTAATTTATTTTTAAAATTAATTTATAATTTATATAATATTTATTTTATATATTCTATTAATATCCTTAACTATTATAATTTTTAATTATTTATTAAAAAATAAAATTTTATAATTATCTAAATTTTATGTTGAAATATATTTAATAATAAATACTATTAATTTTTATATTTAAATTTATAATATTTATTATTTTATATATTTTAAAAAATAAAAAATGGAATAACATTAAATTATTTATTTTTATAACTAAATCAAATCCAATTATAAATATTTTTATAATTAGTTAAAATAATTTTTTATTTAAAGTTGGATTAAATTTTATTTAAAAATGTAAAATTAATTCAATTAAAATTATAAAATTTAATTTAGTTTAGTTTTTTATTTAAATTATTTTATAGTTAATTTAAGTATTTTTTATTTAAAATGAATCAAATGGCACGCAAAAATGTTAGTTATTGCTACTTGCAATTGCCACTCGTAATAAATAATGTGAAGTGGACCTTCCCCAAACCAGCTTACCGCCTTTACTTGGAATTTTAGATTTTTTTGGGTACAACTTTTCATTTGTAGTTGCGCCTCATCATGGCTCATACACGCGCCAGCTACTGGAGAAGACACCACATATTCATTCCCTTTCCATCATCCTGGTTTCTATCATTACTACCACATTTTCGTAACATTCATGTTGAAGACGAAATAAGATATATAAAAATGAAAAATAAAAAAAAATTATTTAGATAAATATAAAATAAATTTTAATTTATTTGGATATTAACAAAAATAAAAAACAAGTAATCTATATAAAAGTATTTTATAATAATGATGAATTTTAATTTAATAAAAAATAGTGATATTTTTAATAACATTATTTTGTAATTATATAAATTAATTCCTCTTTATTATTTTATAAAAATAGTAAAAAAAATTATTCATAATTATAATAGATATAAACTTTCTGCCCATAAGCAGCCACACACTTCCTTTGAGTCTTGTCCTAACCACAATATGCCTATCTTTAGAAGGTGTGTTGATAAAAAAAACTGTTTTAATTATTTTTTTTATGAATTTTAGGTTCAGATTATTAGACTTTTCTATTCATTATGAATTGTTTAAAAAATAAAATAATTTATTATTTTAAACTATTTCTTAACAACATATTTTAAGAGAAAAAGTAAAAATTTATTTTTTTTATAAAACTGAAAAAATAGAGTATAGTCATAAAATATCATTTGATATATTTAAAATATATTTGTGATATTTAAAAAAATGATAGTAGTCAATTTAAGAAACATAATTGATGAGAAAATATTGTGGATAGAGATCTGTATTGGCGATGTGGGCACCGCCCGAACTACATGTACTAGAACGCAATAATATTAACGAGTCAAACTGCAACTATTAATTGGTTGATAGCAAGAATTGGTCCTTTCAGCGCATTATTTTCCATCTTTATGAACGGCTGGTTCATATCGGTTGTTCACATCACATTTCACTGACATGTTATGCAGCACTTTACTGGATTGTGTTTTTTTTGTTTAATATATACTTTTTGAAAATTAATCATATTCAAGTGGAATATGATCATTACGAACAACTTTAAATCTTTAATACAGTTATATATTTAAAATATAAATATAAAATTTTAATTAAACTAAATTGATTTTTTATCATTTATTCTACATATTCGATGATTGTTCGATATTTTGTCGTTGCAATTTGATATATGATTCGCTAAAAGAATTTAGAGCAAATTAGAATCTTCTTTCTTAATAAATGCATATATATAAAATTCACTCATATATCAAGAGCACACAAAATATAATTTATTAATGGATATAAAAAATTAAATGCTTAAATTATTTTTAATAAAAAAACTTATGTTTGATAAAAATTACATTACTAATATGATTATAATTTTATACTAATAGCTCAGTACATTATTTTAATATTTGATATATATATATATATATATATATAAAATAGAAGAGGAATAAAATTATTTTATAAATAATTTTATTTAAAATTATTTTATTTAATAATTTTTATTTATAATTATATTTTATTAATTTAATCGTTAAATTAATAAATTATATTATATAAATTATTTTTATAAAATTTTATAAAATTTAAATTTTTATAATATTTTATTAAATAATTTTAAATTAATAGATATTATAAAATATATATTATTTGTTAATTTAAATTTATTTTTTTAGATATCAAATTTATTTAGATGTTATAAAAATTTACAAAAATAATTTATATAATATAATTTATTTATTTAATTATTGAATTGATAAAATATAATTGTATATAAAAATTATTAAACAGAGTAATTTTAAATAAATTTATTTTTGAAATATATATATTATTTTAATATAAATAATTTAATTTTTATTAAAAAATTTAATAAATAAAAATTTAATATAAATGATATGATAAATAAAAAATAACAAATAAAATAGAAAAAAGTTATAAAAAATTAGTTATCTAGATGGATAAAAATAAAAATTTTAAAAATATTTTTTATTTAAATAGATAAAAATAAAATAAAAAAATTAAATTGATAGTCAAAATTTTATATTATATTTATTCAGAAATTAAATTAAACTGATTTTTTTAGATGTTATTTTTCTATTAATGTACTAATTTTTGGATTTTAATTTATCTTTTAATAATTTAAATATTAAAAGTAAAAAAATGGAGTAACTTTTGCCTCATATTTCACTCCTCTTCCGGAAAATTTATTTCTCTCTAATTCCATCAGAAAATGAATTCTTTTCTTTATATTTTAATGATCAAATAAAAATATAAAAATATTTTTTAAATTTATTTTTTTATCTATTTTCAGTTAATTTCAAATAAATAAAACATCAAAGTAAATTAATTTTAAATCAAGAATGTTTAAGAATAATTTACAATTATATATATATATATATATCACATTATAATGTTATAAATTAAGTATAACTATATAAATAAATATAATATTTAATGATCATTTTTAACTAATTATAAAAAAAATCAAAATGACCTCACAATTATTTTAGACTTATTTAATAACAAGAATAAAAAAATAATTCATAAATTATCACTTTTAATGTAAATGACGTGAGATAAAATCATCTTACTTATTTATCCTGTAATATTTACAAGTTTAAAAGTGATTCTGGATGAATATCTATGTTAGGAAAGAATTTATTAAAATAGAATAAAATCCTCTTGCCTTTATTTTATACTGTGTCTTTTTTATTTTATCACTATTATTATAATAATTAGAGTTGTTAAAGGTGAAAAAATTAATTATTTAACTTGACCTGAAGTAACTTAGGTTAAATTTTGAACCTAATTAAATCAAGAAAAATGTTTTATTCGGATGTAATTTTTGACCTGTTTCGAATATGTATGTTTTACTTAACTACACCAAATAAACTCAAATTGAACTGGACAAAATCCTAAAATCTGTCAAGCCAAAAAAGTCTAAAATAACTTCAAATCTAAAATTTAGAAATCAAAAGCCATGTTATTGAATTACCTTTAAAAAATTTTGTTACCATCATCATCATCATTATTATTATTATTATTATTATTATTATTATTATTATTATTATTATTATTATTATTATTATTATTATTATTACTTTCCTTGTAATTAACATCACCCACATCTATACTACCATGTTTTCATTATCACGTTACCGTTAATCATAACTAACAATATTATCAACACTATAATTGTAATTGTAAATTATCAACATTAATATTATTATTATAGCTACAACATATTATTACTTTTATTATCCAATCGGTCATTACTGTTATCTGTTAATCCCTATTTACTTTACTTACAAGTTATATTATTATCTACTATTTTTTTGGTGTCCATTAAGTATATTATAGGACAAAAATTTATTCTAATATATACTTTTTATTCGTACTTCATTCTTTTATTCTTTTTTTTAATAAAAATCGAATATGTTAGTTTATTTTACCTTTTGCTTTTCTATTTTATTTTCAAATTTATATTTTTCAACGTATTATAAAAAAAATATCAAAGGTATTTTAAAAAAATTAGTCCGAGATGTTATTTTTAAAAATATCAATATGTTAAAATGAATTATCTTACGGCGAATATTCATAAGATTAATGGCTAACCTATTTTTTAAAAAATATAAACTATAATTTAATAAAAATTAAGTTCCAATACAATACATGAATATAATCTCCAACATATCTAAATTTCACCTGCGTCTAAATATGCAATAACTTTATTCGAAAGATTACTAAAAAAAATTATCAATATTATTCCGTGAACAGTTAATCGTGTTGTGACTAAGCTTAAACTTAATCCAACGAATAGGTTTAGCGGAATAAATGCTCACGCATTTTGTTTGTAATCTTTCTGGCTACACCACCTCCACTCTTGTATAAACGTACATATATTTTTCATAAAAAAAAAGATGTATTAAATGAGATAAATAAGAAATATAGATAAAAAATAAAAATAAAGAAATATATAAATTTATGTGATATAATAAAAAGGAAATTTTAAAAAATAAGATATATTAAAATAAGAAATACTGCATAAATATATGATTATCATAATTATCTTTCATCTTCTATTTCAATAAAAAGTTAAAAAATAAAGATAAAAATATTTTATTATGTTTAATTAAATAAAATTAAAATTAAAATTTTTAAAAATATATTCTTTTCTCCTTAGTTTAAATTACAAAAAAAAAAAAAAATTCCTCCCAGTTTATTTTTTCTTTGTCAAACAGAAGATAAATTCTTGAACGGCGCAAAAAGGAAAGTATTTGTTCAAAACATCAAAGTAATACCATTACAACAAAGAGTTGTTTCCTCTAGTTTTGAACGTATATACATGATCAAGATAAAAAGGAAAGAGTAGGATAAAACTAAGGGTAAATTATATTTATAATTTTAGAAGTTTAATGAGTTTGATATCCTTTATATTTTTTACTTGACATGTTTGTTTTTTTTTATTTTTTTCAATAATATAATGTTATATATTATTTTTCATTATACAAAATTTTATTAATATTTTATAAAATGGCATGAAGAAAAATATCGATTGAAATTTTATTGAATTTTACTCAAAAATGTGAATTCATTTCATCTTAAAAACTATTATATACATATTTCATACAATTTTTTAATGACAAAATTGTATTTAAAAAAAATGACGAGGAAAAGTTCTTTTTACTCTCCATACCACCAATGTAGAACCAAAGCATCGTTACTATGAAATATTCTAAAGATAAGATGTAGGAAAAAATAAAGGTAAGCATCGTATTTTCAGGCCGAGAATTAATTGTTAACCACATCATTGGAATAAGTTTAAGTCACGGTATAATTAATCCTGCATATATAGATACTCAATGTAGATGCTTTAGTTTTTATTTAATATTTTAATGCAATTTGTTTTATTTATTATCGAAAAAAATTATTAGGCATAATTATTGTCTAACAAATTAAATTATTATTCTAAATAATAGAAATCTATATTAAAAACGTAATATATTATATTAATATTTCATATACCAATAATTTATAATAATGTTTTATATCAGTAACTTTGTCTGTAAGTATAATATATACACGATCTTATTATCATAAATCCGTAATATTTATATTAATAAAATAATTTTATTAGAATAGATATTAATCTAGCATTAAAGTGTGTGAAGAGAAAATAATTTATATAAGTATAGAGAAAATAATTTTATTTAACATATGACTTTTAATTAATTTTTATATCATATAAATTATATTTTATACAATTATAATATAACATAAAATAGATATAACTTTCTATATTCCATCCATATATATATATATATATATATATATATATATATATATATATATATATATATATATATATATATAACAATCGAAATATCTTCATTCAACTCAATGATCGCTTAAATTACGTCCAAATGTCAATGCTTTAATGTTTGAATACTCTATTTGTATTGGTCAAGAACTTGAAAGTAAACGAGTGAGATAATGGCCACATTATATAGTTAATTATAAAATTGCTCCATATTGCTACTGACGTATTCTCCCCTCGATAATGCAGGTGAAGACCGACTCAATAATTTAGTAAATCTAAAGTGAATTTTAAGCTAATATATTTTCTAAATAAATAAAAGCATTTTAATAAATTTTATTTATTTATTTTATTTAAAATTATGCATTATATTTATTTATTTTGATACCTGCTTAATTTTTGTGTTGAAAAATATTTTTTATTATGTAAAACTATTTTGAGACCTATTATATTTATTTATTAATTTTTATTTAATTACTTTTTAAATATTTTTTTGAGTATAAAACGAGAGTTTTCTTTATAGATGTTAGAACTGGCCCTGTGCAAACGCTAGTTTGATTTATTTTCAATTTTGTCAAATTTAAGAAGTTTAAAGATGTGTTTTTAAGTTAAATTGCATTTGTATTTTCTGTATTTTAATAATTTTTTTTTTATTATAATTTTTTTTAACAATATCATTTGATTACAATGGTAAATGGTTTTTATGAAGATAAAATTATTTTTAATTAAAATATTTATTTTTTATCTCTTAAATTGTTTTGAGGCACCTTTAAGTGTCTATACCAACTTTTTTTTAGAGTAATGAGATCCAAATGTTACGTTCAAATCTATGGAAAAAAAAAACTTCTTTCGAGTAATAAGATCCAAATCTTATCACCAAATCTATGCCATAAATTTCTTTTTTTGGAATAATGAAATCTAAATTTACGAGGCTCTAAGGGAAATCAGATAGGACCATATTGTGTTGAATGCAGTTAAGATCATGGGTATGGGTAGTTTGCAACATTAGTTTGTCAAGCATACCAAGATATATTATGTAATAAAATTTACATAATTAAAAAGTTTTCCATAAATATCAATAAGTAGGAATATTAAATGAAATTTTATTAAACATAGAAGGTGAGAATGTGATTTATTCTATTTTTTATAATAATTATATATATATATATGTGTATATTTCTTAATTTTCTGAACATAGAAACGTAAGCACTAAGCAGATATACTTTAGTATATTAACAAAACAATAATTTAAAATTAATACCTCTTTGTTTTGTTTTTTAACATTACACTGATCTACCTCACTTCAAATAACAATGGATAAAATAAGAAAAAATTTGTGTTAAAAGGAAATAATGATAATATAAATTAAGCGATATTTATATCAAATTAAAAAGGGAAAAATATAATCTGGAAGATTATGTTATATAATAATAATAACTTTAAAAACGGCATGCTTCTATTATGTATTTTCTTTGATCCATTTTATAAAGTACTTTATATTTTGTATAAAACATATATTATTATTATTAGTTACTTATCATAATCTTAAAAAACTTAAATTAAGAATAATGAACATAATAATGAAATTACTGTTTGATAATATTAAATATAAAAAATTTAATAAAATATAATAATTTTTAAATATTAAAAATTAACTATACTTAACTATGTTATTCTTATTATTATTTATAATTTATTTAAAAGTATCTTATGAAAATAATTAAATAAATTATTAAGCTAGAGATTATTTATTGTTTAAATCTTTTTGTTCTTAATTTATATTTGATTTAGGCTATTCGAAAAAAAACATTTAACATATAAAGTAATAACGTACAATACTTTAAAATATATTTTATAAAAATTAAATTTATTATTCATAAAATTAAAAATATAATAAAATTTCAAAACCTAACGCATCTAAACTTTTTATTATAAAAATATTAATTTATACGTCAAACATACTCGGAGATAGGTTCAAGGCTTGAACGATAAGAGATAGGCTCCATACTATTAATGGAAGTAGATATTAATGAATTAGGTGACATGGACAGTTTGGCGGGTAAAATAATGTGTGATATTATTGATTTAATATTGCCGTGCAAATGTGGTTTAATTTGAATGTAACATCGTTGCCAGATGACAAAAATATGTGAAATTGCTAATCATACCGCCCACCGACTCACACACTTCAATAATTGACATTATTATGCTTTCGCATTACAATAATTTCATAAATAGAAAAGTAATATTAATAGAATTACAATATTATTATGATTTCACTATATCTTTTAAAATAACTAATACTTTTATTAGTAAAATTAAATATTTTAAATTTATTTATTTTTTATAATTTTTAAATATAAAATTAAATAATTACTTTTTAAACGAACATTATATTTTTTTATAAGTCAATAACATATATATAAATGGAATATAAAAAATATTTTAAAATAAAATTTATAATTTTTTTATTAAATTATAATACTTTATTCTTATTTAAATAGAATACAGTTTTTTATTTTTTATTTATTATAAGTTAAAAACAATTTGATTTCTTATTAATAAATAAAAATTAAATTATTGCAAATCAAATAATCTAATTTGATAGAAAATTAAGTTAATTCATTAAATTATATAAAATAGTCCTTAGTATTACGATAAAGAATACTATTACACCTAAACTATATCATACACTTTATGTGATGAATAGCATATTTACTGATGAAAAAATAATACGAATTGTAGGTATGATTAATCATCATCATAAAGTTTCAAAGATGTTGGTTTAAAAATTATAATACCTACTTTGTCCACCTACGGTGTCTTGTATTTTTTTTAATTAAAAATTTTCTTTTTTAAATATGTTTTAAATCAAGTTAAGTGTTATGCTTTTAATTAATGTCTTTTAATTTGTTTTTCTTATAGCGTATTTTAAAACTAACATTTATATTTTATTATTTTGTTTATATCATAAATTTAATCTGGTCAAATCTTTTGCAGATTCCAAAAATTAAGTCTAGTTCTTCAGATAAGGGATGGTGATTTTGCTGTCGCTTGAGGATGAAATAGTGGGAGTATTTGTAAAGATATTTTAACATTTAAATTAATGCATATTTTATTATAGTAGCAAAATATGTGATAATGTGTAAAAATGAAAGAAGATGCATGTTTTCTTATATAAAGATCAAATTTTGGTGGTTTACAGTTTTAGCACCAGAGTGTTTTTATGAGATAAAAATCCAACTTGGTACGTAGTCTTAATCATTGATATTTAAAATGTTTGAAGTGTGAGTGGCGTGAACTTTGAGTTGGTATTCTCCACAGTTAAGTGTAAGGAGTGTTGGTGATTGATAGCATCCATTTTGAGAGAATTAGAGTGAGTTTCTGGATCAAAATGTATAGGTTCATAATAAAATCTAAGCATTTATGTACATATTGAGAATGGCATATATATAAAGACAGTAACCAACAAATTTTGTAAAATTGATAGATAATTATGTTTTTTCAAATATAATGATAAATATCTAAATATTGATTGTTAATTTTATATGAATAAAAGACATTAAGAGAAGAAAAAATTATTGTAGAAATTTCTACACCTACAAAATTTAGTTTTCAATCTTTCGCTGTCAGAAAAAGAGTATCCTTAATACACAAAAATGTTTGTATTTATAATTGTTACATATATTGATATAATTTTTTTTATTTCTGAAATGAAAATATAGATATCAATACTTAATATTTTACCTAATCCCATATTTATCTTTAGATATATAAAATTGTAAGTATTTGAATTATTTGGGATACTGTATATAAGTTTTTATACTTTAAAAACTTGTAAGTAGGTTTTAAAACTTTTAAATCATGTCAGTTAAATTCCTCACCAGATTTCATCTAAGGTTTGTTAATTATAGGAATTTAATTAAAAATAAAATATTCAGAAACTAAGTCACTAATTTAATCATTTAATTAATTTTTAAAGATTTAAAAATTTTGTTAATTTCTGCCCTTATTTATTCCACAGAACATAAATCGATTGTCTTTTTAAATTATTTAAATTATTTAAATTATATAATTATTTTGACAAAAAAATAATAATAAACTAATATAATAAAATTGATAGAAGTAATAAAGAATCGGTTTATATCTAAAATAATATCATTTTTATAAAAAATTAAAAATATATGAAATTTAATATAATTTTAAATTATATAAAATTATAATACTAATATATTATATTATTATATATATAGATTTTTTTTATGTTATGTACTATAAGTATTTTAAAATAATATATAATTAATATTAATTCAATCATAATTAAATAATTAAATCTTAAACTAACATCTTAATCAAATCAATTATTTATCCGATTTTCAAAATCTTGGATGTATCCAAATAGTTGATCGCAATGGAAATATAAAATAAATAAAAACCTCAATTATCATCGGGGAAGAACTAAGACAACAGGCATCTCTCCTGGTTGTTTATTAATCTGAAAGGAAACGATAATGAAAGCTATTTTTATGACTTTCAATAAAGTTAGTCAAACTGCTAATAATTTCAAACATTTCATTTCCAACGCTTAGATTTAATTTTTGATGCTAAGTAAAATCAATCACGTTTTCATAAATATTCATACAGATGCATGTATTATATTTTAATTATAATTCATATTGTAAAAAATAATTAAAAGGAATTAAGGTTAGGAGTTAGAAAATTAATATTTAAAAATAATTTCTATCAATATAGATTTTATAAAAAAATATGAAAAATTTATACTAATAATATAATATAGCATATTAATAAATAACATAATCAGTACATAATATTAATAGAAGTTATCAATATATCAATATTAATATAATATATTATTCGATAAAATATAAATTTTAAAAGATAAAATCTGTATGAAAGTTTAATTTTTTACTAGATAAAAATTATATTAGCATATATTACCCAAATGTTTGATCATTTATATTTGTTAATAAATGGAAAAAAATTATGTTATCAAATTAAAGTTTAATTTAATAATTTAAATAATATTAGTTTTATATCTAAAAGATGAGGAAAAAACTTAAAACACGCTGGGACATGAACAATAATTGTACTTAAAGAAAAAACAGATATATGAAACCAAAAGTCTTCTTTGAAGAAAATTAGAGATGGGGCGGCTATTTGGATTACTTGGTTGGAAGTAACTGATAAACAAAGTTTGGTAAATGCTTTTAGTTTCCTTCCGGAAATTTCCCACTCTATTCGTTCACCTCGTTTGTCCTTAACCCTTGTCCGTTACGTTGCTGAATTCATACGCTTTAGTGTTTTCTTATTAATTTAATTATCATTATCACATACTCACACCAACTACTTAAATCTTAACTATTCTTCAGTTTTTAATATTTTTATCAACCAGTTCTTCACTGTATGATAATATTTTTTATTCTAAATTTAAATTTAATATATTAATAATATTAAATAACAGTTTTTAATAAATTTTTTATTTTTAATTATATATCAATTAATATATAATAAAAATCCATCGTATAATATTGTGTATAATTTTAACTACAAAGAATTTAAATCCATCGTATTGAATAATAAAAGAAACCTCTTACTTTTTGTTTGGATTAAAAAAAATATAACGAAAAAAATTTATATTCAGAATTAGATAATTTTTATTTTATTTATTTACATTTATCTTATATGAAATGAAAGAATTAATTTGTGTGAGATTTAAGAAAATATTTTTTTTTGAAAGGAGAAAAAATAAAAATGATCAATTTTTAAATTTATTTTAAATTATTAAAAAAAAATTAAAAAAAAATATTATATTAATAAATAATTAAATTAAATTTATATTTTTAAAATAAATGTAAGTTAAATTTATATTACTCAAATTTTTTTATTCTCTTTTTTTTATTCAAATAATTTATATTTATATTTTATTTACACTCAAATTCTTATCCTTTTATTTTTTTTATTTTTTAAATTATTCAAACAAAATATTAAGAACATTTAAGTTTGTTTAATGCTGAAAATAATATAGATAGATTATTTTCATCTCTTATTTTATGTTTGATATAATAGAATAGTAAATCAAATAAAATAAAATTATCTTATCTAATATCTTATATGAGTAATAATAAGAAGAAAAGCATACATATATTAAAATGATTTTTTATAAAATTAATAATTTTTAAATTAATTTTATTATTTTTTAATAAATATGTATACAAATATTAGAAAATATGACATTTGTAAGAATATTTTAACTATATTTTCTAATAAAACGAGAGCGGAAAAAAATCAATATTTTATTAAGAATTTTTTTAATCATACTCATAATAATATTCTTAAGAATATTTTAAATATATTTATTATATTTTCAACAATTATAATTTGTATAAACAAAATAATTTTAAAAAATAATCTATACGTAAAACGCTCCTTTAAGATATATTTTTGAGTTGGGTTAATAGTACATTTAAATTTATTTTAATTTTCCTGAATATCATTCAATAGTTTAATATTAAGGTTGTTTTATTAATGATACCTGATTTAAATATGTATTTACATTGATATATTTTTTCGTATAATATGTTATGAAACATTTTTTAACAGTAATTTATTATTTATAAAAAAATGTATTATTTTATTATGAATAAAAATTATAGTAAAATTTTTATATTAGATACAATAAAAACAAACATAAATATATAATATAAAGATAAATTATATTTTATAAATTAAATTTCATTCAAGTTTAATTTTTAATATAATATAAAAATGCATCCTATATTTTTTAATAAGCTACTTACATGTTTAGTTTTGTATTAAAAATTTTATATTTGACAAAAATAATATCAATTATAGATATATAATATGAAAATAAATATTATCCAATAAATTAGTTTTTAAAATTAAATTATACATAAGTTTAAATTTTAATACATTAAATTTATATTTTATTTATTATATGTTCATTTATTTTATTAATAAATAAATAAATGAAGACTGGACTCAACCCTGATTTAGTATAATCATTTAAATTCATAAACTTAAATACATTAAAATTTTGAGATAAAAAAAAAGTAACATCCTTTCATTTTTAACCTTATATAAATATTTTTTAATTTATATAAAAATATAATATAATATACTATTCTAAATTGTATAATTTTATATAATTTTTTATAATATTATAAACATATAAGCTAATTTTTAAAATTTAACCTACCATATAAGTTAGCTTAGTACTTACAATTAAGTTTGATCCAAATAAATTTTTTTAAAAATTATTTATTTATTTTTTCACAGATCAACTTTTAATAAAATAAACAAACAAATGACTATATGATTTAACCTTTAATTGTTTAAAATTTATATTCATTAATTTAAAATATTTCTAAAATTTATATTTATAAATTTAAAATATTTCTAAAATTTATAAAAAATTATTTAATATCGTTATATTTTTAATCTTACACATATTTTATTTAATTTATATAAAAACATAATATAATATAATATTTTTAAATATATAATTTAACACTAATCTCTTTTAATTTTCTAACAATATTATAAATATCAAAATAATATAAAAAATATATCGATTGATTTTTCAATACATTTCAAAAAATATCAACGTGGTTTTTCCTAAAATATATCTTTCATTATAATTCATTAAAAATAATGAAATTAATTGGTTATATTTACAAATTTAAGAAACCACATATAATCTAAATTTGTTTGAAATTTTATCATATTACATTGTATTTTAAATATAAATAAATAACTAAATTATATATTTATAATATTTTAATTATATAAGATTTTATATAAATAATAATTAAAATAATATAATAAAATTTAATAATTAGATTGATAAATTTATTTAACATAATAAATTATTAAAAATGTTATATTCTAAGTTTAAAGTATATTTTGACACACTCATAAAAGTTAAGTTGAATTTAATTTGTCTTTTTTTTAATATTTTTAAAGTATATTATTTTTTTAACTTTTACATATAAAAATATTCTAAAAAATTATTAAAACTGTAAAATAAATTAATATCATAATAATCTTAAAATTTATATTACATAATAAATAATTATCAATTTAATAGGATATATAAATATTTCAAATTTAATTTAAATTAAATAAAAACAATATTGTAAATACTGTCCGTGGAAATAAAAATAAATTTAAATACCTAATACATAATAAGTAACATACCTTAACACATAATATATATATATATAGTCATAATCATAAATTAGTTATAGTTTCAGTCATACAATAATTTCTCCATCGTAATCAATGGTTTGTTTGCGTGTTTGCTTTTGCCTTTCATCTGCTGAAAACGCGACTAATTATATTGATTGAAAATCATTTAGCAAAACATATATTTTCTAAGCATATTTTATATGAAAGTAGCACTTCCTCAAACACATTCTTGACGAAGTCTTCGTGACCTTGTCTCACACGATAACAAAGTCTTCGCGACTAAGGAATTATAGTTTACAGTTTCTTTAATAAGTTATTTCAATTAATTTAAATTTTTTTATTTAATAAATTTATATCATTAAAAAAGTTATATTATCAACTAACTCAAAAATATAGCACAAATAATTGTTAAAATAATTATTATAAAATTTAATAATTTTTATTTATATGATAGTTTATAATTAAACAACAATATAATTTTTTTACATCCTCAGTATATTTTAATTAAATTATTATATTTAAATATAATAAAATTATTTGGTAACAATTATATTTTACAACAATATTATGTTATATTTTTTAGCTATAATAAAAGATTAATGAGTTATACATAAGATTGTTTGATGAGTTATTACAAGCGATAGGATGCTTTTTGTCCATTCACTTTATTTTGAAAAATATATTTACTTTTTTTGTTTAAAATTTCAAGAAAACATCCACTTTTAATTTTTAGTCCTGCCTTTAATATTATCCAATTATTAAATATTTCTTACACTTATCATAAATTAAAGAACAATATTGTAAATCATATGAAGAATTTGGAAACTAACTGTAATATAAATAAAAGTATTAATTATATATTCTAACCATTATGTTATTTTTCATAGCGGACAGATAAAATTAATGACGAGAGTATTATTTTTCTTGTTTGCATTATCAATATTTTAATAAAAAATCATTTAAGCCCTTGTTTAATAGTATATTATTTATAAACAAATATTCCTTCGACAACTCAATTAATTGAATTATTTTAATTCAGCAGAAAGCACAAAAAAAGAAATAAAAAAAAACAAGGGTGAGAACAAAATGTATAAAAGGCAGACACGTGTCCAAGCCTTTTATAGACTTATTTCTCGTCTCCAGATGTTCATCGCTACTAAAAAGAATAACAGTATAATTAATTTCAATCAATATATATATATATATATATATATAGTGTTAAAAGTATAATAGAAATGATTCTTACTGTTAAAATATAGAACATATCATATAATAAAGAGAAAGAAAAGGAGAACAAAGAAAAATTAATATAAGATAAGATAGATAATATGAATTTTTTTTTATATAAATTATATATATATATATGAATAACATAATCCAAAATACAAATACAATAACTTAATTGTTGCTCAGAAAAACGAAATCCAATAATTTAGATCGCTAGACTCATGCCAGCTCATTTTAATAACTCTTTAAGAATCAATATACAGTACTAATGTTAGAACTTTACCTTTGGGCTTAGCCCACATAAACGATCAAAGTGATAAGCACACAAGAAAAAGTTCTAACATTTGTATCTCTTTTTTTTTAACATGTTCTTTTATTTGAATATTTGAATATTTGTTATTTCTATTTTTTATATATATTCCGTAATCAGTTTAAAAATGTATATATATCCATGACATAAACTAATTTATAAAATATATAAAAATTATTTTAAATTTTATTCTATACTTATATATATAAAAGAAACTAATTTATGAAATATATATGTATATATTCTATAAATTAATTTATGTAATTTAAAAAAAAAATTTAAACCAATTTAGAAAATATATTTTTAGAAAAACAAAATAAAAAAAGAAAATAAAAAAGTAAAAATAAAAAATGCAAAAAGCAACTTCCAAAAAGTAATGCGTAGAACCTTTGACCGGCACCAAAACAAACATTAGGACCAATACTTTGCACGCCTTTCAAGAAAAGCAACATTATTTTTCAATAAATGATACATAAATTTAATATTTTAAAATATATACAAAAATGATCATTCATAATTTGTGAGCTTACTCACGTTAATAACCAAAAGCATTCTATCGCTTGGTTTCACTTTCTATAAAAAACTAAAGAAACTTTAGGTCAGCGCTTTTCATCATTTCATGTCTTCATCTGAGTTGAGTTGTTGATGATGGTTTGAGCTATGTACAATGTGCAGTGCACAAGCAAATTTCCTGGCCTTTCAATTTCAAGTTCAGATATCAAAGAGTGAACATAGGCCCAAAACTGAAAAAGCTGCCATCTCGCAAAACTTGATCCATATTGAGGGCAATACCCGGACAATTAAAAAAAGGTCACAACCAAAGCAAGACAAAAAAAAAAAAAGTTGCAAACCACAAGAAAAGAAAGCAGTGTCTTAAGATTTCTTACGGGGGTTTGTTTGTTAATGAGCTTAATTTTTTAACCCCCTTCAAAATATTTTTGTTTATTATCAATAAATTATACGTTGTTATCATTTTTTATTCCATTTTCTTTGTTATATTTTTTTCCATAACAAAAACAACTGAAATTCATAGATTAAATATTATCAAAAAGGGCAAGAAAAGAACGCATCATTTTATCTTCCTTGTGGGGATAGGGCTAGGTTTGTTTATAGTAGTATATCACTTATTCTATTACTGCAAAGGGGTGAATTTGTTAATGCAATCAGCAATAGATAAAAAAGAAAAATTATTCAGACATGTTTTGATGGATACCACAAATTCTATGCTTTCAGTCTTTAAGCTCCATTTTCATATTGACATGCTTTCTTTAGCTATTTGACTTGTCATCATGAATTGATTATTCTGATGTATTACTGATTTTGGCACACATAAAAATAAATGCTCAAGGACTGAATGGCCTCTGGAGTTATAAAATTGGGTGGTGTGTAAGGTGGACGGTGTAGATTGTTTACTTATTATCTTCCAAGTTGTGGATTTTGAACTGTTTACTTATTATCTTCCAAGTTGTGGATTTTGAACTAATTCTAAATATCATACGTTTTAACGGTGCTTATTTTGTTTTTTTTTTAATTTTTTTTATTATACTTTTTTTTATCTCTCTTTCTTCTCACTCAATATATCTCAAATAAAATGTATGAAAAATTCTTTTTTTTTTAAACTGCAGTTTGGCACTTGAAAAGATGGACAAAAACTTGTATTGAATTGTATAATGATTTTGATTTAAAGGTGGAACTCCATGATCGTTCACCTTGTCAAGGAAGGGCATTAAGCTCTTTCACAGAATCGCGCGGCACAATGAATTGTGAAGGACTTACTTGAAAGGAAAATTAGTAGTGGGTGGATAGATGCAAGAAAAGAGTAAATAATAAAAATATAATAAATACAAGAAATATGGATGTGTATTAATAAATACTCTACTACTTAAAATTTTACAAAATAAGTTAAACTGAAATATTTAAAAAATTATTAGAATTTAATAAAAGATTGAAGTAATTTAGATGAAGTACTAAATTTAAATTTTTTATTTTTATATACCAAAAACTAAAATGTTAAAGAAAAAAAGTTTGAAGCGCCACTTAGAAATGGATTACGATAGAATTTAATATGAACATTTTTTGCGGCCACGTGTAGTTGCACAATTCACAGGATAATTTAATGACTTGAAAATGCAGTACATAGAATTAATATGAACATTTTGGTCAATAATAATAATTGTAATGATACATTATACTTGCTTTTATTTAAATTAATATAATAAAATTTCATCAAATACTATTTTTTATTTTATATCTTTTCTTAATTTATTTAACAATATAATATTGCTAATCATTCTTAATTACATAAATTTTTTTAAATTTATCAAATAATTATATGAATGATAATAATCAAAGTAATATAAAAATAAAGAAATATAAAGTATAATTTTGCTAAACCATAAGAAAATGTAAATAAAAGTTATCCTAATAATAACCATCGTCTCAGCATTGTAGTAAGATTCTTATCAACTGAACTGTAATAATTGCTCAACCTATGGTAAGATCACCGATTTAGAAATTGTTTAATTTAAAGTTGAATAAAATTATTTTTAAATTAATAAATATTTTTTAATATGTATATTAATTAATCTAAAATATATATATTTAATAGAGTTTATATTTTGCATGAATTGAACAAACAAACCATTAACCATATATACACTGAAGTGATGCATCATTGATCTGTGTAATATTATTTAAGATGTGTTTCTTAGTTGATTTCCTGAGATTCTCGTGAATTAAATTATGTTGTACCCATTTTTTTAACATTATATTTTTGTTTTCTTTTCTTTTAAACTATAACAATTTTGTAAAATTTTATTATATAAAAGACATTTCTCTACACTGAAATATTATATTGTATTGCTTACGGTCATGTTCAAGTTCACGTACAATGAGAAGGATTTTAGGAATATTATAAATATGAAAAATATTATTTATTAAGTTAAGCATTAAATTAATACTTGTTAATATAATTTGTTATTAGTAAAATAAATTTGTGAGTACAGATATTATAAATTTACACTACTAATATAATAAATTATATTAACAAAAAATTTGTTAGTATAAAAATTTGCCATACATTATTAATATACCAAATGTTATTAATAAGATATATTAGACATATTTACAGTTCAATTTAAATCAGTTTTGAGATTAAAAAAATAGCTGATCATCCGACAAAAAGATTAGAATTAAATTTTAATCAATTTAAAAATAATTTCAAAATCAAATTAATCTAAATTAATTTTTTATGGTTTAAATTGAATCGGCTTTTTTAATTTTTTTAAGAAACAAACTTTTTTGGGTTAGAAAACAAATAAAAATTTATTAACTGAATCATTATTTTAATTCTTATAATTATAAAATACAATAAATTTTCCCATTAAAATTACATTAATAAAGAATAAAATAATGTATTTTGTAATTAAAAAATAAAATGACATATTTATAATTTTAGAAATTAAATTTATTGAAATTTATAATTTTATGAATTAATTTGGTATATTGTTCCTTGTTTTCCTTCTGAACATAAATAAAAAAATTTAATTATACTTTTAGTCATTAGTTTATATAACAAATCTTTTATAGTTATTGAGTTCTTTTAGTCAATTAAATACCTTTTATTTTTAAGTTATATGTTTAATTAGGATTTTTAAAGTTAGAAAATTTAAAGATAATTGATTTATAAATAAATTTTTAATCATAATAATATAATTTATAATTTTTTAAATTTAATTTTTAATTTAGTTTAATGATAAAGAGTAATACATTAAAATAATTTTATACAAAGATCTCAGGTTCAATTTTTTTTATTTTTCACTTAAATTATAGTTATTATAAATTAATTAAATTTTAAAATTTAGATATACTTTTAATTTTAATTTTAATTGGATTATGACGATTAAAGGTTAAACTAGACTTTAAGATTTACGTAGGATTTAATTTATATTTTAATTGAATTATAATTATAACAACTGAGATTTAGATTAGGTAATTTAGAATAGAAATTTAATTTACCCTTTTATTATATTATTATTTTTTAATTAATTTGTTATTATTATTTATTATTTTATTATATTTTTAAAATGTTAAGTGAAAACTCTTAATTTTTAATTTGATAATTAATATTTTTAAAAGTCATAAATATTAATTAAGTTCCAAAATCTTCTTTTCATTTGATTTACATAAATTTAACATATATTTAAACAATAATTCTCTTACGCATAAATAGAAATTTATGTCTAACGATTGTATATTTTAAAAAAATAAAACAACTTATATCCTCCTATAAACCACTTTTATAAAAAAAATTCTATTAAACCACTTTTTTTAAAAGAATTTTATTTTACTTTCACATCGCCTTTTATATTAGCTTTTTCATTAAATGTAGAAAAGTATTAAAGACTTCTAAACAATTTTTTTTCAGACAATGTTAAAATTGTAAATTATTAAAATATCTCAGATTCCATTCCCACCAATGGAGAAGAGAATCTTAAGATCACCATAAGCGGTCTCGTCGATTACGGGAAAATAAAGTAAAATAGTTGAATAAAGTCTCAACATGTGCAGTGAAAATTATACTATTATTCTCATATCTATGACTACGTTTAATGATTTAAAGCTCAATCATGATTTATTTTTATTCATTTTACAATAAAAGTAATGAAAATTAAATCTAAAATTTATATAATAGTTTTATTATTGAACTAATTTTAATAATTTAATTTATTTTTATAGTAAAAAAATTCATCTGTTAAATTGAAATGCATATTTCTTTACTTTTTTCAGAAAGAATTTAATGTTAATATATTATTAATTTAAAAAATTTATATTAATAAATAACTAAAAATATAATAAATATAACATTTGGAATAATTATTATAAAAATTAATTTTTATACTACAATGATATATAATTAAATAATAATATAAAAACCAGTATCAATATATTTTATTTAAATTTTTTAAAAATACATAAAAAAGAGTCTTACACCTTAGGCTACTGCAATAAAAACGCACTTAAATTCCCTACCTAATCGGCGAAGAGAATCGACGCAAAAGTAAAGTGATTTTGATTCCAAATATGGCGTAACATGCATGTGACTTTGCAAGGTACTGTGGGGGGTATATTTATGATTATTTATACTCTTCAACTTAAACCGTGGAATATTTCGATCTCAATTAAAATCTCTTAACTGCCCCTTTTAATAAGAAAAGAAAATGAATATGATATAAAAACTCATTAAAATTAAAATAAATTTCAATAAAAATAAACAATTTAACATTGTAATTTAAAACTTACAACAAATACTTTTTCTCAGTAAAAAAACAAACACACCTTTTCTAACTATATATAAATATTTAATGTTAGATAAAATATAATAATCATATTATACATGAATATTTTATATAATAACGTTTTTATTTGATGTAAATAAAATAATTAATAAATTTACTCTATATTAACTTTGAATCTTTATGTGTTAAGGTTATTGTTTCTAAGAGCTATTTTAATTTTGTTATACTGTATGATTTTACTTACGCAAGGTATTTAATTTAATTTTTTATTTATAATTATTATTTTAAAAATACTATGTTGGTTTAAATATTTTTGTTCTATACATATTGGTTTAAATTTTTAAAATTTACATACTTTAATGATGTTAAAGATATATATATATATATATATATATATATATATTTAAATAAACTAAATCTTAAGAATTATAATTCTAATCAGTCTTTTTTTAATTAATTTTAATAAATTGTATCAATAAATATTATGCATTATAATTTTAATAATATATTTTTTATTTTTATCATCAAATTTAAATTTTCATTCCTTTAGTTTTATTAATATAATATTTATTATTCATAATAAAATTATTTATTATTGTTTTTAGTTTCTTTATTTACATACATAATGAAAAAACTAATAGGCTAGTTAATAAATAATAAGATGTTTTATTATTATATTTTAAAAATGATCAAAACTCTTTATTTTATCTTCTAAGATTACAAAAATCAATAATAGATATCTAAAAGAAATCGTAATTCGTGTTGAGAATCATTATAATAAAATTGTTTTAAGAAAATTATTTTCATTATAAATAAATTTAAACATAATATATATTAATATTTCAAATGAAGGAAGAAAAATATAATTTAAATATATTTCAAAAATAAATTCAATTTAAGTCTAAAAAAGCCTAAATAGTCTTAATTTCACTCCTAGTTCGCATTACGTTGAATTTTGACCCTCCAAATTTTTCAATCAAATTAAAGACTCCAAAAAATAATAGTTAAAAATCAAATTAAATTTTAATTAAATATTGCATCATAAATACAGTAAAAATTAATGATATTTAATTAAAATTTAATTTGTTTACTGCATTTATGATGCGATATTTAATAGTGAACAATTTTATCTTAATTAATAATAAACAATTTTATCTTAATTAATAATAAACAATTTTATCTTAACTAAAGAATATTCAAATCAAATTAAATCTTTTTAATAAAATATTCCCATTTATTATTTCTCAGCACGATACCTAACATTTTCTATTGTTAAAATTAAATAAGTTCACTCTAGTATTTTTTTTTAATTTAAATCATTCAAATTCTTATTTATTATTGAGAATTTCACAAATTAAAAAGATTAATTTGTTTTGAACATTCTTTAGCCACAAATCACACATCAAAACATTAACTTTTATCCCGAAATAAGAAAATATTTCATTTAAAAAATCAAAATTTAATTTTAAATTTTGTAATTTTATTAACTTTATCAAATTTTTAATAAATTTATAATTTTTATTTTTTTAAAAATATTTTTTTCTCTCAAATTCATCATAAACCGTATGGATATATTTTAATTTTTTAAAATTAAATTAATTTTTTTTGTTTTAATAAGAATATAAATACTTTTTATGAGATCTTAATTAAGTTTTCACAACGTTATCCTTATTGAACGAGAGTAAAAACTGTAATATTTAAAGAAAAATAATAATTTAAAATATTAAATAAAAAATTAAGAATATAATAAAAATATTTAATTTTATAAATAAAAAAATTGAGAAACTAAAAAATTATACATATTTGATGTTAAAAATGTAAAAATATAGTTAAACTAAAATAAAATGACAATATACAAAATCAATTGAAATAATCTTTTTACATTCTATTTTTATTTATCCTAATTATTTTTTACATTCAACTAATAATAATAAGAGTATTATTATTATTTTAAATGTATTATATTTATATTTTTTTTATTAATTTAAACGTTATTTCTAATCGCTCCCATTAAAATTGGGGTCATGCTGAGAAAATCTTGAAATGACAGCGGAGTGAAATGGAAGCCGGTACTAAAATATTTAATATCTGTAGACGTGTATGTTGATATAGAATATTTATAAATTTATAAATTATATTATATCATAAATTGTAATATTATATTATATAATTATGAAATAGTAAATATTTATATTATATGATGTTACTATATAATAGTATGAATATATGTAAGTATTTATTCCGAATATATATATATATATATATTTATATAGATTGGTAATCCGTACATTTATTTGTTGATTTTATGATATTTTTAAATCACCCATATAAAAATATAATAAAATTTGAATTTGTAAATATCTGTTTAATCTTTTCTCAATTTTAATAAAAAAATTTATTTTCACCAAATATTCAAGAACATGTATCTGAACAAATTTAAAGATACGAATATTTATCATGTTCTTCTTTTGAACATGTCTCAATACTATATTAATGTTTGAATAGAAATATAATTTTATTGTTAAAATATTTAGTTTTTAATTTTTTAATATTTACTTTATGTATTATTTAAAATAAAATTTATTTAAATTTTAAACATTATAAAATATAAATTCATTGCAAATTTACTGAAATTTAATAAGATTGAAGTTGAATTTGAATTGTTTATTTTTCTCCTATAAATCAAATCTATCTGATGTTTGATGAGAGATAGATAGGAAGAATAAAATAGGTGCTAAAGTTCTCTTGTAGATAACCTTCCCACGTGCATGGTCCTTTTCAACCGGTTCTTATTTTCACGCTTAGAAATTAATTCATCCATGTGATGATGTGAATTCCGCTGTTCAATGTGTGGTCAAAAAAGTAAAAAGTCTTCTGCTACAAAGGAGCACAACCAATAATAATAATAAGTACAGCCTTTCAAAGAAAATAAAGAAACAAATATCTTCATGTCGAGGACCTTTTTTTGTCTACAATTATAACTCCTAAAATAAAATAAAAAATAATGCACAAAACCAACCTATTATCGTTTCAGTGGTTTCACTCTCCGCCGAAAATCACATCTACTCGTCACCGCCGTCGAGGGACTCAGGAGCAACGGCGTTGAGATCCAAACCCTCGTTCGTGTTCTTTTTGACGGGAGGTTGACGGTGGTCTGCGTGGTCGAGGGAGTGGTCGGCCCGCTCGAGCACCTCCCTCCACTGGGTGGCACCACTCCCTTTGCGGTGGAAGTAATTGACGGCAACCTTCATCCTCCTGAGTATGGCGAAGAACTCGTCCACCTCCTCCTCCGTCGGCGTCTCCACCGTGCCACTGCCACTGGCTACGCCCTCTTCCGCCTTGGTCTTCTTCAGTTTCGCCCTCTCCTCCTCCTCCTCGTAGTCCTCCTCCCTTGTGGTGACCCTCTTCTTCTTGTCCACTTCCATGACCAGAGAGGGGAATCAGATCTAATATAAGACAAATTAGAAGGAGGCTGCATTCTATATGTTTACGTGCATATATAGCCCTACATAGTGATGACAATTTTTCTGTTTCTGGTCTGAGACTCCTCCATCCCAAATATTAACAAAAATAGAAATAAAAAGAAAAAAATTAATTGTTTAGATGCGCTGAAATAAAAAAGAAAAGAAAGATTTTGATTGTTCGGACCAATAAAAAAGAGAAGAAAGAAAATATATTAATATTATAGAATTTAATTTAAAAAATTATTTTTTATTAATATATTTTTATAAATATATAATTATTTTAATAATTTAAAATTAAAAAATAAAACCTTTTCTTTCTTTTACTCTAGTAGGAGCTCATAAAAATTTGTTTCTTCCATCTTATTTTCTTGCATAAACAAACAAACCGCAATTTTTTTTATCTTCTTGTTTAAACAAATGATAAAAAATCTATTTTCTTCTATCCTTTTATTTCTTTTTATTTTTGTCCATCTAAACATATAAAAAAAATTAAAAATAAAAATATTTTTATGTTTGCTTGATTATAAAAATAAAAAAATGGGAAGTAAAAAATTATTCTTATATCAAGACTTATTAAAAAATAATTTTTATAAAATAGAAGAAAATTATAATTTTTTATATTTTTAAAAATTTAAAAATATTAATTAAAATAAAATTTTTATATTAGTAAAAAATTTTAAGCTTAATTTAATTTTTTTATTTATTCAAATAAAATATAATTTTTTTTATTTATTCAAATAAAAAATATTTTTTTTATTTCATATTTATTTTAACAATTTATTTTATTTTAATAATTTTATTAATTCAATTGTTAAATTAATCAATTATATTGTATAGATTATTTTTATAAAATTTTATAAAATTTTTAAAAATTTAATATTTTATTAAATAAATTTAAATTAATGGATAATATACTTTTTATAATATTAATTAATTTAAATTTGTTTAGTAAAATATTAAATATTTTTTAATAAATTTAAATTTAATTAAAATTATTTATAAAATAACTTAATTTATATTTATATATATATATATATTAAATTATAATTTTACTATGTATAATATTAAAATTTTACTATTTATATTTAATAACAATAAATCTGATTGATCTGGTACAGTCTCATGAATTTTCGTGCTGGGCTTAAATCTAGACAAAATGATCCAATGAAACATTTAGATTGGGTAGAAATCAAGCTAAACCTGCCTCGATATATCCATTGAATGAACACTCCTGCTTTATGAAGAGTAATCAATAATGTAAAAGTAAGAATAACTTAAATGGGTATAAATCTTTGACTATATTTGTAACTGCATATGTTTTTATTTGTATTGAGGGGACGCATAGGGTGGGGGTCATACGTGGACATCAACACGAGCAGATTCTCTCCAGACATTTATTTGGGAGAGAAAAATAACTTTTATTTGAAAGAGAGAAAAATGAAAAAAAATATATATAAAAAAATAGGAAGAACTTTTATTCCGCTAACACTTTGCTTCAAGTTATATCAACCCTGGTTTGAAATAAGAAATATGACACATAGTGCACAGCTCAGATTTGATATGAAGGGACCTCTAAAGGTGTTTTTGTTCTTTGCGTGCTTTCTGAAATCATTTCACCAATCAAGTTTGGGTTAATTTTGTACTGTTTAATGAAAGTTCTTTAATCAATTGCTATTCCTGATTTTCCGTTTGCATTACAAGCAGTCAAAGTGCTTGAAGACTTGAAGCATTCCAATGCCTATTATTTTATGATTGAGATTTTAGTTGAGATTAGGACTATATTATAAACACCACAAGGAGGAGAAGCAGTTCAAATGTTCTAGGATACGTGTCGATAAGTAATTTAACTAAATATTTATTTAATATATTTATTAGACAATGATTATATTATAAATTTATTGATACAGTTAGAATTTATTTTGATAAGTTATGAAAAAAATTATTAAAATGTTTTAAAAAACTTATAAAAGATAAATAGTTTTTATGTTTCTTGTAAGTTTTTACAAACCAGTACTTAGTACTTAAACTTATATGTTTTTTAAGTTTGATCTTAAATTTTCATAAATATTTCATGTGTGTATATTTTAAAAAACGATCTTTTAACTTGTACTTATAGACATACAATCAGAATAAATAAATGATAAATTTCATTAAAATTTGTATTTATCGAAAGATACTTTTAGTACACTAACAAAAATTATCAAGGTGTAAATAAGTTAAATAAATGAAGTTTTATATTTTTTTAAAGTCAAATCTAAACTTAAAATTTATTTATTTAAATAAGTAAGTGAAATTAGCCTATGAAACCATATAAAGCACCTGGATGAGATAGATATTATTATTTGTACTAAATATAACACATAGTTTAAACTTATTCAATTTAATTTAAACATACTTTAAAAGTTTTTTCATCACTCTAAATAATACATAGTTGGACTTGATATGTACAATACATGATTACTTTTTTATATAAATAAAAAAATATTTAAATATTATAACCCAAGTTTGTTGTAAAAAAAATTAAACATTCTCTACTCTCGATCATATTATCATGGAACAGAATCCAATATACTGATATCTTTAGGCATATTTTATAATTTGCGTATTTACATAATTGTGCCTTCTCAATTCCAATCCAATATTCATCCTAATTAGTATGTGGAGACTTAACACCAATACTACAAAGAACTTCTATGGTTCACCTTTTTCAGCACTCTACAAACACAAATATATTCATGGCAGGTAGACAAGGTAACGATAAAATGATTAAAAAAATTAATTTCTTCATGTAACACTCACATATTAATCACAATAGTAACACTAAAATTAATCATTAGTAACACACATTTATCCTTTTTAAATAGAAATAGAATAAATGTGAACATAGTTTTATATGGTTGGTTGATTGAAAGATCTAAGACTAATTTTGATTCTTAGATTACCTTGGATAAGGCAATCTAAAATTTAATGTTTAGACCTTGGATTTAATTTAACCGAAATTCATATTTTTGTTTTTACCTTTATTTTAAACTTTGTAAAAAATATTTTCATTAAATAATCTTACAGTAATTTAAAAAATACTCTCCGTATTTTAAATTATGAACAGTTTAATTTTGTATTTGAAAATATTACCAAATTTAATGAAAATATATAAACAGTATAATTTTATTACAATGTTATTTAATAACAAATTATTATATTATTAAAAATTATTAAATTTTATAATAATTATTTAAAAATATAACTATTATCATTTTTATTAATTGATAATAAAAATATCTAGTTTGATAATATATCCAAATTAAACTTAACGTTATTTACACAAAAAATAATAAAAAAGATTTTTTGAAGGGGGAATATGGAAAAGGATGAGATGTGACGAAGAAAAAAAATTGTTTAATACAAAATTATTGTATAATTGACTTGGCAAAATAAGTTTGGTTTGACAAAGTAAACGACAATGCTAGATTTGAAATAAAACCATGATAACCGGTTGTAATGTTTCCTAAATCATCTGTATATATTACAATTCGAAATGCTAAACATTTTGCATACAAATAACATATTTATTTTTATGTTAATGCTTTTTTTTAATACATATATATACCGATACATAATAAAAGTTAGCACAAAGCGTTTGGCTTTCCATCTACGTTACCACATCGAACCAAATAAGAGTCATAACAGCGGCGACGCGCGTGAGGCCATGGCCATGGAACGGACCGGAATCCTTTCCATTACTTATATGCAAGAAGTGAAAATAAATAAATAAATATTTTATATTTTTATTATTTTAATTTTTAAAATAAAAATAATTATTTCACATATAAATAATAATATCTATCTATCCTATCTTCATATTCACCGGTTTACAAATTAAAAAACATAAATCTAACGGTGTGCAGATGTAATGAAAATGTACGTTAGAAAAGAAAAGTTTTCCTTTTTAGAACTTTTATCTTTCTTCAATCCCAAACGTCACAGTTCATCGAGATCGCATAAATGCATTGTAACACACGCAAAGACCCTACGTCACCTCACTAATCTCTTCATGTCATTCTCTATCCTTTAAAAAGTCTACGTCTCACCAATTCTCCGCCCAATAATTACAAAGAAGACATGTATTATTTATATAATGTCTTTATATAATATTTTATACAAAATATTTTTATTTTTTTATTTTATATTATTTATTATATCTCATATTCTGTCTTTTATTGTATAATATTTTATACAATATATTTAATTTTTGAATAGGCTAGTTCCTTCCGATAAAAGTAAGTCTTAGGTATTTAAGTGAAGATGTAGTTATTCTGAAAGTAAATTTTAGAAACTTACTCTCTTCAATAGTCGATAGAAAATTTTGTTGTTTTTATGAAAATAATTAATAAGCATAATATCAATAAAATATTCTTTTGAATAAATTCTAACTTTTATAAAAAAAGTCTCATCTCTTTTCTTTTTAAAAAGAAAATAATTTAAAAATAGTTTTACTTTATAATGTGGCGAACGAATCTTAATAATTCTTTATGCGTGTGAAAAACTAAAAACATAAATCTTATCATGTTGGCTAAAAGAATAGATTTTTTTCAATTAAAAAAATTGAAAGAGTAAATATATATTTTTGGTCAATAATGGATAGAAGAATAGCAAGTTTCCTGATGGCTGGGCTTCAAAATTCCACAACCAATCTATTCAGACATCGCACCTTCGGTTAGTGGGCTTTACTATTCAATACATGGGTCCACGTAAAGCTTGATTTGACGAAAAGATTTCTCTTTTCCATTTTCCATCGTTCACACAAAGAGAGTGGAATTTCGGAATGATAATGTAGATTCTTCTACGTTTAATTGTATTCTTTCTATCTTTTTTTTTTAGTTTAAATTATATTTATTTTTATTTTTAATCAATAAATTTATCTATTTTTAAAGTTTAATAATTGCAGACTTATCTTGTTAATTTTTTATTTAAAATCCTTAAATTATTATTTTTATCAAAATATTTGATACAATTCATAATAAAGTTAGAATATGAAATAATTTTAAAAATTTTGATAAAATTTAAATAATTTTATAAAATATGATATTTGAGTTTTGAAGAGAAAAATCTGAGATTTTTTATTTGGAATGTAATTTGATATTTTGGTTTGTAAGTTTTAAATTGCTCCCTGCCAATTTTTATTATAGAACTCAAGACTCGGTATGCACAACAGCTAGGATTCCTTATTGGAGAACCTAATCTAATCTTGTTCTGCATCACATGAAGAACATTTCGATTAATATATCTCAATAAGTGTGATACAACATTTTGAATCTATTCTCAAATTAATTAAAAGGAAGGGAAAATAAGTAGTAGAGCTTCACTAGGTAATGATGACATTGGAATTTCAGAATGTCAGCATGAAAACAATAGGCGAAGAAGAATTGGTTTCACCCTTGTCGGTCAATTTGGAGGAACAAGAGAAGTGGAAAAAGATATATATGATGTGAAAATTGCTTCGATCATTTTTCGGACCATTGTTCTAAGTAGAATTTGAAAATTGTGTCCCTTTAGATCACTGGGATTCAGCTTGGATATATGAAATGCTCATTGTCATAAATTTGGCATTTGTGGAGTCGTGTAACACCATTAGCCGTGACCAATTGCACGGTTCATATACGAAACTCAAGCACTTCTGCTTTTGAATTATTGATTGACTCATTAGACACGTCGAAGATTTTCCTCAATAATTTATATGGAATTAGTCTTTTGTGTCATACAATAAGCTTAAAAATTCATTAATCAATGCTGGTTGCGGAGAAATTATATGCTTGTACCTTAATTTTGTTGTGGCATGTGAGAGATTCTACAAGTTGGTAGGTGCGCTTAGTTCCGTTAACTATTTATTTGTTTCAGTCTTTATTCTTCCTCCTTATGTTTACCCTTTAAAAACAACCGATAAATTCTTGATCTTCGTATACATAAACTTAACTAATTAAGAAAACAAATCACAATAAGAAAAAAACACAGTAACCAATCTTAAAATATAGTAAAAAATAGAAAAACCGATCTTATAAGATAATATAATATATAATAAAATAAATTTGTAATATAAATCCTACCAATTTTGAGAAATATAAAGGCTTTTTTTTTTCTCTATTTTTAAAAAATAATTTAAGTTTAATTCACATGTAAATATAAATATATTCTTCACATATTATATTTAATGTAATTTTTCTTTTTTTTGGTTGTTAACAAAAGAATACTAACTACTTAGTTATAATATCATAAGATTTTTTTCTTACACCAGAGAAAAAGATTTATCCACTAGAGTGGTAAACTGAGGGTGAGAATAGTTCTTTACTATGCTTGAGCTCTATTAGTTAGTATTAACCTCGCTAGGAATGATAAGATTAGTTTGGTCCTGCATCTAGAAAAAGGTGCAACAACAGAATGTAACCGAGAAGAACTTATAATCAAGGCTTCAATTTTATAGAAATCGAGCGTCACAAGTCTATGACAATTCAGATCAGGGAACAAAAACAAAAGACTCGAATTTACCATCTACGGTTGAAATAGTTCATATATAGTGGAAGAATAATGAAGAAAGAAAGGTTATGAAAGATTCATTTTTAGAGAAAGAAATCCTAGAGAGAAATAGATATTTGATTTTGATAGCTTACTTCATTTCAGAAAGGATTACAAAAGCGATGACAGTGAGAATTTGAAGAATAAGAATTTGGAAGATGAGATGTTCGATGTAAGATCCTTGTGGAATTGATGAAGATGGAATGATAGAGGTTCAACACCGCATAGGTGAAAATCAAGAAGGAGAAGGTGGCTGCGTCGTCTCCAGCGGAGGAAGTGATGACGATGATTCCATGAATGCAACGGAACCATGCTATAGAATGATTAGGAACTGATTGAGTTCGCATATGTAGAAGGTGGTGCAAATGCTATTAAATTATTAGATATATATTAAAAAGATCATAAATTAAATATAATATGATATTTTGTAATATTTAGTTTCAGAAATGTTAACAAAAATATTAATTAATAAAAATTGGCATTATTTTTGTTTGTATTACAAAATAAATATTATCAAATAATATGAATGTAATTGTGCATCACTAAAAATTGATCTGAAAAAACATGCCTGTTACATTTTCTATGTTGCATCTAGTTTGAGTTAATTTTCGGTCCAACATGACCAGACTTCAAAAACGATCAATTGGTAATTAGGCCTATATTTCTTCTTTAATTGATATATATTTTTAATTTTTTTTACATTAATGAGATATATATTTTTAATCAATTCTTTAATGTATATCTAAAAGTACATACTAGAAAAATATTAAATGGTAAATTTTTATTAAAAGTTATAACATTTAATATCATCAATTGAATCATCTGATTTCCAATTAAATCTTAGTATACCGAAGTTCTTATTGTGTGTTTTTGATACACATTAAAAAATCATTTTTAATTATTTTTTCATCTGATTAATTATTGTATCTTCAGTTCTCATATAAAAAATAACCAATGCAACAAACCATGTGAATGAGATTTTATAAAAATAATAAGTAAACTTTATTTTTTAATTCTTATAATAGGAGAAGGTATACTGAAATTATTTATTAAAAATTAATAGTTAAAATTGTAATAAAATATAAAAGATGTATCTAATAAAAAATTATTCTTATATTAGAGAAATAATAATAAATTTGTGTTGTATAACTATATATATAAATGATTAATAAAACTCTCATTTTATACTTGTACATCTACATGTATAATAAATTGTCTAATTATTTAAATCTCAATTATTATTTTCTGATCAGCTATTCCATTGTTGAATTGTTCACTTGCTATATCATATGGACCATCACGTGCACTCACCTAACAGTTTGTGCTTCAATTTATTGAGAGGGTGGAAGGAGCAGAAAACCAAGATCTTTTGTTTCTTTTTTCCTATTCCACAGAAGGTCATCAGAAAATGAGAAACTATTTGCAGTTTATTTGGGCACAGATATTGTGTTTTCTAATTTTGAGTGTTGTACATGTAATTGAAACAAAGTCCACAATTGAACCATGTAACTCTTCAGATTCCTGCCCCTCCCTTGTGTCTTATCTCTTGCCTTGGGACTCCAAGCTCTCTGAAATTGCAACTCGCTTCCATGTGAACGTTTCTGACATCTTGGCCTCAAACTCTGTCTTCCCCATAACACCATCTTGTGCACACCAAATCATTAGTGCCAAATCATTACTGAAAATACCAATTTCATGTTCATGTGTGGATGGCATCCGAAGGTCTATGTCAGCCATTTACACTGTTCAGCCATTTGACACTCTTGAATCCATATCATGTGGTTATGGTGGGTTAGTTAGTGGTGAACAAATTCAGAGTGTGAACAACATCAATGCTACTAATCCTTTGACATATGGAGGAACCCTTGTTATACCACTGCCATGCACATGTTTTAACAATGTCAACAATGGGGTAACCGCAATTTATATGTCACATGTTGTACAGAGAGGGGAGAATCTGGGAAGCATAGCAACAGTGTTTGGTACAACTGTTTCAGACTTAGAAACTGTAAATGGACTCGGAGAAGTAGCATTACATCCGGGAGACATACTATCTGTTCCTATTGCAGGTTCGTATATACTATCAAAATCACGGCAGTGCCAGTAACTGTTTTACTTTCTCTTTTTCTTTTTCTAGTTGGATTATTTTAACATTAAAAGATTGATGTTATATATATAATTCAACTGTTGTAAAAAAAGGAAAAAGAAAATTTATATTTTTTAGCTTATATATATTTATATTAAAAAAATATACCTTAAAATAAAAAATCACTTTTATTGTTGAAAACAACATTTTCTTTTTGTAGGCCTAACTTTATACTTCACTGTTATAATGAAAAGTGAAAGAGAGAATTAAAATTTAAGTTTCCCACTCAATTTTTACCATGAAAGAAAATAATTTAATAATAATATATTAACTATAACTTTTTATACTATCATTTAATTATAAATTATCTTTGCATCATCTCTAAGGCACAAAAGTAAGTGCAAACTTTTTAATAATTAAATTTTATCTTGCTAATTCATAAAAAGAGAGTCGAAAGAAGTAATGAAATAAATAATTAAACTTTCAGTCTAAAAAAATTATTTTATCAATACATTATAATGTATCATATATTTTTAATATTTAAAAAATATTATTTATTAATTTTAGTAATATTTAAAAAATATTATATATGATTTACATTTTAAAATATTATTAATAATATTTAAAAATATTAAAAAAATATAAAAAAATATTATCTATTAATTTTAATAATACTTTTAAAAAATATTGTATCTGATATATGTTAAAAAAGTGCAATACTGATTTTTAGAATTAGGTATATATTATTTACATAATAAAATTATACAATCATTTATATTATTTTTTATTTCTATTTATAGTATTACTCATTTTATCATATAATTTTATTTTTTTATATAAAAATACAATTTTGCATTAAAATTTGAAAATGGATTAGCCCTCATGTTACACCCTAAAAAACATATGGATAATTAATCGTGTAAAACATAAATAACATAATAATAACTCCTAGGCCTACCAAGAAAATAAGGGACAAAATGTTAACTCCCTATCTCTTGTATTTATACGAACCTGTTTTTCTTTTTAAAGAAAGGTGATTGGGCTTTTCGTTGTTTGTTTAAAGTCCGAGAATCAATTGTTTCATTTTTATATTTAAAATATATTCTAAAAAATATGTAGTTTAAATAAATTAATATTTTTAAATAATCAATAATTTTAAATTAATTTCATTAAACTTAACAATAAGTAAAAATTAATTTTCTTAACATTAATTTTACTTAGTTTTAAATCAAACAAATATGTAATTCTCATTTCTCAATGATGTTCTTGAAATTAATAAAATATTTCCATATCTTGGAAAAAAATGTTAATTAGGAAAATTGTTAGTCTTGCCAAAAGAAGATGCCTGACCAAACGGCAATGATTTTAAACTATTAGTATTTAGTGTTACCTTTCTACAAAATTCTTTCATAAAATTTTGGATTCCCTCATATGGAACAGGGAATTTGGTCATTGCAACTAAAAGCAAGAAAGACCTATAAAAACCCTTTTTAGGGCTGTTTAGATAAAGTACAACTTCTTTTTTAAGCAGAGGGGGTGTTAGGAAGGAGAGACACACTCAGGAATTGATTTAGTATAATGATTGATCAGCAACATCAGCATAATATTCTATACACTTTTACTGTCCTTTGCAGCATGTTCGTCAGCAACTCTGAACTGGTACAATGACAGTATGATAGTCCCAAATGGCTCATATACTTTAACTGCCAGTAATTGCATTAAATGCACTTGTCATTCAATTGATCTCAAGTAAGTTACAATATTGATTCTAATTACATCTGTGAACAAGTTTAGATTTTGACTTTTAATTTAAAAAAAATTAGCCTAGATATGATTGCTTACTCTCTTAATGTAACCAGGATGCAATGTCTTCCTTCTGGATTGGATATCCCCTGCTATAATTTACGCTGCAAAGGATCCAATCTTGTAATTGGGGATGAATATGTACAACATTCAAAATCTGGTTGCAACGTGAGCCAATGTGTTTACCGTGGCCACAGAGGTGGTAAAATTCTGAGTAGGTAATAAACAAACTGAATGCTAATAATATCAGAACCAGGGACCTACTCCACAAGCAGAAATGAAATTTTTTAAAAAAAAAATCTAATATTCTGAGTATGGAAATGTTAATAAAAACATATCTAAAAATATTATTTTATTTCAACCATACCATTATTCGACTTGCCCAAAAGAATGAATTGTCATAAAATTTTAAGTCGGGTTTCGATTTATGTTAACCTTGGTTTGAGGAGTATTTTAACACAAGTTTTATGTTTTCGCTTTTGCAGTATAATGAACTCTTCTTACCTTCAGTGCCCGGGTAATTACTAGTAAACAAGATCTTCTCTTCAGCAACAACAACTGCATAAGTTTTTAATTATTGGTTTGATCTTTCCTTATATATATATATATTTCTTTTAATTTTGTTTCTTTGTTGTAGATAATCAAAGTCATACCGGAGTATCATGTTGGCCTTCTGCAGCACCATATCCTGCACCTGCAGACCCATTTCTTATATCTCCAAGCTTATTCCCCTTCCCCTTGCCAATATCTAAGGCCACTCCCAGGACTCGTGCCTCCAGTGGTAGGCTTGGTCAATTTTTTATCGGTGTGTTGCAGTTATTCTTGCTAAAACTTATCCTTTCTTTTCTAATTTGAATAAGTGTTGAGAATAACTCATGTCTTGTATTCAATTCTTCCTTAACCTTTACTCAAGATAAGAAAAGAAACATTTCATTATGCAATGGTAACTGGCTCCAATGGCCCTTGTCAAATTTTATATATTGCTATTCGCTTATATAGTTTGAACTAGGGTAAAAATAGATGTTATAATTATTATCAGATGAGAGCATCCATTCATATGAACTGCAAGTACAAGGTTAGTGACAGAGACATCTCATTTTAAAAAAATTATAAAAATAACTATTGAAATGTTTTCTTACATTTTGTCCCGTATTAATTTGTTGAAACTGAGATGTTGGGTAGAATCTCCCTTTCCATGTGAGGAAAGACAAAAGTGCAAGTCCATTGTGGGGCGAAGAACGGTCAAATTATGGTACATACACATACATTAAGTAATCTTGATTAGAGACTGTAACTGGAGAGTTGTTAACTGTTGGATTGGGCTGAAATTTTGACAAATTGACAAATTTTCTTTATTTTCAACATGGAAATTGTAACTTGTTCTTAATATGAGATATTGAATTGAATTCGTACAAAATCTTTGTTTTTTTAGTGTTTTTCATTAATTTGGTTTTATACTTTAAGCTTTGCTACTTTGATTATTCGGCTGGATACTTCCATGGTTTGTACACTTGATTGAGGTCATTTATACACCTATTTGATCATAAGGAAGCTTAGTTTATTTTTACCCTTAATTTAAGGGGAAACATATTTTTTTCACATCCTCTATCATGATCATTTAATTTATTTCATATTATATTTGTTCAGTTACTCTTTCAATTTTTTTGTAAGTTAGAGATTTATCTCCTATCATTATTGTTATCTTGTATGTTATATTATATGAAAAAATTCTAAAATTAAATGTTTTGTGATTGTTATTAAAATTTAGGTTAAGATCAACATGCTTAAAGTTATTAAATATTATTATTATTAATATAATATTTTAAGATTATACATTTATTAAAAAATAATTTTTTAAATGAATTTACAATTTAGACAAAACTTTTAAAAAAGTTTAATTAGATCTTAAAAAATTATATATGTCAAATAAACAAATTAAACGTATACCTTAAATTTAAAAATCAAGTTCACACTTTATAAAATCTAGTTTAATTCAACTTAATTCTACCTTAATTTTGATCTAGAACCACGTTTTGTAGACTATATTTACTTTAAAAAATCTAGATTTATTTAACTTAATTATATCGTAATTGTAGTTCAAAGTTATAATAGATTTTTAAGACCTTTTAAGGCTTTCTTTACTTGAAGAGATCCAGGATGAAAAGAAATTGAGGGAAAGAAAAAAAAGGAAACAATAAAAAAAAAAGAATTTTTTTTTTATAGAACCTACCAAATTTTAATCTTTATCGGATAGGAGAGAATTGAGGGGTGGAAAATTATTTTTTCCTTTTATTTCAAGGTTTAAGTTATTAACTTTTTGAAATTAAAAATTAAAATATTATATTAATAAAAAAAAGTTAAATTTCAATTAATTTTTAAAATAAAATTTTTAATATTAATTTTTTTATATTCATCCAAATAAAATAATTTTTTATTTAATTTCCTTATATTTATATTCATTCAAATAACTCCTCTTTTTTATTCTATTCTTTATTCTCCTGTTTCTCATATTATCCTGACCAAACTTAAAAGCGACCGCAATTAAGGAGATATAAGTCACATTTGTCTACAATTATCCGCAATATCAAGGTTTCTAAGAACTCGACAATTGTGGCTTCAATTTAAAACCTTGTTCTTGCTAGATGCTAAACTCGACTCCATTCCGATTTTTGTTTTCAGGATTACTCTGCATTCGTTTTTTAAATTTCCTTTTCCTAAGAGTTGTAAGCCTAACAATGCCGATCTTGATTGATAAGATACAATTAAAAAATCTGGCAGGCAGAAGCAATTATAAGCAAAACGTTTTCATCTGAGCGATAGCTATGGATCTTAGGTTTTAGCAGCAACAGATTTTGGCACGGATACACTTTCCTCCAATTCTGGCAACAATATCTGATCCATCCGTGGCATTCATGTTGTCGTTGAATACAAAACAGGTGTCATAAACTATGAAGATTTTAAAATAGCATAATCAGATTGATATTAATGTTTTAGGCTTTTATTCAAATGCCACGTGTTCTTGCATAATAGAACATCAAGTTTGTTCTGTCTTTGCCTCTGTCCTACCCTTTCCCCCGCGCTATTAATTCACATGATGGATGGTACACGTGGCTCCTACGAAGCATGCTTAGGTGATGGGATACATTATCCTCTGTAATTTGTTTTTTCTGCAGTTATCTTCTGCTCAAGGCAGACATTATGATTTTTTTGGATGAAAAAAATTAAATAATAATATACTTTTTATTTATATAAAGAAAAAAGTTGATTTTTCAGATAAAAAAATTCATTGTTTTTTCAAATTCAATAAGGACTAGTTCCATCTACTGGACCCAACTCCATGCGGTTTAAATTTAGGGTTTTTTTATGTAGAAAACTTACTAGACCAAAAAGAAAATTCTATGGTGAACCAATCTTTGGACTGATTCCTAAATGTCAACACTCAAGGTTGTTTTGCATAGGCTATAACTATATGCTTGATCTTAAATCTCTGTTACATCAAAATTGCCTTTCAAGCGTGGAAACCCGAGTTAAGGAGATAACTTAGCAGATATTGGTTCGATAAAACGACAATATGATTGAACATTTGATCTATTATTGATCTTGTAAATTTGAACCCATTGGTAGGGATGGGGTTATATAAATCAATCTTATTTTCCCCCTTTTATCTATACCATCAATGTTCCCCCCCAGACAGAAAATTGATGATTAGCCAATGACAACTTAAATTTGGTGGGTTTGATACTCAAAAAAGCTTAGCCACCAATGTAGGTCAAAATCCCCAATTAGAAAATTTAACAAATTTGGACGCACACAACACAACAGCTATCCTTCTCTTAAACAGGAGTGACAAACTCTAAAAAGCTGAAACTTGGTAAAATAAAAAAAGTTAGTAAACGAGAATGATAGATATAATATTGAGGCATGTAATGGTTGAAAAAATGCAGTATGACAAAAAGAAGATAGGAAGAAGGCAAACGCGGGTGAAGCGAAAGCAACCAGAAGTGGGGGACCACAAAAAACTCTACTAGGAATTATTGAATCATAAAAACAACACAACAAAAGCGTCCTGCTCAAATTTGAATACACATACCACAGCAACATACCTAAGATGGGTCCATGAGAAATCCCAAAATTAGAAAGGTAACCAATGAGAATTGAGAGAAGAAGATGAAGTTCAAATCTCCAACCAATGAAGAGAAGGATGAGCCCAAATCGCGGGTCCCAAACCGCCATAACACAACACCGTCAAGTCTCAACACACACTAAACAATAATTGAATCAATTTGGTACTGATTGGAAACAAATAAATAAAGAAAAAAGAAGCTCATTATTCCATTGTTAGAAACAGAATGAAAGAAAGTTTTTGTAGTATGACAGAGATGAAAGGTGCAAGTGCCTTGGGAGGCAAGACAGCACGAGCATGCGATAGTTGCATACGCAAACGCGCACGGTGGTTCTGTGCAGCCGATGATGCTTTCCTCTGCCATGGATGCGACACTTTGGTTCACTCTGCAAACCAATTAGCTAGCAGACACGAAAGGGTTCGGCTTCAAACTGCATCCTCTAAGGTAACCACCGCACACGCTTGGCACAGTGGCTTCACACGCAAGGCAAGAACTCCACGTCACAATAACAACAAGCATTTATCCCTTCAACAACGTCTAAAGGATCAAGTGCTCTTCAACACCACCACTGTTCTTCCCCTCGTTCCCGAACTCGAATCGGTGATTCTGGATAATGATGAAGCAGAGGAACAATTGCTGTGTCGCGTCCCTGTGTTTGATGCAGAGCCTTGTAATGTTTATGACATGAAAAACCATGATTTCGACACTTTTTCTGACATGGATTTCGCTGATTTTGCTGCTGATGTTGAAAGTCTACTTGGGAGTACCGATTCATGCGAACTAATTGATTATAAGTTGGAATTAGGAGATGAAGATGTGGGAGGGAGAGGTGAAAATGCAATGGTGAAGGTTAAGGATGAACAAGAAGTTGATGATGATGCAGCGTGTCATGTGGAATCGGTTCTTGACATCACAAAAGAGGATGCTTTTTGTTGGAATAGTATTAATTCAGGTGCCCGGGAAGAGAATAAGGAGGGTGTGGTGGAGGCGAGTGAAGAAAAGGGAACAAAGAGAGACATATTTTTGAGACTAAATTATGATGAGGTTATTCATGCTTGGGCTAGCCAAGGTTCTTCTCCTTGGACAACTTCAAACCCACCAAAGTTCAACAATGATTATGACTTGTGCTTGGTATATATTGCTTAACTTTCTTTCTTTTTTTTTTCCTCTCAATGATTTAATCTATTTTGTTGCATTTATGATTGATGTGTGAGTGTGTTTGTGAATTTCAGGGTTCCGGCGGTGCACATGGGGAATCAAGAAGCTTAAGGGGGCACCTGGATGGGGGAAGAGAAGCAAGAGTGTCAAGATATAGAGAGAAGAGAAGGACTCGTTTGTTTGCAAAGAAGATAAGATATGAAGTAAGAAAGTTGAATGCAGAGAAGAGGCCAAGAATGAAAGGTCGTTTTGTCAAGAGGACATGCTTTGTCGGAGCCACCGCTTTTCCCACTTACCACTGACATCAATTAGTTAAGGGATGTATCCATCTTTGCTTTTTCTGCAAATTTGGATTAATATAATACTTGCTTTGGCTATTATGTATTAATAATAGAGTCTATTATAGGAACTATAGTAGTATTACTGGGTTAGCTTAATTTAATTTTACTAGAATTGCTGCTTGGGATATTTCTGTCTATATATCTCTGGCTGGTCTACCACTAATTAATCATTCTCGCCAGGTTGAACACTTGGGTAATCGAATTTTTGAAGCCTTTCTATTAATTGTTCCTTAATTATTAGAAATTCAATTATTCAATGCTGGTGCTGGGATTAACTACTTGATCTTTTAGGCTGCTAATTAACAATGTTTAATGTCATCAGGCTGAGATGACTGTTAGATTTTACTATTTTTATCTGCAAGTTATACATCTGCTTGCGATTTCAGTTCCATGTTCTATGTACGTGAAGAACAAAACAACAGGAGGATCCAAGTTAGAAAGATTAATGCATAAAAAATTCACCAATAATCTTCTCAAGTTATATACCGATGTGAATCTGAAATGCATCTCAATGGTAAGGGCCGGTTTCGAATAACCAATGCAGTTAGTTGGTTTTAGAAATATGTTAGAAACGTAGTTTTATAGAGACGGGAAACCACCCATTCCTGACTTAGGGCAATATACACTTTATTTGTTTCCACTTTAGATAAATAAGTCAAGGATTAATAAAAAAATCTATTTAATATATTTAAGTCTATTTATATTTATATTTATATATCTATATTTATTTTAATATATTATATTTGTATGATATTTATTTTATATTTTATTTATATAATATTAATATATATATATTTTAAACTTATTTAATATTCTTTTTATCTTATAAGTTTTAAGTTTGTAAATTTTTTAAAATTAATTATTTATATAAATTTTAAGTCTATTTATTACTTTTTTTTTTATAATATAAGGTAAAAAAAAATCTTTAACAATTAACCGCTTAAATTTATATCTCAAAATTTTAAACATTCAAAACATATAAGTTCATACCTCAAACTTTATTTTTATCTACATATAAAATTAATTAAATAAGTCAAGGATTAATAAAAAAGTCTATTTAATATATTTAAAATTCTATTTATATTTATATTTATTTTAATATATTATATTTGTATGATATTTATTTTATATTTTATTTACATAATATTAATATATATATATATATTTTAAATCTATTTAATGTTCTTTTTATCTTGTAAATTTTAAATTTGTAGACTTTTTAAAATTAATTATTTATATAAATTTTAAGTTTATTTATTATTTTTTTTAATATAAGGTAAAAAAAAATCTTTAACAATTAACCGCTTAAATTTATATCTCAAAATTTTAAACATTCAAAACATATAAGTTCATACCTCAAACTTTATTTTTATCTAAATATAAAATTAATTAAATAAAAAATATATAAATATGGACAGGGTTCATCTTAACAAAGTTAAGAAGATATCATTAATCTCGTCAGTCTCCATAAATCCATAAAAAAATGAATTTGTCTTATGTACATAGCATAATTGCATACTTTTAAAACTTCGTCATTTATTTTACAGGGCCATAAATCCATGAAAAAAATGAATTTTTCTTATGTAGGTAGCATAATTGCATACTTTCAAAACTTCGCCATTTATTTTACAGGCCATGGCTCATTGTTAATTATATACATTAAAGAATGCAAATAATTAGCGTATGCTGATTCGTTTATATACAACACACATATCTGGTGCCTCTATCTATGTATTGCCTTCATCGTATCTTGACATTGATCAAACGGTTGAGGATAGAGGTCTCAACTGAAGGAGGACTAAATGTTTTTGGTGGAGCAATCTCATATCACCTGCAGTAAAATCAAAATTATGATATCAACGAGTTTATGCAACTGCAAACAATATATATCGTGGTAAGCGGTCACAAAACATATGCTAATGTGGTCAATATTAAAACTACAAGAAGGGTCATGTAGTTGCTATTTATAGTTTTTATAATTCTCTGAAATGTGTCACCGATTAACATTAAGTGGTGCGCAATAATATTTAATAGCCTATGATTTACTCTAATTTTGACATAAATAGAGGATAATACTCTTGTATTGTATATCAAAATAAAAGAAAAATATATTTTTTTAGTTTTCTTCTTTCTTCCTCTAACATAGATTTGTTCCAATTTAGTGCATGAAATGGATCCATTCCTCTTTTATATATCTGTATAATTCACTCTTTTCTCCTCTCAGCGTCACTGGACAATCATAACAAGAATAGATAATAGAACAACGAGTAGCAGCTGATGACATTGAAATTGAAAACAAAAAACTCAAAGATGTGCTTGTTTGCGTCTACGGTCAGTAGAAATATAAGTATATAACTAGGAATTTGTCTTTCTGATACCCCAAGAGCTAGATAACATAAGCGCATTAGATGACAGATTTTGAAAATGCAAGTTTTGTTCTCTATATATACCAACGAGTGGTCCAACAATTTGTGGTTACTGGGCCAGATTTTGTGAAAAGGAAATAACAGAAAGTTCAAAAAGGTAATGGAAGAAGGCAGAAACTCTAAATGGGTGGAGGGGCCATCACACGACATATAATCATCATCTTGTCTCTCAATTTATAAGGTCCAGACATGAAGAGAGACTGCTTGGTCCCTCCCTATCATTCAAAGTCCTTTAGACTTTTCTTGATGGATCACTTTCTTTTTATGGGTCCCTTTCACCATTTAGATTCTTATTCATAGGAGTTGAGCCACCCCCCCCATGCTGCGGTTTCCTTTTTACCAAACTTCAACTAGCACTTTTGATCATGCTCCTTTCCTAATTGAGAACAATATCTTGGATTTTTGCCCTCTCACATCGTTGCCATACAGACATACCACAAGTTTGGCTCCAAGTTATGCTTGTTTCATGCCTCTCTCATTCAACTTGGCCAGCAATGCCAAAACCACCCTTTGTCTTCTTAGTTATCCTTTCCCAGCCACCGAGATAGATTTTCGCCGTCTCTTCTGAATATCTTTAACATTTTGTACATTTTCACTTTTCAGCAGAAAACAGAGCCATAAGTGTTTATTGCATATTACCTTTTTCCCATTTTAGTTAAATCTATATATGTTAAATCTTATATAGAAATTGACTTTTCGATAGGGATTACATATTGTGACTTACCTTGTGGCGAAGAAAAAATGATGTAAAAAAGTATGAATAGAAGTAATGTAAATAATAGAAACTCATTGCTTTAACTATGTCTAAAGTTTGGCCAGGTCTCTCTTGAATGGTGTAGATCATGAGCCGATTCAAGCATCATTTGAGCCACGTGGTCGTTTTTTGGCATGCTAGTGAGTTTTTAATTTTTAATTTTTAAATTAAAATTTAAAAATAAAATTTATTCATCTAAAAATGTGTTGCATTAATTTTTAATATATTTTTTTTAAAATAGTTTTAACTTAAATTTTAAAATAAATAATTTTTTATAGCTTTTTTAAATTTAAAAAATGTTTCATTTTTAATAAGTTCGCATAATTTTATTCTAATTATTATTATTTCCGCTATTATTATATCATGAGGAGCATTATTTATTATTATTATTATTATATTATTATTATTGTGATTGTAACCCTATTATATTTACATATTAATAATAGAGAATGTAATATTTTTTAAATAATTAAAAAAAAATATGATTAAGGATAAAAAAGGAAAATTAATATTTATAATTTGATAAAATTAAGAGTGTCAAGCGTAATTTATTCTAATTTTTTAAATAATTAATATATTATTTTATCAAGGTATATATAATAAACTTCTAAGTGTGAATAATTATAAATGTAATATTATACTTTAAAAAAATTATATAAAATAAAATATGAGGATTCAACCGAGTTTTATTTTTTAAAAAAATTGAAGTTTTTTTTGTAATAATTTTTTAAAAACAATTTTAATATATCATAATCTTAATAAATTTTTATAGAATAATTTTTGTAAAATATTTTAGAAACAAAGTATTGAAAATATTTTTAAGATAGTGAAAAAAATAAATGCACAAATAATTTATCTTGCTTCATCCATAAATTTTAGCTACATCCAATTTAACAGTATACTAAGATTTTATTATATTTTAGAATTTCATTCTAAAAAATTCTTTAACTAATTTACTATATATTTTTTATTTGTCTCTTCAAACATACAACAAAAATTGAACTATTATTTTTTACTTAACCTCTTCAATTTATACTCTATTCAATATAATTATCTATAAATATTAATAAATAAATGTTATTCAACATATGTTTTAATTATTTTAAAAAAGATAAATATAATAATATACAAGCGAATAAAAGAATAATTTTGGATGCTAAACAACTTTTTTGCTTAGATTTCTTCTTCTTGTATGATCTTTGTTGTTCTTAAATACTTTTTTCATAATGATTGTTTAAATAATTTTTAGTTTCAATCTTCTTATTTTTAAATATATTTTTTCATAATGATTGCTTAAATAATCTTTAGTTTCAATCTTCTTAAATACTCGTAAATACATGTTAAAAATTAAGGTGTTGTTTGTAGAAATTTTGATATCTTTAATGTACTGTGAACATTGTTATTATATTATTTTTAATGTTTATGTGTTTTTTTAATGTGAAGTGTTTTTATTTAGTATATTAATAAAAATTTTCAATTTCAAGATTGTACTTGTTATTTCTTTTTCAAATTTTTTTTAAAGTAATATTTATCTTTCTTCTAATGTATTCATTATAAAGATAAAGGTTGTAAAAGTTTCATAAATTTATATGGTCAAATATCTTTTTACTTTAACCAATCCTTAAGATTCGCAAAGTGACCTTGTCTTCTAAAATATTTTTTATCTAAAATATTTTTTAACTTTGTAGATCTTGTGAAATCCTTTGCAAAATGTCTCTTTAATGTTTTTGTCAATAATAATATTTAGAGTGTTCTTTTTGCATTTACTTAACGCATACATTAGTGCAAATAAATTTATTTAAATTATAAAATATTAAAATCAATTTTTTGAATATCAAAGATCTCCATCTTTCTCACCTATCTTAATTCTAACAATATTATAATATTTGATCACAAGTAATACAAAATTATTTAAAATGAGGTTGTCAAAATGATCCCATATGACAAACAACCTGATTCTAAATAAATCAATAAAAATTTATTCATAAAAGATAAAATAAAAAAGTATTATTTTAAAGATCATATGTTAATATTATTGATGCATTTAGGATGAACTATTTATCTTATAAAATAATTTAGACTAATTTAAACTTTGATAATTGGTTAGTGTTTGAACAGCAAAACCTGTGATGATGAGCATCAGGGGACATGAATGGTTGAGGCCGTTGGCTTTTCCATGTAAATGTAGGCTTTATAACTTATAGTTTAAGCACATGGTGACGTTGATGCACGTGCATATCCAAGATTCTTTAAGGGAAGACGAAGGTTTGACTGAGGAGTATTGAACACGTGGCATCTCTGTTCTCTCTTCTTCTGGCGGTTGGTATCTGTGGCGCTGACGCTATATGATTGTGACGCAGAGAGTATTGCTCTCCTGTTTTCCCGGAACACTCTATCATCTTTCTCATTTCTCACTGCCAAACAAATATTCCTAACAACATTTTCATCAATTTTTAATTTATTAAAATTTAAAATTATCCAATGGATGTATCTCTCTCCGACCCTCCTCATGATCCATCTCAATTTCCTTCTTTCATTCAACGTCAGCGTCTAACTCCATTCTCAGGTTTCAATGCATCATGTCCTATTTTAATTTTCTTTCTCACATTCTTCAAGTCAACAAGCTAAATTCAAATCGGAATGTTTGGAAACTATTATGCATGAATTGAATTCACATTCTTTCGAATCTCATTTTATTGGAATATGAATTTGAAAATCTTTTGAAATTTTAAATACAATGTCTAATTTGAAACATGGAATGCAAAAAATTGTCCTTTCAAGTTGTCTTCTTTAGGATGCTTTTGGCATATACTGAGCCTCAATCACATTACAAGTGCAGAAAGATTGAGCCTTTTTCTCTGTTCTGGAAGGAGAGCATGGCTTTAACTGGTGAATGGAATAGGAATGATATTGTTTGCATTGTATCGTGCAATTTAATTCAGATTAACATGATTCTGACTTTTATTGGGGTGGATTGGATAGGGTTTGAGCTTTCAAGAGTTTCTTGGATGAAAATGATATAATACAAGGGAAGTTCTTTGAAACGTGCTTCCATGGAAATCTGAAGCTTTATGTCCCTCAAGGAACCTAGTGATGGATTCCCCATTTGATAACAACAGTGCAGAATCCAGAGAATTGGGCAACCCAAGTACTAGTTCCAGTGGATTTCATAGAAATGGGAATTTTGTATCCATATTTGGTGAGGTGGAAGGTATGTAGAAAGGACTTACCTTACCACCCCTATTAGTAATTTGCATGTGACGTTGTAATCATTCAAGGGATGATGATCTCTTTCTATTTGAATAATTTCAGCCAAGCATCGATTGCTTCTGGTTCAGTGGTTAACTAGTCTTATTCCTTCGTTGAACTTTCCATTAAACGTTACGGATGGTGAGTTAAGAGCATGCTTGAGCAACGGTACAGTTTTGTGCCAGATACTGAACCGGCTACGACCTGGTACCGTGAATATGGTAACACTTTTTATTTAACCTTTCAATTAGCTCAAATTGTAAATTGGCAACTTTATTTGAGATATACCTTTTAGTTTGGATTCTCTCATGTAGGTTAGTGAACCTGATAGTTCTCTGCCATCACAATCAGAAAATGTTAAAACGTTTCTGAAAGCTTTGGATGCAATGGGATTGCCCCGGTTTGAAATATCAGACCTAGAGAAGGTAATTGAGAGCCAACTTTTGTGTCATTGATTCAAATACTTATTTTAGAGACTGTTAAAAAATTGTTATCATAATTTTATGTATATCATTAGTTTTGTTGATATATGAGATTTTCATGAGCTTGGTTCATGACTGTATTGTTGTGTAGGGGTCTATGAAGGCTGTTGTGGATTGCCTTTTAACACTCAGAGCGAAAAGTTTGCAGAATGCTTTGGGGGATAATTCCAACACTCCGAGCTCTCGCGTGAGTACGTCTTCCAATTTTCAGTGTTCAACACTTGGTGGAGAGCAGAGGAGGGTTGCATCTGACTCAAAATTGCAGCGTGTCTTCAGTAGCCCAGTTATGACGGGTCCGGTGAATTTTATTCAACTCACACCCTCCCTTTTGCGTGTCTTCATATAAACAATTTCCTAAACATGCTCACATTTTTTGACTTTTTTATAGCTTTTGTAAATTGAGTTTCCTAAGAAACATAATTTGAAAAGTCCTATCTTGTAATACTATATTAGAGAGTATGGGAAAAGCATGATAGGTGCTACCATACTATTCTCCAATCAAAATTTGACATTTTATTTGGTAATTGCTGTAGATTTTATTTACCAAGATGAAATGTCAATTCTAATTAGAGAATAGCATGCATGACACGGTATCTAATTTTGTCCTACAGCTAAATCTTAACTTTTGTATGGCAGACATCTTCCTTGAAATTTCTCGGTAAAATCTCACATATCTAGAATGTTTGTCCGTCATATGTTTCCAAATATATGGTGTTCTTTTCTTTAAGTGATTATGGTTTTACTCATTTGTGTATTCTGCAGAGCAAACATCTTCATTATTACACCATGTTGGTCACAAGTTCCATGAGGTGTTTCAACTGAAATCAGGAAGCTACGCAGATATTCATGCTGCAAAAACATCAGAAATGATGAAATCAAACAGTTTAGATGTAAGTTGTTTAAGTCAACCTCCAAACACAAACACAGTTTTATGTCTGTGTGTATGTACTTGGAGATATACATATATTTTTTGTGTGTGATAATTGATACATCACTGGTTATTTTTTCAGCATCTAATGTGGCAGAATGCTCCCACTCAGTCGCTTCTGAGTGTTGTGAATGGTATTCTTGATGAAAGTGTGGAAAGAAAAAATGGGGAAATACCTCATGTATGGCCTTGGAGATTTTGGTTTGGTGTTACATATGTTCATAAACTCATTCATGAAATTACATGTATATAATCCATGAAATTGGCTTGCACCACATACACATGAACCACACAGTTTCATAAATATTGTTTATTATTGTCTTTGTTGTTCAGCGTGTGGCTTGCTTGTTGAAAAAGGTTATTCAGGAGATTGAGCGACGCATGTCAACTCAAGCAGAACATCTAAGAACTGTATGTTATGTTCATTCCATTATTTTCTAGCAAACTTTCTCAGTTGTTTTCTTCACATCACTTTCTTACCCTGTGACTTCAGCAAAACAATCTTTTTAAGGCTCGGGAAGAAAAATACCAATCAAGAATAAGAGTACTCGACGCTCTTGCATCTGGAACTAGAGATGAGAGTGAGGTATTACAAATAGTTTATAAAGTCATTTTATTAGAAATGGGTCTATTTCTTGTCCTCTTGATTAGAAAGTGACAGGTTACTCTTAATTGTTAGTTACTTTTGCACTCGTGTCACTTTTTAATTGGGAGACACAGAAGGAGACAGGTGATTTAGTTCTTAATTTTATATTCCTTCAAACTTTTGCATATTGCTATGTGTTTTCCATTCATCAGAGGGAATTGTAGAAACAGATATTTGTTAACCAGTTTCAGCAGTTGGAGGTAATGCTTTATTTACTGATACAATTTAAATTATATTATTTTCATGTTATTTGTATTTTGGGCTGTTTGTCCCTTCAATACAGGGTGAGAAGGCCAAAGGGGAAGAGAAGAAGGTGGATGAGACTGAAGTTGTTAGGTTAATCAAATTGCAGGAAGACCAAATTTTGGAAATTTCAGCATTGAAGAGAGAACTCGAAACAGCCAAAAGAACTTTTGAAGTACAACTTTCACAGTTGGAAGCAGAATTGAGACAGAAGTCTCAAGAATACGAGAATCAATTGGAAGAATTAAGAAATAAGGTAACGGTTTCTTATTTTTCAAGATATGCAACTTATTTTAGCCTATTCCTCCAGAATTTCTAACCTAATCTTGTATTAAGCGCAGATCTGGTTAGAGGTATTTAATAAACGGGTTGGATTTAAAAGACCAACCTATTTAATAATGATAATAATTATTTAAGGGTTTAAATTTATATATATATATATATATATATATATATATATATATATATATATATATATTTAAACATATTATTTTGTTTAGAAGCATACTTTTAACTCAATTTATAAAATAGATTTTTAAATAGGTATGTAGATTAAGATAATTTTTTTAAAAAATCAAATTAAATATTAACAAGTGACCTATACCAAATGAATAAATGAGTTTTAACCTTGTAATTAAAAGTTAGATCAAACAAATATTTTGTAGAATCTAATTAACTCCAACCTATTTTTACAATTACTTATTATTATTATTATTATTATTATTATTCAATAAATAAAGCATTTCAATTTATTTGTAAAATGATTAAATTACGTAAATATTTACTTAACTTTTAATTTAATCTTTCAAATTTTTAGTATATCATAAAAATCTTTTGAAAGACTATTGATATTATAATATTATACCTCTGAGGGGCACTTATCTCTATTCTTCTATACTTATTATATTAATTATATAGAGTTAAAGTGAAGTTATAATATCAAAAAATAAATTGTACAAATCATAAAATAAATTTCATTTATCTACTTTTGTAAAAAAATATTATTTCGTGATTTGTACGCTGTGCCTACTCTTAACATATAATAATAATAATAATAATAATAATAATAATAATAATAATAATAATAATAATAATAATAATAATAATAATAATAGTAATAATAATGGGTTGCAAGCAGAGTAATAAAATAATAGCTTTAATATTTAATATAATCACTAATATAATAATTTTATGCAAATTATAAAATACTTATTTTACTTTTTTTTGTTAATTTTAGATAATATTCAAATATTATTACTATATTATAAATTATGATATTACAATAATATTGTAATAATATTTATTATATTATAGTATAAGTTGTGATCACTTGTGTAAAAATTTGATGGAGCTATGATTTATTTTTACACGGATTGTTCATCACTTCGTTCAACATCTCTTTTTATCTCTCTTTCCTCTTAATTAATTAAAATATTTTTTTAAAGTGTACACACTTGAGGATGAAAAGACATATAAACGAAAGTGTAAAAAAATGATTGATGATATAATAAAAAAGATAATATATATATATATATATATATATATATATATATATATATATATATATATATATATATATATCTAAGTATAAAAGTTATGGTGAAAAAATAAAGATTATACAATTAAAATTCTCATCATAAGTTTTATGGTCAAAGTTTAAAAACTTAGAGTGGATAAAATGCAGAAAGAGTGTTAATGATTCTTTATCCAATTTGATGTCCTAACATTGCAAGAGAGGCTTTAATAGATACAGGTGAGGAAAGGAAATAGAAAAGAAAAATGTTAAGACGGGAATGCTGTAGGACTATTATCCAGTTTATATTATAGTATATACTATTTTCATGTTATTTGTATTATTCTGATTTATGAGTGCTTTGGCCTTTCAATACAGGCAGAGAAGATCAAAGAGGAAGAAAAGAAGAGAAATGAAGAAGAAGCTGTAAGATCGATGAAAGAGCGTGAGGACAGGAGCTTGGAAATTGCAGCATTGAATCAAGAACTAGAAACAACCAAGGAAACATATCAAGCAGAATGCTCAAAGTTGGAAGGAGAAGCTAAAGGTGCTAAAGAAGAATTGAAACAAAAGTCTCAAGAATATGAGCATCGATTGGAAGAATTAAGAAATACGATTAAGGAGCTTGAGGCTTCTTCTGATTCAAAACATAAAAAATGGAACATGCAAATGAACCAATTGCAGACTGTTGTAAAATTCCAATTCAGTTCCCTACAGGTACATTTACAAATGTGTTAATGTCAAATGTTATCCTCATGATGTTAAACATTATAATTTTGTACTGAATTTGCAAACATCCAGACATTGAAATTATCATGGGAATCCGTTAAGCAAGATGTTATGAAAGAGCAAACGGTTTATGCAGAAGAGTTTGATCAATTAGGTAGGCCTTGTTATTAGAATGTCAAATAGTGCTCCCTCTTCCTTTATTTTGGAAGTAATCTCTTATTTTAATTGTGAATTGTTCAGGTGTAAATCTTAAATCACTGGTACATGAAGCTGAGAACTACCATGTTGTTCTTGCTGAAAATAAAAAACTGTTTAATGAGGTTCAAGAATTAAAAGGTGCGCATTATCTGTGTCTGTCTGCTAGTTTATTAATGTAGGTGTACTATGATTTGACACAGGTTTTTTGATACAGGAAATATCAGAGTATATTGTCGAATTAGACCATCTCTTTCAGGAAAAAAGGAAAAAAAGTCTATTGTGGAACACGTTGGTGAAAATGATTTGATAGTGGGAAACCCCTCCAGAGAAGGAAAAGATTCTCTTCGACCATTTATGTTTAATAAAGTTTTCGGCCCTGCCACAACTCAAGGTTTATTTCTATATAGTCACCATTTTTAAGATTAAAAATTTTGTACCTCAATCCCTGTTTATGAAGATTATTCTTCTTTTTTTTCAGTTGTTAATGTTAAAAATTCTAATGTTGTCTTCATGACACTAATCCGAACAATGCAGCGGAGGTATACTCTGACATCCAATCCCTTGTAAGATCAGCACTTGATGGGTATAATGTATGTATATTTGCTTATGGCCAAACTGGTTCAGGAAAAACATACACAATGGTATGAACCCCTTTGACCATATTGATTTTTATCTCATACATCATCATACTGTATTGAAGGAATTTCTCATTCTGTAAGATGTTAACTTTTCTCAGACTGGTCCAACTGGAGCAACAAGCGAGACTATGGGTGTTAACTATCGAGCTCTAAATGACCTCTTTAAGATTTCCACAGATAGAGCAAACTTCGTAGCCTATGACATTGGGGTTCAAATGGTTGAGATATATAATGAGCAAGTGCGTGACTTGTTAACAACGGATGGTTCAAAAAGATATCCTTTTATTTTCAATACCATTGGACATTTTATTCTTTGCATGAATTTTCTTCTTCTCGTTTTTTCTCTCTGATTTCCTTAAATGCACACACTTGGGATATTGAATCACTCTCAACCTAAGGGCTTAGTAGTACCAGATGCTAGCTTGTTCCCTGTGAAATCACCTGCAGATGTTATTAAGCTAATGGAGATTGGACTTAAAAATAGAGCCATTGGTGCAACTGCTATGAATGAAAGAAGTAGCCGTTCTCACAGGTTAGACCGGTTTTTTTCTTTCCTTAACATTCAACATTGAAATGAAAGCTTTCTATTATGATGCATCATCATGTAAACTTGTGTGCACAGTGTGGTCTCAATCAACGTTCGTGGGAATGATTTGAAGTCTGGTTCTACTACGGTTGGTAATCTTCATTTGGTAGATTTGGCAGGAAGTGAAAGGGTAGATCGTTCTGAAGTTACTGGTGATAGGCTTAAGGAAGCACAGCATATAAATAAATCACTATCTGCCCTTGGAGATGTTATTTTTGCCCTTTCTCAAAAGAGCCCTCATATACCATACAGAAACAGCAAGCTTACTCAACTTCTGCAAACTTCTCTTGGTAAATCTTTGTCCATCATTTATTAATGTCAACATGGCTTGAATTTTTTTCATGTAGATTTTCTTTATAAGTTCTGAATCTTGTCTTTGATTTTTCTACACAGGTGGTCAAGCAAAGGCACTCATGTTTGTCCAAATTAATTCAGATGTAAATTCATTTTCTGAAACTCTGAGCACTTTAAAGTTTGCTGAGAGGGTTTCTGGAGTTGAGTTAGGAGCTGCACGAAGTAGCAAAGAGACCAAAGATGTCAGAGAATTAATGGAACAGGTACCTTACCTTTTGTCTACCAAACTGATTATGTTGACTTGGTTGTATTACTGTTACACACTTTTCAGCTTTGTAAATGCACCACCACAATGTCTTTCAGTTATTCTTTCTTTTCCTTTTATACTTCGAAATTAACAGCAAAATATCATTTTCCTTGCATTACTTTTCCAGGTGGCTTCTTTGAAGAACACCATTGTTGCAAAAGATGAGGAGATTGAGCGGCTTCATTTATTGAAAGGTTCATTTGGCAGTATTCATAAGCAAAATCAAAAACCACCAAGAGGAAGTGATAAGTACATTGAAGCTGATACCCAGCAGCAATCAATGGATGATCATATACATCAAAATGAATTTCTCAATCAATCTGAACTTTTGGGGAGAGATATAGGAAAAGATATTGCTCCAAGTGCAGAAACTATGGGATATGCAGATGCAGATCTTGATGAAAGATCAAGTGATCTTTCTGACAATGGTGTTGCTACAGGCACAGACACTGATGGTTCTGAATATTCCTGTGGCACAAAATCATCAGATAAGATGGAGAAGTGAGTAGCACTCATATCATTAGAAAGGGAATTCTTGTTAATTTCCTTTCCAGTAGGAAATCACTTTGTTGCATGTTAAATTAGCATATTCATTAGTGAGTTGATGCCTACACGCATGGATAGGGAACAAGTCAGAGATAAATGATTAAACAACATATGCATCACATTAAAGTCTGGCTTAAAATTAATGTACATGTGATTCAATTTTTTTTTTTGTTTTTTTGTTTTTTTGTGTGTATCTTGCAGATCCAAAGCAACACCCAAAAGTGTTCAAGCGACAAGGAAATCAAGCAAAGGCTCATCTATCACGAACCCATTTAAGGACCTGTTGAAGCCATCGGGTATATGACGTAAAATTGTATTCTCCGTTTAGCCATTAGCTGATCTGTGGATATGAATATAATGCTCACCATTTGCTTCTTTCATAAAATTTGATTTCAGGTATTAGAAAAAGCATCAGTGGCCACTTTAAACCTCCAAAACGGTGGCAGTAAAGTAGGAAGTGGTAGCTACAATTCCCTTTATATATTTAACACGCACCATGTAAATATAACTGTTTCGTTGGCACATGTTCTAACATTTTATTTTTAGTCACAGTAGTGACATTTTTGTGGATATGGTATTCTATTTTGTATTCAGAAGTCTGAACACCTCCCAAAACAAAATAGTGAAAGAAAATGTTTGTTTCTGTAAAACATAATCAGTTTAAGCAGAAGAGGACTTTCACCAAACATTTAACAAGTTGACGTACTCACAAATCACAATCCTGGAACAGTGGGTAACGATTGCTTTCCAAAGTCATTTCCCTTTTATGGTTAGTTTGAAAATCTATATAAAAGAGGGCCAAATATGTATCTAAATTGATAAACTTTAATTTTAATTTTTAATTAAATTTAATATTTTAATCTTTAAGAAAAATAACATTTTTAATCCTTTTACCAAAATTAAAAGTACATAATATCTGTATTTTATAAAATTAAAAATTAAAATTTATAAAATATATAAAGCAAGAGTCCTTGAGCACCCTTTCACATCGATAAAAGGAGTTTATAAAATAATTTTTGTTTATAAAATATGATGTCCTTGAGGCCTTGACCAACCACTAACCATTAAAAAACACGCTAAAATCATCGAAACCAAACATTGGATTTGCCACACCCTCTTTCACATGCATATGGGACATTGCTGACTCCTCACCTCATCCTTTACACCACTCAACACCACCCTTTCACATCAACACATAATAACCCTCAAATCTGACCATGAAAATACCCTTTCACATCAACACATAATAACCCTCAAATCTGACCATGAAAATGCGCTTTGATGCTTCCTAAGATCCTCCTAAACCAATAATTTTATCCCTCGTGTCTCTTTAAAAGAACATAATCATGATATGCACTAATATAGAAAAAAACAATCAAACATCCTCACCTTTTTAATCGATGGATTGCGTTGCATACAACTCTTCGAGATTATCATAATGTCATATCAAATAGGCAACATCTTCAAACAGGACATCCACAAGAATTAATAAAATAAAAGAAATGTACAAAATTCCAAAGATTAATCCTCAATTTCCTCCAAATTACAATTACAAAGAGAGGATCTGAGTGACATACACATAACAAATATAGACTCTCCCACGACCTAACAAGACAGAAGAAGAAAGCTTTACTTGCCCCCTTTTTCCCTACCTTGTCCTCTTTTATTGATATTATTAAAAAAAAAAAAAAAAAGAGTCCTCCCAAACTTAAATTGTACATGACACCACTAACGAAAAACAAACTTGGAAAGACCACTTATATACATATGGTACTCTTAACAACATGATTAGTTCCTCTTTCCAAAGAAACAAACAAAAAAAAAAGTCTCCTTTGCTATTTGAACTTGGTTGACTTTTAGTCCTCTACCTTCTTTTCTCTGCTCCCTGTATTAGTTCTTTCTCTTTTTTTTTATTTTTTTTTCTTTTCAAAAATAGATTATGCTACTGCAGAGATGCTGCAGCTGCTCCTATCTCTGCTAAGACAGTCAAAACCTTCGATCCTCACAGCAGCTGGTGTGTGGCCAAATTTCATTGGAACACAACCTCGAGCTGAAGAAGAAGAAGAAGAGGATGCCTCGGTAAATGGATTAAAATTCCCATTACCAAATTGCTCATCTTGGATTACAGGGTTTGAGACCCTGCTAGGTGGAGATCCACACAAAAATGGTGGTGGTGATTCTACTACCTGGCTTTCCTGCAAACAAATATAAAAAGAACAAGTCTTCTGTTAGATTAATCAAGCCCCATGACCAAAAATGATGATAAAGATATGCTATCATCAAAAGGGACACATGCATAAACTTTGACCATGGTTCATCAACAAAAAATGATTTACCGAATCTTTGAGGTACCACAAGAAATCAACTTTTTTTTATCATATAACTTTGTTTCTCAGGAAAATAGTGGTACAAGGAAAATAAAAAACGGATGCATAACCAGCCTTTGATCATGAAGCATCACAAGAAATTAACTTTTCTTTAGGATAAACCTTTGTTGATTTACAGTAAGAGAGTAAAAAAAAATTTAGAACAATTTCTATTTTGTTTGCTAGTATTTAATATAAAGATTGACATGGAAAAGAACCTTGGGGAGGATTATGTCCAGAAGGTCTGCCCCAACTCCTGAATCTTCTTCCATCTCAAATTGGTAGCTTTTTTTTTTTTGGAACAAATAGAAAAAAATCAGTCATAATTTTTATAAAAAGAATTGAATAAAAATCACCAAAATATAACTAAAAAGGAAAAAGAAGAGAGAAATACCTGAAGGGGCGCCTCAAGGGTCTGATGTAGCTGTTGATGGAAGAGTGGTTTAAAAGACCCGATCGGCGAGGTTTAGGGCAAATCACCGATTCCATCCTCATCTCCTCGCAGGTGTTCTTCTCTTGGTACCCGTAGTAGTTATTCATCTTTCCCCCTTTTTGTTCCCTCCTGAAAATCACAGATCTTAACAAGGAACACCTGCAACCACAAAACAAAAATCAAACAAATTTTTTTTAATCATACAGTCCTTTTGGTCGTTGCTATGTCATAGAAAAATTGAAGTAAATCCAATGAAATCATTGACCTACACAGAGAAAAACCCGTTTTCACAATTTTCCCAGCACTTGAAGAAAAGAAAAGAAAAAAGTCTGAGACTTGATTGAAAGAAAAAACATGCAAAACCCCCCACCTTCTCAAAACTTTTTCACCCGTTGAGCAAATCCACAAAGGTTAGAAAGATTGAGACTTAAAACACACGCACGCTCACATACAAGTAAATTTGGTAAGTCTAAGCTATGTGTTCATGCGTCATGAGGGACATATATATATAAAGTATAGAGAGATAGAAGTACCTGAGTTGCGCTGCCAAAGAGTGAGATAGGAAGAAGAATTGTGAGCAGCAGAGAAAGAGGATAAGAGGAGAGAGAGAGAGAGAGAGAGAAAGAGTGAAGGATGTTGGGTGGGTATTCATAGACACAGAGAGTGAGGGTAGTGATGAAGAAAGTGATAGGGTGGAGGGAAGTGCAAAGAGAGTGATGTAAGACCGCACTTGTGGATCATTGGATTTTGCATGATTGAGATCTGAAATTGTGTCGTGTGTGTTGTGAGTTGTGACGCAATTACATGTGAATGTGATCCACACGTGGTGATGCTGCCTTCTGTCTCAGTGTTGTGTTGTGTCATAACGTGCATCTATTTATTGTGCGCCTATCATCTCTTTTTACTTTTAGGCAGAATGTAGTTGCAATGCTTTAAGATTTTTTAGTCAACCATCATTCTTCACTATTCATTCTTATTTTTTGTTTTCCCACCATCAAAATATTAATTAATTTCATTTTTTAAGACTATATTTATATTCAAATAAATTAAACTAAACTTTCTTTATATTTATTAAAAATTAAATAATATTTTTTATTTTTAAAAATTAATGTAATCAACCTAAAATTTTTAAATAAAAATATAGAAATAGAAGTTTAACATTGATAAAAAATTATTAAAATCAAAATATACTATTTTTTATTTAATATAGTGTGTTAAAATATATTATTTTTATTAATAAATATTTTATCATATTAACATTCAATAAGAATGAATTATATAAATAAATATTAAAATAAAAATATATTATTTTAATAATACAGTGTGTTAGAATTTAAAATTCTAAAATTAAATTTAAAGTAAGACTTATTAAGATTATAATAATTTTAAATTTTTTATTTTTAAAAAGATATATTCAATTTGATATAGTATAACAAGATTGAAAATTTTAATCAAATTAAATATAAAAAATAATATTTTAAAATTTTAAAAATATAAATGGAAAATAAAATTAAATATTTAATAAATAAAAATCATTTTTAAATTACTTTATTAAAAATAATAACTCTAATTTATAATATATAGGACTGAATCAAAATTAAAATTTTATTTTGATAATGAATGATAACTTTAATTCTACTTTTAATAAATTACTGATAAAATTTTTATATTTATTTTTTATATTAATATTTTGTTCAAAATTTAAAATTTAATTACTTTTAAATTTTTTATTTTTTATCTCCATTTTATTTTTTCAAACTAATAAATTTACCTTTCCCCCTTAAATATAAACTACTTATAAATTAATTATACAATTGTTCTCGTAAATTAAGTATTTTATTTTGATGAATATTTATTAAATTTCAATAATTAAAAATATTACATTCAATACCTGTTAAGTTTCTTCGAAAAAGATATTTCCCTTCATCAATTTGACTAAATTCTCGATCACGTCTTTCATGGTGTGACTGTTTGTGTAGAATTAGAGTGTAAAGAAGCAGGGGAAGGGAATTAGAGTAAAAATTGATCTGTTTGTTATTATAAAAAGGTGGAAAAGAATTATATTATGATATTCAAGATTTAAAAAATTTAAGTTGAGAATTTTTTTTTTCGCATGGAGACAACATTTAGATTTTAAAAAAATTAATGACAAGATTTTTTTTATGTAAAGTTAAAATGGATTCAATAGGTAATAGCTAGAATGTAATGGTAAGTGTGTCAGTCATTAATCAAGTAATATAAAGAGAGTAAAAATGTTTTCAGGAATTTGTAAACTAAACACGAACAGGTAATTTTAATATTATTTGAATTCAACCATGAAATGAGATATTCTTTCTGAATTTATTAGAAGTAAACTAAGCTAAATCAAGGATATGAAGGTTTATACGAGAAAGTCAATCAAATAAGTAAAATAAATGATTCACCATGCATTATGTTAGGATATGACTCCTCCCAACTCTTATTCAAGTAATTAAAACTGATCATCTTAATCCAAATTTTTTAAGAAATTGAACATAGAATTCTCAAAAATAATTGAAATCTAATTCCTTAATGTATGAATCCTTTTTATGATTATGAACTCTAACTAATTAGAGTTTTTTAATTAAAAAAATATTAACATTAGGAATTCAAAAGATTTTATAATTAATAATATATTTTTAGAATATTATCCACTATGTTGTTTAGCCTCATTTTCAATTCTAATCCTATGTTTCTATCTAGAGATGTAACATTATCCACAAATGATTAATTCATACATAAGCATGGAAATAGAAGCAAATAATTAATGGGAAAACATATAAATAGACTTAAATTAAGAGCACAGATTTATAGTTATAATAAAATTTAAATTTAAATTTTTAATTTTTATAAAAAATTAATGTTTTATAACATAAGAAGGAGAGAATAAAAAAATGATAAAATATTACACTTACGGTGATAAATTAAAATCATAATGTTGTTTCTACAATTTTAGATCTCTAAAATAGAAAGTCATAATATTCTAAAAAAAATTGTTAATGTTATTGAAAAAAAATATCTTCATATACTTCTTGCTAACACTTAAAGGCACGTACAATAAATTTCAAATGTAAAATGAATCTTGTGCATGTGAGAAATCAATCTATTTAACATCTATGACAAGCACAAATATGTTTAATATGAATATAATTACGTTAGAAATTTAAAAAATATTTTTTATTCCTTTAACATAATTATAATTAATTTTTTTATTTATATATAAAATAATTGAGATATATATAAAAATAACTTAGATCCGCTTACATCTATTGTAGCCGTTAATTTTTTTAAAATTAAATATAAATCATTTTTTATATATAAATCAATCATTTATCTATTTATATTTTCATAACAACTTCAATTTTTATATTCATTCCTTCCAATTTTTTAATCTTCCCTTTAAAACATCAAATCCATCAATTAAATGTAAATTAATTAAAATGACATGCATTTTCATATTTCCTAAAATTAATGCATTTATATATATATATATATATATATATATATATATATATATATTCCTACACTTAATTATTTTTACTCAAAATGTAACGAAAAATATCTTTAAAAGATACAGTTGAATGTGGGCATTAATAGCTATAAAGTACTTGTAGATTCAAGTAAAAAAATTTCAGTCATTTTTCTTCGTAAACCAACAAGTGAAAGAAAAATTTAATCTTTCTTCATTTTCTATTTTTTTTTTCTTTTTAATCCAAACAAAAATTCATCCTATTTATTTATTTCCTTTTCACCCTGGCTTCTTTCTATTTTATTTACTTCCCTATCACTTCTTTTGCATGAAAACAAAGCATTAAAGATTAACAAGTTATCATATTGCAACTATACATTTTTACAAAATTAATTTGAAAATATTTCATTCTATTAGCATCATAAATATTTTATTATATTATTTTTTAAATATAAAAAAGAATAAATAAACTTTTTGTTGCTTAATCATTCATAAAAATAAATTTAGTTGTTATTTATATTTTTAAATGATTAGTTTAATAAAAAAAATTAAAGACTGCTATATTTTAAAATTTTAAAATAATTATTTTGGTAATAAAAATAAAAATTCACTAATATCTTTATATTTGAATGAACAAAAGTGTACGTTTAGATTTTCGTATTCTTTTGATATATGAGATACCATAAATTAACATTGATCATTGATGTTTCAAAATATACGAATAAAGTCAAAGAAACATCTAAGTTTTAAAAAGCAACCCACAAACCTTAAGCTAAAGTCCCATCCAAAAAAGTAGCTAATTTTAATTCTAAAAATCTATCACCTGTGTGGGATAGATTTTAATAAATTCAGTAAGATATAGTCAACAATCAAGGTAAAAAGGAAAGGGATTTCTATTGCGATGACGCAATAATCACAATTAAGGTCATGAAAACCCTTGAAAAATATTTGAGGTCACTAAAACTATAAGTCGTTTCAGTTTAATACGGTTGAATTTACACTTTTTTAGTAACCAATGATATTTATCCATTTTTCAAACTTCAGTGTTAAAAGTCAACCCGTGAAGGTCTTTTGCAATTAATAAACAAAGAAAAAAATATATCATTATTTAATAATTTTTTTATAAAATATAAAATTTTTCAATCTAATAATTTACTTTAAAATGTTATTAAATTAATTAAATATATAAAATTTTATATAAAATAAAAATTTATAAATATTTTATTATATAATTTTATTTTAACACATATATATTATTAAAATCTAAATAAGTATTTATTGTTAAATAATATACATTTAAATATTTAAATTTTGATATATATATAATTATAAAAAATATTAATAGTGGATTTGATATATATATTATGTTTTATAAAAAGTTATTACATAAGGTAAATATTTAAATTTAATACTTATTATCAATGGATTTTAATTAATAATAATATGTTAAAAATTTAATAAAAAATAAATATTTTTGTTTAAATAACTAAAAAAAAAATCAAAATCAAAATTGAAGAACAAAGAGAAGAGTCATCATCACATTTCTTCAATAACACCAGCCGTAATGAATGATTTTTCGAGAGATTTATTGAAGAGGTTCATGGAGGTGAACTATCACCAACACCTACTGTCTTTGCTGGTGGACCGAATTGTGAAGAAGATTAAGCGAACATTATTAATATCTAAATTAGTGGACCTTATGACAAATGAAAAGATGGGGATATGTAGTGCCAATGGTTAACTTGCACCTTTTTTATGAGAACATGTTTTCTACTAATAGAGATAGAGAAATAGAGGAAAAGAAAGAAGATGCAGATGTTGAGGGAAACCAAGGCAAGAAGAAAATCGCATTTGGAAAAGCAAGGGAACTTGAAAGTTATGATGGAATGACATTGGAAAGAGAATGGTTTGGAAGGGAAGAGTCTAGTGGAACAATCAAATTTTGATTTTGAATTCATTTTCAGATCACTTCTCTCCCATAGATATTTTTTACATCTTAAGATAAAATATGCACATGCAAATTTCTACCCATTTTTTAACTAAACAAACAAAAATTAGTAACTTATACAACTCGAAAAATTTAGAAATTATTTGCATTTTTTAAAAGTAACATAACACAGATTTTGTTGAGAAGATCTTCTTGCCCAACAAAGCCTCCGAAAAGAAGAAATGTGAGGATAATTATTTTTGGAGAATTTTAAAGAGAAGAAAAAATAAGGATATTTAATGGTAGTGTTAGGGTACGTGCAAGGCTTTTGAGGGCGAGTGCATTACGGATAATCAAAGCTATGGAACTTTCTATTGCGATGGAATAGAAACAGTAAGAAGTTAGTATTTTCAATTTTAAAATAAGAAAATTAAATCATTATAATAAAATTTGTAAATTATGATCATAAAGTTAATGGGATATAAATCTAATGTTAGTTATTTCTTTTAAAATAATATATTAAGTACACACAAGTATAGACGCTGATTTGGAGTAAAATACCTGTGCCCACATCAATCTCCATAAAATTTTATAAATAAATACCTATATTGGGTTTCAGAACCGATATCATTTCCCTCCCCATTATGAATATTTTATACACCCACTAATTATCTTTACCTATTTTAACATTAGGATAAATTCACCAATTCCATTAAAAATTATTATGAGATTATAAATTATTTATAAAAACTTTAAATTTGTAAATTAATTATGCAATTAATCATTAACTAAATGTTTAGTAGGTGTGTCAATTTATATTAAGGATCAAACTTAGGTTTAGGATTATAGATTTAATTTAATTTATTTTTTAATTAAAATTAAAAACTTATCTTAATAATTAATATCAATTTTTAATGTTTATTAATTATTGAGATGAATCTTTAATTTTGATTAGAGAAAAAAAAATAAGATTAGTTTATAATACTGAACTAATGTTTTATTTCTTTATTAACACCATGATAAATTGTTTGATTAAAAAAATTTAAATTTGATTTAATAGTATAAAAAAGTTAATTTCTTCTGTTAATTATAGTAATTTTATAATTTTTTAATGGATAAAATATATACATTTTTATATAATGTAAGGTAAACCAAAATTGAATTTAATTAAAGATAAAAATAGCTTAAGTCGCTTATTGAGTATGTATGGTGTAATGTATATTGGATTCGGGGTCATACTATATCTATATGCTAAATAAATCAAGTTTAAATTGTTTTAAAGGTCTATGTATTTAATTAAAAAGTTAGGTTACAAGCAATTAAAAAATATTTTAAATCTAATAAGTCGATATACTTAAATAAATAAAAGTAATAGAATAATAATAATATTTTTTATTATTATATTAAATTTTTACTATGTATAATGCTTTGATATTGTATATTTGTTAATTTATTTAAAAACTTAAATTTATTGCGTAGCATATAAGTGTAAGTCTATTATTTTATTTAAAGGCAAGCTTCTAATTTTATTTCATAAATTTTATTATAAAATATATTTTAAATAAATTTTCGAGTTAAATTAGATTGTTTAAAAAGTTATATTAATCCTTAAAAATATCTATACCAGCAGAATAAACTAAATTCAAATCTTTGATTTAGAAAGCAAGCCAAATTTAAGATATTGTAAAATCCAATATAATTCAACTCATATAGAACTTTAATCTAAAATGAGATAAATATTATTATATATTTTTATGATAATAATTTAAACATATAGGTAGATAAATAAGTGAATTTAATTTTTTTAAATTTATTATAAATGAAATAAATTTGGATAGATTTACAAAATAAATGAATTAAAAAAAATAATGGTCCGTGTTTAATCTTTTCTATTTTATAATTAATAAATCAGTTTCTCTAACTTATTTAATTATTAAAATAATTAAAAAATATTTATAAAAATAAAAATATATAAAAATATATTTTTTATTTTTAAAAATATAAATTTTAGTCTATACATTAACATGTTAAATAAGTTGAATAAAAAATTTATATTTAAACGAATCATTAATTTCATTAACATAAACTCATATAATTTATAGTGAATCTGCAAATTTTAATTATATTCAACTTTATCTAAATATCACATAATTATTTTAAATTTATATATAAAATAGTTGATCCAAATTATAATATAACTCTTCTAGTTCCAATCATTTTATAACCAGCATAATTATTAGATTAGAGATCATATAAGGTTTAAAACATAGTTAAATTTTCTCATAAAAGATATTTATTACATTTATCAACAAAGGATCACATCTTAAAATAAATCTCTCACAAATTAAAAGATTTAAAAATATTTAGCATTAACAGTTAATGATTACATATTACAACCAATTATATCTTTATATGAGTACTTTCATGTTATGATTTATTCATATAAAAAATTTATATAAAGATAAAAATATTTTTTTAATTATATTTATTTTCATACATTATTATTAATAGAGTTGATTGAAATAAAATATTTTAAAATAAATTTTATATATTTAGGATCGTAAAATAAGTGGAAGGTTAATACAATATATTAAAAAAATCATTTGTTTTAACTCAAGTCAATTGAAAATATTTTAAGCTTAAGTTTTAATTTTTATTGATGTTTTTTTTTGCACGCTTGTCTCGTAGTGTTATAAGATATAAATTAAGTATTTACTTTTCATGTCTCAAAGTGTTATGAAATGTGAGATATAGATTAGATATTTATTTTTCAATTTGTGGATCTATGATCATGGATGATTGAAAAAAAATTTATATTATAAAAATTTAAATTTTTAATATTATTATATTTTCTATTATTAAAATTTCAATATTTATGTTTTCATGTTAATTTTTGTATTATGATTATTTTTTATTTTTAATAAAAAACTGACATTTTTTCAACAACTACTTTTCTAAAATACACATTAATTTAAGCATTAAAATACTTTGTAGGTTACACTATTTTTTCTGAAAACTTCATAGTCGTTATATTCTTTTGTTATGTATAATAAAAATAATAAAATAACCTTTCACCATCCATAGTCCTAACATTGATTTGAGTTTGAGGAATGGAAAGCTGGTACATCTACCCTAATCCTCAAAAGCGTTCAACCATAACAGAAATAATCATAATTTAAAACTAAATTGTTAAATTATTTTTCTGCTTTTTAGAAAAGAAAAATAATAGTTGGATGTCCTTAAACACTTTTTCTTTAGCTTCTTTGAACGATAACCATGTAATCTTATGTTTTGGCGGATCAATTCCATGTTGATATGGCAGCAGGCTTAAAGCATCTTCTTAAAGAGATGTTTCAAAACCTCGAAAATTAAAATAAAAAAAATTATCATTATACATTTTAAATCCTATTTATATTCATATATTTTTATTATATTATATGTCATATTTAATTTTTATATATTTTTTATAATTATTATTCTATTCATTTTAAAACAGAATATAAATAAACAAATGTATATGATCGGTGGGAGTGGGGAACAATAGGCTGCGTGGACCAGCTTCAGGATCTTCTGTTGGCTCATTTTATGATGCCCTTTCACAACCTTCATCCACCCCACGCGAAACAAAGATGCCGGACCAAATAATAATAATAAATATTCAATTCAGTTTTTAAAAATTTTTGTTCGACTTAATTTAATCTCTAAAAAATTTTAAAAATCATTCAAAACGTCTCATAACAATAGGATATTTCAATTTTTTTATTTATTAAATATGAAAATTAAAGCATCTCATATTTATATTTTTAAAGATTAATATAGTTAATAATTTTTTAAGAATCAAAGTGTCTTTAATATTTTTTAAGAAAAATTTTAACATTCATCCTAATAATAAAGAGAGGATAGAGAATGGTACATACTATAGAGGAAAAAAAAGTAGGCTTCTAATTCTCTCTGATTGAAATCAAAATGAGAAAGTTATAATATGTATCATATCAATCATGATTATTAACAATTTATAAATTTTGCATGCCATATATGATGGGAGATGATTATATATGAAAAATTATGATTGGAAGAAATTATACATGAAATAAAATAATAACTAGTTTAACTTTTTAAATTTTGGATCATTAAAAATTTATCAAGCCAAATACTTTTATTAGTTCAGTACATGAACTGAACATGCATAGTATTTTTATCTGCAAACTAATTTTATTATGATTTTCATACAGTCATCAGCATGGATTTTACTTTGTCTCATAAATGCTTATTAGTATGGGATCTTTTTCTGTACATCCAGATCGGATCAGTGGACAACAATATAATTACTACATAATTAATTGGTAGAGTTGAGACACAAATTCCAGCTCGTTCAAATTTTATTATTTTTCACTTTGGGACAATGTCAATGGAGAAGTGGTGTTCCTTCATTTGTTCATATTAAAGTATCTTGTTGTGGTACATTCATTGAGCTCTTAGAAACCATTAATTTACTCCATATTTTTATATTAAAACTAAATTAGGGAATCCATATTTTACCTCATTTGTAAAGAATAAAATTTACGTGTGTGAATTCGTTATATATAAAAACAACAAATCTTTAGTTAAAATAAATTTTATTATTCTTTTATTCTCTATTCGTAAGCGAGAGAAAATAAAGGGTGAATCTTACTGTTAAAAGTAGTCTCATATGGACTGATCCATAAATCAATACCTCAAAAGACAATTATATAAAGTCTCTTTAGTTTTTAAAAATATTTTTTCATTATTTTGTTCTATTTTTATAAATATTTATAAAACTATTATTTTATTTTTAAATATTTATATACAAAATAGTACAAATAATAAAAATATTGTTTTTCATTAACTTTTTAAAATAAAAATATGGTAACAAATTTATTAAGTGCAATGAAAATTAAAATGATACAAATAATAAAAGATTGTCTCTATTATTTTTTAATTAATTTATAAAATAAAAAATAAGATGATGGTTTCACAATTATTTATGAAAATTGAACATAAAAGCATAACAATAAATTAGGTAACAAATTTATAATTATTTCAAATAATTTATCATTTTTAAAATTATGATAATATTTTTAAAGGTTTATTATATTTTTATGTTTTCAGTATATTTTTTAATAAAAATTATTACTTTTAGATGTTTAAAATTAGTTTTAAAATGATATTATCAAAATCATTTATATAATTATGAAAACAAATGATAATGCATGTAAAAAAATAAAAGAAAACAACGTCAACTGATAGCGAATGTGCAGCTAATTTGATGCAAATTTGGGTCGAAGTAAACAAGACGTGGTTCGGCCTTTTATTGACCGACTAGTAGATTGGGTTTAAAGCCCATAGTTGAAACATCAATTATGCGTTAGTTTAATTTAAATTTTAATATAATTAATTTTAACTGAGTTTTATGGTTACTAACATTCCGTTTGGATTGCTTTTTATTTTAAAAATTTTAAAAACAATATCCAACTTTGGTTTTAAATTTTTAAGTTTTAAAAATCGTTATCAGTCACTATATTCTATTATTTTTATTATAAATTTGTAAAAAGTAAATAAATAAATAAAATATTTATTAAAAATTAATAATTTTTATTAAAATAATAAAAAACAGTGATGATAATGATAATAATATTTGTAAGATAATAATAATTATAATATAAAAATATTATATAATTATATAAATTTTTATTTTATATATTATTTGATAATCAATATAAAAAATAAATAATTTGTTAAATTATTATTAAAATAATTTTTATACTATTCAGTATTTATTTTATATAAAATAATATATATATATATATAAATATTTTAACATTACATTATAAATAATTATATAATTTAAAATTATATTATAATATTATAAATAAATAAAATTTACATATCAAATAATATTATTTATTTTATTTTTAATATATAAAAATTAAATAAATAAAAAGTAACATAAATTTAAAATTTTAAAATAAAAAATAAAAATTGAATTATTATTATTATTCTTATTATGGTGGTTGTGATAAAATATTCTTATGATGGTTATAATTATATAATTTTATATGTTATACTTATATATTATTTAATAATAAGTATATAATATAAATAATTATATATAATTATTTTTATATTTTTTATATTATTTACATAAAATAATATTATTTATTAAAATTTATATAATATAAAAATATATTATAATATTATAAAATTAATTATAGTTTTTAAATATTAAATAGTATTATTTATTTTATTGTGAATTTATAAAAATAAATTTTTAAAATTTTGAAATAATAAAATATATAAAATAATAATAATATTATTATTATCATTATAATAAAAATATCATAACAATTGTAATAATAATGATGAAAGTATAGATTTAATTGTTATAATAATGATGAAAGTATAGATTTAAAAAGGTTGATATGATAATTTGATGATCCTAGTAATAATTATAATAATTATATGATTTAATAAAGTTAAATATAAAAATATTTTAAAATTAAAAATAATAATTAAATTTTTTTAGTTTTATTAAATTAAAATTGTATTTAAAATATATTAAAAATTATTTTAACAAAATAGATTTTATTTTTAAAATTAATTTAAAAATTAAAACTCCAAAATAGTTGTAAAGAAATCTAGTATCGTACATTCATGTTTTTAAAGTGTCCGATAGTATTTGGACAGGTTGTCAAAGATCTATTATTAATTGTATTTAGTAAATTACTAAATATAATTAAATTAGTAACCGATGAATAATATCTTGGATCATAACAACTCTACACGAGTGATGATAGTTCACGTGATTTTTTATCACATAATCTCTGAAACATATAAATCATTTCTTTTGACAGAGAAAGGTCAGAAAACAAAAATGATAACACTGTGTGAGTTATATGAGAAAAGTTTCTCAAAAGAGACATAATTTATTGTATTATGGAGTCAACTATAACCCTCAGATGTCAATATACAATTTTTAATTCATCCTAAAAATTTTTATTGTTAATTTCTTATTGCTTACCTGTATGTTGCTGTAAAATTCAATTTTACAATTATTCTACTGTTATTTAGGTATTCAAGGGGAAAAAAAAAAAGGAGAAGAAGCTAAGCCTGCCATGCCTATATTATTTGCTGGTCTATTTTTTTTCTTTCCTCTTAAGACTAGTGTTTTATTCAACTTCATGTGTGGCAGTCTTGATCATTCTTCTTTTGATTCAGCTCAAATCAAACCTAGATACTTGCTTTGGCTCTGATTCTTCATCTTCAAAATGCATCAATAACATAAACATTGATCTTTGTCCCTCTATTATTTCAGGCTCCATAATCCATGCTTCCACATTTTTGTTTGTTATTTTGATTTGTAGGGTCCCACCACATTTTCTTTAATCTTACATTAGAGAAGAGTGTTATGCACATTCCTTTTGTGAAGTTAAGTACATTGATGATCCAGTGAGCAAAGAATACCATCTGGTTGGTCAATGTGAGGGGAAGAAAAGTGGAGTGGAATAATCTCTTTGAAGCTTCCCTTCCATGATTCTCACTTTGCTCATCTTCTCCTCACACCAGTGCAACTGTTCTTCACTCAACTCATTCATTCTTAAAACCCTTGACACCACTTTTAGGTCTATCAGAGCCATCAAAATTTCCATTTCTTCTTCTGCCTTTAACTTTCTCCTCCTCAAGCTTTTGCCTGAATGCCAAAGATCCTTAACCTTCACCCTCTTCTGCAGATTAGGTGGAGACACAAGTAAGTGTTAGAAAATTGAGTTTAAAAGAGTAATACTATTTTGATGTTAATTTCTCACCACACTTTTTTGTTTCCTCTTTATTTTTTGTGGATCACATCATGCATCTTATTTCACATTTTTCTCTATTCTCTTCCTATCTCACTAGTTAATTAACGTAGAAACTTTTGTAAAGAAATGACATTAAAATAGCATTACTCAATTAAAAGTAAATGATGATCTACCAAGAAAGCATTGGAGGAAAACAAATTTAAAATTTGGAACTTGCCTTTTGATTAACTTTCTTCATTAGTCGGAATAGTGTTGGATCAACTGTTCCTCTTAGGTTTCTCCTAAAGTAGGCTGCTAAAATCTGACAGGGCTTTTCTTTATCACTCTTCAAAAAATGCATGAATGTTTTGATTCCGCCCTCCATTATCTTTAGAAACGAAGCTGATGATATTTTACATTGAAAACCACCATCCTTTTGATCTTCCTCTAAATCTTCAAAACAAACAAGAAAAATAATTATTCATAACAGTGTTGCATATCCAATTTAAGGGTAATGATTTTCGTGCATTTTATTTCTGTTACACTGCAATACTACATTATGTTTCAACAATATATTACTAACAAATGCTAACAAGTTTTTAAAAAAATTAAAACATTTTAAAAAAATGTTAGTTATGCACTCTTATCATAATTTTTAACAAATACTTTTAAGATATTGGTTAACAAAACTTCATTAAAAATAACACTCTATCGTTTGATTTTTTAGCTAAATATCATTTTTAATTGGAAAGATAAAGATAGGGACATGAACATGCCAATCACCACATAAAAATCGTAAAAATGTAAGATTTACCCGAAATAATGGTGTGCAAATAGGGTTGTTTTTTTGAAAGTCTTGTTCTGTTTTACCAACAGTACTAATTATATACCATGCACTCCAAACCCAAGAATCATGATTTATGGTTAGGTTTGAGTTTGACCTTATACTTGTGACATGAAATTGATCCAACTCTAGTAGAGGGAGAAAATGTGATTTTCATACCTTGATATTCTGGCACTAGGAGCAATTTTGGCGCCAAAAGCCTCATTCTAGCATAGATCTCAGGTCTCCTACCATGCTCATAAGGCTCATTCTCTATGTATCTCTGTAACAAAACCTGAAATTGTTGGAATTGTTGTGCAATGGTGGCAGTACAACCGGTATCATGATCATGACGTGAAGCATGTTTGGAACGAAAATTTTTGTAGTTCCAACTAAGTGCTTCCCATGTCAAGCAAATTTGTGCAACATATGCAGCCTCCAGTCCACGATATGGGTTGTGACCAACATCACCAGCATTTTTATTTACACTTTGAAACTTGTGCATTATACGCTCTGACATTGATCTTGGAGATACTTGGATGGACCTTAAAGACTCTGAAAATTGGGGGTGCTAATGTGTAACGAAATATATCTTTCAGAAATATTTATAATAATGCACTAAGAATTAGAGAAGAATGGTTACCAGTTTCATGAAGTTTCTGTGCACTAATTCTGTCTAAGATTGCCATTTCTTCATCATACTTTTGGAACAATGTGTATGATTCCCACTTGGGGCAACTTCTCCTAGATGAGGAAGAAAATGCATCTTCGGTCTCAGAATCTCTGCAATTGATGGAGCTCCTCCATCCAGTGGAGCTCTTACACTCATCATCCTTCTCTTCAACTACCAACTTCTTACTCTGCAACTGTGTAGAGGCATAAACAAAGAATCTCTCATCCCTTTTGAGGTTTGCCTCTTGGACCTTCTTATTTTTAATAATTTCAACACTAACATGATCATCTGCACAAAATAGTAATATCACACAGTTGAAATAGTACTGGTGCATATCAATAATTCTTATTCTGTGTACCATTTTAGTCCTTGAAAGATTTGAAGCCAGTCACATTATACATTGAAAAAACGATTGTTACATCTTTCAGGAATAAAAATGATCATTCCATCTTTTTAAAGACTAATGTGACCGACTTCAAAATTTTCAAAGACAAACGGTGGTTTACTCAATTTAACTAACTAACAGTATAAAATGATATATTTGCTACATGATGTGAAATAGCATCACAGTATTTTTACTTTTGTATGCGTTCAGGTTGAAGGGAGAGGTGCTCCTGCTTTCAACTGGGACAGAATTTGTGACAGAATCAGCATCTCCTGCTGGAAAGTCTTGTTCAACCGCTTCTGCCTCTGCATTTTCCGCATCAGAAACTTGTGGAGAATAATGCCTTTCTTCTGACTCTTCCGTGAAGCTTTGTTTGGGGCTTATGAATTCTTCAGAACAAGAATGAGTCCTTTGAGACTCCTCATTGTGAAGAAATGGAAGGGATTCCCTGCCATAATTGATGTCAGCTTTCTCAGTAGAATCAGCACAAGAACACCCTTCTTCAGCTTCTCCTTCTTCTTCTTCTTCTTCTTCTTCTTCATCTTCCGTATACACATATTCATATTGTTGATCACTGCAATATACAAAGAGAAAGTTGTGAATTAGATGCAAGAAGTAATGAATGTGGCATTGAAAAGAGAATGGGACAAGACCTTTGGATCAAAGGGTATCTGCCAGTGAAGGTTAAGAAAGTGACAAGAAAAATGGCAGAGGAGAAGAGAATGAGGAAGAGAAACTGGAAAGAGCTTGAGGCATTGTAGAAGAGTCTAGCAAGTGCTTCTTCTTTGGGACATAGCATTTTCTTTGCGATTGCTCCAAAGTGAACTTCAGGGGACTCCACCACTAACCAAAGCAACTCCTAAAAAAAAAGTGGCTTCAGTTGCTTTCGTAATATCTATCCTTCTTGGTCAACAATATCATTGTCTAAAATGTCAACATCTCTAACATCCCCTTCTGGTTTGCACCCTCCTCATGTCCCCAGTTATAAGCTTTAAGCACCAACCACTAAGTCATCAAGTTCACAAAGTTTAGAATATTGGACAATCCAAGCTTCTCTCTTACAATAACATCTATGAGCCTTCTAGATATAATTTTTATCAGTGAAGGACACTTCCATAATAACTTATCATCATTTTCTATAATTCAAAAATGACCTTTCTGTTTGTATGGAATATCTATTATATTTCCCTTATCATAATTTTTTTTTTCTTAATTTGATTTGACTGTTCAAAATAACATCACTGGCTAGTGGCTTGAAAGAATGTTTTAATTTACAGTGTCAGGAGTCAGGACCATAGTTTTTTTTTTCCTTTTTAAATTGAGTAGAAGAACGAAATAAAATCACACAAGGGGAATAATTTATATTCTACTTTTCATGAATAAAGTATGTAAAGTCCTGTTTTGTAGTGTGTATTTAACGCAGAAAATCTTAGTCTAACAGGGTTCCTTCTTTCCTATATGAACAAAAAGCAAAAAAGAAACCAAAACCAAGGCACACGCATAGGCAGACAAACATGAACTTCACTTTATAAAAGAATTGCATGACACTTCCTGGAGAAGCCGAGTTCATATATTGTTTAATCCAATAGCTAATGTGCATTTACTCATGATACAAGTATAATATAAAGTTTTGCTTCTGAGTTCTGATTCTTCTGACGCCAAAATAAGAAACATTTTATTTATTTTTGGTTTTTCCTTCTATTTCAGGCTTGAATGTATTCCTTACCTACTGATGGAATAAAGAGCGATTTTGAAAAAAAAAAGATGGTGTTGGCTGTGTCAATTGCGAATTCTTGTGGCATTCCTCTTTATTGATCCTTGTCTTTAACGTGGTTACTAAGATTGCAGATGGCAGCACAGATGTTGTCCACAAAGAAAAAAGTGAAATCATATTATATTATTATTGTTGTTAGTATTTGATCAAATCTCTCATGCGTTACCATTATGAAAAAATATTTTTATATTAATATTATAAACCCAAATTTTAATATTAATATTTATTTTAAAATTATTTTTTCTGAAATTAAGTTAAATTTAAAAATATTTTTATATTTTCAAATCATTTTAAATTAATATTTTGATATTGAATTTTTATTTATTAGAATTATTTTTGAGTATTCTTATAAAAATATTATTTTATGAATTTGTTTTATATTAATTTTATAAAAAATAATTTTAATATTAATTTTTATTGTTTTTTATGACTCTTATAGTATTTGGGTGCTGGAAAATTGTGTTCTATGCTTGTGAGGGAAAGATTATGCACAACATGGAAACTAGCAAGTCATTTGAGTTTTAAAAAAAGGGCTGCTGTCATTAGATAATATTTGATTACATTTCATTATTCCAAACGTAGAATGATCTGTAAGAGCAAAATAGAACACATAGGGCGTTTCATAAACGCTGCTAACATTATTGTATACACACCATCCAACACAAAATTAACGAATAAGTTGATTAAAAGATGAAAGCTTAATTAAAAGTGTAAAAATTAGTTGAAAGTTTAAAATTAATAAGTTATTTAATTAAATTAAAATTATCTGATAAAATTAGTTATTACTTTTTTTTGGTTATAAGTCATTAAATAATTTGATAAAAGTAAAATAATATAAAAAACATATAGCATAATTTGGTAATTATATTTACATATATATAAATATTTATTATTTTAAATAATTTACTATTTTAAAAATTAAATGAAATAAAATTAATAATATAAGTAACTTTATATTATAAAAAATTAAAAAGAATAATGTGATAATGACTCTGTGTGTTTAAGGGTTTGTGATATTTAAAAAGGTATGGGAGAAATTATAACAAGATTGTGATAATAAGCATAGCAAAAGAAAATAATTTAGAACTTATAAGTTTATATATTATATGAAGTAGTGATAAAAAAAGATGTTATAAAAGCACTATAAATTATAACGTATTCAAATGAACTCTATTATCCAACAGGTTTGGTTTAGAGTGTATTTGATATGCTTTAATTCGTTTTGTTTTGTTTAGTAGTAAAGTATGCTTTTAAAAATTATTATTATTTTTTTAAAAAAATAACGAACTTATATTTTAGTATATCCAGACCTAAACTACTATTTATATATGGGTTGATATTTTCCGTTTAAATCGATCTACTTTAAAATGTTCTTCTATTTAAAAAAAAAAAGTTGGACGAAGCACAATTTAAAAAAAAAAAGTTGGACGAAGCACAATTTAAAAAAAAATCAAACTTTTAAAATTAGTTTTGTAATTAATAAAATATTTTAAAAAAAATTAAAACAGATAATTTAAGAAATTTTTTCATTTCTAATTTTTTTATTCCAAATCTTAAAATTTATAAACACACTATTTAAAATTTTTTAATTTAAAAAAGTCAAACTTAACAATTAAATTTTTCATATAATTTTAACTTTAAATTTAAATATGTTAATTTTAATTCTAACTTTAAAATAACATTTAAGATAAAGAAAAATCAGGTCAACACAATTGTTAAGCTGTTGTTTTTGGTCTAAAATGAATCATTAAGCCTTAAAACTTCGGTACCTGAATAAATGAGGCACTCTATTGATTGACAAAACTTTGGGTTTCCCGGTGGAAATTACGTGTAACATATGGGAATTTCTTTTCGCATTCCATTTTTGTTTAACTGCATCGAACCCTTTTTTCTTAAATTTTATTTTCAAAACCATCCTTCTTTTAGTATATATAAAACATATATTTTAAAAAGTAGTCTTTGGAAATATATATAATTTTTACACACATTTAAAATCAATTTTCAAAAATATGTTTTATATTTGCGTAATAATATATTTTATATATTTTTGAAAATATACATTTTATATGTGTAAATAATATTTTTAAAAAATTAAAAAAAAAATTATATAGTGTTAAAAAATAGTGTCCGAGATGTGAAAAAACAACGGTAGACTGCTATCAAATAAAAAGCATTTTTGAAACCCATTCCTTTCTTAAAAAAACAAAGAAGTGTGGTAAGAAAAGAAAAATGAAGAAAAAGGCCATCATACTAAACTAATGTCTTCCTTGGCCTATGATACATAATAGTATTGGGTCTAGAAGATAAGCGGCGTTTGGAGTTATTAAGATCAATTATGAGGAAGTTATGTTACAAAATTCAACATGCTGAGGACATGAAAGAAACTCTTCTACTAATAAAGGCTTTGCATTTATTTTGATTGTTTAATTTTCTCAAACAACAAATGCATATATTAAAGATTAATAATTTGTTGTTGGTTGTTGTACAGTGACCTTAGATCAAATCTTCGTTTACCTATATTCTTCCCCGATATGTAAAATTTAAAAACATTATTACGTAAAATTTAAATGGTTTAGTGGATCAATTATCTAACAAAACAAAACAAAACCACATTTTATGTCAAGCTTTATTTTGTTTAATATTTGGTTAATTGTTTATAATTATTTAAGTAAATTATATATTATCTTTAAATTTATCTTTATATACGATAATATCTTTTGTTGAAAATTTTATTTATTTAATGCATCTATATACAAACTTCTTTTGTAAATAAGAGATAACTAGCAAGAGAAAAAAGAAAGATATAAAAGACAAAAAGGAAATGAAATATATAATTTGTTCTTTAAAATATAAATATAATATTTCTATCAAAAATACTTTCTATTTTGTATTTTAGTAAAGGGAAACAACACGAGAAAGAAGAGGGTGACTCAAGATGTTTACAGTAAGGTTAGGTTTAAAAATTTTAAAATTCAAAGTTTAAAGGTATCTTTTATTGCCAATTACTTATATCAGTTTATAGGGACTATTTTATTTTAACTAGTAACTTTAAGTTTCCATCTTGGCCTATTTATTTACCAAGTGTGTAGTATCAGAATTAAGTTTTAAAATAAATCTAATGACCAAAATTATGTTTCTTACATTTTTTAAAGTATGTTGAACGGTAACATTTTTTTTTCTCCTCAAATCAATTCTATAGGATGGACAAAAGAAGCTTACAAATTTAGTTGTATTAATACTTAGTAGAAATAATTTCCCCACCCTCAATAATTTTAACAATTTAAGCGTGAATAGATAGGTGAAAGCAATACAAAAGAAAAAGTCTAATTAAGGTAGCTTTTGTGATCATTTTTAGTCCTCACAAAAAAACTCTTAGGCTGTTAATTAGCCACTTAAAATGTTGCAAACTGTTCTTCTATTATTAATTTTATTTTCTTTTAAACTCATTCCTCTTAAGTCATTGCTACCCTTCTTCTACATCAAATCATGATTGGGGACTTCTTTCATCAAACCGCATCAACCTTACTGCAACCTTGATCATAATTGCAATTTAAACTCCAATTCTAATATCACATATATGACAAATTTAAATTAAATAAATCATAATGAATAAATACAAACAAACAATATTATAAAGCATTGCATATAATAATTTGTGACCTAAATAAATTCATAACCACTTCCTTTTTTCTTTATAGTATTCTGGTAGGAAAAAAATAATTACTTTTCACTGGTTTCCAAAAAGTAAGGGCACAAAAAGCAAAGACAAAGAAAGGAGATAAGAACATGTTTTGTTCAATATCTCTGACCGAAACTAGGGAGGAGAATGGAGAGCAATCACATAATAAGCGTGAAGGAAAAAAAATGAACAAAAAGGATTAAGGGAATGAAGATTATATATAGTTTTAGTTTGAGGCTGAGAAAAAAAGATGGTTTTCGTTTGAGCTACACGCAGAAAATAATGCGCCCAAATTAAAATCCCTTAATTTGTATACTTATATAAGTAGGTTCCGGTATTTGCAAATTATATAATTATTATTGGCTTTACATATGTTTGGTTAGACAGGAAGGGAGATTAATTTTTATAAACATTTTTTGTTTGATTTAAAAATTGGAAGAAGGAAAAAAGAAATGAAGAATGTTAAAATCGTTCCTAACTTAATTTTAAAAGAATTTTTCTACATTAATTAAATTAAATTACCTTTAATCTAATTATATATAGCTAATCCAATGATATAATAATAGATGATTTTAGTTTTCATTGCCTCCACTCCCTAAAGAACAAAGTGTCCCCTATTTTTTTTCTTCTTTTATTAAAACCCTTCCTTATCTTTATTTTTTAATCAAACAGTTTTCGGGGAATGATACAGTGATCACTCGGAATTGGGTGTTCATGTTTAATTAAAAAAAGCTATTAATAATGGAGTTAGCTCAGATAAACAGGAAGAAAAAAAAGAGAAAGAGAGGAGAAAACGCCAGCAAAGTGAACATGATTGTGTGCTTCTAGAATCCTTAAGTTCATAAAAACCATGCAGATATGAGAGATTCGCAAAGTTTTTGGTAGGATTGAAATTTGGGATGCTTTGAAGATTACCCATGAAATGTGATGGAAAAGGTCCAACGGAAATGCTTACCTTAGACATGGACAGTCTTATGGGTTGGTGACCATTTTAACCACTCGTAGTAATATTAGTCGACGTAAACACTAACCCAAAAAAAGAAAAAAAAAGAAAAGGAGAGAGAGAATTGTATATGAACAGTACATGAAAATATATATATATATATATATATATATATATATATATATATATATATGTTCCACTGTCAACACTTTTACATATTAATTTCTTTTGCTGGGATTTAATTTCTATTATGACTAATAATGATTCATATATAACAATTTTTTTATAATTTATCATCATTATTATTTTCTATCAACATCACATTACTCATTTCCTCTCACACTTACTTTTTAGGGTCATTTTATTTCCCTCCTAAATTATAAAATTTCTTGCAAGAATTTAATGAGTAAGTAGCATCACTCGTCTATTATTTATGTTTCTTCTATATGGGAGATTACAGTATCGTACACAAGCATGCGTGATTTTGATGTTGAATGCATTAATCAAAAGAAGGACACATAAACACACATTAAGTTTCGTTAAACATCGTTAAAAAGGATCATATGATATATACATGTATTTTTTCTTAGAAATTGAGAGAAAGGGGGAGATGACGGTGGGTGTTGGCAACTGTCAATAATTATATATTAATGAAAGAGAATGCGGTTTCAATTAAGTACACGTTCTCATTGGACTATAGCGTGAGGTTGGCAAAGGTTTTGGTGGGTAGAAATGGGTGAAGGTAGTTGGAGAGGATCATAGGATAGACGGAAATGTATATCCCAAATAGGGTCTAACACAAACTCAACCCCCTCGTGCACAAATAATTGCAACTAGTCTCCCTAATTAATATTACATATAAAGTTCCCATCCTTATGTACATATTCATTGATTATGACACATAACACGCACAATATATATTGGTATATATATTCATGGTCCTATTTACTCTTGGTATGGTTAGTAAATATGCATAAAAGAAGGTGACAATTTTGGAAATCCACCGCTATATATGTGGCCGAAGCTTGATATATAGTTATTTGAAACATACACGCTAAAAAAGAAAAGAAAAAAAAAAAAGTACTTGTTTCCTGGGGGCTATGATGTTTGTCAAAGAGTTAGCTGTAAGTATTTATTAATTAAAAAATAATATGAAGACTATGTATGTATGGATGCATCTTGTCAAAAGTGGAGATGAGACCATATATAAGACTTCATGTTGGTGATGTAAAATGAACTTTTGAGTATATATCATTATCTGTACTTTAATCTGTGGTGCCTCTCTTCACTTTTTGCATAAGGTAGCTTCTTCAAGGGATCAATTAAAAGGGTTTCACAGGAATTAATGGAGGAAAACTTACCCCCCGGGTTCAGGTTCCATCCCACAGATGAAGAACTCATCACATATTATTTATTAAGGAAAGTGTCTGATACTGCCTTCACATCCAAAGTTGTAGCAGTTGTTGATCTCAATAAGTCTGAACCTTGGGACCTCCCAGGTAGTTTACTTTTAGACTTCTTTTATGATTGTGATGATCCTCATCATGAATATATCTGATTTCCGCTTCTTTAATTTTCTTCAGTTTAAAAGTACTACACCTATCTTTTCCGTTTATTTATCTTTTTTTTTTTTATGGTTTCATTATTAATTTGCAAGGGCTTATGTTCTTCCTGATTACCTTCTGACATTGATTTTTGAAGGATTGCAACTTATGAATGCGTTTCTAAAGCTTTAAGATTCTAGAAATTGAAGCAAAAAGAAACAGATCAAAATTAATTAAACAATTGCTTTGGGCTGATTAATCCCTCTATGTCTATAAATTTTCACTGTTTCATCTGAAGCTTATAAATTAAAAAACCGTATTATACATAATTAATTTACGACTTTGAGGTTATCATTAATCAAACAATTTTGATAAGCCTTGTTTTTGCATAATCTTCATACATATTAACTATATATACATACATATATATAATATTTTGAGCTAGCACTTATACTTTTGCGGCATGCTTTATCAAAATTCAGAAATTAAATGAGGATGCATACGATGCTTCTCACAAACTAGACGTTCTCTAGAGTTTAGCTAGACATACTTTGATTAACCCATGCGTATAATAAATATAGTTTTTTGAAGTGCATGTGTACAAAGTACTAATACAGCGTATGGTATATTGTTTTTTGCTGTACTTGAAGTTGAACACTGCCAGTTGACAAATTGTATCATATACTATAGCCTATAGTTGTAGCTTTTAACATAAAAAAATAAATGGAGTGAATGAAATTATATTGGTGTTTGTATGTGGTAACAGGTAAAGCTTCGATGGGTGAGAAGGAATGGTATTTCTTCAGCTTGAAAGATCGGAAATATCCAACTGGGCTTAGAACCAACCGAGCAACGGAATCAGGGTATTGGAAAACCACAGGAAAAGATAAGGAAATATTTGGTGGTGGAGTTTTGATAGGAATGAAGAAAACCTTAGTGTTTTATATGGGCAGAGCTCCAAGGGGTGAAAAAAGTAACTGGGTTATGCACGAATATAGACTAGAAAACAAGCATCCCTTTAGATCTTCAAAGGTTAGTAAATACATGCACCACACATAAAATGTTTTAATTATCTTTACTTTTTTTCTCATTACAGATACACTTTCCTTTCTTTTAATTTTCTTTTCTTTTTGAAAAAAAGAGAGAGGAGAATTTTACTTGGTATCCAAATAATATGTATTTACATATATCAAAATAAAAAGTGATCATTTCTCTTTCCCAAGTCCTTTCTTACTTAGTAGAGGTGCGATTAATTATGCTAATTCCCTTATTACATGGAAGAAAAAAGTAGTTTCCTTATGATAAATATTAAGCAATATTTGACAGACCTTCTATATATTCTAGCACTAATGTCATGCATTTTGTAAATATGTGAACAAAAACATAAATTAAAAAACATTTAAGAGATATTTAATTTAATTGAGAATATTATTCTATTGATAATAAAAATAACTCAACATATTAAAAGTATAGGTTTTTAAAATATTTAAATTTGAAAATTCTTAAAAAATTATTGTGGTAAATAGAATATTGTTTTAATAATAAATTTGAAATATCACATTATGTTTGATGTTAATTAAAGAAAATTTAATATAAATTAAAAATTAAGTGGACAAAAAATATATTTTAATTAAAAAATATTTATTTAATTTGATAAAAAATAGTCATGTGTTATAAAATGATAACAATATGTTACTATGCATGTTAGAATCACAATTTATACAAAGGTTATTTCATTTTGAAAAATGAAGACTTATATCTATCTTTATAGTATATATTTTATATTCTTAAATGAAAGTATTTTTAGTTTTTAATATTATTTTAATTTAATTTAAATTTTAAATCTTGATATATTTTTTGAATTAAAATTAATTTTTTGAATAAACTAAATTTAAAATTATTATAATTTTAATCAATTTTAATTTAATTTTAATTTTAGTTTAATATATCATATTAATAAAAATAATGTATCTTAGTTTTAATACTTTTATAATTTCTTGTTTAATTTTAAAAGTATCAATTTTAATATATTTTATTTATAATTTTTATTCAAATTTAAAACTATTTATTCAATTAAAAAAATTACAGTTTATTGCAGATTCTAAATATATGCATTAGAAGTGATTTAATTTGTAATATGTATTCCCAACTCTGAACATCAGTGTACATACATATATCTAAACTTCTTTGAGAGTAAATCTTCTATTATTTATCACAAAAAATATATTAAACCTCTTAAAATAAATATACCAATACAATTCTAGAGACATCTTCGCACACATATAACTATTAGTCTGTGTGATATTTCTTAACTTATTAAAAATAAATTTACCCAAGTACATCCACACACACAATGCTATCTAGAGAAATTACATTTTTTACTATAATTTTATATTATTATAACCAATATAACAATGAATAAAAAAATAAAATATGATGTGATGAATAATGTAATAAAAAGAGATAGAAAAAAATATTATATAAATTGTTATATGAAAGTAATTTCAGTAACACAACTCTTTCGTGTATGCTGCAGCTGTGTCCTATGTCCATGTTTAGGTTTGGTAGTTGAGAAATAACTATTGGTTATGCCTTTTTTTTCTCTCAGGAAGAATGGGTGATTTGTAGAGTGTTCCAGAAGAGTTCAGCAGCCAAAAAACGAGAGCAGACATCATCCTCACAGCCATCTCAAGAGTCTCCCACCTCAATGCTCAATGAATTTGGTGATGTTGAGATGCCAAATCTAAACACCATTGCAAATGGCTTCACTAACATTTCTGCAGGATCACACACTTATAATGGAGCTTCTGATCCCAACAAAGTTAACACTAACATGAACTTGGCCATGAATTGGCCACCACCAACTGAGGTTCCCTCTTTCCCTTGGCCTTCTTCTGGATTGATGAATCCAAATCTTTCTGTGAACTCTTTGCTTCTCAAGGCATTGCAACTAAGGAGTAGTTACCAACAAAGAGAAGCTGCTGCAGCCACTGATCACTTTGCAACTTCATATGTTTCTCAAGGATTTTCTCACCTTCCAATCGGAACCGACCTCACTTCAAATCTCAATGCTTCTTCTTCTTCTTCAAAACCTTTAGAATATTGCGTGCCTCAGCAGGAGCAACCATTCAATATGGACTCCAGTTGGTGAAGCTAGCTAGCTAACATCATGTAAACCTTGTGAATTCATGTACTGCTTCCATTTCCAACTAGATTGGAATCATATATATCACTTTCTTAAACGTCATTATTACTTCTTCTTCAGAAAACTAAACTCAACTGTTGATGTTGTAAAATATTGTTTCATGCATTATTGTAATCAGGGATCAAAATAGAGAATTTATGGATCAATGTCAATGTCTTTCCTCATCAATCTTAATAAGGAAAATCTTCTCATTCCGTCTCGCAACAATATATAGAATCAACTTGGGTGAAAGTCAAGGAACAAAAGTTATGCATCCTTTCAGTATGCACATTTCGATAAGTGTTCTTATACGTCTGAATGAAATGAAAAGAAGAGAGAGATGGAAACTTTTAAAAAAAAATAAAATGATGTGATATATAATATATATAATAGAAAGTGAGATATAAAAAGAAAAAAATGGAATATATGAAATATATTAATAGTATGATAATCAGGATTATATATATTAAGAGTTCAGTTGCATCTGTAATTCTGTATATGATGATCTTTAATTGTGTCTGCAATCCACCCCTTCCCCTAAAAAAACGCAATATGGATACGCTATATATGTTAAGCTCCATTAAGAATACTTGAAAAGAAAATAAACAATCAACTGGCCAAAATTTGAATGTAAATCACAACAGTATGAAGAGGCCCTAGTTGGGGTTAATTCACTATATATTTGAAAGTTAAGCATCTCCTCCTGCATGCGTCCGCGTTAAACCTATGAATTCCACAAGACCACAACATGAAAAGAATGAGAACATTCTAATTTTCAGTGTTTAGTCAGGAAGCAACCATCAATGTTGGTTTTTATATTCTTCAAAAAAAAAAATGCTGCTCTTTATATTATTTAACATTTTAATTTATTTTGACATAATGTTAAATAATATAAAGAGCAGTTTTTTTTAAGGATTGTTAAAAACTGCTGATCTTCAAGGATTGTCAACATGTTTTAAAAAATGTGATTAAACAATTGTAACATTCTCATATTTTATATAAATTTTAAAATTTATTTTTGGGCATTATTAACTCTGATGAAAAGTGTCATTACTCCCATGTCAAAGCATATTACTTTCCTATATGAGAATGAAAATGATTTTGCAATCAATCGTCAGTTTCCACTGTCGTATAATATTTCTTTCTGGTGTATATATATATATATATATATATATATATATATATATATATATTCTTTCTTCAATTATTATATTTTGAAAAACATTTAAAAATAAATTTTAATTGTTATATATTTTAATTTTAAAGTTTTTATTTCCAACCAATACATGTCAAATGAAATATATGATGTTAGTATTTTTTTTTTAAAATATTTAATATCAGTTTTCAAATCAAATCAATCATTACGGTGAATATTTTTTTAATAGTCTAATCGTGTTAGAAATGGAGATAATAAACTTATTTTTAATTTATATATTATTAATGAATAAAATTTTTTAAAGAAGTTATATGTTATATTTATATGATATTTTCCTTTTTTTACTGAATGAAGTTATATTATATTTTTTTCAAGAGAAAGTTTATAATAGTCTTTATGAAAACAAGATGAGAGGAAATAAGAGAATGAAAAAGAAATGAAACACGTAATGGAAGATGGAAATGTTTATTTACAATTCACGTGTCGCAACTCGCAAGAGAAAATGATGCAATATGTTACTACTTTTTTTTTTTTTCACCATCATTAAAAGTTATATATATTGGTCAAGATTCAAGAAGGTATATAATATGTACGTGTTAAGAAGGAGTATTGTTTAAACTTTGTTATGTTTGATCCATTAAGGCCCATATAGATGAGTGAAAGTGGTCGAGTTTGGACCGAAAAGGAAAGTAAGTACCCATATGACGGTAAGCCCATGAGGCTCATTCGAAGTAGCGAACCTGAATCTATTTCCGCTTGAATCTCCTACGTCCTTCAACATACAAAATTAAACGACATTGAGTTTCTCGTATTTTGGGCTCAGCAATGGCCGGAAAACAGATCGGCGGCGAGGGGTTATCGGCGAACCTGGCCGGAATGTCGAAGAATCAGCTCTACGATATCATGTCTCAGATGAAGGTACGGTCGTTATGTTATCTTTCTCGCTCTTCAGGAAGCACACGCTAACCATTTTCTTTTTGTTCTCCCTCAGAGTCTGATCGAACAGAACCAGCAGCAAGCCAGGCAAATTCTCATCCAAAACCCTATGTTAACCAAAGCTCTTTTCCAGGTTCTTAGGGTTTTCTATTTTTTCTCTTTCTTTTCTCCTCTTTCTCGCGCTCCCCTACATGGTTCAATTATCGTTTATACAATTCCTAGATTTCAGTTAAAAGCATTGACGAAACTATAAGCACGTAGTTGATAGTTACAGACGTATTCGGACCGATAATGTTCTGGGGATTAGATTTAGAGGAGCTATTTTCCCTAATGCTGTGTGCTTTGTCATAAGATAAAACCCTAAGGGGTAATAGGAAGCATGGATAACCATTTCAATTTAATTTTCTTATTATTTGGTTCAAAGAAACAGTTCTTACTCTTACTCTTGGTCAGTGGGAACCATTTCAAACTATTAATGTTTCATTTCACCTGTTGATGCCCTTGACAATATAGTTGCTAGAGTTTGAGGTGATGAAGATTTGCCTTATGTGCAGATTTCCTCATTGCTATTATAGGTATTTGTTTATTTCCTTGTCGCATGGAGATTTTTTTAGGGGGTCCCTGATGCTTCATGTATGTGTATCTATATCTTAGACACCTTTGAATTATAATCATTTGGTATAATCAAATCTCATATTAATATCATTGTATATTGTCTTGTGTATATACTATAGCTTGTCTTGGCATTATTCTTGTAATATTCTTGCTCAAGCATTAATATCTGCAAGTGTATGAGAATAAACTTTTGTTTTTTGGACACAGGTTTTTTAATAATGCTGTAGTCATGACTTCTTTAATGAATAGAGCAGTGTGTGTATTTTAATTTGGTTTTATTTTTCAATAACCATAGTATTTATCTGAGCCATTACCCTTAGTTATTTGTTTAACTTTTTTATTTTTGCCTGTTTTGTTTTGTTTAATCAGGCACAAATTATGCTTGGAATGGTGCAATCACCTCAAGTGGTACCTTTTTTACTTCATTTTGATGTCATTTTCTCAGCCTTCCACTGGTAGAAATTTGGATGTTTAAAATTCTTTGCTTCTAGGTCCCAAAAGTTCAGCCAATGGTTTCACAGAACAATCAGCAATCACAGCAAACGCAACAGCCAAACATTCAGCATGCTCCATCATTGCCTGGGCACAGTGGTGTGCAGGATCAAGCAGGTGTATCTCAAACCCAAATTCCTATGAGGAAACACCAAAGCCAACCTTCAGTGCCGGTTTCATCTGCTGTTGCTGTTCCTCCAACGAGTCATCAATCTCAGCCCATGGCTGCACATTCTTTGCAGATGCCACAGCAGCCTAAAGGACATTTGACTCCCCAAGTGGCTCCAGCATCTCTGCCACAATCATCTCAACTTCCAAACATCCCTCCACCTTCTCTTCATTCATCTTCACAGCAACTTCATCCACCTCAAATTCCAACTGGTTCCAGTCAGTTGCAGCAACCATTGCAGGCACCTGGATTTCCACATATGCCTCTGCAACCACCGCTGCCACCGCAGATCAGACCACCTGCGGTGTCAACCTTCCATCCGCAGTATCCCCCCCAAATGGGTGCAAACATAGGTTTTCAACATGCTGGTGCTTCTCACAATCTTCCCCAATCCATGTTTCATGTAAGTTGAATATTTCAGATTAAATTCACAATCTAATGGCATGTTACATTTGTATTAACAATTTCATTTATTGATGAAATTTCAGCCAGGTACGAAACCTCCTGCTAGTGTTGGATCCACGTTCCCACAGGTGCAGACACCACTTCCAAATCAACAATCATCTCAGCCACCTTATCAGGTATGCCGAGCTATGTAGGTGATGGTTAAGGCTTAAGGACTATGTTGTTGGTACAATGAATTCTGATAGGAACAATTAGGCTCTATTGGCTTTATAAGGCTTTCCTGTTACCATTATGAATTTTTTTACGCCTTGTTTCATTGGCTTAGTTAAATCCTAACACTTCTGCGCTAAAGTGATATCTTTTGTTTATGAGATAGGCTTTTCCCTTCTAAATTATTAGACATTAAGCTATCTGCTAATGTTAATGGCACTGTTGCTGACAATGTTGGCTTATGAAGTAGCTATTACATCAAAAACTGTATTTGCTTTAGGGAAAATATATTTTGGACTCAATTAAATTGTGGAAAGCTAATTAGTAATAATTTAATAACAGTTTGAAAGGTCATCTTACTTTCATTTTCTTTCATATTTTCAACAGTTTATGTAGGAAATATGAAAATAATAATAAATTATTTTCAAAGTTCCTATATAAATCTTTAAAGAAAGGAGATAAAGTAAAAATAAAGTAATTTTTTTGTAATTAAAAGTGAAAAATAAGAAATGAAGAGAAAAAACATTTCTTGAAGTAAACAGGCCATTATGTTTTCTATCTTAGTTTTCTCAAATGTGTTTTTTATTAAAAAAAAATCTATTTTGATTTAGCAGTTTAGTCTGCACTTTAGTGAAACTTGAATTTTTCCGATATCATACTTTTCCCCTGCCACTTATGTGAATCTTCTTGTACATAACTTATTCCTGACACAAGTTCGTCATTGCTCCGTTTGAATTTCACAATTGAGATACTTAATCAGTATGGTTAATTGACCGGCTTGTTGGCTGGCATTTGACCTAAATGCAAGTTGATTTTGGTGATTTGACTTAAAGAAAGTAAATCCAAGTACCGTGACTTGTGGAGCCAGTGTTCATTATATAACGTGACTTAATATCTGTGCTTTGCAGTAATTGGTTATTCATGTGTTAAATGATACTTGCTTGTTAGGTTGGAAATATGCCTTTAGGGCCAGATTTTGGCAATCAAGCTGGAAATGCAATGCAAGTAGACAGAGGGTCTTCTTGGATGCCTGGTCCCTCAGAGAACCTAGCACATCTTTCAGGTCCTCCCGGACCACCGTCTGTAGTTTCTGCTCAGATGGGTGCTGCTAGTCAGCCTCTTCGGCCTCCTTCGGTAATTATTTTGAATTAGTATTTAGTTTGTATAAATAGTTCTGCAGTCTATTGATATTCTTTCTTGTGGTCATGCAGTTAACACCAGAGATGGAAAAGGCTCTGCTTCAGCAGGTCATGAGTCTCACACCGGAGCAGATAAATCTCCTGCCTCCAGAACAAAGAAATCAAGTGCTGCAGCTACAACAGATGTTGCGTCAATGATGCAATATGCATACACACTAAAAGTTAGGCAGTCTTAATCCTTCCAGTTTGGCAGAGATGGTTGTCATGTATATTCATGCTGATTGGCTGCGCAGTTTTGTAGAAACTGACACAAAATTCATGTAACAAATGGTAGAGCATACTCATCCCTCTCTTCTGTAATTTGGTGGTGCTATTTGCAGAACTTCTACCATCTTCATATTCGATACTTTATCGTTAATTTCATACGCAATTATCAGTTACCTATATATATATATATACCATAAAAGGACCTCTTTCGCCAAATTTTTTACCTATGTACATGATTTTTTAAAACTCATTCTTACCCTTAAGTTGCATGATTTTTTTAAAATTCATTTTTTATGATCATTTAAATCCCGTTGGCTATTTTTTTTCGACCTATTTACATCTTTTACTTAATTTTCATGTTTCGTCAAGTTACTTTTATCTGTTCATGTTTTGCCTAGATTTACGAGGTTTTTTTGGCTCAATCTATTTTTCTTGTCCACTTTAATGAATTTTTCACCCATTTTGTAACTTATTTACAATATTCCTTTTTTACTTGTTTATTTACATGAATTTTTTGTCCATTTAAAAAATTCCTGATAATATCTTTTTCTACCATTTATTTAACTGACTGTCTCAAACAATACATATAACGGGAAATTGAATTTTGTACAATACAAATTAATTATTAAGCCTTAACTCAGTTCTCAACATATAACATTTGCAAAATCAATTGTGACGGTTTCCAGCATGTGTTTTTTTTTTTTTTGATAAATCCATCCACGACATCATTTACATAGAAACTAATTTTAATAATAGAATGCATATTTCATATGCGGTAGATTTTAAAATCGATATTATATCTTTCGGGTTTAACTATTTAATCAACAATCGGTAACAAGTTCCATTAAAAAATACAACGGTAAGCCAAATAAAAATGATAACAAAATCAGGTGTATAAATGCAACTTTCGAGACAGCTAATCGAGTTTGGTATTTAGGTGACGCGTCAAAATTTACATACGTATACTTGTTATATATTATTATGGGGCACACCAACACCATGCCATTGAAGAAGAATAAAGAAATGAGCATCGGAAAGGCATTATATATCAGAACATACACGAAAGCAGATGGCTTATCCATACTACTCAAAATTTAGCCAACATCTCGAAAGATACCATCTCAGCAGTTGGAGTTAGACGCATTGAATTAGTGAACGATTTTGTAGGCACATCTCGAATCCCATAAAATTCAAACGAATGGGACTCTAGATTTTCAACTCTTCTGCGCAAGCATAAGACCCATTCAAACTGCTGTAAACCTGCCTCCTGATAACCCTACAATGTAGGGAAAAAAGTACAAGAAAATTGTTGGCTTTAAAAGAAAATAAAGCTTCATCTGATCAAGAAAAATTGAGATCAATCTTTCTTTAAATGCAGTTTATGAAAATCGAAGTGATCAATGGCAAGATTGATACCCAGCTAGCTGCAGGCAATGACAGATGTCATTCAGGAACTTAATTGCAAATATGTCAACCTGTCTTCATAGGAAACCCATCATTTTCCAAGTCTGAAAGCTCAGAATCCTCATTGTTGCAATCACCATGTTCTTTGTCATAGATATCACCATCATTATCTTCGACATCCCAGCCTTCATCCTCACTCTGCAAAACCACCAGATAATAAATTTTCACTGTGATTAAAAACCATACCTGTATTTTAGTTTCTTTCATCAATCTTTCTGATACCTACCCTTTTCATATGATAATAAATTTGATGCTGCAATGAATCTCAATACTTAAAAAAAAAAATCCTAATACGCCATTTTAGGTATTTCCATATAAGATTACAAAGCTGGTACCTAAGATTCTAAATCTTTTATACGAAACTGAACCACAATTACGAAGAAATATTATATGCAGGTGGTATTATTTCATGTTAAAATGAAACTTTCAAGGAATTATTTGGCAACCTTTCCATAACACATAGCAAGGAGAGACAAGGGGTATCTTACTTGGGTGAATTCTGATATATGGTCTATTTGGTTGTGGTCCTCTAGGTTCCACCTATCTTCAGGCCCCAAATCTTGAGACAAACCCTATGGATAATTTAAATTAAGATAAGTTTGTTATACATGCCTTAAACCTGATGCTAAGCTGTTAGTATGTCAACAGCAGATATAACCATCACATTTACATGAGCATACAGAAATTCTGGAAAGGTTTAAATGCTAACAATAGGAAAAAATTAAGGTGAAGACTGAGCATATAATAAATTAAAATATTAACCATTCAAAAATAATTACTAGGAGTTGTTGATGATTTCCAGCAAAAGACCAGCCCCACATATGTTGAACAACTAACTAAAGAAGAACCAGCAAAGCATCACATTTTAACTACTTAAAAAGCCTAAAAGCATGCACACATCAATGCGTGAATGGATAATCTGATATTTAACAATGTGCCCTCAAATTAAAGAAAATTCTAACAAATAGAAACCAAGCATATCAAATCAATAAAAGGATCAGTAGAAATGTTAAATCAAAAGATGAGGCTAGTAATGTAGAGTTCAATACTGCTTTTAATTTAAAAAGAAAAAATAACGTCAGGTGGTTGAAACCAGGTTCTGAAAAATGATTCACTTAACCATTGCCACAAATCTGGGGTTAAATTCGCTGACTGTCAAATAAGATGTCTGTATCTTAAAAAAATTACACAAGCTCAAGAAAACAGCACTTGACAGCTGCAATAACCTCAGTCAGTCAGTCTTGGCACATAAGATGGAATGAAGATTAATTGAAGATTCTGTAATCTAGAAAGTAACATGCAAAACCTGAGATGCATGGGTTCAAGAGTTGTCCCACTCTCTTCAATTTACCAGGTATGTAACCAATTAATCCATTTTAGCTAAATACAACTATAGAAATTAAGATAAGTCAATACTTACAAGTTCTTTTTTCATTTCTTCTATTTTTTCCCCCAATTCAGTAATATGCTGACTCAGAGCCTGCACAATTTGTACAAGATCATGTGACACCACAGATACAAAAAGAGAAATAAATTTGTAATTTTTATATAAAAGATGGGAACCTCATGCTGTTGCATGGCTATTGAACGTTTCAATGCCTTTGCCTTTGTTAGAAGGTTTCTAGGCCTCATAGTCACGGGTGGCCTGTAATTCTTTCCACGATAGTAAATAAGAGTAAATCCTTTGGGAATTTTATCTATTGCTACTAGTATTCCACCACTCTCGTATTCCAGTAACCTAGCTGTGTCTTCAACAAAAGCAAGGGTCTTTTGTTTTGTTATTAATTTAACAAGTTCTCGATGTCTCCAATGCAAATGCATATTCTCAATGACACCATCAAAAACACCACGTATACCTGCAGATTATCATACACAACTGTTGGTATTGCATTTTTCAATATCGCAACATTTATACAGAAGAATATTACCCACCAAGCTGCAAGTATGCCTTCATTCTTAAACCAACAGAACGGAACATAACACGCTCTTCATCAGTGATTGTTTCCTTATCATAATCAGGACCAGCTGGAACCAATGATGCTTCTATTTTAGCTAATAGCTTTTCTGCTCTAAGCCTTTTGGCCTGGGCCTGTCTTGCATTTATAGTTTCAAATATGAGCAAAGCAAACTAAAATTAAATGAACACAAAGAGAATTATAAATATCTCATCCTATCCAACTAATGTCCTGTATAAGCATAGAGGGTTGAAATAAGATACAGTCATTTGATTGAAGCTTTTAAAATTCTGATCCATGTAAAGGTTATCAACCAATTTTACATTGGCTACCGAGAGCATAACATAACCCTCCTCCTTTACCCGGGCTTGGGACTGGGTAGGAGATCAAAGGCAGAGTTAAGCTTTTAAAATTCAGAAGTCAAAAATCCAAATTGAACTTTATAAAACTGCAAGCAAACAAACATATACCTCAATAACAATAACAGAAAATCATAAGTTTGTACTTTCTTTAGCACCTAGTGTTTTGACATAATGCTCCATCAATGCACCAGATTTGGAGTTTTACTAAGCATTACATACAAAACGAAGTTACAATATTTCTAAGATTCAAAAGACCTTTGATGTCAAGCCAAACCTCATAGACTGTGTTAAGATCCCCCCACAGTGGCTAAAAATAGAGCCAAAACACTCCTTGTAAAACTTAAGTAATCCTCCTTTCTTGAGCTAGCTTTTGAAAGTGAGTTAGACCCTATTTTCTAATTTGATATTAGAACCTATCCAGTCTTAATGCTGGGACACCATTAGATATGCAATCCTACAAACTTGATACACCACATGACCAGTGCTGGATGTGAGGGATGTGTGTTAAGTTGTTTTGCATTGGTTAAGAATAGAGCCACAATATTCTTTATAAAGTTTGAGGTAATCATTCTTTCTTGAACTGGTTTTTGGGAGCGAGTTAGATCCAGTTTTCTTATAGACTGATAGACCCCTCAATAAAGGGAAATAAAGGCTATAATGAATAGTTAGTTAATGCTGTAACTGATACTTAGCTGCTGTAACAAACAGTTAGTTAGCTTGCTGTAACAGATAGTTAGCTTGACAAACTAAGCCTATAAGTATAAGGTAACAGAATAGAGTAAGTGTGTGGATAATTTTGAGAAGAAGTTTGTAATAGGAGTGCACTGGGTCTCTCGAAAACTCAGAATTAGTGAGGACTGCTGTAACATTCTTCCCTAAACTTTGTATTTCAATTCTGATAGGGCTGAGACAGAATCACAGGGGGGTTTAGCAATAAAGATTCATTCTTTTTCATTGTTCTTGGGTACCAGTCCCTATCATAGACTGAATCATAGGGGTAACTAAATGTTATTTCTGTGCCAAGCTATTTAAAGTTCTTACCAATTTCAAAGCTTTAACAACTAAAAAATAGCCATAAAACATCATATCCAAGTTTTTTAGAAACCTAAATAAATATTACAATATATAATTCTAACTAGTTAAGATCTTGCATCAAAATAGGAGAGAAAAAACATTAGGACCTCTCAACAGTTCCACTTATCAAGACACAACAACAATCTGATAGTAATTTACAGACTAATTATGCATTGATTCCAACAAGCAAGGTAAAACATACAATACAACTACTTTCTCAAGCATATAATCTTTGTAAAACGAGTAGATACTTACAACACCTAGTTTACGTTCAATTTTCTTAAAAAGCTTAACATTCTTGGCTTCAGCAACCTCTTTCATCATCCTCTCACGTTCTTCAGTAGATATATTTCTTCCCCAACGTGTCTGAGCCTCATAAAACTCAGCCAACGATCCTGCTTGTGCAGTCGATTCATCTTCCCCTGGTGCAGTTATATCAACAGCTCTGCACCGCACCTTCTCCTCAGCATCCTGCACCTGTTTTGTCAATTCCTGTCTTTCAGCTAAAACAGCAGCTACACTGGTTGGAACAAAGTCCTTCCCACGATATATTACAATGAAATATTTATTCCTTAGCAGCAAGGTACCTCCTGTTAATTTCTGCACCATGAAAGAAAAATAAACCAGTTTTCTGATATTCAAATTAACAGAACTACTCTATTGTTCTCTTTTCTTAGAATAGCAAGAGTTAGCAAGAAAAGAACGCATCACTTGACTACATATATAAATAAAATTTAGCTTTATCCAAATTATGTAGATTCAAGGCAGGAAATCAGATTGGTACCTCCAAAATAATATATTTATCAATATTATAACATAAATATAGATCAACTCTACCAGGTGAATGATGTTTTGAGCACAACTGGAGAAAACATGTTCATTCTTTATGTATAACATCAATGCCTTTTCATTAGTCTTTTCTTCAATTATTTGCTAGCTGAAAAACTTGATGGTAAAGGAAAATCAACTAATTCCCTCAATGATAAAATCATAAACAAATTATAAAATTTGGTCTGTGACTATCAGTATTATGTGGTTATTAAATAAAAGTACAGTCTCAGTCACCACCTTCAAAGGATACTTGTTAAATTATAATGAATACAAGATTCTGGATGCAGCATAATTGTATTGAAAACTTATGCAGGCCTTGGACATATTAACCACACTATTAACTTTAATAATCTCATTCAATCATTCTCCCTTTTTTATTTTATCAGCTCTGCAACCTATTATGCATTTTTTTAGTTCAACAGCAAGTACTTTGTCCATAACCCAGCTTTACAGACTCACTTGCAAATAGGAAACTACAGACCACAAACCTTCAGCTCCTGAGCCATCAGTTCATTGTTTGTATTCACGATACCACGCTTGACAGCAATCTTCGCAACTAAGCTTTTCTCCCAAAGCCTAAGAATAGCATATGCCAGGCCTTGAAGATTTCTATTTCTCCCTTTATAAAGATCAGCACAAGATCTATATTAGTGAAAGGAAAACAAGTTTGTCAAAAGAGCGTGGCAGATGAATTTTACCCAAGGCAAAGTGACAAGGAAGGGATTTGGCACGTTTCCGCATGTTTGTGAGCTCATCATCCGTTAGTCGCGGACGCACCCCAGCAGGAAGAAGCCTAAGAGGTGTCCTGTAACCAGGAACAGTAGGAGGAAGCAAATCAGCATCGACAGGAAGTATTCCGGTACCCCACCACCCAACAAAACGAGGACCGAAACCATCAAGCATCCTGTTGAACTCCACCTCCTCCGGAGTCATGTTCTCCTCAGCCTGTTCTTGATTCCACAGAACTCCCTCACTCTTCTCCGGGGACATCAAAGTCATAGTACCATCAGCAGACACATCCGGCAGAGAAAGACAATCATGGCCTTCCTTTTCATCCGGCTGCGTCCGCCCTTGATAATCCTTACCACGGTACACCCACATAATACTTCCCGACCTCCATATAACTAACCCTCCTGTTCTACGCTGCACAATGCTACAAGAATTCAGTCCTCATAAATCCTTCAAAAGTCAACATAATGTCATGAAACCATCTATCAACATCAACATTGCATTAGCAAAAGAAATTAACCGAAACATGAACCACAAGCTGAAATGATTACGGGTAAAAGAAACATTGCAAACCTCGACAATTTGATGAGCCAACTTCATGTTCTGAGCAAGAAGCTCGTGAAATTTAAGCCTGACCAGCTCGTTGCTTCTCCAGCGATGGTGAATCTTGTCGAGCACGGCTTGCGTGAGGCCAGCTTTGGGAACGGTGACCTTCTCTTTAAGACGCATTCCGAGTGCTCGCAACCGCCTGATCTCCTCCTCATGAAGAGTCTGCTCCGCCACACTCGGCGCCCTAAGCTTCTTCTTCTTCTTCAGCTCCTTTTCCACTTCCACCTCCTCTTCCTCTTCCTCCTCCTTGTCCCACGGCAAGAGTGTCTCGTCGGAGCGGATCCACTCTCGGCGCAAGAAATCGTCGTCTCCGGTTGAGTCATAGTCGCGGGAAGCCAACCCTAAGTTGCGCAAGCGAAGAGCGATTCTATCAATAGCGTTGGGAAGAGAGGGAGTGGGAAGAGGGTCGAACAAGACATCGTCGTTTTGGTGATGAGGAGGGAGTGTTGAGTTAGTGAGGGAAGGGGAAGAAGAAGAAGAAGAAGCGTTGGAGTGGGTTGAGAGGGAAGCGTTGGAGTGGGTTGAGAGGGAAGCGAAGGAGTTTATAGTGAGAAGGCGAATTCCGACTGGGAATTTGAAGAGCGCGGAAGGAGAAGAGAGTGATGATAATAATAATAATAAAGCACGGTTGCTACCCACCCTCAAACGCATTTTCACCCACAATCACTTTTCCTTCTTTCTCCCTCCCGTTGCATTTTCTCTGTTTCCTTCCTATCCAAGTTTCTAGGGATCACAAGCTTCTTTCTCCGTTGTCACTGCACCCTACCACACCCACCTGAAACAACACAACATTAACAAATTTTTTCAATATTCATTTTAATCTTTTTAGTTTTTAGTTAATTTTTTATTCGTATATTGTTGTAATATTGTCATATTAGCAAAAAAATTATAATAATATATGACATAATTCATAATAATTATACATAATATTTATAATTTTCATATAAAAATTATTTTTCATTTAAGTTTTATACTTTACTATAATTTAACATACAATATTATAATAATAAATAAGAATAAAATTAAATGATATTAAATTTTAAATTTAATAAAATAATATTTTTTTATCAATTTTTAACCACTAATTTGTATAATATTATTATGATGATTATGTATATAAACTTTTATATAATTTAGATATTTATAAATATATAATCTTGAGAAATATGCTTAAATCAATTTAAACTATATATTTATGTTGAAATATATATATTTTTATTAGAAAATATAAGAATATATAACTTTGAAGCAAACTAATTTTTTAATAAATAATCGTGTTCTCCGTTTTATATTTCAAATTCAGTTAAAAAAATATGAATAAATGTAAAGTCTCTCAGAATTTTGAAGCCTATGAATTTTAAATGGAGAATTCAGTTAACCTATAAAAAATCATAAATCTCAAAAATTAGGGGAGAAATTTCATAAACGTAAAATTTTATCGAAATTGAATGAATCATACAACTTTGTATCTATAACAAGAGAAGTATAAAATATGCAACTAACATCTAAGTACACCATTATGTAGTTACAACTAAAAAGCAACAGCAACTGAGGCCATACACATGTGCCTATAATATTTAACTTTTACAATAAACTTATCCAAGCATGTAGCGTTGCTATGAGCAGGGCAACTACAAGAATCCTTGGATAAACATATACAAAGTCTCTCCATGATGATTCTCATAAGCAATATTTTACGTGGGAAAACGAAAATTCAACTTAAGTTAACGTGAAGTAGAGGTTGATGATGATGAGGGTCAATTTCCACTTTGAGAAGGACTACTGGTAAGGAAAGAAGAATTGGCCATTTCCTGGCCCAGTTCATTTATTTTGCTGAGAAGAAGCGTTTGCTCGGTCTCCAACTGTAATATATACCCTTCCTGTGTATCCTCTAGAGTTTCTAATTCACTCAATGATGTAGACAGTCCTTCAAGATTTCCATCCTCTATTGAAGATCGAATTTTTTTCATCATCTCTTTTATCTGATAAAATGTTCAATTTTAACAGTATTAGATATTTAGAGTTACAAAATTAAATGAAAATAAGAATAATCACAATTTACACAAGCAAATGAATGGATTGTTTATAAAAGAAATGAACAGAAATTCATTCCTCCAATGATTTAGCAATGAAAGGAGTGCTCCAAGTTAATGGCATATAGACCAAGCAACAACAGTTCCTAACCACATACATGGAAAATTGATCAAGGCAAATGTAACTCAGCCTCAGACACATTCCTGCTAATTGAATGTGAAAAGAGAAGTGATAGCTGGAGAAAATGTTATCAATATGCATTGTCTTTCAAAATAATCATTACTTCATCCTCAGAGCTGAAAAAGTAATATCACAGGTTGTTTATAAAATAAGTGTTTTCTGACATGCAAGATGATCTCACCTGGCTTGGAATTTGATTTGATTTACTTAACGAAGGTTCAGTGTGTCGAGTATGTCTCGTTTGCAGCTCTGGAACTTTTCTTGTAATTTGGATGTGGATCTCTCCACTTTTCACCCCTTGGAGAGGTATCCACTTGTCAGACATCTGGTTCGGAGGCAACCTTTGATATTCTACAACACATTCACCAATACTCGATGTGGGCAACAAAGCATTGTGGTCCTTAACACGCAGTATTAGGGGACTGCCATTGTCAAGAAACTCTAAGGTCTGGTTCCAATGAGGGTTAAGAGTTTTACGTATAACCTATCAAATAATGCCACAGCTAGTGAGTAATCAAGCCTTGTAAGAATGAAATGATAACAACGTGCAAATGCAGAGGAAATATGAAATTATGAGAAAAGCCAAGTGCATAATTGCCATAACAAGTGAATGAAAAGCCTGGATATTCCCCTATAGAATTGTTTTAAAGAAGTTATTGAATTCCATTGAATTCCAAGATTTAAGCCCAGAAAGAAAGAGGGAAATGAAATGAAAGAGCAAAGGCAAAATGCTAACTAGATGTGACAATTTATTACCATCATCAGTATTCAATTCATGCAAAAGAAACTATGGTCAAATTATTCTAACCTTTGTCCTCTTCTTCAAGTTTCCATAGTTTACACTCACATATGGATCACTTGTCCCTCGAAGATCGGCAGCAATAAGATCCCTTGCTTCAATCAGAACAAGTTCTATCCAGCCATTGCCTGAAGCCTGTGCTAGTTTCAAAGGAGTAGTACATATTTTTTTTGAATGAATTTGTCAGAGGTGAAACTTTAGGATGGATAAATAACAAAAGTGATACTAGACCAAGCATTAGCTTTGTGCATATTTTTTTTTTGCCTTTAACAATTTGTAACTAGATTATTAAAAGAATTATGTTTTCCTGATGAAGAAGCATACCTTTGATCCTTCTTGGTCATCCACCTTAACGACTATTTGAAGTCTTAATTCACCAGAATTTACTCCTTCAAGAGGAATCCATACATCCTTGATTGACCCGTCCTCCAGTCCTTCCAAATTTACATGTGCACTACCAATGTTTTCATCTCCAAATATTTCTTCACTAAAGCATTTTACCCTTAGGTATTCACCACCATCACTCTCATCAAATTCAAATGAATGATTCCAGACAGGATTTGGAGCAGTAGGAGGAGGAGCAACCTTTGTTCTCTTGACAACCTGAAAAGATTATCAAAAACTGAATTGGATAGTGTGTTATTATGAATTTACATTATATCGACAAAGACCTCAGTAAATCAATTAATGATTAAGCATTCAGAATCCAACAGAAAAGCAGTGCCCCTGACCTTTCCATACTGCAATTTAACATATGGTTCAAATTTTCCAAATTTGTCTTTTGCTGGGAGATCCTTTGCTTCCAGGACTGTTATCTTAAGTTTCCTACCAGTTTTTGACAGAAGATTTGATGATCCATTAAGTGATTTCTGAGAACTAGCATGGAGGTTGTTCAAGCTATGTGAACCATCAGAAAATTGCCACTCTTTTACAACAATCTTCAACTTTAACTGAAAAATGAATCAAGAGTTAAGATGAACAAGACGGTCCATTTGCCAACAATTTTATTCACATTCATAAAAGGTAAAGCAACTTTCATTTTTAAGTGCAAAATGTCCTTGTAAGGTAAGCTTTGATTATTAAATGATCGCAAATACAGTACCTCTGCTGAGTTGGTACCCTCAAATGGGACGACCATTTCAACTTCATCACCACAGAACTCTGCATGTTTTGCTATGACACAGGAATCGGGCCCGATTGCCCACATTATTGTTGAATCATCTTCAACATACCTCAACTACTCAAAGACAGAAAAAATTAGTCTGGTATAGCATATGATAATCAGTTACCACACAGAATATAAAAAGGGCCAGTGAGTTTGTCACAATACATGCATGCATGCATACATACATACATATATATACATACATATATATATATATATACATACATATATATATATATATATGACAAATCATCATAAGGCTAACTCAAAATGATGACAGTACCTTGATTTCACAACTTGCTAGGTAATCATACTTGACACCACTAGGGGGACACTCATAAAGATTGAAGCGAACAATTCCGGTATTATCATGTAAAACCATATTAAATGTTGCATCCCATATAGGAGTTGAACCAGAGCTCACATCTGTCCTCCTTGTCAAATCCTCAACTTCTACCTCTACAAATGTCTGTAAGTCCTTGTCATCCAGGTTGTCTTCTGAACATCCATTGATTATGCCATTTTGATGCCTCCGAGATGGGCTCCTCTTTAAGTAACTCCTAGAAACTTTGTTTGCTGAAATAACTGAAACATATATAATGCCTCCAACTGCATTTTTCCTCAAATCAACCGCTGGCAAAGTGAAACAACGGCGCCGAGGTTCCACCATGGTTTTAACCAAGGTATCGGTAAAAAGTCTAACCTGTATAAAAGGTAAACGGATAGATAGAATCAGCATGAAACATCATAGAGAAAATTAGCGAAAAGAGGGCTAAATTCTCACAAAATGTTCAAAGACAACTAGAATGAGGTAAACCATGAGATTTTCATAAATTACAGGTCCTAAAACACTTGTTTCAGATTGCTCTAGAAATGACAGATATCAGTTTTTCCTAAAAATTTTGACAAATTAGATTCTCTGAAACACACCAACCAAGGAGAAACACCAGGCAACTCGGTGGCTGATTGGCTTCCACCGCTTCCAAAGGCAACTCCTATTCTCACCTCAGGTATTGAGAAAAATGAATATAGAAGTGCTTTTCCTTCTAGAATTGGTGTCACCAGAAGCTGTGAAAAAATGTAAAAGATTAGATTATGAAAAGAAAAATGACAAATTCTAACCTCCTAATTCGTTTTCATATTTGTTACTTCAATTTATATAGCTCTGTTTCATGTCAAAGAAGCATAAATCCAAAGGATGTTATTTTACATACATCACCCTTGATGTGAAGACTGTTAATCACAATTTTGGCTGTTCCAACGGAAAGCTTAGCAAGCATCAAAATGCTCATTTCATTCGTGTTCCAATCAAAACCCAGTTTCAGGACTCGCTGTCAAAATCAAATACCAATAGATTGCTGCATTAAAATCTCATATATGTGGAAAAGGATGCTAACATTTCATAGTTATAGGACAAAAGCATGAATCATACTAGACCATAAGTTAACAAAGAGGAGGAGGACAAGCGCAAGTTTGCAAAGCAGGTGCAATAGATAGTTACTTAGGTAATTCACTATATTTATAGGAACTAAATATTTAAACGAATATTTTAAAAAGTGTATAGAAGTGAAATGTGAAATCGGATGCAAACTAAAACCTGACCACTAGAGGTTGACCATCGCATCCCTTGAAGAGCCAAACTTGGAGGGCATGATCCAAGTGAAAACTCTTGCACCTCAACTTTCTCCTGCACAAAGGATTATTTTAGTTCAGTACACACATCTTCCAAGTTGAAACTCTTCTATAGATGAAAATGATCGTTACTTACTATAAATCTTGGTTTCCGGAGCTTTAAACGTTTCTGTGACACGAAACAAAGACAAAAGTTAATAAATTAATTCCATACTTCCAGTGCAAAACTCCAATACATTAATTTGACTTCCATGTGCAGAATTGCAGAATGAGGTAGAATATAATTATCTAAGCGTTCAAATTTAGAAATGGATGGGAGAAAATATATGCAGTCCAACCTAAACGTAGGAAAGCTAATTACAAAATGTGAATGATGACTAAAAATGAAAAATCACACGAACGTATAAATGGAAAAAGACAAGGAAATTTCACCTCTACTATGTCTGATAACCTTCTTGAGAGCTTTGGGTTAAAATAGTCGGACCAAATTTGTGTCAGCAGTAGATTCAACCACTCACAGTGTTCCAATGGTGTCACAGGCTATACATGTGTATGGGAAGTTGAAGTCAGCTTCATGAAGTTTACGTTGAGAATGCAAAAGGGAGAATTGGAATGAAGAAGGTACCGAGGTATTGAGTATTATCCGGTTCCATTTCTTGTTCAAGTCATCCTCAAGTAGTTTGCGCTGATAATTCCCATACTGCAAATAAAAAGCTGTTTAATTGCTACCAATACAGTAATGTAATGCCATTGTTAACTGCTATTATCTAGTATCTACTTGACTTCTTACTGAATTATTGACCTGATATGATTTTAAAAATAACTTTAATAAGGTTTGATTTAACAAATTGAAGGAAATAGTTTATGTGACAGTGCTGCAAGGGAGAAACTGAATCAGTTTGAAAGAGAAGAAGAAAAGCAAAAGTCCATCCCATTAATCCCATACATTGATAAATTACTCAAGTTTAAAAGAATGTTCTGTTTGTAGAATTAGCAATTGGGATAAAAAAATATATAAAAAATGCAAGCAATGAATGATTGAAAAGGAGGAAGGAAGAGAGGGATTACTTACTTGTATAGATGCCCATAGAGCAAGTGCAAGAGGAAGCCAATTGGAGAAAGGGAAGAGCCACGTGTGAATAGCCCAAGCAATGAGCATGAGAGGAATGAAGAGTGAAATTCTGGACTTCTCCTTCACCTTCACTACATGGTTTAACAAGTCCACTGCAGCCTCTTCCAGATTACTAGGAATGAACCTTTTCTTACTACTACTACTACTACTCATTGCCGTGAGGGAAATAAAATCAACTCTTTAATTTTCTTGATCTTGTAGGTTGATGTTACTAGCTATGCATGACAAGAAAATGCTGTGTTTGGGAGGAGGGAAACAGGAATGACAGCAGAGCAAGAAAAGCATATTCTGGGAAAATGGCGGTGGAATATTTGTGTGAGTGAATTGACGAATCTGAGAAAACTAACAAGTAGGAAGTATACAGAGAGAGAGATGGAATTTACAAGAGGGAAGTGGAAATGAAAAAGTCAGCCTCACAAGTCACAACATAATATCATCACTTTTTGGTTGTTCGTACCATAATTGCAAATGGTACCCATCAAAACTACCCAATTTATGTGGTCAAAAATTAAATGAACATGTCCAACTTTTGTGGTTCATAATTCTACTTGGGTTTCACAATTTTTTTTAAAAAGAAATTTTGATCCAGTTAACTTCAATTTAGTACTTATAGCAATAAATCAGAATGAAAACTTCTTTAAATGTTAAAGTTGAGATTCGTCGTTTTTACCGATATGAGACTGGGTCCACCGTCCACGTCCACATATGAAACTAATTTTATAAAGTAAAGCAAAAGAATTTATTTTTTCTGCATAAACTTACGAATCCTTGGCAATGGCATGAACAAATCTGGGATTTTGATCTGCTGGCGATATCTGAAATGAAAACTGCTGCGATTTGTTTAATGTAACGTAATACAGGGTCAGATCACATGAGAATAACACGTGCGAATGTTGTTTGCGCCTCAACATAAGTTTATAATACTTGAAAAATATTACATGTCTAACATAAGCATGATGTTATATAATTAGTAGTTAAATTTAATTGAAAACGTTATTTAAAAAAATTAAGTTAAATCCAGTTTAGCTATTACTATAAAAACGGGGCACCGGACAAAAAAAACGTGCTACAATTTGTTGATATTAACATTTATATTTATTTAATAATTTTATATAAAATTTATTAATTTAATTGTTAAATTATGTTATAATATTTAGTAAATTATATATATTAAATTTTAAAAAATTTAAAAATTTATAAATATATTATTTAACTATTAGTATTTATATATATTTAAATAATATATAAATCGTTAAAATAAAGTTATATAATAGAATATGTATTAATTTTTATTTTGTATGAAATTTTATATACATATTCTATTAAATATAATAAATAATTTAATGATTAAATTAATAAATTTTATATTTTATATAAAATTATTAAATTTATATAAATGTTAAAATTTAATATCTCATATCAACATATTTGATTATATATATATATATATATATATATTTATATAATATTTTTATTATGATATTTTTTTAGTATATAATTTTAATATATTTTCTAATTTAAATATACAGCAATGATTTTGATTAAAAAATTTATCATTCTTACTTCCACATTTTGACAACAACTGTGGATGATGGTGTTTAAGGATTTTGGAATTGATCAGATTTATGATGAATAATGGAGGTGCGTTATTATTTATATAGGTAAAAATATAAAAAAAAATTAAACAAATTTAACAGTTAATATTCATATATATGTAAAAAAAATTGAATTTACAATTGAAATGAAAATTTGAAAAGGGTGTGATTTGTTATGCAACGGGTTCCAAGAAATACAGATCAAATTTCTGCACCGTAGCCAAGACAATTTTTCATTATAAAAAAATTGTAAATTATTGGTTGGATTCATAAATTAATAAGTATTATATTTTATTTTTATTTTATTAATTTTAAATTTTTTAAATAGTTATTAATATAATCTAATATTTATTATTAAAAATTATTTAAAAATTTTATTTAAAATATTATAAATATTTAATATATTTAAATTAAATATATATATATAATTATAAAAATATTACAATGATTTAAGAGTTATAATAATAAATTTTGTATTTTATAAAAAAATTATTAAGTTAATATGTATATATAGTATAAAATTATATACATATATATATATATTAATAAATTGAATTCCAACATTATTATAATTTTAAATATTTTTATTTTAAAATATTATATTAATAATTATAATAATTTATTTTATTATTTTATCAATAATATTTAAAGTTTTTAACTTGATTATTAATATAATATAATATAATATCTATTATTAATAGTTATCTAAAATAATTTTTATTTTATTTTTTAAGATAAAAAATAGGTGGTTACATGAGTTTTTTGGTTATTCATTCGGTCATTTCTTTGAGATATGCCAGAGTATATTTTTAAAGTAGAATATAATTTTGTAACAATGATTTTTCTAATAATTTAATTTTAAAAATAATCCGTAACGTCAACTTTGTTCTGTAGTTGAAACATGAAAGTTATTATCAAATAAAATAATAAATAAATCATAATCAATATATTAATTTAATGATACAAATAATAAAAAAAATGGATATTATTATATTATGTCTCATTTTATATATAATTATAGATAAAAATTTACTTTTTCTAATTTTTATTATTTATAACTTTATTTAAGTTCTAAAATATTAATGTAAATCACAGAAAATATGTATTAATAAATTAAATTTAAATTTATTATAATATTAACTAATCTAATTTAAATTTAATTTTTATTTTTAATTATATTATATTATATTAATAACTATTATGTTTTATAATTTTAATAATTTATTTTATAATTTTAATAATTTATTTTATAATTTTAATAATTTATTTTATAATTTTATCATCTTTTATTAATATAATGTAATATTTTTAATTAATAATCATCTGAAAGATAGATTTCTTTATTTCTTTGTTAGGATTTGTTTTTTTAATGAATTAGAGTAGGTGATTACATGATTTTCTTGATTATTCATTCCCTTGAAATAAGCGAGAGTATTGAGGTAACTGTTTTTAAAGTATAATATAATTTTGTAACAATCAAATTTTTTAAAATTTATTTTTAAAATAACCACCAATGTGAACTCTGTTATACGCTTAAAAGATAACAAAATGTTATAAAATAAAATAACAAATAAATCATAACATATATGTTAATTTAAAGATAAAAATAATTAAAAAAATTATTATTATTTTTTATGTATCTTTTTATATAATTATATTTAAAATTTTAATTTTTATATATTTTATATAATATTTATTATTAATATTATTTTAAAAAAATTATTTTTATTATAAATAACCTTATATTTAGATAAGTTATTTTAGAAACAAAAAATTTTTTTAAAAAATTTAAAATTTTAACAATTAAAATATTTTATTTGAATATTATTCTATAAGTTTAAAATTATATTAATTTTAAAAGAATATTTTTTAACAAACTAAAATGAAAGAATTTTAAATTATTTAAAATATATAAAATTTAATAATTTTCATATTACTTTCTATTTTGTTGCTCATTTTATGCTATTTATTTTTTAATATTTTTTTATTAATCTTTCATCTTTTTTATATCCTAACTTAGTATTTTTTTATATTTTATTATTTTTTTAATTATATATATTTGTTATATTATTATTCTAGTTAAATATATTTTATAATAAAAATAGTTGTATATCTAAATTTTTAGTTGATTAAAAAAAGTAAGAGCAAAATTATAAAAAAAAAACTTATGAAGATTTAAACAAAATTTAAAATTTTGTATATAGTAAAAAATAAATTTTAATTTAAATAAAATATTTAAAATATAAGAATTTAAAATTTATTAAATTTGAAATTTACTATCTAAATAAAAAATTTAAATAAAATAAATTTAAAATTTTTATCTAAATAATATATTTTTAAAATATAAATAATTAAATTTTTAAATTTTTAAATTTTTTTAAAATATTTAAATGTTCCCTCCAAACACAAATTAAAAATAGATGGTTAGATGATTTTATTTTATTCATTTCTCTTAAATAAGTAAGATGTTAAGATATTAAGATAATTAGTTATAAAATATAATTTGGTTTTACAATAATTTAATTTTTAAAAATGTCAAATTTATTAGGTAGTTAAAAGATAAAAATTATCATCAAATAAAAAATTATAATATATCAATTAAAATATTAAATTAAAAATAGATAATATTATTTTATATATAAATATTAAATAAAATTTACTATTTTAAATTTATGTTTATTGATACATTTTATTTAAATTTTAAAATACTCATATAATTCATAGAATATATATTAATATATATAAATAATGATCTTCCACCTTGTTGAATAGGAAATTAATAAGAATTAGTAGTATACTTTTATTTTAAAAACGCGTTGGTTGCACGGCATACGGGCTCAATATTCTTTATATCCTCTCAACCTTACCTTGATCCAAAAAGTTACGTATAGCATTTCTCTAGATGGAAGCTGTTTGTTCAGTTAATAATAAATAGGAGGAAGGAGAAAATATGTAACCCACTAACCCAGTAAAAAAGATACGAGTCAATCCGATTTCTTAAACATGCAAATTATAAATTCCCACCGGCATTCATCGATATTCATTGAGGTTGTAGAAAGAATTAATCCAAATATCTCCAGAAAAGCAAAAGCATTCGAAATTAAGTAATCATGAGTCCTGCATCGATGCACACAACGAAGAGAGAGTTAAAAAAGAGCAAAGGGCAATTACCTTCTCTCAAGATCAACCACAATTCTCATTCCACTAAGAAGTTATCACTGCAGAGGAAACCGCTCATTATCTACTCTGAATCTCCAAAAGTCATTCACATTCATCCAACCAATTTCATGGAATTGGTGCAAAAACTCACCGGATTCTCTTGCTCCCACCACCATCACCACAATGCGCCTTCCAAGGATCCATCCGTGTTCGTATGAGGAAATGGATGAGCGAGCAAGTATTCTTTATTTTTTATTTTTATGTCAATAAAGAGTTATAAGAATTTTTTTTAATTATGCTTTCAAAACAGCTGATTTCAAAATAAAATATGTTTCATATGATTATTTTAATTGCAATGAGTATAGTTCAGCTGATAAACTTGTTCATATGATAGATGATTAAAGATATATTTACATCGTTTGTAGGTTTAATCTTTAAATAAGATATTATGATTATTTTTTTTTTATTTTTAACTATATAAATAGTTAGAATATTATAATCAAAAATTAGGAAGAATAATTATTCTAAAACGTATTCAAATAGTTAGAATTACAAATTTCAATCAATAGGTTAAATTTAAGTTTCCTCTTTTTGAAAATTTTTACTTTTAGTTGAACTTATTCTTATTAGTTGAATAGTTTTATTTTGTAAAAAAAATTAAATTATTAAATAATTATTTATTAAATAAATAGAGTAAAACAAGATTTATTAAAAATTAAATTATGATTCCAATTTTAAATGTATTTTAATTGCAATAAATATAGTTTAGATGATAAACTTGTTCTTCTAGTAGATGATCCAATATATATTTTCATCGTTTGAATGTAGGTTTAATTTTTAAATCAAATATTATGATTGTTTTTTTCCATTTTTAGCTATGTGAGTAGCAGAAATTAGGAAAGATAATTATTTTAAAATGTATTCGAATGTTTAAAATTACAAGTTTCAACCAATAGATTAAACTCAAGTTTTCTTTTTTTTTGAAAATTTTTACATTTAGTTTAACTTATTCTTATTAGTTGAATAGTTTCATCTTGCAAAAAAAAAATTAATTATTAAATAATTACTCATTGAATAGATAGAGTAAAATAAGATTTATCAAAAATTAAATTATGATTCCAGTTTTAAATGTATTTTAATTGCAATGAACATAGTTCAGATGATAAACTTATTCTTTTGATAAATGATCCAAGATATATTTACATTGTTTGAAGGTAGGCTTAATCTTTAAATCAGATATTATGATTGTCTTTTCTATTTTTAGCTATGCGAGTAGCAGAAATTATAAAGGATAATTATTCTAAATCATATTCAAATGTTTAGAATTACAAGTTTCAACCAATAGATTAAACTCAAGTTTTCTTTTTTTAAAATTTTTTACCTTTAGTTGAACTTATTCTTATTAGTTGAATAGTTTCATCTTGCAAAAAAAAATTAAATTATTAAATAAATAATTATTGAAAAAATAAAGTAAAATAAGATTTATAAAAATTTAAATTATGATTCCAATTTTAAATGTATTTTAATTGCAATGAATATAGTTTAGATGATAAATTTGTTCTTGTGATAGATGATCAAAGATATCTTTACATCATTTGAACTTAGGTTTAATCTTTAAGTCAGATATTATGATTGTTTTATCTATTTTTAGCGATGTGAGTAGCAAAAATTAGAAAGGATAATTATTCTAAAACATATTCGAATGTTTAGAATTACAAGTTTCAACCAATAAGGTAAACTCAAGTTTTTTTTTAAAAAAATTTTTACCTTGTTGAACTTATTCTTATTAGTTGAATAGTTTCATCTTGCAAATTTTTTTTAAATTATTAAATAATTATTTATTGAATAAATAGAATAAAATAAGATTTATAAAAAATTAAATTATGATTTTAATTTTAAATATATATTTTTCTTTTTTCTTTCATTCGACTCCTAATTATACCGAAGGCATATTCAATTTACAATAAAATAATAAAATTTAAACTTATAATTTAATATAAATTATTTCAACCTTTTTTATCTCTCTCGACTTTATTCATTCGTTTCAATAAAGCTGTACTAAATTTAATTTGTCTTTAGTTTATATTTGATTAAAATAATTGAAGGTGCTGGACCTTACATTGCAAATGTATTGTTTTATATTCTGGTTTGGGCCTCACATAAGAGCATATGGGCATTTGAGATTCTTTTCTGATTTGATGCTGACCATTTATAAAGATTGGAACAAACAGAGCATGATCGCAGGCCTTATCACCTCAAAATGTACTTGAATTTCAAACAACGATGGGGTGATCCAAAATAATGATGTATTGGTGAATGGGGTGAAAGGCTAGCGAAGAAATGGCAATTTCTTTTGTTTGTCCTTTGCTGCAAAGAAATGGCAAATTACAGTGTTACTGTTCTGAATAAAACAAAAAAAAAAAGACCATGTGTTACAGTCACATGTTTGGTGTACAATCCATCAATGGACTTGTTATTGATTGTTTTATTTTTTTTATGGTTAGATAATGTTAGGAAAACAACTTTTAATATTAATTAAAATCTAATTTGAATTTTGAAATCATGTTTGAAATTCGCTAAATAAAAATAGTTCACATAATTATAGAAATTTCATTAAAATGTATTGTTAATATTTTTTACAACATTATATCCGGCAATAGAATTGACACTTTTCAGTCATGGAAAATTATATTTGAATTATAAATATGAATAATATTTTATATAATAAAAAATACAATAATATGATAGGTAAGATGGTTGAGAAAAATAAAAAATATATAGATCTTATATAAATTGTAATGTGAATTTGTGGTGTAAATAACAAATTTTCAAATGGTTCAGTTGACCTGTATTTTCTTTTTCAATTTCATTATCACATTTAAAAAAAATGCTAACTAACTAAATCAACATATGAACTCTGATTACTGATTTCATAAGTAGAAAAGATAATATTATGTTATTTTATATTTATATTTATATTTTTTCCAAATTCAATGTAAATATTTTAGATTGCGGTAAGAACTATTTTTTATTGTTTTTTTATGCAGAATAGTTTAATATTTTAGAGTATCATAAATAAAAAGCAGAATGGAACTGAATTCATTCAATCCCAACCTGTGTGTGCACTTGATAGATTTAATACTAGTACAAAAATAATAGCAGAAAAAAATTAAATGAAGATTTGAATGAAAAAACAACTGAAAATTGTTTAGAATTTTTTAAAGACACCAATTTAAATTGATCAAATGTTGATGAAAATGTCCATGAAATTTAAAACAATATATTCCACCTGATGAAAAATTAAGATTGCTTGATGATGATAGCGTAAAGATTTTTTTAAAAATTTTGAAAATTTTCTAAAACATGATGTATTTATTTATATTGATGGATTGGATTTATTTTCATAATTAAAAATTTTTAAATATTATAAATGTAAAAATTAAACACCACCTAAAACATCAAATTTTATAAAAAAAATTAAATTTCCTTTTTAAAATGCATACATAACTAATAGAATATTGCTAATTATTCTAATTAATGTAAATTTAATAAAAAATAATTTTAAAATCAAAATTAATAAAATCTTATATATGTTCAATTATTTCTTTATCTTACATATATACTGATTTTCAATCGGATCATTATTTTGTTAATTTTTTTTACTATTTTTATCGACTTGTTAAATTTTTTTCCTAAACAATTTTGTAATTCAAAAGATATAAAGCTGAATTCAATTTTCATTTTAATTGATGGGTTTGATTCTATTTTTATAACTATAATTTTTAAATTTAATTATATAAATATAATAATTAATTTCACATCAACAAATTTAAAAAACCTATAAATAAAATTTGAAAATATTTATTTTAAATTATAAAAAAAAAAAAATCTTAATGTAATCTGCCAAGTGCTCCACAAACTCTTGAGCAAAACCACTTGATGAAAAATGACCTACACCGTCACACGGATTAGTTGAACTGATTGGAGTGTGCACGTGTTATGCTTTATGATATAGAACTGGTTTAATCAATTTTAAAAACATTGATTAATAGTGGGAAGTTAAGCAACAAAATGAGGTGACACTGTCTCAAATCTTGAGTCACCAACTTTCTTTGGAATCTTCAATCCAATACGATACAAGCTTTGATATTGGCTAATTTGGTGGGGTTATATATATAATATCATACCCGCTAACAAGTTCCACTTTCACTTCAAAAGCTTGAAGCGAGCCCACTATGCTTGAATCCTTGAACTTGCCCCAGTTAATTACAAGCCCTCCCTTCAACAACTACCTCCTAAATTATATATCCCCAAATCTTAATCAAATTTGGAAAGATATTGAATACCCATCTATCAACTTAATTATGGGACCCTTCAAGTCTTTATTCCTCTTATTCAATATTCATGTATGCTAAATGACAAATGAAGACTTGGGTCAAAAGCAGTCAAATGAACAAGAAAGATTGGGTTGGAGGGGAGAAGCAAAAGTGGCTTTAAAAGGTTTAGAAGTTCTTAAGTCTTATCATTTTCCAGAAGTTGCAAGCCCACGTTGCCCATCCTCTTTAGAGCATGGTGTGGCCCATTCAAGCTGTCCTCTCCTCCTAATTCCATGGATACAATGCATCTAACCCCTTCCCTTTTTTCTTTAAACAAAGACAACAAATATGTTGTAATCTTATGAATATTTTCCCCTGTCAATCATTAACTTAATGAATTGGCAACATGTAAAAGATTTTGTGAATTTTTTACTTTAAATGGGTTCCATGGATCGTTTATTCGTTTGGATTTAGCTTGCAGTTGGCCATATTTTTTAAAGAATTATTATATTATATATAATAAAATTATACATGAACTTATAATATTTTTCCTCCTCCACATTGCTTATTTTATTTTACTTTCTTTCATGTTGTCCAGGTTTCTCTCTTATGTATAGCAAGGAATGACATAAAAATGGTGTAAATAAGATTTAAAAAAAAAAAAACTGGTTACGGTCACACCTACTGATTATTACCCTGTAAGATGGATTAACCAATTTCTTATTCTTCTACCGACAAAGGGGTTTTCTCAAGGGGATTTTTAAAGTAAAACAAAATAAATTCGTATATGACATTTGCCAAGATTTCTAGCAAAAGTAGGAATTATAACGTGAAATTTGTGTAAGATTTTTCAATTTTTACCGGAAAAAAAAAATAAGAGTGGAAAAGGCACGTCTATACACATACAAGCCAACGCATATTGAAGTGTATTTTGAAGTCAATGTCAATGTTCAAACTTCAGACTGACAAAATACCTAGGAGATATCGTGATTCATAACAGTGGAACTAATACAATGCATCAAGATGCCAAATTTTGAAAATCAATCATTCTGATGTGCTGTTTGATGTTATTCGTTAGTAGGATCATTACGGTTTTATTTCATTATAAAAGTATATTGCAATATATTTTAAATTTAAATTTAAATTCAATCCATTTTAATATACCTTAAAACAGCCGGTTTAAGTTAAATGATTGAATGCTTATATTTTAAATTTTAATTAGTTTGGAGTGAGATAAATAATAAATGAATCATGTTTTATTATTATTATTTTAATATTTTTAATTAACCCCTGTTTTTTGTATAAAATATAAAAAATTATGAAACATGAGATCAATCTTAAACTAATCTAAATCCTGCAGAGAAAGAAGGGATTACTAGCCATTAGAGAAGAGAGGGAAGAAGTTAGCAGTGAAGATGGTACCCCTCTTTATAGCTGGAGAGAAGAGGGGTTACCACGAATATACTAACTTATCCTATTTTCATACAATATTTTAACTAAATTCTATGTAATGATAAATAAATTTAGTTTTATTCTATACTTCCTTTATGCATAACAATTTATTCTACAGAAATTTTAAAACTAAAATTGAGAAACAACCAATATCAATAATAGTGTTATTAATGTCAAGTAGAAAATGGAGCGTTGGCAAGGAATAAGGCAACGAGGTTTGGTCCCTCTATTGGGAGGTTCAAACCTGTGTTTTATATCAACGTAGGCATATATCTGTTATAGTCAAAACATCAACTAAGGTTATTTTGGTCGTTTGTCCTCAACATCAAACGTCTATCCATTTAGATCACATAATTCACATTGATATCTTTTTTTATCACATCTATTTACGATGATGTGCTCTTGTATGAACTATGTTATCAATTTTTTTGTTCTTTCTTGTAAGGATCAAATTGAAAAGGAACGTAGAAACAAAATTAATATTTAGGCCTATATTCAATAATATTTTATTAAAAATTAATTTTATTATCAAATTATTAAATTAATTTTTTTATAAATTAAATTAAATTTATAAAATTTTACATTATTAAAATAAATTAATGTATATTTTATTGGTTTATGTAAACATGATCATACGATATTTCATATTAAATATATTACAAGAGTAATATTTTATTAAAATAAATTTTATTAATGTAATTGCTAAATTTAAATTTTTCACAAAAAAAAATTAAGTTTAAAAAATTAACATAATTTAAAAATTAATTATTATTTTGTTGTTCTATTTTATTTGACTGTATGATATATTTTTAAAATATAAATAAATAACTATTATTAGATAAAATGCTTACAAATTTAAATTTTTTAAAATTTTATATACAGAATCATCATAATATTAAATTAATTATTGATTAGATTAATAAAATTTATTTTTGATAAAAAAAATTATTAAATTTGGTACTTAATTATATAATTTGGTTTGAGTTTAATTGAATATTATTCTCTTTTACTAATAATTATAAAAAATCAATTTTTATTTTCAAAATTTTATAGATAAAATATTAAAAATAACACAGATATCTTTTAAGATTTTATATTAATGAAAATAACAAACAATGGTTAAAGAAGAAATCCTTGTTCTTCTACCCGGAAAATGATTCGAGCCCTCGCAAATTGGGAATGACAGTTTCAAATTGAACGTTTGTAATTATGTGTCCGTGTCATAAGAAAACTTTTCATAATTTCCGTTATTGAGCTGAAACTCGCTGATCCTCAAAATCTGATTATACTTTGGTCATTTTCGATTATTTTCATTTTTTCCTTATAGTCTTTACTTATATATATATATATATATATATATATATATATACACTGAGATGTGCATCTGCAATACATGAAATGTAGGCTTTTAACTCTTCAATTTCACTTCTTCACATGTTTGATGAGATTGTACAAACGAGAATGTCTATTTTGCATATACTGTAGAGTGAAAACAAATTGATCTTCTAAAACTGTAGACAACAAGATACGCAAATGGAGTTTCTTAATGACTAGTGTGGTTTGATCAGTTAAAGCATCCAAAACCCAAATCAATAGTCACAAGGCCAAGTTGGTTGAAAGCACGAAACTCCTTCATATCCTTCTCTATCATACTTGGCCAATTCTTTTGCCTCGGATGCCTTCGCTCTCTGCCACAAGAAATAAATAAATAAATAATTGTACAACTTATAACAATCAATTGTGATGTTATCAGCTACAAGTCCCAATTGTTTGCATATATGTTAGGATGGAGAGGATTTCATGCATACTAATTAATTACTACACCAAATGAACAACACTAAATTTTCTTTCTGTGATAAAAGGCCGTGAAATATATAGGAGTAGGCACCTGCATTGTTTCTAAAGCATCTGTCTCTGAGTTGAAGTCATAAAAGGTACTTGCTGCAGTAAGCTTCATAGAGAGGAACTGCAAGTAAAACCAAACATTAAGTGATATTAAACGTAATGATTCTAGTATCTTTTGCTAGCAATAATTGAATGCTACTTTTTTTTGGTCCTTTGTTTCTTTTGACTTTTGATCACTTACCTCCACTTGGTGCTGCAAGGACTGGACATAGTTTATGATCTCATCCAACATTATCGCCATACCCATAGTCTGCAAGTCCATAATGTCAAAGTGAAAAGAATCAGAGATTGACTTCATAAAGTTAGTAAGACACATCCCAATTTGGTAAAATTTTAAATTAAAATAAATAAACAAATATTTACCTTGTAACATCCTGGGACAATGTTCTGCAAGCACCTAAGTTTTTCATTGATTTTCCCTCTTCTAACCTGAATGATAATAAATGAAAAAAAGTTATTAGTCCACATTCATTTGAATCATGATAAAAATTTATTCATATTTGATGATTAGTTCATTAATTTTTGTGTGTTGGGTATTGAAAATTGCTTTCTTGGTGTGAAAGAGATTTAGACATTATACCCTTTCTGCTAAGCTGTGACTATCAGTAGCTTGACCTCTTTTGGCTCTAACATGAACCACCTCATTTGGTTTCTTGTATTCTGTTACATTCCTTTTTACTCTCTTGCCTCTTCCAGAACTCTGAAGACATGCAGAACAAACAAAAGTTCAATCTCTGTCTCGCATACAAATAAAGCATGAAAGTTCAGAAATGGTGCTTCTTCTTACTAACTATGAGTGAACAACAATAGAAGAAAATTTACATTTTTTATCTTGCTTCCACTCTCAGAAACTGCAGGAGTTGAATTTGCAGAACTGGGCTTATACATATTGGTTGCTTTCCTCTTTTTATCTTCATGGATTTCACTTTCTGGTGAAAAAATAGGGAAAGGAGTTGAAACTGCATTGTGATTGACACATTGCATTAGACCTGGAAATTCAAGTTCTGGAGAGCCCAAGAAGGTGTCACAGGAGAATGGCATCATCATCCCTTTGAATTGATTTGTCAGTTCCATGTTATCAATATCTAGGAAAGGAAAGGAGGGTCTAAAACTATGCAAATTTGCAGTGAATTCAGCCATATGTTTTTAGAAAACACAGATTTTGAAAGGTTTTAACTGGTATCTGGATAATGTGTCTAACAGTGCTATTTATAATGCATGATTGCAGATATATTAACGAATAGCAGTATAATGCACGTGGCAGCTCAAGCTTCGGTAGTTCTGTTCCTCTGGTTGGCCCCATATACTGGAGAAATGTCAAATAACAATATGGGCCCATGCTTTGTGAGACAAGCACTGTAATATGGGTCCATGCTTTGTGAGAAAGCACGGTCTATTTTTGGAGCTTTTCCAACTTTTAGTTTAATGACCAAAAAAAGAACTTTAAATTTGGGATCCCTATCTTTGTTATCTTTTATCAATGTTTTAGCTGTAGTGGGAAAAGGGTAGTTGTTTGTAGGAGAAGCACAGTTTAGGAGCACACTCTTCAAAAATGTAAACATTGAGAGTCCTTTCCCCCTCCCTTTGCATCATGTGACTGTCTGTGAATTGTGAGCATTGAGCACCTCCATTCCTTAGTTCTTTTTTCTTTTTTATATAACTCTAGTTTGTATTAGAGAAGGGAACTTAATCTCACCATTACCTAAAGTACCCTTCTAGTCTTTAGTCCTGGAAGATTTGATCTCTTGTTTCTGCAATTATTTCAATGAACATTTTGGTACGGAAGGGCTTGTTTCCAGATTTTTACTTCTAAATTCTTACTCAACCACAATTTTAAGAAATGACTTGACACAATTTTTTCCCAACCTAATAATTTTTATCCATTGAATTACTTGGTAACTAACTACCTAAATCATTATTGCCACATTAATATGGAAGTGTATGATAATTGTAGCCATAGAACTTGGTCCCAATGAGATCATTGGGACATTGCAGCATAAGCGTTCAGAGACTCTTTGTTTTGGCCCCGATTACAAGCATCTCCCTGAGTGAACTAAGATTTTCCTCTGCCGTATGATATATATTTACATACACCATTATTTTGCAACCTGATCTGTTTTTCAAACTTCATTTTTAAGCTAATTTGTCCAATTTTAATATTTAACAATGACAATGAGGTTTGAATCTAAGATTTTACATGAACTACTTTAACCTTGATCATTAAACGGATTTTAGTGGCTTGTTTGTCCAAACTTGATGCTGCATCATTATGGTGCTTTATGTTAAAAACTTATAGCACCTTCAACCGTGCCATTGAGCTGCAATTCCTTGCAAATAAAATATAATAAAATATTCAAGTAACTCCCTTTTGAAGTTGCTTAAGGAAGGAACTGCAGTTCCAGGTGGATCCTTCAAGGTAAGAAACTCCCTTAGAACCTTGCTTCCTCTGCCTCTTTAAAATGCTTTATGTTGGAAGCATAATTGTAAAATTGATTATGCACTTAATTGGAAAAGGCTCTCCAGGGTTTCTTGGCAAGCAAGTTTTACTAAGCTATTCAAACCTTTCAATTACCACAATCAGTCACGCACTTCATTTTCTTTTGTTTGGTCTCTTGACTCTGATTAGGATTGACATTTGGGAAACGAGTGAACCAAACTTTAGATTAGAACCAACTTCTGACATGTGGGGTGTATGGAAGCTCATTCAATTTTCATCAAGGGGTAGATTCCTATTTCCTAGGCCTCCAAGTCTAAAAATGCATATGGGCAAATAGCAATAGTAGTTTCCCAATGTACCCAATTGTAGCCCTTACAAAAATGGGCATGGTTTGAACATTTGTAAGCATTGAGGGTTCGTATACAAAGACAAACTGTTAAATTTAGGATAACCTTCCCAATAGCAAGAAGGGCTTATTACCCCTTTTCAAAGGCCTATGTTACAGGCACTACCTAGTTTGACAACTTGAATGTTACCAGATTACAAGAGATATTTCGGTAGGCACATTTAATTTGCCTAATTAATTAGAATATATATTATCTTCCACATTATAAACGTGCGATGAACTTGCCCATATACTTGCATTTAATCCTTGGTAAATAAAAAGGTTCTACAGCCAAACAAGTTCAAGTTTGGACAAGGATACCATATACAAAGATGGCTTATGAATGACTACTAGTTAGGTTGGATTTACCTAATACATAACTGCACTTGACCTTTGGGAAAACCTATGTACTTTCTCCATCTTGCTCCTTCCTCTCCTTCTTTAATTTTAATTCAGGTAACAATCCTCATGACCCGTAAAATATAAATAGTGTTCTCTCTATTTTGATCTCTGACTTTAATATTTGAAAGTTATAATAGATGTTAACTAATGAGATGAAGGAATCGTTCAAGGAGATAAAATTTCTTCATATTCTACTTTTTCCAATTACAAAACTTAAACTCAAAATCTTACTTTTTTTATATATAAAAAAAAATCCTTACCAATTAGATGGGGTATGTATGAAGCTCCATCTCGACTAGTGTCCTCGTCTGTTAATAGGTTTTATAACTTTAGACAACAAACTGAGGATTGAGAAAGATTTTGATTTCATGTACCACCATTAACTTTATTTTCTTTTCTTTTCTTTTTGTAACGAGGTTGAAGGCTATAAACAATACCACCTTAATACCCATGTCGGTTCTTGCGTCCAAACGTGACATCTAAAGCCTATCCAAATACACTGAATTCAATTTTGTTATTTTTTGCAACATAACTTTATCGTAAAAGCTTGCATACACGCACAACCTCGTGAATTACATCTTAAAGATGACATGAATTTAGCTAATCAAAAGATCATTTGATACGGTCTACACTGATTTACACGAAGTCTAAGTGCATCCTCGCATAATTTGCGAGCTTAAGAAAACATTTTCAACGAGAAATTTATAAACATTTTCAACGAGAAATTTATAAGTGGGTGCGTAGGATAGATATCAACTATAACATTTGATGCATAGTTCGAACTCTAATTATAATATTTGAATAGTGATTGTTCCTTGACATATTCGAATTACGAGTTACGCATTTTTTTTTCATCAATTTTTTGTGGTATACGAAAAAAACTGAAACATAGCGCACTCCATTGAAGGCAAACGGGACCTTCATAACCACTCACAAACTCACAAGAGACACCTCGTTAGCAAGAGTATCACTAAACTGTTTTGCTCTTGGAAGAAGAACTTTGCAACATCATTTATGCATTAAAAAAAGTGAATAGAGTGAAAAAGTAAGGACACATTTACCTTTGATTTAAAGTAAACTAAATTTAAAACATACTTTGATTGAAGGTCATATTTTTTTAACACTTTATACATCTTTTTACCTTGGATAACCAAGTTCATATAAATAAAATTTCCTTAGCATAAATATTATCTTACTGCTATTTGTGGATTGTGTTGAAACAGTTTAAGAAAATAAATTATCTAATTTAATCACACCATTCTTTTCTTACCATATGATTGTTTTGGTTATAAGTTAAAATCTGATCTAATATAATTCAATTAAAAATATTGTATTAGATTAATTTTTTGTTTTTATTTTATTCTTTAGGAAGTAATAAATAAATTTTAAAACATACAATAAATATAATCATAGTTTATTCAAAATATCGATAATCTCTTTTCATAAACCAGTTGCTACAAACCTAAAATTATTGTTGTAATTTGTTGAAGGTACAGTATTGTGCAGTATGAGTGAAACTTTGTTAAAGATATCGTATTGTATTTTGTTCTTTCTACATATTTTATATTAAAACTTATGCTTTAATATAAAACATAAAAATTATTTAATAAAAAAATAACAAGAAAAAATTGAGATAAGTGTCAATAAAAAATTGTATTGATATAAGTTAAGGAAAAAAAATTCAGATTAAATTTTTTATTCTTTATACTCTTGTTATCAAATTTATCAATCAAATCACATGACATAAGAATGTTAATGCTGTTTAATATTCAAAAATAACGTTTATCTTTTATTAGAGAACTGGATAACAAAAATATAAAAGATAACAAAAATATAAAAGATTAGATATATGTTTTAATCATATGTTAAAGATATAAATGGGTCACTTTGTATGAACTCAAATAAATTTCACAAGATAGCATTCAAATACCATAACTTTATTTGTCTATACTTTCATTTAGTATGTAATTACATTTTTTCTCTTTAATTTAATCCATAAGTTAATTTGGCCTCCAAGTACTTTTTTTTAGTAATTTTGATCTCTTTATTTTTAAATTTTAGCACCAAAATTGGTTTTCTATGATTTTCATCAATTTTGAATTCATATTTTTTATTTTTAATTTGGAATTTTGAAAAAATTTTGATGGTATTAAAATATGAAATAATTTTAAAAGTATAGAAATAAGAAATTTGAAAAAAAAAATTAAAAAGATATAAGATATGAGATTAGAATTTGAAGAGAATAAAATTTGAAAATGTTATTTTATTTTGACAAAATTTTATTTTTTTAATTAATGAAAATTTCAAAAAATAATTTCATCAATTTAATTTTTAAAAAAATTGAGGTATAGATAAGAATTATAAACTTTTAGAAAAAAAATTGGGGAAAGACTAAATTTTCTAAATTTAAAATTAAAATTTTAAAAAAATTGAATATACAAAGTTACATATAAATTAAATTAAAAAATACAAATAAACCAAAATACCAAATACAAATAATGTATAATGTGTGTTTTTTTTTTTTGTAATCAATTTTTGCCTAATCCAGTTACAAAAAGATTGGACTATAGCCCATGTCCAGTGCTTCATAAAAGTGATCCATGCCAACTTTTGTCGGACCAATACTAAGATGCAACAAAAGATGTGTTTCTGTGCTAAAAGAAATAATTTTCTACATTAAGATTATATATATATATATATATATATATATATATATATTATCAATTATCAATTTATATTATTTAATATTATTTTTAAAATATAAATTTAATTAATAACTCATATATTATTTTCTTTTTTATTATATATATTAAATTTTATATAATTTAAATATTTATTCGTATATTAAGTAACAATAAATTTAAAATGGTACATTGAAATATTTAAAATAATAAATTATATGTTAAAATAAAATAATACGATAGAATATCAATTAATTTTTAAATTTGTGTGAAATTTAATAAAATTCATCTACTTTTTAAAAGAATTAATTTAACTTAAATTTAATAATTTAATTATTCAAAGTTATATATTAAAAATGTTAAATAATATAAATTTACAAATTTAACATCAAATATTAAATATATATATATACATAACAAGACAATCTAGAGAAGATTCTAAAAACAATTATCCTAAAACTTATGACTAACATATGACTGCAATTAAGGAGATTTGATATCTTTTCAATTTTCTAAGTTTACCGTGTATCCTGGATGACACTTTTTCCGATATTCGTGTATTTCGTAGATAACATTTGATGCTTGATTGAAGAAGAAAAAAAAAAATAGTTAAATATTATTGAATCATTCATTTTGATTATTCAGCTAACAAAATTTTTTAATAAAGTATGTATACCATTTGATATACATTAAAAATCATCGCTTATTAATATATTTTAAAAATAAATAAATAAATATGCATTAGCCAATCAATTATCAATTGAAAATAATTTGGTTTGTAAAAAATAATATTTTTTATTTTTTATTTATAAATATATTATTTTAAAATTTTGTATAAAAATATGTGAAATTAAATTTTTTAATTTTCAATATTTTTTATACAAATTTTTTTAAAAATCATAACTAAAAAGATAGAAAATATTTTTACAAATCAAATAACACCATAATTAAAAAAAAACTAAATATATATATATATATATATATATATATATATATATATATAAATAAGAATATCCAAATTTCAGTGTACTCTCCTTAGACTACTTTCCGATTATATCAATTTATAGTAATGAAATTTTTTCTTTTTTCCATAATATATTCTTAAATTTATATTAATTATTTTAAAAAATTCACTTTTTGTTCTTATTCATGAATTTTATTCCATTATTATTGTTATAATTTATTTTAGGCATATATATTTTTTATTTTTTGATATTTTACTGTTTACTTTATTATTGTTTTAAAATTATTCATTTTATATATTTTTTTAGAACAAAAATATTTTCTTTTCAACTAAAATTTGTACTAAAACAACGTAATTAAATTTATAATTAATAAAATATATTAATTATTCATTAATGTAATTATTTTGTTACAAGATGAAACATGCACATAATAAATAGCTTATATTTATCTTATCCACTTAATAGGCTCCTTGTAAGATATTACATGAAAATAATACATCTTCTTTCTAATATATATATATATATATATTAAACAAATGATAAATGAGTTTAAATGCTGCGGACTTATTTTATAATAAATAGTTAAGAGCATTGGTTAATTTATATTTTAATAATTTTTATATAAATTCTACAAAAATATTTTTTATTTATAATTTAAGCAATTTTTTTTAATCATATGACTTTAAAAAATATAAAAAATACATCCTAAATTATTTTGAGTTTTATATTTTACCAACAATCTTTTCTAAAATTAAAATTGTTTGAATGATGCTAAATCAGATGATATATTTGGTGGTTCATGTTCCGAATCGCAAGAAAACAATTTTTTTAAAGAAAAATCATGATTTATAATTATACATATATTAACTTTCACTTTAGAACAAAAATTATAGGTACAAATAAAAAAAATTTAAAAAATATTATATATATATAATATAATATAAATAAATAAATTAATAGATTTATCAATTAAATAACAAATTAATCAAAAATTATATTTACAAATGAAAAAATAAAAAATATATGTAGATCTGAAGCATAACATGAATGTAATAGATGTTGCTTGAACTGCAAGCCCAATCGAGCATCCTCTATCTGTAAACGCCACAGGATCTATCACTTTAAATACGAGAAGTGCCATCAGAAACCCTTCTTAAAAATCCCAAAATCTCACTTTTCCATTGGGAACAAGGCATAAGTGAGCAAAAAGTTGACAGTTTTACACAAGGTACAGTGTTAGAATGCTGTATATCTAAAATATAAATAATTTTAAATTATTAATTATTTTTATGATGTATGCATAAATTAATTTTCTTAAGAAAATAAATGTAATATATTTATATTTTATAAAGTGTGAAAATTGTTTTTTTAAGTGAAAAATAAACATCTTCACAATTTTAAACACTAAAATATTTCTTTTTTTATTTTAATAGTAAAATAAAAAAATTAAATAAAGCACATTTACAATTAAATATAAACAATTATATTTTTACATATTTATTATTTCAAAATTAAATATAATTAAAATAAATATATATATATATATATATTATCTTCCAAAATTTATTTACACCGCGGAAAAAAATTATAAGATACACAAAAAATAATGATAAACATAACATAGTAATACCATTAAAAAATGTTTGTACCTGTTTAAATCGTCAACATGTTTTTTACTTATCTAAATTGTCAACTTTATTAACATCAATAATAATTTTTACTAAATTTTGAAAACAAAAATAAGCTTTGAAATGTGCTACGGTAAATAAAAAAATAATATGTTATTAATAAAATAAATTTTAATGTGAAAGATTAAATAATAAATAGTTAAATTTAAAATTTATAAAAATTTAAAATAAAAACTGTGACTCTGGTAGTCACATATTTGTTTTGACTGTTGTCACATTTGTAAACTTGGTTCTTTTATGATAAGAATAAAGATGAATTATGTTATTATTATTTTTTATTTTGACAGAATTGCACATAATATTTTTATTTAATTTTTTTATATTTGCAAAAACTTTTTTTACTGTGATATGTTATCATCTTAAACTTTTTTAGAAGATAAAAATATTCTTACATTAATTTATTTTGATGAATTTTTAATTTTAAAAGATAAAAATATTCTTACATTATTCTATTTTAATGAATATTTAATTAAGAATTCACAATTTTTATTCTGTTATTATACTCTCACGTTATACAAGTGAAAACTTTTTGGATAAAGAAATAGAAAATAAAAAACTAGGAGTTGATGTTGAGAGAGGTTTAGTAGAAAAAATTAAGTATACAAAGGTGGTGGTCTGAATTGATAATTTAAATGTGGAAGATAAAACATGAATGTAAAAAATATAAATATTTATATATCTTTTATATAAATTTTTTTAATAGATTTTTTTTATGTATGTACTTGTAAAAAAAATTATTTTAAAAAATAAAGGATAAAAAAATTTGAAAACAATTACAGACATATCTAACTTTTTTTAAGTATTAAATGAATTAATAATAAACAAGTAATATTTAATATTTTTCATTATAAATAATTATAATAAATATTGAAATCATTTAAAACAATTTGAATTTACTAAAATTTAGATAACATAAGATGAATATTATTATTTAAAAATTCATTAGACGTTATAGATAAGTTATTTCTACAAACAAATCAAATCGGCGTGTTAGTATATAAAAATTATTATAACAATGAATATTTAGATATTAAATAAAATATGTATAATAATTATTAAGAAATAAACTTTAAAAATAGTGATTTAATTTAAATTTTATAAAAATAAATAAATAATCTTTTTAAGTATATACATAAGAAAAAACAATTATGAAAAAATTATCAGAAAAATAAAAAATTATTTAAAAAGAATTTTTTTTTTCAAAACAATTTATTATTTAATTAGGAATTTTATTATCTAAAAAACAACATTATTATTTAATTAAAAGATTCTAAATTTTAAAAATAAATATATATATATATATATTTAATTTTAATTAGATAAAATTATGATATTAATATATTTTATTATTATATATATTTAATATAACACACATTATAAATATTTTTAAAATAATATTTAATTAATATTAATTTGATCATAATTTAAAATTATTAAATTATTAAATTTTAAACAAATGTTAATTAGTTTTAAAAATTTTGATTATTAGTAAAATATTATTTTTAAATAAAATATGTTTACAATTAAATATAAAAAATTATATTTTTATATATTTATCAGTTAAAAGTTAAATATAAATAAAATTATACATATATATATATAAATTTATTAAATAATTTTTATAAATTTACACTGCTTAAAAGATTATAAGCAGATACACATAGAAATAATGATAAGTATAATATAATAATATCATTAATTATCTAAATTGTCAACAAGATTTTTCTAATTTAAACGTCAACTTTTAGGAAGGACTAAACAATGAATAGTTTAAGTTAAAAAAATTATGAAACAGTTATCTCTATATCATGCTTACGAGAATGTTCATCATATGTTGTTTACGAGAATGTTCATCATATGTTTTTTTGGATTACTGTAATATTATAGATTTTTTATAATAAAAATAAGGATAAATCATATTATTATTTTTTAATTTAACAAAATTGGACATAATATTTATATATTTTTTTTACAAATGCTCTCGTATGTTGTGTTAATTTTTTTAAAAGATAAATATAATCTTACATGTTTTTTTTTTTGTGAATTTTTAAATAGGAATTCACATTTCTACTCTCAAGTCTTAAAAAATCTCATTTTTTTGTTATATGATAAAGTTAATCCTACCAAAGGGTGATAACTATATTTTTGGTTAAAAAAAAAAAAGTATACATCAGCTTGAGTTTTGTCATCTGTAGAGAAGAAGAACACATGAACAATTCAGATATATCTGTTAAAAGATTGAAGTGATTGATTAGAGAGATTAAGAATAAGGTAGAAAATAGATGTTGAATGTGAAAAAAAAATAAAAAATCTGTAGGACATAAAACACTGAAAATTGGTGTGAGAGAAGTTCAAAAAATAAAGGAGAAAATAAATGTTGGGCGTAGAAAAAAACAAAAAACTCCAATAATATGAATTTTATCTGGCCGCCCATATGTGATGGAAAAATATAAAATTTTCCTGTACGTATAAGGAATACATAGTTTAATAAACTTTAAATAATTAAAAAGTTTATATAAATATAAAAAAAGGAAATATTATGTACAATTTTATTAAAATATAGGAAATATTATTATAATTTACTTTAAAAATAATTAAATATGAATTTATGAACATATATAAATTATTATAATTTATAATTATTATATGATTTTAATAATTTTTGTAAACTTAAGTTATTAGATATAGTTTTAGCATTTAAAAGATAAAAAATAGATTAAAAGAAGTGTCAATATAGAAAAAAAAATTCCAGTATAATATAAATTTCTTTAAATGTTTTTTAAATACAAATATTTTTTTATGATTAATTTTTTATTAAATAAAAAAAGATAATTTCAATAAATAGATATTATAATAGTATTGAAAATTTTTTCAATATATTAAGTAACATCTGGACTACATAAAAAAATAGCAAAACAAAAGGATTTAATTTTTTTCCAAATTTTTTTATAAAATAAATTTTTAAAATATTTTTTTATAAAAAAGAATAAAATAAATTCATTTAACAATATTGTTTTAAGAAACAGTTAAAAAAAATATTAGATACATGTATCTTGATAATCAATCTAAATCAATCAGGTCCACAGATATCTTTATAAATATATTTTGTTTATTTATTTATTTTTAAAATAAAATTAAAAACATTTAAAAAGGTTTTTTTTTAGTTCTTTTACATTAAATACAGTTATTAATTTTTAAAATTTTAAATAATTGATAAAAAAAATTATCAAATAATTTTTAAAAAATAAAAGATAAAAAAAAGTATTTAAAAATAACCATATAACATGCCCAAAGTTTAAAAGTACCATGAATTAATAACATACCATTAATGTTTAGGAATCAACGCGGATTAATATCAGTCAACCTGTCAATCATTTTCTTATTCTTGGTTGTCACTCTTTTCACATAACTATCATTTTTTATTTACCATAATAGAAAACTTCAAGACTCTTCCACATAAAAATAAAAAATGTTTTTTCATTTACCATTATTCTCTCATCCATCAAAAATCAAAATCTTTTCAACACATTTCAGCATAGCAACAGCAAATCAACGAATTCATGGTTATCTTTTCAACACATTTCAGCATAGCAACATCAAATCAACGAATTCATAGTTGTGGCGGCTAAGGTCGCACACAGGACAGCCAGGCAGAGATTATTTCGTTCATTATATTGGAATTTTGTGTGATTGAAGAACATATGTTTAATTTTAACTTTTAATTGGAGATAATAACTTGAACATTGTTGCTGGAAGATGTAGCAGTTTACGGAACTTTGTTTGTGATTAGAAATACATAACAGGTTTGGGATTTGATTTTATATTTTTATTTTCTTTAAAATAAGATTTTTATTATTTAATGTTTAATATATTATAATTTGTTTCATTAATGATGTGGTATTTATTATTCATTAATTTTTTTTAATATTTGTTTTGATTATTATTTTATTGTATTTAAACTCACAATAAATAAGGTAAAAAAAACTTTAGATTAATATAATTTGTTTTATAATTATTTTGTAAACATATTTTAATTAATATTGAATTTATCAAAAATTTTATGAATTTTGTTTTCGCCTAATATAAAATAGCTTTTCGTTATGTGTTTTACAAGATTACACAATATAAAATTTAATTCTATACGTGGTGGCGCAGACTTGTAAAATAATATCCTATAAGATTAAGATATGAATGAACAACCAAATTTAAGAAACAAATTACACACAGTAATATTTTTGAAGGTAAAATTATAAAAAAAAATTATATAACAGAAATCAAAACCAGTAAATTTTACAAAATAAGAAATAAAAAGTATAAAAGAAGTAATAACTGAAATCAATGTTAAATAAAAAAAATTAAAAGCCTAAATAAGTCCTAATAAAACTTACCTAATATTAACAATGTTTCAAGAATCTTATAAAAATTTCAAAAATATTTAACTATATAAATTTTTTAAATAAAATATGTTAAAAATTTAATAAATAACTTTGCAGTTTATAATACTAATTAAAAAATAGATAAAAGTATTTGTTTATAGTAATGGCATCGCATTAAAATTTATTTTTTGGCCACCTAATCTTTTGAATCATCTCTAATGCAAATGATTTTACCCTAAAATTTTATAAAAAATTGTGAATCAAGTATTTATCATTTTTCATGTTTTTCTTTATGTAATGCCACGTTCAATGTATATTTAGACCTAAAGTTTATTATAAAATAGGATTATATTTTTTTATACAATAAAAATAATAAAATTTAAACTTAAAAGTTTATAAAAATTAACCACATTAAATCGATTTTACTGGGTTGAATCATTGTAAATAATAAAAAAATTGATTAACATTATTAACTTTTATAAAAATTACTTATTAAATTATTGTAACTAATTTTGTTTAACATTTTCTTCTTATTTAATATAAAACCGAATTCCTTAATATTGGTTAAAACATTGTTAATATGTTAAGATTTTATTTGTAAATAATTGATGTTTACAAGAATTAAGCATCACGGTAACTTTAATGTACTTCACTAGTCATAAGTTAAATAATAATAAAAATATTGATTTCAAGTAAAAATAATAGATATAAAAAATAATTACTATTTAGGAAAGTGATTTGCACGATAAAGAGCCTAATATTTTTATAGAAAATTCTCTACTAAGAATATCAATTTTATTCAATAATTTTAAAAAAAAGTATTAAAAATTAAAAAAAAAAATACTTTTGGGACCTAAAATAAGTACAAATATTTTAAGGGCCTAAAATATATACTTCACTTGCTTCATAGTATATCCGGCTTTGTTTTTATGTTATAAAAAGAAAAAATAAAATATTATAATATAACATTATTATCAGTTTTTCTAATCTTTGTTTAAAAATATATATAAAAAAATATTAATTTTATTTAAAATTGTATAATTTAACACATTAATAAGGTTAAATATTATAATTTTGAATAAACATTTATTATTTTTTATTATATTCTATTAATCATATATTCTATTTACGCAGAGTTGATTAAATTCTCTTTTATGCAGCAATTCGAAAAAGATATATACGATATATGAGAGAATATAAATTTACATATAATTGGTGTTATAATTCATGTGGTGGTGGATTGATGGCATTAAATATGGGCCCGTTTGATGTCAAGGGTCATTTTTCTTCTCCTTAGGCCCTACTAATGCAATTGTATTTTCTTCTCTTCACCTTATTTGCAAGTACTTGTACAACTTTGTCACTCAACCTGTCTTATCTGTTGTTTTCTTCTATATCTACAACTATTAACTATTGCAGTGTCAAAGATTTATTGAACTTTCATATAATGAAAATGTCGTAGATTTGCTGTTAGTTGTCATTCGAACCCTTCGCCTCGTGCTTCCTTATCCCAATCCTAAATGGAATCACATTTCACACTCAATAATTGAATGTTATAATTCCCAAAGATGCCTTAATAATTGAATGTTATAATTTTATTTCAAAAATTCCAAATCAAGTGTATATTATTTTGTGAAAACCTGTAACATAAAATTAATATTGGATAAAGAATTAACAAATACAAGTCACTTGAACTCTTAAAATTTAAATGATTCAAATCTTATGATATCTTCAAATATACACATGCCTCCAAACCAAACTAGACTATCATATAAAAATCAACCGTTCATAATTTTAAAATTTCAAATGAAAACCATATATGCTCTGAAGTATCCCCAGTGTAAGATGTTATATAGTCCTTTTCTTGTTTGATTTATTCTTTATTTCCTGTCTCAAAAGAATAAAAAGATGTTAAATTGGAGTTGATATTTCCCTCTTAATCTTCAATAGTTTTCAGTTATCACAGGAGTTGAATCTATGACATTAATTCCAATAGTCAGATTTTGAGTCATTCCTATATCTGAAGCGTGTTAGAATATTGAACTATACATGATTATTGATACAACTTTTAATTACCAATGGCAAGTGGAAAAAAATATTAAAAAAAAAAAACACTTCATTGACAAACATATATCACTGAATTTGAATTGAAAATGATCCAATTTAACATTAACTTCCCTACAGTTTCTTTGACCAAGATTTTGTATAAACTCTCCACAGTCTGAACTTTTAATTATAATTAGCCACTTGATTGAGAAAATGTAATCATTCCACCATATATAGCGCTCTGTATGGTTGTCCTAACAACAGAAAATGCAAAAAGTTAAAACAAATGAATAAGTCAAACATAGCAGCAGTGAAAAATCGTATGGGACTTTTCTAATTTCCAATGTATTGTTGATGTTTTAGTGGAGAACACAAATAAAATTTTTTGGACAAAGGGGAAACACGTAGCAAATGCTATTCTTATGGTAAGGCCGACATCATGCGACATGTGACAACCAATGAAAATAAAAAGTGGTCCTGTTATAAGATTCCTAGCAGGCTTTCCATGCCGCCCCTTATTATGCCAACACCAATTACTGCACGTTTTGAGTAAGTTCATTATTAAATTTTGTTATGTTCAGTCAAGCACGTTTCTGTCGCTGTTATGACCCATAAACTAAACATTGCTTCGTCTATTTTCCAATGCCTTAATCTCATGACAATGCCATGACGCTACAAGTCTTGCATCAAAATGTTTCCCACATTGAGAATATCGATTCAAAAAACAAACCATTTTGGATTAGCATGTAATGTTAATCACGTTAGGGCTCTCTTCAGAGTTTTGTGTTTGTTTTAACAGAGTAGAATTCTTCGCTTCATTCTTTTAACATGGGATAAGAATTAGATGGAAGGGAAATTTTTTGTGAAAACCAAAATAAATAAATAAATCTCTCCACAATAGAGATATTTTTTTTTATATATTTCACTCCTTTTTGTGTGGGATTCCCAACTTTTTTATTATTATCTCATTCTTTATATATATATATATAAGGATAAATATGAGTTTACCCATATCTCATTCTTTTTTATTTAGTGAACTGCAAAAACCGGAACCATATTTAAAATAAAAAGTTTTATTGATAGTAGTCATAACCATATCATTAGTAATACCACAATTTAATAGCCTTCATCCATTTGGGCTGAATGATGATACCTAAGAAAACATAAAATCAACAGAGAAGGAAGGAAGAGTCCAAAAGAATTTTAAGGGTAAATGTTGAAATAACGGCAGTAACATCAACCTACTCTGTCAATTGAATAACAAAGAATATGACATAACTGTTTCATTTTGTACCCTTAAAAAGAATAAGGAATACTTTTCTTGATACGGGTATTGGAAATATTGAGTGATTAATAAGAAATACAAATAATTTCAGTCTGTTCTTTGACTGAGAACAACTTAATCTAGCTCTAGGCATAAGCTTGTGGGGTTAATTTCATAATTTTATGTTTAGTGGGACTGCTACTTACAACAAACTAATAAACTGTCGTTTTATAAAGAAATAAAAGCAAGATACCAAGCAATGAACCTATCCACCTTTCAGTGTTTCGTGTGGCAATGACTATGGAAGGTGAATGGAAGCTGTGGTATGGAATTTATAGCAGCATTAGGCTTTATCTTTTGGAAAAGTATTAAAGTGTATAGTATTCAGTTTGACCTGAACTCACCTCAAAATGGGATACAGTGTAGTATACCATGTATCTTGCGTAGCCCAATTTGCTTTGTAACTCTCATTTCTCTCTTGACCCTGCTTAAGTCCAGCATATATATGCATAGTGCTTTTAGTTTTAGTGAGTGAAAGAGAGAGAGAGAGAGAGAGAGAGAGAGAGGCCATGTCTACTTCAAAGAGCGTCAGCAGTTCTAGTGAAGATGAGAATGAACTTAGAAGAGGGCCTTGGACTCTTGAAGAGGATAATCTGCTAGCCCAATACATTGCTAATCATGGGGAAGGACGATGGAATTTGCTGGCTAAACGTTCAGGTAACTTCACAACAAGCCAAAAACTTAAATAAATAAAACACCACCTTATTCTGATATGCAAGATTCTGTCCTTTTGTTATTATTTTTATTATTTTACTAATTTTCATGCTGATTCTGATTAATTTCCTTTCCCTTTCCTGAATCAGGATTAAAGAGAACGGGAAAAAGTTGCAGATTAAGGTGGCTAAATTATCTAAAACCAGATGTAAAGCGGGGAAATTTAACCCCAGAAGAGCAGCTTCTAATTCTTGAACTCCATTCAAAGTGGGGAAATAGGTGCTTATCCCATATATTTGATTATTGAGCTCCACTAATTAAAGATGCAAATCTTGCCACTATCAATATCCTTGTAATATTTTCTCTTCCTATGAATTATTGTAGGTGGTCAAAAATTGCACAACATTTGCCAGGCAGGACAGACAATGAGATCAAGAACTACTGGAGAACTCGGATTCAGAAACAAGCAAGGCATTTGAAAATTGACACAGACAGCACAGAGTTTCAAGAACTTGTGAGGCGTTACTGGATGCCAAGATTGCTTCAGAAAGCAAAAGAATCATCATCATCTTCTTCTTCTTCAGCCATGTCAATCCAAAACCAGGCAATTCCTTTGCCTATTGAAGGTGTTTCTCAGCATTCAACTCTTAGGACAACACCAACTCAAATCCCTATGCAGGGACCTTGTATGAATGAAGCAGGTCCCACTTATTTGGATCAACATGAGCAGAACTCAGACTCTGAGCACAACAATGGCTCATGCATCTCATTTTCTGAGTCAGCAAATATCCCAAAAGTACCTCAAAATTTGGGATATAATACGGGTCAATTTTATCATGCCTTGAATAACAGTGACTTTGGCACCTTCATATATGATGGCTATCATCATGTAAATAACAATAATGCCTATGAGATTGAATCCTTCAAAACACAAACTGCAAAGGTAGCTGAACATGTGCAATACCCAGTTGGGGATTGTCAAATGGCAGGAAGCAATTGGGTGAACAATGGTTTTGCATGTGGCATGTGGAACATGGATGAATTGTGGCAGTTTAGTAACTTACAAAAATAATATTTCAGGGTTCTGTTTTTTGGAATGACCCAAACATTATCTTTTTGTGATATTACCTTTATCAGATAATCAATTGTTGATTACCTACCAAATTAATCAATATACAAGCTCATTGTTTTCTGTACATCTTTCGTCTATTCCTCTCTTCAAACCACTGTTTTCTAATTTGTATTCATTGATATTAAATATAACATGCTTATATCGGGTTTCTAAAATTGATTGTGCACGTGAAGGTAACTTATATTGGTTTTATTTTTTATTAGTTTAAACTTTTTTTTACATAAGTGAAAAAAGTTCCATGTAATTAGACACGTGAATCAATTATGAAAGTTGATCCAGTTAAGTTTCAGGTTTGAATTTAATTATGTTGGAAACTTTTAAAAAATATATATTTATAATTCATAATAAAAGAATCTTATTCGAACAAAAAAAGAGAACATAATAGAAATGGAAGGGATCTTTTTATCTTTACATACTTTACTAGTTAGATTTCATCATTTTTTTTCTATTATTTCTTTTTTTGAAATATTCTAAATTTCATATAATAAATTTTTTAAATTTTTTATCTATCATCATTAAAAAATGATATAATTAGAATACAAGACTGTAATTGATTAAATAAAATTTAGAAAAAAATTAAAAATGAAAATTGGATAAATTCATAATGAAGTTTGAATCTTGGATTTTCTATAATCAAATTCTTATCTTTCAACGCATTTGGATACTGTTTTTTTTATTTTAACTTTTAATTACAACCAATTTTTAGGCAAACTTAATAATAAAAAACAATTGAGCTAATGTTTATTAAGAAATCTCTGTAGCAATAGTACTCAAGATTAAAAATATTTTTTTTTTACTAATTTTAATAGATATAGATAAAACTCATAACAGTGATTGCGGTCATTCTGTTCTCAAGAATACAAGGAACGTCTTTTCTAGCAATATGACATAATGAATATTATGAATAATTATCATAAATGCTCCTTCTTTACCCAGACACTTTAAATGAATAATAATCAAACATGCTTCTTTACCAAAACTTTTTAAAGGATGTTTATATTTTGAAAAGAAAAAGGAAATAATAAATGTGAACAAGAAATATAATGTACTACAAAATTAAAAATTAACTATAAAAAATCATAATTCTTATAAAATATTTTCTATTACATTTTCCTTTCCAATTAGAAGGGTGATGGAGACATTTTCAGACAATGCATATTCCCCGTGTTTCTGCCTCCAACTTTATATGTTATATTACATCATTTGATGAACTATCTTTTTCCATTTTCTTTTTAGTTGCAATTATCGTACCTGCCTGTTACATCAATTTGCCCATGGCTCATGGTTAGTTCTTCGATTTTAACATCGAATCCTTCGTTACGTAAGCTACTTGAAAGCAAGATTTTTTTAAATTTTAATTTTTTATTTAAAAATAAATTTGTTTTAAAATTATAATTCTTAATTTATAATTTAAATAAGTTTAATATAGATTAATTTATATATTAACTCATTTAATCTTATTTTATTTTTTATATTTTATAATTTATTTAAAAATAAAATTTTTAAATTTTAACTTATGAACTTATGTTATAATTTATTTATTTAATAAAATAAATATGAACTAATTTATTTTATCTTATTTTATAATTTCTTATTTTATAATTAATTTAAAAATAAGATTTTTTAAATTTTATTATACTAAAATATTCTTTAATTTAATTATATATTTTTTATATTTTTATTTTTCTTTAAATATTTTTTCATTTATCTCTATAATTTTTTCTCTCTAATTTTTTTATTTTCTTCTTAACTTTTCTCAAGTTTTTTATATATTTTTTATGTTTTCTAAATATATTTGTTTTTTTATCTTTAAAATTATTTTTTCTTCCTGTTTTTTATCATCTCTTTAATTCTTTTTACTTATTTTAATTTTTTATCTTTATTTTACTTAAATAAAAAAAAATAAAGTAGAGAGAACAACATTTTATGAAAAAAGATAAAAAAAATTAAGAACAAAAATTAAACTCATTTTAATTCTAACCCCTTAATAAGCTTTACAAATATAAATTTTGTAGGTTTGTAAACCGTTTTAACTTTAGTTTATGTTCATGTGAGCTAGATTTTGATGAATCAAATTGACACATATATTGCTTAAAGTCTATGATGAGTAGGCATAGTAATGGATTTGATTAGAACAAATTTAGTTATCTTTATTTTTGTTCCACTTAAAATTGACGTGGTGTGAATTTATAAGAAGGGAAGATGAAATTTTAAAATCCAATCTCAACCATGCTAGGTTAAAGTAAATATGCAAAAAAATTATACCTTATTTTTTAAAAATATATATAATTTTGATTCATTTAGTATATTATTTTTAAATAAATAATATGCCAAATACATTTTAATTTGAATAATATATAAAATAGACATTAAAAATTTAAATAAATTAAGTATTTATATTTTCAAACTTAATAACATTTTTGCAAATTAAATAGAGTTGGGTGTGAGTTTTCCTTAAACTTTAATAAAATTAAATTTTTTTTATAAAGATAAATACATTAAATAGATACTCACAAATCTAAGTTTTATTATCATGTTTAATGATGAGTAAAATTAATTTATTTCTAGTTTTAATTTTTAAAATTTGTTGTAAAAATAAATTAATTTAATTTATTATATATTTATAAAAATTAGATAAAAAAATTAATTAAAAAATATTTTATTAAAATAATTAAAAATTAATATTTTTAAAGTAATACAAATAAAAATGTTATTATTATTATAATGATAATTGTAATAATAATAATGTTTATGAGATGATAAAAATAATGATAGTAGTGATGATGAATGTAAAGTTGGTGAGATGATGATAAATGCATGGTGCTTTTAATAATGTTAGTTATAATATAAATAACAATATATATTCATTCAAATTTTTATTTTATAAATTATTTAATAATTAATATTTTAGATAAGTAATTTTTTATAACATTGTTATAATATTTTATATAATTTAATATTTATTTTATGTAAATAATATATTATAATATTAAATTATAAAAATTTATAAAATTATAATGAAATTATGTTAATCATTTTATTGTAATTTAATAAAATTTAAATAATTAAAAAAATTAAATTATCTTATAATAATAATAAAAAAAATTTAAAAAATGAATTATTATTATTATAACATTAATAGTAATAGTGATAATAATAATAATAATAATAATAATAATAATAATAATAATAGTGATGAGTATAATATAAAAATATTATATAATTATATAATTTTTTATTTTATATATTATTTGATAATTATTATATAAAATAATTAATATTATATATTATTATAATATTTTATATATTTAATATTTATTTTACATAAAATATTATATATAATATTTTAAATAATTATATATAATTTTTTAAATATTTATATAAAATAAAATGATATTAAAAATTATAAATTAAAATATAATTTATATATCAAATAATATTATTTATTATATTTTAATTTTATAAGAACATATATAAATATTATTAATTAAAATAATAAATAATTAAAAAAATTTAAAATAAAATAATAATTTTAAAAAATTAAAAAAATATTAATATAATAATAATCATGATCATAATAGTAATAAAAATGATGCTATGATTATAATAAAATGATAATAATAATTATAATGATAAAATTTAATATAGAATTGAAAATAAATATATTTTAAAATTAAAAAAAATAATTAGTAATACTTGTTTTTTAATTTCAAAAATTGAGTTAAATTGATTTAAAAATATATTAATTTTTTTTTGTGAAAATGATTTTATTTTTAAAATTAATTTGAAATAGAAAATTTATAACCATTCTAAATGAAACATACCAGACGATTCTTGTATTTTGATAAATTTTACAATTTAAAAATTTTAATTTAATTTTTAAAATTTTAAAGATTATTATAATCTTCACCAGATTTTAATTTTTAAAATTTGATAAAGCAACCAAAAAAAATTATATATCATATTTTTAATATTTTTAATTTTATTTTCAAATTAAAAATATTTATCTTAATATGTAATAATAATAATAATTTAGTAATTTTTAAATTATTTTTATTCATAAATTTTATGTAAATATAAAATATATAATCAATACATGAATAATATATATATATATATATATATATATATATTTATATAATATTTTTAAGTCGAATAAAATTGTTTGACACATAAAAAACTAAAATTGATATATTTACTTATTATGGATCACTTTGTAAGGCCTCATTTAAAATTTGATGTAACTTGTAAATATATTTAAAAATTTAATTTGTAACAATTTTTTAAAATAATTTCAAACTTTTCAATAAATTAACAAACTCAAACTTACGAGTAATCACTGAACTTTAATCTTATGATAAAATAAATAGATAGTTTAAAATAATAATAATAATTATTATTATTATTTATCCAAGAGTTATCTTGGTTAGATTTAAACCCAACAAGCAACTTTAACCTATTTCATTCCAAGAAGCAGTGGAAAAATAAATATTGTTGTATCTGTTTGTGTGTATTTAAAAATAAATAAAAAAATCCCTTAATTATGAACAGAAGCGACTATGTGTGAGATTGAGTCTAAAGGATAAACCTGTATTTCCTCTATTGTTACAAACAAAAAAAAGACGGACATTGTCATGCCTATTTTTTTTTTTTCATATTTTAAACGTTTTATAAAGATTTCCCTGGCTATGAATGAGAGTGGATGCTTGTGTGATTTTTTTTTTATATTATTATTATTATTATTATTATTATTTATAAATGGATGATTATGTATAAGAGTAGGTTTGAAGATTTGTATGATTGTTTTTTTTTTTGCCATTTACGAGATTGAATGATTAATGATTATGTATGAGAATAGATTTGAAGGATGAACCTAACAATTTGTGGACATTCATACATTGATATTCTCTTTATTTCTTATTATAAAATTTTAACCAATTATAAAATTTCTTCAGTTATTTTCAAGAATAGTGGCTATATAAAAGAGTGGATTTTTATTATAATTTTAGAAAAAAGTATAGACATCAACACATAAATATTTCATCTATTTATTTTAATATATTATTTTTAATTTATTTTTTTAAAATATTAAAAATACCATATGGCAATGGCCTTTCGGGTTCTGGATAATTTCATTTATGTTGTTAAAAGTCCTTTATTTATCTATTAGTGAAAAGATAGGTACGGCTATGTTTATTGGTTTCTCTTTAAAGTTTTATTAGTTAGAAACATGGTTAAATCAAATTGAACAAGTCGATTAGATCAGTTCAACTAGTTGAACTAAAAATTACTTTTTTATTAATTAAATTGTAAAATTATTTTAATAAAATTCGATAATAAATCTATCAAATTAATAAATTAACGATCAACTAATAAAATCGATTTCATATATAAAATAATATTTTTTATATTTTATTTAATTATATATATATAATTTAAATTAAAAAAATTTAAAAATATATAATTTTTTAATTGTATAAAATTATGATATTAATATATTTTATTATTATATATATATATTAATATAAATATATTATAAATATTTTTAAAATAATATTTAATTAATGTTCAACTATAATTAAATTATTAAATTTTAAATAAATATTTTGATTAGTTTAATTACCGATCCAATTTTAAAACCTTTAATTAGAAAGAAGGATACATTATTATATATGAAAATAGGTTTTAAATAATAATTTTGACTAAAAAATATAAATATCTAATACATAAGAGCATCAATAAAAAGAATATATTAATTATATAAATTTTTAATTATTTATGAGAATGGATAAAAAAAATTTAATAGAAATATTTTATTTTTGTTTTTGAAAATTATAGATATTATAGATAAAAAGTCCGTTATTATTATTATTATTTTTCGTCAAGAATACTCGGTTATTTGTAATGCATAGTGCAGGTTATGATTTATTGATTTTATGAAGTTGTAGAAACTTTTTATGTGGGGTAAAAGTGTAACTTCAACTTTTTTGTTCAAAAATATTGTAGACTTTGCGCAGAACAGTTAATATATCATATTTTGGGCTTGTAAGCCCATAATTAGAGATCCTCTTTTAAGCGCAATGTAGTTTTTGTTGGATTTACGAACAACAATGGAGAACCCAAAAATTATGAGCGAACAGTTTATGGCCCAAAAGATGTAAAATAAGAAACCATTGAAATTTGCAATATCAACCGTCCATGTGTACCTAAGCCAATTTTAGTCGTTGATTCAGTCATTATAAGTCGCGGTTCATCCCAAACCCTAGGGTTTTCACTCTACTGCGAAATCACTAGGGACTTCCTCTCCTACTCCTTGCCGCAGATCTCTCCAGGACTACCATCTTCTCCAGGTAAGGTGCCTACTCGATACCCAATTATCCATTTTACGCTTTCTGCTAATCCATAACCCCCGATTCACTGGGAAATGGAAGAAAAATTATCATTTTTATTTTCATGTTTTATTTATTCTTTCTATGCTTTCTGGGTAATCAATGCAATGCGTTATCTCGAATGGGCGCTGCTGTTGAAGGTCTAAAGATGTTTTTTTTTTTGTTTCAATTGCGTCAACTGCGGCTAGGGTCATTTACTGTTATATGCGTCCTTTGTAATATTTTGATGATTTATCGAGTGTTCAAGTTTAGGTTTACTTACCCCCCTTTATTTTTTTTTTGTCTGATTTTTAAGCTGGGATGTAATGTGATTTTAATCAAGGTTATCAAAAAGTTGGGAATCCTTAATTTTATTTAGGCATTCTTCACTTAAGTTCTGTTATTTGTATACAGCTGTGAAGATGTACACATCAAGGAAGAAAATCCACAAGGATAAGGATGCTGAGCCTACTGAGTTTGAAGAGTCAGTTGGGCAGGTAATACTTTACCATTATCAACCGTTGCTTTTGCTGGGGCTGCTAATTACATTTTACTCCTATGTGTGAATATTTTTGTTCCAACTTTTATTGTTGCAGGCATTGTTTGATCTGGAAAATACTAATCAGGAGCTTAAAAGTGATCTGAAGGATCTATACATAAACTCAGCAACGTAAGGATGTGTGTTACATTGTTCTGTGTGAGTGTGTGCAGGTTGGTTAGTTTTATGTCTGTCTTATGACCTTTTATATTTACTGATTTTCAGGCAAATCGATGTTTCTGGGAACCGCAAGGCTGTTGTTATCCATATCCCTTACAGATTAAGGAAGGGTTTCAGGAAGATTCATGTTAGGCTTGTCAGGGAGCTTGAGAAGAAGTTTAGTGGGAAGGTACACACGGTCTAGTATGCTTTTGTCATTTATATTGAAAATAGGTTATTTCTGTACTTGATGATATTGCATATCAATATTCACGAGCATGTTTTCGTGTATAAATGCATCTGATACAACTTTCATGGTGTTTCATGCTTTTTCCTTTCTGATGTAATCATTGCCTTAGACGCCATCATCTATAACTTGACAAATCTTTTATTTATCTGTCTCTGCACTTATCTTTACCCAAGTGTTGATTGGTTTGGTGAGCTCTTGCTAACGAAGTAATAAATAAGTTGCAGACACAGTATACTAGATTACTTCATGTTTGTCAGAGTTAATTATCTTTTCAACATTACCCTTGAGAGTTGAGTGCAAAATATTATTCTCTCTTGTCCTTTTTGTAAGAAATTATCGATATTATTTTGGTCCTAAATATAAGAAATATATTATATTTTAGTCTATTAATTGCTAAATTCCTTTATGACTTTATTGTGAGATTTATGTTAATGGTATACTTATCCACATTATATATTATCAATTAAAACTTTTAATATTATGAGTATTTTAACAATTCTTAAATTTATAAAGTATTGTTTATTTTAACAATTTTTCATTGGTCTTGATGAATTAGTTATTTGTTTATGGAAAGGACAGTCGGGAGTATGTGTTTTATATGTCACTTTCGAAGTAGCTCCTGTGAAGTGGTTGCTTGTCATTTAGTATGTTTGTTGAACTAAATATTTTCAATCTTTTTTTTAGTTGCTTGATTTTTATCGAGTTTAATATATTTGTAGGATGTAATCTTGGTTGCCACCCGGAGGATATTGAGGCCACCAAAGAAAGGTTCTGCTGTTCAACGTCCCCGCAGCCGAACTCTGACTGCTGTTCATGAAGCATTGCTGGAAGATGTTGTATTACCTGCTGAGATTGTTGGGAAGCGTGTGAGGTACCGAATTGATGGATCCAAGATTATGAAGGTAGTGCTACTATGGCTAATTAACTTTGTAGTGCTAATGAATGTGAATGCAAATTTTGGGAAATGAATTCCTATGTATGAAAATGCGATTGTGGAATTTGTTGTCATTGGCTATGTAGTAGTTTATATTTATTCCTCCTTAATTTGTCCTTGTTTGCTGGTTAGGTTTTCTTGGACCCAAAAGAACGAAACAACACCGAGTACAAGTTGGAGACTTTTGCCGCAGTGTATAGGAAGCTGTCAGGCAAAGATGTTGTGTTTGAGTACCCTGTTACAGAGGCATAGTTTCACTTCTTTTGTCAGCTTTGAATTTATTCCAAGAATTGCATATGGTGTATTCTGGTTAAAATTTTGCCTGACTAATTGGCTTTCATGCTGGAATTCATTTTCTAATTTTTGAAAGTACTATGGTCTGGTTTTCATCAATGTAGGATGAGTTTTATTTTTCCTATAAATTAAGTATCTTTTACGCCCAGATTTTAAATAGAAAATTTGTTGTGGAAGTAAATCTGCTTATTACATTATTATTTGACTGACTTCATGCTTAATATTTCTAAAAACTAAGTTTAGTTAAACTGAAAGACCGACGAGCATTTACAGGATTATCAGTTCTAATCGAAGATAGACTTTGGGGCTTGAAAAATCGCTTGATTTTTGTGTACTTTAATTTTTAATTGATGCACTTGTTAATTTATGATGCACGCGGAAGAGTAATATCTTGATCAAGCGTGTTAGAAATTGAATGATAGGAAATGATTTTGTTTTCAAATTTCGTAAAATTAGGATTTACTTAGAAAAAAGATTGAGCTTTATAAGATAGTTTTGCAAGTCTTTTTAAACTGATCTTAATAATTTTTTCTAATGAAATTTATTAAGGTAAATTTTTGCTTTCAAGATAAGTGAATGTGCCGTTTCGTTCTTGATTTCCTTTTTTGTTTATATTTTGTTTTCAAATGAATTTGCGGCGAGATTATAATTGTCCAAACCGCATATTGCGCATGCTAAATTACCTTCCATGCTAAACAAATCGGATTTAATGGTAAATGTTATTGTATGCCACATATGCCACATGCGTAAGAAAACTTGGTTTTTTTTTTAACAGACGAAACAATATGAATCGTTTTTTCCCGATCTGAAATAATTTGAATATAATTTTTGTGATTGGACACCCTGAATACGATTAAGAATGAAGCCGAAGGACTGGACTTGAGATTGCGCCTCCTTACGAATGTGATTGCAATATTCCGTATAAGTCTGGAAAAGGAGGAAACCCTGATGGATGTTTTATGGTCGTGAGCCTGATGAATCATACTGCTTCTCAGTGATTGGAGAACTTGAAGCAGAATCTTCTTTCCTGCACCCATGCATCAAAACAAATTAATCCCTTTTTTGGGAACCAATTATTTCTCAACTACTTGTTTCCTAGAAATTTCCTTTTTTCTTTCCTGAAAGCTGTCCCATAAATCTGGTAGAAGAATACAGAACTACATTTATCAGCTGAAAAAAGTATTAAAATATTTCAACACTATTTAGTGAAGTAGTTTATTTTAGTAATTACTATTATTTTTTGAAATTCTACTGCAAATAATGTTCAAGTTTTTTAACTTCTAATTGAAATATTCTTTTATTTTTGGTATATTTTCATAATCTAATATTTCATTTTCATTTATTTCACAAGTTTAATACCTTTATTATTTTATAATGATATTACTAACTTTGAGATATTTTTATATTATTATAGAATATTACATTTTGAATTATTGTTTAGTATCATGTTTATTTTAATTATTATATAATTTATTTTATTTTTAAAATAAAATATTGTTTTTTACCGATAAAAAATTATAAAAAATATTTTTTAAAATTGTTATTTATATAACTTTTTTAAAAATAATTGTATTTTAAAATAAAAGTTATTTAATTAAATTTTAATATTCTTTTGTTAAACAGTATCAATTTATAATGTTTCAATACATTAATTAAATATATTTTTATTTATCATTTTATATTTTTCAGTTAGTTTAATAGTTAATTTCATTAAATACTTTCAACTTAACATACTTGCTTTTAAATTTTCAGGCTTTTCTAAGTTAACTCTTCAGCTTTCCAAGCTTTCAGCATTAATCTTCAATTAATTTTTTAACTTTCAGTTAGGTTATTTGTTAATTTTGACAAATATACTTTTTAGATGGAGCTGTTGCCATTTTACCTAACAAGTATAGGTAAAAAATGTAGAATCGAAGATACCTTATGACAAGATTACGACACCCAAATACACAGCTACGCAAAGAAAGGCAAAGGATATTAAACCCCTGCAAGTAGAGATAAGAACTGGTCAAATAAAAGAGCGCAATGTAAAAATATTGCAAGGTTAGCTTTTCTTGTCAGCTCAGCAGAAACAACCAAGTAAATTCTTTTTAAAAAACATGTCCTTACCAAATCACACCCCATCCAAGACCAGTACAAGGACAAGGACATACTTCTGCAAATTTTTCTGCATCACTGGAATGTACTCTACGGGAGATCAGATCATCGTAAATATCTGTATAGTTGTTACAGGAATTTTAGTATTTCACACAAGGTAGATATAACAACCAAATCAATTCAATTCTATATTTCCAGATACATACCATATACTGAAAACAAACTATTCATTACACCTGCATTTTGATTTTTAAAAAAACACAAATTAGTGACATGTTTTTAATAAAAGTTATCAAAGTACATCAACTTTAACCAGGGCTTAGGAATTGGTCAGGGATTCCCACCTAAAGATAAAACTAGGTTGTAGCATCAACGAGAGACCAAAGAATGTTTGACAGGAATTAGCATTGCAGTATTTACCTATGAACAAGATAATGTAACGTAGTATTCGAACCTTGGTTGTCTCTTGCAGAATCCATATTATACCAAGGAAAATGATGAATCCTGAGACCTCAACATACAAATGTATAATATGTTGAGAAACATGATGCATTATATATACTCCTAGAAAACTTAAACAGGAAAGCACATAACATACCAATACAAAGTCCTCGAAGAGTCCACTGCATGAAGAATTGAAGATCAATAATAAAGGTTCACTCATAAATAACGCAGAGATAGTATAGTGGATCAATAGCATTTCAAAAAATGCACATATATTCCACCCAGAAAATAGTTCCATACAGACACAGAGATGCAAGGTGCGGGGCATATAAGTTACTATTGAATTCTAACAATGATAAGAAAGACACTTGAAGTTATCGACATGTTTGAATCTTCATAAGAACAGAGAAGCCTGAACCGGTTTCTAAATTTCATATTGTCAATAGACACTCTAACATCAAATTCGAAGGCTTACGGGTAAAATAAATTGCAGTGTTCATCACTTACATTTTTGGCAACAAAGAGGACAATCAGTAGAGCAGCAATAAAACAACCAGCAGCTATTCTAGCAGTAAGAAGATTTGTTGAAGCAAGTATCAAGACCATGCCCCAGAAAGATGAACCAAGATCTGGATTGCCACCACAAGGATGTAATAAATAAGAGCAAATAAACATTATGAGATTAGAGTTGACAATTTTGAATGTTTTTGCATGTTCACTAGGTGCGTATGAGCTACATGTGCAATTACAAGAAATCAAAGTAAAATATAAAAGCAAGAATAGTAGACAATACATCCAGCTGGCAAGATTAACCAGTATATGCCTCCACGAGTTTGGGTTGTGCCACCTTCATCTGCATGGACCTGGATTCCTTCTACCTGCAATTAAACTAGTATGAGGACCATAGCTGAATTGAGTACAAACTTATATCAGTTAGGGGCCCTCAAGCCAGATTCATGTGATAATTAAAATACAATTGTTCCAATCCATTAAACAACCCAAAAAACTGATTACTCTGTCCTTGGTCTCACTCAACTTGAATGCATAATATGCAATTACTAACTTAGCTTCAGTATATGAGGTAAGTTTTGACTTGGGTGGGAAAGCAATGAAAAATTGTATTGACTAGGGTTGACTGTTAAAAAAAACCAATTTTTAGTGGAATATAGATGCATCCAAATAAATTAAATAAGACGGTTCTACCAATAGATCTTTCTTGGAAACTTTTAAATTTGTATCTCTCTTCTCAAAGTGTCATTAAAGTAGGGGAATTGCTCTGTTGTTCTTTACTGAAAAATGGTACTTTTCTGATCTCCTGAAGCAAAAAGAGGATTGCATAGCTATAGAAGATCCATAATTAGTTTTTAATATAACCCAACAACATTGAACAAAATGAGTCTAAAGTGCTGCAAAGCCATGGTACATTCCTTTGAATTAGCGAATAGGGAAATAAGGCAGAAAGGTTGAACCTTGTCACTTGGATACACTTGCCTTCCATTGACAAAAAAACAAAGAGGAACTTGTAACTGAAGACTTAGATGGGGAAATAAATTATATAATGACCTAAACATATTCCTGGTGCTGTTCTGCTGTTACATGAGCTGAACTGCATGAACATCAACCAGTCAACGGCTAATGTATGATCCTGAGTCTTAAAAGAAGATTACTTCTCGATAAAGCAAAGGTGTTTAGCCATGCACACAAAAAAAAAAAAAGATTTAACACCTTCCATAAATGAGAATGAAAAACAATGTAAGTGAAATAAACCTTTAATGTTAAGAGCAGATTATGCCCTTGATGTTTATGCATTTGAAGACAACCTACAATTTTTTTTAGTGATTCACTCACTGAACCAATTTCAAAATCGAGAGAGTAAAGAGTAATAAATAAAAGTCCACCAGAGATCAGAGTCAATATATGACAAATATGGTAAGATCCAGCCAAGAAAAATAACAATAGAAAAGACAGAAAAGAGAGATGTTTGTGATGGATTTGTCAAAATATATAACCAAATCTGATAAATTAGTTAAAGCTTTAAAACAAAAATTATGTACTCTTTCAAAACTCAAAGTGCAAATATTAAGCTCTTAGATAGAAGGATATAAAGGAGGAAGCAGCTTCTTACATGACCACATGTAAGTTTACAAGCGATTGCATGGCTTGCCTCGTGAAGAAATACAGTAACAAGCTTGAAGGGTCTGAGTAAAACTGTTCTCCATAGCTGCAAGGAATTACAGAAAAAGATTCATAAGGAAATCATGGGTAGCAGTTAGCACATTCTACACTTATAACAACACCAACACATCAAGGGTTTTGAAATGATTACAAAATCCGTTCAACAGATGGATGAAATTCAAGTTAACTTAAATTAACAAAAAAATAGAAAAAAAAGCACAACGAACCATTCAGATCACGCATCGCAATAGTAATGAATATTAGGAGACATTGTTCATATTCGAATTTATAATTAAGTGAAGCAATTTAGGAATGAAAGGAAAAAATAAAAGTGGTGGGAAATTTGTTTTGTTGACTTTGAAAATACCAATTTAAACTTAGCAAGGTAACACTAGCATGCACTACCCATTTACAAAAATGGCATTGCAATTTTATCTGCATAGCACAATGTCACAATGGTTCTTATGAGGAAGAATGTTTCATGGATCCAAAGGAAGAGAGAGAGAGAGAGAGAGTCATACTGCAAGTATAAGAACGGTGCAGACAGCAAGAGTGACGAGAAAGACCACCTGCTCGTGGTTGCAGCAGTTGTTGAGTTCCCAGTTTGGTCTCATCTAAATTCAACAATGAAAGTTGTGGATTCTGCAAAATTACAATGCAGTGATCAAAGATATGATTGCTCTACTTTTTACAATTTGTCCGAGCGAGATTTCAGCTGAACCAGTTTCGATTTGGATCAAAATTTGAAATGTACTTTTTACAATTTCTTTTATATTTGGATAAAACTAATTTTGAAAATATCGAGAAATAAATTTCATTAAAATACATAATTTTTATTAGAAAATATGAGAATTCATCTTATATTATAAAATAGTGTTTTTAGCGTTTTCAAAAAAATTTCATTGTCATTATGCGATATGTCTTTTTTATATTAAATATTTAATTAATGTATTTTAATTTTAAATTTTGATACTTCTATCAATAAAGATACCATGTCTTAATTTAAATATTATATGTTTTGATTTGTTTCTGTTTAATATAATAAAATCTTTATTATTAATAGTAAAAATTGAATATTTATACAATATACCAAAAAACTTTAGGTTCTCTTGTAATATTGAATAACTTAATATAGTTATATCAGAATTAAAAATATTTTTTTTTATCAAATTTAATTAATAGATCCTATAATTAAATGTGTAGATCTTTATTTAGTAAAATTTATTTATTTTTATCTAAAATAATGATATCATAAAATTATTTACATAAATGAAATGAAATTGATAATATTATCAAAATTACTAATATTTTATTTTTTTCGTAGGAAATACAAAAAATATGAGATATGAAAATGTTTTTTATATAGAAATATGAAAAAAAAATTATACTTTTAAAGGATCTATCTAAAATTTATTTTTTAAAATAGGTGTAAAAATGAGAAGGAAAATATTTTTATTTTAAAAATTTAAAATTATTATATATTGTAAAAAATACTATATTAGTAAAATATATAAAAATAGAATATTTTAAAAATAAATTTTATTTTTTAAATTTATATAAAATAAAATTTAGACTAATAAAATAATTTTATTTTTTTTCATTTTTCTAAAAAAAATGGTTTTTTTTTTTATTTCAATATATTCAAATAACTCAATATTTTTTTACTCCGTTTCTTATTTCTCAGTTTTCTGTTTTTTTTTTTTTTCTATTTTCTAGATAATCCAAATAAAGTATAAGTTGAATCGATTGTGATAAAAATAAATAGTCATGTTGTCGTTCCAGATCTGCTAACTGCTTATTTAACTTATCTCGCAATCCAAAGTATTAACTCTTCTGCATGTTAAAGCAAATCTGATAAACTAGTTTTGATATTAAGGGTTAATTTATTGGGAATGTTACCATATCTCTCACACGCGCCAAGTAATGAATTAAATGCATGATTGAAGCATTTTTTTTAAACTTTTTTGGTCAAATTTTATAGTTATTGGTATCATTGTAGTACTTCTCCCTACTATTTAATTAATTTTTCCTTTGCATCATACTAAATTAGCTGGTCGTCAAATTGTATCAAGAACAGTGGTTCATGTATCTTTGACAACCCCACCCTTGTTTTTCACTCTTTTTCCTTTTCTTTTTCTAGTTTAGCTAAAAGATACTTTCTAATGGAGTATTTTCAGCATTAACCTAATAGTGTAACCGAGATCTTGTGCTGTGTTTTCAGTATTAACTTAACCTCATTGGTAAATCCTCTAATTTTCGTTATTGATCTAACGAGTAAAGACAACTTTAGAGCAATTTCTTCACCATTTGTTATCAAGCCCTGCAGAAAGCATGCATAAGTTAACCACTATGCAAATTGCAATATCGCCTGAGGATGGGGAACGTGTCGATCAACAGCCAACCCCTCATCACATTCACGCCGAACAATTTGAGAAAAAAAAATGAAAAATATTACGAAATTATAAAAATAAACTTTTTTCCTTTACTAGGAGAGTATAAAATTTTTCCTATCTATTTATTTTAATTTTAAAAATATTAATTAATTTTTTACATATATTTTATATTTATCAGCCGTATAAATTAATAAAAATAAAAATAAAAATTATATATAAAAAATTAAAAATAAATTTTTTAAAAAATTAACAATATTTATACATATTTTATTTTTAAACATAAAAATATATATTATTATTTTTATAATATAAATAACCTAAAATTTAAATTCAAATATAAAATTATTCTAATCTTTATCATTCTCCCTTATACCATATTAATTTCTAATAAAAGAATTTGAATTTTTGTTATTAAATGTCACACGACCGAACAAAAAAGTTGGGTTCTTGTTGTTTGTAGGAGGGTGCGCCAGCTTCGAGGCTCTTGTCCACGCAGTAGCATTAATTTATCAGAAAACAAAAAAAACGGCTTAAGCCCGAAGCAAAGCTCATGGATAGCATTCCGTGCTCAACGGGAAAAGGATACACTGTCGTTTGTATGAAATTCTAAGCTCCCAATGTAGTGCAGCTGTAATAATTAAGCACATAATTTTTTTTTTCTTCTTGTAGTGGTCTTGATCAGTCAACACTTTTTCCTTTTTGTGATGAGAAAGTGTATTTAATTTTATCCTTCTTCATACTTTTCATCTTTCATCATTTTATTTTATTTTTTAATTATATTTTGAAATTTTAAAACATTATTTATTATTAATTTACGTTATAATTTTCATTTTACATAAAAATATTTTTATAAGAGAAGTTAATTAATAAAAAATAGATGATATAATAAAAATTATATAATACATTTAATATAAATAATGATATTGATTATTTTTTAATTTATAAAATTTACAATGAAGTGAGATGATAGAATATGTTATCATATTTTTATGATACTTTTTAAATTAAAAATTAAGGTTAAAACTAAAAATAAAAAATTTAAATTAGATTTAGTTTTTAAATATTTAAAATAAAAATATCTCAAACACAATCTTAATTTTAAAAATATGAAAAAGTTAAGAAATGATAACTTTTTTTAAAAACATTTATCTTCCTAACTAGAAAACTATGTTAACTACAAATAAAAAAAAATTCAAATAAGGATAATAATGTAAAAAGTTGTTAGTACTCTTCTCTCCCGTATCTACTTATTTAACCTTTTTTTTTTTCTTTCCTTTCTTGGTTTATATCCACAATTGATTTTTTTACACATCTTCATCCTAAATGATAAATTATATTTTATTAATAAGGATTTAATTAAGTAATAGTTATAGAATCAACTTGTGTTAACTTTGAAGTGTTTAACAATATAATTTTTTTAAAAAAATGTTTAATTCTTACTACTAATATAAACTGATTAAAATTAATGAGATGTCCTTTAAAATGAGACGGTACCTAATATGTGATGGATTAACGCATTATTCTAGACAAATTATATGATTTTTACCAAATGATATAACATCTGTTGACGATATAAGAAAGTATATCAACAACTGTTGATGATGTACATGTACTGTAAATGATATCATTATGACCAAACTAAGATGATACATTATCGTAACGTGTTCATCAAACAAAGCCGACGAAAAGGACCATAATTATACGCATTACCATTTTTGCCCTCATGAGAAACCAAAATGACATAATATCCTCTGGTGATCTGATCTGTGTGCCGAAGCCGCCATTGACGAATCAGCGAAGCTAAACTGAGAATTAGTGGTGCTGTGTCGACAGCGAAACGCATAGCATCAGCATCACCAGCATCTGCATATTCGTTTTCTGAGGAAGCAAAAAGAGATGACGTGTTCTTCGGAGACGATCAACATCGCTGCGAGTACACAGAAACTTGATGTTGATAATCGAATTGCTCTCCGCTTCTACTACAGGATCTCCGATAATATCCTCAAACAGGTCTTTCTCCTTTTGTACTTGTGAACACGAGCTAATTTTGACATTTTCGGGTTTTCTTTTTTTTTGTAAACATTTCGTTTACATTTTAAGCAAATTGATGTACAGGAAAAGGATGAGGCAAAGATAGGTTGACTAGGATGTTGCAAATTTTCACCTGTTATTATCTTATTTTGAATAGCCGTATATGAATATGATGTATAATCCAATCAACTGTTACGTTAGGATTTGTTAGAATGTTTTAGGTTACATTCATCAAACTTCAGCTCAGTTGGAGAAATTGGAAACATTAGTATCTTGTCCTTTTTTATTTGAGAATAAAAGATTCAGATTGTATGTTGGGAACTTCAATGTGAGAGATATGACATATGGCATGCGTGGGTTTCACTGTCTAACTTTCATGCTATTTTGTTTGGATTTTCCTTACAGTCATGTCATGTTATATTTTGCAGTATTGTGCAAGTAATAATTCAGTCTTTGAATCTTCATTCTACTGCTAGCTGCTTGACTGACATTTTATATTTTATTATCTGCTGCTGAATTTGTTGTCTTGCTTCAATATCTTTTTATATCTGGAAACATTAATGTGATAATGTTGCCTTCTTAAGTTAAAATTTTTGATACCTGCTGTGCATGACCTCTCAGCTCCAGATATTGGTTTCAATCTTGCAGGCTGAGATCTTTCGTGCAGAGAAAAATATTGTTGATCTATATATCATGCTCCTAAGATTTTCTAGGTAATACAAGATGGCCTGTATCATTTTCTGACTCATAATAGGATGTACTATCTTCAGTTGAATGGTTTAAAGTAGATGGGCTATATTCTATTTTATTTCGTATCTTTGTCACCAAACTGAATTGGGGGTCTTTCCTTTTGCTTGGTGTTAGTTTGGTCTCTGAGACAATACCATGCCACCGAGATTATGGAACATCTCCAAAAAGCAAGAAAGAAGCTTTGAGAAAGGTCAGCTTTCATCTTTTCTTCAAATGATAACATGTTGTTACGCATTCTTGGATGTAATCTGATTTTATTGTTCTTGCTATAGAAATTGTTAAATTCTGTGATTGAGCTGGAGAAGTTGAAACCACTAGTACAGGAGAAGATCAATGAGTTTAACAGCAGGCAAGCATCCCAACACAATGGGCGGAATAAATGTCATTCAAATAATTTGATGGATTTTTCTCCAGTGAAAAAGCAAACTTTCGCTAGTTATGATCAAGTGAAGGTAAATTTACCAGGGAGTTTGCATTGAAGGTTGTAGCTCATCAATGATAAATAATCATTCCTAACAATTACATCTGTTCGTATGGTTGAATGCTTTTTAGCTATTTCTATGCTCCCCATTTCCACTTGAAAAGAAGTTTTGTATCCATATGCTTTTATGTATGTGACCAGGCAATCAGACCAACCACTGGAGAGTTCGTCTACCAAGGATCAAGAGGCCAACAGTTTTCTTGTGTAAGGCCTGTGGAAGAGAATATGAGGAGACTGTAAGTATTGAACATTTGAACTTTTCCTTCATGTATGATTGGCCTCCTTACGGTGATCAGTACTGCATAAATTGTTGTACTTGCTTTCTCGCTAGCATGAAGTTATGTGAAGGTTTTTTTAATATGAAACTTCAGCATCTGAAAGTAGATAGTGCTAGATGGAATTTTCTGTTTGGTAACCTTGTGATTATGATTGCTTTCTGTAGATCTCTTACTCTCCCACTTCCAAGGGAAGAAACTCTCTCCAGACATTCTATTCTAGGTCCCAATGGGCTTAAAGGGCAGTGGCGACCACCTGCAAGTGATAAAGGGGTATGTTAGTATTTAGCTGTCAGTCAATTTTGTTCAAAGATCTTCCTGAATGTTCTCTCTGGATGTAGGTCAGGTATCCAACCATCATAGATCTGTCTCCAAACGAAATTCCAAGGTTATGGCCTATGTTAAGTTTCTGTAGTTCTTTTCTCTGCTGTTAGCCTTCCAGTTATTTTAAGAAGTGATGTTGCTCATCTCATCCCTGCCTTTCTAAATAATGTTTCTTTATTTAAAGAATATATTTCAAAAAAGGGGTTTATTTGGTTTACAGTTATTATTTTAAAATTTGAGGCTTGTCTGGTTGTCATCTTTGATGCACCTTGAGCTGGTTTATCTTTTACTTTTATATATATTAACTACATCCATCCTGCTGTACACTATCTGAATAAACAGCCTTCAACAACCCCTGGAAGATGGATCTCTGAATAAAAAAGATAATAGCATTTCAGAACAACATAATTCACATTTAGAATCAACTCTTACCCAGAGTGAGGACTGCCAGGCCCAGCAAGCTGATGAAGCTCCTTCTCTTATCTCTTTTGAAGCAACAGAAATTCCTGCTCAAATAGAAGTTATCAGACAGCCTTCTCCTCCACCTGTACTTGCTGAAGTACAAGATTTGGTTCCTGCAGTGTCACCTTATGTTAATGAGGAAGGATGCAAGGCTGAGACTCCTACATCTGATAGTTTTGTCCGTGCTGAAACTCCTCTGCAACTGCACATTGTGAGAGTTATTTTAATACTCTGTGATGCTTTCTTCTTTTAGGTTAATTTCTGTGTGTGGGTGGGTGGGTTGGGGGGTAGCTCAGTTCAATTTGAACATTTAGTTTTTTAGTGTATATACTTTACCAATTCCAAAGTCTAAACTGTTGACAAAAGTATGGAAGTATTCCATCTTTTCCTGATAATTGTTTCTATTTGCAGTCAACTTCTATGATGGAGAGTTTTATGAAGCTTGCCAAGTCAAATACTGACAAAAATTTAGAGACTTGTGGGATTCTTGCTGGTTTACTTGTAAGTGATGTTCACATTCTTCTTGGGGCCTTAAACCAATAAGCAAGGATAGATCTAAGATGAGCTTGGGACCCCAAGATTAATTTATGCATCAACTATAAATTTTTCTTCTTATATTTAAAAATGTGCATTTTCTATTTATAGAAACAAAATTATCCCATTGCTGGCTCTGCAATCAAAACGAAACTTAAACACAGTATAGTTATTTTCTGGACTGTCTTTTAGTCATGTGTGTGTTTCTGTACAACTAGCTATACGCAAGTTATTTTTATATACTAGGTTGTAAAATTTTCACCCATGTGGTTGGTTTTATCCTTGGATCTATCTCTCCTAGCTTATACTTCATTTGTGAGAAGTTGATTGTTATTTTGCCAATGCAACTGATCTGCAGAAAAACAGAAAATTTTATATTACCGCACTAATAATCCCGAAGCAGGAGTCAACATCAAGTTCTGTAAGAACTATTCATCATAAGTCTTTTGAATAATATCTTTTATGATTATTTATTCTAAAAATGTTACATTTTTTGTACATCTTGAGCAGTGTCAAGCTACAAATGAAGAGGAAATATTTGAAGTACAGGATAAACAATCTCTTTTCCCCCTTGGATGGATCCATGTGAGTTTTTAGTTTTCAGTTTTCTGCATGTGAGCACTGGCTATAATTATTCTTGACCCTTTGATACTATTTGTTTTGATAAATTATCTATTATGCCATATTAATCTATACATCATTCTTTATTTGTCTTGTCTCACTCAAGCCTTCCCTACATTTTTAAGATTTCAAACAAAGTTCGCAGTTAAGAGGCACTAGCACTAATAACCCCTAATAATACTGGATTTATGGCACCCTCTTCCTTTTCTTTACTTTCTTATTTCATCATTTCTTTACCTAACTTCTGTTCTACAATAGTATCTATTAGGGTTTGCTCTTTACTCCTCTGCCGATGTCATTAGTTATAATTCTGTTGCTCTTTACAAAATAGTTGGCTATAATAGAGGTATGCTGATGGAGAATGTTTCAAGATCAGTATATAAGCTTTTATTCTTCCCACGTGAAAAGAAAGCAGTGTTTTCTAACTTTTGCAGCATTTGTATTTGGAGGAAACATATTGGGATTTTGATTTTATTTCTTTATATTTCTCAACTGTCAAAGAAAGATATAATTTTGGGTATACACACACATATGTGTGTATATATATATATATATATTGTTGTGTTACTCTCTAGTTTCATTGACACTCTTGGTCACTCTTTTCAACGCTTTATTTTTTATCAGGCAAAATCCCTTGTGGGCTCTACTCTTTAACCATGGGCCAAATAGTTTTGAAAAGAGTGGCGATAACATTCCTCAGTTTTATTTGTATTGTATCCAAATTTGTTATTTTTACTTTGCTTGTCCTCCCATGTTTCAACACTGACATATATAATAACTCTACATTGCCAGACACATCCTACACAATCTTGTTTCATGTCATCTATTGATCTACACACCCATTACTCATATCAGGTGAGTTCAAGAGAGGCTTCTTAAATTTTAGTTGAGATTATTATTCATGGGTGTTGTTTGCCTTAGTCTTTGAGATATATCTGTTCTATTTGCAATGGGGAAATTGTTGGAGAAAAGTGAATATCTGCTAATTGATATGTTTTATATGTTTCTCGTAGATTAAGCTTCTTGCACAATTTTTTGAATGGAAGACTTGCGCCTAGTTACCCTAGATTCAGTTTTCAATCTTTATTTATCAAACATATAGCTGAGAATATAATTTCATATATGACGTATAAGTTATAACATATCTGAAAAATCTGTTTCTAGTGTAGCCTGCTTTCTGATCAATCTCTCAAAAATTTGGTGATTTTGCTAGAATTTTTTCTTCTATTATTTCTGTTAAAGATGCGACTATTTATAGTACCCTACTGGCCTGTTCCACACACACAGACTCTTGTTATGTCTTCATTTACTAATCATAATCAAGTCAAGTATATTTTATTGTTCTGGTATTTTCTTTATGTTAATGCATGCCTATAGATTATGCTGCCAGAAGCTGTTGCAATAGTTATGGCGCCAACCGACAGTTCAAGGTAACATCTCGTCTCAAAATGTGTCTTGACTGGGAAATTAGCAAAGAAGGCATATCCATAACAGAATTGTGTTTGAGAATTATTAGTTTTGATTTGTTTGAAAAAAGTTGTGAAAAGAACTATTCAACCTTATTTGGTAACTAAAAAAAATAGCTAATAATCTTTGATTATTTTTTATATAAAGGAAAAAACATTTTTAAGATAAGAAACATTTTGCATTTATGCTTGATTTAACTTCTTTTTTTTTTGGAGACAAATAATCACTTATTTTTCAAAAATTCTCTCTCAAAGCTGGTAAAATAAACAATTGTTTTCTCAAATTAAGCTGAACCAAACATGCATTGAAACTTATGATTAAAACTTATCCGACTATTTTCTAATTAACTAAACTTTTATTTTTCCATTTTGTCCTCAATAATTGATTCTTTTAGATACAAAACTAACTATTACAAATAATTATATATCTATTTTGTAATTTTATTATTAGAAATGATTTTTCTATATAATTCAAACAAGATAACTTATTTTTAAATTATTTTTTATCTAATACAAAATTTATTTTTTATAATCAATTATTAAAATAATTTAATATCTTTAGTTAATCCAGATACAAACTTGATCAGATTAATTTTGATATAACTATCAAGCACGAGACTGCTGTAGACAGTAAAAGGCTATTTGTACAAGGAACTGGGTCTTTTGTTCATAATATTCGCATGACTTGGCTTCAAATCTTAGGATTCCTCATTTGTAGGTGGTCTGTAACTTCATGGGATATGTTTTTAATCTCATAAATTTTTTTCAATAAAATCCTTGTTAAAAAATAAGTCTTTTAAAATATTAACTTACAAAAATACATAAAATAAAAAGATAAACATAAAACATTATTATAATGGCTTCCCTCTTGGTTGTGCCTCTCCTACGTCAGCTTGTTAACTATTCTTGCACCATTGTAAGGAAATTAGCTGGAATATTTTAAGATTTACGTATAAAGAAGGCACTGAATTCGGGCTCTGAATGATTGTCTATTTTGAAATGACTGGTATCTATTTTCATGTACAGATCTCATGGCATTTTTCGGTTGACAACCCCTGGTGGCATGTCGGTGATTAGACAATGCCAGCAACGTGGCTTTCATCCACATAATCAGCCACCAGATGGTGGTCCAATTTATGATACATGTACAGATGTTTACATGAACCCAAATTTAAAATTTGATGTCATTGATCTTCGATGATAAGAGCTTGTTTCTTGATGAGTAAACTACACATCTAGTGATCGAATTGATCATATTATCTTACGTTCTCAGATTTATAGGTTTTACCATTAAACCAGCCATGCATAATGCATGTCATGTCTGTTTGTACAAAGATTGTAACTATTCACCAATGGCCCGCTTGCATGGCTATTATTCTGTTCTGTATTGCATTCAGGAGATTAGGTCAAATCCCAAACTTTCGTCCAATATTATATTGGCATCAATGTAAAAATAGCTAATAGCTCCAATCCATGGGGCTGAGTCAACATAGAGCTCCAGCTTTAAGGGTTGCGTTTTGCGTGCCTTTGTGTATTAGATTATACACTCCGGACAGATTGTGAATGAGTCTTTTTAGGAGTAATTTTTCTTTGTGATTCTCTGCACCATTAATGACTAGTTTTAAACTCATAATATTGATTAGTTTTAAACAATAGTTTAGTTCAAAACTTCATCTCTAAAGTCCCAAAGTCAATACTAGGTGTTTAAAATTAACTATTTATAGCACTGAAAGTAGCATAAAGAAAAAAAGCCTAGAGACAGAACTGTCCAATACTGTTGAAGAGATGTTTGTATTAAAAAGAACTAAATTGTAATACACGCTCATTTTTCAATACAGGAATGAATTTTATCCTAATCTTTGTCTCTTTCTTAGACTTCCAATTTGTTGCGGGTACTTAATTTTGTTCAATGGACAAACTTTTTTAGATTTGGTTACTCTAAAGTAAAATAAAGTAAATGTACATTAATTCTCAATCTAAGTTTTTTTTATATATACAGCGTTCTTAATCTAAATTAAATTTATAAAATACTTTAATTTAAATTAGGGGTTGATATATCTTTGGAGGATCTCATGGAATTTTCATCTTTTGTCGAGTATTTAGACGGTATTGTTCATCCATTACAATGACATACGTGAAAAAGGAAGCAATTAGAATGGAGGACAGATGGTGACTGACCTGTTGGGGCTACAGAAATTTAAAAAGAAAAAAGAAATTACACTCGCGCTGAATCAATATTTATGTATAATATTTTTAGTTTTTTTAAATATAATTTAATTTAATTTAATTTTAATTTTTAAAAGTTTTATATAAGTTTCAATTTTCATATTTTTTTTAAGGTAAGTTTCTGTCTTTCCTTACTAATAACATATTATATATTTAAATATATCACATCGTATATTATATTAAAATATTCGTTCAATTAGATGTAGGCTACATATTATTGAGTGATGAGAAGTTTATATAAAAAAATTGTAGTTTATGAAAACTAAAGTAAAAAAAATTAAAAGATTAAAATCAAATCTAATTTTATGTATAGAAACTAAATTTATTTGAGTCAAAACTAGTAATTTGTGTTTAGAAATTAATATTCTATATTTGGATGCATATAATCCATATTTGACGTAACTGATATGAATTGAACCAACGTTATATTTAATAAATTAAAATTGATAAAATAAATGAGTTTGATTAAATTCATTAAAATATGGAATTTTATTTTTTTAATATATTTAGCAAAAGTAATGGATAAATCAGTTAAAGTAAAAAAATTGATAAAATTAGTTATTAAATTAAATAAAAAACTTGTTGATTAAAATGAAAAAATATTTAATAAAATTAGCTGTTAGATTAGGTGATAAAAAAAAATAAAGATATAATTATTATACTAAAGTTTAAGTATTATAATTTTTTTTAATTATAAATTATAATATTTTATTATTTAACTAAATTATTATATTAAAAATAAGGATAATATTTTTTACTTTATTTTTATTTGTATATATTTCTATTAAAAAGATTACATAAATAAATTTATAATTATTTTAATGATTATAAATTATAAAAAGGAGAATTTGATAAATTTATTTATTTATTTTATTACTTATGATGTATTTTTAATAAATTGTTTTTAAATAATTTATTTTAAAAAAATATTTAGTTTTTATAAATAAATTTTAATATAATATTTCTATAAAAAGAGTATTTATTTTATTTTTAAAATTTTTATCAATAAAATTCAAATATTTTATTATAAATAATTTAAATAAAATATTTAGTAACTAAATTAAACACAGTAACATTAACCAATAATATAAAAATAATATTTTATAATAAATGAAAGATCGTAAAATATATCAAAAATAAAAATAAAATCATTTTTAACTAGTAGCTGAAATTTTGAACTTTACTAAAAATAATGTTAAAAAAATTAATTATTTTATGTAATTATTAAAATAAATATTTTATTAAACAAATTTAAAATTATCTAAAAAAATTATTTAATTATTTTATTTTTCATCTAACTGGAATATTTGGTTATGCTCATTGTTAATCAAGATTTGACTTTTAAATTTTGGACATGAATTAATGCCAACAAAGTCTGTAGTAGCTGTCCCAATTTATTTAAATATTAAATGTGAGTTGAAGTTGCATTTGAATCTTTATTTTGTGATGTTAGAAGATACATTTTTTTCCAACCGAATAGAGTTTATAGGTTGCATTTGTTAGAAAAAAAAAGTAGTAATAATAAAATTGTTTTAGGGTATTTGTTGCCAAAATTAATACAAAGGGGTGCTGGATGTTTATTTAATAAATTTTAGGAAGTGTTAATATAATTTATTTTTATATAATAGGTTCTTTAATAATTATGTAATATGTGAATTTTTCCAATTTATTATATTTATTTCTCCAATATTTAATTGGATTACTTACTTATATAAACTGAATTGTAATGATGGTAATCCAAAATTAATGGTAAGCATTTTCAAAAGTATTAACCTTTAAGTATAATAATTTTCTTTAACTTCGTTTCGTTGATTTCGTGTTTCTACAAAGTAAAAGTTTAAATTTATAATTTTTTTTTTCTAATTTTAAGATTTAAAAAGGTAATTCTTTGGTTCTTTTCTTAACTGCGAATAGTTGAGATAGAAAGATTTATCCGTTTTTCATCTTGATGACAATGAAAATAATGATTCTTTAATTGATTTTTAAGGATTTAAATTTATAAATTTTTGTTCTTCCTTTATATATTTCATCCGTTCTCCCCTTGTTAATCAATTAAGGTTTGAATTAATGAATTTTTGTGATAATTTTGCTTCTATAAAATGAAATATGATGATGACAATACAAAATTAATAGTAAGTATTTTCTAAACTTTTGGCTTTTAAGTATAATATTTTTCTTAAGTTTATTTTTCGATTTAGTGATTCTACGAAGTTAAGTTTATATTTATAAATTTTCTTCTAATTTTCTTAATTGGAAAGAAGATTCTTTGGTCACCTTCTTAATTGCTAAGGGTTGTGATAGAGAAGGCTTAACAGTTTTTTATCTTGGTAAAAATTAAAAAGAAAATTCTTTGATTCTCTTCATTATCATTGAGAGTTTAAATTTATAAATTTATATTCTTCTCTTTTATTTTATTCGTTCTTTCTTTATCAATTCTTAATCACTGAGGGTGTAATTAACTTCACAATTCTTTATGATTATTTATTTCTACGAACTAATATATGATGATGACAATACATAATTAATTTTAAACAATATTTTTCTCATTTGCTTTGATTTTAATATATTGCATTTCAAGACATATAGTCTTTATAACTTAGTTTCTATCAGTTATTCAAAAACTGCCATTTACAATTTAGTTTTCGTAGTTTAAAAAGTGTTTTTTTTTTAATTATCGAATCCACTTTAGGTGTCGTAGTTTTTAATTATTTTATTTAAATACTTTCCTGTTTCAATTTTTAATAATCATTTTATCATTTCTGAAATCATTGGCCGTGTTTACTGATATGATCCTTTTACTATTTCTAAAATTTTAAATTGTAGTAATTTCAGTCAATTTCAAATCATGGGGCATGATTTTGATAAGGGCCATGGATTTCACAAATTTATAACTTCTGTTAAGCTCTTTTCTTCGATATAGTTTTTTTTTTGTTTCTATGCTGTTAAATATTATTGAATTAATGATTAAAAGGATATAATTTACTTTCTCTTTCTTTCTGAGGATACAACTAAAAAATACGGGCATTCATTTCGATGGTAACTGGTGCTTATGCTGGAGAGTGTTTCTTGACAAAATATTTGCAATGTGCGGACATGTTTCTTTACAAAATATTTGCAATCCACATGGCTACAGTAAATAAAATAATAAATACTTGATAAATTATATTTACCCCTTCAGATGTTTCACAAAATTTTACTTGTACTTTTTCACTTTTTATATTATTTTAATCTTTCTTATTTATATAATTATATAAAATATTAGAGATAATTTATATAATTCAAAAACTTATAATATTATATTATATAAAATTAAAAAAAATATATCAAATGTAAAATTTTATTAAATCTCATATAAATGTAATTTATACTAAATATTTTTTTTATTGGTAACGAATTATAATCGGTTGTCAATGTTTAATACATCACTCTTTCACGATCACCCAATAAATACGACAAGGAGTTACCCTTCACTAAAATTAACAAATGAGCATTTACTACATTTTTTAAGAGACAATGTCAAGTCTTAAACGCTCAGAAATTGTCGAAAGAGAAAAAAGAATTCAGGACATTATGTTGGAGTGTTTGACAATCCATGGTTCATATATTTAAAAAAGTCATGCTCTTGAGTCTTGGCATAAATAAATAGCATAATAAAATGTGGATAATGATGTTTGATAATTGCAATAACTTCTAATGACGGAAGCAATATAATTAGTCACTTCCATGGAAGTAGGTGAGGCTGCTCTCAAATTAAGAACTAGCGTGAAATGTGTCAACTTGGGTAACTTGAAAAGACTAGCCTGTACTAATAAAATTTGTCTACAAGTTTGAAATGCAACATATTATAAATATATTCAAAATTGGTTATTTTGGTGCATCCATTGGGACGTTTGTGATGGAGAAATTTGATCATAACTAGTAAACAGCGGTAGTTCGATTGGTTGCTGATGTACTTTAGATAATGAAATGAAATTTGGTTCAATGGTATTGTCAACAATATAATGAAAAAGATGATTATATTAAACCTGTTGGGGTTGTGCGGTGACTATGGATTGAGTCTATTGACATCCAAATTAATGAAGAAAATAGAGAAAGTTGAAGTTATATGATGCCTTGAAGAATAGCAAAGTCTTTGAATCTCATTGTCATTGATTAATTTTCTTCGATTTTTTTTTTTGGTAACATGATTTTCATTGATTTATGAATAAACTATGCATAAATTAAAAAAAAAAAAGTATCTTCAACTTCACCTGCAAGAATGAGTTTGGAGATTTTTATTTTTCCACCATTTGGAAGAAATTGGCATCAAATTGTGGGAACATCCTCCCTCAAGAGTTGCTTTCCTCCACTGAAAACCTATTTCTACACATGAAAGAAGCATCTTTAAGGGCACCACCACCTATATAATTGGATCACTCTATGCAAGTGATTTATTTGCTATAGTCATGACATATTTCTTTCTCTTTGGGTCCACTATAACAATCACAACAAATACTGTACATGATTTATCAATAAAATGAAGATTGGTCTCACTCAAAGTGCATGGCATTTCTTGGGCAGGTTATGATTTTGGTTACATCTTTTCCTGCACCAAACAATGTTTTCTGGTAATTCCAATTTGATCTGGGTTGATAGATGCTTTGTGGGGTCCTTCAAACAGTAGGGAAGTGGGTTCCCATGCTGTGGCAAGTATTGAGCATTGGAAATAAGGACTATTTTGTCATCAAGATTCAAGGCTCTGCTGGGTTTACTCATTCTTCCATGTTGAGAGATTACCCACATGGCAAGTTGTCAAAAATGGGTTATCTGTCTTGGTGAAAAGAAGGAACAGTACTTATCTGTGGGGTCCATACTCAAATGTGACCATTGCCTCCCATACTAGACTTTCTCATCAAATCATCAATCCAATAGTTTCATATCCTCTTCTCAACTTTTTTATTTTTCTTACTACCTAATACTTTACCCTCAATTAGCCCTTACATAAGAATTAAGAAGAGCTTTAATATTTCCTACTATGACAAGTCACAATAGACCGGTGTCATCATAGTAATATTCAGAGTAAAGAATTATGAAGTTAGTATCATCCATTAATTTGACCAAGTTTATGGCAGATACAAAGTACAATAGGTTTCAATTTAGACTATGGTTTTAGAGATTTGGTCCTAGCTAGACACGATTTTGAATTAGCCCCCATCCAACAGCGTTGGTTTTATAGGAGAGTTGGTTCTTGCTAACTTCATCAACTCGTTGAAGTTTCATAAACAGAAATAAAAATATTTAATGAAGATAGAGTAGTGGTCTAATTGTAGAGAAATTTTTAAGTGGAACATGTTGATATAGGATTACGAGTCTTTTCATTAAATTTTGATAATTCAATTTTTAATAATTAATAATTAATTGAAAAGGAAATATTTAAAGAAAATATGTAAATCATATCCTCCAAAAGATAGTTATTTTTAATTATTATAAATTGATTAAGAAAATTAAATTATCAAATTTTAATTAAATGATTCATATGATGTTATGTGGTCAACCTGATTTATTTATTTATTTTTTTAGATTGTAACCTTTTTGCACCGCTAACCCAGGCCTCCTTCAGTATGTTCCATTTGATAAGCATGTTGAATATTCTTTCATTTCATCAAGCTTCGGTTTATAATAAGGCAATTATTGAAGATCCAACTTTCAAAGATATTGAAGTAACGAAACTTTTTTTTTATTAAAAAAGAAACAAAATTCTCTGTCTATAGAAACTCTAATTATTTGACTATGCTTCAATAAATCATGCAGATATTTGTTTCTTTTTTTATGGTAACATAATGGTATACTTATTATTGTATCTAATGGTGACGAGTTAGGACTAAGAACTGTTATTTGCTTGTGAATGTTACCGACGGTACCACAAACTCGATTATGAAGGTTCCTATTTTTTGTAGAAAAAAATTATGAAAACATATTTAGTATAATTCTACTCAAAAAGATTGTTTGGTCCATCCACGGCTACATGATTATTCGATTGAGTGTTAATTGTGTTATAGATGCCCTTAAAGAATCTCCCTAAGATTATAAGGAGCATTGCACATCTGGAGCTAACCTAAGATATAAATATTCATTTGACAGCGCCTTCACCATCTATATATTTTTTAATTATATAATAAGTAGTTATTGTTTATAGTATATGTTAGAGATGAGACAAGTTCCTCACCTTAAAAATATATAAATAAATATAACGGTGGAAAAGAATGAAGGGGTTCATCAATGGTTAAGATGAGAACATTCAAAGTCTAATAGCTTATAGAACAAGTCTTGCTGGCTGGCTGGCTGGCTGGCTGTTTTAAAGACCAAGACTACAAACATTATTCCTTCAATTCAGCAGATTCAGATCGTGGTTGCAGAAACGTACATTTAATCATGCAACATTTTTAGTTACTGACTTTGCAGTTCACATCCCTTTGTGCAATTTCCAAATTGTCACAAAGAAACATTTTCTCTTTTTTTAAATCATATTCTCTGTCTTCCTCTTTTGTTTCTATTCATCACCAATAATAGACAAAAAAAAATTCCTTGTGCCTCCTTTTTCAGAGAAGACCTTTAAATCCCCTTTGATCTTCCAATTCTCACAGAATCTCTCTAGCCCTTGACAATAAAATGGTAACACACACTCTTCTTTTTGACTTGTGAATCAAAAAGCAACTCTATATTTTCAACCCACAAATCTCTCTTCTCATGTTTTGCTTTTTAAGTTTGAATTTTTTTCCTTGCTCTATTCTCCTTACTTACATCATAAGACCTTAAAATCCACCTTGGTTTTTGTTTTTGTTCCCCTTTTCAATTTTCCTAACTTTGGAGGGAACTGTGTGGTTATGTGTTCAGAAACAGTTCCCCCTCGTTTCTCTTTCTCTAATGATCTCTCTGAGCTACAGGTTTTACCAATGAAACAAGATGTTCCTCGCAAAGACACATTGCTTATGGAGTCAAATCATGAGTTTGAATTCAGCACAAGCACAAGCCTTGAGTTTGAATCATCTTCGGCAGATGAGCTTTTCTCTAATGGGGTGATACTTCCAATTCAGATACAACAAAAGAGAAACACAACTAGGAAACACACACGTTATGGAGAACCTTCTTATACAAGACTTCCTCCACTTCCATGTCCTCCAAGTGTTGGCAAAATGAAGAAAGAGAGCATTAGAGAAGTTCTAGAAGTGAATGCTGCTTATGAGCAAAAAACTCAGTCTAGCTCTTTTTGGGGGTTCAGTAGAAGCAAAAGTCTCAATTGTGATACAAAGAAAAACTTGATGTGCTCTTCACCTCCTTTGCCAAGGAGCAACTCAACTGGTTCAGTACCAAATCCAAAGAGAATGAGCTCAAATAGGCAACCATCAGCAGCTAAGTCATTATCATCTTCATATTCTACCTTGAATTTGTATCCTGTGCAAAAATCTCTTTCAGGTAAGTGTTATGGAGGATCTTATGCTAATGGTCTTAGAATAAGTCCTGTTTTACATGTACCAACTCCTTGCATTTTTAAAGGAAGTGCTAGTCTCTTTGGGTTGGGTTCATTTTTACGTGTTGGGAAGGTTAAGAATAGCAAGAAGTGATTTGTAACATATTAGATCATCTCATGGATTAATGGTTAGCTAATCTTGGTTTATAAAATTCAGCTGTGTTTATTCTGAACAGTGTTAAAAGAGCCAAGTACTAGCGGTTAATTAGCATGGCACTATATGTTGTTGATTATGTTATGCCTAGATAACGATAGAAAGAGGTATCAAAAAAAGTTGTGATGGTCATGCAGATATAAGGAGTACAAGCTTGGGAGACAGAATAACGGGAATCTATCCACCTTTAATGCTTTGTCCCATCTTGTTTTCTTTGATGATTCCTTTTAAAAATGGAAGTTTTGTGGCGTGTGCTTTGTTCAGATAAGCACTTTGTCTAAGAAATGCTCCTTTTGTTCAACTAACATTTTGTCTTTAATTGCAAAAAATATGAAAAAATAGAGGTAGCAGTTTCTCGGACAAACAAATTCTTGATGAAATTTTCACTTTCAGAAAGTTGGTTGTCTGAATTAAACTTTGTTAGCTACTAACTCAATCATGGAGCGTCCTTGATTTATCTAATGACATGTATAGGATTAGACTTGGAATGTACTGAATCCTCCAAATTAAGTGTTATTTATTGGACAACCACCATATGTGTTGTAAATGGCAAAATGCAATTGTACATGCTTGAGAATATCACCCAAACACCTAACACACTAACTTGGATTCTTATCACTACCACTCATCGTTGTATTTACAAATTTGAACTTTCAATTACCATTGTTTCACATCAACCCGTCAAGAGTATACAAATTAAGTAATGAGTCAGCTTGGAGTAAGTAAATGTAGTGCAGTTGCAAAGTTGAAAATGGCATCCACACAAGACTTCTAAAATTTTTGAATGGATCATTTCTTGTTAAAAATTCACATGCACATCACCTATCTTTTTTATATATCACGTAAATTTTTGGGTCTATCTCTTTTTTAGTTTTATGGACATTAAATAGGCGGGATCTTACCTATATTTTTACAAAAAAGGATATAAAATTTTTAAATTACCTATATAAAAATGGTTTATAAATTTGTGGAACTCTATTCCAAGAATCCAATTACAAATGATTTATAAATTCAATTTCATATTTTTAAAGTATAGGAACCCATTTAAAAATTTTCAAATACTTTTAAAAACTAATGATTATTTTAATCTAATAAAAAAAAAAGAAAAGGAAAATTCCGGTTGAATTGAATGCTTTTTGAAATTTGCCAACCTAATATCCGACCTAATCCGGATTTGGGAAATTTCTACTCAATTAAACGAATATGTCCGAACCGAACCAATATTTTAGAGGTCACATCCCAATTAATTGACCCTGTTGAGCACTATTGTAGTTAGATTGTAAAAATTAAAATAAAACAAAATCCTGATGGTAGCAAGATGAGTTTTGGGTTATGAATCATTAAATTATAACCATGATGGACTTCAACGGAAATTGGTTTTCTGACCTCACATTTGTATGTGTTCAATTTTTAATTGAATTTAATTAAGTATGATCCATCTTTTTGTGGGACCAATGTATAGGTTGTCTTATACTTGAGGGACATGTGTCTTTATGGTGGGCTTCTCCGTCCTTCCTGAATCCTGGATTTTGTGGCTGTTGTGTCATTCATTCATACGTATTTACGAATTTTGTGAATTTCTTCGACCCAAATAAAAAATGGATTTGGACAATTTCTTTACACATATAATTTTTTTAAAACACATCCCATTAACTTTTTTAGTACATTATTTTTAGTTATTTCTTGTATCATTTCGGGAACTAACTTCTGAAACAGTTAAAATATTTTTTACATATTATGGAAATTAAATTATAGAAGTATCCAAAATATATTTGTAAAAATTAGTCTTCAAAATATGAAAAATTTATTTTTTAAATTTAGTTCTAAAAATATTTTCTTATATGTGCTATATTTTCTGAAAAATAATTGATAAAAATAAATTTTATATATTTTAAAATAAATTTTGAAAGTGGTTTTTTTATATATTTTTAAAAAATTAATTTTCAGAATATATAACAATAAGGAGGTTTTGACTGTCAACGAAAGAATATTGTTAGTAACGAAAAAAAAAAGAGTTAGGAACGAAGAAGTCCATTATGTGGGTGAGTAAGATCTAATAGTATATATTTAAGAAAAAATAAAAAATAAGAATAAAAGGAATAGAAAAAAGAAAATAAAAAAATAATATTTAAAAAAAGGAAAGATATCTTAAAAAAAAAAAAGGTGTGAAAAGTTTGATCCGTAGAATTTTACGGAATCATATCCATGGAATAGACTCGAAGATTAATTGAAACAAAAAAGGTGTAATAAAACTTTTAGTTTCTTAATTTATATTTATTTTTAATTTTAGTTTATATTATATTTTTAAAATTATTTTAATTTCAAAAGATGATATATGTTCCATTGAGTATCAATTTATTATATTTTTATCCTATTTTAAAAATATAAATAATTAACATATTTTAAAATTATAATATATAAATAATTTCAAATTTAAATATATGAATAAAAATTTTGAAAATCAAATGTAGATATATTAAAACTTTTAAAATAATGCGGTGATTGTGACCTACAATTAATTGGACAGTATTGTCTATCTTATCTTCACATGCATTAATGCGGTGATTGTGACCTGTAATTTGTCTTTGGCTTAACATTAGTAATTATCTTTATTTGTAAATTGTACTTCACCAACATGAAATAAACAGCAGGCATTAAATTCGTACACCAGTTATTATCTTGTAAATCAATTTTTTAATGTTTTATTATTTTTACATAAATATTTTAACGAATTTTTAATCATATGCATAAAACAGAATAAAAAGTAAAAAAATATAATACTTAGTATTATCAATATATTAAATTATATATTTTTTAAGAAATATATTCTTATATAATTTTTATTATATATCCTTCTATACATATTAGAATAAATTAAATTTTTAAGAACATAAAATATAAAAAAAATAACGTAACATTTTATAAATAAAAAAGTATTTTTTTTAAAAGCCAAATTGATCCTATATTTGAAGAGATTAAACATGCCTAAGCTGAACGGGTTGGCCCAAAATATTTGGTCCGGCCCGTCATGACTTTCTTACATTAAAATACAATATTTCAAGTATACGCCTTTGTTTAATTCCAGCACATAAAACCGTTCCAGTAGGCTATAAGTAGCACAATATTTTATTCTTTTTATCATGTTATATCTTATATTTCTTTGTAGTGCAACAAATATTTTGCCGAAGCTATGGGCACCACATTGTCATTTTTAACTTATTCCAAATTGCTCCTTCCATTTTCATTACTACTAGGAAGCATTGCAATTGGTTGTGTTGCTACTTTCATATTTCATCCTCAATGTCTTGTTAATCACATGCACTGCAGCTATAGCAAACTTGGTGAGTGTCGGAGACATTCAAAAGGTTTATGGCGAGATAATCCTTAGCTATTTGCTACTGTTTCCACACAATTATACAATGCTACAACTTTATTTGAAGATGATGGTCATAATATCCCATGCACATACAATTTTTTTTTTTTTTTTTGCTTCAGATCTTTGTGAACTTGTTCTCCATTAGCAGGTACAATCAACATTTAGAAACTAGAAAGTCCCGAAGACAAAAATACAAGAAAAAGTAAAATACGCTTTCTTACTGTTCTTTCTACACTAACACAAGTTTTTTTTATAGCAATTCCATTTGAATTACGTCACTGCAACAAGTTCTTGAATGGCATCACAATCATAGCACGTATATTCTAAATAAACTTCAAACAATATACACCAGCAGAACAGCATCTGCGAATTTTACCTGTTCGTTTTTGGAGCAACTGGTCTTACCCCTAATGGGCAGAACACCCTTAATTCACCTCAATAATAGGCCAGACTCCATAGTTTTCCTGAATTATGGAAGCCAGCCAGTGAACAATTTCTCTCTCCTTTTCAGTTTTTATCTATTTGTTTTGGAGATGCATATGGCTTTAATATTATTACAAACTAATATTTCTGGTTAAACTTGTATGCTACATTATTTGGGTAGGATAGGATATTGGTAGCAAAATGGAGAAGTTTCATCTATTCATTATTTATCTATCAATTGGCATTAATTGCAATAGATTAAGTCAAACAAATAAAACCATAGATTTTACTCTCTATTTTTTCTAACACAGATGAAAAGCGATCATTTTTAACCATACTATCCAATATCTATAAACACAAATGTAAAAGATTCCATTAATGTTCATGAATTTTAAACATGAAAGTCACTGGTACAAGCTATGCAAATTTAAACATTGCCAATTTTAATATATCTTGATTGAATGGTAAAACTTTTTTGTATAAATAACCTCTTAGTAACATATTAACCTCTTGGATTCATGAGTAAGGCTCCCATACGGCTTAAAATATTATTCACGAAAAAATAATAACAACTTGTTTATTTACAGACAGAGGAGCAACTCGGTGCCTCCATATTTGGTGGAACAGCAGAATCTCTTCTTCTAACACTGAAAATGAAATTTAGCGCTTTTATTATGAATCATTTCCAATTTCCAAAGATTGGAATCAACTAAAAACTGCTGCCCCCAGCACAGCAGGATTGTTGTACCAATTTGATGATGAACTGAAGATTTTCACAGAAGCGGAAAGAAAGAGGGAAGCAATAGCACTACTGTAAATGTATAGAAATAAAATGTACAAGCTGCTGCTACATTTGAGATAACGAAAATCAGAATTCCAAAATTTTCACTATTATTGTATTGAATTTTGGGTTTACACGGTTGATTTGGTAATTACCATTATTTATGTCACTCCGTGAAAGTAAGAAGTCAGCAAGTATTGGGAATTTGCAATGCCATGATTCCAGGCCCTGCAGAAGCAACGGTCAGAAATTAATTTAAAAAATTGACATGTGCATACAATACACTGATTTGAGTTTACCTTTACCTCATTCAGGGACATCAGGCACCTTATAAGATTCTGCAGTGACCTCAGTGAGCCACAAACCAGGAAAAAGCGTCTGTCAAAAAATTGAAACAAAAATTTAAATCAGTAGTGGAAACAAAGTTATCAGAAAGGATTTGATGGTGTTATTATTTACTTACATCCAATTGCTTCTGCACAATCCTGGGCCTCTTCTTGGGCCTCCTGGGAGGTCTGGTCCCAAGCAAGGCCCAGAAATCTTGTTGAACCTCGTCCTTGGACAGTGAAACACAGAATTTGGCTCTCTCTTCCATCTTCATCTTCATCTTCTTGTTATTTTTCTCTTTCTCCGATTCAACTTGGTCGGTGTGATTTGGCGGCGACCTGCACGCAGCTCTTCTGGTTCTCAAATTCCAGGGTTTGGGATTAGGATCGGGATTGGGTTGGTCAAAGATGGAAAGTTTGAGGTTGTCGGCGGCGTGCTTTAGATCGATCATAAGTTTCTGGCGAACGGCGTCGATGTCGTTGGAATCGGGTTTGACGCAGCGAAGGAATCTTTGGTTGGCCCATTTCAAGCATGGCATGGAGAAGTTGTGGAGTGGCTTGGATCTTTCTGGACACATAGCCATTTACGAATTATGATGATGGTGAGATCACCTTCCTTTTTGGTGGGAAGTGCTATTCCCTCTTCTCTCTCAAAATCCACGCCACCGCCAAGTTTATATATGCCACCATCACACACACACACATACACACAAACACGCTTCTGCTTCCACTTCCACTTCCCAAACTACAACCTTTCTATCAATCCCATAATTAAAGTAACCGCATTTACAATTTTTTTTTACATGGAAAGTGATTGATTTCAGAGCCAGGTAAAGTTACTCTCATCATTATCTTTTTTCGCTCCTGAATCAACTCTAATACCTTAATCCTATTTATATTTTGAAAATTCTTAAATATCATGTCACTTCATATAACTTTAATTATTTTTTTTTACCAAAATCTAAATATTTTTTAATAATTTATTTTATTTTAAAAATAAATAATAACACTAGCAATTCTTTAGAAATAACATATCACATCAGTACTAAATATATAACAAATTATTTTACAAAACTAAAATTAAAATTAAAATTAATAGTATTTGAAAATATTAAAAATAATTTATAATTTTACTTTTCAATATTTTGTGAGAAGAGATAAATAAATAAAATAAAAATAAAAACTATAAAGTAAGTGTGAAAACTATTGTTCAAAAAAATAAGTTAATATTAAATAAAAAGATATATTTTACATATAAAAATAATAAAAATTATTAATTATTAGATCTTATTAAAAAATAGATCGTGTGACTTATTCAAAATTTTACATAAATTTTTAAGTGATTATATAATTTTAAAAATTTCATCTTTAATATCAATACATAGTTATACAATTTAAATTTATTATCTCGTATAAAACTGACTTTCCCATCGTATACACGTTAATATATATATATATATATATATATATATATATATATATATATATTCTGTTTAGCCAGATATAATTTATTTTAAATTCAACCAATTTATTGTTGATTTAAAAAAAAATAGAAGACTTGATTCTCTTTGTTAAAAAAAAATTCTAATTAAATAATTTAAAAATCTGTGACCTAGGTATTGCAGTGGTTCAACTAAGTTTTGCAATGTAGAACTGGGCGCCACGTTCACTTGGTTTTTCAGAAATTACCGACTCAAGTAATTAATTAGACAAAAAGGATAAGGTCTTATCCTCTTGCGCTTATGAATAGTGATTTAACAATTAAATTTAAAAATTGAACCAATAAGGCTTTTAAAATATGCTTCAGTTGCACTTTCAAAACAAATGCTTCGGTCGATTCAATCGATTGATCCGTGATTAAACAAATAATGCTTAAAACGAATATATAATTAGTTTTCGGTGGCATTGATTAGACAAATGGATCTCATCCAATTATTAAAACACTAATTTTAAACTTTTAAGTATTGCAGACAAGGCAAGTTGGCAACGACTCCTCTAAGATTATTATTTTCTTATCTGCTCAATCATTCTTTGTAATTTTATTATTACAGAAGAAATATTACCAATATGTTTGGTTTTAGCTGTTTTTTACTAAAACTATTTTTTAATGCTACCAATAACAGTTAATAAATTTTAAATTTATCTTCATCAATTTCAAATGCAAAATCAAACACGCATTGCGTCATCTCCAGAAGACACGTAAAATAGAACGCAAGAGTTTTAAGTTCAATTGATCCAATACAATTATTAAAAAAATAAAAATTGTATAGAATAACAGATTCAAAATTAAGTACATGATCATTTGGATTTTGGGATTGAGGAAGAACAAAGTGAGCGCGTTCAATTGTTTATAACTTGAACTATGATGATGGGGTGGAGAAAGAAGTAAGATTCCTTTATAAACAGCGAGTATGTGTGAGATAAGGGATTATATAAAAAGTAGAGAAGCTGAAAAAGCAGTACCAGTTGTAAACAAGAACTCAATTGCTCCCAGAAGAATTTGTCTCATTAATTTGTGCAATCACTTAATTCCCAGCTTTGGGTTCTGCTTTCGATGTTATGCAATTTGTACCTCATCCTCATGCAGTGAAAGATATGCCTTAAGCGTGGCCTTCAAACATTGGTGGTAGTTGAATAGTTGTAGTACATGAAGCAAAGCTATCACTACTCAAAATCTCAACTAAATGGAAGCTATGGAACAAAGGCTTGGTGTGTGGCTGCCTAGTCCTCTAAATCAAATTCCCTGAATATGTTAGTCAATATTACCCCAACTCTCCTTTCCCTTGTGTCCCCAAGAAATCCCACACACAAAGAAGATAGTTGTCAAGCTTCACCTAAATGATTTGGATAAGGCATACATTAAGGTAGGACGTCATTGAAGACTCAACAAACCTCCACCTTTCAACTTTTGCCAACGTTTGGATTCTTAGTTGCGTGACACTAACAAACATGACTACCTTTATCGTTAAGGAAAAAATCAAAGCTTCATGACAAGGCAGGAGACCCGCTTTTTCCTTGCAGGAACCATTTATCCATCAATAGTTCCAGAACAATGACCAAATTATTCTGCAAAAAAGATTCTCACTCTTTGGTTTTTTTTTTTTCCATTTTCCTTCAATTATCTGTAGGGAATTCTTGGCACAGGAATAGGAGATGAAATCATTTTACTTTCGAAAGGGATGGCCCCGCAATTTCACATCTGCTGTTACATATATACGAAATACGAAAGAATAAATATTATTATACAACAGAAAGTAAGGAGGATAAAGGTGATAAATAAGGAGATATAATATCATAGTGAAAAAATAAAATATATTAAAATAAAAATATTATTAAAATATAAAATAATTAAATTAAAAAATTTAAATGTATATTTTATTTATAAGTTGGGACAGTTATATAATCTTTACAAAAGTAAATAAAAGATTATCATAGAAAATATTAAATATGTGTTTGTATTATTTGTATTATCGTTAAAAACCTTAAATCCTAAATTTTAAATTTAATGATTTTTTTAATTGGATAAAAGAAATAAGGAAGAAAAAATGGTATAAAAGGTTTTCTTGTGCATAAAAACAGAGAAGAAAATATTTTTTTTTATAAATTCTATCAAAATTTTGTTCTTCAAATAAAAGAGAAAGTGAGGATTTTTTTTATTTTAAATTATTAAAATTATTATATAATTTTTAAAAAATAAAAATAAAAATTATGTTAATAAAAATTAATTTTTTAAAATTTATATAAAATAAAATTTATATTATTAATATATATTTTTTCTTCTCTTTTTTATCCATTTATTTTTCCCTATTTTTATTTATTCAAATAATTCATTTTTTTCTTTTTTTCCCATCTTTTCCTTTCTATTTAATTTTTTTTTCTTCTTATTTCCTCAGTCTATATATAGTAGAATAAAAGGTCACAAATGGAAGCTGTGGTTCTGTACCGGGGTTAAATTCAATATATTAATTACGATCAAGTCTACTTCCTCTTTAGGAAAGAATCATATCTCATTATCTTGGGTATATTTTAGGAAGCACTGGATCAACAAAAAAGTGACTACTACTACCTACCACAGAAGCTAAGCTAGGTGGATAGAAAGCTAACTTGTTTTCCTTTGCAGGTAAAGCTAGACACGTCAAAATCATTTCCTCAGTTATATCAACTTAAACAAAAGGCCAAACTTTCCTTGGGAGCATACGGGTTCAATTAAAAAACTCATTTGGTAGCGTGAGAAAATGTCACAAGGAAGAGGAGCAAATGAAGAAGGGACCTGGCACTGTAGTGATCTCTCATTCTTTATTAACCCTTCACTCCATGGGAAGACACCATGAATTATCTCTAATGCCTAGGAGATCTCGGATCAAACTCCCTAGTCAGCCAACTAGCTTTTAATTGGATTTGGAAAATATTTTGTAGCCTACATGTTATGGAAAACATTCTGTGAATATCAAAACCAATTAACAAAAAAAAAGTTCTTTGATTTTGGGATGTATTGTTTGGTTTTTTGTTTAAATGAGATATTTAATTTGAGCTTATCTTATTTTTAAAATTAAAGTTTAAATTTAACTTGTCTAGTTTAATATTAAATATACTTTAAACCCTTATAAAATAACAAAATTTGTTTAGTTTCTGTAACTTTTTGTTTTTATCCTGAATTTTCTAAATTTGTATTTTTTTTCCTTTTATTATCTCGTTATTAGATAGTAATTAATGTGGTTATAATATATTTAACTAGTTAAATTATGTTATATGTAACAACTCATCATATATGTTAATAAAAAGTCACACAAGTAACTAATTTAAAAAATATAAAATAATATTTTATGTAAGTTAATAATAAAAACTATAACTTGCATTTTTTGTGGGATAATTTTTTAATATATATATATATATATATATATATATATATATATATATATAACTATAACTAGATATTTGTTAATCAAGTGATTAACTATTTAACAAGTTAATAATACAATTGAAAATAAAAATATAAAAAAATGATAAAAATATTTTTTGTTTTCACTTTTATTTATAAAAATATTACTTTATTTTTATTATGTTATTTGTTTTAAAAAATTTATAATGAATAAATAAAAATAGAAAATAACTATTTTTTATTTTAATTGATTTGTATACAAAATGTTATTTTCACTGATTTCTATAAAAAATGTTAAAAACATAAATCAAAAAATAAAAATAGAAAATATTTTTTGAAACTGAACGCCGCTGATACTAAATAAAAACTCACTATATTTAAAGAATAAAAATATTTAAATTTTTAATTTATTTATGATCATTATTAATTTACAAGTCTCTAATTAAAACATAAGAAACTTTGTTAATTTATTATTTGAAAGATATTATGTTAAAATATAAAGTATGAATAAAATTAATATTTTTTTTTATTAATAACTCATTATATAAAAGATTCGTAACATTCCACCATGACCAAAAACTGAATTTTATTTTCTATCATTACAATATTTTTATAATTAAAATGTTATTATATATACAAGATCATACAAGAAAATTGTGAGATTTTGATTTTTTTTTTTAATTTTGTTAAACAAGCAACAAAATATAAAGGAGGATCGCAACATACTTTTTAACATTTTTTTTTAATTGATTCATTTTTTTTATAAAAAAGTATTAAAGTAAATTTAAAAAACAATCAATTTATAAAATAAATACTATTTTTAAATAAATTATTTACAAGAATATATTAAAAATATTTTAAAAATATATACTAACATTTTTCAAAAACTTAATCAAACATTTAACCAAGCAAACTTAAATTATTAATATAAAAGTTTTAATATTCACCGGTATTTATAACCATCTTAAAAAACTGCATAAAATAGAAAAATATGAATAAATTAATATAAAGAAACCTTGGTTCAAATTTCAATTTTAATTCTTTTATACAATCCAAAATGACCATTTATTCATCTACAATTTTTTTTTCTTTTTCTTTTAGTCCAACCATTACATAAATTGATTGACTCGCAACTACATTGGACACAAAATGTTACAGCAGTAGGTACAGCATATTACAACAATTAGACAGAGAGTGACAGAAAGATAGGAATGTTACTTTGGTGAGAAAATCATTTGAAAAGGGGATAAATTGCTCGGCGTGATCACAGTCAGTGCCCTTAAACGAAGTTAACGATAAGAAAGAAACGAATAGGGGCCGTTAAAATATCCATTTCACAAATAAAAAGTTTGGAAGAAAGTTGATATGTACATAATTGCTATAAAACTGATTAGGTCTCTAAATTTGGGATTCGCTTGCAATATGTATAAGATGAAACAATAATCGGGTCCCTGGTAATGGAAAAATTTGCATTGCTAATTTGCTATACAAATATTTACAAACTCTGACTACGTCCCGTCAATAGAAGCACGCTAAGAGCAGCTGGAATTTGATGCCTCAAACTTGATAACCCGGGTATTGTAAGAGCCACAAAATCCACATTTGTGATACAACCAATGGAAGCGTGAAGTGCCTTTCCGATCACAGTCATGGCAGAGTATGTCCTGCATTGCCATTACAAAACTGGCTTTAGCTTAACAGACAATGAACTTACAAATTCTTTGCTGGCCAACTAAAATGCAAAAATGCTCTTTTTCATAAGATCCAAATTAGCTTTTGAAAGGAATGTCGTGAAGAGCAATATGCAAGACACACAACTAAAGTATTCACCTGATAGCGGTCTCTATACTCTTCAGGAAGCTCCTCAGCAGCCAATAGGGCATCAAGCATACCAAAGTAAACCTGGGTAATGGAGAAACAACCAAATGATATGTCGTGTATCTCTTCGAGCATTTCTATTTCTATTTCAATGGGAGCTCTTTCCATAATAGGCATACCCCAATACCCTGCAAAGAGTATAACTGAAGCCCCTTGACAAAAGAAACTCTCTCCTAATGCCAATCTATGGTAATCAAAATTTGGCTTTCCTTAGTTATCTCGATCGTCCGTACCCCATAGAATACAAGGTATTAAGATTTGTCGTGAATAGTCTGATTATATCACTCATCTTTTTAACAAATTTTTCGATCAAAGGGAGTATATTCTTCTTGCACTCTTATCTTAAATTCCTAATTTAGAAACTGCAATAACGCTAGCATAAATATGTTGAAGGTCAAGAGATTTATACTTTTCAAGTTTTACTTTTTCCAACCTAAGTAAAAAAAAAAAGGTTTTATGTTAACTAAATTATATGAAAAACTAAAAATGCAAATTGTTAACATCTTTTATTTTGCCTCAACTTGAGAACTAAGGAACATTTTAGAAAGATTGTAGAGCAGTATTACACTAATGGCCTTATTTGTTGTAACTTTGCATATTATTGTGCATCTACAAATATTTTGTTTTTCAATGGAGAATCATAAAGGCAGAGAATAATGAAAGAAACTCTTCTTACCGCCATATCTCCCAATGACTTGCTGCAGATTGGACATGTGTAGTGGCTACAAGTATATGCCTAACATAATACAAAGTATAATAAGATTGAATCCACAGCATTAAGAATACATTACCCCCCCGGGGGGTGCAACTTTAAGAGGGGACTGAAACCTAAAACCTGGAATGGGAAGGAAATAGACCTGGAAGCAGGCAGAATGCATATAGTGGCCACAAGGTAGAGCTCTGACCGTAGCACTTGAAGTGAATAAGTCATCGCAGCAAATTGGGCAGTTCATTTCTAATCCTTTCTCCAGGCACTTATGAGATGTTGATTTAATGCCCAGGCAACAATTGCATTTCATGCAATGAAAATAATCAATCCCAAGTCCACGTCCAACACGGCACAAATTGCAAAATGGGCAATGATATACATTCCTGAAAATGAATGATGCGAAGTTTGATGGAAAAAGTTATAAGAAAAATAGAATTAAATTAAAAAAGTTGGAAGACTAAATTATAATCAATTATATATATATATATATATATATATATATATATATATATATATATATATATATATATATATATATATATTTCTCGCTAAGACATTCATAAAGCATTAAACACACTACATTTTTTAACTATTGATTATTTGATTGTTTTTAGAAGTATAAATATGTACATCTGAATATAGGAGCATCAATGAAGATTTGAATTATGCACTTAAAAACACTGGGATGTTATCCCTCTCTTTCTGAAGAAAGAGTTGATTTTGTCCCATAGAGTATAGATTGAGCCTTGCATTGGCTCTACCATTAATAATCAATCAATATCTATCTTTACTTTGAGACCTCCATAACTTGAATTAATTTACAGAATAACTTTCTCCACTAAGATGGTGGATGCACCTCCTTGTCAATCTCAGTCCTAATGCAATGAAATGTAAAGCTCAAGATATGTAGCCCATGACATTATAGCATTGATCCCAAACTAAAAGATACCTTTCATCATCAAAAAATTTGCATATATTGCAATAGTACTTTGCCATTGAAAATCCGTCACATGAAGGTGTCGTGCATGTAGGCCCTATTGGCTGTATATTCAAGCAGCGCATACATATCATTTCCAAAGTTGCTTTTCTGTAATGATCAAGTAGATGATTAGAAGTATATACTATGCTACAAGTATAACAAATCACATCAGAAATTTACCTATCCATCGAGTGATCACTAACATTGTCATGACAAAATCTGCAAGTAACTAATTTGCCACAACATGCAGCTCGAAGCTTGCAATTTCTCTTATAATGCTCACACCCAAATACATGTTTCCCTGGGTCCCGAAATGATGGTGAAAGTCCTTCTATTTCTACATCATTAGATGATCCTTCTGATAGAGCTTTAGGTAATTTCTGCTGGGCAGCTATCCACCGACTGGTACCAGACACAAATAACTAATCACAAATAGGGTAAAGTGCTATCAAATGAATATACAGCATTGCATCCCTATTAAATAACACCAGAGAATTATGGTCACTGGAACCAACCTTGTCAGTAGATTCTGCACAAGATATGCCTTCCTCCTTGGATCAAGAGTTGAGTCACGATATACCTTCCGTATCTCTGACTCAAGTTCATTCTGATTCATCCGGAATATGTCTTTCCAACCTGGCTTGAACATCTGATCATTGTGGGCCAAGCTTTCTTGATATTCAGCACCTATGAAAGAATAATAACATGCTATATTATTAATTATCCAATCCCACAATTTCCACAAAAGATGAAAGAAACTAAAAGAATATTAGATACCTATTTGAGCAGGGCTATGATCCGATGTTTCTGTTTGTGTGATAGATGCTGGACTCTCTTTCCAGCATTCACTAAGCCATTCATTGAACATTGTGTTCTTGGTTGCCTGTTTCCATGTGTCCATCATTTTGTTCTGTTCATCCTGAGTAAGTGCAGAAGTTACCCATGGCAACATTGATTGGAGAACTTCAGCACCTGTTGTTCCAATTATCCGACCCACTATCTTGTCTTGTTCTTCCACAGTGAAATGTTTCCCAAACAATGGCCAGAGTTCGCACTCTTCTCTGAAAAGATGCTGATCCAGGGTCACTCTTATGGATTTGCACATCCCCTGAAGCTTAGTAGCGAGTTCGTTATACTTTTTGATATCATCACCGGTATTGGAATCAGAGGTTCCAAAATTACCTAGACTTATATCCTCTGGCATAAGGGTCTTCTGCAAGGCTTCATGAAGGACAGAAAACTCTGAAAGAACGCAGGAAATATCTTCAAACAGTTGTTCCTCCTGTTTATGGTCCAGCATGTATGAATGACTCACATTATGAAGTGCCTCTTTAGATTCCAAAGCTGGAAATACTATATCATCTTCAGCATTACTATGAGCTCTATACAATCCCCACAACAGACGAAATCTTCCGTTAAATTGCCGAAGAATTGTCTCACCACCATCACTCAGCTTTCCAGATTCAACATCTAGATACTCTAAGTCCTTACGTATAGCTTTGTGGAATTTGAATATCGTATCAATTGGTCTTTCTGTAGATCCAACATCACATGAGCAGCTCTCTGTTTCCCATATGAAAAGACTGGAATTAAGAGATGGGGCAGAAGAGCTGAAAGACAAGGAGCGTAAGGACTTGGCTGTAGAAAGAGAACTAAGCCCCAAATTGTTGCTGTTTACTCCTAAACCTGGCACACAGCAGGACCGAGCACTACAATATTTTTTCTGAATACTTTCAGTTTGTGAAGTTTCAGGTACATCATTTTTGTGTGACTTCAATACATTTCGCTTGACAGGTCTTTTGTTCTCACTTGATTCAGCTAATACTGAGCAATGTCCACCAGATAATTCAGTTGCACAAGCACAGGACGGCTTACCAATATTTTCTTCAATATCAGAAAGTCTTTGAGCAGGACAGCAACCTGATGCACCTGAAGACAAACACAAGCCTTCATTACGAGCCTTGCAAGCCCAACCACAGAAGAGTGTGACTAGAGCAGAATCTGTTGCTGGAGCTGAAATAGATTAAGAAGTTGTCAAATGTAGATTACAGACAAAGTTCTCAGAAATATAATTTCTTTTAGCAGGCAAGGAAATTTAAAGAGACACAGAACCTGCCAACTGCATATTTCTCAGAAACATCTTTGCTTCATCTTCAGTTAAAGATCCTGCCAACCATGGCAGGACACGCTCAATCAATTTCAGAGGCATCATGCATAAACTTTGATACAGAAGTTCACATTGCTTTCTAAAGCTAAAGTGCTTCCTTGCAAGTGGAAGAACCTATAGATGAGAGGGGTTAAGAACACTTTAAATAGATTAAAAGGGAAAAGTTAATTAATTCACAAAATATATAAAACAATTACAATATTTATCAATTTCTGTATATATGAGATTCAAATCCCACCAATCAACTAATTAATTCTTTTGTTGCAACTAACATTGCATTTGCAAACATGCTCCACTCACTAATTACTGAAAAATATCATCTGAGCAATGATTGCTCACCTGAACTTCTTCATTATGGAAATGCCTCTGTATGGTTTCAATTATATGATCAGCATGTGTGCATAACTTGGAATAAAATTCAACTTCTGAATTAGACAATGCTCCTTCACTTTGAATACTTTCAATCAAACACCGGAAGTCATTAAATTGGCTTTCTTCTTCAGCATGCTCCTGAAAGAAAGACAATTCTCCATCTACTGCTGGAAAAATAACCTTGTCCTCAGCAATACTGCATTTATGGAAATAAATAATCAATATTTCAGATAATAAAGGTCGGTCTTATGATAAATTATGGAATTGTTTAATAGAAGAAAGATACAATACTTCCATGAGCAGATATTGATAAACTAAATTAAGGTAATACCTGTGAAATATGCAAACTTCTGCTATGAATTGAAATCTTTCACTAAAAGCTGACAGATTAGAAAAATCTCCAGAGTGTTGTATCTTTCTAGTCTCCACTGCTAGCTCGCTTAATTCTTTCTTTATTGCATTATGCCAGAGCAATATTTCATCTATAGGATGTGTTCCACTGCTATCAGAAACATCTAGCATAGATCCAGAATATTTCCTTTTTCCAGTTGTTGTCGATTCACATACACAGTTTACTTTCTCAACCTGATGGGTTGATGGCCTAGAACTACATTGAACTTGAGAATGATCTACATAACTTTCTACTGTGTTAACACCGCATCTCCCTTCCATCCAGGTGAAAACAACCTTCAATGAGCAAGAATATGATAAGATATATTACAGTTACATATCAAATGAATATAAATAATAGAACTGGACTGGAGTACGAGACAAACAAGCAATATTTATTGCAAATAATCAATCTCTGCAACAGAATCAATGTGGTACAGAACAGAGACAAAGAACACAATTGCAAAAGAAGGATTCTTTCCCACATCCCAGGTATTCAAGAATCAAGAGATCATGCCTCTTCTCTCTCTTTTTCTCAAAAGCAGTCAACAACTCCCACCCCCTAACCACCTTAAAACTACTCTCTCAGTATTGTAACAAACCGAACAGTTATTACAGCTATTCTATTCTTTCTATTAATAATAGCTTCTATTATTTCCATTAATAGCAGCTTAAGACTCTAGTTCCCTACACTCCCTCTTATTCTCCTAACTTAAAATATCCTTATTGGCAGTCAGCTAACATAAATAGCATCATCAGCTTCAATGTATGAAAAAAATAAAAAGAATAAAGGAAACAACAATGCTCAAAAAAAGCATTTGAAAATCATACCTTCTGAAGAAGCTTTTCCTGAGGCACTATCTTGATTAAGCAATTTCTCAAATCCTGAGATTCATCAGGTGATATAGATGTTGAAAGCCATGGTAGAAATTCTGCCATCATATTCACAGGAATACTGCAAAGAAACTGCCAAACTAAGGATGCCTGTTCCTCAAGAGAGAACTTCTCAATAAGCAGAGGAAATACCTGATATCACCCAACAAACAAAAACAATCAGACACATCCCCAAACAAATAAGACTATTTAGCCATTTAAACTACAGGGCCATGACAAAATATTATTCCAAAAATCCTCCTTTAGGACATCAGCTTATAAGCGGATGAATTGTGCAAACTTCCTATGGGGAGAGACTAGCAGCTGAACTTGATTATATATTAGCTAGTTAGTATATCAATTCATTAATCAAAAAAGCTTCTCACTTTCTCAGTACGTATGAACCTCATTAGTTAAATGTATGCGATCCCAGTTTTAACCTCCAAAACATTGCTGATTCCAGTCTCGGTGAACCTGTTCACCAGAACTGTCTGATCCTATCATACAAAGGAAAAACTCTAGTTCCAAAGACTTTCCGCTAAAAGGAATTTTTAATTTACTCCTTCTCTTGACTCATCAACCAGGATAAGATCATCCACAAAAAAGTATGCATTGAGGCACTGGTTCATAGAATGCCACATCATGTTTCTATATATCTTCAGTTCTTGTTCATAATAAAGTTTCTTCACTGATAAATTAAACAAAAAGCTTCTGTTTTATTACTTCAGGTTACTGATATAACTCAATAAAAATGTTTGACAACATTTGATAACATCTAACTATTCATTCATTACGATCCTGAACAATTTGATTTTCAAGATTGCTTCTTTTGTTACATTGTAACGATTAAGAATGTTCACTTTTTTCAGGGAAGGGGGGGGGGAGGCACACCAGGATGAGAAAAAGCAGCAAGAAGCAACTGCTTCAAAAGTTCTTCTAGCAAGTATTCATCACATAGAAAGAGACACCAAATATCCTTTTGTGCACTTTAATAACAATTTAATTTAGACAAGACAATAATTTGTAGCATATAAAACCTGAATCAATTTCATTGATTGTTGCTGGCCTTACTATTGACTACTCTTGTTGAATCAGTACCCAAAGCCCATAAATTTGTTGCTGGCCTTACTATTAAAAGTAATAGTCTCTACAAGAACAATTATCTCATCAAGTGTGCAAAACGTAAATCAATTAGTAAACATAAAAAAACTAATACAATTTTTATGCATTAACCACTTTGGCACACAGACGTGATCCAATAGTTAATATTAGCAATTCTTCACTCTTCAAACTCTTTGTAACTATCTTCTCTTCATCTTTATAAATTTGTTTTATCAATAATAATAATTTTATCTGATAGATAGGAAAAAACATCACTTCATATTTATCTCTATGTGAATCTAAGTGTAATGCAAGGTAAGAGCTATTGAATAAACTTATACCTGCTCCTCTTCCTTCGCCATATGTTGACTAACTGATGTTTGCAAAGCCCCCGTGCAGGATGCTAACTCTCTTGGAAAACTTTCATCATTATGGATGGAAGAATTTAACAGCTCAAATAGATGATCAAAAAGATTGCTTTCACCTTTGTGCTCAAGAGAATAAGTCTGTGCCACATTCTTCACACGTATGTCTAGAGCAGGAAAAATCACCTGCATTCAAGAATATATTTCCCTCAGAATGTTCAAAACATAGCAGAAGATAAGGAGTGATAAAGCCAAATTAATAAAATGTTTTGAGGAAAGTATGAAAGATGCAAAAGCAAAGCATATATCCTTAACATCAAAGCAGTCATCAAATTCTATCAAGAAACTTATAGGAAGCTCTGATAATTTGAATTTGGAAACAACACTTCCCATCTAAATAATCTATTATAAAAAATGTACTGATGCACTGACAGCAAAAGATCACTTCAGATCAAATACAAGCAAATGAAATAAGTTTATGCACCACTAGGGGTTGTCTAACGACATTAACTTACCAGCTTATAAAAGTTCAAGTCAGTAATTAAGTAGCATCAGCATTATCTGGTCTTTTTCTTTTTCTGGTACATAGCACTGAATCAGTTTTGTTGCAGATATTTAATGACAAAAAGTGAACAATCTTACAATGACACATACAAGGTAGTTTTTCGTGCACAATACATAGTATAGTGACAACCTCTGCATTGACATTCTTTCCATGAGGCGAATAAAGCAGGAAAGGAGCAATATCTGGATTTTATATCAAATTTATCTTATCAAATGTGCAATTTAAGGGAAATGAGAATAACCAAAAACTATCTACTTGATCGTAATATGACTCGGCAACTGAGGAAATCATATCTACTGTTTCAATTTTAAAATATTTTTTGGCACATGAACTTAGCTTCTGCCCCCAAGTAAAAGTGCTATATACAATACAGCATTATTTTTCTTTTTTCCATCTCTTTCAACGAACAGGAACAAAAGATTAAGGAAGATGCATAGCCAGTAAATCAATTGATTCAGTAGAGGAAAAATAATAGTAGAGGCGCAAAATCGTGGTAAAACATTATAAAATTGCTCGTCTTGCACCATAAGTATCCAATCTAGCTAGCGAGTACCAAAGTTTGACCTAAATTTACCACGAGGATATGACCAAGAGAATAGACAATCAAGAGCGTCATTTCGTTTCAGCATTGAAAATGCGACCAGCTATAAACCTTCATTTTCTATGCCATTTCTCCCGCCAAAGGAACAATTCAACAATGAATTAAAACTCCAAAAACGTAAAGTTGAACCAAGAATAGCACCTCATCTTCAGCATTGCAGTGGTGCCTGTAAATGGAGCTGAGGAAATGGTAGCGCTCGGAGAGTGGCTGAATATTGGAGCGATTGCCGGTGGCGAATGCCATGGCCAATCGGTGCAGCGCTTCAAGCTCATTCCGAAAAGCTTTGTGGAAAAACAAGAAAATCAAAATCGGCGACTCCGGTTTCGAGCACTTCAAGTCGCCATTGAGAGCCGAGGAGGAATCTACCTTGTTGACGGAATTCGAGAGCACAGCCACTCCTCCTCCTCCGTCCAACGGCGTCGCCATCTCTTTTTTCTTTCTAATTTTTCTCGTACTTTTTTGTTTGTTTGTTTGTTTCTCTCTGGAAGTTTATTTTCCTGGCAAATTGTGTCCAAGTGCGTTAGCACTTTATCATATTTGTTCTCTTCATATGAAATCAGTGAGTTTTGTGTGTTCTCTCTCAGGTGGCAACGAGGTGTTTAGAAAGAGAAAGTAGTTAAGAGAGAGAGAGAGAGAGAGAGAGAGTTTCTCTCTCTAAATCTTTTTGTTGATATATTGATGTGAAGCGGAGAGGAAGGAGGAGATTGGTTTTGTTCCGCCGATAAGAAAGAGAACCTACGAGGGCCAGTGCGAGGGAGGACCAAGATTATATTTCGGGTCCACGCCACGTGGCTACATATGCCACGTTGGATGACGATGTCACTTGCTGATAAATAATAATAATTCCATCTCTTTTTTGCATTTTCCCTCTTCCTCAAAATAAATGCGCATTCAAGAAATAACTATGTTTTTTTCAAAAAAGAAGAAAAGGACGGTGGCAGACTATCTAAATTAATTACTGAAATTCTGTTCACTTCTACCCTTATTACAAAAATTATAATCGGAGGAGTTCTGTTTTTTTTATAAATCTTTGTATATATCTTATTGTTATTTTATAAGATGAAATTAAATAAAAACAAATATATTATTATTTTAAAATACAAATATTATTTAATAATTAGAAAATATGTAAAAAAATAAAATTATTTTAATTGAAAATTGAAGATTAAAAATGCTAAATTTGTTTAATACATTTATTTTAATACCGTCATTCCATGACATTTGATGTTATGATTCTTTTTTTTTAAATATCTATTATTTTAAAATTTTAAGATTTTATGAAAGATTTTTATTGACTATATTTTTTAATAATTATATATTAATTAATTATAATTGTTATATGATTTATTACTTTCTTCACTTAATATATTTTTTCTGTTTCCTTCTCTCTTGATATTTCAGTAAATTAATGAAAGATAACTAGAATTATTTTGGTCAAGATGTAATAATATCTGCCATTGTTTAATGACTTATTAATCTAAATATATAATCTTAAACGAAAGATGTTGTGAAATGAAGATATATCTTAAAAGTTGAGGCTCGGTTAATAAGGGTTCGGTCAATTTTTTTTATAAAATATTTTTCTAATCTAGAAAGATTATTGTTTATAAAGATTGGGAAAATAATAAATAATTTTAATAAATAAAATAAATTGATTACTTTTTTATTAATTAATTATGTCTTGCAGGATAAAATTTAGAAAGAAAAAACATGTTGATACTGATAAATTTCTAGAATCTAACTCACCTATATTTTTCTAATAAAAAGTATTTTTATATTTATAAAAATTAATTAATTATATTTTTATAATATATTTTTTAAAATTTATTTGATACTTTTTAAATTTGAGCATATGTATATATTATACGAGATACTATTTACTAGTAGAAAAAGAGAAAAAAAATTATTTTTTAAATCACTTAGCACATTGTTTATATACATATTTGGTCATAAAAAAACAACTTAATGATAATATTTTAAACAAACATATATTCAAAAGATTAATTATTTGATCACCGTTTTGAGCATTGTTTTAAAGGGGAGCATTTTCGTTATTTCTTTTAACTTGGGGCGGGTATCAAATTTTTGGATGGCTAAAAAATAGTAATGACTTTTCACATAGTTTAAAACCTAGTTTTTAACCCCCTTTCATGTTTAAAGAGGCAAAAAAAAACTGGAATGCACTTTTATACCATTATTTAATTATAAACTATTATATTATAAAATTTATATTTTTATAATAATTATTTTAAATTTTATATTTATTATAACTTCAATTAATTAAAAAGTAAAATTTATACTTACAATATATCAAAATTAAAGTATACGTAATGAGAAACACCAATCACCTTAACTTATTGTAGCTATATATATATATATATATATATATATATATATATATATATATATATATATATATATATATATATATATATATATATATATATATATATATATATATATATATATATATATATATATATATATATATATATATATATATATATATATACACGTTAGTCTGATTAATATTATGGTGCAATTAAATCATCCGAAGTTAAACTGTTAAAGTATAAAAATTTTAAACCCTAAATTAAAATTTTCTCGTCACTGCGCCCAACGATATTTCATATTATTTTTAAAATACCTTTTACCCATATAAGAACTAAAGCTAATTTACAAATAAAATTAGATAATTAAATTCTCAGTATAAAATTTTATACTATCAATCAATTAAAATTAAACTAAATATAATTTTAAAAATAATTATTAAATAAAATACTAATATATTCTTTTGAACAAATTGTTCAACATATTTTTAATAAATCATTTTTCAAAAAGTTAAAAAATAATAAATATTTATATTTCCAAAATCAATTAGTCATAAAAAAATATTAAAAATTATATTTAAAAAGTTTTATTACTAAGGTTTTTTTATTATAAAAATAAAAAATTTAATAATATTAATCTAAAACTGAATGATAGATATAAAAATTATTTATATTATCTATACATTTTAATTATTTTTAAGAAATATGTTGAAATTTCCGGACGAAAAGGTTGCAAAAGTAACTTATATTAAAACTATATAGTGTGGCTTAAATAAATTCAGGCGTTACCACCACATATAAATATTTTAGCTATTATTAACGAAAATAATTTTTTTGCGAGTCAGAACACCACAAAAAGAAAAAAAAAATCGACCATACATTAGTAAAAGGCAATTTAATGACGAAACGTAAGCTGCTAAGAAAAACGGAAAACATATTCTATGTGTATGGTATTTTATTATTTGTTTATGGTTCCTCATCGTTCAAAGATGTTGAAAGTTGGAATTTGCCGAGATGAACACTGGTATGAAAGATGCGAGGGGTATCTTAAAAGGGGTTTATTTATGTAATAATTTTTTATTATAATTCTATATACGATGAAATACAATATTGATTTTAAAAAAATTAAAATTGATTATATTAATTTTAAAATATAAAGTTTATTTTTATTTCTAAAATATGAAAATTTTATTTTTGTTTTTTCAGAAACTAAATTGTTATTAGAAAATATCAAATTAAACCATTTACATATTTTTTAGAGATAAAAATAATAATTTTCATTTAAAAAATTAATTCAATAAATTTAAAGTATTTTAAAAATCAAACAATACTTTATTTTTCGTATAAAGAAAAATTATGATAACAATAATAAATACATACAAATTCTTATAAAAATGGCACCGTTTATCTCAAAAACTGTTTCGGTACATGGGATGAACCGCTAAATGACAAAACTCAAAAAGAACGAAATAAAGTCGTATTAGGTAAGTAACTCGGACATCCAATATATATATATATATATATAGGATTATAATTTGTTATTTTAATTTTATATTTTTTATAAAATAAATCTTATATATATATATAAACATATATATAATGGTTATTTTATATAATTTAAAAATATTTTACCTTAAAATTTTAATTGTGATTTATAATTTTTAAATAAAATTATCAAATAAAAATATTTTAAATAAAACAAAAATAAGTATAATTTTTGTTGAAAAAATAATCTTTCATTATATGTATTATACGTTGTATATTATTTGTGAAATAGAATTTTTGAAGTTATTTATAACCTTTTAGATTAAATATGATAAGTTATTTATTTGCATGAATTGATTTTTTTAATCATATTTATTAGAAAGTAGAGGAATGAAAGAAACAGACCAAAACAAGTAGAGTTTTATAGTTTTATTTTGTTTTTTATTGTGTTTAACACAGGTTTTTTTGGTGAAGCAACTTACGCTGGCTTTAAACAAATTTAAAGTTATCTTTAACCGTTAAAATTTTATATTATGTAGAGTGGGAGAGAGAGATTAAATTATATTTTTTACTTAAATTTTTAATTTTTGTTAGATAATTTTATTTTAAAAATTATTATTAAATTAAAATATTTTATATCATATAAATTATATTTATAACATATTAAAATATTCGAATATTGTTTAATATTATATTAACGTCTATCAAAATCATATTTCTAAAATATATAAAAATAATAAAATAACCATAAATGTATACTGTATAGTTATACCGTGTATATTTCCAATGGACTGACTTTTATTAAATAAAACCTAGTCAGCAGTATTCATATTCTGCGTATATTTAAAGTGGCAAGAAAGAACAAAGGAAACCTAGTCAGCAGTATTCATATTCTGCGTATATTTAAAGTGGCAAGAAAGAACAAAGGATCATGATGGAATCCAATGAGCAAAATAAAGAAATGGATGAATATTCAAAAACAGAATAAGAGGACAAGAATAAAACTAAGAGGAATGGAAACAGAAATATCAGGAATATATTTTTTAAATTAATTAATCTATGAGGTAACTAATTAAAATTTTAAAAAATGTAATGATAGAAATTTTTAAATGAAAATAAAAGGTAGATAAAACTTATCTTAAACATTTAATTATGTGTTGAATTTGTTTGTAGGTGGGAAGTCATAATCAATGTGGGAAACAAATGTAAAAACAGTGGGTATAAAGAGATAGATGAGAAGGGCACAAGGAGGCACGAGAATAGAGTGTGGTTTGGATTAGTTGGCGCTTGAAAGAGGCATGCCCGTCTAAGCTTAACACTGTGTAAGCTTTGGATAACACATTCCTTGTCCAAGTCTCCGCGGCTGCTTCCTTCTTTACCGTACTTTTTGAGTAGCCTTTACTTTTTTATTTTTAAATTGTTAAGATTCGAAAAAAAAATTTAGTGGAAATACAACCAAAAAGCTTATTAAGAAGTAAGGATAAAAAATGTAATACTTCATTTATTTTATCTTTTGTCTGCTAACTTTTATTTAAATAAGTTTAATGATTACTGGGATTTTATTTTAAATAGAAGGAGGTTGTATATAATATAAATAATTTAAATTTTATTAAACATGTTTTTATTATTTTTTACAGGTAATTGGGTTATTTTTATTCATTTATAAAATTTTTAATTGATATATAAATTTAGTTCACATTTTAAAAAATTATTTAAATGTTAAAAAAATGTAAAACCTTAATTTTAATTTAAAATTGTGTTTATTAAAACTTAATAAATAATTCAATTTATCTTATTAATTTGTTAATTCATATCACACAATCAAAAGTTAAAATAATTTAAATTTTAAATATTTAAAATTTAAAGTTTATTGATATATTTAAATAAAATAATTATTTAATTAAAAATATAAATACAAATATAATTTACATAAAATAAATAAATAAATATTTATATTTTAAATATTATTAATAATTAATAAATCAAATAATTAATTTATATCTAAAAATTTTAAATTTATATTTTACTGTTAATTTTAAAATTATCTAAACATATAATTTTTTATAATAATATATATTATAATTATCTTACATATTTTTATTTATTTTATTATAAAAAATTTAATTATATAAATTTAACTTATATATATAACAAATATAATTTAAGTATAATTCGTTTATTTGAGAAGTTCAATTTGTTGAATTGAATTTTAAAATAATTTTAAATTGATTTAGTTTATTTATAGTCCAATATAAATTTTTTTAAATACGTATAAATGATCTATAAATTTTTATGATTATATTTTTTTTGAATTTTTTTAATTTATACACATAATGTGCTCAAGTACAATGATATTAATAACAAATATAATTTTAATGTGTTTTAAGTTTTTAAAAAAAATTTAAAAATTGATAATATATATAATAAAAATGTATTTTACAATATTTTGTGGTTTTTGACTATCAGATGAAGAGTAAAATTGTTAAAAATAAATTTAAAAGCAAAAAAAATTAAGTTTTAATTTATTATAGTTGAGATAGAAAATTCAAAACTTAATAAAATTGATAAGTTAAAATTTTATTAATGAAAACTAAAAATCTCAATTTTTGTAAGATAATAGTTCTAAACTGAAACAGAGTAACATTTTTTACTATAAATTTGTAATAATAATGATTCAAGTGTTATTCATTTTTTGTTTGAGTATGTTTTTATTCTAAACATATAAGCGTCCTTTAAGTAATCTTTTGACCTTAACGTTTAATCATCCTTGAATCAAGCCCTTTACTTTAGCGATTAACCTATATTTGGATGCAAAAAATTTATTATCCTTAATCTGCTAACTATTTTTAAAAACTTAAGAATAATGATAAATTGTTCCTAATTTAGTGATAATGTAATGGTAAAGTTAAAAAAAAAGTATTTAAAAAAAATCTTAGATAATTCAGAAATTCGCTTGATAAATTATCTAAGATAGCATCAAAGATAATTTTTTCCTAAGTAAAACAAATGGAAAAAAAAATAATAAAAAAAGATAGATAACTTGAGATCGAAAAAACATAAATCTAAATTGAAATCTAAATAATAAAAGTTGTGAAAATAGTATGTATAAAAATTGTACGAGATAGCTTATGTTTATGTAACTTGTGTAAATTATACAAATGGTGCTGATGTGGTTTGTGTGAGATAGATGAACTTATAAACCTACATGCATGTGTGAATTATGTATATGCGTATAAATCATGTAAATGGTGTTTATGTGGTTTGTGTGAGATAGATGAACTTATAAACCTATGAGGCATGTATGAATTATGTAGACTTATGCATTTGTAACTATATGAACTATATGATTTTATGCACGCATGAGTTGTATGAACTTTGTACATAAGTTACCGAGTTTGAATGATAGAAAAGACTTGTGAAATCCATGTACCTTAATAATAAAATGAAAATGAAAGAGATATACTTAGTTATATAATGAAAAATGTTTGTGATGATTATGATGGATTGTGAATTTGTGAATTTGTGATGTGCATATATAAAGTATTGTTACCATGAACATTAGAATGTGTTAGAAAACATATTATTAACTAGATGTATGAGGCAATTTAAAAAATGTAAAATTGATTCATTTAAAAATATAGAATAAATATTTCAAGTCTTGTAGGATAAGTGCTATAATTTTAAAACTTTTAATTACCATACTTGCGATGAAGATTTCTATAATTGAACTTAGTTATATTTAACAAAATTCTACTTAATTATTATGTTGACTAAAATTATTGAGATCAGATATATAATCAAATTTAAAGCCTTATCTTTCAACAAATTTCATAGTTATTATTTTTGTTTCACATACATAATATATCTCCATATATAAATTACTTTGATCGTTTAAATTTATTTACAACGATATACCTACATATATGTATAACTATTTGAATATATATATATATATATATATATATATATATATATATAATATTTTTACGTATATAATTATAATTTTTTTAATATTTAAATTTATTATATTTAAATTTAAATTTAAAATATATGTTTATTTTTTTATCTATACTTATATTTTTTTTATCTATAATATGTTTTACTTGGATAAATAATTATCGGTATTATTAAAAAAAAATTAAATTAAAAATAAATGATATTATCAATAGATATATTTAAAGATGAAAAAAATACAAATAGTTGATTTTAAAAAAATTATTTCCTTCTGTATAATTTTATATTATTTAAACTAAAAATAAGTATTCATTAAATACACCTTTACGTTTCAATCCTATTTTAAAACTAAACTTTTAATAATCATTTATTTATCGAATAAATAAATATTTTTATTTTTAAAAATTTAAGAATCAATATTTTAATCTTAAAAAATAGAAACTATTATTTATTTATTGTATAATAAATAATCAATCATTTTAGTTCGTAAAATAAATAGATGATTATTTTAATTTCGAAAAAATAAGAAGTTAGTTATTTTAATTCTTAAAATATTAAAATAATATTTTTATCTTTTAAAGCTAGTAATAATAATTTTTATTTTTTAAAATTAATATAACCAATTATTAATATTTTAAGAGCTAAAAATAATTATTTATACTTTTATTTATATATCTTATTTAATTCGAAAAAATTATGAAGAGTTGCTAAAAACGAAACGAGTGTACATAAGCCAAAAAGTTAATGGATGAATATATATAAACCATACAAATATAATTGATATATACCTTAACAATCTTACTATCTATTTGACATCCATTATTTTTCTCTATCTATTTTTGAATCTTATTACAAAATTAGTTACGTTTATTATTATTTTTTATTTTTTATATGCTTCTATAGTTGTTCACAGTCCAAGAGATATGGACCAATCTTTCTTCGAAAATAAAAATAAAAGAAAAAGATGAACGTAACTATCATCTTTATCTGTCATCTTTATCTCCTCCTTTACATACGCATGTGTTAGACACAGCTATGGCACACATTTTGCCATTAAAATATCGACTTCTCCTATTACTGAAATGGATCCACTAAGGCTAAGTTTCTACCTTTTGGGTTTAATCCCACTTTAGTTGGAGATTTCTTATCCATTTTTTTAATAATCTATCCGAAACTATGTAACTTTGCCGTGATATATTTATACAATAATACATATATTGTTCAGGCCATTTTCATTTCCAACTTCCTCCCCACTATCTGAGTATATACCTTTTTCGTTATTGTGCTAGTTAATATATCAAATTCTTCAGAGTTTAGACCCACTTATGAGCATTGTTTCAGAAATTTTGAGATTTTAAGTAAAAATAGAAAAATAAAATATGCAATATTTAGAAATAATCTTCATTCCATATTTTTTTTGGAATAAAAATAAAAACAATTTGATATTTTAAAATCGTTTAAATTAATTTTAAACGGAAGAAATTGATTGATTTAGTGTATATAGAAAATATTTAGCACAAAAAGAATCTTCAGCTGATTTTTTATCAAAAATATTTTAAAAAAAAAAAAATATTATTTTCATAAATAAAAATATTATCGCTCAAAGTATTGGTTTTACATCAAAAGTTGAGAGGATTATTATTGTTATGTAATACTAATTAATAAATGATAATATGAATAATTACTTTAGTTAATCTTATTAATCAATAAATATTCATTAATTCTAAATAGTGAAACTTAAAAAATTAAGATAAAAGTCAATTATCTTAATTACTTTGTTATAGCATGGTCTTCATGGGGATAACCAAAGTTGTGTAAATGGTTACTCCACTTAAAGAACAAACAATGCATCACATGAAATTCTGAAATTCTATGGCTAAAAAAATAAAATAGAACTCCACTGAATAAAACAAGTGAGAAAAATTAAATAATATGTAATCAGCAAAATTTTAGTGGACAATTATGATATAAATAATGAGAATCAACGAGCAATCTTGATGGCTAATGATAGATTGAGAAGTAAATTGATTAAAATGATATGCCCATCTTTAGGGAGGCTCAATTGATTTGCTATTTGGATAAAATATACACGAATATCCAAATTAATTTGTATGTTTTGTTGTTCACAAGTGGAATTATAATGATTGTGAGGCTTCAATTCAAACTTATATTTTATAATATCAAGAGTATTGTGGTTATAGTCATTTTGATGTCTGATTATATTTAATGCTCTTAGGGTTGTTAATCAAGCACTTCAATTTTGGTGGTCAACAAAATTGCTATTATTGTGTCAAGAAGTGGTATAATACTGTTTTAGTTCTACCTGTGAAAGATAGCCATTAAAATACTTCGATAAATAAATGACAAAAATTTTATATATGATAAATATCATGAGATCTAATTAATTTATACCAATGAACTTAAAAACACGCTTATTTTAAAGTTGAGTATGCTGCAAACAGAGTTATACCAGTCTCAAAGATCCCTTATATGGTAGCTATAAAAGTGATTTGCACTGCGCAACATGATTATACAAACAGACAATTTGATTTAAATATAAATATTTCGTCCATGCACAACTAGTAAAATCAGTTTGTAAAATGCAAATGGTAAGAAATTCAAAATTGGTGGCCTCCTTTAAATCAATAAACTAAATGCCACCATGACTAAGAACTTATTATGTTACGACTTATGAGCAGAATCCTATTACAAAGCTTCAAGTATTCAAAATAAAGAGCCTATTAATTGTTTAATTGAGTTAAAACATCAGAAAAGGAAAGCCACCTTTAGTAAAATACCTGTAACTCTGTAAGATGTATAAATTAATCTTATTAAGTGAACCAGATATATGAAAGGGCACTCTTTATTTCACAAGTGTCAGGGTACTATAGCTACGGATTTAACCTCACTTATGTGACCCAAAGTGAGGCCATGTTCCCTTTTTGCTTCACCAAGTAAATTAAGTCTTATCATCTTTTGGATAGGACTGAAATATCCCTTGGCGCGACCTAGTGTGGGGACACAAATTTCCATTTAGTGTCGGAAAATTTTAAATTGGTGAAAAATGGTTAGAAGTGAGAAAAAAAACCAACACAAGTGCTTAGCTATCATACCAGCCAACTTAACTTAATGGTGTCGAATCATTATTTGAATAAGTTATTTCACTGTTTGACTTTACATAAATAAATGACAAAAAGAAGAATTAAACAGCTCTTATTGATGGGCTTGTAGAAAATCAGTCTGAACAATTTTTATAACCGGCTTTTTCTTGAACGCAAATTTTAGAATTATCTTTCAGAATAATATTATTTGAAAATAATTTATTGAAAGAGGATTGTCTTGAACATGTATCAATAGTGCATTGGAATAACACAAAATGTCACATATCCGCCACGCCACTGTCAAAAACGGGTTTGTACTTCTCTAAAAAAAAAAAATACTAAAAGTGACGAACAACGTGTTAATACCATGCAAATGGTGCCTCTTTAATTTGCTTCATACCAAAACTGATCACATGTCACATTCTGATGCGAAATGCTTCTTCATAAACCGTAACACTCAAAAAGTTAATTGCGACGTGCCATAACTCATTAATGTGTGTGTTTTTAATTGTAATAGTTAACTTTCTTATACTTTACACACCAAAATGTACCACCAGAATCGGTTACGCGTTATATTGATGTGTGGCATTTAACAAAGTTACTCTACACACTGGATGTTAACATATATATATATATATATATATATATATATATATATATATATATATATATTTGATGGGTAACATCTTTTTAATTAGTTTAACATATTTTTTAATAGTTTTGTTCTACTTAAAAGAAAAAAGTTTGCAATTATTTATTGATTTAATTATATTTTTATATTATTATTTATTTTTTTTAGTAAAAATACATTTAAAAAATCTTTTAATTGATTTTTGATGGACCACAAATGAGTATTTAAAGATTATATTTTTTATATTAGTTATGTGTTAATTATAAATTTTTAATACATTAAAATAAAATAAATTATTGTTATTATTTATTTAAATAGTAAACTATTCAAGGAAGCAGATAATTTTACTTTTGAAAATAATAACAGATCAATTCATATTAAATATTGTATTGGTTCAGATGAATTTAAACTAAAAATATATGAAGTTGAAAGTTATATAAATTAAATTATTTTAAATTTAGCACGTATGTTTTAATATTTTAAAATGAAAATTATAATTATTTTAATATATAATAAAAAATATGGTAATTGATAAATATTTTAATTTCTATATTAATCAATAAAAATACTTAAATTAAATACTAAACCGTTAAACCGTGATAGTACAATCAAGTATGGTTAATTGTAAAATTGAAAAATGTAAAATTATGCTTAGTTAATCAGTAATAAAATGTCAAAATATAGAAAAATAAAATGATGAGAGTAGAAAGAAAAAATAAAAAATAAAATATTTAAATTGATAAAATTAAAATAATAAATAACAAATATTTTTTAGATGAGTAAACTGAAAAATAAAATATTAAAAAATTAAGATGAATTAAAAAGTACTTTTTATTAATATAAATTTATTTATAATTTTTAATATAACATATTTAATAATTTAAATTTTTAAAAATAAACAAAAAGCCAATTCTTGCTCCCAATTTTATAACTAAGAGAAGGGAATTTTTCTAGTTGGAGTTGACTTAATTTTCCTTCTCCTAAAAATAATATTCTTCCTATTTATTTTCTTTGGAACGAATGAAACTGGATCAACAACAAATCCACGTATCAACTTCGTATTGTGGCGCCGCTGCCGCTGCCCCTTCACACTGTTTCGCAAGCAATATGACGGCAACGGCGTGTGTGTGGCACCTCTTTGAGGTGAGTTGTGCACACAGATGCGACATGTGTTATATCCTTTTACGTGTGGTGCTTCTCACTTCAACGAGATGAAATTTTGCATGCAACACTTGTTCCTTTCCTGTGCTCTCATACATCTACCTTTTCACCATATACGTGTGGTGCACACCGCTTTTACCACATACACTGATACGTGTTCAAAATAATCTCAACCCGGTAATATTATTCTAGTAAATAATTTTAATATTTACTTCTTCTTTTTTTGGCATAGAAAGCCGTTAAAAACCCCGTTGATATTATACTTTTGAAAAAAAAAATGTAATTTATGATGTAGACCTTCGATTCACAGTGCTATTCCCTGAGAGAAATTTCTATTATCCGTGACATATGATGAAGTAGATAAATATGGGCTGTTGCAGCATGTTGAAGGGTGAAACCTAGGGTTCTTTCAACAGAGACAGATAAAAAGATATACGAAACTTATTTTTCCAGAGGCAACGGTAATTACACGAATAGATTATACTTTTACACAATCGAGGTAAGAAATCATATAAAAAGTGTAGTTAAAGTTATTTTATTTTATGCTAGCCCTTAAAGTTGGCTTTACATTAATCTTTTGAGCTACATTATTGAGTTTGTAACTTTGGGTTAACATAGTAAAAATACGAACCGTTGTTTTTTAATTTTGCATAAAAGCTGCAGTTTGTTCATTCTTGTTGGTTGAAACTGTACATTTCGTGAAACTATATGCAAGGTAACTTCTTTGTTAACACGTACATTTAATTCTTCTATCGTTGCGAGATTTGTAAAGTACAAAAATTAAAAAAAAATCATCCACGATTAATTTATAATGAATTGAGTTTACGGATTATTTAAATTATAATAAAAGGGAATATATTTTGATTTTCTTACTTTATGTGTCTCCTCATCTTCAGGGAGTGTGTACGAAAATGGTAGATAGAAATTTTGGATATGGGCCTGTAAGATTTGAGCGTAGGCCCAAACAATTGGGCCCATTCGGAATCCTCTCCTTCCTCCCCCGGCAAGATTCGTGTCAAGTTCTACGATTATCGTCGAATCGAATTGGTTCACTCGGAGGCTGTTCCAGTCGCAGTTGAGGCACCAATGGCGGGGTCTTCGATCATGGAGAACCTGTTCCAACGGAATCTGGAGGATCTAATCAAAGGCATGCGGCTTCAACTGATCGGCGAATCCACCTTCATTTCCAAGGCGACGGAGGAGATCCGCCGCGAGATAAAATCCACCGATCAGCACACAAAGTCCACTGCTCTCCAAAAACTGACGTACCTCTCCGCCGTCCACGGCGTGGACATGTCGTGGGCTTGCTTCCACGTGGTGGAAGTGATGTCTTCTTCGCGCTTTTCGCACAAGAGAATCGGTTACCATGCCGCTTCTCAATCTTTCAATGACGCCACCCCCGTCCTTCTCCTCATCACCAACCAGCTCCGCAAGGACCTCTCTTCCACTAACGACTTCGAGGTAAGCCTCGCCCTTGATTGCTTGTCCCGAATTGCCACTCTCGATCTCGCTAGGGATTTGACCCCCGAGGTTTTCAAATTACTCTCCACTGCTAGGGTTTTCGTTAGGAAGAAAGCCGTTGCCGTCGTTTTGAAGGTCTTCGACAAGTACCCTGACGCCGTTAGGGTCTGCTTCAAACGATTGGTTGAGAATCTAGAAAGTTCTGATCCTCAGGTTGTTACCGCCGTGATCGGGGTTTTCTGCGAGCTCGCTTCCAAGGATCCGAGGTCGTATCTTCCGTTAGCGCCCGAGTTTTATAGAATTTTGGTTGATTCTAAGAACAACTGGGTTTTGATTAAGGTGCTGAAGATTTTTGCTAAGTTGGCTCCTTTAGAACCTAGGTTAGGGAAAAGGATTGTTGAACCTCTTTGTGACCATATGAGAAGGTCTGGAGCTCAGTCGTTGGTGTTTGAGTGTGTTAGGACCGTGGTAACTAGCTTGGGTGATTATGAGTCTGCTGTTAAGCTTGCGGTTTCCAAGGTTAGGGAGTTGCTGGTTGATCAGGACCCCAATCTTAGGTATCTTGGGCTGCAGGCGCTTTCGGTTGCTGCTCCCACGCACTTGTGGGCGGTCTTGGAGAATAAGGAAGCTGTGATTAAGTCGCTGAGTGATGACGATTTTAATATCAAAATTGAGTCTCTGCGTCTGTTGATGGCCATGGTGTCCGAGAGCAATGTGGCAGAAATCTCCAGGGTGTTGCTCAATTATGCGTTGAAGTCTGATCCAGAATTTTGCAATGAGATTTTGGGTTCCATTTTGACAACATGTTGTAGAAATGTGTATGAGATAGTTGTTGACTTTGATTGGTATGTGTCTCTTCTAGGTGAAATGTCAACAATTCCTAATTGCCAAAAGGGGGAAGAAATTGAGAGACAGCTTGTTGATGTTGGCATGAGAGTTAAGGATGCCAGATTGCAGCTTGTTCGGGTTGGCCGTGATCTGTTGATTGACCCTGCATTACTGGGTAATGTGTACTTGCATAGGATATTGTGTGCTGCTGCTTGGGTTGCTGGAGAGTATGTTGAGGTTGTGAGCAATCCATTTGAACTCCTGGATGCACTCCTACAGCCTCGCACCAGTCTTTTGCCCCCATCAATAAGAGCTGTTTATATTAATTCTGCTCTTAAAATTTTAATTTTTTGCCTAGACTGTTACCTTACACAAAATGAAGGTATGGCATCCTCATGTTCTGGTGATTTGGCTGGTGGACAGCCAGAGTTGTTTACTGTAAAAAAACACACCGAGGCTCCTGAATTGGCAACTTGTGAAGGGTTAAATTATGAACAGGATGAGGGTTTTAACCCAAGGAATGCAGCTGAATCATCTGAAGATCTCTCTGTTGAAAATGACACAGATAGAGTTGTAACTCACGGTCAAACATCTATACCACCTACTCCTTTGGAAAAAAAGGATTTCATGCATGAATCTATTGTAAGCCTATTGAATCGAATTGAATTAATTTTTGGCCCGCTAGTAGCAAACCAGGATGTTGAAGTCCTGGAGAGAGCACGTAACATACTTGCCCTTGTTCAGTTGGTTAAAGCAGAAATAATTGATAATTCAGTCCAGGATGTGGACATTATGGACAAGAAAGATACTCTAGTTTCAGCTATAATCAAATCAATGCGTGACACTTTTAGTATTGAACTTGGTCCTGTCTCAACAAGTGCACAGGGAAGAGTTGCTTTACCCGATGGATTAGTTCTTAATGAGAATCTTGAAGACTTACAAGCTATATGTGGTGATGATATTGAACTACCTTCATCAAGTTCATTTTCATTTGGAGGTCCTCACGTTACCACTACTTCGGATGCTTCATCTAATCTTCTGAAAACTGAAGAGTTAGGGCCATCGAATGAATCCACATCCTTGATGGAACACCGCAAACGGCATGGATTATATTACCTTCCCTCAGAGAAGAGTGAGAGTCTTCCAGATGATTATCCTCCTGCAAATGACCCAAAATCAAACAGTAATATAAATGATGAAGTTGCAGAGCTAGCCAAACTGACAGAACAATCACTTCTTCTGAAGAAAAGGACAAATCAAACAAAGCCCAGGCCTGTAGTGGTGAAATTGGATGATGGAGATGTGGCATCAATATCAGTCAAAAGGCCAGAGTCAAGGGATGATTCTCTTTCTGGTGTTATAAAAGATGTTTTAGGAAGTGAAAGTAGACTGAATTTGTCTCAAAGTAATCCTTCTAGTAAGTCATCAAGGAAGCGGAAAGAGAAAAAGAAATTAAGCACTGATGTTCCATCCGAAATGAAAGAAAATCTCGGTGATGCAGAAAAGTCTGACCTTGAAAATCCAAATTCAAGTAGCAAAAATCATGGTCGTACTAAAGAGAGAAGACAGAAAGGAAAAGAGAAAATTGTTGAAGGGGAGGAGCATGATCAGAGGGGAAAGAAAAAGAGTAGCCATCGCCATGGTAGGCGTAAAACTCATCAAAGAGCAAATTCACCCTTAAATGTGGTTTCCCAAACACCAATAATTCCAGATTTTCTTTTATAGCATTTAAGAACTGATTTTTGATTTATCATCATCTGTTGTTATTGAGTGAGGCTGTGCACTTGTATTCTTAGTGCCAAGCCCTTAAAGTTTAGTTCCGTAGACTTGGTTTTTCCCCCCCTTTTGTTATTGTGTATAATTTCTTAATACTAATTTCTTGTTGTCTGTTTTGGCCCTACATATCCCAGAATGAGCATTTTTAAGAAGTAAATTTCAAGTTGGATGTTGTCTGGCAGCCCTTTGTTTTTCTAGATACAAGGTATTGTTATTGAAACTTTTTCCATTTAAAGCCTTGTTGCTGGAAATTCTCATTCTCTCAGCATAAGCTGCTGGAGAAAACTAGTGAATATGTGCTTCTTTTACCATTTTGTTATTCTAAGATCGTAGTGTTAAATGTTTTTAAATTATTGATGCTGTAATGATTTTTACACATACTAATAGTATTATCCATCTATTAGAAGTCCTACATTGAATAAAGGGAAGACCAACTATGCATATATAATCTAAGGGCATTCCTCACCCTATGAGCTAGCTTTTGGGGTTGAGTTAGACCCATGTCTAATTCTCAACAGCTTTTGGGGTTGAGTTAGACCCATGTCTAATTCCCAACATGGTATCAGAGTGTACCCTAGTTTGTTAATGGGCTATCCGTAAAAAATGAGATGACATGCAAGTTTGACTTTATATGATAAATACTTTGATCATTTATATTCTCAAGTATTCAAAATCACCGAAAAAGGTGGAATTCTAAAATCCTTGCTCATGTAGTCTCTCCGACCTGAAATGCTTGCATCTTCTCAATCTCTGTCATGCCTGACCTGAAATGCTCATTTTCTCTGCTAAATTTCTCCCATCGGCTTTGCTGTGCATTCCCTCCACATTCTTGGGGCTTTGCTAACTTTGGCGTATTGATTTGAGATGCTCGTTTCTGCAATAAGTTTTGATATTTTATGATTTTGCTGATATTTCTATTCTACAAACTCATCTTGAATTTTGATATTTTTATTATTTCTTTTCTACGATTTTGAGTCTTATATTTTGATTTAGTTTATCCATCCCCTTGCCCTAGAAGAAATTTGGGGTTTTGGAACTGTTGCATTTGGAGCTAGAGAGTGTGATGAGAGAGCATATTTTCATATTCTATAATTTTGTTGATAATTCTATTCTACAAACTCATCTTCATATTTTGATTATTCCTGTTCTATGATTTTGAATCTTAGATTTTGATTTAGTTGATCAATCCCTTTGCCCAAGAAATTTAGGTTTTTGGAACTGTTATTTTCCATTCTCTTTTTGGTATGTGTATTTCTTCTGGTATTATGAAATGTACTGGGTCTCCTTTGTATAGCATTTAAAGGATCATATATTTAACTGAAACATCAATTCCTGTGGCACGTGTAGCAACCCCGTGCAATTTAAACGAGCCGAAGTATATATGTTGACTGAGTTGATGATAAGTCATAAATAATTTTTATAGTTGTCTTCAAGCAGCGATATATACGATCCATATTTGAAGACTGGTTTGGTTGTTTTACACTACATATGAATGATGAATATGTGATCTATTACCGGTAGTATATATAAAAACCGTAAATGACTTGAAGTTTCCATTTTTATCCAACATGCAGCAAGGCAAACTTTTCAAGAAGGATCGGCTGTAGAAGATAAAATGTTTTGGTTTGAGAGTGCAATCACGTCGTAACATATACAGAATGCAAAGGCCTGCACTCTGTTGGCCTGGTTTTTTTCATTGAGGGCTTCCACTTTGCTGTCTAGATGCTGAAATTTTTGCAAGATTGTGGACCATAAATTGGTTCTAGTAGATGCCAAGGACCATGTGTGCAATGAGAATCTTCCATTTTAATCTGATTTAAAACTGATTCTCAACCGATTCATAAAATCATCCAAACCAGTTTTGCTCAATAAAATAAAATAAAGATAAGAGGTTTAATTTTTTAAACTGCATCTTCTTCTGGTTTTGCTTGATTTTGGTTTGGATTTGTCTTTACCACCAATGGCCTCCTATATTATTAACTATGAATTACTAAATTTCATCAAATCTTAATAATAAAATAGAACCAATAGAATAAGCATAATTAATTTGTTTTATTTTTATTCTTATTTATTATATTAAAATAAAAATTATATTAAATTAATATATAATTTTACATGAACATCTTATAACAACATATTATAAACTCAACGATCATATATATATATATATATATATATATATATATATATATATCATCTCAAACTTTTAATTATATTTTTGTAAATTCAATTTAGGATTAAATATATTTTTAAAATTCTATTAAAATATTTTTTTGTCAAAGTTATATAAGATTTGTACTCACGAGCTGGCATTTAATTATAATCCTAATCAAGTTACTAGTCATTTATTTAAACTAATCAGTTTAAAATTCTTAATTAGTAACATTTAAACTATTCTAATTTTATTTTAGTTTATAAACATGTTAAATTAATTAACACAATTCAATATTAAAGGGAGTGACCTTTCACATGTAATAAAATAAAATAACTTAAGTTCACAATCATTTTGTTTTATTTATTTTCTTATTTATTATATTGAAATAAAAATATGTTAAATTAATATAATTTTATCTAAATACCTTAAAAACAACATAGGATAGACTCAGTAATAATAATAATAATTATAATATGTAGCGATGAAGATAAAGATTCTATTATAAAATAATTTAAGAATTTGGTAAAATTTAATCTCGAATGGTACACTTAGTCAAATTTAAATATTATTACTTGCTATACTCAAAATTGTAATGCAACATATACACTCTTTGAACCCCAAATTCTTATCTAATGTAATGTTTATCTTATCTAATTGGTAATTAATCTGTGCTACTAAACTCATTAAAAAACAAAGTACAGTTTAAAACAAAAAATAAAATAAAACTTGCAATATCAGGTGTAAAATACTGAAATCATTTACATTTAAAAAATACCTTAAATAACGACCGAACAAATTGGTTGTTAAATGACGATTTTTAATTGCTAAAATAGTTAGCATCCAAATTAAAGTTGGTCAACAATGGTTACTAAAATTCTGATTGCTAATGGTTTTGGCAATTGATTTAACATATTGAATCGTTATCATATTAAAATTCGTATTTAGATGTAGTCACAAATGTATTTTGAGGACCAAATTAGTGACTCATGGTGATGGCTAATACACAAACTTTAATGTTGTCCTTAATATAGTTGCTAAGTAATTAATTGCAAAAAGTTGATCGTTACATATAAGATAATAACCTGAGTTAGTGGCGTGTCACTAAATGATTTTGTTACCAATTTAGCAACTGATGTATTCAATTCCTAACTATCTTTTTTCAACTTTTTATTACACATTATTAATAAACAAAACCAATTTCTGATCAAGCAGAAACACGTTCAAAACTATTACAATTACAATCACAAAATAAATAAAACATATTGATTTTTACTAACAAAATTATAAAATATATAAAATATATAAAATATATAAAATCAGAGAAGGTATAGTAACGTAACGTATAAAGTCCTGAAACCTAACATCAATAGTAACATAAAGGAAAAAAAATTCCAAAGGGAGTGGATCGGCGGAGAATCAACGCCGTCATGAAAGGAATTGATATCACGTGCTGGGGCTAAGCGGTGATACGTTCATCAGCTCCCAATTTCGAGTAAAGGTGCTTAAAAAAAAAGAGGTCATCAAATAGAACAAGATGCTTAAACTTTACAATTTTCAAAATTTACATAACATTAATACAATTATTATATCCTATATAAAATTAAAATTTTATGTTGATCTAAATAATAAACATTGTAATTTTATATCTAATTTAATAAATAAATAAACTAGTGAGATTACATAATTATATATCTGACTTTTTGTTAAATAGAATACAAAACTTTTAATTATAAATCTTAACGTATCCAAATATGTTTAATGCACGTTTATAAGGATTTTGTGTAGCAAAAATGAAAAACCACAGTAAAATATTTTTGTATTCTTTTATATCTAATTCTGATACATTTCTTTATATCTAATTAGTACATTTCATAACCAACAAATAGTAAAAATGAAAAAGGTTTCGTTACAGTCTCTCCACTTCACCACTTGAAAAAAAATAGATTGTCCACTTAAAAATATCATTAGTATACAAAAAAAATATATATTATAAAATTAATTTTTTTGAATAAATTGCAAAATAAAAAGATTTACTTGAAAGAAGTTATCCACTTTCATCTTAAAAATGATTAACGAGACGAAAGTGGGTAACTTAAATCATTCTTAAGAAGTATATTCGACTGTGGGAAAGATTTACTGATGTAAAAAAAATTAAAAATTTCTGACTTGTTTAATTACTTTCTTTGTGAATTGTAATATAGTTTTATATAATATATTAAGCAGCGAAGGTCAAATACAGAAGATAAATAATTTTTGTGATCAATATATATAAATATCCTAGTTTATTCTGTTAGACCAACATTCTGTATTAATAATATTTGATCCCTCCCTGTGGGTGATTCCCAATTTTCTCTACAACAACACCTGTTTTGATTGGTGATACAACACCATGAAGAATAAGCACCAAGAACCCTCCTCTGGTGCAGCCAAAGTGTTGAGTGCTCAACCATATATGCTCAACTTGTTCTCTCATGCTTTAGTATTTGGCTCTGGTTTGCTCATTGGAATCACCCTCACTTTCTATCTCAAAGACTTATCCCTCAACTTTCAATTTCAGCAACTCCTCCTTCCATCCCTCACATCTTTGTCTCCTCCTCCTCCTTCTGTTCCTATCTCAACATCAACATCAAATAATCATACAAAAGTCACCAACTTCACCAGAAATGGGTTAAGGGGTTTCTTGAGGCCAACCAAGGCTATGCATGATATGACAGAGGAAGAGTTGTTGTGGAGAGCTTCTATGGTTCCTAGGATTAAGGAACTCCCATTCAAACACACCCCAAAAGTTGCATTTATGTTTTTGACAAAAGGACCTGTGTCTATGGCTCCTCTTTGGGAGAGATTCTTCAAAGGAAATGAAGGCTTATATTCTATCTATGTCCATTCACATCCTTCTTTCAATGAAACGGTGTCTCCAAGTTCTGTGTTTCATGGCCGCAGAATCCCAAGCAAGGTCAGTGTGTGCTACACTTGCTCAATTTTAATCAAGCATTTCCTAATTGCTTTGCATTTTATTGTGTTATGTCTTTTCATTTCATTAAGAGAACCGCAACTTCAGTGTTTCGCGTGATCACCAAAGTTTTCTAGTTTAAATATAATTAAAAGAAAGAAAAAAAACTTCCCCTCACCGTCCAATGGCTCAAAGATCACTGATTCACTGCATAATGCACGTAGTATAATTAGCGTTTGTTTTCTGCCAACGTACTCAAAGTGCAAGATTTATAATTGAGTTTGTCCCAAAACCAAGAGAATTGTATTTATTATTTTTCTCCCATTTTTGGGTTTAATACAGTCTTTTGAAATTCCATTCACCTTTTGGGATTCCTTGGCTTTTATGATACGGCACAAAGAAAACCATTTTGATTGTGATGTCAAAAACGAGGTGCGCCTCAATGAGCGCCTTCTTTGACGGTTTCCTTACTGTACCATGTGTTCTTTTGACAACGGCCTGCCACTCTTGCTAAATCATAATAAAATTCATATTGGAGTACAATAAAAATCATGGTAAAAAATGTATCATAATATTTGACTTATTTCTTTTCACTTTCACAAGTGTGTTTTTATTTTCATGAATCTAGGATTCAATATCTATATGTTGAATGATCACACGTTTCTTCTATTCACTAAACATCTAGATGGTATTGGTAGACAATTACTTCTGAGCTTTAGTTCTTACGAGGAATCTGATTGATTTGTTAAACATTATTCTCTAATAAAATAAGTTCCGTCCTCCTATTATATATTTTTAAGAAAAATATAAGCTTCTAACTTGGGTAACACCTGTCTGCATGAACCCGAGCAGCCACATTTTTATGCGAACGTTTGTTCCAATTAGAGTTGAACACATTATTATGCGTTTTATATAAAGTACCAATCCTTATTCTAAGAGTCATGTTCGTGGTCAGCACTTGAGGATTTCTTGTAAGAGGAGGCTTTGATGAAAGCACAAATAATCAGATACCAGCTAAGGCTACAGAAAGAACTCCCTATACTTATAAATAATGGCTTTCGAAGCCATTTATTCAGAATGAGAAAATTTATGCTTATAGCGATGCAATGTTTTCTTGTCAAAATAAACTACAACATTTTTTTAATAAAAGCAAATAGTCCTCTCTTTTTTGTGGTTATTGGTCAACTAGTCATCCATTTGTCCTTTTTGGAAAAGCATTTGAATTCGTGTGACTCCTTAAAGTGAGATTTTCCATTTGTTAAATGACTATAATTTACCGCAGAATGAGGTAAAAAAACCTGAACTACTACTATGCCTTCTGGATCTATGAAATGTGTAATTATTTACCCTGTTCTTGTTGGTTGCTTCGGACTTGAGCTGTTAATGCAAACACTCCCAATACTTTTCTTTGATTCCACTCCTTTTGCACCCCCAACAAAATTCTATTCTTCTCCATTTGCGAACTTTTATACGTCCTCATCAAACTTTTCATAATTCCTTTCTTCATACTGTCTTTCACATTTTTAATTTATTTTTCAACGCATATAAATTTGGGCTTCAAACCAAGCCCATTAGTCTGTTATTGGACATGATCCAAAGCCCAAGAAGAATAGCTTCCCATTCACTCATTTAGTACATGTTTGAAAAGAAATAATTAGTTATTTTGTAAAAATCTTTCTCTTAAAAATAAATAAAAAGAAACATGATGATGCAGGAGGTAAAATGGGGTGAGTTCAACATGATAGGTGCAGAGAGACGTCTGCTAGCGAATGCACTGCTTGACTTTTCCAACCAACGTTTTGTTCTGCTGTCAGAATCATGCATTCCTTTGTTCAATTTCTCAACCATCTATGACTACCTTATGAACTCAACCAAGACATTTGTGGAAGCCTATGACATGCCAGGTGCTGTGGGACGTGGCAGGTACAGTCCAAAGATGAGGCCACTTATTAAGCTTTCTCAATGGAGAAAGGGTTCTCAATGGTTTCAAATAGACCGTGCCCTGGCCATTGAGATAGTCTCTGATCAGCTTTACTTTCCAGTGTTTGAAAAGTATTGTAGAAATGGGTGTTACGGTGATGAACACTACTTGCCCACGTTGGTTAGTATCAAATTTTGGAAGACCAATTCAAACACTACCTTGACTTGGGTTGATTGGTCAAGAGGTGGACCCCATCCATCAAGGTTTCTCAGAACAGATGTAACTGTTGATTTTTTGAAGAGGCTAAGACATGGGACAAGGTGTAGCTACAATGGGAACACAACCACTATTTGTCATTTGTTTGCCAGAAAATTCATGCCCCATGCTTTAGATAGACTCCTCAGGTTTGCTCCACGGTTAATGCAATTCAATTGATTTCTGTTTCTTCATAATTCCTTTGCTTTTAATCTTTCTATACACATCACGCTTTCAATTGACTGGTTTAACATAATTATTTGTTCCTATATCATAAACAATCAATGTATTTTTCAACAACTTTTCTCATTAAAATACATTATAGTATACATATTATTATATATACTGATTTACAACGAAGCCTCATTTTATTTTCTCTTGCTTGTCACTAGTTTCTCGTTTCGATATTAGCATTGAAAGTGTTAAGTACCATCCTATGAAAAAACAAAAAACGAAAAAACAACATCTCATAGCATACCTGTGGCACCTACCCATCCTGATTTTGAGGGGGGAAAATACTTAATTTCAATGTCATCGGTGTCAAATTTGTCCTAAATTGCTAGCTAATGACGGCGGGAACGAGGGTGGTTTCGACGATATACATAATTAGATATCCATTTAGATTTTGTTCCTATAATATTTTTATCATAATAATAGTTAAATTGTAAAGTTTGTCAACTTATATATTTGTATATTAACATGCTTGTAAATTGGTTGTTAAGAACTATTTCAACTTAATTAATAACTTCGAGTTAGAAGAATATAAAAAGAATTTCACTGTTCGCAATATACAGTCCTACCTGCCCTGACTTAGAGATGTTCAATATGAAGTCAAAATATTAATGATTCTAAGAAAACAAGAAGTTTATTGTATGTTTGCATTATATAATAATAATATTAATAATATGTTTGTCGGAAAAATATGTTTCTTTATGGTTCTTAGTTTTTTTTTTAGTGATATCTAACTTCCATTTTTATATATGATTTTGTTTAAAACAAGCTAGATATAGGATACAGTTGGCAGAGACATTCACGATTTAGCTTAGATCAATTTTAGTTAAACGGTCGTTTGATTCAATTATAAAATTACATTGGGATTTGCTTTGAATAAATATTCGAATCTAATTCAATGTGATTAAAAATAATTAAATTATTTTTATATAATATGAAAAACAATAAAATTCTAAGATTATTACTTAGAACTATGCTATTTTTCAATTTTTTAGTACTAGGTCAATTCTAATGGTTTAAAATAATTTGCATTGAATTGAATAATTTGGTTTTATATTTTTATTTTAGTTAAAAATTGGTAATAATTTTTTTTAACTAAAAATGATTTTTATATATCATAAAATTTATATAATAAAAAATATGAAATATAAAAATAAATTTAAATTAATTAAAAAAAATAAATTTATAAATATATTAAAATAATAATAAGATATAGCTTTGAAACTAAAATTACGAAAAGTAATTAAATATTAAATATTTATAAATATAATAAATTATATAAAAGAGAATTTAATTTTATAAATAAATTTATATATATTACATACATATACAACTTTTACTTAAATGGATTTGGTTTTTGAAATTGGATCTTAAATCCAAATCAATTTATTTAAAAATTATTTTTCAATTTTTAGTGATTTATTTTTATTTATTAATTTTATTTTCAAAATTTATAATGAATTAAATCAATTCATCATCATCCGGATTAAGAATGGATTTAATGATAATGAGTTGAAGATTATAGTAATTTAAAAATTTATAATAAGAAAAATATGAAAAACAATTATACCTATCAGTTTAAAATTTTTTTGAGTAATATAAATATTGTTTATAATTTTTCTATTATAAACTGTTATTTTATTTTTTATTATTTTAACTAAAATATTTTTATTATTAAATAAAAAATTACAAAACACTAGTACTTCAAGTAATAGTACAAATTAATTTATTTCCAAGTGTTGTAATTAATTTTAATCATTTCCAAGTACATATATGCATATGTGTGATTATTTTTTAAAACGTAGGTTGAACGAATGACAATGACTTTTAGCTAAGTACCGTCCGTGTCCTATAGACAAAACAGGAATATAAAAGTATTAGTTAAGTAGTGTTGTAAGTAACATTACGCAGAAACCTCGGCATAGTTTCTCTTCACTTTCCTTTTCATATATAATTAATAAAACTGTTTAAACTGTTTCTCTTCACTTTCCTAACTCCTGTCGCCTCCCTTTTCTTTTTCGCCGAAACTGTTATTTTGATTACGTCCAATGACTTGTCCTCACAGGAAATAATTTAAAATTTAAACCATTTAATATCAATTTAATAATTATAATTAATTAAATTAGATTTTAGATGAAATTTAAATGAAGAGAACATAATCTGTTCCTTCCTGTAGTTAAATAATACAGCACAAGACATGTTTGGCGTCGAATAATGATTACTGTTAAATCTAACTGCAAAATCCGGGCCATGGTAAAAGAAATTCTCACTATTATTGCAACACTGAAAATTTTTTCTACTTATTAGCAAACAAAAATCATTTAATGTTAAGATAATTTTTATTCATCAACTTTTTGTTTAATAAAATAATCATTAATATGATATATTATACTGTTAATATAAATTTATAAAAAAAATTATATGAATGAAAGTTAATTTATTATTGAAAATATGGTGAATGACAATTGTTTTGAAGTGTAAAAATGATTAGTCTCTTTATTGGAAGTGTTTTGTTGTTGGGCCTAACTGGTAGCAACTTGAGATGGTGCCATGTGGATAAAGTGAGGAGAAATGGCCCCACGCTGCCATGAAAATAGGAAGGAACTGGCAAACTTCGTGTCATAATTGGACCAATAACAATGGCGACTCGCTTTTGCACTTTTCGTTCTTGCCTCACTTGCCACACTAACCATTTCATTATTTCCACATTTTGGGCCATACCCAAGTATCCAATATCTATATATAATTCGGGCCTACCTAAATAACTGAGTAGAAACGCACACATCAATTGCGTTTTGGGGTCCACTTCAACAACCGAGTAACACAATAACACTAACAATAACAGCCGAGTACGATATACAGCGACATACGTTGACTATGATTAACTCATATTCTAATTAAGGGATAAGAGATATCAATTGATTCCATGATTATATTTTCTTTAATAACTATATTTATTTTATTTTTATTAAATAAAAACTTTCAATAGCATATATGATGTTGCGTGTGTAAAGAAAGAGATATTGTGAAAGATGTGGTCCGAATTGAATGGGTGAAAGGTGTGGGTAGCCTCACACTCTCCTCCCTCATCAACAACCACACCTCCAAGTCACCCTATGGTTGAAGCCGCAGCCGTAAAATCCTTCTCTATAACAAGTAATCTTATAATTCAAACGCTTCGAATTTGAAAACAGTAATTTAAGCCACTAAAATATATCATAAGTATAATTTGACGCTAGTATTTTATTTTTAGTCAGGATCGTTTGCTGCTATAAGTTATTACAAGTCAGCTAGCAAAGAGCCCCAAAGACATCTTCGATCCTTCCTAGAAGTGTGTAATTTGACAAACTGTTAGATGACAAAATCTAACGACAGAGCAATTTATAGTTAATTTACTAGATTACACAATGAAAGAAACAACCATATAATAAATCTCAAATTTACCATATTAAATCAAGTTGTTGTCCTATTATTAACTGCTGCTTTACAAAATAAAAAGCCGGTTAGATTTTCTTTTTACAGGATGCAATAAAAAAGAACCCTTGTATATGAGTAAGAAATTGAAAAAAATAAAATAAAAATCTTTGCTTTAGTTAGGGTTCTGTTGGAAAAGAATATTCAAAAATACTTTTAGACTCGACCAGCAGCACCTTTCAATGCACACGTCGTTTAGTGCTCTGAAGATTTCTCTTTCCTTTATCTTCTTATGAACATAATACCTTTATTTTATTTTTGTTAAGAAGTACACATAATAAGGTGTTTTAAACACGGGAAAATTGATTAGTTTAGATGAGATCCTGAATTTGAATCTCATTATTTTTTATTTTGTAAAAAAAAAAAATACAGTAAAACAATTTTGAAACGGATACAGATACGTTATAAATATCCGTTTAATTTAAACTGTTAAATATTGTTAAAATATATAAAAATCAATTTAAATTATATATTACAAATATAAATAGTTTTATAACTATAAAGTAAGCAAACCCTAAATAAGTTAACTTGAAAATAATTTACATAACATTTTCACTTTAAATAATAAATAAATTATATTCTTACAACATATAAATACAACAATTTATGTAAATAATACATATATAAATAAAAAAAGATAAATGAATGATATATGAAATAAAAAAATATATTTTTTGGGTTATGGGGTGTATGTTTTGTTAGGGAGGGAAGTATAAGAAAGATTTGGGTTGACTTTGGATTGGTGTTGACGTCCAAGTCTTTACATCATATTATACGGCTTCTCGGTTATAACATACTAATTGCGCGGCTATTTCCTCCAACATTCCAAGAACCTTCTTTTTTACATTTATCATATTATATATTTATAATGTAACCCAATTCTACACTCTCTCATACTTTGTAATTGCGATATAAAACGCAAACCGTCCCATCCTCCATCTCATTAAGCTACCTCGGTGCAACCTTACGCCAACGCCCTTTCACCCTCTTTCATTCTCCGCTCCCAATTTTTTCAATATATGGCAGCCAAACGGTTTTTGGATGATTCTGATAAAGACATTGATAAGCCACGCGACAAACGGATGACAACTACAACTACAACTACAACTACTGCTACAAGACCTTCTTTTGCTTCGTATGTTTTATTCTTTATCTAATATAGCTTATGAGAAGCAGTATGCATGGTTATCATAAACTAACTAAACCTTAATGTTATTTACAGGGTAATAGGAGAAGTGGTTATGGTGAAAAACTTGCAGAACCTCTTCTCGGGCATGGAACCTTTGCTTAGAAAAGTGGTAATCAATTAAGTCAATAAGCTATATATGCCATGGATTTAATTAATTGCAATTAGCGATGGAAGTTAAATTAATTATTTTGTCAGGTGAATGAAGAGATGGAGCGAGTGATGAGGCATTGTTATCCACGGTCAATAACAAGGTCTCCTTCGTTGAGAATCGAATCATTGGAGCAAGCATCAAAGTATGAAATGACGTTCAACAAAAAGCTTTCACTGCCTATATTCACGGGTAACAAAATATCAGACATAGATGGGAACCCAATTCAGGTGGTTCTTGTGGACAAAAGCGGTGGCCAAATGGTTCCCACAAGTCTCCCTTACCCAATCAAGCTAGAAATTGTGGTTCTTGATGGAGAGTTTCCTTCTTCTGCTTCTGCTAACAAGGAGTCATGGACGAGTGAGGAATTCAACAACCACATAGTGAAAGAGAGAACAGGGAGAAGGCCATTGCTAACGGGGGAATTGATTGTCACCATGAGGGATGGGATTGCACCCTTTGGTGACATCGAGTTCACAGATAATTCATGTTGGATACGTTGCAGGAAGTTCATAATTGCAGTCAGAGTCGCTCCAACTGGGACTAATCAAACTCTTCGAATTCGTGAAGCAATCACTGAACCATTTGTCGTTAAGGATCACCGTGGTGAATGTGAGTATTTTTTTCTTCTTTTTATTTTTTATTTTTTATCAATTCCAACTTTTTATATACTCTACCTTGCTTTTCCTTTTTAATCTTAATTTTCTCTATCTGCAAACCTGACTGCTTCACAATATATATATATGCTTCATAGCCTAAGTTTTAACTACTGTTTATTCAACTTATTCATGTACTCATGTTGTTGATAACTATTGTTAAATGGTTGGTGGACAAATGTATGGTGTCCGTTCGTTTAATTTATTTGAAGCTTGGGGATATATTAATTGCTGATCAAAATAATTCTAAGGAAAGAAAAGTATTTTGATGCAACCTCTTTAGAGTAATAGTTGTGTGTCAGAAAACCATTGGAGGATATAGACTACACATAATAGTATTGGCAATTATTGCCGTCTTCTATATAGTTCCAGTAAGAAAAAGGAAAAGCACATTGAAAAACTTGGTTGGTGAGGGATAAATAGGGCCAGCTGAGTAGTTATGGATTTATAAAGACAAAAATACAAAGAAGTAATGATGAATATATTTTCATTATAGCATGATAAAATTGTAAAGCTATCAGGTATGAAGAAACTATTTCCCCCCCTATGTACATGGAAAATAAAAAACAAAAATTATACTGTGGTGAAAAAAACCTCACATGCTTGAGATGAAATTAATTTATACATAACCATCATATAATCAAAAGGAATGCAACTTCTTGACACGAATGATATATTTTTTAAATTAATACACAAAAAGCCAGATTATTTGTGCGTGATATGAATTCCATTATTTAAACATAATAAACTCATATATTACTATATTTTACAACATTTTGTAAATAGAGATTAAATTGTGTAGAATATTATGTGTCTATATGCATGTATCTGAAGATTGAAACAACCCAAAATTACATTAAAACCTTAATGTAAAACTATCATTAGTTAAACTCTCATAAAGATTGTGGCTCCATATTTATTAATTAAATATCGCACTTCCTACAATTTTTTATAAAAATATTTATCAATATTTTTCTGGTTCTAAGTATAAGAAACATCATTTTATTTTTTAGTGTATTAATTATTAATTTTTTTATATTTTTATTTAATTATGAAATTTATATTAACAAGGTATCCACTTATTTTTATGCTATTAATTTAAATATTTTAAAAATAAATTTATATTTATAATATAATAATTATTTCAACTATTTTTTATTAATTTTAAAAAGATAATGATTTGTTTGTTATATAAAATATCAGGGAGAAAAGTATTTGTATCAATGGAAAAGTACATTGGTTTTATCTCCTATGATATATGGCATTTCATTTTCAGGTTTTATAGCAAGCAACGGTGATCCATTTAATTAATCTGTTTATTTTCTTTGGTTTGGATCTTCTTTTACATGATTGGTGGTCAAACATACGTGACAGCTAATTAAAATCTTCACCAAGCAGCAAATAGAATCTCAATCATGGTCCCCGCCAATGCAATAATATAGTATGAAATTTAGAAAACTCATAAAACTTGAGCTATGTACAAAATGACGCGTTTGCAATTTTCTTGTTTTTGGGACGATTTCGAGTCAATGGTTTCAAAGTCACGGTCAAGCTAGCACGTAGGCTGTGGTCATATTTTTTTAGAGACATTTAGTGAAAAAATTTTGGGGTGATTTTTTGTTCATCTAAAATTTGGTGGCTTTAAAGGTAGTTTATTATTTGTGTTGTTGTATTAGTTTTTATTTTCATATATTGATTTATTTTTCTTCATGCATTTGAAGTGTACAAGAAACACCACCCACCAATGCTCAACGACCATGTGTGGCGCCTGGAGAAAATTGGGAAAGACGGAGCTTTCCACAAAAAATTGTCCTCTGAAGGGATTAACACAGTGCAAGATTTTCTCAAGTTATCCGTTGTTGACCCTCGCAGGCTCAGACAGGTATATATCCATATTACTTTATACCCTCTGTTCAGTCACAAAAAAACAGGAAACCAAAAAAAATTGATAAATAGTTATTAAAAAATGATTTTTAATGTATATAAGAAAATAGAATAAAAATATATATAAAATAATATTTTATTAAAAATTATATTATATAATATAATAATAATAATATAATATCACAATTTTAAAAAAATACTATTTATTGATTTTTTTTTATTGGATGATTATAGATACGTATTAAAAAAAAATAAAAAATCATCTTTCTTGCAATATGGTAAAATGTATGATGGAGGGAGAAAAAATAATAAAATGGATGATGGATAATATGGTAAAAAAAAATATAAAAGACTAAAAGGTGTGTAATTATTTGGGTGTAAAAAAATTAACATTGCTAGTGATTATATGGATAATTAAGCTATTTTTGTATGGATTTGCAACCAGATTTTAGGCATTGGGATGTCAGAGAGGATGTGGGAAATTACAATGAAGCATGCAAAGACTTGCAACATGGGAAACAAATTCTACGCCTATCGTGGGCCTAATTTTACAATATTTCTAAATGCCATATGCCAGTTGGTTAGAGCTGAAATTAACGGCCAAAACTTCCCCGCAAGAGAACTCGGCAACATCAACAGGGTAATTTTATACTCAAATTTACCCTCTTTTCTCACTTTCTAGATTTTACTAGGTGTTGATTTTGATCCTGTGTTTCATTCGGGTCATGCAGAGCTATATGGAGAAATTGGTGAGAGAAGCACACGAAAGATGGAAAGATTTGGAGGAAATTGATGGGGTTTTGAATGATAATGTTGCTTTGTTAACCCAAGGTATCTTATATTATTAATCAAAGTGTTTTTATGTGGCTATGCAAAATTATGTTCCAATCGCAAATTCTTTCATCTTGACATGTTGGATTGGGTGATAATAACTGAGATTAATTTATAATGTAACTCTATAGGTGAAACTGTGGAGCAATTTCCAAACAATCATCAAGCCTCAGTAATAGCATATGATCAGAACGACTATTTTGGTGATAAATGTGCAGAGGCTGGCAGCTATGTATCTGGGCATAATGCACAAATTGGGTGCGGTGAGTGGCCGGTGAATGCAACATTTGCCACTACATCATATGGCATACCATACAGCTTCTCAGAGTCACAATCGGACGGTGATATATCGCCTTCAATTGATGGTGCCCCAAGATGGCATTAGGAAACTTTTAGTACTTTGACTTTCAGCTGTATATACAATTTAGCAGTTGGAGAATCAAATTAGGCTTTAGTGTGAAATGTTGGCCCATAACATAAACTATGTTCGCCCTGTTTCGCCTTATATTGGGCTTTTTTTCTCTTTCTGGTTAGTTGGGTCAGCCAGTTGCCCGGCCCATTTCAAGGATCCGTCAAAGTATGGGCCGTGGTTCCTCTCCTGCAAAAAATGCAACCTGCTTTCACTGGCCAGTGTTGCTTTGTTTTCTACAATTTCAGCAATGAATCTCATATCTGGTCATACTTTTATGCATTTTTGGTTTTGGTTTGGGTTAAGAACCCCATTCTGCTTTTTTGTTTTCAAATGTTTTGGGATATTTTTATTCTCATAGAAAAGGAAACTTGTTCCTGAGAAATCTTTCCATAACGTTATATTTGGTAGCTAATAGGAATTACACTAGCTCGTTTCTCTCATGGGAGACTGTGTGAGACCATGAAACAAATAATTAACTATATTTAATTTAGGCTTATTGAAACATTAGTTAATATCACTTGTTATCCATCTCCAGATCACCCTCCTCTTGTTAAAATATTGACGATGACTATGGTGCTTGTAATTTAGCCCCTAATCAATTTAATTGATATATATACAATTTAGTCTTTTAAATTAATAAAAAAATTTATCTTAATTGTGGAAACTCAAAAATTATTGGTAATAATACTTTAATATAATGGTAATTAAATATAAAATGAAAAAAGTAAATTAAAATTAAGTGGTGTGGCAAAAAAAAATCTTAAAAGTTAAAATCTTATACAAAATACTTATAGTAAATAGTTGTTTTGATCTTTAAAAAATTAGAAAAAAATCACCATATCATTTTTAAAAGGATAAAAAACAACTAATTTTGTCTTTGTGTCAATTTTTTTTTATGTTTCAAGGATCAAAATAACCTTTTATTCATCTTTTAAAGATAAAAATGATAATTTTCGTCTTTTATAAATTAATATAATGACTTTTAATTTTTATAATAATTAAAGTAACTATTTATTCAAAATACTTATTAATAAGAACGCCAAGTTAGTAACTAATTGAAATTGCATTAACACAATTAGTTTCACAACAGTCTTTGTAATAATACTCTAGTTAAAGATGATAAATAATGGATGATTATATTTCAGTAAAAATATGTATTTTCTTTGCAAAAAAAAGTCAAGATTCAAGACATAACGTATTTTCAAGAGACAAGTTTCTTCCACAATTAATTAGTCATATTGATAACTAATTTTTTATGTTTGAAACTTTGAGCATATTACTTTTAGAATAATATACAAAAATTGACTGAATTTTTTTTCAATAATAATGCTTTTAATTCGAACAATATTGCTTTAAATAAAGCATACATTCTCAAGAAAAAAAAATCAAGACTCAAGACATAATATAGTTACAACATATAAGTTTCTTCCACAATTATTTAGTCATATTAATAACTATTTTCTTTTTATTTTTGAAACTTTGCACATAACTTTTACTTTTAGAATAGTATACAAAAGTCAAATGTTTTAGCGCGTGTTTGGATTGATTAAAAAAATAATAATTATTTCAATGATAATATGTATAATCGGTTATTGTTATAAATGATTAATGTGTAAAATAAAGTTATATCTGGATATGTTAGATAAAAAATGATTTTAAAATAATTTATTTTATTTAGATTATTTAAAAAACTTGTTTTTTTCTATAATAAGATTATAATTAAAAATATAGAGATCTTTGTAGTAGTTAATTTCATATTTAGAAGATAAAAGAAAAAAAATAAAAATTGAATAGTATTGAGCTATTTTTACATGATGTAAAAACTCAAACACATTTATTAGTAAACCATGTCTAGAACAAGTTTAGATGTTGAGTCAAGATACAAATATTTCATTTTAGATTTTGGATAAATGTGAATGTGAATGTGAATGTGAATGGGAACATCAGAAGGCGAGAAATGGAAAAATGAACAAATTGACAGCACCGTGCTTCGTGGAGTCTTTGGCATCACGTAATCTCCACTCTGCTGGCTGCCGAGAAATTTCCTTGTTGCTGCCTTAAAGATTGGTGGAAATTATGACCATCGATCGGTATATGTTGAAATTCACCCTCTTTTCTTCTTCCTAACACCGAATGAATCATAACTCGAGAAACTAAAACACTTGGTTGTGATGTTCAAAGTTTCATTTGTTTGGTTCGTTCCTGGTTTGTTTCTCTTGTTCACCAACACCTCTGGCAGCCACAACATTTCATCCTCAACAACATGCCAAACTCGCCGCTGCCAAAATGGGCCTAACGTCAGATACCCTTTTTCGCTGTCCCAAGGCTCACCTCCTGATCAATATTGTGGCTACCAAGATTTTGAGCTTATTTGCTCTAGCCGCCATGGTTATCCTATTCTTTCTCTACCCCCTGCATTGTACTATTTCGTAGAAGACATAAATTATGAAAACCATAGCCTTAAGCTTGTTGATGTTGACACTGTAAACCAAACTTGTCCAAGGGCACTTCACAAAGTTCCCTTGGGAAACCTACCCCTTTCACATTCCCCTTTGAACTCAAACCTTAGCTTTCACTACAACTGCACTCATTACCCTTCTGCTTTACCTTCTATCAAGTGTCTTACTTCTGGACTAAACCAGTCTTTTGTGTTTATGATGGGAAACGAGACTAAAGGTTTTGATTGGTCTAAGAACTGTGAAGAAAACATTGTGGTGACGGTTATGAAGGATCAGATTACAAGTGATGATGGGTTGATGAATGAGTTTGCTGGGGCCATGAATGAAGGGTTCGTGCTTGAATGGCAAACATCTGCTAGTTGCAAAGACTGTGAGGCTAGTGATGGACTTTGTGGTTTTAATAACATCAACAAGGAGGTGCTGTGTTTTTGCAAGGATGGCACCACTAGAACCAATAACTGTGAAGGTATGCTTCTGGATTCAACTCAATTCATATTAAATGGTTTGGTCCATAATAATATTAGTATTGTGATACAAATGATAAATAGGAAAATTGAAATATGCCTCAAACTAAGTTTGAAATTCAGTGCTTCATCAAATGGTTGATTACCTTTTGTTATTCTACCTTTCTCTTTGCCTTAGGCGTCTTTGTGTTTTATTTATTGATTGTGCTCTGTTTTAATAGCAGGGGGAAGCAGCTCCGGTTTGCCAACATTAATTATAGGTACCATTTATGTCCTTAATTATATTTCTCGTCATTTTCTAGTTCCACACTGAAGTTATGGATTGTTCATAAAAACACTAAAGTGTAAAAATATAATTAAAAAATGACACAAAAAATGAAGTAGTAATTTACAAGATGAGATGAAATGCAAAGTTGCAAAAAGTAAGTTATTTCAAGAAATACGGTAGAAACTTTCCATGGATTTTACCCTTCTGCCCAAAGTCATTCAGATTTTCTTGTTTATTTTTATAAAATATTGTTTGTTACTTTTATTTATAAAAATATCATCTTATTTTTATCCTGTTTTCTATTTTCAAAATTTTGAACTTAAAAATGAAAATAGAAAATAACTATATTTTTTTATTTATACTATTTTTGATACAAAATAATAAATATAAAAAATGAAAATAGTAAATATTTTCTAAAACTAAACACCACTTTAAATCTTAAAAAATTTTGTCATTTGAATTAAAAAAAATTTATATGATATGATACCATATACAATTATTTATATCTCTTTTTTTATTTATATTTTATTAACATATTTCAACGTACAGTCAAAAAGTAAAAGAATAATTAAAAATTGTTTCTCAAAAGTTTTGATATTTATTAATATCTATATTATTTTTATTTTTACATTGTATTTCTCTTCATTTTTTTTTCTTCTTCTATCTTCCTCTCATCCCAATTCACCTTTTTTTAACATCCACCAACATTTTTTCCTAGTTAAAAGATATTTCTGTGTTATAGTTAAAAGACATTTCTTCGTCTTCAATCTGAGCTGGGTTTCTCTTGAACTAATTTCTCAAACCATATGGAGCTTTTTCTCTGTCAAAATTTGTACATTTACAAGATTCTTTGTTGTACTTAAAAGAACTCAAAGTATAAGCAACCAAGAAAATAAATTTATAATATTAAATTTTTTTATTATCATTAGTTTTAATATTATTTTTATTTTAATATATTTTATTTGTTTACCTTTCTTTTTTACTATTTTTTATTTTTATTCCAATATATCTCATTTAAAATATTCATCCAATATTATTTATATCAATAAAGTATCAAGACACAACCAACCATTTGAATATTTTTTATATGATGACTCATTTTAGTTTCTAGTCAAAGTTTATATACTGAAGTGCAAATTATTTATGCGGTGTTACTTTTTTTTTTTACAGAATTTAAAAGTTAAAATAAATCATAGCATATAAACCTCATCCACTAAATAATTGGAAATAGATGATATACATTCAATCCACTAAAAAATAACAGTATAATAATAAAAAGAAATGATATGATGATAAGAAAGAAAAAGATAAAAAGTAGGATAGAAGGGAAATAAAATGTATATTTATCTAATTAAATTTTCCTCACGGGATTGTACTCTTCTGATTGAGAATGTATCCAAATTTGAGAACCTTCATGTCAAGGATTCTAAGTATCTCCGTATAATATTATACAACAGAAAGGAGAGGCATGAAGAAAATCAATTGAATCTCCTTCTACTTTTGCTTACAGGTTTAGTAGCAGGAGGAATTGGAGCATTGCTGATATGCATCCTACTTTTTTGTTTTAGACGTAAGTTATCACCAATTTTGTCAGATATTTGGAAGAGCAAAAAGATGGATCAAGATATTGAGGCCTTCATCAGAAGTAATGGACCTCTACCCTTAAAAAGATACTCATATTCAGAGATCAAGAAAATGACCAACTCTTTTGAATCCAAACTGGGACAAGGTGGTTATGGTCAAGTATATAAAGGCAATTTAAACAACAATGCTCCTGTGGCTGTGAAGGTACTGAATGCTTCCAAAGGGAACGGGGAAGAATTTATCAACGAGGTTGTGAGTATCAGTAGAACATCCCATGTAAATATTGTTAATCTCCTTGGATTTTGTATTGAAGGCCAGAAGAAAGCTCTTATCTACGACTTTATGCCAAATGGATCACTTGAAAAGTTCATACACAACAACAATTTTGAAACCAATCCACCTTTGAGTTGGGAAAGATTACACAGCATTTCAGAAGGAATAGCCAAAGGATTGGAGTATTTGCATAGGGGTTGCAACACTAGGATATTACATTTTGACATAAAACCAAGCAACATCCTTTTGGATAAAAATTTCTGCCCCAAAATCTCTGATTTTGGGCTGGCTAAGCTCTGCTCAAAAACAAACAGTATCATTTCTATGTGTGATACTAGAGGCACAATTGGGTACATAGCTCCAGAAGTGTGGAACAGAAACTTTGGAGGGGTGTCATATAAGTCTGATGTATATAGTTATGGAATGATGATTTTAGAAATGGTTGGAGGAAAGCAAAACATCACCACTGAAACAAGTCATTCAAGTGAGGCATATTTTCCTCATTGGATATACAAACATGTTGAGGTGGGCAGTAACTTAGCATGGCATGATGGTATGACCACAGAGGAAAATGAAATTTGTAAGAAAATGATTATGGTGGGATTGTGGTGCATACAGACAATCCCATCTGACAGACCTGCAATGAGTAGGGTGGTTGAAATGTTAGAAGGAAGCATAGATCAATTGCAAATTCCACCAAAGCCATTCATATTTTCTCCTATGAAAACCCAAGTGGATATTTCCAACCCCAGTAACTGTGATTTAACAAGCACAGACACTTTAATTGTTTGAATTAATAGTATCAGACATGTGCCTCATATTCACATCTCTCCAATTCTTGTACCAACACCTCCATTTAAAAAATTTATTTTTGTCTATATGAACCCTTCACTTACTTGAGATAAGTGTTGAGAGTGTCAAACACTATACCTCTCCGACCTTTGTATGATATTTGTTGAATACTATTCATTAGGTGGTTATATATTTATTTTTAATTCATTTTAACATTTGAACTAACACTTTTAAGAGTTAGGCATTTAAACCGACACTTTCATATCGATAAATATTCCAAGGACATCAGTATTGTAAAAAAATATTTAATTTTTTAAATATTTCAGCAAATACAGCTTCAAATGTATATCAGAGTCCTTGCTTTAAAGATTGATTCTCAACTTTTTGTATAAAAAATTTTCAATCCAGAAATGCAATTATCCAATGCTATTAACGATTATTTAAATAGTCTAAAATTTACGATGTATTGATGTCATAGTGATGCGATAGCCTCGTGTATCAGACATCATCAATTCACTCGAAAATTTGTAAGATATTTAATAAAGTAATTTCCTTTACCATATGCCAATATATGGTTGATATGATTGATTTTTCTAACATTAAAAACTTATTATAATATATCATAATTTTTCTTATTAAATATAATATTTGATTTAAGTTCTGTATACGAAAGAAAATCTTTTTATGAAAAAAATTAGTTTTAGACTAAGGATCTTTCAAGCTAAAAATTTGAAAAAGAATTCGTTTTCACACTGCAACAATTTTTTACTTTCATGCTAAAAATATGACTTGGTATTTTAATCGGTGCACCTGATGAGTGCTTTTAGTTACTTTGTCACTGTCTATGTGATGGACCCCAGTCCTACTTCTAAAAAATTGACTAGGTTTAACGAAAATCCACTTTGCATTTTAGAGTACATCTATGCACCTTGCATATGAACCATTGATTTTTATATTAATGGTTTGGATTAAACATACATTTTAATTTGTTTTTCGCAATTTAGTCCTCGCAATAAAATGCTTATTCCACATTAAATTTTGCTTAACTGCAAGACACATCAACTACTCCTTGGAACCACCATCACCACCTAGCCAAGGGTGGAATGGAGAACTTGCGTTTCAGTAGGGATTATAAATTAGACATGAATTTGTGGTTTAGTTAACTATTTATATGTCTTTTAGCCTTATTACTATATCAGCATTGAGAACACAAATTAGAATTTTTTTTTTAGTTGAATCAAACTATTCCAGCATCGAAGTCTCTTGCTTCCTTGGCTCAATAGAGATCTTCAATCTCTCACCTGCTTCAATGCATTAAACTCTGGGTTCCCGGAATTTAGTCATGCACTGACCCACTTTACATAGCCACATAGCCAGCCCCAAAACCGCAGTAACATGGAACGAGAGTGAAAAATTTGTGGGTAGGATTTTTATCTTAATATAAGATTAAAATGTATAAAAATAAAATCAAGGTATTAATATAAGGATAAAAATGTAAATTAAAGTTAAGGAGTATGAATCCGTATATTGTAGACTTACCCCTAAAAAAATTAGTTGAGCATGGTATCTTTTTTTCCTCCAAAAGGACCCATTTGTTTGGAATTGTAGACATAACATGCCAAATTTGAATTCCTTCACATTACTTAGCAGTTTCCTCGCACTACCTTTTTCCATGGAAATTATTTTAGGAGAAACGTTTTCCGTCCTCGTTTTCAAATAATGAAATATAACACTGCTCAAATCAACACACACTCAAATACACACAATATTGAACAGTTCCAAGTTCCGCGTGCTTTGTCTTCTTATTTTCCCATTCTTCAAAGAACTTGTCACTAACAACAGTTTCCAAATCAAGTACGTAACGATGGCCACCCATTCCCCCTTCTTCCTCGCTTCCATGCTCATCCTTGCTTTCTTCTTAACAACTTTGCCACGATCATACTCTCAAAAAAACGACACCTTCTCTATTTGCAGCCAACCATTCAGCTGTGGAACTCTCACAAACGTGTCTTACCCTTTCTGGGGAGGGAACCGACCCCGGTTTTGTGGCAGCCATGGCTTCAAACTCACCTGCATCCATAACCAAAATACTTCCATTCAAGTTGGTTCCCAAAACTTCAGCGTACTCAATATTAACCAAACGGCTTCTGCCATAAGAATGGTGCGAACCGACCTTGTCTATGATCGTTGCTCTTCCAATTTTACCAACACTTCTCTCAATGCCAGTCCCTTCAGTTTTCTCCCCACCGTTCACAATGTCACCATATTCTACGATTGCCCCTCAATGGTGGGAAACATGAACACTTTCACGTGTCAGGATGATAGCAATAAGCAGGCTTTCTATGTGGTCAATGGAACCCAGCTGAAGCAGTTCCCAGACCTTCGGAGCTGTGGGGTTAGTATTCAAGTGCAAGTTTCTGAGGATGGAGTTGAGGCGTTGAAGAAAGCGGTGGATGAAGGCTTTGATGTGCGGTATGATGCAGAGTGGGGTTCTCGGTGCACAGCATGCAGGGAATCTGGAGGAGCATGTGGGAGCAATGAGAACGATTCGACTCAGTTTTCATGTTATTGCTCCAGTGGAACTCATGATTCCGTGTGCCTTACTGACAAAAGTATGTTCTCTTCTCCATTTTCCTTCACTTCAATAGTACCTCTAACAGATATTTTCTTGTTATTTGATGCCCTCTTTTTTAGTCTTATACACATGTTTAACTCATTCTATCTTACATATATATTCAGATAAAAATGATTCTGTCTCCTCTTTCTATATCAATGCTATCCTTCTTGTCTTAATGGTTATTTTACCTCAAACATACTTTAAATAGAAATGGTACAACTGTAATTAGCCTTTGGATGTGATGTGTTGAATGAATTGAAGATTGGGAGTCTGTTAGATGTTATGCCAATCAATTCAAAGGTGATAAAAAGAGAGTCAAATCCATCAGCTTTATTCGATAAAATCATCCTTCCAAAAACCCCAATTGCTTTTTTCTTTCAGTTTTGCAAGACTACCATCACTATATGTCTATCTGCATATAAAAACCATCTATGAATTGGATGTGGAGCATCAAAATTATCCTACCAAATACAAACTCTTGTGGTTCAGGCCATTGTAGTGTGTTTCTAAACTATAATATATTAATATTACATACATGGTTTTCTGCTGTTAATGTTGACTTCTTAGTGTCTAGTGGAGTACATAGGAAATAAATTAATATGCCATGTGTGTCATAAGACAGAGACAGGATAAGAGCATATATTAAATAATGTCCAGTGCAATGACTGTTACGTAAAATGCGTTGAATTATAGCACACACCATCAACTTTTGGTTTCTTTTACAGTCATAAGTTGACCTGGATGCTGCAGCTGCGACGTTCCAGCTAACCGGAATCCAATTTTTTCTTCTTAAAAACGTATGTTTTGTGCAGCTGTGCATGCGTGGCTAAACATCAACATTTTAGTATGCGAATAATAATAATAGTAATAATAAACATTCAAGTTTCTTATTCTTTTTACTTGACTTAAACATTAAGTGGAATCTCTAAAAGACGATTGAGAGAAAAGGTCATAGAAAAGTGGACATTGGCTCAAGAGCACACATGACATGGCTAATTAATTGACACTGCTTGCTTTCCACATTGGTTGACTTGCCATTAACTTCCAACGTAATTTAATGGCAAGCCACGTGATGATATGGTTTAGGTTGATATAAGATTACGTTCAAGAATCAATCACGGAACTATATTTGAAATAATAACTATAACTATCTTATGGTTAGCTATTTTGTCATAAATTTTTAGGATTGAACATTCGTAAACATAATAGTTCTAATTGCCTTTCTAATATTAGTTTTTTATCATTATTTCCATTGAAAATGCACTCCTTCTATTGATTTCTAGTAGTTAATTTGAAAAGAAATAAAAGAATTGTTTGAGCTATGTATCTGTGAATGGGTGTAAGAATCAATTCATGTGCGTGATAGAAACTGACATCAGTGATAAGAAAAGTGAATCTTTATTAACAAAAACCCAATCTTAGCCCTACTCTCAGTTTGGAAGCGGAGCAAGAAATTAAAAAAGATGATATTTAAGAGATTAAGAAACTCTCTGACAATTGAATTATTGTGACCTCTTTGATGCCTCTTTCTATTTGCCTTCCTGTTATTTATACTGTCTCTTCTATTTACCATTCTATAACAAACAGAAGTCGGATATTCTGTTTACAAGCATTAATTCAATAAACAGAGATGGATTCAGGGACAAGGATGGCCCCCACTCCCCTCTCAAAGAGTATTTTATTACAATTACATATGTATAAACTTTTTTTAATGTGAAAAGTATTTAGTTATATAATTTAATAATATAATGATATATATCAATAAAATTGATACCATTAATAGATAACTAAATTCTTCAAATATATTAATTATAAAAGAAGTTGTATTTATTTAAATGATATAAAAAAATAATCATCAACAATTAATTCAAAATGTGTTTTATATATATATATATATTGAAGCTTATTTTCAACTCCTTCCTTCTCTGATTTGTCCCTGTCAACGTTCCAATTTCAGAAAGTAAATTTCAGAAAGCGGGCATTCTAATAGTGATGTATTTTTTTGTTGGCAGGTCGAAGGAAGAACAAAGTGTTGAAGCTGGTTTTAGGTACAATCTTTCTCAATCATATTATATTCTTATTAGACGCATGTGTTACGTTTTTGGACGAATATAGGCCAATTTGTTTCAGTATCTGATATCTTACTAACAAAATAAAAATCCAATGCAAGCCCGTGAAATTTCTATCAATTGTTAATCTTGAATTTCGAAGTACGCATAGATATAATTTCCAAATATAGCTGGTATCCAAGATAGATATACTGCAGTTGCATAACCAAAGTCAGAGTATCCTTTCTTCATATATTACTTTTCATTTTTACGAGGCACATGACATAATGCAGTATTTTATTTTGCAAAAAGATGTGGAATTACTACACACCTGAATGACCCCTAATTCTGTTGACAGGTTTCGTAGCTACTGGATTTGGACTACCTCTAATCGCTGTCATCATATGCCGAAATAAAGCTAAGCTGTGGAACATTATATTAACACAAATTGGTAAGATAAAAAAGAATGATCGAGAAATAGAAGCTTTCCTTGAAAGTCAAGGCTCTCTGGGTCTAAAAAGATATAGTTACTCTGATGTCAAGAAAATGACCAATTCCTTCAAAGTTAAACTGGGAGAAGGTGGTTATGGTTCTGTTTACAAAGGAAAATTACTCAATGGTTGCTGTGTGGCTGTGAAGTTACTTCATGAGTCAAAAGGGAATGGCGAAGAATTTATCAACGAAGTTGCCAGCATAAGCAAAACATCCCATGTTAACATTGTCACTCTTCTTGGATTCTGTCTGGAAGGAACCAGAAAAGCTCTTATCTATGAATTTATGTCAAATGGATCGCTTGAAAAGTACATTCACAACAAGGAAGCGGAAACTACTAAAAAAACTACTACTAATACTCTATCCTTGAGTTGGGAGAGATTGTACCAGATTGCAATAGGCATAGCTAGAGGACTTGAGTACTTGCATAAAGGATGTAACACACGGATTCTGCATTTTGACATTAAGCCGCATAACATCCTTCTAGATGAAACTTATCGCCCAAAGATATCAGATTTTGGGCTAGCTAAGCTCAGCACAAGGGATGAGAGCATTATTTCAATGTCAAATGCTAGAGGGACGGTTGGGTATGTAGCTCCTGAAGTATGGAATAAAAGTTTTGGAGGTGTTTCTCATAAGTCTGATGTTTATAGCTATGGAATGATGCTGCTAGAACTGGTTGGGGGCCAGAAGAACATCAATGTTGAAGCTAGTCGCTCTAGTGAGATATATTTCCCGCATTTGGTGATTTATAAGAAGCTTGAGCAGGGTAATGATTTCGGACTTGATGGAATAATGTCCTCGGAGGAAAATGAAATAGCCAAGAGAATGACTATGGTGGGTTTGTGGTGCATTCAGACAATTCCTTCTCATAGGCCTACAATTAGTAAAGTGATTGACATGTTGGAAACTAGCCTGGATTCCTTGGAAATGCCACCAAAACCTGACATGTCTTCTCCTCCAAGATCAACAACACAATTTTCCACTGCATCAAAATCTCTGGATAGTGTCTAATGCCTTTGCAGGAGTTGCATGTGTTCTATCACATTTCAGGAACATGAAAAATGTTGATGATAAAAGTATAAGATATAAATTCCGGTCTTAATGATGACAAGTTAGAGGTTTGATTGGCATGCCTTTCATCATGTATATCGTCTTTGTTATGTTCAGTAACATTAATTTATGAGTTTGATTTTACTTGTATCTTAAAAGAATGTGACTAGTTTTATATCATTTGCTAATACAGTAGAGTTTTTTTTTTCCCACAAATTAATTTCCTGATTTTTACTTTTTTGATAAAGAATAATTTTAAATTCTCTTCCAACCCTCTAATTTGCTGAACTTTTATTAAAAAAATGTAACACAACATTCAGCCAAAGAAAACGTTCTCTGTTACTTTCATTGCCTAATGTCCATTCTGGTGATTTGAGTGGGGGAAAAGGGTTCGGCTCATCGGCATCATAAGTTGGGGAAAAGGGATTACCGACATGTGGTTCGGCATGATAAAAAGGAATAAACCTTTTTGAGGTTGGAATATTACCAAAATGAAAAGAAATATGATGCATGCAATTAAATCCCGGGTCGCAATATGCAACAGTATGCGATATATATTTAGGATCTATAAAGTGAAAATGTATGTAAAATAAAAAAAGTGGGAGAGTCCACCAGTCTTAATCTGAATTGAATTATGTATTTTAAATTAAGAATGAATTTATATGCCCTGACTTTTAATTTCACATATTTTCTTAATTTAAAAGAATTAAATCTTAATTTTTTTTGGTGCTATATATCTATGAATATCAAATTATAATAGAATGAGATGAAACATATTACAGTGGAATGAAATTAAATACGGTAAAATTATCATTCTATTATTTGAATATTTTTAGGATTAAACAAAACAAAAACAAAAAAGACTAATTCTCTCACACATTTCAAAAAAATAAGTAAACTATTAAATGAAATGAAATAATATACATTTCAACAAATTTTATTTATTTTATTTTATAAATGACTAATTTAGGGACAAGTTTAAAAATATAAATAAAAACTAAAATTATAAAAATATGTAATTAATTTTATAATATTAAACACATAATGTCATATTTTTAAGAAAAGAACTAATAAACTAAAAGATTTAAGCGATTCAATTTTGTCAAGATTAAAACTTGCATGCGCAAGAAGATTGTGTAAAGTCTTCGTTGCTTGCAGAAGATCCAAATTCAACTCTCCCTTTCCTATATCATCAGCTGCAAATTTTAGCTATTATATACCTTCATACAACATCAGCAAAATAATGAATCCTTTCATTTTTTATTAACAATAAACATAATCAAATTTAAAATGAAAATCTTATATAACTTTCTTCAACTTTCTATCAATATACTAACTTTGGTAAATTAATAAATCCTTTCATTTAATATCTATATTTTGTGAGTTATCCATTCAAGTTAGTGTTTGAAATTATTAATATTTTATTTAAATCGAATTGATTTAGTTGAACTTAAAAAAGAAGTATTTATATTTAATTTTTCATAAAAATATAATTATTCTAAAATATCGTTACCATAATGTACAAAATTTATTAACAAGCATACAACTTTAAAAATTTTAAAAATAAAATATTATTAAGTAAAAATACTTCAGTATTAAAATATTATTTTACTACATTTACTATCCAATATCTTGTCATTGCATCATAATATTTAAATCTAACTGAAGTATATTTAAAACAAATTCTAATTATAATATATTAATAATATTTTTATATCTTTTCTTCTGTTACATCCTATTTTACTATAATTTTTTTTTCTTTTCTTTATCTTTTCTCTTAACAAATTTCCATTTACAACATAGTTTAATTTACTTAATTTTCTCAGAATTGATGGTTACAAATAAAAGCAAGCGGTCTGAAATTCCAAAACCAGCAAAGACACGCCCATAAAATTCCTCGTCGCACAAATGTCATCCCATTAAGCTTTCATCTTCCGGAAACTGAACACTCGTTAAGGTCCTCCTCTCCTTGTTCCCTTCGCCCCTCGCTTTTCTTCTTACCTATAAATAGACATCGGATCTTTCACACACTCGCACTCACACTCCCACACACACTTTCTCTGAAATCTGATCTTTCCGGATTTCGTTTTGCTTTGCTTCTGTAGCCATGGTGCTCTTCAATGTTTCGCGCGTAGAGACCACTCCCTTCGATGGCCAGAAGCCTGGAACCTCTGGTCTCCGCAAGAAGGTTGCATTTCTGCTTTACTTTTCCGCAATCTTTATCTCGATTTGATCGTCTCCTTAATTATTTCATCCTTTGCTTTTTCCACGTTGGATAGATTCTTTCTTCTTTTTCTGTTAATTATTTTGCTGGATCGTATCTCGAAATGCGATCTTCTGAATCCGATCTGTTTTGGATCAAGTTGTTTTGATTGCGAGCTGCATATGATGTTTGTGCATTGTGTTTGATATGAATCGTGATTGGATCAGAGCAAATTCGTTTCGAGCAATTTATGATCAACGAAATTGTTTAGTCGTCTGGAATTACATTGTATTTTGAATCAAATGTTCTGCTGCACGATCTGTTTCACATTGATTGCTGCCTCTTCTTCACTGCTCATTTCCTGTACTATCTAATAGGTCGTTGGCTGGATCTTTTCAGGTGAAAGTATTTGTGCAACCTCATTACCTTCACAACTTTGTCCAGTCAACATTCAATGCATTAACTGCGGAAAAAGTTAGGGGTAAGAGTCCTTTATGTCTTATTTTGCTTCAAATTCCAAGTAACCAAATATTATCTGCTTTATTACCGTTCCGGAAATGAATATGCCTTTTCTTTCTCATTGCAAAAATAAATAGACATTAATCACATGTTGTCTTTCAAGATAAATTTGGACTTCATGTGCTTTTTAAGAAACTGTTTTCCTTTCCCCTGTTTCCTGTTCATGTTTCAATTATACGGTGGGATTGTGAAAACTGTTCTTTCCATTCTTGTAGGTGCAACTCTAGTTGTATCCGGTGATGGTCGTTATTTTTCAAAGGATGCTATTCAGGTACTGTTTCACTTCCGCCAGTCTTCTTGGTGCCTAAAGTATTCAATTTATCAATCATTTTATAAGTGCTGGCAAATTGATATCATTTCTTTGGATAACTGAAATTTGCATTGGTTTGATGTCTTAATAAATTCCTCTGATGCCGTTGCTTTGATATTGAGCTTCTTTGGTTTAAATTGATAAGTACTGTCCTGTACATTTAACCTTGGTAGGCATGTTGACTAATCTGATTGCCCCACTTGTGGTCTTTTGGTATAATATGTGATTTCAGTCTTGAAACTGACCAACTCTGTTTAATTAAACAAATGAAAATGTACAGGTTAAGATATTATAACGACAGGGAGATAGAAACCAAAATACTATTTTACTAACTTATGTCAAAGTTTTGAGATGACACAGCTTTCATAGGGAATAAGTGATCCCAATTCCCAAGTTGGGTGAGGCTAAAAATAATAGAGCTCAAAGAATAATAGAGAAGTTTGAGAGAAGCAACTCATTGTATTAGATTGATAAAAAGATGATGATACAAGTGTCATACACAAGTATTTATAAACAATACATGGAAGCTTATAGAAGAAGCTGTATGTAACCAACAGAAGCATTCAAGTCTAACTAATTGATTCCGTTAGGTTGTGATAGTCAAGTGTCCTAATCTACCTATAACAAGCTAGATTATTGTTGACACATGTGCTGCTTTCACAAACCATGTTGCTGTGATGAATTCTATTAACTTGTTTCTTTTAACTTACTACACCATCAATTATGTATCTTTTTACTTATGACATTCTCATATGAGGGGATATAAAGTTTCTTGGTGCACATCACTTACTTGTCTTCATAATGGCAATATCATATGGTACATCACTAATGATTTTAATGAATCTGCAGATTATAACTAAAATGGCAGCAGGAAATGGAGTAAGACGTATTTGGGTTGGTCTAAATGGATTGCTTTCAACTCCTGCAGTATCTGGTGTTATTCGTGAAAGAGTTGGAGCTGACGTGAGTAATATTTTCTGCAGTTTGCTTCTCTTATCCTTGCTTCTTTTTATTATTCCTAGAACATGTTTTGTTTCCTCGAAGATAGTTCATGATTTTTATGATGGCATTACCAAAGGTAGCATTTTTTTTCTCCTGAACTAAAAATATTGAATGGAAAAATTGTGTTATCTATACAGGGAGCCAAGGCAACAGGTGCATTTATACTGACAGCTAGTCACAATCCTGGTGGCCCTCATGAGGTGAGTCTATCATATTTTACTTTAATCATTCCTTTGTGAATTAAATTTGATCACTGAGTATGAAATCTGTTTTGGGGGTTTAATGTGTGGATCTCTCACACACTCTATTTCTTAAATCTGAACTGAGTTGACAGACATTTGGCCTGTAGCTTGGCCACTTGAATTATTTGAGATTTACCTATATTGGTTCAATCAGAATAATTTATGTGGATCATGGAATTACAACTTATGTGACATGCTGTTCTTTCTGTTTCAACTTGGACGATGGCATGATAAGTGATAGCACCTACTTTCTCTTTCAAAATGGGGAAAGGAAGCAAGTGGGCCCCAGATGATATTGTTTATCAGGATGTGTTTGGTTTTGATTGGATTAAAAACCACATAGCTAGAAATAGTGGGAAAACATACAATTACACATTACTTTTTTAAATGATGCAGGAAGCTTTTCATTAACAAGCTTGATGTAGGTCAACCTCAACATTAAAATATAGCTTTTATGTGACCACAAAAATATTAGTGACTGTTCCTCCTCCAAAAGGTCAAACAAGCTTTCTGCCATGGTTAATTACCTTTTGGTTTTAAAATTGTATTTTCTCTCAGATATCAACAACACCTAATATTTAAGTTAAGGTGAATATTTTCTAAGGTAAATGTGTTGAGTAGATAGGTGTTAGCTGATTCAAAGAAATAGTAAGTTTCTTGATGCGTATAAAATTAACTCTTGAGTGTTTGCTACTGTCATTTGGTTTCCATTATGCAGGATTTTGGGATTAAATATAACATGGAAAATGGTGGACCTGCACCAGAGGGAATTACTGACAAGATATATGAAAACACAAAAACAATTAAGGAGTACTTGATTGCTTCTGATCTACCAGATGTACTGCTCACAATCCAGCTGCAAATGTTTCCCTTTTCTTTATTTACCCTACATTGTTTTTAATTAGGACTGCAATAATGTGCTTTATCAACCTCATCCTAAACCTAAATCTCAATCCCAATTCTCTATTTGTTTCCCCAGGTGGATATTTCCACAACTGGTGTTTCAAACTTTACAGGCCCTGAAGGACCATTTGATGTCGAGGTGTTTGATTCAGCAAGTGATTATATAAAATTAATGAAGTAAGATTTTTTACAACTTTATATTACACTGCATTTATGCAAAACAGTTTTATGTAAGTGGATTTATTTATGTCATTTCATGCATAACTGGAGAGAGAACATTAAAGGAAAAAAATGTTGAAATTGGTCAAGCTGCATAAGTTTGTTAAAATAGATTTTTCTTGCCTTTTCTCGTTTGAATGTCCTGTTTGGAGTCACTTATGAGGCAGTTGTTCCCACAACAAGCAATCTTGACTTTAATAAGATAATGAAACATTTTATGTTCATATGTACTTCTACTGATCTAATCCTTTCTTGCCCCTTGGTTGAAATTTTGCAGGTCAATTTTTGATTTTGAATCTATCAGGAAACTGCTGTCATCTCCTAAATTCACATTCTGGTATATTTTGTGGATGTTGTTTTGAACTTCAATATAGAATACTCTTTGTTCTTTTCTTCCTCCAAAAACACAGGATAAATTTCTGTAACTTCATTGAAGTTATGATGCACTACATGGAGTTGCTGGAGCTTATGCTAAGCGTATTTTTGTGGATGAGCTTGGGGCACAAGAAAGCTCTTTACTGAACTGTACACCAAAGGTCTTGTTCTCTTGTTGATCAGTACCAAAGATCAGCTTTAATCATTCTGAATGATATAACTGTGATTTACTTTTGATTTGTGGATGAATTTCTTGGATACAGGAAGACTTTGGAGGAGGACACCCAGACCCCAATTTGACATATGCAAAAGAATTGGTTGCTCGCATGGGATTGGGCAAATCAGAACCACAAAGTGAGCCCCCAGAATTTGGTGCTGCTGCTGATGGTGATGCAGATCGTAATATGATACTTGGTAAAAGGTAGTGTTGCCCTTAATTTTTTATAAATTTAAATCTCATCAAACTTTTTTTACGTGTAATACTTACGCATCCTTTATTTGTTAGGTTTTTTGTCACACCTTCAGATTCTGTGGCCATTATAGCTGCAAATGCTGTTGAAGCTATACCATACTTTTCTGCTGGCTTGAAGGGTGTTGCCAGGTTATCATCATATTTCAAGTTTTAAACTTCTCTCCTTCAATTTCACCAGTATGTGTTAGCATGCAAAGCACATGCCGATGTGCATGTTTGTTGTTTAGTAATGGCAGGCTTGCATGTGCTTGGTAATTATCTAGCTGGTTGTCACAAAAGGGGTAATTAAATATGTTTCTGGTTGGACTATGAAATAGGAAGAATTTGCTTTGATTCAAATACGAAGATTTTAATATTGATGATTGTTGGCATATATTCCTCCAATGTTGTTGATCTGCCATTGGTTCTTGAGTTTATTTCCCAGCAACTTGATCTTTAGGTTAACTTTCATCTCTTGCCACCAGTTTTGCCGATACACCATTTTTAAATTATAAATATTTTTGTAGGAGCATGCCAACCTCTGCTGCCCTTGATGTTGTAGCCAAACATCTGAACTTGAAATTTTTTGAGGTATACTGTTCCTTGATGTCTTCAAGTATAAAAATGCTCACTGTGGCTTTTGGACATGTAATTATTTAATTTATTATTCAAAATCAGGTCCCCACAGGTTGGAAGTTCTTTGGTAATTTAATGGATGCTGGAATGTGTTCAATTTGTGGTGAAGAAAGTTTTGGGACTGGTAGGTGTTTGCTCTTGCATTAAGAAAGAGCAAACTGCAACTTTCAACCATATTCAAATCTAATTTTATCTTGTGATTATTCCTTGTGTTTGTGGATAGGTTCGGACCATATTCGTGAGAAAGATGGAATCTGGGCCGTTTTGGCCTGGCTGTCTATACTTGCATATAAAAATAAAGATAAACTTGAAGGCAAGCTTGTAACTGTTGAAGACATAGTTCGCCAGCATTGGGCTACTTATGGGCGCCACTATTATACTCGCTATGACTACGAAGTATGATACATCACATTTTGTCCTACATTGGTATAATCTATTTTTTGAAAATCGATTATTCACTTAAGCTCTTTCCTCTTGAAGAATGTGGATGCAGGTGCAGCAAAGGAACTGATGGCATATTTGGTCAAGCTGCAGTCCTCACTTTCAGAAGCCAATGAGTATGTTAATTTTAGTGCACCAACATTATTTTAATTTTGAGATTGCTTGCAGTATATTTTCCGTATGATGCAGTGAAATATGTTGCAAATCAATCTAATCATGAAGTGACATTCTCTAATGTCATTGACATTTAAAAACTGGTTTCTGCTTCTGGTTAATGGCTGCGCCATAGTTATTTCTCAGCCCTTTGTTATCCTTTTGATATTTGTTTCAAAGACATGCTTCCAGTAAGAGTTTTCCTACTAGCTTGTACCTGGCTATCCTGTACTAACCCATCAACAAAAAATCTCAGGCAACTAGCACTTCCCCCAAAGAACCAAAAACCTGGCAACATGCTGGCAGATTTCTTCAGGAGTCGTTGACCTAAAGCAAAAGCATAAAACTCTACCCATTATCCAAACCTAGGCCACTTCGTGTGCATCATCTTCCTGCTTCAGTTTGCCTGAGCTTCTGAGCTGTTTCGTTTCTGCCTCTCCTCTGTGCCTAGGTGGTCACATCGGCCATTTTTTAACAATAGTTCTGTTCATCATGTGTGGCCAGTGCGAAAATAGAATTTGCTGATTATTGAGAAATAAGTCTAAAGTAGTAATGAACCTGGAATGATGAATTTGTTATAATTACCTATTTAGTTCACGGGTATGTGACCTAGGAATAAAATTACTCTCTAAGGGATTGAATTTGTTGTGTCATCATTTATCTGATGAATTTTGTTCACTGTCTTTTTAGGATTGTTAAGGGGGTAAGGTCAGATGTTTCAAAGGTTGTCTACGCTGATGAATTTGAATACAAAGATCCTGTGGATGGTTCCATTTCATCACATCAGGGCATCCGATATTTGTTTGAGGATGGATCACGATTGGTAAGTTTTACTGCTTGGGAAATATTTGTTGCTACTAAATTAATGGAAAAGGAAGAATTTCAGGTGGACTTATAGAATTAATTATACAGTTCATCTTTTCCCATTGTCAGGAATTAAAAGTTAAATGTGTGATTTTATTTTGATGGATATATTCGCTTTTTCTTTCTCATTTTTTATGGGGCCTAGTTACTATTTTTGTTTTCATACGTTCAATGTGCTACCCTAGATTTTCCGCCTCTCTGGAACTGGGTCTGAAGGTGCAACTATTCGACTATACATTGAGCAATATGAGAAGGATCCATCAAAGATTGGTAGACTTTCGCATGAAGCACTTGCTCCTCTTGTAAGATGCTTATAATATTTAAATATAAAATTTCCACCAAGCTTGCAATCTGGGACTAACTGAAATATATCTTAATTGCAGGTGGAAGTTGCATTGAAACTTTCAAAGATGCAAGAATTCACTGGTCGATCCGCTCCAACAGTCATTACATGAACGCATACTGCTGGAAGTCGGTTAGATCTGAAGCTCCATCAAGTCATTTCTTGTCTGTCCATGTTTCAATCCAGTATCTTACGGGTAGCCAACCTGTACTTGTTGGTTGTTTGCAGCCCTTGCTATGGGCACATGAGTGGAATTTAAATTACTTTATCTAAATTTTGATGTGCTGAATAATTTGCAACTACCGAGTGCCGATGATCTACGATATTAAATATAATGGTCCTCTTTTATTGGCTTTTTATTGTGGGTACGCTTTCCTTCCTTTTCTTCTCCCCGCCCGTGAGAGTTGACTTATCTACTAAGCTTTGGATGAAGATAGATTTCCAACAGCTGAACAAAGGCTAGGACTAACTGTTCGTTCCAAATACCTTTGACTTTTCGGTTTACGGGTCATCCCTGATGAATTCCTTGCTTATGTGAACCTCACTCATTACGTGCTTACCATTACAGAAGGATCTTCTAAACATATCACGTATGGTAACTTCATGCAGAAGAGCTATTGCCCACAAAAACAAAAATACAAAAAAAAAAAAAACATAAAATGGCGAAGAGCTATGTAGTCTGTTACGACCGAGTAAAAATATGTGGACTGGGATACTGTTTTATCAGCCCAAATTAGAGTTCGGGCGGACAGCCATCGTGTTGCAACTTACATCTCAGCTCTATCTTTCAAAGATAACCTTCGGTACCTTGGCATGTCCAGTCTAACCCCCACACGCCTCTCTCTTCAGTTAACCTCGCATGATTACATTCTTAGCATACAATGGCAGGCGTAAGGCCCTTTACCCCACCTTCAACCAAATCAGCTCCTTCAGCTGCAAGATGACCATGGATTATCTCATGGTGAAGCATGTGCAGGTCGCCTGCCAAGTGAACTTGCACTGCAAACTTATCTCCTTCGATCGCAGTTGTGACAATGCCTTCTAGCATTACATTAGTGTTTGATGTTAAACAGGGTAGGTTCATGTATATCATGGTTTTTAAAGGATGGGAGAGTCGAGGTAAAGTTCATATACAAGCTTCGTTACCAAGTTCAAAGGAGGATCTAGTGTTTTTCACGAACTTGGAGAAAGAAAAATTTGTGAAAGCTATTGCAACGGGGTTAGGGGTGAGGAAGGTCGGCTTCATATTTATTGCACTTGTTCCATATATGGAAGGTGTTAATGTTTAAATTAGGGGTGTGATAACGATGCTACAATTTGGTTGTCTTCCTCCTTTCTATCTCCTTACAAGTTTTACCAATATTTTTTCTTGTTTCAGATGTTGACTTCAACAGGTTTTTAAAACTATTTCCTTTTTGGACATTGAAGAGATAGTTGCCTTGGAAGGTGCCAAAACTCAATTTTAGTACGAAGAAGAAATGAAGCAACAAAAGAGGTAGGAAGAAAAGGGTTATGTGGGGGAGGAGGAAGAAAAGTAACGAACATTGATGCCGTGGGAATTATAAATATATTAAATATCAAATATTGATACATAATATGTTAATGTATAAGTACAATAATGCTAGAATATGATATCAAATTAATAGTTATATATAAATGTTGTGTATATCATAATATTATTGACATGATCGTAAAATATGAAAAAAAAAAAAAAAGTGAACCAATAGGTCGGGTCATTTAGCTTGAAACTCATAATGGGCTAGACTGATGTGGTAAATTTCAAGCCCACAACTTGGTTGGCGTAATCTCATTCAATTTCATTAGCTTGTAAAGAGCGAATTCGATAGACTAAACTAACTTGAATTGGCAACTTTGATCAATATCATATATATAATATCTCAATATTTTTATATTTAATATAATTTTTTTGAAAATATATTATAAACATTATTTTGTCATAGGATTGGATAATATGTTTTTTCTATAAGTAAACTTATAAAACGATTTTTTTTAAATGATGCTAAAATTAACATTTTTTTCAATTAAACTTGATTTAATTTCGGGGTGTTCACACAACGAATTTGACCAGAAATAAAATCAATTTTAATTAAATTTAATTGATTAGATTGGATCAAAATTGTTGAATTTTTTTATTAATTTATTCTAAGACAGCCAATTAAATTTGAGTTAGATTGGATTAGGCTGATATATATTCATAATTTTAATTTTTTTTAAAAATATTTATAAATTTAAAAAAATATTAAAAATAAAGATAAAACTTTATATTATATTATATTGTATATAAAAGTCTGTGTTTAAATTGTATATAAATGTTAATAAAGAATCAAAATAAAATAGAAAAAAGGAAGAAAACAAGAAAGTTAAACTAGTTTGGAATCAGCGAATTTGAAAATGCACAATCGAATATTTGTCCGATGCCAATTAAGTTGCATTTTTTAATGATTCAATTTAACTTAAATGCTTGAATTAACTTGTATTCTTTTTATTTTGGATTGGATAAGTTTGTTGATTAGATTGGATTCATGATCATCCATAATTAAATTGATTTTTCATATTTTCTTCTATTTTAATTTTTTTTTATTAACTACATATCCTATAATTCACAAAATATTCACACTTCCTTTTTATATAAAAAAAATAGATTAATTTTTTTTAATTGTACTATTATTTATTGAAATTTCCTTTTTCTAATATCCAAAATAAACATTAATGGATAAAGTCTCATGGTGCTACCCACTTTTCTTATGTCAAATGTGCATTCACAACAACAGTACAAAAAAACATCAAAATCAACCTTCATCCTCACAACTTGTTTGAAAATCATCATTCTAGTCCTTCTTTCACCCATGTTAACCAGTATAATTGGTAAGAAATTGAAAAAAATTCAAACTCGGGGTCTAACCCAACCTTCCTATTTTGTCGAACACATTGTGTATGCTTAGTAGTGGCTCTCTTTGCAAAAATATTAAGGATCAAGTTGAAAATTGTGAGTGAAAATCCAAATTCTATGTATACCCTAACCATTTAGTCCTAAACAATAAAGGAGAAATAATTGTTTAAATCATTAAGATTTTGAGACACTATTAAGTATTGCATTTATTTATTCAGAAATTTTAATATTGATCAATTGAGATTTACTTAGGTTGTGTACCTTAGCATAGATCTCTTGCACAAAAATGTTAAATTTTGATATCTTAATATCGTGTGAATCATTTCTGTACTAGTTAACTAATGATCAAGGACTTGCTTATTTGAGTCCTAACAAGTTTGGTTCGGATCAGAACTCAAAACAACTGGTATAAAAGAATTTCCTTCAGGTTGAATTAATGATCTAAAAAGTGTTCGTATCATTTGAATTGTGATCTTGCTCGAGTTGCTTCAATTTTACAACAATATTAAGATGCTAAGTTAGGAATTCATGAATTGGACTTGAAAATTGTGAAGTTAATGCTATATTACATGAACGAATTGAAGAGGAGACTTAAAAATTTTAATTTGGTCATATCTTTTATTAAAGGTGATTAATAAATCCTTGTCTTATTTTTAGCTTTGCGTTGGTAACCTACCGAAAAAATTATCAAAATTATCCCTTACATAATTTACAAAATAAATATTAATTTTGTTAGTATGTTGATAATGTTTTATAGCTAGTTATGAACATAAAAATAAAATAAAAAAATATTTTAAAAAAATCATGAATCAAAATAGCATATATTTTTAAAATAAAATTAACAACTTCAATGCACTTTTGTTAATTAATAAATGCAACTAATGAAAAGAATTAATGTGAGATTAAAAAATAATATTTAATTATTTTTTTTAAAAAACTTTTATTAGAATAAAAAAATAACTTTACAACAACCCTCTCAAGTAAGATAATAAAATAAAAATGCAACCAAAACATATAACAAATATTCTAGAAGATAAACAATTTTCAACAATATATACGTTTAAGTGTTAAAATAAATTCTTCTCATTATGCATGCATAATTTTATGTGGGGTTAATTTAAGCATAACTTGTAGTTATATTCAACAATTTAAAATCAATTTTTTACCTAATTTTAAAATAAACAAATACACGCTTAAAGGTTCAAATCAAATAAAAAAATTAAATATAAAAGAGAAAAAATATAATTTTATCTTTATTTAATAAGAATTAATAAAAAAAGGGGAACAAGTACATTCAATTAGCTTATCATGTACACGACAGAGTGACAAAATTATCATTCCAAAACATAATTGTACCTCACCCACTCACATCCCCAAGGCCAATTTCCCACTGGAAAGATTTGTTCTCGAAGTTTGTGTGACAAGGGATAAATTTTATAATTTAAAAATCATAACAATTTTAATTAATAAGATAAGGTATCTCATGATATTTATTGTGAAAAGGTCATGGTTTTATTTGTGATTATTTTTATTTTGATAAATAATAAATACAATAATTTATCCAATATGTATGAAAAAAATAGTCATAAAAATATTTAGACATAAGATCCATATAAGAAGATATATATATTCTTATTAATATTATTTCTTATTTTTAAATATTTATTATTATTAAAAAAATTATATTAATCCTATTAAATATTACAAGTTCACTCGTTATTAGTAAAACGAACTAGAAATCTATCCAACGGTAAAAATATTTAAAAAATATCTAAGTATATATGTCTATGTCTTGCTAGTTCTCTTACACTAACGAAGACCAAATAATATCTCTTTATAAAAAGTTACATGTAAAAATATTATTTTGGAATAAAAAATTAATTTTTTCAAAGTTACAAAATAATTAGTGTATATTTGCTTCAATTTATTTTTAAATAAATAATTATATTAGTATTTTTAATAAAAAATTTAAATTATTTTTTAAAGAATTATATAATACAACAATTATAAATTTTTATGCTGAAAAATGAATGAGTGTAATAAGGATGCTAATTTTTTTATACAATAAAAGGAATGAAATTTAAATCTAAAATATTATATAAAATATTTTAATTCTTAATTATTACATTAATTCTAATGATCTATGTTTATTAAAAAGTAAAAAAAAATAATTAAAAATTACATCATTAAGATACGTGAAAATATTTTTTAATAAAACTTTTTTATTTTTAATTTATTAATTAATATTCTTAAAATATTCCTTATCATTTCTCATACAATTAAATATCTCAGTTAAAGCTATTGGTTTTAATTATTTGACTGAGTTTACTAAGATAAGATGTTCGTACAATCCAATAATATTGATATGACGTCCACACAATTTGGCTTGTAATAATTCTCTTTTAATATTTTTAATATTAACGTTTAAGTTGCTAAATAAATCACAAAATATAGCCCAAATGTAAATTTATGCCAATCATCTTCATGTTGGATAAACGTATCACAATACATATATAACAAATAACACAAATATATTTATGGTTATGATTATCGTGACACGACGCATGTCTAGAGAATAATTACTCTTATACTTTTTTTTTCCTATAGTAGTCAATATCAAAACATGTTTATATACGTCGGTAATTTTAACCACATGTTTGTGCATCTAATTTTCCTTAGATTTATTGTAAAAAATTTCCTGCGCGCATCAAACAATAAACTATTGGTATTATGAGATATGCTTTTAGGGGATGAATTGAGGTGAATGGCTGTCAATTTTTAGTGTTAAAATTAGTGGAATGATTGTATTATTGTGAAGACATTAAGACAAATGACATGCAATTTTTCAAACCTCTGTTCAGTTGGTAGAGGTACTTTGGCCCTACCACCCAACTTGGGTGCACCCATTATTATGAAAAATCCAAAATTACAAATTTCGATGGCGCAGTGTAAAAATAATCCTTAATTCTCGGTATTTCTTATATGTGCTAACAAATTTCATGCCTCACAGATTTCTCACACTACAAAAAAAAAAAAAAATCTTTTTAATCCAATATAAAAATTTGTTCAATGTTAAAAATAGTCTTTATTAGTATATAAATTTTTTGTTTAATAAAAAGTAAAATATTAATATAAATTTTAAAGATTTATATTGATATATAATATATTGCACTAACATGTAATATGTTGAAAATATATATTAATATTCTGTTTTAATAAAATTATTTATTAATATAATATATCTTATTCTCTTAGTATAAACTTACCGTATTTATATTATTATTTTATTTTTTCTAAAAAAGTATATTAATAAGATTTAATTCAACATTTAAATATTAGTAAATAATATTTTTTAATCACGTCATATAACTTTTTTATATTATTTTTTAAAACCAAAATATATCATGGGAATATAGAACTAGTATACTCTCAAAACCCTTAAACAAATAAGGATAGTCTTTAAAGGCATATCTATATATTCTAAAGAACTCATGTATGTACCGATCAGAAAAATAAATATATACATGCTGTACATAGGAAGAAATCCGAGAACAAGATCTGAATTTTACAAGATCAATAATCTGAATAAAATCAATAGATTCTTGTCTGCTAAAATATAACCGGTTCCTATATATGTTTTCATGAAGATCACACGTTCCTAAGTTTTCATATAAGAAACAATCACAGCATTTAAGAGATCTTAACCCTGTTTTAGCCTCTTTCCTCCGAGTCTCTGACCAAATGACAATATATAATGATCTTGTAGATTGGAGGGACTACACTACTTATATTTATACTTCAAAATACATGCACTATACGTTTAGTTTGCAGAATATGATGATTATAATTCTAGTTATTTCTATAAAAATTCAATCATTTAATCAATTACAAACAGTGAAACATTCGATAAATGGTAAGTTTTAAACCCCAAAAAATAGCTAGTACCTTGTTTGCGAATGCATGTATCTGATTGGAACACATCACTGTTACTGCTGAGGATTATTATGATGTTACCCTTTTGGCTTAGAATTAATTGATAAAGTTCTCAAGGCAGCCTATCATGTACTAATGAATGGCTTTTTCCACCAGTCTCATCTTTCAAAAGTATTTATGAAGACAAAAATGTCAATAAAATGTTGAGTTCATTTGGAATGGTTTCTATCGACGTAAGAGTCATCCCATGTTTAAATTTTTATTTCTCCCACATAGTCAAGTCAATCCGATAAAATTCTTGCGCCTTTCTCTCTGTTCCCACTTCGTCTTCGGACATATCCACTTAAGCGTATATATGGCGTCCATATATATATATATATATATATATATAAAAAGGATGAATTCATTTTTAAATCTGGTTAAAATTATTTCACTTAATAATTTTTATGAATAATTAAATATTATTATTTTAAGTATTAAATTAATAAATTATATTATATATATTATTCTAAAAAAAATTATAAAATTTAATATTTTATTAAATAAATTTAAAATAATAAATATTATAAAAGATATATTATTTGTTAATTTAAATTATTTTTTAAATATTAAATTTTTTATAAATTATAAAAATTTTTAAGATAATTTATATAATATAATTTATTAATTTAATAGTTAAATTAATAAAAATTTAATTGGTTATAAAAATTATTAAATAAAATAATTTTAAGTGAAATAATTCGATTTTTCTATATATATATATATATATATATATATATATATATATATATATATATGACACTTAATAGTAATATCTCAAGAAATGATAAAAAGCTTTGAAATAACATGTTACGTGAAGAGGCACAACTTAGAAAGAAATTGCACAAAAAGAAAAAAGAAAAGCTTGTTCGCGCACACATCACCACTGTCTGATTGGAGTACTCGTCACTTTGATTGAAAGTATTCCAAGCAAGTAACTTTCTTTTCATTTTTATAGACAAAATTAAAATTTTCACTCTTTAAATTTAAAATAAATTTTTACTTTGCCTTTTAACTTTATTGAAATTACTCCCACAAGTTTTATTTTATTTTAAGCTAGTTAACCATATTTGCTAGTATTTTCCTAACCTATTAACCTACTGTGGAAAATACGAATCGTTTTTCGATTTTCCTAATGGTTTGGATTATAAATATATATTCACAACAGGAAAATACTTGGTTTGGTAATAAAATTCAAATATAACAATTTGAATTATTTGGAGATGAAGTTAAAGATTACATATATGTAAATATATTAAATTATGTCTTTTTATTTTATTTTATGTTAGGTATGTAATTTAATTTTAATTTTCCTGCTTGTATTTTCTCTGGGTTTGGTTCAACATCATATTAAATGGGGTTTTATTTATTTTTAATTGAAATATATAGTTTATTTAAGGTAAGCTAGACCAAAAGACAGCTATTAGAAAGGATAGGTGAGAAAGATGTTTACAAAGACTTCAAGTTCTAAACATCTTATCACCTGCCTTCATTTTCTTTTACTTTTCCATAATTATCTTATTAATTATTATCAGAAAAATAAAATAAAAAGATGCTTGCTAGTTACAACTCGCTTGCGGCGGCGCTTGAAAAAGAAAAATGTAGAAGGAGACTTGTCTTAGCACGAGATGTATTTTCAGATTAAAACTAATATGTCGGTTCTTCTATAATTCTGTTTGATAGTGCACTACCTCAAATCACAATTAGCATGTTAACGTCAAAACAGGACCACTGACTAATTGTATTTATCCAAACCATGTGAGCTGCTACTTTCCTCATGGAAACACTATTAATCCATAATCATGTTAACACTCAACTAGAAAACGACATGTTCTGCTTTATTTACGTATCACTTAATCTTCCATGTTAGCTGCTTATATCAATATAATCATTATTTTATGCAACTAAGTTAACTTGTGTCTTTCAGCAAAAGGTAAGAAGAAGAATAGGACGTATTCTGTCCATTTTAGGGGAAAAAATTTTCACGGAATTGATAATCATTGATGAAGCCAAATTTCTTGTTGAACGTTTTGTTTTATAGATGTTAAGGGAATAATTATTATATTTACATATAAAAAAAGAACTTGACCATAAAGTTGTACGAGTTTGTGAATATATATATATATATATATATATATATATATATATCCTTAATATTTTTTATAACTGGTTCTCACTTCAATTTACTTTCCAACATTTTACACTTTGATGTGAAGGATTTTAGAACCATTTATGTGTACTATATCTTTTAGTTTTAGATAATTGAATATCTTGACAACAAATATAAGAAGAGAAGGCTATTTATGAACCCCATTTATTCATATGACAATTTTCTGCATACGAAACTGTAGAGAATATTAAAGAAACACTAATCAAATCCTTTTATTCTTCTATTAGTCATTACAATTTGAGACTCAAATTACTCTCAAATAAATTACTTCCATGAGAATCTAAATTCATTCTGTTTATGAGCCTCAACTTTGTACTTCCTTTTAGTTTACTTTTCTTCGAAGTTGTTTTCATATACGATTTGACAATAGAACAAAGCAGAAAAGGAAGGAGGGGACCGGGGCATTTTTTTTTTCTATGCCATTTTAGTATTATTAATTTTTTAATTTCAACCCTCTAATTTTTTTGCTAGAGGTTGATATATCTTGCTCAGGACCTACAAGTTAGTGGATAATAATACAAGAATTAATTTTCAATTATGTTATTTAGCACAAGAGACTTTTCTTATATAAGAATGACCTTTAAGAGAGAAATAGTATGGGAGCAATCCAAAAAGACGTCTTTTTCCTTTGCTGAATGGTGTTCTAGTCCTGTCTATAAGTCTATTGTAATCTTCTGCAATGTACTACAAAGTAAAATGGACTTAATTATAAAGGTTAGAATATTCCTTATATTCTCTTTAATTAATATAACTTATCAAAGAAGTACATGAGTTGAGAGAAAAAAAAAATACTGCTAAGAGAGAAAATTTAATTTAGTATGTTACAATAAACACTTTTTTGCACAAAAAATTTTGATGCAATTAATCCGGGTAGTTGAAGTAAAGAAAATTAACGTACAAAAGAAAAGTAGTACAATCAAAGACTTTTATACACATGGAATTATCAAATTATTACAAGATTGATTAAAACTATACAGAATATTAAATTCTGACATCAGAAAAGAAAAAGATAGTCCTATCTATACATGATCCTTGTTGGTTGGACAAAAGGAACAGAGAGAGTGGCCTAAAGACAAAGGAAGAAGGAACACAGAAAGTACAGGATGTTGTGTACCCTGTGTACAAGGGAAGAAGCAACACAAATTACATGACTATTTACCCATCTTTTTATGAAGTCACTATCCCATTTTGGGAACATGCAGAGTCTCCATGATTGATTAACTTCATTCACAGACCTGCATCAAACGGCACGCCACTACCAGGAATCCACGATCCCCCTGCCAAGAAATTTCCAACAGTGAATTTCACAGCCTCGGTGCTACTCATCACACGAAACCCTCCCCATTTCACCCTTCCTCCTGTGCTTGCTCCTGCTCCTGTGTTCATATACTCACCGTAATACAGCGTGTCCAATGCAAAGTTTCCACTCCATTGAGACCAACCTGCACATAAATATAGATAGAGAGAGTTATATATTGAGAAAAGTAAAAGAAAAAAGAAAAGATGATGAGATATGTTTAGAAGAGAGACCTTCTGAGCTAATCAAGGAATCAAGGCTAGTCTTCATGATGACAGTCCTTGAGTACTTTTGCCATGGACGACCCAAATATGTTCTGAAAGAGCCTTCAACAGGTTTCAAGTCTCCGGCAGCAGTGATACGACAGTTATGAATAATGATTCCTGTGTTCTCGTTAGGATCGGTTCTACCTTGAGCCGTCACCGTGTTCTGCTGATTGCTCATCGGTTTCCTCACGTAAATGTTGCAGTTCTGAAGAACCGTTACGGAGTCACCAAAGATGAAATCTATGGTTCCGTATATGTCACAGTCACGGTAGAATTGGCGTTGTGCATACACGTATAAGGTGTCTTGATACCCTCTGAATCCGCAACGGTAGAACACTGAGTGGTCCGAACCTGAACGGAGAGCCACCGCTTGGTGGTTTTGAGGTCCCGCCGTGTTCTCAAAGGTCATGTCCCGAGCGATGAACCCATCACCTGTAACCGCTGCAACAAACAAATAACGGTTTTCAGTTTTAACTTCTAACTAATTTACCACTTCTGTTATTTGTATAGTTTAAGCCTATATCGTGGAAGAGATATTTTCACCACTTTATATTTTGTGAGAAAAAGAAGAAGATATTATTGGTTAATTAGCATAGTTAACTTTTTACTCTTTGAAAAATATGAAAAGGGTATATATATTCTATTTTTAAATGTTATTATAGTTTCATAGGAAAATGACAAGAAGCCTGTGATGGATCCGGTTTATTTATTTATTTTGTATGATTATCCGTAGCACCGTGTTGTACAGAAATAAGTACTGCATGTCCCTGTCTGAAAGGGGCCAGCCGATACAGTGTTTAGTTTCCGGAGCTTGGACAAAATTTAAATAATTTTTTTTTTAAAATTTTATGATCAAGTTTTCAGAATATAAATGATAAAACATTATGAAGATATATATTATATTAATCTTAAAAAAAACTATTGTTATATTATATGTCTTAATTTAGTTTAAGAACTAGATTAATTGATAACAAGAATGTAAAGAATAATTTATCTAAGTTTTGTTTATATATGTAGACATAATTAATGTATAGAGGAGTGAAGCATGAACTTACCGAAAGTAGCAGAACTAAAAGTGGTGGAACCACTTTGTGCGTTACGATTACCGGTAACAATAGTAGAACCCATTCCATCTCCAATGATCATTAGGTTCTTCACTGACCTGGAAATAGCGATATTCTCTTTGTAAACGCCAGCTTTGACATGCACAATAACACGGCCTTTTCCACTTAGCTTAGAAGCTGCAGCTACACCTTCAGAAATGGTCTTATAGTTCCCGGTCCCATCTTGTGCAACAACAACATCAGCTGTTGGTGTTGTTACCTGAAGAAGCCTTCTATCTGAAGATGAAACCCAATGGGGGAACCCATCTGAAAGCAACCTTCGTCCACCAATTTGTTTGGTCAATGATGATGACAAAGACATGGCCTTGCTGATGGACAATGAATTGCTAAGCAATTTGGAGAAGTTGCTTAACATGGAAGGGAAATAGTTTAGGTGAGAGGGAAGATTGAATTCAATGAAACCATTTTGGCATGTTTGATGGTTGGCAATGGATGCACTTTGCCATGTTAATTTGTCATTTGGATTGTTTGAGTTTATGGACCGTTTCAGTTGGTAAATTGTGTCCTCATAGAGCTCCAAACAATCTTCCCATGCTGACTTGGCTCTCTTGTCCTTGAAATTATTCAATTCCATGTTTGAGACAAGTTTGTGAGCTTCAATGGCTTGCTCCAAGGTGGCCTTAACGGCCACATCATGGAAGGAATTAGAAGATGAAGCATCTAGGGTTGACAGTGTGTTGGTATTGCCAATGTAATGCTTGCACACATGAGGGTATGGGGTTTGGTTGCATGATAATTCTTTGCCATGCACAAGCAAGAGGGAACAGAGAAAAAAGTAGCCAATGCAACAGTTGATAAAGAGCTTCTCCATATGGAAAATGAAATGATGATCAAAATGTTTTTCTACTATGTTGGCAAGCTTGCTAGGAAAGAGAGATGATTATTCTCTTAGAAGTGGCAATGCTTATGAATGAAAAGTGCAAGAACAAGGTGCTATATATAGGCTAGAACTTGAGTTGGGTAGGCCATGCAGTTATACAAAATTTGTGGGTATAAAAGCCCGAGATGTTAGAGGAACTATGTTACTTAGGGTTTTACATAACAAAAGGCTTGGTTCATATTATTTGGGAGGGGCCATGCATATGATCACGTTTACGTGAAAATACAATGTTGTTAGTATTAGTGCGTTACAAAGTCGTCAAATTAAATCATAATAGAGATAGAGGGAAGAATCTTTCGGGTTTTATTCATATTTGAAATAAAACAATATGGTTTTCTAACTTTGACGTAGTTTAAGCGGCCAATGCTAAGCCACTAGTTTATTCAACTTAGTGTGTGGCGTGCTACTATTTTCCTGCCACGTAAGATTTCAAAAAGTGGAAGTGACAGACACAATATAACAATTAGATAATGGTCCATGCATGCTTCTTTCTATTTCAAAATATCACTTTTGATGACATTAGTCACCTAACTATAAAAGATAACGGCATAATGTGCTTTCACTGCTCGGTTGGCTCCCACTAATTGCAATTATATCATCTCTCCAAATCGCTGAAACTTCTTCCTAACTAAGTTTGGAGTATATAATTGCTATTACCTCTTTTTGAATCAACCTTTATAACTACCATACACCCAGGGTATTACTATTTCCGTTGAGTTTTATATAGTGCTTTGAAGATAATCTTGAGTAACGTTTCTTTGAAATATAGGCATATTAAGCGTTCAAGATATAATATGAAATTGTTTATGCTCTATTTAATAACTTCAAATTTTAGAATTAACTGTTTATAATATAGTATTAACTATTAAGGGGTTTTCGTAATGTTTCGTCTAGAATTATTTCATCTTTAATTACTGTTCTCGTTTTTATCTGAAGTTACATTTAAACACAAGTCAAACTAAATTTATCATTTATTCATGCATTAAGGTTGTAACGGATAAGTAAACTATAAGTTGAACAGTTAAAAATTTAAAAATTAAACTTAAAAATTAGTTAAAAATAAAAAATTAATAAATTAATAATTAAATTAAAAATATTTGATAAATATAATTATTGATAAATGTAAAATGATAATAAAGATATAGTTAATTAATGAATAAATATTTGATCATATTTATTTTTAAATTTTCACACAAATAAATTTTAAAATAATAATTTTTAAAAATTAAATGTTTTATAATTTTAAATTTATATAAAAGGTTCGATATTTTATTTTAAAAATAATTAATTAAATAATTAAATAAATAATATTAAAATAATAATCTAAAATATAATATTTTTTGAAATATCTCCGACACGTATTTAAATTCACCCAATCATATTAACTTTTAAGTTGAAAATTGAAGTTGTTTGGCTAAATTAAATTTATAGAAATGAGTTATACCCTTCAGTACGATATTTTTATTTTATTTCAATAAGTTTCAAAATAAAATTTTTCAAATAAGCGTATTTCAATATCTCTCTCAATTGCAACAATTTCTCTCGTTCTTTAAGTGTTTGTTTTTATTTATGATCGATGTAGTTTTGTACTATATTTTCCATGCACGTTTTGTAAAGGGACTCTACAATATTGTCCTTTATTTCAGTCAATGGGTGATGTTTGCTAACCAGTCAAATTCCAAAACACTTGTAACACTAGTTACCGCACAATACATTTTTATTAAATAAATATTTAATTATTTATTTATTTATTAAAATATGTTTCAACTATATATATGCATCTTCACCTGCAATATACTTGAGCCTTATCCGAGACAAAAAAAAAAAAAACAAGGGACCGTAAAGGAATATGCTAGACATATAATATATAAAACAAAAGAAATTAAGGTGGATTTTACATGTATAAAACTATTCATCATTCATGTTTTTTCACCTTCATTTAACAACCGAAAATGATGAGTAATTATTTTAAAAGTATCTTAAATCTGATTACATCGGAATGTGAGTTTTTTAATTTTATTTTAAAAAAATAGAGTAATATGATATGAGAAGTGTAAAAAAATAAAAAATACTTTTCATATAGGACTCATAATTATTCTTTAATAACTTCATATTTTTATAATTGATGCTTCACATTGCAAGTGTTGTATGCAATAATACTGAACAACATATCATTATTCTATTCTTTTTGCAAATAACCAAACAAAAAGTAAGGAAGATGATATATTATTTAAATGTTGGATAAAGATGTGCTTTCACACACACTGAAAAATTTGGGATCTGTTTATTTGGACGTTATGCAAACGAAATTTAAAAATAAAAACAAGATCGGCAATTGAAAATATATGGGGCATAAAATACGAGATATGTATAATAAAAGCTTTTTTTTTTTCATTTTCACCAAAATTAATTTTGATGTCTTCACAAAAAGGCTCTTTTACATTAAGGGGCGAAAATACAAAAAAATGATGAATAATATAATAAAAACAAAAAAATATATAAATACAAAAAATGGGGTATGAAAAAATAAAAAATAATTATTAAATATTGATATAATCAAATAAAGAGCATTAATATTGTAAGCAACCCAGAGAGAGAGAGAGAGAGAGGAAGTGATGATGGTATCATTAATTAGCTGCAGAAGATGTAGTTTCCATTGGGAGTAGGTTCTCCTAACACACGAAATGGCTCGTGAAGCTTTGGGGTTATGATTATGATAGCATTTTGCTTTTTGATCTAAACAAGAACCTGAGCCAGTAATTAGATCAATTAGGTGACCGTCAAAGCTCCAACGACACTCCCTCCTCCCAAAACAGGCAATTGCAGATACGGTGTTTGGTGACATTTCTCTACATCTTTCATGTATAATACAATCAATATTCTACACTTTTATCATACCACGTGGCCCCCAAGGCCTCGTTCTTATCTAACTCTAACTTTCTTCATAACTATCTAATCTAAATATATATATTGCCTTACACGTGTCAACCCATTGGCCTCAATTAATTAATCTACAATTAGTATATATGGATGAATAAATTTGTTTTGTTTTCCCTCTGTGTCTTTCATTAATTGATAATCGATTCATAAAATAAAAAATTATAATATAGTCCTTTTCATAATCTCTTTCATTAGGATAAAGCTACGCCAACTACCAAAGCAAAGGCATAATGAAAAGTTGTGAACCAAAATAGGAGACTTGCCCCTCAAAATATTTAGGAGCAACATTCGCCACACATTTTATTGATATATATATATATATATATATATATATATATATATATATATATATATATATATATATATATATATATATATATAAAATTGTTGCAATATTGGTACAATATATTTAATATAAATCAATTGTAATAAACTAGTTTTAAAATTTTATAATTTACTGTCTCCAGGCTTCAAAAAGATACGGTGTTCATTAAATATTTCGAAAGCACTGCTGCAGGTGATTTTCTTTTTTATTTATTTATTCTTAAATTACACAAGTGATTTTTTCTTTTTCTATTTCAAAAAAATTCTTATGTGAATTTTCATCAAAAAGAAGTACTTGATTAGCAATTTAGCATAACTTGATATATAAATACATGTTATCCATTGTAGTCATTTAAAACAATCTACAAGAAGTTACCATTTACCTTCTATTTATTATTCCCATGCAACGTTATTGATTGGGAAATTGAGTACTCCCCTTTTGAAATAATTTTAGTAAGAGAAAGATTGTTTCCAAAGAAGAATAATTCAAAAAATAAATAATTGACTTAAGTAATAGACACTAGATTATTTTTAAACAATTTAAAATTTTTATATAAAAATTATTGTAAAAATTAGTCCCATTATATTATGGATGTTCCTAAATTAAACAGGTAAAAAATATCTATGATATCTAGATTAAAAAAATCATTTATTAAAGAAAAGTCTCAGAAAATTGCCAAAGAAAGTCATTAATCTTTAAAATAAACTAGTCAAAATGTACTCTGATACAATGAAAAGTATGAAGTAATGGGGCCTCTAATTAAAAATTCTGGTACCTATCTGATTTCAGATCATATATATGAATACAACATCTTCCAAACAATTGCAGGAACTTTGCATTTCATCTATTTATTAGGACTTATGCTTATGTTCTTCCAGATCGGGTAAGGTCCTAATTCATCCGTCTTGTACTGTGCTGAATTTAGTTGGATTAGGAGCAACCTCAACTCAACTAAAATTCTAAAGAAATTAGAGCAAAACTTACACAAACAAGAATAATACTCCTTACATGAGATTTTTGTACTTTTATAAAGCGGGGGAAAAAGTTCTTGCACTTTATCAATCCTTTCAATTTTATATGTTGCATTATTTTTATAAATTGATACTTATGAAACTAATCAGATCAAATAATTGCCCTTGTCCTGGAGTGGACAAAGTTAACAAAAAGCAACAGTCTTTTTAATTATCTATTATGAATTAAGGGAAGTGGGAACACAAGTTTGAAATGAAGAAGCAAAGCATGATTATGACTTGCTAACAATACCTCTACATTGACTTTATTTTCTAATTATCATATTGTTATAATCCTTTGTGGCATAGACATATAGCCCTTTATTGGTTGATGTGTGCCCTCTAATTTCTACAATTTTGGCATAACTCGTATAGTCTGTTTTGAAACTAATGATTCAGTTTCTCCTTCACCAGGGAATAGGGCACTTTATAGGCCATACAGAGGAATCAATATTCCTAAAGTAGACAATGTTGCATCGCAGTTTTATCGTTTGTATACGCTGGACTTAACAAATTTAATGCTTGGCCCAAAATGAATAAGTCCTCTGTACCATCAAGATCAAGATAAGCATATCAATGCTTAAGTTCTGTTTCATTTAAGAGCCAACTTGTAATATAGTAGCTTCCATAGGATCCGGTATGATATGCATCCATGTATAATAGGTCCGATTCTCATATACTTTATAAATGTTTTTGTTTTAATATTTTTTTTATATCTCTCTTTCTATTAAATTATATATCATATCATATTTCTCTTTTTTCATCCATTCTACCTATTTTTAATGTAGAACATTTTTTTCCATACATAATACTGCTATCCCATCTGCAGTTACAAACACAAGAAAGGTCCAAATCCATAGAGTTTAATTACCAAATGTAAAGGAGGGACACATTGAACATTGTGGCCATTCTTTGTCTAGAACTAATTTGTATAATTGATATTGACTAAGCTAATACGTAATTGACGTATCATATATTAAATAATTATGTAAAATAAACAAATTTACGTGGCTGTTTTGGTGCCGTTTGAATTATTCATTTCACTTTATATCATGTAAAATAAAGTGCCTTTACCCTTTGTTTGGTTTAATGAAAATAGAGGAAAAGGAGATAAAATAAAAATATCAAATTTTGGAAACAAAAAATTTTGGGACCTGCATACAAAAAAAGAAAAAAAAAATCCTCCTCAATTGGGGAGAAAGTGGGAGGGAATTTTTGTTTTAGTTTTCTTAAAAATTAAATTTTTTATAGTGTAAAAGTAATAAATGATTTATTAGTAAATTATGAGCAATGCAACATTTCTTGGGTTTGAAAGCGAGTGTGTGTGTGTGTGTGACTAATATTAGAGCTTGTGAAGGGGCATGGGAGCTGTAATGTACACTGTGCCTCTTAAGTTATTCATTGACTATAGTTTGTTTCTGTTTTTCTAAAAGTATATAGTTTTTTTATTATTGTTATCTTTTAAAATGTTAAATCTGCGTAGTGCTCCTATTGTAATGTATAGGTATTTGGAAAAAACATTAGAACAATGTCTGGGGAAAATACTAGCAGAAAAAATTCAGAATTAACTGGCATTGAGAATTTTATATCAAGTGTTAAAAAACAATGTCCCAATCTAACTTTCACACAATATGAAGGCTTGACGCATAACCATCTATCCAGCGAGGCCTGAATTTAACTTGGATTTCATTACGTGTTCGTAGGATATAATATTAAATAAAAAGAATATTTAGCCGCTTAACTCTCTCTCTTTTTTTTTTTTTTTTGCCAATATTTTACTGTAAATTTTGACAAATTAAAAACCAAACTATAAAAAAATTGAAATATAGAATTAGATTTTAAATCTTATTTTAAAAACCAATATAATTCAACCAAACTTACGTGTGTGTATATATACAAATCTATTTATAAAGTTAACCTCTCATTCATATTATAAATTTGCCTACAAACTGATAATACTTAACTGTTTTTTATAATTGTATTCTAAAAGTTACATCTTATTATTTTAATATATTTACAAGTTTATTAATGTAAAATTATTCTTTTGTCTTACTAAATATATTATTTAATATTTTCTAAATTAAAAACATAGATATAAGAGCCAAAATATCCTATCCAATTCAAATCACTTTTAATTGGATCAAATTAAATTAAATTTCAAATCAATCAAAACTTATCTATTTTCATACTCATATCGGATAATTTTTTACCTACAAATCAATCTAAATCAATCCTCAAACACTGATAATTTTTATTTTGTATTATTACTCATTAAATAATACATCCGGGATATGTTTACAAAACCTGCCCTATCCATAAGAGCCTTGCTGGTAATTTGAGAAAAGTCATCATGTTGCGTTCAAGTCCTGAAAGGGTTGGTCATTCAAAATAAATTTATTTTAATTTTAATCATTATATCATATTAACAAATCTAACGTAGATGTTCGCAAAATTCGGGAACAAAATCTGCAAGTTTAATAGAAAAGAAAAATAACTATATCCTGTACAGCTATACATGTAATTAACATCAGATATTCTGTCTTATTGTAGCTTATTTGTGTTTTCACATTGTAACGAGTTCAATGATGATTCTTCCATCTACACCTTTTATCTAATGGCTGACAGATTTTAAAAAAATAAAACAGATTTAACAATCTACACTTATATAATGAGTTTCATTCAGGATGTGATCCATAGTTTAGTATGCAGTCATCTAGATTCCTAAAAAGCAACATAGCTGTTCCTCTACTCAATCCTCCAGTAAAATAATAGCAGCAGAAAATTGTGACCACATCCAATAACATGAGTATAGGTCCAGTGATACAACCATAACTGGCATCCCTCTTTAAAGAATACACATTGAATTAATTAAAACTGCTGTTACTTAACATACATAAATTATTCCTCAGCACCATGCAAAATGGGTGTGGAATAAAAGATAAGTATGCAGAGTTGAATATCTACCTATGTTGTAATTGACAGATCTTTGAGCTGCTGAGGATCCACCTCAGATGGTGATCTCGTGAGGGCACACTGTGCAGTGGTTGTTTTAGGAAAGGCAATGACATCCCTGATGGAATTAGCCCCCGCCAACACCATAACCAATCTGTCCAACCCATAAGCTATGCCTCCTACATTTGTTAATAAAGAATTATCAATAAAATATACAATTATTGTTCTCATTGAAAAACAATTGGTGCCCATGGCCCTAATGCTTCTTGGTGTGCAAACAAATCATACCAATCAAATTGTAACTGCATAATTTGCCAATATGTAAAACAGTAATTATGCAAGTGGAACATTTTTAACACACTGCTTACAAATACAGCACAATTTCTTAACAAGATTGTTCAACCATCATTTTCTCCACACAATATATCTTATTTTTAAGTTTGCTTGCAGTTTTGTCCATCCTTAACTGAAAATCAGCTAATGGCCTCTTTGTTTTACAATGAAAATCATGCTTGGGGCAAAGAAACATGATTTGTCCATTAACACATGGTTATTTGGTTAAAATGTTGGGTTTACAAAATATTTTGTTGTGATTAGAATTGATTGTGAAAGAAGTGAAAACTTCTTGCTTTCTTGTTGGGTATAATGGATTCTAGATGAGGGATCCATAAATTCTTTTAAAAAATATTATACTTATGAACCAGTTTTTTTATAAAAAAAAAAATCAGTTCTTTCAATATCAATTCCACCAAACAGACCGTAGCATTTATTTTGTGAACAACCCATGAATATTTGGTTCACTGCTAATGTTAACCATAACCAATACTTAAAAAAAAGGAAAATTGGCCATTCATGGATGGTTGTGCACAACCAAAGGTATTGTCGGCCAATACTTTTCAGTTTTTTCACGGTTTGGGCTACAAATTATTTTAGGTGCACAAATCAGCATACCATGTGGTGGAGCCCCCATGTCAAGCGCTTCAAGAAGGTAACCAAACTTTGCTTCAGCCTGAAAGAAATTCCAATACATAATTCATGTCATTGAAAGCACTTGAAATGTCATCAAAAGGTACTGCATATGCAAGTGTTCAGCCCCTGTTTCCAGAATGGAAGCACTGGCAAGATCGAATGAGTCACAGATCATCCAAGGAGTACAAGTCAAAACTGCACTTTGCATAAAGATACTTAAAACTAAAATATGTACTCGTATACAAGTAATTCATGGCATTGGTGCACATCCATACAGAAGTTTTCAAACTAAATACACATATTTCAAAACATCAACCAAACTTTTATAAGTCATTTGGTTTAAGAAAATAATTTTTCTTTCCGTTCCTTGTTTTCACTTTTAATTATAAATATACCTTCTTTTCATTTTGTTTTTTTGTTTGCAAAGATTTGTATTAAAAAAATAGTGAAAATAACTTCATTGTTTTCACTAATTCTTGTATAAAACTTTGAAAACAAAAAATAAAATAAAAATTAGGTGACATTTTTGTAATTAAAAATAAAAAATATTTTCCCAATCCTAATTTTCTCATTAACCTTGTTTTTCTTCCTTTGGAATTCAATGATGCACACTAACGCTAGCCCCCAAAGATTGAGCACAAAATGAGTTAGGAAAGACGAGTACTCAATTAGTTAGGATAAGTTAGAACAAAGTAAAGTCAAATCAGTTAAGATAGAGAGGTGTCAAATTAGAGTAATTAGGGCAGTTAATTAGTTATGGGAGACACAATTAGACAAATAGGGGGAGAGAGTAGAGAAGAGACATTCAAGAAATTGTATATGGAGAGAATTAAGTAAATCCTCATTTGTAGGAACGGGAAAACCCTTGGACGACAATTCTTCCTCCCTGTTTGTGTCAATTGCGTCCAGTACTTTTCTTTCACCCAATTCCATCGAAGGCTTCTATCATTATGCATACTATGTTAACCTCAAAAGAACCTTCTGGGCCCTGGGGTACTCAAGATCTTATGAATCGATTTTCCCATCCCATGTGATATAATCACTAAAACATAAAACATACATGAAATAATTTTATTCAGTTTTCCTCTGTTTAAGATATGTAACCATTTGGAAAGTCTTTTCACTCTCTTGTAATATTGTAAGAGGCTTATGTTTTTCCTACCATTTTTACTTATCAGGATAGTAACTAAAATAACAAGACCATTCAGATTCATCATCCATTCATTCAGAAACAGTAGATGGTGAAGCCAGAAAAAAGATTGGGCCACAGGAAAACAATAAATCATACAATACAATACTCTAAATTTTCTAGCCCACATTGAAACATTTTATAATATAAAAATAAATAAATGAATGACGTTGTAGCTATTATTTCAGATAAATGGTCCACATACCTGCTCCATCGAGATGCCAACAGTCTCCAAAACCTTTCGTTGTATATCACGTTTATAAATTCTCAGACTTCCCCCACCAATCTGACAGAAAGTAGGCATAAATTAACACTGTTTTATTAATACAACATTGGTGGTAAAATCATCAGCCTCACAGTTTACAGAGAGAGAAAGTAATAAGAAACAAGTCTCCATTACCTCCACCCCATTGTAAACCATGTCATAGGCCAAAGCACGGGCAGACGCAAGGTCATTCATGTCTTCAGGATTTGGTGCAGTGAAAGGATGATGCAGAGCCTGCACTAGACCATAATTAAGAGTAACAGGCTTATTGCAAGAATAATAACAAAGATAACTAGAATATGATTTATTCTACCCACACATTAACTAGGACATCTTATTCCCTCAAGATCAAAATATCAAGCTCCAACCCCAGCCCGCCCTTCCCAACAGAGGAATTGAATAATATTCAGGAATTCATGAAAGGAAATTGGGCATTCACACACTGACAAATTTCAAAGAAAAAGAGAGAGGAACAGCGTAGATAATTATAATGGCAAAGAACAAGCACACAATTTCAAAAACTGGACATCTTATTATATTGAGAAATACATTGTTGGGTTTTTTTAAAAGCAGAACAGACCTCAAGCCTCTGCTCTGGATCATTCCACTCGAACATCGGAAAATCCGTGATCCACAAAATTGAATGCTTGCCCTACAATCAAACAAAAATAAACAAATAATATTAGAAAAGGAAATGGTGGAGAAAGAGAGCATTTCTTTTTCTGTAAAAAGCCAATCCCTAACTTACTTGGTCAATCAAACCTAGGTCATGGGCTACATAAACTCTAAGACGGTCTAAAGTTTTATTTACAGACACATGATGACCCACTGCAAATAGGAGGAGATCACTTGGTCCAGCAGAGCATCGCCTCAACAAATTCTCTCTATTTGTAGGATCCATACTTGATACTAAGGCAGAAATTCCCTCAATATTCCCTAAAATCAAAGGTTTACGCAATAAACAACGGAATATAATAATAATGTTTCTCAATGTTATAAAATAAATATTATTAATAGCAAATCCATCCTTTACCATCATCCAAGACCTTGAGAAAGGGCAAACCCTTTGCACCAGATTTGAGTGCTTCATTGTAAATATCACCTTTTTTAAGAGCTGAATTTGAGTACTTTTTGGCACCAGAAGGTACACATAACACTTTAATAACTCCCCCGCTCTCCAAGGAATCAGAGAAAACCTTGAAGGAAGACCCTGAGAAAATGTCAGATACCTACAGGACATGAAAAGGTATATTTCAGCAAGATTCCTTAAGAAGCAAATATAGGGAGTTATTGCAAACACAAACTACACCAAATAACAATGATTTTCAATTCAGGATACAGCAAGGTATATCAAATCAAAGAGAATATGGACACAAAAGAGAGGGTCATCATAAAACTATCATATACTAGAAACTATAAAATCACTATGGACGAGGCGAAAGAAAGATCATTACATCTTTTAACTCAAGATCAAATCTGGTATCTGGCCGGTCCGAACCATATCTACTCATTGCTTCCGCATATGTGAGCCTGGGAAAAGGGTTTGGCAACTCCACACCTTTAATTTCATAAAAAACCTGCAACAAATGCTTCCTACTTACACTAATACATTGCATGACAAATGAGAGAAAATGGAAAGAAAGAAAAAGAAGAGGGAAAAAAAAAAGTAAAGCGAAAATAATGAATTTGTGATCTTGTAGTTGTTTGGTTGGGGGATTTTTTTTTCCTTGGTTGTTTGGACAGAAATGTTAGAAGAAAGAAAACCATAATTTAGAAAATGACACCCTTTCCTACAACTTTTACTCCTGCTGGACAGAATATTCATAAAATTGACAATTACAAGCAAACTAAGGAAAATAAATTTATCTATTAATATAATCATTTTGTTAATGTGAGGACTTCCATTGCATTGGGTAAAAAAATTCGGTTACTATGATGTAAAAGATAGAATATGAATGCCAATCAGAGACTTGAGCTTATGTGAGTCACATTCTTGGAGTTCATTTGGGTCATCCAGTGCATTGTCATGAACTCAAAGGTGATGATTTTATTTGGTTTTTGGTGTTCAAGTTACTGTGCAGGGCTTGAGACAATGCAGATGCGGCAAATCTAGGAATCTTCCTTTATTCAGTCTCCAAGGAGGTTTCTTCATTATAGAGAGAAGAAAATTTTGGAGTTCACTTTTCTATAAAAAACCAAACAAGAGAAAATGAGCTTTTCTATCATTTTCTTTCCCCTCTTTTGCTTTCTTCTTGTTTCCTTCTAAACAAAATGGTGTGTAAGTAATGAGCATATATTCTAATATAGGAGATGAACAACTTTAAAATAGACATAAAATATATTTTCCCCAAACAATCTCCCAAGCATGCACAGCCACACCCTGTCACATCAAATCATCTTCAATCAACCACCAATTAGCTACATGATCCAACTCTTACACTTTTATGCAAAACCACATACACAAAATATCGGTATTCAGAAGTTTTTTCAACATTTGCTTGCTCAAGGCTTGAACTAAGTAAAAATGACTACAAAAATCTATAAACATTATAACAAGAATGAAGTTCTACTTTTCTTCACAAGGTTACTATTCATGTACTATTTATCCACACCTTACTTTTTTCTCTTTCTATTTATTTATACCTGAATCCTCCAATCCAAATTTTTAGCTTAAGAAGTCATGACATGCTTTTATTACTTCCAAATTTCAAAACTAAGCATTTTATAACCTGTTAGAGGTATGATTATAAATGGTATAAACTAACCTTTCTGATCAATTCTTCATTAAGAGTCAACATATCCTCGAAAGGAGTAAATGCCATTTCCATATCTAGCTGGGTGAACTCAGGTTGTCTATCAGCTCTTAAGTCTTCATCTCGAAAACATCTGACAAAAGGTAAATTGTCTTTTATATCCAAAAAAAAGGTCATTTGCATGAGTATTGTTTTAATGTTAAGTTTGGTATAGCTTACAAAAGCAGGCATTCTATATTCTTAAATCTTAATTTATGACAGCCACTGAAATCAAATGCATTTTTTTATAGGAAAAAAAATGATTAGATAGAAAAAGCACTGCATGCTGGACCGTAACATATCTTCCATAAAAGAAGCCAAGATACAAATAGACTCCAACATAAAATGAAAATATTACCTTGCTATCTGATAATATTTATCAAAACCAGCAACCATTAGCATTTGCTTAAATAGCTGAGGACTTTGTGGTAAGGCATAGAAGGTTCCTGGCTTCATAATTCAAGTGATAGGGAATCAACAAAACATAATAGAAATTAAGTATCTAACCCAAAAAAAGATTAAAAAAATTTACATTGCTTTCCTCTTAGCAAAGATTTACTCCAATAAAAGAAAAATCATTCAATAACATAATGCAGACAAATAGTCAATGCAGCTATGGTTCGTACTTATGGGAACTGTCTACGGTGTTTGCAATCATTGTTTCCATCCACTGCCGAAACATAACAGGCTAAGTTGTAAGGATAAGAGTACAGATACGGCTATGGGATACATAACATTTAAAAATTTCAAGGTATCAGAAATTATGAAGAGGAAGGAATTGCTGGAATTGAGTGTTTGCCTATTTCGCATTCAGGCAGCAAACCACCCAGAGCAAAGCTAGTAAGAGAACCACTCCGCATTCCTATAATCCTATGCTGCATCATTTCTTAGCAGACGGGGAGGTGATTTGCAGTCACAGAATCACTGTCATGTGTTGCCACCAATGTTGCTTCTGCCATCGCATGCAGGGAAGAGAGAAGAGATAGACTGGTTGTGCTTTTCAAGGCTAGGATGAGTAAAGAGAGATAAATTGGGGTGCAATGGAGGAAGAAACCATCACAACAAGGGAGAATCTGTTGGTTGGATTCAGGCCACACCAGAATTGCAGTGAACCCAGCTCATACTTGAATCCTCCCCCCCCCCCCTCCCAAAAAAAGGTATAAGTACATATCCAGTACCTACTTTGCTGCATGTACCTGTACCCAACACACACCTACCAGGTGTGTGTACATGCTGAAATGTAATGCTTTAGAGATAACAAATAAATATACCAGGATGATGTTTTAAGGGTGTGTGTATATATATATAAGGTAAAGGATCAATGGGGTGGCAACTGTGGTAAATGCATAAGGTAATAGGCTCTAAGATGGTGCCACTAAGGTAAAGGTCATCTGATAGATCAGTGCAACCTAAGAAGGCCCTGCAAGTATATTTGTGTAGGCCCAAACCTAAGAGCTAAATGTAATTAGGAGATGGAATGTGTAATGGATGTGCCATGGGTATTAGGAATGAATGGTTAGTTACAGAGAGAGAAAGGAAATCTGATATATGTGGGAGAATCTTCCAAGTTGGGGGTATCTTTTCTGCTTTTCAGCTATAGCTTTGGGGCTAAGGAATTTCCTTCCTTGATTTGGAGCACTTTGCTCTTATATTTTTCGGTGTTTACTCTCTATATTTCTGTGCTAATACAATCTTCCTTTGTTTGATAGAAAGTATTTCTATCATAATCACTTTTGGAGTTGGGATGATAAATCCCATTAATTCTTAAATTTAACATTGTAAATTCTTTAACAATTGAAAGAACAACTTGATTTGGTCCTACAAAAGCTAAATTGCCCCACGGTACTTTGGACGGGGCAAATATTTTTATTGTCTGTAGTATTGACTTCTTTAATCTAATGTAATTGGAACACACATTAAACCAGGAAATAAAAAGACTAACCAAAATTTTTAGAGAAATATAATGCAAGGTTGTCCAAATTGGACATCCTTGGTACTAATAATGAGAAACCCAACTCATTTAAAATATCATATAAATCAACAGTTTGAGATATATTAGATGAATTTCAAGATCATAGTCTGGTGTGGGGGAAAAATAGTAAATACCTGGATTCTTGATGGAACTAAATAATCTCGAGCACCTTCTGGTGTGGATCTTGACAGTATTGGAGTTTCAATCTATCTTATGACCAAAAAAGGTAAGATCAACACAGGACAAACCACCAAAGTGAGTAACAGGGGAGAGCAAGCAACACAATTACTCATTTAGGAGAGAAAATAACTTGAATGACTAACTCACAGGATAGTACCTCCACAAAACCATGTGCATCTTCTAGATATCTTCGAATGAGTTTAACCACTTTATGCCGCAGCAATATGTTGAAATTCATTTGCTGCCGCCTCAGATCAAGACATCGATACCTGCAAACAAGCAATTATAAGCAATAGATCTCTGAAAAACATACATGAATCTTAGGTATTATGATAGAAAATATGATGATAGGTCAACCACAAAATTCTCTCTTCTCTACAAAAACTAAGGAAAAGACAAATATGCAATTGACGAAATAAATAATATTCTAACATGCAAATTAAAAGTAAAAGCACTAAGAAAACCTAAGATCAGATCAAGGTAAAAAAAAGCACCAACTATGTGGCTTGAGCAAATTAAAAAATAGAAGCTATCTTCCCACCAGATTGACAAATGACAAGCAAAGTAATAAGATTTCGACATCATAGCAACCAACTTCAATGAGAAACAAACCAACATAAATACAAATAAGCAATTGTGAGTATTATGCAATTTGATGGGTACTACCTCAAACGGATTTCCTCTTTAAGAGAGTCTTTGGCATCATCTGCTGTAGTAACTAAGAATGGTAATTTTGTATTTACAGAATTTAGCACTTGAACTGTATTTGCAGCAACCTGCCACACACATATACACATCAAAATTTGGAAATACAAATAATAAAACATTTCAAACAATAAAAAAGTATATCTTCAGAGTCCAGACAGACACCAAATGCTTACGTACAAAGTATGTTTCTTCATAGACTAAGAAGCAAGGAACATGGAGAAGAAACGAGAGTAAATAAATAAAGAACTTTCATATATAAAATAAAATCTTCAGACAAATAAATCGTTGTCAATCCTGTAGCAAAATGAGATTCTCCCTTATTTATGATATATACCTCTATGAGGCCTGTCTTCATCTTCTTATTGACTGACTCATTTGGCCGAGACCTGACAACACCTTCAATGGCAACCACGTACTCAAGTCTCAGGTCATTGATAGCAGAATGTGCATCTGGAAATTCATCAGGAAGAGTTGTAACCTGAAACTCAAGCTTAATTAGAATACACAACAAGTACAAATTACAAACAACAGTGGCAGCAAAGCAGTAAATGCAGGAAGAATACTAGTACTAAAGTAACAATAGTTGGCATAACGGAAAACTACAATGGTAGCATTGGTAAGACAAATTGCTTCTTTGAAATGGATGAGTTTAAGTAAACTATTTGCAACAGCCAAATACCTGAACAATGCCAGTATGGTCTCTAAGATTAAGAAATGTGAGGCCACCATGGACCCTGTGAAAGGCAACCCACCCACAAAGCATAACCCTTTTACCAACATCATTCAATGACAATTCACCACAAAATGCAGTTCTGTTAACCCATTCAAGGGATTCCTTGAGGGCTAAAGGTGGTTTAGCATTGGAAGTGAGTGTTTCAGAAGCAGAAGGAGCTGGTTGTGTTGAAGGGGATGCTGAAGCAGAAGCAGAAAACACAGTTCTGGATCTGGAAAGTGCCAATGGAATGGTATTGGAAACTCTGCAGAGAAAGACGAAGGATGACCTCGAACGAAGGGGCAACAAAGGCAAAGCTTTAAGGAACAGAGACATTTTTTATCGAGGAAAATAAACACATAAAATGGATGCCCAGAAAGGAAATATCATCAAAGACCCCTTCCCTTCAATATTCAGAACCTAAGCAAAAGATTTGGACTATGTTTAAGTAACTGATTTTTAAAAAAAAAATTAAAATCATGAATTCATAAAAAAGAGATAACAACGGATGGGTGAAATCTTTCACTGGAACACTATTCCAGCAGAAGCCGCACGGTATGGGGAGAAGGAGATAACAACTGATGATTAATTCTTTCACTGAAACACTGCTCCAGAAGAAACCGCCCGGTATCGGGAGAAGGAGATAACAACTAATGACTAATTCTTTCACTGAAACAATGCTTCCGAGAGAAGGAGATAACAGCTGATGACTAATTCTTTCACCGAAAGATTGCTCCAGCAGAAGCCGCACCGTATCGGGAGGGAGACGGCGATAACAACTATGACTAGTTCTTTTACTGAAACACTGCTCCAGCAGAAGGAGATAACAACTGATAACTAATTCTTTCACTGAAACGGGCCAAAAATAATTGGCAGGTTAGGATTCAACTTATATTAATGGACTTCAAATTGTTCTGATAATTTCAGCCCTAGATTCCTCCAATCTGTTCGGAATCAACTATAAAAATAGAAGAGATTATAGATTCAACATAAAGATAAAATTATTTTAAAAAATAATAATAATCAATCTTAATGGATATACCGCCATAATTTTCCACTATTTAATTTTTTAATTTTTAATTAAAATATTTTTTATTTTTATCTTTAGTATATTTTTATAATCTAATTCCTCATTTATCTATTTATTTTATAATTTTAATACTATTTAATTTTTATAATCAAATTACTAATTTTAATATATTTATTTATATATTATTATAAAATATTATATTTTGGATTATTATTTTAATATATGATATTTATTTTAAATATTATATTGTTTATTTTGTTTTTAAATAACATATTAAATTTCTTATAAAATTTAAAATTATTAAAATAATTACTTTTTTAAAATTATTAATTAAATAATATTTATGTGAGAATAAAAATAAATATTTTTACTTTAAATAAATAATAATTAAATTTTAATATATTTTTTACTCAACATAAAAATTATATCATAATTACTAAGATTTAATTTATTAATTTATATTTATCAATTTGAACAATTAACCTTACCAAATATTTTTAGTTTAATTTATAACCTTACATTTTAAATATTTTTTAATTTTAAATACTTATCTTTCAATTTTTAACTAATTTTTTATTTTTAATTAGTTTATTTATTAATTTTATCAAATATATTTTAAAAATATATATAATTTTAATAAAATTTAAAATCAACAACCTTTATATATATATAACAAATATGGTTGATATAATTTCAATTTTTTTAAAATCCATTTAATTTAATTCTGATAAATTAAATATATTTATATTACTAAAATTATTTTTTAAATAATCTTTATTCCTCACCTTTCACTCTTTTTTAAGTCTTTATGCTCAGACTCTCCACTCCACAATCAGATGTCGTTTTATGCATGAGTAAATGAGTTATTTTAATTTTTATATTCACATGTCCTTTTCTTTTCAATTTTTAACCAAAATGGGCCGAGATGCTTCTGGCCCAAAATATTTATTTTTTGAAATAAAAATTTGGGCGGAAGATTGATCCAAATCAAATCATATTCACTACTATATCGGATCCAAGTTATTAAATAACATTCTGTTTCATTGTAATATTAGCAGTGATTCAGGTTGGAGCTTGTAAAAATTACAAGTTTTACAATTATTGTCATTTGTATCAACCTGTATATGGTAGGTAGAGGGATTTTCTGAGAAATGTTCGATGCAAAATTATCCACATCAATGTTGTATTTTGTTTCAATTTTAAGCAAAGGATAATCTTTATATAAATTCTTTTTTTTTTTCATATTCACCTGGCTTTCTTGTTTTATAACAGATTTTCTCAGTTTTAAATTAAATCAAGGGCAAACCCTTTGCACCAGATTTGAGTGCTTCATTGTAAATGTCACACCTTCTTTAAGAGTTGAATTTGAGTACTTTTTGGCATCAGAAGGTACACATAACACTTTAATAACTCCCTCCCTCCCTCTCCAAGGAATCAGAGAAAACCTTGAAGGAAGGCCATGAGAAAATGTCAGATACCTACAGGACATGAAAAGGTATATTTCAGCAAGATTTTTTAAGAAGCAAATATAGGGAGTTATTGCAAACGCAAACTACACCAAATAACAATGATTTTCAATTCAGGATACAGCAAGGTATATCAAATCAAAGAGAATATGGACACAAAAGAGAGGGTCATCATAAAACTATCATATACTAGAAACTATAAAAGCACTATGAATGAGGTGAAAGAATGATAATTACATCTTTTAACTCAAGATCAAATCTGGTATCTGGTCGGTCCAAACCATATCTACTCATTGCTTCAGCATATGTGAGCCTGGGAAAAGGGTTTGGCAACTCCACACCTTTAATTTCAAGGAAAAAAAAAAACCTGCAACTAATGCTTCCTACTTACACTAGTACATTGCATGACAAATGAGAGAAAATGGAAAGAAAGAAAATGAAGAGGGTCTGGCAACTCCAATTACTTTTTTAAAATTATTAATTAAATGTTATTTATGTGAGAATAAAAATAAATATTTTTACTTTAAAGAAAAAATAATAATTAAATTTATTATATTTTTTATTCAAAATAAAAAATATATCATATTTACTAAGATTTAATTTATTAATTAATTATCTTTATTTATTAATTTACATTTATCAATTTGAACAATTAACCTTACCAAATATTTATAGTTTAATTTATAACCTTACATTTTAAATATTTTTTAATTTTAAATACTTATCTTTCAATTTTTAATTAAATTTTTTATTTTTAATTATTTTATTTGTTAATTTTATTAAACATATTTTAAAAATATATAAAATTTTAATAAAATTTAAAATCAACAAATTTTATAAATATATATATTATAATTTTTTATCTTATCGTTTTATTATGTTTATTTTATTTCCATTAGACTTTTTAAAATTTAAAATTTCTTTGTTAATAAGCTCAAAGACCAATTTATTTCTTTCAATGATAATTTATAAATATATACTTCATGGTATGTGATATTCATGGGCCAAAAATAATGAACCTGTTAGGGTTCAACATACATTAATGAGCCTAAAATTGTCCTGATAATTTCAGGCCCTCGATTCTCCCAACGTGTTTGGATCCAACTTCAAATGAGATCGTAGAGTCAAAATAAAGATAAAATCTATCTCGGAAAGAAAAAAAAAATCAATCTTAATGGGCATATGGGCATAGCTCTCTACTATTTCAATTTTATAATTTTTAATTAAAAAATTATTTTTATTTTTAATATATTTTTATAATCTGATTTTTTATTTATCTATTTGTTTTTACAATTTTAATACTCTTTAATTTTTTATAATCAAATTACTAATTCTAATATATTTATTTTGTATATTATTATAAAATATTATATTTTGAATTATTGTTATTTTAATATATGAAATTATTTCAAATATTTTATTGTTTATTTTACTTTTAAATAAAACATTGAATTTTTTTTATTAATTTTAAAATTATAAAAATATTTACTTTTTAAAAATTATTAATTAAATATTATATATGTGAGAACAAAAAATATATTTTTACTTTAAAGAAAAAATAATACTTAAATTTTAATATATTTTTATTCAAAATAAAAAATATATCATATTTACTAAGATTTAATTTATTAATTAATTATCTTTGTTTATTAATTTACATTTATCAATTTGAACAATTAATATTACCAAATATTTTTAGTTTAATTTATAACCTTACATTTTAAATATATTTTAATTTTAAATACTTATCTTTCAACTTTTAACTAATTTTTTAATTTTTAATTAATTAATTTTTTAATTTTATCAAATATATTTTAAAAATATATAAAATTTTAATAAAATTTAAAATCAACAACTTTTATAAATATATATATATTATAATTTTTTCTCTTATCATTTTTATTATGTTTATTTTATTTCCATTAGACTTTATAAAATTTAAAATTCCTTTGTTAATGAGGTCAAATACCAATTTGTTTTCTGTCTTGATTCTTTCAATGATAATTTATAAATATATACTTCATGATATGTGATGTTCATAGAAGACATTGTAATATTAATTTAAATTATTTTGGTAACTATAAATTTTTTTAACAATTAAAGAGAAAAATATTTATTTAAGATAATATAAAAAAAATTAAAATGTGCATCACAAAATAAGAAAAAAAAAGAAGACATAAAACTACATTAAAATAAAAGTTAATAAAAAATTTATCATATTTTTAGAAGTAAAAATTTAATTTTATAATAAAAGATTACAAATATAGATAGTTGAGACCTGTTGTCACAATTATAAAAATGAAGGTCATTTTTTTTATTTTACGTATTAAAAATGCTAAATTACAAGAAGAAGTTTTCTACGAAAGTAAAATAAACCGTATTTGCTTAGTGAAAATATTTTTTCCCTCTTGTATAGTTTGATTCCACCAACGTCCTTTTTATTGGTTGAAAACCTTTACCAAGTGTTTTATTTCGTGATAAACAGAGGTGCTGTTTATGCATACACGTGTTTGGGTGCCATTTCTGTTACATTATTAATCAGATATCATGTGAAAACACAATGTGTTTCTCGTGATTCCGTTATTGTTTCATCTGGAATGTTTCGAATAAACGAATAAAATATTCTTCACATCGTCCATAATTTGTTGCCTGTAATTCTATTTGTGTTTCGATTAGGGATGCAAAAATTATACATTTGAGAAATTTGTGCCGCAGATTACATAAATCTCGGACATTTTTCTTTTAAAACAAAATTAGAAAAAAAAATGTTGTTCTAGCAATAATTAGTATCCAGTTTTTTAAAAAAATAAAAGTATTAATATTGATTAGTTTCTTCATATTTCTGTTCTAATAAGACAAATCAGTGTAACATACAAAACAATCTTATTAAAAAAAAAAACCTTACTTGACCAAAGTCTAATGATTAAAATAAGTTACATACTGATAGCACACATGACAAGGACAGTTGTGAAACATCCGTGACCAAACTTAGTTCATAATTCTTATTCAAATTACAAATTTAACTTGTAATTTTTTCAAAATATATATATATATATATTATGTTTTTATATAAACATGCATTTTAAATTAATTTAAATAAAAACTATAATCATATTTAACAATTTAAAATTATTACTATCAAACAAATACTTGTATGGCTATTTGGTATTGGAGTTCCCTAAAACTAAGAACAAAATTAGGGTGTATATCTAAATTGATTCTTAAAAAAATAAAACAAAAAATACTTAAATTTTTGAGAAAAAATATTTTGAAATATGTGTAAACAGAGTTATGTGAATAAACTAAGCAGGGAACATAATATGGATATTTTATTATTTGGGGACCATAAGTAAGGTCCATATTATATATAATCATATCCTCTCGTGAACCTCCAGCGAGCTGTCAACGAGGAAAAAAAGTGGAAACTGCGGTTTTTTGTATTTGATTTTTTATGGTAAATATGTAGAAATGATGTGTCTAATTCTTTGTCTCACTCTCACTTGCCACCCACTTAGCTTCTAGTCTTTTCTTTTCACGGGTTTCTAATGTCTCCAACCTCAACTCCAAAACCCAAACAATTCCACACCCTCATCTGCTTCTATCACTCTCATTTTCTTATTTACATTTTCTATTCTTTTTCATTCTTTGCTATTTATATATCTATCACTGTTTTCTTAGTTGATACAAGAAAAGCTTCTTACGCAATTTTCACAAGACGGTATATTGCTAATTGAAACTTTAGATCCATAATTTTTTCTAATGTTTTCATAACTGCTGATAAAATAGTATGGTTTAATATAAGATATTTAACTTGTTATTATACGGATACGTAATTTAATTTAAATGAACGCATAACCTAATTAAAATTTATATAAATTCTAAAGCTTAAACTATATGTTAAGAAGCATAACCTTATTAAAACTTCAATTCTAGTGCTTAAATTAAATCCTAGCATTCATAACCTAATAAAAGGACAAACTAACTCTTAATAATTATAACTTAATTAAGATTTATATTTTAAAATAATCATTACTAAATACACTAATTCTATAATAATTTTAACAATTCTAAATATATTTAAAATATTTATAAATTCTTAAGAATAAAATTTTGATAAATTAATTGGATAAATGGATACATAATCTTAATCGATCCTTATGATAGAAAAAAATGAAAAAAAAATTTAAAAGAATAAAAAAAATGAAAAAAAAAATGTAAGTCTCACTATTAGGCATAACAACTAAGCAAGTTTTTTCCTCTCCATCTTATCCTGCAAAAATTAAAATAAGATAATAATAATAATATAGTTTTAATTGTTGTAAGATGTTGCTTATTTAAAAATTACATTTTATTTATAATTATTCTATCACTAATAGTATAATTTTAATTTATTGCCTAAACATATCATTAACATTGATCTATGTTGTAAAAATACATTGATATAGCAATGTTTTTGTTTAATGTAAGCATCTATTATTGATTGATTAAATTTAAATGAGATACTAGTAGCGTTGATCTAATAGTAAAAAAGTGAATGTAATTTGCATGAAATCTAAATTTAAAATTTATTATATAGAAAAATTAAAATATAGAATCGATGAAAATAAATTATGCTTGTTTGAGGGAAAGCATTTGGACAAATAAATAAATAAATTAAGTAATCCTCACGCTGACCACACGTTGATTCATTGTGCACCTACCAAAAGACAAAACCCTGATTAAGCTGTGAAGCTAACCCAATAATTGTCTAGGTCGAAGTTATTTCCTTTCCTTTCATTGTAGCATGCTTATACACATATAATTATAATACACATTCTGCAAGTATTTCTTTGTTTTATTTGAAGTGATAAACTTCCCTTGAACAAAATTTAATTTGCCTGCTACACTAATTAGGTGTTTCCTTGGAGTTGCCATTATATTAACAAATACAAAGCACAAGGCATTATTGGCCCAAAAATCCATACTGGTGTATCTATACGGTTTATATACGAATGCATGGATTGTGAAACTATACCTAACATAAGCACTGTCCATTAATACATCACAAAAAAGTGCGCCCCCAGAATGTGCCGCCCCCAAACTAAAGCTGAACCATAAAAAAACTATATATGAAAGAGAAAGGAACGGACAGCATCTTTATCTTTATCTTTATCTTTATTGTACATAAAAAAAATGCTAAATTATACATGTAAAAAAAGAAAAATGACAATTGCTTTTCCATAAAAACGATCACCTAAGGCCACTAAATAATTTGTTGAATATAATAAATACTTTGAGGTATCTGATAATATCATTAAATACATGTTAATTTAAAAGAAAATTAATAAACCTGTAAAAGACAAATAATTTATTGTAGGTTAGTGTACCAAGAAATGAAATCAAGTAATAGTGATAACATATATATCATTTAATTAGTAAAAAATATTTTAATAAAAACAACGAGAATCAAATGTTAAATAATAATTCGATTTCTGCTGATAATAAATAGCAATTTTATTTTTAAAAAACTAAAAAACAATATTAAGGTGAAATATTGACAAAATTATTAATCAAATAATAGAAATAAATTATCTTGATAAATAAAAAAATTATTAAAAGAAATTAAATATTTCACAATCCTGAAACAATATAGAGATAAATAGTTGGCTAATATGTATTAGCATCTTTCTAGAATAAATCTAAAACATGTACCAAAAAAAAAAAATCTAAAAGAAAAAACATAAAAAAAAAAATTTACATTGGTTACGCGAGTCATTGATGCTACATCCAGTTCTATTCACTAATTTCACAGATGATGGATCAGAGATAAAGTGTAATCTGAAGATGTTGGGCGCGCAGTTTGAGTTTAAAAGGGTACACAGATGACATGTGGATGTAGATAAATTCTCATTACCTTTTCCCAAAAAATAAGGTTTTGTTTTTACGTAATCTCAGTGCGTGGTCATGTATAATTACTTAATTTGAGTCAATTAGATTCTCTATTTATAGGTTGATTAGACTGCTATTCTTTCTCATCAAACAAAAAGTTATGACTAAAGGTGGCCTGTCCCATTCATATATCTTCATGGCGTTTTTAGTATTGCTTGATTGAAAGATATTAGTTAATTCAAAGATCCATAAAAAATAATTATAACTTGTATAAACTTCATAATGGAATGGAAAAGAGAAATATTCGTGCATGGGAACATAATCAAGAAGATCAATCATGGCCCTGCAGTTTCTATGAAAACTAGTGGAATCCGATTGATAAAGATTGTTGTGGACCCTCCGGATCAGATCATTTTAATTTGCGTACTGAATCATGTTATTCTATTATAGGATTGAAGAAAATATTCCCCAAATTTGATGATAATGATCAAAAGAGCAATGTGTATAATTACAATTATTCATCTGCATATATTAACTGGAAACTTGCAAGCAAGACTCAGTGGATATATAGTGAAATTAAAGTTATGTTCTAAAATTTTAATTGTAATTCTAACTATGGAATTAAAATTTGTTCTAAATTATAGAATTTATGTTCGAGTTATAAAAAAATAGACATACAATTAAAATTTTAAAATCAAATGGTGAAAATAATAATGATAATATTATATTAATAGGAGTGACGATAATAAAATTAAAGACAATGATGATAAAAAAATGATAACAATATGATAATGTTAATTATAATGATACTAATACTAATAATGTAAACAATCATCATGCCATTAATAATAGGTAACTTGCTGTGAGTAAGATCATTATAACAGTGGTGGCATAAACAAAAATAGGAAAAAATACATGATTAATATGGGCTGAAAATTTGACAAATTTTAGTGTTATGGATATGAATTAAAGTTAAGGCCATCTAAATTATTTTTGTAATTTCTTGAAATTGCCATGATTTTAATTCTAAAATAATTTTTAAATTAAAAATAATAGTGTCAATTCGAATGTTAAACGACAATTCCAGCACAGATAGAAACTTACAGAATACCTTTATGCCATGCGACAAATTTCACGTTAATTGGCTTCGCTGTTAGTATGATGTTGAATTTGAACTATGCATGTGATCATCCCATGTCTGTTTCTTAATATTGAATAAGTACACCACTTCCTTTCTCACAGCATGGAAACATTTTAACTCGTAGAGTTTTACAGCTAGTCAAACCCATGCTTTATAAGACCAATTAAATTAAAAGAAGAAGAAGAAGAAGAAGACAAATTGCTCCTCAAAGAAAACCCGAATAATATATAAGACAGGAGATAGATTAGTGGTAATTTATTTTTTTAAATTAACATATATGTTATAAATGATTTATTATTTTCTGATAATAATTTTCATCTTTAAATCACACAATAAATTTGATATTAGTATTATTTATAAAATTTGATAGTTAAAAACTTACATTATATCTCAGATATTATTTATTTCAAAAAGATGAATAACCAAGAAAATTATATGACTGATCACTCTTATAAATAACAAAAAAAATCATGTAACCATCCCTTTTAATTTATAATAAAAAATAATAGTATCTAGTTTTTGCTAATTTAAATCATGTGAATTAGATTTGAGCTACCTTTTTTTAAAAAAAAAAAATAGCCTAACCTTTATTAACTTTAGTTAAACTTTAAGCTACAAACTCTAGTTAAACCCCAAACCGTTAGTTAACTATATTGTTTTTTTCATCCGAAATGCCTTGTAAATATATAAATGGATTTTCTCTTCATTCGGAGAAAGCCTGGGATTAAAAAAAGAATATTAGTAATTAACTTGTTTTTTTAATATTGTTTTTATTATTCACATCATTAAATAACGTAAACTCACTTTATAAAATAAGGAGCAAAACAGGATTTTATCTAATGATAAAAAACCTACTCACAAAAAACAATAAAAGATTAAAATTAATAAATTATGTTACCAATCAACCTCTAGTATATAAATTAAACTAATTATTTTAAAAAGTGAGATGTCATGAATTCTGCTTTCTCAATTAATATTTTTTATATTTCTTTATGAAATGTGAATTTTATATATAACATATAAGAATGACATTTATGATTTAAATTCAAACTTTTAATATTTGAATTCCATATCATATATTTAATTTAAATTTAAACTAATAATTTTAATATACAATTTTTATTTTAAATAAAATAGTTCATAATAATATTAAAATATTTATTATTTAATATTAAAGTTTAACATTTTCATTTATAAATTTATTTAAATTTAAAAATATTCGCTCAATGGATGGTATTTGTAGTCGTAATCCAGAAGGGCGAGGATGGGCGTTTGTCCATGCTCTGTTATTACTCCACCAATCTCCACTACTTTATGCACCAACTATCATTGCAACCAAGTCAAAGAATCGGACTCAGTTGAAGATAAACAATCTCAATAATGGGTATTGCGCCTATTTATTTATTATTATTATTATTATTATTATTATTATTATTATTATTATTATTATTATTTTTATTTTTGTACCCTTCATTGATGAAAATGAAATAGCCCAGAGGTTGAATATTGTTAACTTTAACAAATAAATTAAAAATTAGAAAACAGAGGTAATTAAACAGTAATCCTGAAGTTTACAGTTATTTCTATTTCTTAAACTAGAATAAACAATATTAACATTGATACAAACAAGCAAGGCAAGACTAAAAAATTTATCTTTCTTTAAAACATTATAATAACCACAACATAATCCAAACACTAACCTCACAATTCCAATTACTACTTTCAATACGTATCTACACTCTCCTTTCTGTCACATAAATAAAGTGAAGAGTTTTTCACTTTCTTGCGTGACAGCAAATGCTACAGTAACGGAAGCAAGAACCGAATTTACATACAAGAAAGATTAAAGTCACACACACTGTACTTTTTCTTTTTTCTTTATTTATTTTTTCAATATGGAAAGTAATAAAATCAGCGGTAACTAACTCTGACACGTGTTATGTTCGGAGTTCAATTCAAGGCATTCCCTTGTTGGCGTAGGCGTTCACCAGCGCCAAGGCATTGCTAGTGAACTTCTTCACGTTGGTGACACGATCGCATACATCCGTTTTTACGGGACAATCCGCTACGTCCTGGAATCCGTCCGTGCAGGTTTCCTCATCGGTGAGCGCTGCACTCATCCACGTCTGAACATTACTCATCTGAAACAGGAACGAACCGGCGCCTTCGCCGGCGGCTCCTATCTGCCGCATCTGCTTCAGCGACCCTCGGATTTCGTCGACGGCGTCACCGAGGTTCGAGAAGCAGTCATGGAGCGCCAGCGAGGCGCGCGAGTTGGCGCCGTAGTCGGCTTCGCGCGTGAGGTTGGAGATGTACGAGGCCGTGCGGTGGACCTTCGAGAGGCTGACGGAGATGGCCACGCGAGCCAACTGGCCAGGGTTCTGTTGGACCGCATTGGCGTAACGAGAGAGGGAGGTGTAGCAGACGTCAGGGTAGAGTGTGGTGTTGCAACTCGTGCGGATAAATTCGGTGTCGCCGTCCGCGGTGGTGTTTGAGCCGTCGTCTCCGGCGGTTGCCGTTGAGTGGAAGATGGAGAATGCGGCTATGAAGATAAGGAGGGAAAAGAAGAGATGGTACGGCCGTTGGGTTATCATGGTTGGTTCCGTTCTGTTATGGTTGGTTAATTTGTGATAGTGCTACCCGTGAGAGAGAGAATGAGAGAGAGAGGGGTTTTTGTAGGCAACAGCTTCCTGTGAAATTACTTAACACATGTTCAGGTTGGTATAAATAACAAGAATGCCATCCAATTTTTATTTATATATATATTTAAAATGCAAGCTACTTCTTTATATTTTGTAGGTTATTTTCAATAAAAAAAAATATACAAAAGTAGTTCCCTGTTCATGTCCAACAATAAGTTAAATGAGTGGAATATTTGAAAAGAAGTTCGTCGGAATTATTTTATTTTTCTCGGTAATTAATCATGAGAAACCATTTATTAGCTTTTTCATCAACCCTCTTTTTATGAATTAAATTTTTACTTGAATGAACAAGAAGAAAAGTACCATTTCAGGTAGAAACTATTTCACTGGCATCTTTGGTATTTAAAGAAGTCCATTCATGGTTTATCTCTGGCACCAAGCGTGACTTGCATGCTTTGGAAAGTTTGAGGAAAAGAATAGTTGCTCAGATGATTGATCAAGACAAGGAAAGTTTAAAGTTAATCTAAGAGTTTTATTATATCATGTTATATATCTTTCTATTAATTTTTTTATTACCTTATAAAATAAAAATAAAATTTATATATTTGTTGTTTTAAAGATATAGAATTATTTATAAAAATAAAAAGTATAGGGTTTAAATTTATTTTAATTTCAATGTTTTATTACTTATTCTTGTGACATCGTAAAAAATGTTTATCACAGGTTTAATTTAAAATTGAATAAGTTTATTACAATTTATTTTGAACTATTGAAAAATTTTAAAATATTTATATATAAATTAATCTAAATAGTATATTTTCAGAACATATGTTGTATATTAAAAAAATATCATCTAAAGTTAAATCAAACAGTTTCTTAATAGTTGAAAAACGGTGGCGTAGTATATTTGAAATTGATTTATTTATTGATTTTGTTGAGACTGATCAACTTAAACACGATTTATAAAAGAGTTGTATTAAAAAGAATAAATGTTTGGATATACGTGGATGAGAAGAAAGCAGCATGAAATAAGGAGAAATGGTTAAGACTAGTGAGTTCCTTATTAGGAAAAGGGACTTGATTAATACGACTATTTGGAAGTGGCCAGAAGTTTTAATGTTTTATTATATTTCAATTTGATCTCCTAATGTTGCGGTGATATGTAATGTTGGTTCATTACGTCAACAAACTCGTGGTCGAAGTTTTTTCCTCCTCTAAAAATCTAATTTTTAATATTCAGTACGTGGGAAATAATATTATTTAAGTAATAATATTATTTATGAACATCAGATCCTTCCAGTTCAGTTTTTAGTATATTCATATTAGGTCATAATTACATAGTTAAATGTAAAGTTATATTCCTTCCCTTAATTCATCAATTTAAATGAAGGTTAATTTTTTTAAAGAAAAATATGATTTGTTTTGGTTCCAATGAGAGAAGAAACAAAATAATGGTAAGCATGTGTAGGAAATAATAGGCGATGGAAATGAGGTTTGCTTGGCGTGGGGACGCTACTTAGGTGACAATAATAATAAATAATAATTTTGGGTGAAAATGAGTGGAAAGTGGAAAGAAGCGAGAAAGCAGCATAACGATTCCTGACTTTTCAGATTAAATAATTAAAATACTTTATTATCCAATTGCTTTATCGTTATTTAATTACAACAAGCAATTTTGATTTCTATCCTTGGCATTCGCATGCTCCGTACCCACTTCAATTTTGCGGCTAGTGCAGAATCTTACAAATCAACCGTCATTTTCAGTCCGTGATGAAATCAACGGCTCTTATAATAATTGCACCAGCATTTTTTCTCTTATAAAATTCACAAACCCTTTATCAGGATTCCTAATTTATATGCAACCTTCACACCTACGAAAACTAACACTGTCGATTTATCTTTAAGTAAAGATTTAGTTTTAATCCTGTTAATAGAAAAATAAATATTAAAATAATTTTTAGTTTTTAAAATAAGCTTTTCAATAATTAATTAAAATTTAATATCTTTTGAACGGTAATAATTTTAGGAAAAAATGATAAATTATAATTTGTATCCTCTTTTAGATTTTAATTTGATCCTTTCACTTTTTCAATCTATTCTTTTAATTTAATTTATTATTTTAATTATTTTTTATTTCAAAACTTTTCTTTAATTTTTATTTATTTTAAATTTGTATATATTCTAAAAATATTTTGATGTTTAACATAGATATGCGTTCATAATGAAGAAAGGACTAAATTAAATTAAATTAAATATAAAGAATACAAATTATAATTGGCAAAGCATTTTAGTGAAATTGGAGAGGTAGGAATGAAATCCCAATGCGGTAATTGTACTTGAGATATATTATTAATTATAGTAAAGTAAGACAAAAGTATAGAATAAGAAAAAAACTAGGTTTTGGATAATTTTTTCAAAAAATAAAAATAAAAATAAAGCATTGAAGTGAATTATTTTTTTCTCATAAATTAAAATCATCTTATGTATATTAATCTTTGAAAAAAGTTAGATGAATTTTCTTAATAAAAATTTAATATTCATAAGTTGATTTTAATTTACAAAAAAGTTTAATTTATTTTTGATTTTGATTTTTTACAAATAGTTATGAAAAAACGAAAAATTTATACAAATTAAACCCTAATCCAAAATGTTATTTAGAAGACTTTCATTAAGTTGGAAAAAATAAAGTTATAAAAAAATTGACATGAAAAAAATAATTTCAAAAATTAAATTAAATAAAAAAAATAAACTTAGTTGGCGAGAATCATAATTTAGGGGAAAAAAAAAATGGAATGGCATTGGTGAGTGTAGCGTGAAGACATAGGAAGGAAATGAAAAAGGGGTGAATTGTAGTTGATGTATAATATTGTGTGATGGCGTCCACTACAACAGTGTGAATGGGCAATAACCTAATAAAGCATGAAAAACTTAGGGTGTGCAAGTTAAGCACTTTTTGGCCAGTTATGTTGAGACTTTGGGTTGTCGGTTAGTTAATTGGGGTGTGCATAGCTATGATGTTTCTCACACTTACCCACTATACCCCTCGCGTGAAACTTTTGTTCTACCTTTTATTTAATGTTTGGTGGCAACCCTTCACTTCCACACACACCCCATTCAAGGACAAGAACAATCATTGTGGGAGTTAACCTTCCACACAATCACAATCCTTGAGGGACTTTCTCCTCTGCGCTAAACCTAAACCAATTACATTACCGTTTAAGCATTGTATATTTTGGCCTTCTTGTCTTTTTTTTTTTTTTTTCACTGAAATTTAAACTTAATATCTCATCTAAATTGTTCTAATCACAAATTTCTTTTTCTTTCAATCCTATGTCGGATGAAGTGGGAAAATGTAAAAAAGGAACATAAATGAAAAGAGGGAGTTCAGACCCTATAATTATGATGCCCACCATTCAAGCAAATATTTGCTCCAGGTTTAAGTACAGGTTTCAAGGACAACTAATGTAATATACCGACTGGTGACATTTCGATAAAGCTACAACATTGCCTTGTTCCTTTTTCAAAGAAACGTTGTAATGGCATGTTAGCTTTAAGTTCACTTTGACTTTTAATGGGTCAAAAACCAAACAGTAGTTTGTTCAAAAAAAAAAACGAACCTCATAATTTTGATTTGAAACCGTGCCGCTCGAGAATCCCCTTGACAACAACATCTTTACCAAATAACGGACTCAACGGCGCAATTGACTCTTTTTTTCTTGCGCAAAAAGTAAAAGAGAGCATTATGAGAACTTTTTCCATTGAGTATATCCGTAACATGCATTTCGCCACAGAATAAATGTTTTAAGACAGCCATAAAACTAGAAAAATAGGATAAATTAAGGTGGACGTCACCTAGATATGCTCATGACGACCTTTGTGTACATTTTTTTTTAACACATTTTTACATTCAATTAACCATTCTTCTTTACTTTGATATCCCCAGTTATGATAGGTTAAACATATTTTTTATCCTTATTAATTTTAGTTTTATTTTTTTTTATGTAATTTAAAAATCATGATTTTGATCCCTGTTATTAACTATGTACCAAAACAAGTACTCTATAAGTTACAATTATTTGGATCAATATTTATATAATAAGGGAACCAAACCTGACCAATAAAATCATATAAGAATCAAAACTAAAATAAAATAAAATAAAATTATAAGAATTAAAAACGTAAACTTATAAAATTATAGAAATTAAAAATATATTTAAATCATTATGATATCATGCATATATATATATATATATATATATATATATATATATATATATATATATATATATATATCACATATTATTTTAGACTAACTTCAAGAAATGTTTATGATCTTAGCCAATCATCATATGACATGTAATCAATTTTTATTAGCTCTTCTTGCAAAATGTAAGACTTGGGCCATCTATCTTGTCTTGTACATATAATAATCATGACTTTAGCTAGCCCAATTATCTTTTATCGTAAAAGCTTATAATTGGATTATACATGTGACAAACTTTTAAGCAATATGTTCTCCTAAACATAACATAATATTAAAGTTTTACTGAAAATGAGTTAAGTTAAATTTGGATCAACTTCATAAGAATGAGTTCCATTTAAAATTGAGTCTAGCTTTATATGAATCAATTTTTTAAGTTTAATTTTGATTTAATTTTAGTTAACAAATTATCTGGTCTATTTTATGTATTTGTATTACATAAACCAAACGATATTTATAAAGAAAATTACATAAACATCATCAATAACACTCATGCATTTATATATTTTATATGTGTATTGTTAAGTTAATTCATGAGTCAAACTACAATTAGTTTAAGTTCATCTTCTTTAATTAACTATCTTAATTTTTAACTCAAATTCAACTTATTATAATTTATAAACCAAATTTTACGAACTAATTAACATCTTAAATCTTGAATTAACTTGGGGTTGATTTGAAAACATACATACTATCACAAGGATAATATATATAATGAGAATGTTATTTTTATACAAAAATAAGAATGATAATTTAGGTTATATAATTATATATGAATAGTCAAGATTAAAAAAAAATTAAATTCATATGATCAGTTAAAAAAAATATTTAACTTTTTTTAAAAAAACTTATATAACTTGTATGATTTAATTTTAATTATTTACAATAAAATTTAATGATTAAAATTTATTCTTACTTCTCACACAAACTAGCCCTTCTCATTTGATGTTTTCTTATATATATATATATATATATATATATATATATATATATATATATATATATATATATATATATATATATATATATATATATGTGCACATGCAGCAAGTATCCATCTTAATTTCAAAAAAAAAAAACTGACGTGATCAGAGAAGGGATATTGTAACGTCAAGGATTGAGAACCAAATTCTTCAATTCTGACAAACAAAGAAGAGGCGAAGTAAATCCAATCAAGTTCAAGATGTCCGAGGAATGAACGCTTTCATACATATGTTTGTGGAGTAAATAGTTAGTTATAATTTATATATGTGTGTGTGTTTACGCAATGTATTTGGTACACTATCAGATATTTAAACTTTAGTCTTTGTTAATTATTTAACCTTTTTTTAGAAATTTCAAACAAAAACACAAACTATTTCATCTCAGAAGGCAATAACTTTCCGTTTAAATCCTCTAGTTTGAATTTGGATAATTGCTTTTCTAATCGAACATGACAAAAATATAAAGATTAGATTAGGGAAGACTGTGTTATGACATTGCCTAAGTAGCATTCTTATCGGAAATAGAAGATTGATGTAGTTTTCATGTTTGGACTTTAAAATCTAGTAAGAAGATACTTCCTCCGTTTTCTATTACATGACTCTGAGCCTTTTAGTTTATCTTAACATATTTGTCACGTTGAAGAACTAAGAACATTTAGATTATTTTATTAGTATTACTCTTATCTACTAACATCTCACCTAAATAGTTAAATACATTCACAACTATATTCTATTGTTTTTAATAAAGTTTTTTTCTTGGTAAAAAATGAATTTTTTTTTTCAAGATAAGTTATTTTGTCATAATAATGTGTAGTTAATAGTTCTCCCCAATGTGTATTAAAGGTATGTTTAGGTAAACAATTTAATGATATACTTATTCAATAAATTCTAATTACATAGGAGATTATACCATAAAGCTAATCATAAAATTTATTAAAATGATTTAAAATTAACTTATTTTAATAAATTATATAAAGAAATTTAATGAAATAAGTTAAAAAGAACTTATAAAGGTCATAAATTGTTTTTATAATATTTTCATATACTCTTCCAAATATCCCCTAATGATATGAGACAATATATATGTATCCTCCTTTAATCATAGATGTATTATGGACATTAAGGGAAGACGTGCATTTGGTAGTGAAGCTGCCATTTTGGAATACGAGTTTGAGGTGATTTGACGAATTAAGATGCTTCTTTCAATCAATATTATGGAGAAAAAAAAGACAATAAATAATTATATTTAGATTCATCATTATATGTGAAGATTCCATTAATTTTGCTTGTGTTTTTCTTTACAATAACATGACAATGGGGTCATGTTGTCTATTAACACAGAAGAATCAAAATCCGGGATATAAAATGCTCTGTTGAGACCATTATTTTTATCTTATCACTCTCATATGCTCATGTTGAGGATTATATCATCGCTCATTGACTTTTCCGTTGCCATATCTGATGATATAGATCAGCCACCTTCCATCTATTAATTTTCTCTTATATAACTAACTCTCAGGGTTAATGAATGAGTTTTTTTTAAGGAATTTATAAAATATCTGAATGTAATATATCAAACTACATTCTCAGATTACCAAAAACAAAACTAACTTTTCAGACTTAGTTAACTTCTGTTATCATTGTCTACAATTAATACGTAATCAAGAAAAATAGATATACATAATGTTCTAATCTGGATAGAAAGGAATCAAAGAATTGGTAATTGAGATAACAAGGGAACTGAAATCATGGTGTGAATACCCACCGGGCTCTGTAAAGGGGAGACAAGGTGAGAAACCTTTTCGTGTGGTTCTCTAAAGCTTTGGGATGAATTATTCACATCTACACATCAACGTCATTGTCATAAGACTCAAAACACCGAGATCCTGGTCCAATAAGACTCCGTGAATGAAGGATAATTACAAAACTTCGCTGTTTATTATCTTTGGTTATGAATCCTAGTGGGTCTAGCTTGAATTAAGTTATTTCCATTGGACCAACAAATGAGCGAAACATATGGAAGACCCTCTTAGGAGTTGTGAGAAGTCACTCTACTAATGTGCATTCAGAACCTGTTATGATCTGGACTTGCATAAAGACAAATAGCTCGTCATAAACATTTGGTATGAGTAGCCTTATCATGAAAGCTAATGACCATATGGAATATAATATTGATAGTAGCATCATCCAGCCATCCCAAAAGCAACTACACTAGTTAAACCTTTGTTGAAATCTATTAGAAAGAAAGTTATTTTGAACTTTGTTTCAGTGTATCTGGGGAATGGGTTTGCGCAATCATTATTCAATCTTGGCATCCCCAATAGTGAACAAGACCTTGGGACAGAATGTGTGATGCTTGATATTTGATCCCAGTGTAACTACGATAATTGGAACTACGTTTTACAGTAGTAGAGCAGGAACTCGCACTAATCTGTTCAGAAATCAAACCAGATATGAGGTAGCAAACTAAGCAACAGACATTGAGTTGTAATCATCTATGTATAATAATACAACAAGTATGAAAAGTCCCACCAAGAAAACAAGAAAACAAAAAAAAAATTCTTTCTTAGAGAATAAGAAATCCTGGAAAGAAAATTCCTACTATCAAGTGAGCAAATCTATCATAGATATGCAATACAGAAATATCACTAGGATAGCCATTAGCCAAACACGGAATTCAATGAAATACTGGGGGGAAATGAGAAATATAAGCTAATGATATCATGCCCTACATAACACCGTCAATCATTTAAAATGGTGTTAGCATGTAACTTGCATAAGTCCCTACAAGACCTAAAATTAAGACATTGTGACCTTTGCAACATTAGGATTTCATGCCTAAAATATTGAAATGGGCATCTCAAGCAAAAATTATCCCAGCGGTAACCCACTCCAAGAAAGATAAAAATGCCAGATCTTACATTTCCTCAGCAGAAAACAAGATCACATTTGCCGGGCCTCACATATATGACCTTTGTGTCTATCAGAGTCATGTTTCGTCAATCCCTGACAAAATAACCACATTTTTCAGAATGTGTCAGACCAAATGGGCCGTAGGAGCATTAAGTGGTTTAAAGTTTAAAGTTTAAACACTTTTAGCTTGGTCATTCTTTATTTATTCTCATCATTTTTCCTTTTACTTATATTTTTCTGGTGTAACCGTTTGTTTCATAAGCCCTAGTAGATCTTTGCTGCACTTTCAAATGATCAGTTGAATCACAAAAAGTTAATAAAAAAGGTCATGATATATTCTACAGGACAGAGAAAAGAAAGAAAACTTATTTCTTATGACATTTTTATTTCTAAACCAAGCATCATTTATATCATCAATTGGCAATAACTTTCTCATGTACCAGAACTTACATCTTTAACTGTATTCTCTTTCCCTTTTTTAAACTTTGCAACGTGGCGATGATACTCTTCAAGCTCTTTCTCCAACTTTTCAATGAACTGGCTAGTATGCTGAAGGGATTGCTCGTACCTATATTTCTCCAAGGCCTGGAAATTTTAAGCTTTTATAATAAGTTAGAAATCATAAGCTTTGAGATAAAAGAATAGAACCTAATGCTTTCACAACAAAATATATTCCTGGTGTAAAACTACGAATCAGCAATTTCCACTTATTAAGAAAACACCCTTTGTTTCTAAGAAAACAAACAGAGGGCTTGCTAATACATGTTTATCACAACAAAATAGGATTATGCGCTCAACAAAAAACAGAAATTATAGCTTCAATTCACAAACATACGCAAATGAGGGGGTGGGGCTCACAGGCATTCCTCGGCTGCAATATGTTAAAGGCCTAAATCCTTAGCGGTCTGCAAACTTTCATAGATAACCATATTCATCAAATCTGGTGAATATTTAATAAAACATGCATTATGAAATACAGCTGATTAATTGATTAATATTAAAAAGCTAGAGAGGATGCAATTCCTTCGTATCAACATTAGTCTAATCATCAAGAAAATATAATTTCTGTTATAACTAGAAAATATTTAATTGAATGGTTTAGATCCTTGTGCAATCTCAACCCTATAAAAAACAACAGCATATATATGACACAGCCATGCACTCATCAGTGAGAACTGCAAACTCTCAAGTAGATAATGGCTACACTTTTAATTGCCACTTGGAAAGGGAGAAACAAGAGATACTCCATTCAAAAAGGCATTCACAAAATAATTTAGAGGGAGAGAATAATGCATTATAATTAGGAGAATATAGGTTATTTTAGGGATAATTGTGTTACCTTAATCTTGGGATTCTTATATTATTAGGAACCCTGCCTTATTCTCAGCGTTTTATTTAATCTTGAGAAAGTTGTTCATTTTCATATTTAATTAATAATTTAAGATTACAACTCTAGTATTATTATAAGTAGGATTATAGGACTATCGAATTAGTATTTTGTATTGCATAATAATACACAGTCTCAAGTTAATATCATATTATTCCGAGTCTCTACCCTATAATTTTAACAAAAATATCAATATATTTATCAATAATACAACTGACCAAACGGAAATTACCTTTGCTTTTGATATGGTATGTGGAGGAGACATTACTTTTGGTTGTACATAGTTCTTTCCACGGTAAAAAATAATAGTATTATTGGGCTTGATGTCAATCACAGTGCCTTTGCTCAGTCGAGCAAGCTCTTCAGTGTATTCATGAGCTTGCCCTGGATTGCAAGACTTGCAGATAACTTTTACTGTCTCGTGATTCTTCCAGTGAAGATGCATGTTTAAAACTACCCCACCAAACACTCCCCTTCTCCCAACTGGAACATAGTGTTTCTTCTTCTCACCAATGCGCTTTAGGTAATGCCTCTCCTCCTCAGTCAAAATTTCCGGATCAAATGTTTCCGCTGGGGGTTTTGGTACATCATATTTTCTTAACTTCTCAATCAGCCAAGTTTCCTTTCGTTTGGCCTGTAGAATTAAAAGTTGGAATAAAAACCCCCAAGTTAGGAAAGGATAAATTAAGGAGGAAAGGAACAATGCTCATTTCCAGCCTGTCTGAGGCACTAAATTATGTCTTTACTACTTAGGTGAAGATACCAAAGCCAAGTTGAAACACAAAGATATCTATTATCCAAGTGATGCATACTGTGACATTATGCTAATAAGCAGGGTAATTGATAAACTTTATACTCAAACTAATTAGGTCGTTATGAAAAATATAATTTCACTAATACAAATACAACTTTATGGAGGCATTTCAAATACAAATCCACATGTAGCAACATTTTTGGTTATCTTAATGCCCATACAACCAAAGAGAAGAGGAAACATTTATATTTAGGGACACTATCAGAAAAGTGCCCATATTATTAGAAAACTGGAGGTTGAGGATGTCCAAAAACATAGATGATGCAATCAGAAATTATCAATAACGATGAAGCAGCTGAAACAAGGTAAAAGCAAGCTACAGAAATAAAGCTTTAAACTGAAAATTACATATACAATAAAATCCAACCTTTTCAAGCTTATATCTGATTCTAACTTCTGGATTTGGGGAATTCATCTTTTTTCTGGCCTTCAAACGATAGAATCTGAGCTCATTCACTTTAGCCTTTCTGGACATCTTAACTTTTTTCTTCTTCTGGCTCTTTGCAGAACTAATATCACCGGGCTTGTCCAGAGAGAACCGTACAACATCATTGTCACACTTCAGCTCAACTGAAGCATTATTTATGTATCTGGCAGGGAGCCAATTTCTTAGAATATCATGGCTTCCATGGATATTGGACCTCTGCATTAAAAGAAAACCAGATGGAAAACATACAGAGGACACTCTTGAAATATGCTTCTGCGTTCTGTAAGTTCTTGAATGTATGAACTTATGAGGAGTAAAAGACCAAGCCGTAATAGGGGATGATGCAATGGTTGGAACATGTTCAAGTAGACGCCATATATAGAATGTGCTATCTCTGCATAGAGATAATATTATAACCTTGTATCAGGAGTCAGGAGTACTATATAAAGCACAGGAACTATGGAAAAAATTGTACCCAACAGTCTTGAAAAAGAAAAATACGTTAATTAAAATTAACTACATTAGAAAAAGAATGTTTTATTACTGCAGTCAACATCTATGAAGGTCACTTCCCAATTTCTGTTGAGGATAATGGAGATACTAACTTATTTTATCATTTGACAAGATGCATACTTATCTGTTAATACAATTGAAAAAGGCTATAGCCCTGTCAAGAGTTGTCAACTGCTAAAGGCAAGGTATAAGCATTATTTATATTGTTTATAATATATATATAGATAGATAGATAGATAGATATGTGTGTGTGTGTGTGTGTGTGTGTGTGTTGTTGTGGTTGTGTGATCTACATTATCTAACTATCTTTGACTTTTGGTTTATAGAAGTTGGTCGGGAAGATAAGACACTTCAGGAGTAGCCTTAAATACCTTAGGCCCTAAAAAATTCAAGCAAACATAAGAAGCAAAAGTAACAATCACAAACATAAGAAAGAAGCTAGACTTTGATAAAACCAGCAGATAAATGGCTATAAATACTGAACAGAAGAAAGCTACAAGCAGAATAGGAAACAAATATGAATATATAGAAGAAATGCTTTATTTGAGAAAAATGAACCTCTTAAATTTGCACAAAAACCCACGCCTTGCTCCTCTGACTGAAGCTGCAGAAAACATAAGTCTGAAATCCACCTGAAAATCACAAAAGGAAAAAGGGTAAGAAGAAGAAAATCCAAAAGAGAGAGAATGGGGTAAATTAAAGAGTGCAGAAGCCTCGGAGAGGACTCCCAGGTGAGTGAAGCAGTTGAATAATACAAATTTCATTTGGTTAGGGAAAAATTGAAAAAGATATTTTCAGGATAAATGAAAATTGAACTGTGAAAACAGGGTCCAGTGGTAGAGTTTATCATGCACGTGGATGGTGGGAACTAATTAAATTGTGTCATGTACATTCGTTATAAAACCATCACCCTTGACCTTGAGCTCGTAGTGTGAATTATAATCATCTATATTTAATTATCCTGTAATATAAATAAACAATGGCAAGAATAAATAAACAAATAATCAATAATAAAATATTATTCGATAATAATGAGTGTATATAAGATCTTAATGCATCATCCCCAAGTGCACGGGTGAGAATTCGAACCAGAACAATAATCACAAGCTAATCATTCAAACATACCCCGCCAAGATGGGCAAACACCATGAAACCCAAGACTGTTAGAATTAAAATGTACCTAGCTACAAGTGAAGTACACGCTGCTCTTCTTTCAGTGGAAAAATGGAAAGACTGACACGAACATGTTGAAATTCGGAGAAACAAGCAAGAAATGAAAGAGAATTGAACACAGAGGCAACAAATTAAACAGAAGAGCAAAACCATGCGATTCAGGACATAGTTCGAACAGATTGTGGTCATGCATGCAATCCTATGAGTAGATCACTGAAATACAAATGGTGCTTAAGCCGGAGTCATGGAAGCAATCAAATGATAGAAATACTACTCCAAACCAAGACATGGATTTAAATTACCGATTGATCCTCTCTCAACTCTCAGCGACCCTTCAAGCTGATAACCGCTCCTGCTCCGATCTGCTTCCACTATTCCAATTCGACCAAAACCCATTCTGGCCTTTCACTTGGATTTATGAATTTATGTTCGCCCAGTTACACCGATTGTCTCACTTCAACTATAAATATATAAATATATAAATATATATATATATATATATATATTATTTAAACTTTACCATTCCGTGGAAAAATAATTTACAGTTTGACAACTTCTTTTTTAAAAATGATTAAAAAAATATCATTTTTATTTTATTTTATTTCTTGTTTTAAAATTTTATACGGAACTGTGAAGATAAAAATTGCGATTCAGAAAATTTTTATTTTTAAATAATATAAATAATTGTAAAAAATATTTCACTTCTTTTTTCGTACATCTTTTTAAAGATAAAGTGAAAATATATATATATTTTTATATTTATTTGTTGACAATAAAAAAAAAAGATAAATACTTCTCACATCTGTTTCATTGGGGGTTTAAGGGGCTCGGTTAAGGTAGACCTCCAAATAATTTGTCCATTGGTAGTTCAATATACCATATCCATCATTAGAACATTTTATGAAATAAACAGATAAGTTTGTGAGTAAATGATTATTAAAATTATATTTTTAAAAATTATGCTTTCCTTTTGTAAGTACTCCAATGGCTACAGGATGTTTTTATTGATGATGATAAGTTGTGATATGTTTTGATAGGTTGCTAAGAAGGATAATCATTATATAAAAGATGAGCCTTGTGATGTTATAACATTGTTTTTACAATTTTAAGAGTTATTTTTTTCCAGTCTATTTAACTGCAAAAGAAATATGAAAAAATTATTTTTAATTTTTTTTATTACTCATAGATTTAACTACTCGTTCCATCGGAAAGTATACTTGATATTCAATTTAGTGAAATATTTTTGAAATATTATTTTTTTCTTAACCTAATGCTGAAGGACATTTTTTTGTTATATTGAATTTGTTATGACTTTACTTTTTCAGTATTTTCATCATCATTATTCGTATTTCCCTTATTATTAAATAAAATATTATTAAAACTTAGTTTGATTAGTCATCTTCAAACTTGCTTGTTTAATCAATTTTGAATTATCCATGATAAAACACAAGTTTGTTAGTTTTTGCTTTAAACAAAGTTTTTTCTTGATGTGAAACTAATACATATGTCTGATAGATATTTGGTAATCTAAAGAAAAAAAAAAAAACTAGTTTACAATTCATACTCCGCGTATATATACAGATAGATGGGGGAAACAAATTTTTTTTAAAAAGTTAATCAATGAAAGGACTTTGACAGAAACCATGGTGTAGTTAAAATATACGAGAGAAAAAAAAATATTTCATTAAACAAATATAGTTTGTTGCTTTCATAGAAAACCTTTTTTTTTTTCTTCTAATTTACCATTTTTTATACGAAAAATAAAAGAAATAACTTTCATCTTGATAATTGTGATGATAGGCCTGCACTATCCCTATTTGTAACCTTTTATTATAAGTTCTAGTCTTTATTTTATAAAATATGATAAATTTTTATTTTAATATAGTTCTACGTTTTTTTCTTAATTTGTGACGTATTTTAAATTTTTTTATATTATCTAACATAAATGTTTTTCTCTTCAATTGTGAAAGAAAATTTAGTTACCAAAATTAATATTCAAATATCTTTCATTAACATATGGTGAAATATTTATAATTAGGGATGGGCAGCTGATGGGTTTAGTTTGTGAAATAGGACCACACTTACTTGATATGTATAATTTGGTGGATAGTTTTTGCCTAAAGTCTGGTTCGGATAACTTGAGTTATGGGTTAGTCGGATAATGGATGTATGAGTCAGGTATATTTGGTTTGGATTTTCTAAAAATATTCATTTTTGAAATATAATAAATCAACAAAATAAGAAGATTGATAAATATTAGAAGAGGAATGGAGAATCAATCAAACATTGAAACAAAAAAAATAAGGAATGTGAAAAATAAATACCCAAAACTCAAATAGCAAAGTAATAGATGAACTCCTCCCACAATTTAAATGAAAAGGTAACAATGAAGAAGAGAGGGAGAACCAACCATACCTTGGAGACGGAGAAGACGAAGTTTAAGACATTTGAAAATTTCTAACATAAGAAAAGTGCAACTTAGAAATAGCAAAAACAAAAATAGAGAAGATGAAAATTTCTTAAGGAGAATGAAACTAAGAGACTACCAAATTATAAAATGAGGTTTAAGGGATATTAGGCTTTTTTGGGCCAAGCCTGGAGGAGTAAGAATAAATAAAATAAAATTACTATGTGCGGTTACCCATTTTAACATCTCAACCCACTCATCATTATCCATAATAAATTGATTTGTTTAGCTTGTAGAATCTGGATTTAACCTGATTCGTCCATTAATCTATATTAGATCGTCGACTTAGTTGAATTTGGGTGATCCAATAAATTTTTCTTAATCCTATTTATAATTACCGTTGAAAGAATCAAGTGATAAAACAATTTTTTGAGCTCATTAAAAAAACATTTTAGTTCTCAAATCTAATACGAATAAAATAAATATATAGAACAATAGGAGATAAGAGAAAAATAAAAATGATTTTTTTGCATAACTACAATAAATTCATCAACCTACTTCTTATATTTTATTTTTAATAATCGATTATACATTTTTAATAATTGATTAAGTAACTAATTATATAAATAAGTTAATTATATTTTTTATAAAATCAATTATTAATTTTTTGGTAATCAGTTATTGCTTGTAATCAATTATTTAAAAATATAATAATTAATTTTATAAATAATTATAATTAATGTTTTTATATAATTGATAAATAATTAATTATTAAAAATAAAATTTAAAATGTAAAGTAAAAGATAAAAAATAAAAAAAAAATAAAAACTAGAGAAACTAAAGTATTCATTAAGTCTATTTAAAATTAACTTTGTTGAAATGTATTTCAGTATTTGTTTTTGCTGATATTTGCACGGAACTGTCAGTGTTAATAGTTTATAGCTTTTGGTCAACTTATCCTATCTCATGATTCAGACTTCTATTCTGTAGCTTATACAATAAATCTTTTCAAGCATTAACTTACGTGATCCTTAAATTAAACAGATTGAGTAAGAGTAATTTTATAGATCAAATAATATATTTTGTTTATAATTTAAAAAACATTAAGTTTTTTTTTAAATTGTTTCTCCTATCTTTAAATTTTATCCCTTTTAAAGTTTTATTTTTTACCTTTTTATCTTTAAATTGTATTTTCTTTATAATTTTTATTGTTTAAATTTTTTCCTCTTTACTCTATTTTTTTAATTTAATTTCCTTTGTCTCTATTTTTTTTTCTAGTTAAATATTTCATCTATCTCTTTTACTATTTTTTTAAAAGTTTTCTTTCTTATCACTCTCTCTTCATAAAATTAATTATCTTTTTAAAAAATTTCTATCTTAATTTTTTTTATTTATTTCCTTTCAATTTTTTTGTCTAATTTTTTTATAATTGTCTGTCTCTTTCATTTTTTAAACTTTTTGTATCTTTAAATATTTTTATCTCTCTTTATTTTAATCTACTCTATTATCTAATTTTGTTTCTCTTATTTATTCCTTTTTTTATAATTTATTTTTTTCTATCCACCTGTATTCTTCGGGGTGAAGAAAAAAGAGAGTGTAATTCATACTTAATTTTTTCTTGGTTTAAATTTTCTTGCTAAATGATAGAGTGCTTTTACTTTTTTTGTCCTCCTCCCCTGTTTCTATCTCTTTCTGTTGAGAATCAAATAAAGTGGATGATGTACTTCTGGTGATATTTATGTGAAAATTTTATATATTTATTTTGTTATTTTATTATTATTATTATTATTGTTATTTAAAGTAAAGGATAATTGTCGATCCCAAATTAATAAATACTCATAAATTTACCTGTAGTTAATAGACATTTTTACCTGTCAAGCAGATCTACATCCTTGAGTAATTATTTTTAAAATATTGTCAATATACGCAATATGGTACCTAACTTTACCTATATTCATATAATATGTTCATTATATTCTACAATTAGAATTTGAAAGTGTTGTAAATATTTCTTTAATTCAAACATGAGTACACCAATACCCAACAAATAAAGTTACATGTAATAAATAGTTACCTACCTAGTTATGGTTCCTGTATTGATATTTTTCACATGTAAATTTAGAGATAGTTACTTCAACATAAACCAAAACCTATCCATTATCATTCATATTCAAAGACATTGGAAATAGTACCATTCATAAATATCATATCAGAATAACGTTAACTTTTATCTTCGAACCATTAATTAAAAAAATTAAAACTAAACCTTTTAAATTAAAAATATAATTCGTACTAATATTATAATTTTTATAAAGCTGTTTATTCAACAATATTTTAATAAATACTCCAAATACAAACATTAATAAAGATTGAGAAAACTTTCAAGTTAATTTTTGACATTGTTTGATTTTAACATTTTAATTCTTCAACCGTTAAAACCTGTTGAATATTTTAGTTTTCTTATCACCATTTTCATTATGGTTTCACATTAAATAAACTAAAATGAACATCATTTTATAAATTTATAAACTAATAATTTTTTAAAGATTTGAGACTAAAATATGTAATTTACAGGATCTTCAAAACTAACTGAAATATATACTGAATAAAGATGGGTATATGTGTGGAAATTCCAACCTGAGGGAGGACATTGATGGTATAAAAAATTATTGTTTTTCTTATTTGGTATGGATATGTTCCTCTTATAAATTGTGATAAGTAATTTATGAGAGAAGCCGTGGAAAGACGAACATACAAGTAGCTACTAATAATAATCCAACAAACAACACAACATAAAGTCACATGCTTCCCTCTTCCCCATACTGATACATACAGGTATACTCGCTCAACACACACACAGTCAAACAATCTGACGCTTCACAATCATTCTCCCACTTTCATCTTATTATCATAATTCATAAGGCATAAGCTGCGGCTACATATGCAATGCACCCTTTCCTCTGGGACCCACACTCCCGTTCCCCAACCCCTACCCCCCCCTACTCCACGTGTTCTCCACTAATTGGCGGTGGCCATCACATGTCCGCATTATTCCCATTCCTAAAACATTGACCCGGTCAGAAAATTCGACCCAAAAGCGTTAAGACCCGTTTCCACCCAGTCAAGCCCGGTTTGCATCGGGCTCCGAAAATAAACCACTGCCCTATCTTCACGTGGCAAACAGGTATTGGAGAAGTCACTGGAATCCAAGGGTGCTTTCTCGTTTATATAACAACCTTGACAGTTTCCCCCTTCATCGCTCACATTTCACACCTCGCACCTCGCACCACCACCGCAGGCTCAGAGTGGCAAAACAAATAAACATGGCGCCAAACGCTTTCTTCTCTGTTCCCGCATTCCGCATACTCACCATACTCCTCCTTCTTCTCCGTCCAATCTCCGCCGGCCATGACTACCACGATGCCCTCCGCAAGAGCATTCTCTTCTTCGAGGGACAGCGCTCCGGCAAGCTCCCCTCCGACCAGCGCCTCCGATGGCGCCGTGACTCGGCATTGCACGACGGAGCCACAGCCGGAGTAACCATATCCATCATCTCTTTATTGTCATTATTATTATTATTATTATTATTATTATTTCTCAATGCAGTAGAGTATGACTTGCATTGTTGTGTTGATTTAGGTGGACTTGACCGGAGGCTACTACGACGCCGGAGACAACATTAAGTTCGGGTTTCCGATGGCGTTCACGACGACGATGCTTTCGTGGAGCGTGATCGATTTTGAGAAGAGCCTCGGGGCAGAGCTAGGAAACGCGTTGAAGGCGGTGAGGTGGGGGACGGATTACCTGCTGAAAGCTACGGCGAAGGTGGGGGCAGGGGTGGTGTTCGTGCAGGTTGGAGACCCTTACTCGGACCATAACTGTTGGGAGAGACCCGAAGACATGGATACATTGCGCACGGTTTTCAAGGTGGATGGGTCCCACCCTGGCTCTGACGTGGCAGGAGAAACTGCCGCTGCACTTGCCGCTGCCTCCATCGTCTTCAGATCACGTGACCCCTCTTACTCTACCTTGCTACTCAATCGAGCCGTTGCGGTGCGTCACTCTCATGCTCTTTTTTCCTTTTTTTTTTTTCTTTTTAATTAAATAGCGAAAACATAACATTTTCCTCTGGCTTTGGTTGAAAAGTGAAAACGGAACAGTGGTAAGCTTTGTTTATTTTCCCGTATGGTTTATGGAGTGGTGGTAGTTGGTAAAGTTGCGCATTTAATATATCTTCCGTTAAAATATCGCGAGAAAATGACCGTTGGTGGGGGTTGATGGTGCAGGTGTTCCGGTTTGCTGACAGGCATCGTGGTGCATACAGTAACAGCCTGCGCCGTGCAGTGTGCCCATTTTACTGCGATGTCAATGGTTACCAGGTATATGTCACCGGTGTTAATAATAATAATAATACTGTACATAAAGGCTAAGAGTAACAGAACAAAATCTCTGCATGGAATCGAATATACGCCGTTGGATTAGGTGACTTTATTTTTGTGTTAAATGGGTTAAAAAGTTACTTTTATGGGATGTTGATGTTAGGACGAGCTGCTGTGGGCAGCGGCGTGGCTGCACAAGGCTTCGCGTAGGCGTCAGTACAGAGAATACATTGTGAGGAACGAGGTGGTGTTGAGGGCTGGGGACACCATTAATGAATTTGGTTGGGATAACAAGCATGCTGGGATTAATGTTCTCATTTCCAAGGTAACTTCCATCAACACCGCCACTGCTCCTCAAACTCATTCCAACTTTGGTTAATTACTACTCCTACTTATTATCATTATTTAATTTAACTCTTTCATTTTATTATTGTTAATGCTTATGTCAATGGGTGCCCCTCATATCAAAATGCTATTGTCTTTTATGTGTTGTTGTTTTTGTTCCTCCTGTCTTGCGTCCCCCGTTGGGCATGTGGGGACACACTGTATCACTGTTCATTCATTCAATCTAGATGCAGAATATAGAGATAAAGTTCTATGTCACGTGGCCTGTGGATGTTGATTTACTTTTGTCCACATCGGACTCTTATTCCTATTGGCCCATTCCCAATCTGTTCATATCTATTATTAATCATCCATACTCACAGGCACAACAGCGAATTTCGGATGCTTATTACTTGTTTCACAACACTAACTTTACTAATAGTCACGCACATTGGATGTCTATTACGCATGAGATACTTTTAAATAATCTATATTATTTTAGCATACAATAAAGGGACATAATACTCTGTGTTGGGCAGTGCAGAACTGGTCCTATATTATTTACACGAACTTATTTTTTGTTCTCATTCTTTCTTGAAAAGTTAGATTACTGTGAAATAAAGTTAACAAGTATTAATCCATCTGAAATTAAAAGACTCAACAAAATTAAATTTACTAAGTATAAACACCGGTGGTAAACTTAGGTGTTTTATAAGCAACGTTGGTTGTTTCAATTCATGTATAGAAAATATATAAAGGAGAATAAAGTATTTTAAATTTGACTTCCACTTATTGGTGGGTCATAATACTCTGTGTTGGGCAGTGCAGAACTGGTCCTATATTATTTACACGAACTTATTTTTTGTTCTCATTCTTTCTTGAAAAGTTAGATTACTGTGAAATAAAGTTAACAAGTATTAATCCATCTGAAATTAAAAGACTCAACAAAATTAAATTTACTAAGTATAAACACCGGTGGTAAACTTAGGTGTTTTATAAGCAACGTTGGTTGTTTCAATTCATGTATAGAAAATATATAAAGGAGAATAAAGTATTTTAAATTTGACTTCCACTTATTGGTGGGTCATTTTAGGAATCTATGAGATAGTGAATAAGGTTGCGTGCATATGTATGGTACAACTAGATAGGGAATGTGAGTACAGATAGGATTTAAGAAAAGCTTTATCCGTTTATTCATAAGTATATATAAAAGGAAAAAAAATGTCAAGATAGCAATGAGAAACGGGGTGTGAAATGCTGATGATTGCACATGATGTGAATTGCATTTTTAAATTTAATGTGGGCACCGGTTTTTGTTATTATGCAAACGGGACGTTCCCTAATAATTGGAACTCGCATCTAAATCATGCCACCGGATCTATTTTTGACATTGATATATAAGGGGGCAAATTTGTCTTTTAAAATAAGTAGGATTATAATTAGGGTGGTGTAGAATGTCTTGTCTCTTTATTCAGAACCAAATTGGGTGGCCAAACATTAGGAGGCAAAAGTCTTGCCCTTTATTTATTTTCATCCTTTTAGATCTGGCAAACGGATGGGTCCCAGTACTGGTCCAGGCATGTGCACCATACCATTATTTTCTGCACAATTACTTTACTTTCCCGCAGTGACTTCGTGTTTAAGCTCTCATCGCTATCACATTTCTTGCATTCTTTTCTTGTAACTGATCATTCTGATTTCCGGTACATTTTTTGTTTTTTTTATCAACCCTCAACTTATCCCGTGGTATCACTGTTCTTTAACCGTGAATGCACATACATAGTATATTTATACTCGGAAAAATTGTTATCATACAAGTTCATTGGGTTTTTGTACTTGATCCTGTTGCAACGGTCAGAGATATAGGATAGGATTGGCTCGGCTCATGCACATAATTATATGATACTAATACTAAGTTTGCATCTTGAAAAGGCAAAAAATATATAGTTGGAATAATAGCGGAAATGAATATAATTTAATTTTCTGCAGGAGGTGTTAATGGGAAGAGCAAACTATTTTGCGTCGTTCAAACAAAACGCCGACGGCTTTATCTGTTCTACATTGCCTGGAATTTCTCACCCACAAGTTCAATATTCCCCAGGTATTCCCTCGTTGTTTTGACCTTCTGCCTTTTTTTTAGGGGAAAAGTGATTCTTGCGCGATTATGGCATGTAACAATGATTATGATTTGTGAAACCCATCCAAAGCCATTGATTATGCTTTACTTTTGAACGGAAAAAAGCCTTTGATTGTGTTTTAGTGCGTAGAATGTATGCATCGGAATTTCTGCACAATTATTGCAGTAACGGCAGTTACTGTTTTTTTTTGTTTCTTACTGTGTTGGTTAAATTGAAAAGGTGGGCTTATCTTCAAGGCTGGTGGAAGTAACATGCAGCATGTAACATGCTTGTCTTTCTTGCTCCTAGCTTATTCCAACTACCTAAGCCACGCCAATAGGATCGTGCCATGTGGCGAGACTACTGCCACCCCTGCTTTACTCAAACGTCTTGCCAAACGCCAGGTGAGAATATCAGAATACTATTTTTGGTAAAAATATTCTTCTTCCTTGAAATCTTTCCAATACTGGGGCCCAATAGAGCTTCACATCACCGTCGATTAATCAAGGTTCAGTTTCTAGTTTTCGACACCTGACAAAATTAACGGCTACATTTTGTCCTTTCTGATATTAAAGTAAATTGTCATGATCTAATGTGTGAATGCGAATGAACGTGGCTTTCATTTACTAGGTGGACTACATTCTTGGGGATAACCCGTTGGGAATGTCCTACATGGTTGGATATGGTGCACACTACCCACAGAGGATACACCACCGGGCCAGCTCGATTCCCTCGGTGGCGGCCCACCCAGCCCACATTGGCTGCAAAGCTGGATCACGATATTTCTTTAGCCCAAATCCCAACCCGAATGTCTTAGTTGGAGCCGTAGTGGGTGGGCCCACCAATAATACAGATTCCTTCCCTGATTCCAGGCCTTTCTTTCAGCAATCCGAGCCCACGACTTATATCAATGCCCCTCTAGTGGGCCTCCTCGCTTTCTTTTCAGCTCACCCTTGACTCTGCAAATGTATAACCTATTATTATTATTATTATTATTATTGTTAGGTGGTGCGCAAAATGGTCACCCTGCAAGCTTTGCTCCTAAGGGAAAAAAATCAAAAAGAAAAAGAAAATGGAGAAGAATATGTGTAACAGTATCCTGATTTGTGTTTGTTTTGGTTCCGTAAGTGAAGTGATAGTGCAACTAGTATACTGAAGGGTTTTATGTAACGTGCCAAGTCTATGAAAAAGCCTCATCAATGCTAAATTCTTAACAACGTACGGCCTCATCAATGGTATGTTGATAGATCCTGCAAATAATTTACAAATAAAATATAATTATTCAGATAAGTTACTAGGAGACGACATTAACCCATTTTAAGTTAAGAATAATTTTGATTTTTAAAATAATAACTAACAAAATTACTTGATAAATAAATAATTAAAAGTACCGATAATAATCATTCTACAAACAGTAGCTGTGTTGCTCTCGCAAATCAGTGCGATTTAACCCGGTGATATGATCAGTATATCCTGTTGCCGATTCTGCAAGAGAATATGGTTTTGCTTCAAAATGAAGGATTAAATCATACAAAATTGGAAGGATTAGAATGAAAAATTTGTATAAATGTCATATTTAAGTCGAATTTTTAAAAAGAGTTGTTTTATTTCAAATATTGAAGGGGTGGTTTTCAATGAATAAAGAGCATCATGAATCATGATGGCATGGTTAAGTACAAGCTCAACTACAATACAAGGAATGGTAGCTTAACACGTATTATATAGCAGGATGCAATGAGAATAATTATTGATCAGAAATGCTATACAGAAGACGTTCAAGCAGCATCATCAATTCTTCGCCCACTCAATCAAAAGTTGAATTGTCGCTTAAATATCATCGATTCAGTATGAAAACTAGCTAGGTACAGATATAGGACCTCAATTGAATATATTCTCCTCTTGTGTCTTTTAGTAACAAACTAATTAATAATCACACAAGAAGAGGAAGGTGCAGAGAGTTATTGCTTTTCAAATAAATTATTGTGAATTATAAATATTCTTCACAAAATTAATTCATTATAATATAAGAACGAGAGAAGTGATAAGAGATACTCTTGTAAACTAAAGCATGGGTTAAAAGTCTAAGAAGGTGCTTAGTATAGAGTTTTCATTTTTAATTTTAGGAATTATATATTTTAGAAATTATGGGTTAAATTTTATTTACTGTAGGTTCGGCACAAATTAACATAACTTTCTAGAACTTGGAGTTGGATCCTAGGAAGCAATAATTTAGCCGCAATTTGAACATGACATGCGACTTCAAATACATTACTCCGACCTTTTTTTTATATCTATCCTTTAGAACTATTTTGTACAGATTAAAAAATTAATTAATATTTTTTATATTAAAATCATCATGTAAATTTTTATTATTTTTTATTGATTAATATTTTATATAAAGAAAAAATATATTTAAAACGTAAAAAATATTGTTTTAAAATTTTAGAATAATAATTAAAGAATTGAAATGATAACAGGTAAAAAAAAACAAAATAACTCCAATGGAAAGCTCATTAGCCATTATTAAAATGATGACAAATAAAAAATCTATGAAAATTAAAATCATTACAAATTTTTTTAAAAAAAAGACATATTAAGATGATTATTACTATGCAATGGGACCTATATACATTAATTGCATTCTCATTTGGGTAGCATGTAGTGGCAGCGCACTAGAACCTCTTTGTTCTCATACTGCGGGAGACGGAAACTTTAATTTTGAAATAATGTTTACCGAAAGTCACCAAAATGAAGCCCAGTTGGTGGAAATGAAATTTATTTAATTTGTTTCAAACTATGAAATTGAGAGGGAAAGGAAACAAAAATGGATTTGCTTTAAGGAAACAAGAATAATTCTAAAATCTACATGAAAATTCCATTCTGTATTCACTAATTCAAGAATTTAAGGTAAAAGAAGAATTAAAAAAGATGAATAACAACAAAACACTTGGGTAGGATAGTTTATCCATTGAGATATGAAAAAGATTTAGGAAAGGAAGGCATTAGCTCGTTCACAAAACTATTTAACAAAGTTTCAGAAGGCCAACTATAAAATTATTCTACAAAACGTACGCATATGCTTTGAGCTGGCCTTACTTTAATTTTAATATACATATAAACATAATTATAAAGAAATATCATAAACAATTTTAATTTTAATTTTCAAAAAATAATTTTTTTATAGCTATTGCTAAACTAGAAATTAAAATCGGCCGTGCCTTTGCTACCTCAGATCTTATTCGGGTTGTGAGGTCTCTTGTAGGTGCAATTCTAGAGCCTTTTGATTTGTAATTGTGATTTCTTTCCCTTCTAGAGATTGATATAATAAATAGGATCAAATTAAAATTAAATATAGATATAAATGACTAAAATAAAACCAAAAAAATTATACAACCAAAATAAAGAAAAAAATAAATAAATTAGAAGACCAAATTACTAGTTTGTCTAAACAATACAAGGAAGTGAAAATTTGGTTTATTTATTAACATGAACTAAAATCACACATTATATGAATATTTATGAATACATATAAATTATAAAAAGTTAAAATTATCTATAAAAATTAATTTAACCAATAAAAATGATTTTACTAGTAATAAGAATATATTAGAAAATAAAAAAATTCAAAATTTAAATTTAATATGCCATAAAAATATTTCAAATGATAAAATAATATTTCAAGAGTAAAGGATTGTATTTGGACTCCTTGTTGTATTTTATTTTCTTCGAAGAATATACTTTTACATATGCTACAGTGATTTATACTTGGATATATTCGGATGTGAGTCATCCATTTTTTAAAAAAAATTTCAACCATTTAGAAGAGGTGTAAGATGATGTATTCACTGTTTTTGTATGGTTGTATTATAGTTTTTTTTTTCCTTACATATTTTTGGAATGAGATACCAATTAGGCTGAGTTAAATGAGGGAAGGGTTAGTCACTGATCTTGGGCTGTGAAAATGTTTTCGTTTTTTAAGCCCAAAGTGTTTGGGTGGACATGCCACCGATTAGGGTCTGTAATTTGACCAAAAAAATTCCACACGTTACACAATTGAAAGAGGATACTCATATATTATCATCATGCAAGTAAGGTCTCTTCATGATTAAAATAGGATCAAAGTGATAGTTACTCGAATAATTAGATGACCCATCTTCCTTCTTTTGTTCTTTAATCTATAGTGCTTATCTTATAACCCTAAATGGCCTTCTTTTACAAATATGGAAATTTTATGCAAATGATTTATTCTATTAGATCTCTTGCCCGCCAATTGCTTATTACAATAATTGCATATAGCTTTTTCATCTACATTATTGTCTTTTTCTTGAAATGGTTCCAGATAACATATATTTAGATAATTTAGAATGTCTTTAACCTTTAATCAAACTTCCTAATTAAACACAGTAAAAAATAATATTATTTAGATTTGTCAAAATGAGAAGTTGAAGACAATGGAGGTCTTAGAGAGGATTGGGAGTAAATTGCTTGAACAACAGACTTGTGGATATCCAGCAATCAAAAGAAAGGCCATTCATCACAGCTCACGACATTGATGATTATTGGGAAATGAATAGTAGTATATTGCGGTATTTTTTATGATATTTATATAAAGTACCAATTATACATATTATTTTGCATATATTGTATTAATGTTTGATAAATTGATAGACTGCATCGTAGAGTGAAATATTGATAGGAAATTGTTCACCATGATCACCTTGGATGCATAACTTTTAACATTAATGACTCTCTTGTTAATTCGTTGTTAACAAATTTGATTATTTTGTTATTATATTAGATGATAAATTATTTTATATGAGATGTTATACACATATTTTAAATCTAATTGCTTAAAATGGTTTAAGCGTTACTGGAGATGGCATAGAAAAGGTTAGGAATAATACTAATTTTGAAGAGACACTTAAAAGACAACAAGCATTTAAGGAAGCTGCAGTCAACTTAAATTTTGGTCACAAAGAAACTCATTCTTGACAGCAAGACTAGATGTGAAATTCTACTTATCAAATGCTTCTTATTGCATTAGCTTACAAAGTTTTTTGTTTTTTGTTTTGTTTAAAAACAAGTGAGCATTTATATGCATATCTGCCTACAAAGGGTGAATGGAAAATGACAAAAGAAATTTGTACTAGGTAATCGGTAATTTGTTATTTGAAAAATAACACCTCACTAGTATTTACACAATAGTATGGTTACCTTTTGTTTAATTGAAAAAATAAAGAAAGATACATAAAAAAAAGTTATGTTGTTTTGTAATGTTATTAGATACATAAAAAAAAGCTATGTTGTTTTGTAATTTTATTAGATTTTTACAAATAGTGATGGCGTGTAAATAATATTATCAAATAAATGCACTCATATTTTGATTATTATATCCTTACACAAACAGATTGATTTATAGGTCTCTTTCTAATTAACTTCCCTTTTTTTTTTCTCGTAGGATCAAATCAATTATTTGTATAGCAGTACATGGTTCAGTTAAAATGAAGATTATTTTAACCAAATTAAAATTTTCAAATTTGGGTCTCTAAAAATGCGATTACGTTATTCGACTTAAATTTGTCAAATATTTGATTATATGAGGGAAAAAAAAAACAAAAAAAAAATGTAATTCTGTATAACTGGGGAAAATATAATATTGTTACTTGAATTGAAACTGCGTATAATTTTTAATTTAGAGGCAGGCGCGTGAAGTAAGCCATGGGTGCAGTCAACGTCAAATTTGATGTTATCAGAGGTCATACATTGAAATTAGGATTAGAATACAACACAAACCAACCCTACCCTTTTGAAATTTTGTCCTACCGTCAGTTGCAGGAAACCCAAAGTTGACCAACTTTTCATTCTTCAAGTCAATTTCTTTGTCTCTGCATGCACCATTGGTTGTCCTCAAAACCATTAATTTTTCAGTAAATTCTCATGCTGGATTTGATATCATATGGTTATGTATTTTAATTTCCATTTTTAATTTTTTATTTTGTAAGATGATATTTATTTTAGTTTAAAATAATAGTAGGAAATGAGATAAAAATATGAAAATGAATATAGAGTTAAAAATTAAAAAAATTAAAATACTCGGATTATAAAATCTCTAAAATTGATTTGAGAATTTACTCATTAATCTATTATCCGCAGTGAACAAGCACAAAGTTCAATTGAACTTCAATAAAGAATTTAAATACATTCTTTACCAAATTTTCTCAATTGAATACATAATTTTTTTTTAATAATACTGTAATATTTTATTGATGGATATTTTCGTCAATTTAGTATCTTCATAGGATATAATTGAAATAAAATTTTATGAAAGAAAGCTTTTCACATTTAGTTACAAATGAGTAGAGTACCACATTTATATACAGGACAAAGGTGATAATGAACTAGTAATAGAAACTTTTACTGAAGATGGGCGAACATGTTTTCTTTTTTGGAGATAAAGTTCTTCCCAAAGTGAAAGTTTCTTTCATACTTAGGTAAGGTAATTTATACCATCAAATAGCCATTTTTTTTTCTTGTCGTGGGTAATACTTTATATTGCTCTCTTTGGTCTTTATTTGGAGGGCATTTTTTTTCCTTGCACATCTACCTTGCCAACAATGATGTTGATACTTAGCCTGTTATTTAATTGCAGAATTATACATATTACTATCGTATTTAATTTTGACAAAGTGTTGTTCCCCCTTTTATACTTCTAACTCATTTTTCGAGATTGCTTGATAATTGTTATTGTTAATTGGTGGTCATAATGTTAAAACATTTGGGCTGCAATTCTTTTGTTTTGAAACTTGTAATTAGGACAAAAATGCTGCAATACAAGATTGGTTTGTCATTACCTCTTTTAAGGTTTAATTGGTACGTAATCCATATAAAAGTGAAAATGGAGGATAGAAAAGTTTATTATTTTTTATGCTTTATATATATATATATATATATAGCCTGCATTAAGGATACCCTCCAATAAGTAGTTTGCCTAAAATTAGTTATAGTCAACTAAAATTTGGAAAAACATAAAGAAAAAAAAAATGACCCTATCCATACTCATGAAACCAAGATGCTATTGGTAGGTTGTTCGTTTGGTCCATTCCACGCTGTCAACTATGAAGTGACTAGTTAGGTTAATTTGTTTGGTGCATTTTTCCAGTATCAAATCAAGCAGGCAAATAATAATACTTTTCAATAGCATAAAAAGTGGTTTAGTTTTATTATATTGCAACATTTTTATTATTATTTAGTTATATATTCACATAATATGGAAAACATAAAAACAATTCTCAAGTATATTTTATCAACCAATGTTTTAAAAATACTAGTTAAAAAATTAATAAATAATTTTTTATTAATGTTCACGGTAAAATTATACTGAAAATCATAAAAGAATGAGTCAGTACTACCTTTTATTGAAAAGTTCTAAAATTTAACATCAATATCTTAAAAATACTTGGTAGCATTTTCCACACTTATAATATTGAGGATTTAAGCTTGACAAATATACAAAAGGAGCATAGTAAATTTCCTTGAAGGAGCAAGACGTGTAAAGGACTGCGTTTTAAACTTCTGAAGACTTACTTGGTCCAGAAAACAACACCAAACAATAAAAAGAATTTATAATAATTATTTTGATGGCAGCGCCATGTGATACAATTAATGTATTATCCCAATTGGAAGTAAAGAACAAGTTGCACGCGCTTATGGAACCCAAAACAAGTTGAGGTTGAATCACTCTATGCTTTTCATATATAAATACATTCACAATCACATCCTTTATCCCAACAAATTCCTCCAATTTCATTCAAATATTTTAGCTACTTCACTTCCACCAACATTAATTAATTTAATTAGATATGTATCAACAAGGTTCCGATCCGGCGAAGCCACCGCAGGCTCAGGCCACCGCCACCGGTTTCCCGGTGAGCGCGAACTACAGCACCACAACACCCTACTCCACTGCCTCCTCCGACTACCATCAACCACCACCTCCTCCGCCTAAGCCTCTGGTGGATTGGTCCACCGGCCTCTGTGACTGCTTCTCTGATTGTGGAAACTGTAAGTCTCACTTCTCTTCTCCCATCAAAATTCACATTTTCTCTCCATAAAAAGATTATCCAAATTGGCAGGAATTATAAAAATAAAATGTCAATTTTAATCGAAGATAACCATAATAGATGCATAATATTATTTGAATGTAAGAGAATTATTATTGATATATTTTTTTTGAAAGGTGTTTTATTATTTATATTGTTGATAATAAATGTAAAATTTGTTTCAGGTTGCATATCGTGGTGGTGTCCATGTGTTACATTTGGGCGAGTTGCAGAGATTGTTGACAAGGGATCGACATGTAAGAAATTAAGTGATAATTAAGGAATGTAATGAGTGGTTTTGTTGATGGTAATTATGATTGATGTGTTTAATTTGTGATTTGCAGCATGTGGTGCGAGTGGGGCACTGTACACGCTAATTTGTTGTGTGGTTGGGTGTGGGTGTTTATACTCATGCTTCTACCGCTCCAAGATGAGAGACCAATACGGTTTGCGTGGTAATGGATGCACCGATTGCTTGATTCATTGCTGCTGCGAGCCATGTGCACTCTCCCAAGAATATCGTGAACTTGAAAACCGTGGATTTAACATGATTATTGGTATCAACTATTATTTTCGCTTATTTTTTGGACTTGTTTTAATTTCATTACAACGCTATTCTTTAATCTTTTTATTGGTATGGTTAGGGTGGCATGGAAATGTTGAGCAACGAAGTAAGGGAGTAGCCATGGCTACTACAACTGCTCCAGCGGTCGACCAGGGCATGAGCCGTTGAAGTCAGGATCAATTTACATAACAATAATGGAACCCAATGTGTCCACGATGCTTCTTTTACATCCAAAGAAAAATAATGTTTGACCAATTAGTCTTTTTGTATTTTCTCTTGTTAATAGTTGTAATTAATGATATGTATTTGAATTCTCAACATGTGATGCCAACTGCACCAAGTTTCCTGTGGAAATATCTAAGAGAGACTACATTTTAGTATATTCCAATAATCAGTAATTACGATGATCTGAACATTCAATTTTTACTCAAATTATCACTCACTGCGCCAAAAATTCTAACAAAAACACAATTATTTAAACAATTTATCCAGTTATATATTTGAATTTTTTTTTAATTCAATGTACAATTTTTTGTACCTTATGTCAAAATCAAGTTTTACAACATTAAACTTAAATTTTAATTATTATTGCAGTTAAACTATGTAATAAATTAATATAAAATTCAATAATTTTATAAAATAATTTGCATTAGCGGATTAAATTGATTCATACAAATTTAAAAATAATCACGAAGTTATATATTAAGTTGTAGCAAGATCAACACTAATATCTAAATATGAGGTAAAAGTATTTGTACTTTCACTTATTTAGTTACATTATCTTTGAATTATTTGTATTTAAGACTATGTTACATGTATTAAGAAACAAATTAATATTATAGTTTATATAGAAATTACTACCTTCATCCCATAGTTTTTGTTGTTTTAATTTTTTATTTCAAAATATTTTGTTTTAGAAATTTAAAACTTCATTAAATATATTTTTTTAATTATAAACTTATTTAATAATTATATGTTAACTACCTATAATTATTTTTAACCTGACATTTTTCCTTATTTTTCTCTTAACATTTAAATAAGATGAGTAAAATAAAATAAAAATTTTGGTCAATATATAATAATATCTTGCACTCAAAAATAAAAAAAATATGAAATGAGTATAGTACTCTGTAATTTCTTAATATGTATATTTAATATTTTATAATTAATTTCTCTTTTATTTTATTTTTTATTTATCAGTAATAAATATTTAAAAAAAATCAAAAATAAATTCTTGATCAAAATTATAAAATATAATAAATGAGATAATAAATAAATTTTCTTAAATAATATTTATTAGAATAATTGAATTTCCTTTTCAGGATAATGAGTTGAGGGTGAAAATAAATCAAACAGTTCAACAATTTAAAACCTGGTTAGTCTTAATATGTTTAATAAATAAATAAATAAATTTATATTTATTAATTTTTTTAAAATAAATCAAATTTAAATTTATAAAAAACATATTTAGCTTATTTAAAAATTTGTTTAAATATATAAATTTACTAAAATTTTATAATTTATTTCAATATATATTATAATATATAATATACAAGATATATAATATATAATACAAAATTATAATTTATTTTTAATATATTAAATTTGTAATTTTTTTTATTTATAAGATTTATATATAAATATATATACTTTTTTAATATATATATATATATATACTTTAGGACTATTTATTAGTTTTTTATACTGTAAGTTTTATGTAAGTTTATATATTTTTTAATAATTTTTATATATGAATTTATTTATTAATTTTTTATATTATATGTTTTTAAATAGATCTGTAAAATTGATAAATCTTAAATAGATTAAACTTTTACAATAAAAAAAAACTTACTATAAATAATATACAGTTCAAAAATTTTAATGAAGTGAAATTTAAAAGCTTGATCTATTCCATTCGCAGCAGCGAGTTTCCTGCTAATAGTCGTTTAAATTTTTATCCCATACATTAAAATGTTGGCCCTCGTTTTTACAATGCCGTCCTGCATTAAGCTCCAAAGCGAAGTCATCGTACGAATACACGCATAGTATAACCCAACCAAAATCAAAGAGTAATTTTTATCCCATGCCTATTTTTTCCTTTTTTAATTTTTTTTTCATTCACATCACATTATTTATTATATTTTGAGGATGAAATCCATCTACATGTTATGCCCCAACATTGTTCTAAATTAAATATCTTATCCTCCTAAATAGGGATGTTTATGATTTGTTATATAGTCCAAAGTTAATTTTGATATGTTTAAATTTTAAAAGTTAATTTTGATAGATTCAAATTTTTAAAACAGGATTTAACATATTTTGATTATAGGTTTATGTTATACTTCAAATTCTTTTAACCTACCTCAGTATCTTCGATTCTTTTAAAATCTATACTATTTTTTTTAATAATATATTAATAACAGAACTTCTTAATTTAATGAATAATATTTTAACCAATTTAATATTATATTTATTTTAAAATATATACTGTAAAATATATCATAATTTTAATTTTATATTTTATAATCTAATTAAATATAATATCAAAATTAATATATTATGTCTTGAATTGGATTGATAATGTATTATGCATCATATGATTAGATATTAATTATATCAAATTTAAATCCAAAAAATTGATTTGCTAAAAAATTTGGATGTTTGATTAAAGTATATATTAAAATAAAAAATATTAAATATTTATATCTTTTAATAATTTTTTAAATTACATAATTTATAAAATAATATTTCTGTCAAAATTTTGGATGTTTTATTATATATATATATAATACTTCCCTTTTCTATTGCTTACTAAGAATATTTTATCATGCGCTGATCAACAAAATAATAAGAAATTAAAAATAAAAGAATTTATTAAAAATTTAATTCTTACTTTTATTAAATAATTTAATAAATTTATATAATACCTCAACATCGTTTATTTATACAAACAATAAAGAATTTCTTTAATAAAATCAAGCAAACTACAAGTTGAAAGCGGCTATATATGCATATAGCTTTGAGATTGTCGTTGTACCGTTCCCTCTCTATAAAATTAAGATATATATTGTTTTGGATAAGCAAAATAATTAAGATATCATTTTAAGGATTTTACTGTAATATTAATTCTAAGAGTTAATTTAAATTATTTGTTATTGAAAATCAGAACATTGGTTATATTGAAACAATAAAAGTATCATTAATACTTTTTTAAAAATTTATACCTTTATTTTTAATTAAAACAAGATAAGGAAGCACTTAATTTTATTTTCCATTTTTATTTTCCCTTCATATACTTTTTTTTTTATCTTGAAACATAAGTTTTATAAAATGATTCTGATTCTATTCAAGTTAAAAATATTTATAATATAAAAACAACTTTTTAATAAAAAAATTTAGTCAGAAAATTCGTATTTAAAAGTTATTTAAATAAAAACCCTCGTGAATATCGATTTTAAACCAACAAGCAGTTGGTTCCTCGTGCATGCAGCACATTGACAATTCCACATTCTCTCTCTATTTTAGGAATTGGTATTCTTTTGTTGGCACGAAGACAAATCAGAGCAAAGAGTGCATTGACGTTTTCTTATCGTATCAAAAACAAAACAAAACAGAGCACAAAGTTAAAAAAATACGTTTCAATATTTATATAAAAAAAATACATTTCAATTCCACCAGTGTCTCGTAGGAATATGCTATCGTAAAATAATTCATACAAATAAAAGTCGACATAATTAATAAATAATTAAGATTAAGTTTGAATAAATTTTTAATCAATACTCATAAAAAAATTAAAATCAAATTATACATCTATATTTACAAAGAAGTGAAATGAATGAGGTTTTAAACAAAGTATGATGCATAAATTAGTTTTAATTTATAAAAAAATTAATTCATTTTATTTTATTATCTTATAAGTATTTATTTTAAATTGATCTCATGTCTCTTAACTAAAATTCAATCCAGAAACATGTACATAAAAAAAGTTTTATTAAAAAAATACAAATGTTGGTCAAAATTTGAAGGACAAATAAAAAAATATTATTAATATAATTTTACTATGACTTTTAATATAATGTATTTCTAACTTGATTTTTAAAAAAAAAATATTTGACCAATATTTTTAAGTCTTGAATTAGAAAGAGTAAAAAAAATTGTTTTCATTAATATCTATGAAAAATGATTGTTTATATGTATGGAAATGAAAATTGAATATTTATTGTATTAAAATATTGGCGAAGTGTGATTGGCTTAGAATACTGTTTGTTGAATAGAGGGCAAAAAATGATTCAACAGAGTTGGTGTGTTATAAATTGTGGGGTGAGATGAGAGGGTGAGCATCATAAATTGATAGATAGCCCTTAATTAGAAACTAGAGTGTGTGTTTTTGTGAAATATAAATCATAGGTATGAATCCATCAAGCTCACATGATGCAAAGACAGAGTACTATGAAGGTTCAGCAACAGCAACAGGTTACCCAGTGAATTACAACCCTCAAGTTCCTCAATTTACAGGTTTCGTGGATTGGTCCACAGGTCTCTTTGATTGCTTCTCCAACTTTGAAAACTGTAAGACCCACACACACAACCTATATCATATATGACACTCTTAATTCAATTTAGATCCCCATTCATTATCTGTATTTTTATTTTTTCAGGTTGCATAACGTTGTGGTGTCCATGTGTCACGTTTGGACAAGTTGCAGAGATTGTTGACAGGGGATCAACTTGTAAGAAATTAATTAATTAATTAATTAATTAATTAACTAGTTTTGTGATGAAGAAATTGAATTAATAAAAAAGAATTGTGATTAATTGCAGCATGTGGTGGAAGTGGGGCTCTGTATACGCTGATATGCTGTGTGCTTGGTAGTGGTTGTTTGTATTCATGCTTCTACCGTTCAAGGATGAGAAAACAGTATATGTTGAAGGAAAGTCCTTGTGCGGATTGCTTCGTTCATTGTTGCTGTGAGCCCTGCGCTTTATGCCAAGAATACCGTGAACTTCAAAACCGCGGATTTGACATGGTCATTGGTACTATACTTATACCCTCTTTCTCCCAAACCATTTTACTATTATTATTATTATTATTTCCTCTTTCATTTTTTCTTTTAATTTTCTCCCAAACCAATCACGCTTCCCTTTGCACCACATTGTCTTAGCAAATATTTTTGTAACTGACTAATTATATATAAAGTGTATTTTAATAAAATTTGATACATATAATATAATATTATTTAGTGGTTGAATCAAATTCAACATTTATAAAAAAAAAAAATTAATTGAAAATGTCACTTAAGAATAAAAAAATAATTCTCATTACAGATCACGGCCAATCAGTTTCTTTACCTTACCATTACAATGCTCATTTGACATTTTTCAAGGAAACAATCAAAACAGTGATAAGGATAAAATTTACAACAATTTTTTTCTTTAATAGATTGTTTCTTTTTTCTTGAATCTAGTTTTTTTTTTTTATAATAATTTTGAAATTGGTTAGGGTGGCATGGAAATGTTCAGCAACAGAGCCGGGGAGTAGCCATGATCCCAACAGCTCCAGTATTTGAACCCATGACTCGTTCAGGTAAAGATTCACACGCATAATGGTTGCAGTTATACAATTGAGACATTTTCACATGTTCCCGATAGCAGCGTTGGATCAGTTATGGTTGGAGAATGAGATTTACTGTTTTGTTGATTTTCCGTTGTTGTAGTTAATGTTAGATGTTTTCCTATGAATGTGGTGTTACAATGTATGTTGATGAATTTTCGAGTTGTGTGATTTTCAATCAGTGATTTTAAAACTAGATCCCTCTCTGAAGGGGTGAGATGATTTAGTGATCTAAAATTAGATGTATCGTAAAAGACCTAATAATTATAATGATAAAAAAAGTAAGATTAAATAGTCTTATTATATATACGGTGTAAAATTAAAAACAATAATAAAATTTAAATAATAATCATCCAATAATAACATAGTGTTTGAATTTAATCATTCAGCAATACTGTGTATTTTTTTAGTGAAAAAGTATATTTTTTATTTGAGTAGAATACATTTTTTAAAAAAACACTTAAATTATAATTCTTCTTTTTTATATAAAATAAATTATCAATATCAATAAAAATATTTGAAAATTAAATAATTTAATATATTATAAATTTAAAATATATTTTTTAAATGTTCATAATATTAAATATTTGAATGGATAATATATAAATTATGTAAGTGTCTTGTTAACACAAATCTTACAATAAAATAAGGATATAAATTTTTTTAACAATTATTATATTTCAAAATGAATAATATTTCTTATAATTAAGAAAAAAAATACTTTTAATTATTTTTGGTTGAAAAATTAAAATAAATATTATTTTTTATTCTTATTTTAAAAATTGTATTTTATACCTAAAAAATTAATATGCGCTATATTATAGTTTATTTTAATTTAAAAAATTCTGTTAATAGTGATGAATAAATGTAAACAAATATGTAAAAATTTTATTTACATAATGATCTTTGTAAGCAATTTCACATCTTATTACAACTTTAAATCTTTTTTCACAGTTTGATTCCTTTAAATTTTATCTCAACTGGTGTCAACTGTCAACACACGGAAAAGTTCTATTTCTCACATAAAGGAAACAAATATGTGTGGTTGATTGTATATATAAGAGAGAGAAAATTTTAGAAAAATAAAAAAAATTAGATTTTTTTTTTCGTTTTATGATATATTTTTTCAGGTTAGGATTTATTTAATAAAATTAATGGATAAATTAGTTTAAAATTAAAAGATAAAAATTTAAAAATAAAAAATAAAAAATTATAAGTTAATAAACTATTAATTAAATTAAAAGTATTTAATAAAATTAACTATTGAATTAATTAATAAATATAAATAATAAATAAAATATAATTAAATAATAAGTTAAAATATGATGATATATTTTTTAAAAAATATATTAAAATTTAATTAAATAATTGTTTTATTTTTTAAAAAATTTATTATTAATTTTTACATAAATAAATTTTAAATAAAAATATTTTAAAAATAATTAATTTTTGTTAAATGGTTCAATATTTTGTAATAAAATAAAATAAATAATATAATAATTAAAATAAATAGCATATATTAAAAAAATAATTTAAAATTATAATAATTTATAATAATATAAAAATAAATTTATCAAAATTAGTAATATAATTATAAAAAGTATAAATATAAATAAAAAATTAAATTAAATATTAAAGATAAAATTGCACAAAATATTTTAGTTAAAAACTGAAAAATATAAAAATTATTTAAAATAAATTTTACCAAAAATAAAAAATATAAAAATTGTTTGAAGTAATTTTTAAAAAAACTACTAGTAACCATTTTAAAAACATTAATAATTAATCCAATAAATTATTTTACTAAATAAAATTGAAAGTTTCAACAATTTTTTTAAACTGATTTAAATTTTTAGTTACCTAAAATATTTTATTAAACACGTTTCTAAACTATTAAAATTGTGGAACATGAAAAAAGGGAGTTTGAAATAGAAACACGTCTAGTCCAGAATCGATCACCAAGTTACGAAGGATCTAAGAATTGTTTATAACTGTTCGTGTCGTCAATATGTATATTCAAAACCTCCTTTATGTTTTGGCATTGAGCGCTCTTATTTGTACACATAAATAGTAATCATATATTCAGTCATGATTAGATCAAACAGTTGACAATTAAAACAGAAAATTTAACAGTTTAGATTTAGATATATTCAGATATAAATTACTATGCAGCATGATTTGCAAAGCCAACCATCACAGAAGTACAAGAGAGTACATTTAAACGTGACATGATTTAAAAGATAAAATCAACGGTTGTGATAAAAGTACAATCTGACCCGGATGGTTTGTTTGTTTGACCAAAATAGAAAGGAAAAAAATAAATAAAAAATATTTTTAACTTTTGGATGGATTTAAAAATAAGAAAAAAGAAAGTATTTTTAGTAAAATCTATTTAAAATTTAATTCTTAAATAAGAGAGAAAATAGAGAAAGGGAAGGTTTGATTTTATTTTTTTGCTTTTAATGTTTTCATTGTTAATTTTTTTAAAAAATATTATATTATGTTAGTAAAAATATAATAAAAATATATTTTAGTATTAATTTAAATGTTTTAATTAATATAAAATAAAATTATATTATTAATTTATTTTTTATTCATCCAAATAAAAAAATTATCCATCAAAATAACTTATTTTATCTATTCTATTGATATTCTATTATTTATTTTTCTATTTTTTTATTTCATTCATTATAAAAAAATAACATTAAATATCCTTAAAAAAAAAAGAAGAGTTTAAAATAAGATAAAAAAAAGATAATATAATATATGTATCTTTTCAAAGGAGAAGGATATAATTTTTACTCTATCTATTTTTATAAAATTTTAAGTTCAAATTTTTAATGAAAATAAATAAAATATAAATTAAAAAATAGTACCTTAATTTATAACACATTACCAAATAATTTTTTAGTGTACTAAAACTTCCACGTTGTTGATTTATGTTTTATTTATTTAAGAAAATTAAGAGGAAAAAAATAGAAATAATGAAAATATTTGTATGTTTGCTTTGATTATAAAAGTAGGAGAAAAAGAATTAATTTTTTATAAGTTCACCAAATTTATTTCTGTCTCAAATAGGAGAGAATTGAGGAATAAGGAGGACATTTATTTTCTTTATTATTTTATTTTATTGTTTGAATTATTAAAAATTTAAAAATTTAAAATTTAAAATAATTTTAATTAATTAAAAATTAAATTTATATTATTAAAATATATTTTTTTATTTTTCATTTATCTAAAAAAAAATTTCTACCAAACAATTCATCTTTTATATCTTATTTTTATTTTATTTCATACCATCATATTTCTACCTTTTTTATTTTAACATCATCTAAACAAAAAATGGATACGCCAAAACCCTGGGCTGAATTTCTTCCAACTAGCTAGAACAATCCACCTTAGATACGCATGGAGTTATTAATTATGGAAGGCAAAAATTTTAGCATATGAGATTGTATGGATGTTATTGAATTAAGGTAATCTGTTCTGTTTTCTTTAAATTTTAATTAAAAAAATACACAATTAGAAGTTATATTTTTTTATATTAAAATATTATTTTAAATTAAAGGAACTGATAAAATGAAAACAATAAAAAATCAGAATTAACGATTTTTTTATAATTTGCCACTCCATGCAAAAATTCATTACCACTAATTCAATATTAATGGCTTTGAGATAACATTATACGAGCTTGTCTCTTTTGGTTGTATAAGATACTTGATTAATTTACCAGTAAGTTCTCCCGTGTACAAACTTATTGAACTTACTAACAGTTAATTTGATTTTTCATTCTTATTATCCTATTAAAATGGAAACAAGACACAACATAATTAAAAAAAAAAAAAAATAGTCACACTCCAATAACAGTTACTCGAAGTTTACGCTTACAACCGTGTGCTTTGATGAGTGTTTATTGTTATTTTAAATTTGAATCAATTTTATTTAATGGAATTGCTTTTATTTAAAATTACGAGATTTATGTTTTTTTTTTCAGAAAATAAGTTGTATAAAATTTTTAATTTTATGCAAAAGTTATAGTTTATTACATTAAACTAAATTTTTAAGTTTAAAAATAAAATTAATTTTAGTTAAAAGAATAATCAAACATAATTTTTAATTAAAATCACGTTGTGGTAAAATAAACATAATTTGGAAACAAAATCCACACAAATCCAAACATTTACTAATAGCAGTTTGAAATCATGTCCGAATATTTTTAAACTCACGTTGATGTTAATGTAGAAGTTACAAAGTATTGCATCCAACTGAAAGCATGTTCAGATGTGATTTAACATGTTTCAAACAGACACTAATTTTTGAATCCCCATCCCCTTCATTGTACAAAATAAAATAAAATCAATGTCATACAACTATGGTATACATATTTAATAAGAAATAAATAAAGGGGAGAACTAAAAAATGTGATGGACTATGTAATATAACAAAAAGAGAGGAATAAAAAATAAAAATAAAATGAAATAGAGTTGGAATATTGTAAAAATGTATAAAAACTATAACTCCTATCATATTCATGTACCCCTTACTGATTCCAAGAACCGTAATGCTTTGATATACTTTGTTTTCACCAATTTCACTTTCACAGGCCCTCTTTGATTGTTTCTCTGAATTCAAAACCTTTATGCCCCTCTTCACACATCACACTCTTCATGACCCTTTCCAATGTACCCTTAGCCATGTTGATGAATGCTTATAGAGTCTTTGCCTCATACTATTAAATCTCTATTTTGGCCAAGTTGCATGCAGAGATAAGTCTCAATGATATATATGATGTGGTTATGAACAAAAAAGGGAAATTAATCCACGTTGGGGTTTTGGGGTATGATATATGATCATATGAAGAATGAGGCTAATTATTAATTGTTTGACTTATGATCTGCAACATGTGGTGGATGCGGTTATTCTTGAAGGAGAGTTCTTGCTGGAATTGCTTGGTTCATTGTTGCTGCCAAGAATATCGTGAACTTCAAAACCGTGGATTTGACATGGTCTTGATATATATGAACTATTATATAATTATAATTTGAATATAGGCAGTGCAAACCAAAGACATAATTAATTAATTATAACTTGTTTTTCTAATAAAAATATAACTTACTAGTATATTCTTATCAAACCTTAACCTTTATTTGCTGGCCATTAATTTATTTTATTTGGTCAATGTGTCTTTGATTAACTTGTAAAAAAATTATCTCTAAGATGTCATCTGATTTTGTGTGTGTGTGTAAGTGTTGCTTCATGGTGTTCTCTTATTCTAATGCTTCTCTCCAATGCAAGTCATAATACCCATTCAGTTTCAATTATCAGTCATGTTTAATATTTGAAATTTCAACGAAGGGAGCAATCAAAACAGCCAGCAAAATGAATATTGATATGTTTAGAGTTTTCAAGTTCTGTGAAAAAGTATCCCATAAACCGAGTCATTGTGACGATAATTAATTTCAATCCATGATTTTAATACTGAACAAGTCTTTCAAGTGGTGAAAACACCAATTTACGTTTTATTTCTGACAGTGATTGGATTATGGTTGAGCTCATGATAATATTACATAGAAGAACCTGTAGGAAATAATTTATAGTAATGAAATTTATAAAAATTAAGTTAATTGAAATTTTAAATTAACCTAGAAGAATCATGTTACATCTTTTGTAGCATTATAAAAATTAATGATTAATAGAAATAATGATCATCTAATTATAAAATGTATCATAATATTAATCATCCACCAAGAAAGTATTTTCATTTTTCAGTGAAAATTTGCTACGTTATTCTTTTTACCATTAAAGTTAAGACGTTTTAGTAAAAGTCATTAATATTTAAATTTAAAACATAGAATAGTGGTTATGCAATATTGAAATGTATGAGATTGCGAATCTCATTAGCCTACGGCACAATGGAATTGTGGGCTGACCATTATTTTTGCCTTAAATTTTTTAAATTCTGATTATTATATATTTTATATTTCTCTTTCTATTATATTATATATATTATTTATTTTTATATGTCCAACATCATTTATTTAAAAATTTTCAAGTTGGAATGGGTACATTCCATGATTATTCAATTTTTTTTTATGTTGGTATGGATGATACATTCCACGACAGAAATAAAAGGATACATTCATAATTTATAAGCATGTAGGACCATATATATGATATCAAAATTAAATAAGTAAAAATTTATATTTGGTGATTGATACATAAAAAAATACTTTTAAACATATTTTTTTGTATAAATTTCATTAAGTTATATGGTTCACTTTTAAAGTGCTATAGAATCCATTTGAATTTAAAGAATATTAAAAATATACTTTTAAACATATTTTTTATAATTAGTAGTATTTTAAAAAGTTAAAACAACTTTTAAAAACCAATTAATAACACTCTTTGACAAAAAAAAAATATTTGTTTGATTCATTAACCAATTTCTTAAAAAATATTCTCTTTCTTCTTGTATTAAATCATTTTAGCTTTATACGATACTGGTTGTAGCTAACAAGTTTCTATTAATCTGATAAAATAATATTTCTATATGTCTTCATTACACTCAAACCTTTTATTTAATGGCCTCTGTTTTGACTATTATCTTCAATTACAAAATCCTCTGTATGTCTTGACAAATTGTCAAATATATGTAATATGATAAAAATGAAAAATATTTATTAAAAAACATTGTTAAAATAAATAATAATTAAGATTAATTGTCCAAGCTTAACTTTTGAGCCCTCGAATATGTTGTAATTTTCTTTAAAAACTTAGACTATATATCTTTATTATTCAACGCCTGATACATACACCTATATAATCATTTCATAATTGAACGATTTGTAACATTTGAAGATATATATAGTTGGGGCTATTATATTTTCTCTGCACTTATAATGTGAGTTTGTCAATTAAATACAAATGGTGTGTACAAATGATACATTTATAATGTGGGCCAATTAATAACCCTGAATCATACTCCATATGAGAAACTGAGAAGTAATATAAGTAGTACAAAATAATTAAAAGTATAATTTTAATATACTGTAGTAAAAATATTTATATTAACAACTAAGTAGATATAACAGTTTGAAGTAAAACATTAATTAAAGAAACTATAACAATTGACAACATAAAAAATATTTACATTATCAATAAATTTTAATTAAGTTCACCAGTGAATAACAAAACAAAAAAAAGTGAATAAGACAATGAAGAACCTGCTGTGACTGTGTTTAATAATAAAACGTGAAATGATTTTTTTTTTGTTTGTTTTTGCGTTTAGCCTAACATTTGTTAAGATAAATTCCAATGAAAACACAAAAGCAACTTACATCGAGCTTGCAGAATCACACATAAGATGCGAGAAACGAAGCTTTGTGGTGACTTTTTTTTTCTTTTTGAAAAAATTATAATAATGTAGTGTAGGAAGTAGGAAACTTCTACTTTGACCAAATGGACGACAAGAGTGGTGGACATGTCCCCTCATAGCAGGTTTTGTCTATGTTAAGCAAAGGAAAAGAGAAATTATTTATAGTTAGCAAAAGAAAAAGAAAAAGCATGAGTGAAAATGATTGATTTTGCACAACTGTATAAAGGAGCGACAAGGAGTATCATTCCTGATTCTACCTCTTTACTTCAAACAAAAATTTCAGCAACAAAGTATACTAAGTGTATATACTATATATATATGACAAATTAGGATAACAACTTCCAAAAGAAGAAAAAGATAACACTCCCATTTATACAAGGACTATGCTAATCCATTAAGTATGTCACTTCAAAGCATAACTGTTGAGTTAAACACATGTAAAATATTCATGTTAAATATAGTATAGCACTTTCTAAAGGTTAAATTTTATTAAATTAGGATAAATTAAACCTCTTAGTGTTTTATTAAGAACAATTTTCAGCATGTCAAAATATTAATGAGCTAGTAGAAATTTGCAAAGTGTCTCTTAGTCTAAACCAATGACCTGATCTACACGGAACAAAGACAACAACAACAAATGCATGCATTAAAAGAAACACCTAAACTCAAAAACCAATACCAAAGGCAACAAATACATCCACATTACATATTACATTTTTATGTTTCTGTCTTAATCTTCCCATACTTATTCCACACTATATTCTCTCTCTAACACATTCTTCCTTTACTTTGTTTGGGGCCCCTTCCGAAGCCAAAAGATATTTGGCCTTGCTTTATCTGAGGCAGAAGAAGAAAAGGGTTTGATGTGTGAGTGATGAGTTGGGAACATGGAAGGTGCAGAGGAGGAGCTAGAAAGAAGAAGCAAGTTTCTGAAAAGCTTGATACAGAAGAAGAAAGCCATAGAACAACAAGAGCAGCATGATCACCTAATCCATAATAACGTTCGTGTCAGAGCTTGTGACATGCCTCTCCCTCTTCAGAACCGTGCCTTTCGTTGTGCACGTGATCTTCTTGATTCTATGCCACCAAAGAAGCTTGATAGTAAACGCCTTGCCCTCACCCTTAAGAAGGTTTTGATTTTTTTTTATTGTTTCTGTTTATTTTCTTTTTCTTTGGTTAACTTTATTTACCAAGATCTGTTTCAGGGTTCTGATCTTTGACCACATTGTATGAAATCTTAATGGCTAATTTGGAAGCTTTTGGAATTAGGAAAAATAGTTAGATAAGGATGATGGTTATTCTTTCTCATACTACTTTATGTTGATTGTTCGATCTTGATTTTTTAAACAATCTAGCTGGGACAATCAATGGTTTAAGGATCACAAGTTTTATGTACAGATTTTGATTTGGGGTGTTGACATTTTGTTAAATGAGTGAACATCCATGGAATGTGTCTAATTGGTTGCTAGTTTCACTCTGTCAGATTGGAGCTAAGCTTGTTTGAAATTGATCTGTTTCTTTAACTTTCTTTGTGTTGATCTTTCTTCATGGATTATTGGACTTCCACTGCTGATAGTAGTACATAAATCCTGCAAGTAGGTGGTTTAATTGTTTGTTTTGTGTTGTTGGACTAAAATTTTTTTGTTAATGTTCTTGTGGTGTCTAGAAAATAGTATAAAGCAACTGCTTTCATATTTTCCGGAAACTCTTGTTAGCAAAATCTTTCATATAATCACGCAAATTTGTGCTTTAATTTTTTTTTTCACACTACAGTCTGACACTCTTTCTAGCTTCACCAATGGAATTTGTCTATAGACAGGTGGTCAACCCTGTAATAGTTTATATTTGGAGTTCGGCATTTATATCATGCTTTATTTATCCTCTTCTAGTTATAATGAAACTAAATGTTTACCATATGTCGTGATGAAGATACTTTTACAATTTGTAATCTTTGGATAAAAAATTCGTGTATATAAATTTGCTCACAGCAAGGATTCAAACAGGTCTAATCTTGTATGTTTTGAATGGTAATTTGAAAGAAACTGCAGATTTAAGGTTAAAAATCCTATATTTGTAGTTACATTGAAGTGTTGAAATTCTATTGGCAATTGGTTTAGTGAAAAATGGTTTGGCTTTGCATGTTAGATGCGCTCTGTAGCTTTGCCGTATACAAATAGAGCTTGGATTGGAAGAGATTGCAAATGGCATGTTTTATTGGCTTTACTTTAAGTACACAGTTGCATAATAGATGATATTGAACAGATTCAGGAGTTGCCTTATGAGGTTTCACCAATTTTATATTCTATTTTATTGGAAAAGACTTGAAGTTTCAATAAATGATAAATAAAAGGACCCTGATGTGTAGTATGGTGCTTCTCTAGTCCACCTAAGATTGCATTATCTTTTTGTTGTGAACTATGAAGAATATTAAGTAAATTTTCTAGGCTGCATATGGGCCTCTGCATGTAATAAACCAGATAGGTATGACTATAGGTTTGTTGGTTATGATTATTAATGAATTTTGGTGGCTGGCCATAGGTTATAGGTTATAGGTTATTTGTGATGTCCAAAATGTAAGATGGTCCCCCATTTCATTGATGGGGGGCATAAAGGATGGAAAAGAAATTTCAGTATCACAAAAACATGTATTTCTTTCTTTAAAATATCAATATCCACTTTTGTATGGTTATTATTCTCTTGATTTAATTTTCTTTTCAAATTGAAAAATAAAATAAAAATGACCAAATAGAAAAGATAACTGCAGAGGAGTAAGTATTACATGAACATCAAAAGTTTACTTATGAATGGTAAATGATATTAAAGTTGTAATTTTCCTAATAATGTGATAACCCAAGTAAGAAGTGACACAATGAATGAGTGGGACCGTGTGAGATTAGATGATTCTATATAACATGAAGCGTTGATTATTTATTTGCAGGTTTATATCTCACTGCTCATTTCTAAATGAAAAGTGACTTTAGTTTGTTTCTGAATTTTGGTAACTGGTATGATATGGTTGAATGGTCCATGACACAAACATGCTGGTTTTACAGGAATTTGATTCTTCGTATGGTCCAGCTTGGCACTGCATTGTGGGTACTAGTTTTGGTTCATATGTTACTCATTCTCTCGGTGGTTTCTTGTATTTTTCCATTGACAAGGTTTATATCCTTCTCTTCAAGACAGCTGTTGAACCGTTAGACCATTGATAGCTTCCACAACTTTGAGTTATTATATGTTCATCTCCTTGGAAACTTTAATTATAAATTTTTAAACCAACTGATTGTAAAAGTACAAATTGTAAAATTTTGAAGACATCTGTTTTCTGCTAATGTGAAGTATTTGATGCAATTCAGTTTGGATATTTTGGCCGTGGGAAAGCATTTGAGTGTGTAATTTGTTGAGGCAAGCCACGGATACTATTCACTTCAGCTCAGAAATTGAAAATTTCACAGAATTTTCACTCTACAAATGTCTTTTCATAGTTGGCATAATTGGTGCACTGATCTGTTATCTATCTGAAATCTCTTTTACAACACATTCTTCAACACACTATAAAGGAAAATTAAGAGGCAAACTTTTACTCAAATTATGATTTAAGGCTTTTCAAACACAAAATCAAACGATCATTAACAGATTATAAGTGTCAACCAAAAAAAAAAATATATCATAAGTAGATGATCTATTTTGCCTGCTTTTATTGTTGCCAATGGTTGATCTTCCTCTTATCAGATTCGCATTAGAATTACGCTTATAATAATTTATAATATTTAATAATAATTATTATTACTTCAATGTTTACCAACTTTAATTAAAAATACCATTTTGCTTATTTTTTGTTTGTTTGAAGGGATAACTTTATCTACCTTAACATTGGATCACTGGTATTTTAATTTTCATACTTCACCTCAGATCCTATCCAAAAATATAACAAAATTAAATATTATATATAATATTTAAATTAAAAATAAAATGTATAAAATACACAACAGTCATTTTTGTTTATTGTTTTAAATATTTTTCTATTTTTTTACAAATATACACAAATTAATGTCCCGCCATATCATAAATTATATTTTTTATTAATTATTGAACAAGATTTGTGATAAGAAATTTGATTTTAATAATTAAAAAATTATGAAAACTAAATCCGAAGAGTTAAAATAAGGAATATACGTCTTTACTTTTGTTTGTCCTTTAAAAAATTAACCCTAAATTTGATCCAAGGGAAAAGCCAACACAGGAGGGGAAAGGGGCTTAAGGCAAAATTGAAGAATTCTCATTCTCATTCTGATGTGTGGCTTATTTTCAACCATGTTTAGTTTTATTAACGTGTCACAATATGATTTCATATATATATATATATATATATATATATATATATATATATATATATATATATATATATATATATATATTTTCCCTTGTCCTTTTTTGTGTCCCTTCGCCAATTCATATCCTATCTCCTAAAACCACTTGACATGTAAGCGGATGCAACATCTTCAGTGAATCAATTATGGAAGAGTCGTCTCTTAGGTTGACAGTGGAGCAAGCACAAGATGAAGCAGGACCTCCTCACGAGGCTGTGTTTCTCGTCTTAGCATATCTTCCAGTGTACGAGGTTGTTGTCATGTCTCAAGTTTGCAAATCACTAAGGGATGCAGTGAATATTGACATATTACCATGGTTGAATGTTATTGTCGAAAGGCCTCTCAATTCGCGACTCAACAACCAGATTCTGATGAAAATCACATCCAAGGCCAATAGCAGGCTCAAAACTCTGGCTCTCATTAACTGTACACACATTACCAACGACGGCCTTCAAAGGGTGGTAGAACAAAACCCTCTTATAAACAAGGTATGAATATCCAAACCCATATTTTAGATTTCCCATTTCGCTTTCTAGCTTTACTTGAATCAAATTATGAGGTTAATTTTAACAGTTTACCTATTAGGATAGTGTTAAGGGATGTGGAACTCAATGAGATAACACCTTGCTTGCTTATTTAAAATGCCTGCTTTAGATTTTTCAAAAAAATAAAAGTTGAAAATTGGCATAGCTACTTGACAAAACGGTGGCGTATACATATAGAAACCATGTTTGATCTTCTAAAATTTAAACGACAATGAATAAAAACTCAATACCTAGTAGCTATGATGCAAACATACTTCAAAATTGACAATGCGTGTGTCATACCTGTAGCAACGCATATTATACTACTGGCTCAATATCAAAGCTTGATTACTTTATCTTCAAATATTTTAACATACATTTTTTTTTCTTTGAATAACAAGGGAATTATTATCATAAATATAATATTTTTGTTTAAATTTGATTATGATTTTACTTTTTTAATAAATTTTACAAGAGGTAAAGGATTAGGACTAATACAATGATGATGTCAAACCCATACAAATATCAGTTGTATTGAAAACAAAGAAATCGGGAAAACAGATTAATAAATAGAAGCAATTTAAAAAACTAATTATATTTCACTTGATATTTCGCCATACCTGTATCTTAATTTTAAAAAAATTATCGTATTTACATTTATCTTGCTCAATATTTGTATCTGTATCTGTGCAACATAGCATAATAGCATTGAAGTGTAGTCTCATTTCTGGTTTCATCTCGGGTGTAGCTCCATATACCAGCATGCACTGGAATAACACCTGAAGGAGTTCTAGGAGCCGTGAAAACATTATGCCAAAGAAGCAATTGTTTAAACAGCTTAAGCATAAACGGCATCTACAACATACAGAAGGAGCATCTTGATATGCTTACCTTGAACCTTAGAAAGAATCTACCATTGGAGGAGCAGCAGAAGCAGCAGCCTCTCTACTATCATGAACGTGGTAGCTTTTTGGTGTTTAAGCGCAGAGAAAGCCAGCGGCTCATTGATTTGGAGATATGTCCCAAGTGCTTTGAGGTGAGGATGGTTTATGATTGTCCAAAAGGACACTGCAAGAGGAGGAAGTGGCCCCTAAGTCCATGTAGGGGATGCAACTTTTGCATTCCAAGGTGTGAGAACTGTGGTGGATGTATTGCATCTGAAGAACTTGAAGAGGGAGCTTGTGAAGACATCTTGTGCCTTCAATGTTGGTTACAGCTTCCCAAGTGTAGTTTCTGTAACAAACCATACTGTAAGCAACACACAAATTGGTGGTGCACTTCTTCAGACTCTTCATTGATCTGTAAAGTTTGTGATGAAAATTCTCATGGATACACGTACACTGATGTTTTATAATGAAGTGTAACTCGTGATAGGTTTCAAATTTACTTCCTGTAACCTGTATAAAGTTTATAGCTGCGAAGAAATCATTGCTGGTGACAGTATCTGCATTCATGAATGCCCTTAAAGCTTGACTGTTCTGAGTTATAGAATGAACGTTTTTCTATAATTTCATCCAAATCATCATCAAAGAGTTCGATTCATCATGCAAAATGAATTCCAATGAATGCCAGAGACGAAATAATTCCAATTCAATGAATATAAATTGACTTTAAAAAATTAAAAAAATAATAATAAGGTTACAGCAATGATGTCAAATAATTACTCTTGGTTTGTTTGTACAAAAATTCCATGGACAACTCAGGTATAAATTACCGATGTACATTTTGATCAGCCATGCCACCTTTATATTCTCTACAGGAGGAACACTAAATCAGGTATGCTGCAATGGAATCTTCCATAAGGTAGTTGAAGAGCATGGCTCCATAAATTATATTCAAATGATGAACAGGAGATGTGCCTAGTTTTACATAACTGCACCCAACAGTAAAACAACTAGAATCACAAGGCTTGTGAAAGATTCACCATTGTAGTAGTATTGTGACAAGCAGCCTGAACTTGTTGAATTAGATGGTGCCAGTGACGTGCCATTTGTTCTGGTGCCTTTTTTACCGTGACTGTAGTTCACCATAAATATACAAAAAGAAAAAGGAACAAGACAGAACACTTCAGCATACAATTTAGAACACACCAAAAAGAGTTGAGGATTGGAGAAAGACACTAATAAGATGTTAGAAAAAAAAAGGAAGACTAGCTCATATAATGAGGAAAGGAATGGCAATGAGCACACCATCATAAGCTTGGGAAATCATACCTTCCTGGAAATATGCAAGAACCGTGACCTGTAACAATTATAACAAATATAAGTTATACTAAAATGCTAAGCAATTCTAAGTGGAAAATTGATAAGTAAGACATTCTTTCAAGTATAAAAAATGTGAGCCAACACAAAACAGACAACGAAGAAAAAAGCTGCAAAATTTTAAGAGATTTTTTTTTTCCATATGAATTGATTAGAATATGGCAATCATTAAGATTCCCAGGCTTCCTGTCAAAAGGATGCTGAGCAAATGTAATTCAAGGTGGGTTCATGTAACAATTCTTACGAATTATAACTAATGAGAAACAAAGATACATAGAAAAATGAAGAACAGAATTAAATATATGATCATATCCATAATATGAACAAATATTCTTCAAAAACAAAATTATAAGCAAGATTTGAATACCACTATTCTCATATTTCTTGTCCCTCTATTATTTCAATTGTAAAATTTTGATCCCCCTGATTTCAATCACACAGTTTTGGTCCCATCAATTTTAAAATTCCTTCAAATGTCGTCCAATCTTTTACTTGAAGATTCAAAGTGTTGGCATGGCTCACTGTTACACTAAGTGCAAAATGGCTGAGATGCCACATAAGTTAATTATTGGCTATCTGAGCACTTCTATCACCAAATCAATGTCTGAGATAAGATTGAACATCTGAAAGTAGAAAATTGAAGAAACCAGAATCCAGCAATTGAAGTTAGGGTGTAATTAAGCCTAAAACAAGTTTCACCATACTTCATCTTACTTGTTGGGTTAGGGTGCAAACATGTATATTTTCTTATTGCCTCTAGTTAGGATGTTCTACTGGCTTTTCATATGAATATACACATATTTTTGTGGCACACTCAAGTATATACTTAGGTAGGATAGTGAAATGTCGTACTTGGGTCTGTGGTGGTGATAGAGGCAACCCCTTTGAAATCGCAACTCCCAGGAGATTTGGCCATCTTCTGATAATATGCATTGAAAGCATATGTAGCATGTCCAACTACATTATCTGGTTCATAACATGGTTGACCCTGCAACAAAGGGGAACAATCCACTTTCCCAGGTCCACAAGCCCAATCAAGTGCTGCCTGTAGCATCTTAGGGTCGGCATTACTCTTTGTAACGCAGAAGGTTTGGTTTGTTGTGTCATTTGCAAATATAATGCCAGCACCAGTCAAGTGTAAGGTATAAACTGGTTCTCCATTAGCATAAAATAGCCCCCAGTTCTTTTCTGAAACTGGACCTGATCTTAAGTCTTCATTATAGAGCTCATAAATATATGTACTAACTGCAATTCCAGGATGTTTAGGAGTTCCCGTATTGTTAAGGACATGTCTGATCAAGTTACTGTTGTAAGTGTTGGCATTATCAATAGTTGCATCAGGCTCGGATGAGTCACCTTTGGAGGGCCATCCTGACTCGGTCACCACAATAGGGATATTGGTGAAGTTCAAATCAGACATTGCAAAATAAGCAGCATCAACAACTGCATCGAATACATTTGTATAATGCAGCAGAGTGTTGGCATCCACAGCTTCCTTATTTGGAGGTAGGGGGCGGAACAAGGCATAATCTAGTGGGATTGCACCATTGGACTGCTGATAATCATAATATGGGTATACATTGAGCATAAGATATGAACCTGTTGATTGCAAAAATTTAAGCAAGGGAATCATTACAGGATTCCAGGTACGATTGAAAAATGCTTGGGAAGGTGGGAAAGAGTCAAGAATGATAGAAGAAGAGTGTGGACTAGAAACTTTAATTTGCCCATCCATATTTGCAGCAACAAGAGCGGAGTGGATGAAACTTATGGCAGAGACTAGAATAGGGGCTGCATTTGGGAGGGTAGTTAGGACCTCAGATCCAACACAAATAGCAGTAATGTTGGTAGCAGGGACATGAGCTATGACATTCCGAGAAACCCAGTTTGCTGCAGTGGCATTGGACTGACCAATGCCAAGTAGCTGGTCATTGGGAACAGAAATGGTCACACGGATTCCTGTCTTGGCAAGTGCAAGAAGTAAGGCTCGGTCAGCATCATAGAGTCTGACATGTTGGATACTTTGAGCCTTAAGAAGGGCCACAATCGCTGTTGGACTTGGCATGTCAGATACATCTGAACCAATGTTGACACCAATAAAAGCATCTGTAAAAAAGAGAAACACCTATAAATGAAGGACTATCATTTTAACAAAGAGAAACTGAGAGTGACAATGTTATATAGATCATTAACTGCAAAAGAGAAAAAAAAAATAATGAAACTCCAGCAACCATCATCAATAGATAGGAAAAGAAAAACACTGTATACCTACATAGTAAATCCAAACACGAAAAAGGATATCTAAATTAGTGATATTGAGTTATTTACAAGAGCAATGAGGTATTAGTCTTCAATCTCGATGAAAGGAGCATCAAGCAAATCAAATACATGCACTAAATTTTCAGCTAAAGGATACTAACAATCTACAATAAACCTTCAGAAATAAAATAAAAGAACCATTGTCAATTAAGCAGAGGCTGAAGTAAAAATTATATTTTAACATTCTTTACATACCATGTGCAAACCTTTTTCTAGATCCTAGATTTATCTATAAAAATCTCATAGAACACATTAAGGATAGCATTTCATATTGTAATCAGTGACACCACCAGCTGGTCAGTTGGGTTACCATGTGTCCCACAAATTAAATATGAAAACATGACATCCAATGAAAATGTATGTAGTTTTTGCAAATGCAGTTCAAGAAAAGGAGAAAGGAGAATAATTCACTTATCTGACCAGCTGGCTCTATAATTTTATTATTTATAATCTATAAGCCACCTGTCTTGTGAAGACATAGCATGCTAAAGCAATTAGCAGCAGTGCTTGGCTTCACAAGTGAAACAGCAAGAAAACAACATTCAAGAATTATATCATGTCAATGTCTTACAAAAATAAGCTGGTCTATCATACCATAAAAGGTATATGAAATTAGAAAATATATCCTTGAATAAGAGTTGTGAAAAGTTATAACCCCTACTTCTGTGGATCCTAAGTCAAATTCTGGAATACAGCATAGTTGGAATCAGAATTATGTATAGCAGAATTGCACGTGGTCCTTACAAAATCAAAAACATTTGGGTTACCCATGGAAGACACTATAGTAAATAAAAAAAATACTACGACTAGGATTTATAGTTGGTCAATTGTTCATCTAGCTAATTAATAATATCCTTGGATGCAATCAAATTGGCAGTGGCCCACGATACATCACCTGAATTGTTAGAGGTCAGTTTTTTTTACCTGACACCCCATGTGTGCTTCTTGTTCTTATCTGTAAGTGTAGGACCTAAGGAGACATGGATCTAGCTAAAAGTGCAACATACTCAAATAATGGCTGGTTGGTAGGTTACATATCAGTAGCACCTAGTTCTTCTACCGACCAAGTTAAGCCGGAAAGATTCATTTTAATCCGCAAGCTACACATTATAAACCGTATACTAAGTTGCCAACATAGTCCATGGGAACTGGGTCCGAATGAAGTGCCAGCACCCTCATCATTTTCTGACAATTATGATTATTATTTTTCAGAAGGAAAAATATTAGTAAGCTAACCAATTCCCTGAATCAGTTCTGGAGATTGTATGGACATGAGCATTTTAATCCTTAAGATTTTAAAAACCCTCCATTAGTCACTGACTTTGGAATAAGACATCAAAAACTAAGGTAAAGAAGGACGGAATAAATTAATTTTAGCAAAATCAAGACTAATAAAGTGTTTTTAAAATCTCTAACTAAAATACCTGATTCATACAATCTTGAAAACCACTTTAGGTTACTCTAAGTTTGTTAGTTACACACAGAAAACCACACATAAAAAGAGGTGTTTTGTCTTCAAATGTCAAAATCACCTCACCACCGTCCTTTCTCTCTGACGTTTTCTCATGTGTATAACATGTGTAGATTGTATGTTGTTCTTATGAGTAGCCTTAATTGCCCATTCTAGAATGCAGATTTACTTGATAACGCTAGTAATGCATTTATTAATAGCAGTTGGCAGGTTGACTGATTTAATAATGTGGACCTCTCGATGTTCAACTCTCTTGGCAGTTTCATTCACTGCTAGGAATTAGTAAAGTGAGCAAACCAGTTTTCAATATTCATCCATGGTGTTTGTTTACAAATAAGGGTATTTTAGTCCATGAAAAATTCTGCAAAAATGCAGTTAAATGCTAAGTGCAAAGTAACTGTGTGATGAGCTGGGACGCAATAACATTGTTCCCACACTTGCACCAAAGACGGGAAAGGACACAGATCCTGCTCTGTCTGTACAGAGTAAAAGATTTTCTCACAGTCACATTCATCATCAAAAAATTTTGAAATTAAACAAATTGATGGAAAATCTTTCCTCCACTATCTCTCTTTAAACAACTAAAAGTAATACTAATATTTTATTTTTAAAAAAAAGCATTTATTACAATTATATTTTTTATGTAATAAATATTTTCTTTATCAGAAATATCGTACGTATAAATGGAATCGAATAAAGAAAAGAAACAAATATTCATTAGAATAAGCAAGTATTAACCAGAGAGACCAATGCCAGTTCGAATGTGAAGCTAGGCTTAAATCTAGTAGCAGAAGACAGAAAGAAGTGATGATATGATGAGGAAAAATACAAACAGCAGAAGCCAAAAGGAAGAAGAGAATGAAACCCACCAAGCATTAATGTCTAAAAAACATAGATAAATTAATGAGCAAAGAAAGGAATAGAGAATTAGAGATTCAGAAAGAAAGAAAGGAAGTTACCCGCAGAGGCAGAGGCAGATGCAGAAATAGAGAGTGGTAGCATGAAGAAAAGCAGAAGCAGCAGAGCCATTACACTGTAAATTTCAAAGGAAAGGCAGAAGAGAGAATTGAAAAAGGAAGCAAAAAAATTGAAAGAAGGTAGAAAATTCGGAAATTTCCTGAGAGAGTGCGAGGGAAAAGCACATCAAAGTTTGCTCCTTTTGAGAGAGTGGAGTGGAAGTGTCTGAGGTGGAAGACTGAGAGTGACATTGTTTTCTTTTGTTGGTCGTCACTCGTCAAACGTCAAAGCCTTTCGATTTCTGCCACGTCATCCTCCATGCCTATGTGTCCAATCCAACGGCTAACATGCACATGCGCCAAATTACACAAAACCTCTGTTTTATTTATTTTCATTCAAGACGTCTGTTTTAATTTATTAACTAATTAAAATAAATTATAAACATCATAAATTATTTTTAAAATAACAAATAAGATATTAAATAACTCTCGCCAAATATATACTATTTAATATAAGAAAGTGAATATCATTTAATATCAACATATATTTTAACTATATTTTAATTCGGTTCAAATAACCAGAACCAAACTAAAAAAATTTCTGTTAAAATAAGAAAAATTTAATTTAAAAATGTGTTGATATAATTTCAATTTTTTAAAAGTACATCTAATTTAATTCTGATAAATTAAAATATATTTCTATTACTAAAATTATTTTCTAAATAATCTTTATTCCTCACCTTGCACTCTTTTTTAAGTCTTTATGTTCAGACTCTCCACAATCAGATGTTGTTTTTATGCATGAGTAAATGAGTTGTTTTTAATTTTTATATTCACATATCCTTTTCTTTACAATTTTTAACCAAAATGGGCCGAGCTGCTTCTGGCCCAAAATATGTTCTTTTCGAAATAAAAATTTGGAACCAAGATTGATCCAAATCAAATCATATTCACTACTATATCGGATCCAAGTTATTAAATAACATTCTGTTTCATTGTAATATTACGAGTGATTCAGGTTGGAGCTTGTAAAAATTACAAGTTTTACAATTATTGTCACTTGTATCAACTTGTATATGGTAGGTAGAGGGATTTCCTGAGAAATGTTGGATGCAAAATTATTCACATCAATGTTGTATTTAGTCTTCAATTTTAAGCAAAGGATAATCTTTATATAAATTCCTTTTCTTTTTCCATATTCACCTGTCTTTCTTGTTTTATAACCAATTTCTCTGTTTTATATTAAATAATTTCCAATTAGAAAATAATTTTATTTAATTTATTTAATCAATGCTTAAATTTTTAATTAATATTGAATACAATGAAATTTATTTGATCAATAATTAATTTTTTGATTAATAATATATATGAAAAGATATTTGAAAATTATCATAAAAATGATGTTTTTCAATTAAATTAATTTTTATATTTTTAAAAATTAACTACATGTATATTTATAAAAAAAAATTCAATTAATTAAATTAATTTTTTATTTTAATATTTTACTTGTGTAAAATAAACATTTTTCATATATATATATATATATACTAGTTGATTTATGTCACACTTTTGGAGCAATTCTTGTATTGGACAAAACAAAATCTTTGCTCATTAATTTTTCCTTTTTAGGACATTAATGCTTAGTGGGTTGCTTTAGATCCTTTTAAAAAAAATTCTATTTATTATAGTAAAATTTTTAAAAATAATAATAATAAGTTAATGTAATAGACTTCTTTTGTATAAAATATACCTATTTTAATATAACTATTACTCTTTCTATAAATATCAATTAATTATTAAATGTTATATTTATCTTATGTTTAATTTAATATAAATAATTTAATGGATGATTTTATATTTAAAAAATTTAAATATTAACTTCAAGTAAAATTGAAATGATTTTAATAAATTTTTTATTAATTAAAAATATAATTTTTAAATTTGTTTTGGACCTATAAATTAACTCGTGTTAGACCGAACCCACAGTGCTCAATGACAAGTGTTCTGATAATAAAAGTGTGTTAAAGATAATACTATTGGGAGAAAAATGAATGGAGATCATACTCATTCGTGGCTGCAACATTAAGAAGAGTAACAATCAAATCATTAGAGACTGGTTGATGATCGAAACCGGTTAAGGACAAAATATAGATTAAGTTCTTATATTATTATCATCAATTTCTCCTTTTAAATGAGGACGATGTTATTTAAAATTCTGCTGCACATGTTTCATAAAATTTATTTATTAATCAAAAACATGCACATTTCATTGTTTAATTAAAAAAACTATATGACAAAAATATATTAAAAAAAAAAGAATTGTGAAAATAGGTAACAATTATTGAGGCTGTCTCTCTTCTAGATTCCATTCCCAAAGTCCTTCCATAAATTCTTCATTTCCTATATCATGTGCTCTCCTCTGGTTTGGCAGAACTGCAGAAAAGTTTTGGACTAGAAAACGCATTGCTTAAGTCATACCATTACATTAGAATTTAAATCCAAAACATCATTAATCTTTGATATTAAAAAGTGCGTGTCATGTTTGACATATTGTCCTATATGAATTCGTGTATGATAAAAAGGATATGCTACATGAAGCAAATGAATGCTGCATGGTTGGAGTGTCAAAGAGTTCAACATGTACAATGATTGGTACATGCCTTAGAAAAATCTGTACAGTTGAATGGAGAAAATACAATAAGACATTCATGAAGCAGGATAAAATATTGAGGAAAATTATTCAAGATTATAGTTACAAGAACATGGCACTGGCATCAGCTTTTTGAAACCCTCTTTGTTACATTCATCAGCAAGCATCTACATGGAAATTAAATGTAGGTGAACATGTTAGTTATCTTGCTTCATTCTTTCTTCACTGATGAATGGTTAGAAGGGACCCATGTTATCATCAAGCAACTCCAACCAATGACAAAGGTAGCAATGTTGAGGATATATAGCATTCCGTATAGTGAGTTCACTTCTTCCTAAACTTTCCAATGTTCATGCACTTCTCAAAATGGTACTTACTGATGACCACCAATTCCACCATTTTAATAGGTATCAATAATCCTGTGTGAAAATGTTATCAATTTATCAGATCAAAAATAGTGAGACCAGTGTCTCTATTTTCAGATACTTACTTGTAAGCTATAGCTTTCAAGGTAAAAAAAATTATCAGGTCTAAAAGTTGACCCATGTCTGTTATAAAGAACTGTGTAGTCTTACAGATTAGTAAGATCTCCTTTCTGATTAGAAATAGTGTAAGTGGGAAATATTTTAAACTTTTTCTGCTTCAAATTGAGTAATATCCTTTGAGGGCCCAGACACTAAACAATTGAGTAATATCATAATATATAAAACATAATTTCCTTCAATAGTAAATACTTTATGTGAGTTATGCTGCATCTCATCCAAAGTTAGTAGGCCTAAGTGAAAATTATGTTAATTTAATAATGTAGAGTATGTAAAAAGAATTTGCATATTAAGGGTACTCTTCCTTTTGAGCTATACAAATTATCGAAGTAGGTTTTGGCTTTCCTGACAAAAATAAAATAAAAATTTTGTAGTTTTTTAAATTTAATATTCTATGGCTAATTCTGCAGGAAATTCCCAGCCTTCAACCTAAAATATTTAAATTAAAAATTATTAAATTTTATTTTTATTTGTGATTAAAAATCAATAATTAAATTTGTATAGTAAAATTTTAAAATCAAATTTTTTTAATTGATAAAATATATCCGTTCTTGAAAATTCAATACTTCACAAGCAGCTGCTACCTGAATATAAATAACCTCAGTTTGTATTTTATTTTATTTTTATGTTTAATGTACACATCTACCCGTTGTAAACATAATATTCATCAAATTCAATAATTAATATCATTCATTAACCGAAATTTTGATTAGAATTTTTTTATAATTAATAACATATTTTTATAAAAGCATTCTTAACTTAATATCATTTTTTAAAAGTTATTTTTTCCAAACTCCATTTTGTTGTACCTTAATTGTCTATGTTTTGAACCGACTCTGAAAGTTAATCCAGAATCCAAAATAGGTGTTATAGTATAATTCTCTGAACAAATCAGCACAAAACTCTTCTTGTATAGTTAAAAGAAAAAAATGGTGCAAGAGAAACTTTGTATATATCTTCACATGGTTTCTTCATTTCCAAGTTATATTCTTTTAAAAGATTTAATATTTTTTTAATATATTCATTTTTATAATTAATTTAGTACATGTTTGGATGATTTTTTTTAAAAGAAGTAATTATTTATCAAAATAAGCTGAAAGAAATATATAATTAGAAGCTGTCAAATGTATCATCATTGCGCGCATAGACATTGCCATTATATGGTATTCGAATTCTGCACGTCACATTAACTTTTTTTGTGCATGTGGCCTGTTATTAAAAAGCTTAAAGGTAATAAGGTATATACGAGGGAACATGTTCCTTTTACTTGTTTTCACAAGCAGTAAAATATGAAGAAAAAAATAAATAAATAAATAAGAATGATAAAAATCAAATGCCACCCATATCTTCGTACTTGTGTCAGAAAATCATGCACATATTGTGAGTATCTTTTAATCCAGAACTGTAAATAGTATGGTTCTCTAGTGTGGAAATAATGGTGATAGAAACCCTCTCTTACTTTCTACTTAGTCATACCTTGTCGCTTATATCATAAATTTCATTGAGAGACTACTATTCATCAATCCAAGGATAAGATAAGGAATAAGAATTAATGTTTTTTTGGTGCAGCTGCATCTTTTCATGGATGATGATAATATTTTGAATTTTTTAATATAACACAATACCACAAAATTGATGACATAAGGAGGATTGTACAAAGGTAAGTGGGTCCAGAGGAATCCTTATAATTGAAAATAATTATTAAAAAAAGTGATGCAACAGAAAAATAATTAATTATTTTAATTCCCCTAATAATTTCAATAGTCCAACGGGTGTGACTCGTCTAGATTTTAACACCATCAATGTATATATTCCTTCTAAAAGTATCATAAATGAGATTCGGAAAAGTGTTCATCTGAGAAAAATATATAGTTGATTTTGAATTAACTTGACCTATGTTAAAACACACTCTTTTTTTAGCTTGTAGAAAAAGTAACTTGAAAAAAAAAAAAGAGAAAACCCAACTTGGCCTTAATTCATGAGGTGTTAAAAAATGGTTGCACAAGCAATACACACAAGACAATGCAAGTTACTAGTGCAGAATGAGTGTTATGATTTGTGTAGTACTAGTATATGTGATGTGGTAAATCTAGTGGGGTACCCATTCCTACCAATCTTCTTGGTGAATCATAATGGGGTGGAGAACGTTTCATCCACTTATCTCTTCTGTCTTTGCTTGTGTGAAAAGGGACCCCCTTCATGGCCTTTTTGTGTACAAGTAACAACAACACATCAAATGAGATTATCATTTATGAATTATGTGCAAGGATCAATGCTAGAGAATATGTTCAACAATTACTCTATCGTTAATACCCTATTGAGCATATAAGCCTGTTTTTCTGTTACAAACAATAAATTCATTGAACATGCTATATAATGATTGATAATTGATATCCTTGAAAAAAAAAATGAGCTAGTCTAATATTTAAGTATAGTTAATACTTCAAATTTTTCTTCAGAAAACTATTCCTCTCATGTTGAATTTGTTATTCGGAGAGGGATAGGTGCTATATGAAATATATTATGTATATTGGATTATTAAAATAAAATATTTATGAAAAATGTTTCATACTAATATTAGCTAGTTTAAGTGATGAAGATTTTTTTCCTTAAATATATTTTTCTTTTAAAATATAATATTTTTTATTTTAGTTCCTGCAAAAATTTAATTTATTTCTAATTACATGTTTAACAAAAGCAATAAGATTATGCTTTTGTATTGATACACTAAAGAATAATATTTTTGTAATTTTTTGGTGACTAAAAGAAAATATAAATTTTATGGGAATTAAAACAAAAAGAAAAACATATTTTTAAGAAGAAAAAGAACTTAAATTGAATTCTTGTATACTCGAAAAAAATATTGAAATTATTTTGCTCCCTAAATGGATCTATTGGCTCAACTCTAGGTTAATAGAGACTTGAGTATCTTCAAAACTGGTGAGCTTTAAACTGTGATTGATTAATTGTCATTAATTGCTATAAATTTCAATTTTCTACTTCGGTGACCATAATTTCCAATTATTTATCTTGGTGTGGATTATGAGTAAAAAAACTAGTCTGTCTATAAGTGTTTGAAAATGACATTAAAGTGTAACAAGCGATAAATCAATTCAAGGCAAAAACCTTATCTAGTTCTATGGGATTGGAGGGTTTGGGCAGAAATGCGCCTTATGACCATTCAATTCACTGATTATCTTGAGAAAATGTTTCCCATGAAGTAAAGAGGAGAAAAAATAGAAAATAGAAAATAATATAATATATAATATGATAAATATACACATAAATATAATATAAAATATATTAAAATAAAAAATCTATTAAAATATATAATAATTATAATTGAATTATTTTAAAGATAGGTACATTTTTTATTTATTATATTATTTTAAGGACAGGTATTTTTTTTATAGAAGAAAAATGTGGAACTTGAGATGAGGGTAGGGTGAAAATAATTAGATGAGAACCACACAATTTTTTAATTTTTACATAAATAAATTTTTTAAAATAATATTTTATAATTTTATATTTTCATTAAACGATTTAATATTTTAATAAAATAAAATAAATAATATATATTAAAAATTTAATTTAAAATATAGTATTTTATGATAATAAAAAAACTATCAAAATTAATAATATTATTATAAAAAATCAAATAGTATTAAATTTATAAAAATAAATAGATAAACAAAAAATTAAATTATAAAAATATATTAAAAATAAAAATAAACAAAATATTTTAATTAAGAATTAAAAACATAAAAACTATTTAAAATAATTTTTTTATAAATTAATAATTATTTAAAAAAATTTAATAACTATTAAAATAAATTACTTTATCAAATATAGTTAAAATGTTTAATAAATTTTATTAGATAATTTAAAATTTCAGTTAACTAAAATATTTTATTAAATATATTTATAATAAAATAAATATACATATAAATATTATATAAAATATATTAAAATAAAAAATATATTAAAACATATAATAATTAGAATTAAATTATTTTAAGGATAGGTACATTTTTATTTATTAGATTATTTTAAGGACAGGTACGTTTTTTTAAGAAGAAAAATGTGGAAATTGAGGTGAGGATAGGGTGAAAATAATTAGATGAGAACCACACATTTTTTTATAGGACAACCACACTTATAGGCTATATAGCATATAGGCACTTCACGTTTCTATTCCCGCGTGAATGTTGCATATGATGTTGACCTATGATTTCAGACACCCATGCCTACCATTTTTTTAGAAACAATAATTTTAAAATTATCATTAATAACGCCTTTCTTTTAAAAAAAAAAAAGTTATACATACAAGACACGTCGTTGATTATGCAATACCATTAGGAGTCTTATAAACATAATAAATCGAGTTATTTACGTTAATAATAATAATAATAATAATGTTGTATTTTATTATTATTAGAATAATTGTGACATTATTTATAAAGTCATTATAGAATAACTTTAGAATAAGTTTTTAGGTTGGATTTTTACGAAAGATAGGCTGAATTTTAGCTTTAAAAAATAAGTGAATAACTTCCCTATATCTTCTAATAAATCCTCTTAATAGTCATTTTCATATTTTATAAAATAAATATTGAATAAAAATATAAGCAAGGATATGTTTAGGTTAATTACGTGTGTTTGGATTATTAACTTATTTTAAATAGACATATTAAGTTAGTAACTATTTAAAAGTAAAGCCTAACATGTCTCATTTCTATCCTTAAGTATGTGTTTGGATTATTAACCTAATTAAGTATTAATTTAGCAAATAAATATAAAATTTATATTATAAATTTAATTATAAAATTTATTAACAAGAGTATTAATAAATTATTATAATAAACTTCTCCAAAAAAAATTATTTAAAAGGAATTTATAAAAAAAATTATAAATCCAAATAAACTTAATAAAACCCGTCCCGAATGCCCCCCTGAAAACCACACCTAATGAAAAAAGCTTGAGCTTCTAAACTTTGCTTTGTTGACAACAACAAATTTCTATGTTGAAATTTTTGTCTCAAAAGGCATTCCAAATTCTGAGAAAAATTATTAACTTAATTTTTAAAAGATAAAAAAGTTTAATCATTTTAATCCTTAAAAAATCAATAACTAATCTTTTATCTTTCAGAGATAGTAATTATAATTTTTATCTATCAGTAATTAATATAGCCAACAGACCTTTGATTTCTCAAGGATCAAAATATTATTTACTCTTTAAGGATCTTAACTTTCTCTTTATATAAAAAATGTTAACTAACACACCCTTCAATATACTTCTCGTAATTTTTAAGTTAAAATATTATCATTGATATAATAAAAGTTATATACAGATAGAAAATCTGATTTTTTTTATTTGATTTCCCCGGCTGAAATAGTTAAATTGTCACTAAAATTGTTTATTTATGGTCACATTTAACACTAGAATTGTATTCCTTATTTCCTTTCATTTTTCCTGTTGAAAATTTACCTCCAATTTAACGACGACACATCCTTCAGAAAATTACCTAAAAGTGCAATCAATATTCAATACTTAATACTTACAAACTATGATAATGAATAAAGGAAAGCAGAAATAGAACTAGAAAAGAGAATAAGAAGTACACAATAAATATAAATATCTAAACTGGGCCTTTACTTCACAAATGTAACAAATCCAGAGTTACATAGTCGTCCAATGCTACAGAGTTGGAGCCTAAAATTCAACCCACATTTAAAATAATAATAGGGTAAAAGCCCTACACAACAAAAATAATTATGGTAATGACCTACCTATGTACTAAACATAGTCTGGTACTTGAGAAAGTCAGCATAAGTTTGTGTTCAACAAAAAATAAAAGCATATGCTTACAACATTTTTTTAAGGTTACAACAATATCTTTCTCTGAAATAGATTCCTAAAGGTAGGGGCTACTATCCTTGCTTGACTGAGAGAGTATTAGCACCATTGTATTCTGCAGTGGCACACTCTTCAGACTTCTTGTTGAGGTTATATGGTGCAGCATTCATCACCCTGAAAACACAGCCAATGACCTCATAAATATTAATTTCATCTAATCTTGCTGATACTAGTTACCATATTACTTAACTGCTTATTGTGCAAGCTTAAGATATACAAGACTAGATATCTTGAACCCAAAGCAAAGACTAACTCTTCTATTCTCAATATTAAGCAATCAACAAACTCAAGCTTCGACCCACCCGAGTCCCTCCCACCAACTCTTTAAACACAAGAAACCTTGAGGTTATGCTCGCAATTTTCACTAAGGGAATGGAAAAGGATGAGTTGAGACGAGACCAAATGAAAGAGTTGTCTTTCTCCATGGTTGGATTGATTAAAATGGGGGAATAAACGTCATGATAAAAGGTAGCATGTGTAACATTTCTATATAATCCACATAAACTTTTCTTATTAAGAAATAAAATTAATAATGTAAAAATAGTAAATGGCAAGTTTTAATTACTCTCATTACTCCTCAATTTGAAGGGGCACGCAAGAATAGAGTTTGTGGAGAAATGGTTATTGCTCTCATTACCCCCACATAAAGTTTTCCAACCATCTTCAAGAATTTTCATGTTCCCAACCAAGAGAAATTATTCCCTTCCCATTTCCACTCATCCATACAAATCCTAAGGGGGGAGTGTCAGTGCCAGTGCCAGTGCCACCACTAGAAGTAAATAAATAGTACTGGCAAGTGACAACAAAAGCAATGAACAATACCATTAGAAAGTCCATTCAATCAAATATAACATTCCAATGATGATAAGTTGATAACTACACTTTCCTTTTTGTTCAGAAATAGAAATTGTATATTAGATCACACCAGCCCAGAAAAAAAAAAGTATCCAGACTAACCTTTCCTTGCGCTTTTCTAAAAATCGAGCCAAGGATGCTTTCCGAGCTTGAGGCACAGCTGCATCACAGATAGCTTGTAAAAATCATTAAACTGAAACATTTGTAATGATCAAACACATGGATAAACTCTTCATTGCAGAAGGATTTATCCCTCATTAATATGTAAGTTGTAGACAAATACTCTAAGCAAGATATCAACACAAAAAACAAAATGTATAAAGAACCAAAGATCCATAAAACTGTAAGAATCTGAGAAATGATGTTACCAACATACCGGATGTCAACATAGTGGTTGCATTGACTACTTTTGGAGGCTCCACATTGCTGACAGGAGTGGTAGGAAGTCCAGTTGTTTTAGCTGCCAGAAATTCATCAGTGCTAGTTGAACCACTCCCTGATTGTGCACCAGCATGTGAAGAAACAGATAAAGGGCTTGAAAGACCAGAGCCAGGTGGTGTATTTGCAGGTTGACTCACAGGCACACAATCACCAGCAGCCAACTTTGAGACAGGCACCTGAACTTTTGGCTGTGCCACATTAGAAGATGCAGATAAGCTAGTGCCAGCCAACAACATGATAGCTTGTGCCTGTAAAAAGATGGCCACATTTGAAAGATTAACCATGATCAAGTTTATTAATTTATTTTATTATGGATTGGGGACAGAGGGAATGTGATGAACAAGTAAATATACCTTCTCGGCAGAAATATCTTCAAAGACATTGACAGTACCCGCATAAAAGATGGTCAGTTGAGCAGAAGGTGCAGAAGGTTTCAAACTGTTACTTCAAAATAACATAAATTAAAAAAATAAAATAGAAACAAGTTTGTGCACCACACACACAACAGTTGAAGAATAAATTTAAAAGTACCATGATTCGGTTATTCCAGCAACAGCACCAACGGTTGGAAGAACTGAATGAGGTGCTGTAACAGGTATTCCCCCAAGCAATGGCAGCTTCACATTAGTGCCATTCATATTCTGACCAGAGGTTGCAAAATGATTCTTCAAGAATGGATTTCCCAAGGAAACTGAAATTGCTTGATTGGAAACTGAAAACATCTTCACATCATGAGGATGATTAGCAGAGTTCACATCATGTTGTAGAGAGTATGGAGTCAGCGAAAAATGAAGACCACCTTGCCCATCGTGATTGAAAGATTTCTAAATAGTAATAACAAATAAATCAATGGAAGGAAGGGGAAAAAAGGCATGAGATGATACTAATTGAAGGTGAGATGTTGTTGATTAAGCCAATTTATCTGTCCAATGTTAGAATTTAGAAGTTGAAAAAAAGGCATGAGATGTTGCAAAAACAACCAACCACATGCTAGGTTCCGATCCAAAGGTGAACTTCATACACCATAAGGACTATCATTAGCAAAAACATTTATTTAAAAAAAAATAAAAAATACATAAAAGGGGAAGAAAGAACTAGAATCCTAATTTACATAGTTGAATTGAAATTAAAATAGCAATCAGAAGAGGGTGGAATCATAAGGATAGCATCCAACCTGAGGTTCACCAGCAGAACGTTTTTGACCAGAATCAAATGCATCTTGACTTAAGATAGGCATAAACCCAGAAGAAGATATGGGATCAGACACAATCTTCTTAGTCTTATCATCTTGACAAACTTTGAAAGACATCAAATGAGGAAGTGCAGACACTTTATTCGAGAAGGGCCATTGTGCAACCGAACCCTTTGGGAAGCCTACACATAAATCACCATCAACATGAGCTACAAGGACTTGTACCGGACTTAATTACCCACTAGAGTCTACACCTTAAGGGATAAAAGATATGTTAAAAAAGTTTCACAATTTCCATCTAATAACCTATCTGAATATCTATCTATGTGTCTGTGTTAAGGAGCACACAGAATCAATGATCAAAATTAGTAAGAGCTTGACAATGATTTTTTCCCCCATATTGAAATTTTCACGCACACTCATTTACTACTTTGAATATATAAACAAGAGGCACAACTTAATTATTTCCACTAGCAAAATCTAACACACGAACCTCTAATAAATAGATGGTGACATGAGTAAAGCAGTATCACCCAAAGAAAAACTTGCATAGTTAAAAAAAATAGCAAAGAAAAAACAAAACCATATTCAGAAAAATCACGTTAACCAAACAAATCTAACAACATAGTCAAAACTTTAGTTTTGTAGCACAAATCAACCCGCATGAAATCGAAAAAGTAGAATTGAAGCCAGAAAGAAACCAGACATATATAATTCAAAAGTTGAAGCTGAAGGAGAGAAATATTGGAAGAGAGCATTTAAACATAGAAAGGTAAGAGAAAGAGGAAAATTGGATAAGGAGGGAACATGCCGGAGTCTTTGGAGGCATCATCGTTGATCTCTTCCTTGACCACAGGTAGTGATTCTTTTGAGTTGAGACCCATGAAATCCCTCTCCATTTGAGAGCAATGAAAATCTTCTTCCTTCAGAAACAAAAAGGGAAGCAACCCCTTATTGTTCCTTAGTCACAACAACAATAAACAGAGACAGAAACAGAGAAACAAAGAAGACCAAAGGAAAGGAAAAGGTTCCAACTACATTAGAAAAAGGTGAGTCCAATGGGGTCGTGTTTCACACAACTGGTTTTTGTGAGATCTTGACCGTTAAATCTTATTTTATTAGAAAAAGAAAAGAGGGATCATTAAAGGTGGCTGGTTTACCGGTAAACCGGTAGAGTGACGGGATGGTTCGGTAAAGGAGCACGTGCGTGATCCTTTGATTGATTCACAAGAACCTATGAGTCTATGTCGGTGACAGTGCCGTTTTGTACTGCCACCTGGTTAATATAGCGCACGTGTGTACGACACGCGACGACTTTAGTTCGTGACACTGTAGCTCAGAATAAAGTATTCATATTCTTATTTGGATTGGTTCTTGCAATTTACTCAATGTTTATTTTAAGTTACATACACAATCATATAAATTTGGTAATGAAGGAAAAACGATGTGATATATTATCCAAATTCATAACATCAAGTACTCTCTCATACTACTACTTCATCACTTAATGTTTACATAACATCAAACATCAAATTTCAAAGTAAATGTTACATAAGTTAACAAAGATTGAGGTCAACCATTTTGGGATTGAATTCATTTAATATAATTTAATTTAAAATATTATCATCATATCTATCAACAATATTTATATTTAAATATAATTTTTTTATCTTTTTTATTTTTACCATTCTATAACCTTAAAATAGAATGTAAAAATATTAAAAATATTAAGTTTTATTTTTTAAGATTTATTTAGTGTTTGAGATAAAATAAAATATAAAATAAATTCCTATCTTATTATATATTTAAAATATATTGAATAATAAATTAAGTAATATTATATCATTTTTTTTATTTTATATTTAAGATAAACTAATATAGTAGTAGGCTAGTATATAAAAAATTATATATAAATAATAAAATTAACCTTTTATTAAAATTATATATTTTAATTTTTATTTAAATTTAAAATTTTTAATAAAAATTATATAACATTAAAAATATTAAAATAAATTTTATAAAAAAATATTAAAAATAGATTTTATATAATTTTTTATGAAGACTTAATTTTTACTCTTTTAATTATCAAGATGTTGATTTCTAAAAAAATAACATATAAATTACCAAAAAAATAAAAATATCTAAAAAGTAAAACAAATTTTAAATTAAATAAAATTATGATCATGAATTTTAGACAAATTTTATTTGTAATGTTAGAGTTTTAAATCTTAAGATCATAATATCGAACAAGGCCAACCTTAGGGTGAAGCACATGAAACCATTGCTTTAGGAACTTAAAAAACATTTTTACTTTTTAAGAATATTTGTTAAAGTTAGTAATTAATTAATAAATAATACTAGCCCATTAAAAATAATTAAATATTCTCTATTTAAAAAGGGTTTCTCATCTTATTATGAAATTTAATTTCTCTTTCCAAAATATTAATTGCTGATTAACATCATTGTTTTTGTTGTTTTCTTATCTCTTGTCTCATTCTTCTTATCTATCAATGTTTAGAATTAAGAAAAGTAGTGAATTATAAGAATCAAAATTTTCCATGACCTTAATTAACATCTATCAATGAAAGAAATTTGAAAATTTTGTCAATTTGTCAAGGTAACTAAACTTAGATTTTGTTTGGCCTAAATATCTATTTTTTATAAGAGCGACACCATATCTAATATCTCCAACCTTAAGATAAAGTCAACAGCTGGTGATTTTCATTTTACAAGGTTACATCGAAAGTCACTGGGTCACTGTCATTTTCTGCATTTGCTTGGTTCAATTTCTGTGAATTCCTTTATTTGTTGCTTATATTAATTTTTTTATTTTTATGGAAAAAAATTTTAAAAATTATTTATAAGCTAAGCTTTAAAATTAAAGTGGATTTTCCACTGAAACTCTTTTTTTGCTCTCTATTTTCCTTCGGCAACAGTTTGCTATAAATTTTCAATAATTCATAATTTAATTTAATTCATTTTAATTTTGTCTCATATGAATATAATTATGTTAAAAATAAAAAATAATAACATTCTTGCTTAACTATCTTACTCTGTATTTAAAATAATAAACATTAAATAAAATTCATATTTTCAGATAATTAAAAAAATACTTTTGTTAATTTCAAAATTTCTATTTTAAAATTTACTTTGGATCAAATTAAATATTGAACCGGCCTTATTGAAAATATAAGAAATTTACTTAATTATTAATTTCGGCTTGAAAGTTAATTTTACAAATATTTCACTATATAAAAATACGGTGATGTTCAAAATATTTGTTCAGTGGAAATTCTGGTAAAGTTTTCGAAATCCCTCACGCCAAATGGGGTATGATACATCATTTTCTTGTAGCCGTGTATTGCTTCAGACCAACGAAACACGGAATCATGGCTAAGTTTAATATTACTCGTTAAAAAAGAATAATTGACAATAATTGATAATGACTCGAAGGATCAAATCAACGTGTTGAATTATATATATTTAACAATTTTTAATTATATTTATTAATGTTATGTTATAATTTCTTTTATGTATAATTACAGATATAACATTGCCTTATGAGCGCATGTGACACAGCTAGCTAATAAAATCACTTCTAAATTAAAAGTAAAAAAAAAATTAAGATTATATTTGTCCATAACACTTTGTAAATGTAGAAGCATTTATATAACTCCGTTTTTTTAACTAAACTCTGCCATATGAGTTTAATTTAGAGAGAATCTGAAATGTTTTAGTTTATATATTAGCTCGAGATAAATTTTATATAAAGTTAATAATCGGTGAAGAATAAAGATTAATAGGTTATGTATTAGAAACTGTTTTTTCGCATAGTTTAAAAAAATGGTTTATGTGCGGAAAGAAGAAAATTATAGTTTTTTTTTAATGAACAGATTGCATTATTATTATTATTATACAAAAAAGTATACAAAAGTTACTACAAATGTTTCAGAATTAATTATAAATAAAAAAATTAAAACAATAAAATAATATTTCAATATAAAGTAAAAAAAAAATCCTTTAGAGAAAACAATTATTAAAAACTTATATTTGCCTCATTCTGAGAGAATAAATGAGAATTGAAATCTACATCTTATTATACGTAAGATTTTAAATATAAGATTATTTTATAAATTATTACAGAAAAATACATTCATGCCGTGCATCACCAACAATTAAATAAATAAATAAATAATTGTTGCCGTATGGCATTTTTCAAGTAATAATATAAGAAAAGGTGACAATGACTATCACATGGGAAAGAAAACCATGTGCGCAAGGCCTTGGCCCATCGTCCCAGCTATCTAAAGTTGACTATGAAATTACTTATTTTAAAAAATATAATAATTAATTTTTTAAATGACAAAATATTATATTTTAATTTAAAAGGCACAATTATTTTAACTCTATTTTTATAACACATTTAATATTAAGGAAGGAGATAAGATCAAGAAAAGAAAGGTATGGAACAAAATAAAAAATATTATAAAAATACTTTAAAATATATTATTAAAAAAAGTATTTTTATATATTTTTATAAATAAAAAATAAAAGATATAAGATAAAGTAAATAATATGGTCGATGGAAAGTAATAAAGAAAAAATAAATTATAAAAGGTATTTGATATATCTCTATTGTTAATGTTAAAGTAACGTTACGCTAATTTAATTATTTGACGCATTAATCCCGCTGATCGATTTGTGTCAATTCGAAGTCTCCTTAAACAGTTGCATTATTTACCTCCGTCTGAGAAAGGAGAGAAAATTCAAGGAAAAAGATAAAGAAAAAAAAAATGAAGAAAGAGAGGAGACCAATTCAAAGAAAATTTTTATAAAATTGTATTGTATAATTATTTTGAAGAAAAATAAGGAGAATTTTTAAAAAAGTCACCATATATATGATTGATGTTGATGTTTGATATTTTTAAAGTTTATCAATAAGTAGAAATATTTTTTAAAAAAATGTCATGTCAATATTATGAAGGACAACAAGAATCTTTCATCATGGATTGAAATGAATATATTGAATATTTGTAAACTTAAATTTTGTTAAAAATTAAAATTAAAAAAAAATAAAGATATCTTTTATCATAATATTATTATTTTTAAAATTATTTATTTAAATAAAATTATTTTAAAAATAATTATCAGAAAATTTATTATTATTATAATTATATTATATAAAATTATTAAAATGATATCATAAATATGGACCATATTTATAATTTTACATTAATATATAGTGTCAAATCCAATGACTTAACAATGATTGATTTCTAATAGGAACAAAGATTTCTAAAATTACATGCACTAAGTTGACACAACAATAGTGTCACCAAACCACTAAAAATCAAGGTAGCAAATGTTGGCATGTACTTCAATTCGTAAGTAAAATAACTTTAAAAATAATGTTTTACGTATCTATTTATTATTTAAGTTGTTATTTATTTGTAAGTATGGGTTATTTTTATTTTTATTGAAATATATATATATATATATATGTATATATTTTGTGTTATACTGATGAGCATAAAAAGAAAAATAAATATAATAATATATTTTACTTTATTTAAATAAATAAAAATAAAAATAAAAATAACTCAAATTTTTAAATAATCATTTTAATTTTAAGAAAAAATTAACAGTTAAGTTAATTTTTTAAATATAAAATTAAAAATAAACTTATTTCAAATCCATTTCACATAACAAGAAATGCAACCAAGTGGATTACAGTAATCTTTAGCAATTTCAGCCATTGTTTAATGGCACAAAAGCACAGAAGTATAATAAATGATTCTAATTTCATTCATTAACATTTCAATCCCCCTCACATTATTAAAATCAAATAAGTTTGTGTATATGTTAATTATTTTTATAAAATTTTAATAATCAATTTTAACAATATTGATATTAAATATAATTAAAATATTTGCTTAAATTAAGCTTAATTATAAATTTATATCGGAATTACACATGTCAACTATAGCTAAAATTATCAAATTTAATAATCTTAAACAATTTAACCTTAACCTATATAAATTAATGAAGTTAATAGAAAAAAAAATAAAATATGAAAAAGAGAAAAATCTTATAAAAAGAATGCTTTAAACATAAATAAATTAGAGAAAACGAAAGAGAATTTTAGAAAGAAAAAAAAAAAGAAATACAATATTTTAGAAAAAGAAAGAACCCAAAATAAAAAAATAATAATAACATTTTTTATAAAATAAGATATATTATTTAATTCATAAATTAATTCTCATCCCTGTTTTATTTTAAACATCATATTAGTTAAAATTAAAAATATTCTACTTCTAAATAAACTGTAATATAAAAACTTCAAGCTCTAAGTATGGTGGTGTGCAAGAACTTCTCCACCATCACTTTGCTCATGGAAAGAAAGTAAAGTTCACATAATATTGCTAGCAACTTCAACTATCTTAGTCACAGTCAACGATCGATAATTACTTAATTTCTGTACTTAATGGCATATAGTCAAATTTGGCCATTGACTTTGGCCATAAATGATCCTTGACAATCAAAGATACAAACAATCAGGACAATGTCAATGAAATAATGTGACAATCATTATTAGATTTAATAATACTAATTCAGACATGTTGTTACCAATAACATTTTTTCAATTCTACACTTGAAGCAGATGCTATTTAAGAAAAGATTTATTTATATTGGTGCCAGGGAGTGGATGTCAGAAGAAAATTGTAAAGTTAAATGCATCTTCAATTGATAATGTATTTTCATGATTTGGAAGAGGAAGCCAATTGGCATGAAAAGAAGAAAATTCAAGTGTAAGTAATCTCATCAACTTACAACAAATCAAGCACACAGAGATAACCCTCCTCGTTAATTGTTTTGTTCTTGAGAGAGTACAAAGTTAGTTGCACGTGCGTGCAAGGATTTTCTTTGTTTATTTTATTCATACTTACACTACTTGAGTTTTTTTAAGTATTTTTTTAGTTTTTATATATTATTGATTTCTGCGTCTCAATTTATCTAACTGTTATTTAGTAATTAGTAATATATAGTTTTTATTCATGTACAATACATAATAATAAATTAATATATAGTTTTTATTATAAAACATAACATTCAATAATATTAATACATCAAATTATATAAATTTTAATTAAAATTATTACATATTAAAATTTTCCCTCAATTTGTTAACTGTACTCCATCTAAAATCCCTTGGCAATATGGTGTTTGCCTGTTAACTCTCCCTGTTTCGTGTATTCTTCCATCCTAATTTTCACCTTATCAAAATAAATTATGTGTGTATATAATAACTTTGCTAACATTTAACATAAGAATGCGAAGTTTGGTTTTTATTATTTTTCATATTATATCAATTTTTTTAAAATAATAAAAAAGATAGTTACACAGTATTAATCATGGTTAATTACCACAATTATTGATGTATCTGTAAGTATAAATACCTTTTAATTTAAGTAATTAAAAACAATTACTAAGCTTACCAAATCATTGACGGTACAAAACTTTTATATTGTCGTATAAAGAAAAATAAATGATTATTCTTCTTCGCCAAACTTGTTTGGTTATTGTATAATTAAGTTCGATTGTAACCGTATATATGGGGCACACTTCTATTTGAGTGTGACTGGTACCTACGTAAGATAATGAGCGTGCTGTCTCTATAGTACCATAAAATCATATAACCTCAGAAAATAAAAATGAAATAAACAAATATTATTGTTGTTATTGTGCCATGTTCTATGGTTTATGTGCATTTCTTAGTTTAATTGGATTAATTAACTAACAGGGATCTATCTGGCTTTTGCAAAGTGGTGATGATCATAGATATATATATATATATATATATATATATATATATATATATATATATGAGATATAGATGCCACTGTACCTATTACAATCACATTCATATGGTTTTGAAATTAGAACTTTTTCTTGGGGTGAGGGGGTTCACATGGGAAGCAAATAACCTCACTTTTTAGGTATGTTGTTTTGGATCCAAGATCCAATAGGGATTTTCCGTGCCAAAACAGTTTGTTCATCGTCAAAATAGCATTTGGGGGGTGAATTTAATCATCCTTAAGGATTTATTTAACGTGAAAATCCCATATAAGGGTTATCAAAAGTTGGTATTAATGGATAAAAAAGGAATTATGGAGTAAAAGCAAAATTTCGGAAATATTGAATAATCACAGCTGGCCCACCCAAGGGAGGTCACTAAAGCATATATGCTTTGAGCCTTTTTTCCCCTAGGATTTCAATTTTTTGTTTTATATATTCATATATATATACACAGTTAAAATATAAAATTAATAAAATCTTTGATGATCCATATTCTATTTTCATAGTATATAGTTTAGAAGAAAATTAGTTGATGAGTAAAAAATACATTTTATTTCAAAAAATAGATTTCTTAGCTTACTACATTTTCTATTTTAAAAAGGAGGTTCTTCAATTCTAAAAATAAATAAATCCTTCATCTATGAAATGTTCCTGAGATGGATTAAGATAGATTTATCATTATCAATATCTAATTCAAAATTTTGATATATGGAGTCAACTATTTCAATAGAACTTAATCAAAATCAAGACTGATTAAATCAAATTAATTTATTGATGTATACATATAATATAAAATTATAAAATTATATAGCATAAAATTAAAATATATTTTAGAATAAATATTTTAAAATAAATAATATTAATATAAACATAATATTACATTATGCAAAAATATAAGGATCATTATAAAATTGACATAAATTATAAAGATTAAAAAATATATTTAAATTTAAATATTATCATTTAAGTTAAGAAATTTTATGATTAATATACAATTATTATAAAAATATAAATTTTTAAAAGGATATAAAACATCTAACTAGGCTTGGATTATCTAAAATATAACCTGTTATTGTTTTCAAAATATATCAAATTTAATTTTCAAAATTCAAATCCATCATAAAAATAACTTTAGGATTGTTGGAGTTAGTAGAACCAGGCAAGTCATGAACATCTCTACCTTTATCTTCTAAGAAAAAGACCACTTATTTTATATTAATTAATTTAAAAAATTTAACCTTGTTTATATATATATATATATTGAGGTGAGGCTGTTAATAATATTGGAATGAAGAGCTTGCTAACAGCTAGCAATGAGAAAGGTTTGTCTGGAAGATCTTTTGTGGCCCTACTATTTTTAGATAAAACTAGCCATGCAGATCACATGCATTCATTTTGATCATTCTTTAATAAAGGGCACTAACTCCAATCATTTGCTTTGTTCTTCATAACGTTTCTATAAAGACCTTGTCACCAACATTTAAATAATAGTTTATTACGCATTGCTCCTTCCTAAAATTATATAATTTGGGTGAGTGTGTCCCTCCATCCACGTGAATGTTTACAAACAATTCAAATTGGTACAGGATGCATGTATGGGCTTTCATTTCTTTGTCTGCGGATGTTAAAAAGAAGAAATAAGGGAACAAACAAAGCAAAAGCAGAGGTTTTAGGACTGTCTCATTTGAAAGTTTGTAGCACCTGCTTTATGCCAATTTTTGATACTGAGAATTCAGAAAACATGAACAAAGAAAAAGGTTCGGTGTGCTTAAGTTAGAAATGGGCTAGTGGGTCCACACAAGAAAGGCAACTCTTCATATTGTGACAGATTCTGCCCACTTTTTTTTTATTTGCAAAACTCTCAAGAAAAGACTTGAATATATGTACTTGCATTCGTGGCCACTGGAGAGAGTGATAATTCTTCATTTCATCTTTCTTTAATTTGGATATTCTCATATTTCTTAAGTGACTCTTCTACCATTATATTTTTCATTGGCCCCTCAACAAACTAATTATCTTATATGAATGTTCTCTCTTTCTTTTTTACAACTACATTGTTTCTTCTTAGAAACTAATTTGAGAATAAATTTTACCATGATTTATAATAATTTACATTTTTATGAGTAAACTTAAAATTTATTTCTCAAGTAATTTTCAAAACATAAATTTTATGCTAAAATATAAAAAAATATTAAATTAGTTGTCAAATGATATTATTTCATTATCGACAAGTGATCGGTTTAAATATTACACGTTCGATTTTTTAAGTAAAATGTCAATTTGAAATCTTGTATATAATAAATCCTTGCTTGAAAAACTACTCCTATGATAAGATGTTTTTTTAACTTGAATAGAATTATATTTTTGTGAAAAAACTTGGGGAGGGTAATGAAATATATTCAACTTAAATAGAATTATATTTTAGGAAGGATACATGTTTAGAATCACCTCTTAAAAGAGCAAACAATAAAGCAACTCAAATAACATTTGTCTACCGTTGAAGAGCAACTCATACTACAAATGGGAGTAGATGGGTCGAGCATTGCAATGCCATTCAGCAAAGATAATATAAATGGGCTTGCAACAGTGCAGTGATACACATGACAATTATGAGTAATATTGGATTAATATTGATTCAATTTCCAAATGCCAACAACAGCTCTACCATGCTTGCGAGGCTTCAACGGGCACCAATGGTGGGGATTTTATTGATCTACCACCCTAAATATCGGTTGATTAATATATAAATAATATTATTTATTCATCTACACATAATCTAACGATTGACAATTTTTTTAAAGAATAAATAAATAAAACAGATCCAACATCTTACAATTAGATATAAATAAATATATAAATTATTATTTGTATGTGTGAAAAAAAATTTTCATTACTTTTGTATTAGAGCCTATAATTTTGCCAATATCTTTCCAATTTGACTTGGAAAATAATATAATTGATTTAGAAGGAATATTGTGATAAAGAACCGGAAAGAAAATACTTTTCATACAAATCTAATGAAAATTAAACATCCTTTAGCGTTTGAAAGGGCTTATCTAATTCAAGAAAGGATTCAGAACAATGGTTAAGCAAATCATTTTTGGTGTTTTTATGAAAGATGGTTCACAAGGGAAAGAAAGTAACTTGAGCAGCTGGATTGATGCTCTGATTTTAGACATCACTGGACTCAGCTGAACTCATTAATGAAAGAAGTTGAAGTTGGGCTAAGCTTCTCAATCTCCAGCTGGTTTAGCACTGCACAGGTACTGCTTACGCTTTGTCCAACGCTCACTTGCTTCAGTTCAGTTCCTGAAGGAACATAGATACTAACATTCACTAAGTTCAGAATTAGATGCTCAGTTATTATACTCCCTCCCTAATAAAGCTCAAATTAGATACTTCACTGCAGTGATTTAGGGTCTGTTAATTTTAACCTTGGAAAATCAATTCTTATGCTTTCCAATCCAAAAGACACTTTTCAAATATATATATATATATATATACACACACATACACATATCTCAATTAATTTAAACAATTCTATTTTTTTTAAAAAAAGGATTTGTTTGTATTAAGATGTATCAGACAATTATATGGTTTCTTAGAAAATTATAAAATAAAAATGAGTAATAAATTATATCTATATATCCACACCAATAAAAATAAAATAGTAATGTGAAATGTACGAACCGATATAGTTCATACAAAAAGCCAGTGCGTAACCAATTAGGATAGTGGTTCACTGATTTCAAGCAATTCATTTTTGAGACCGGTGAAAACAGCAGAATCTGTTTCCAGTGGCTTGAACTTAATTAGAGCAGAAGGTACGAGATCTTCTTCCTCTATTGTTTTAGCCTTTTCTCCTGCTTTTGGAAAATGAGGGATCACGCGCCGTTGGATAACTACAGGATGCATTAGCTCAAATTCCAAACCTGGTTGTTTTAATGCCGAGCTCACAAACTGTTTTATCAACACATAAAACAACACTGCTCAGTTGCTAACTTAGAATAAACCATACAGATAACAACAACTGAGATATGAAGAACACACAAATGGTCAAATCCAATCAGAATACGTTACAAGAGTTCACATGACAATATATAATAAAAAAAATGGGTCAGATTATTCAGTTATGGACCTGAGCATAAATTGCAATTGTAATTATCTCACTGTAAATTGCATATTGTTAATTTGGGGACTTTTATGTCGCAATGAATAATTTCCATAGTTGAATGAAGTTCTACTGGGCTTCAAATTAGATTATGGGTGTTTTGCTATAAAATGCATTATTATATGGGTTACTTGATTACAATGAGACTCATCATTGCCAGAAGGCGCAGCATAAATTGTTAAATATAATCAAGTTACACACAGCTCTTGCAAAACCCGCTTGATTGTTCCTATGAATAGTTTCATGTTGAGCATGCAGCTAAGTGACATCTAGGGAACAGTATTTTGAACCAAACGTCAGGCTAAACTTTTTCAGTGAAACTCAAAATACCACATCATCAGATGGATAAACAAAACCTTTTGTCTAAAGACAGATAAATGGAACATGAAATAGCAAAGGACAAACCTCATAGAGAGCAGTAGTTGGTTCCCAGGGAGAAAATACACCTTGAAGCACAACTCCATCAGGAAACTGAATCCTAATAATAGTTTTTGTGTATCTCTTCCTGGCAGCTTTTGCTTGCTTTTCTTTAAATGACCTGGAGATTAAAAGCTGAGAATCTGCAATCTTTTTTCTCCTTAATTCAGCTTCTCTTCTCACCTCTTCGGCTGAAAGGTTATAGAAGGAATCTGGTAGCTCAATTTTAGCTGCAACGCTTTCAGGGACAGCAAAGAAGACCTTCACCTATAATAGCAATTTTAGAAGGGAAAAAATGAATAAACATGTTGAATATAAAGAATTGGTTGGCAATTTACTTTTGAAAAGTACTAAAGTACCAAACTGATATGAAAGCAATGACACACATAATTTGAGCTCATCAGAACAATAACCAAAGTATCAAACTGAATTAGTCAAACAATAAGAGTTAACCAAAGAAACAACAATACTGAAGATTAGACCTATGTCTCTCATTCGGTCACTGTTACTAACTGTTTCTGCAGCTGACTTACAAACATCAACAAATTAACAAATTCAGGTTTCTATCTCTCTTCCTTTTCCTCTTAGGTAAATGAAAAGAAGTACTGGAATGAAGATAAAAAAATAATGATTTTCAAGTTAGCAAGTACTAGCATGAAAATAGTGGTCATACAAACCAAAAATTATATTAGCATGGAGATATAGGGCTAACAAATGGGGAATGAAAGAATACACCAGTTCTGAGGCTTAATTAGTGGCATTTTGGAACTCTACTTTTCCATGCCTGCAGACATTGAGCAACTTGAAAAGCAAATTACAAATACAGCATGAAATAGTCACACCAATTTGGACTTTAGCGACCTGGATCTACCCACAGATAATCGCAACCTTAATAAATTAAAACCACTGTCTTCGTTTTGGAAGAACAATAGAGATGTAACTTAAAAGTAAAATATTTATATTTTGTGCATAATTTTCTTTCTTTTGCATTATTGTATTAGGATGACTTTATCCTGGGGAGTTTATACTTGGGACACCACCATAATGACTTGTTCAACTTAGTAGTTTTGCTTAAACCCTTTCGGATTTTGTAAAACTTGCAACATATTCTAAGGAGGATTCCGGGTTATTGTTCTTTGCCTTTAGCTTCTACTATTGACCCCATGACACCCAAATTTAAACCAGCATATGCCAGCCCCAGCTATAAACCTTTGCAGAAGTGTTGTAACCAAGCCTATCACCAATTTTCACAAAGTCCATACAATCCTAGACCACTGTCCAGAAGAACCTGCAATTTACTATGCCCCCTACTTTTACATCCAGAAAAAAAAGAAAAAGCAAAGATATAAGGATAAAAAAAGATATCTTAGGCTACAAACTTTACTTATTAAAGTTACAGTTCGACACCAAACTCAATGGCAAAGATTAGTTAACAACATTAAATGCTTCTTATCCTTTTCTTAGCTCTGTTGTTCAGGTGTTAGACATCTTTTATGTTCAGTTCATTATCCTGCTGTCCATGCTACAAAGATTAAAACAAAACAGTGGCTTTCTAGATCTCCAAAGCATTAGTTACTTATTCACAAATAGAGTTTCCAGCCAGACTATGAATTCGCAATACAAGAAGCTTCCTATAAGAGCAAAATGCAGAATGATCATAATTAAATTAAATATATACAAGACACACTCTCAAAAACAGATGAGAAACAGATGAAGGACTTATTTTCTCCACATCTCCATTTCAGAGGCATAGTGAATAGATTTGTACCTGTCTGTCAACCTGCTTAGGTTCAACCTTTGCATCCATCACAACAGAAGTAGCAGATGCGGAATCCTCTCTCTTGGGAGGTCCTTGTACCAGTTGTGATTCGAGTAACCCTATTGCTTTCTTAATCAATTTTATTTTCTCCTCGGTAGGAACCTCCATCACAGCCCACGTCTCACCATTCTCCTCCCTAAGTTCAAAGCCTACGAAGCTGAGCAACTCAACTCCCCCAGTAACCTCACCAACAGCCTCTTTAATCTTGGGATTATTCATCCTAATCTTCCTAAACTTCACATTCTCAGGTTCCCTCCCAATATTCTTCAACAGCTTGAGAACAACATCAATTGATCCCTCAGGTGGCTTCCCAGAAATATAAGTACCAACATAAACCTCCAATTCATCATTAAATCCAACTTCATTCTCTGAGATCCCATTTCCATCGTCAACTCCACGCTCAACAGCGTTACTCAAACAAGCATCCACGTGTTCAGACACTTCTTCTTCGGATCTAAAGGATTGTTTACAAATGGGGCATTCATACATGTCCAGTGAATACCCGTTTTGAGATCTCTTGGATGAAGTGACCAGAGAATCAAAAGGGTCGAATCCATCATCATCTTTGCGAGGAGCTTTCTCGGTGATTCTATTGGGCTCCGTTTTCTGGGGTGAAGGTTTGGGATTTGCTGGGGCTGAAGTAGTGGGTTTGGAATTAGGGTTCTGCGAGGGAATGGGACGAGGAGTAGGAGTGGAATTAGAGGGTGCAGAACCCAAGACTCTGCCTTGGCCTTTGAATTTTCCAGATGATGAAGAGGAGAAAGGGTTGTTGACTTTCTTCATCAACCCCTTTACCTTGTCTTTCATGTCGTCCATTGCCCAAAACCAAAATTCTGTGAAAAGCAATAAGGGATCAGAGTAGAATGGAAGGATTAATAGATGAAATGATCGCTGGAAGATATCGCACAAAAATGATGATTTTGGGTGGAGGAGAATATAATAGAAAAGGCAAAAGGCTTAAAAAAATTTAATTTTTATCGTAAGGGAGGGGAAAAGAAAAACCTCGAAAGCTCAGAAGAAAAGAATGTCCACAAGCTGGTGGGTTGACTTCGTTCAATTGACCTTTCTGATGAAACTTGTCCAATGAGATTATGCCACCACACCAAACCTCTCACAAACTCACCCATTTTACATTTTATATAATTACAAATTGGGTTTACTTTCACAACATTGTAAATGGAGATATTTTTATATTATTAATCAATTTAAATATTTTTTAAAATAATTATTATAAATATAATATTTTTAATGATATAATAATTTATAATTAAATAATAATTTAAAATTATTCTACAAATATATTTTACAAGAAAATTCATATTTTATACCGTGATTGATTTTTTTATTAATAAAAAGTCCATTTAAAAAGGATAAGAAATAAAGTATGTAGATGAGATTTCATTATATTAAAAAATTTATAGAAAAATTATATGAAAAAAGAAAAAAACAAGATAAATTTTATATACTTTATTAAAAAAAAATCATGAGAAAAGGTCAAGCTATAAATGACAATGCCTCTTCTAGTAAAATTTAATTGTAATTAATTTTATAAGAGACTTAATATTTTTTATTAGATCCAATTTCGGTTAGTATTTAAGAGAATTTTAATATTCCACAAATTGGATTATTTTTAATATTTATCAAAATTATGATACTTTACAAAAATTAACTTTATATTTAGATGGAATATTTTAATATTTTAAAAAATTTAAACATTTTTATTTTAAAAATATTTTATTTAGATAAAAAAATTTAAATTTTTTTATTTGGATGATAAATTTAAATTTTTTTATCTATATTAAATAATTTAATTTTTAATATATGCAAAATTTTATATTTAAATATTTATAGATATTTTTAATTTTTTTATATATTTTTTTTATTAAAAAATTTAGATATATAATTTTTTTTATTGTATAGCATATTTAAATATAATAATAATCCAATAAATGTACATGATTAAAATAATAGTAAAATATAATTATATCATTTAATACTAAAAATGTTATATCCAAATATAAAAAAAAATATAAAAAAATAACAAAAGAGAACAATAAAAGAATAACATTAAAAAAGAACTATTGTTTATGAAAATAAATTGAATTTTTTTTTAAAATTTTAAATTTTATCTATTTTATAAAAATTTTAAATTATTTTATTTTAGTTTGTTAAAATACTCTCAAAATTAATAAATTTAATTTTAAAAAAAATTAAACAAAATATTTCAATTCTTATTTTTTTAAAATTATTTTTTTTTCTTAAAATATTTCATCCAAACAAGATAAAATATTTACATATTACTTTTAAAGAGAAAGCTATTTGGCCAAATCTCATTATTTTTTATCTTTTTTATCTTTTCATTATCCAACGGATTTAATTTTAAATTTAAATCTAATTCAAATAATTCTAAAATGATATAAATTTGATTAATTTTCTTTAAATTTTAGTAAAATTTTAATTTTTATCTTCTAAATAAATTTACTTCTCAATTTAGTCTTTTATTTTTAAAATTAAATTATATAATTTATTTTGATGTCAATGTTTTCTATAATTTTTTTAATTCAATGTAGTCTTTTAACTTACTTTTTTTCCTTTCAATAGTTTTCTTTAACATTATTCTGTCTCCTAACTTAATAAAAATTCCCTGAACAATAACATTTTGGACTAGATTTTATTTTTACCTTTTCATTTTACTAACAAACCAGTATTCAAAACTCTCAAACAGACACAAAATCTTCATAACCACATTCAAAATTACCTCTGTATAACCTTATCATCCTTACTTTGTTTTCCATTTTAAATTCGTAACCGCCATGATAAAAGCTGTTGTGGTTGATCAAATCTCAAACCTCCATTTATGGAATCATTTGCTATATTTATTGTGAACCCTACATGTATATCAAGTACTAATACCTTGTAAGAATAAACAAAAGATGAAAATTACTCTAATATTTTATTGTGAAGCCAGTATTTATATCAAGCACTAACACATTGTAAGAATTAACAAAAGTTGAAAAATACTCTAATGTAAGAATTATCAAGCCAGTATTATTAAACATTGTTCTATTCTTATGCTGAAATTTCTATACATTTATATAAGTGCCATTAGGCTGCTTTAGAAACTTTAATCTAATCATCCCTAACCAAAGACCAAAAAAAAAAAAACACATTAAAAAAGAGCCATGGACGTATTCGTTTGATAACCCCAAAAGATTTATTTTTGTATATATATGTATATGAATTGATCTGGCACTTAAAATTCATGAAACAGTAAAATCTTGTGATTTACTGAGTTAAAAGGCACTATATCCTCTTTATGTAGTAGCATTTGTATGTGAATCTAACATATTTGGATAAATGTTAGGAGATGCTGAGCGTGAATTCGATTTTCTAGAGTTACTTTCTACTATGTTAGAGTGAACGAGCATTAATTTTACATGAAAAAAGATTTGTAGTCTCATTGTACTATATAGTTAGTTTAAGGCAAAATTTACTATTGTTTTTGTAAGTCTACTAATCTTTTGTTTGAATAAATTTTACACAAAAATAGTGACGTCATTGTTGAAGGATTCTTGCAAGTGGAGCTATACCCCGTAAGGAATATTGAAGAAAAATAGCGTTCGAAGATAGCGGAAAAGTTGGTACATTTCTTCTATTTCCCTTTGGTGGTCTTCTGTTTGCCGAGAGACTTTGACGTGCTTTGCCTTTTCACAATTCTTACAAATTAAGTATATTTCTATTTCCCTTTGGTCTGCTGTTTCACGAGAGATTTTGACAGGACTTTTTCACAATTCTTACAAATTAAGAAAGAGATACAAAAAAGAAAAAGTAGAGAAATATGATGCTATTCGCACAACCTTTTCACAACAATTCTTTCAAAGTAAAGAAGAGATAAAAAAAAATATGATAAAGATAAATAATGTGATAAAATAAAATAATTGTAAAAAAGATTATAAAAATTTATTACAAGTGTAACGTTACTTTTTCTACAATATCATATATATGCACATGTCTCTTGAATTAGTGACATCAATGTTGTACAAAGTTTCCATCCAATCCATAATAGTTGCACAACAAGAGTAACAAAAGCAGATAAGAGAAACGGGCATCGGGAATTGGATCCCAAGGACACCAATCTGAATGATGTAGGTTCAGACAACATCAATAAGCTGAAAATATTACTTTTAATTAAAGTGAGTGGCCAACTAATGTTTTTCTGATCTAATAAGGACGTTATTGAACACTGGCGAAATGAATTTGTTACTAATTCCTTTAGATAAAATAATCCACATTACTTTTAAATAAATGAGTAGCCCATGCCTTTAGTTTTTAATAAAAAATCCCGCGAAGTATACTCAGCCATCATGTTAATTTTAGGAGTATTTTTGTACTGGGATTTTGTTTCGGAAAATACTCTGTTCAACGAGAGACTACCTTGAGCTTAAATTAACGAGCTATGGTTTGATTAGACTTAGCCATCATCATCGCGGATGTGAGACTAACTCGGGCATTTGATTAAATTACAAATAATATTATCCAAGTCGTTCTAACCCAGGTATGATTTAAGACGTTTACGGAAGACACCAAAAAGTGGAGATTAATAGCAACATATTCAAAGGAGAATAATTGGAGCCTGAGCAAGGAAGATTGAAGCGTATCACTGTTAACAGGACAAAGTACTTGACGAGAACATGATTCTTCTAGTTGCCTCACCTTCAGGGTTTGAATATATCCAGGTAAGTTGCTAAATAAAGGGAACAGGAAGGCAACCATATAATGAGAGAATAAAGACAACCCAATTTCCTATTAGTGATGCCTTGTGCTAGTATAAAATAATTTTAAATTACTATATAAGTATTTTTTTTTATTTAAAATATAGCCGGTTCTATATGATCAGATTATAAGTATAAAACTTATAATCTCATCATATAAAACCGGCTACCTTTAAATACAAAAATAAAATAAAAAAATCTAATAGTTTAAAAAATACTAAATTATACATATTTAAGTGATAAGAAAATAAAGTTTAGGAACATCACAAAGTTTAAATTAAGTAACTTTTATGCATAGTTTTTCTTCAAATTCTTCTGCTATGTTTAACTCTCTTTAATTGACCATTCAAAATTTCACCCATTTTTACTCTCTTTTATCATCACTCATTGTTAGATCTCACATTTTCTAAAATTTTAAAACTTCTTCATTCAATCATAGGGTAAATTCTAGCAATCTTTTAAGACATGCAAGATAAATTGACACTTTCTAGAATTCTACAAAAGTTCAAGGAAATTCTAGCAAACTTTAAAACATGCAAGTTAAATTGACAGCCGAATCTATAGAGCAAGTGTAATCCAAAAATTAGCGGACTAAGAGAGTCTTTTACAATATACAGAGTGGAGAAATAACATCATGGAGCTTTTAAAGTACGAAAGAGGAAATTATGAGTGAATTAAACATTAACAGAAATAAAACACACAGGAAGAGAATTTGGTTTGGCAAAGAAACTCAGAAGGAGCTATAATTCAATAGATTTTCTCCCATAAAATTTCTACAAAATAGAAAGCACAGAGTACAAATTGAAGCGTAAATAGAACTTATATTTATCGCAAAATGAATCCTATATTCAGGATAGCTATTAGACAAGCCAACCTCAAGAACGGGGCAGAGTTCAAAATTAGATAAAAATAAGTTATCAAAATTAGATAAAAAGAAGTTACCAAAAAAGATTCTTCCAGAGTTCAAAATTAGATAAAAATAAGTTATCAAAATTAGATAAAAAGAAGTTACCAAAAAAGATTCTTCCATTAACTCCCGGTTTGTCAGAGTTGTCTATTCTTTATGGTCAGGGAGGTTCAACTATGTACATAACTGAATTCTATCAAAACTAACTTCATGTGCACAATGCGTGTGTTGCTAAAAAGGGTTTTGATTCAACAAATAACCTTAGAAACTTGACAATTCTAGGAATATCATGTCAAGTTTCATTCAACATACTTCAACAGATTTTGGCGTACATAGAGCAGGTTCTCATAATTAGCACACCAATTAACAGCAATAACAAATAACAATGCGCAAAACCAAAGAAAAGGACGAGAGGGTGAGGAGAGAAGGCAGAGCATTTCATAAAATATCTAACAATAACCCAAATCGTGCTTTACTATGATATAAAGAAACGATAAGGTATATATAATTCGATTTCAGACAGAAAAATCGCAATAATAAGAAAATCCCCAAAAGAAACCCTACGTCGTGTAAGTTGAACTAGCATAGAAATAAAAATAAAACCAAAATGAACTCAATAACTGTCATCATTCAAACATTGATTTAGAAAAAAAGAAAAAAGGAATTGATAGAAATGGTTCTTTCCTAGCACAACAAAAAGTAAAGTTTATATATATCCGGAAAAACAGGACGATTGAATGACACTTATCTGGAAGGGGAAGGAGTAATAATCTCAATCGCGATTCTTCAAACGGTCGAGACGCTGATTAAGCTGTTCGATCCTGACAACGAGGTTGGTGACAGAGTAGAGGAGCCAGTAGAAGAGGAGAGCGGCGCCGATGAGGAGGGCGTTGCGCTGGCTCTTCATGATGGATTTCTGGTGACGAAGGTGCTCCGAAGGTGTGCACGATTCTCCCTCGCAACTTGGTCTTGTCTCGTATTTCCAATATATATCCATCAACAGGAACAAGCAAAACGGAACCACCGACAGGAACGGCTTCAGCAGGTTTCGAGTCACCGAGATCAGTCCCTTCCTCAGCCCGTCAAGCCCTGGGATCGTAAGCAGCACCACCATTATCGCCTCTGCGGCCGCAGCGTACCCTAATACAACCCATTCCAGCGCCATCAGATCTCAATCAAAGCACGCTTCTTTTCTTCGATCACAAGTACTGCTTCTTCTCTTTTCTTTCTCTCGTTATTTTCGAGACACGGAAATGAAGCCTCTTATAGCGTACCGATTAGCATACAAGTGTTGCCATGAACTAACACGTGCTGTACACGTCAATTAGCATCCACATCCCCTTTAGCACAACTTTAAAATTACAAATTATTTTAAAAATTATTTTCTAATACTTAAAAATTTAATAAAAATAATAATAAAATATTAATTCAAATTTTAATAATTATTTTTAAAAATTTAATATTAAAATTTTAAATAAATTTAACTAAATATATATAGACATATATAAATAAAAATATATTTAATATAAATTTAAAAATTAAATTTTAATTATATTTAATTAAATAAATATATATATATAAATAAATATTAAAAAATACATATAAAAATATAATTAACACATGTTTAATATATTTATTTATATTTAATGTACATTTAATGCACATTAAAAATCTGATTAATATAAATAATTTAACAAAAAATTTATTGTTAAAAATAAAAAATTTTAAAAATTTGTTAAAAAATCTTTCATCTAAATTTTTTTATGTCTTATTTATAATTTTAAAAAATTATTTTTATTAAAATTATTTAAAAAATTTACATAAATTCTTATTTAATATTGTTAAATTTATAATTTATTATAAATTTTTATTTTAATTTATAAAAATTATTTATATATTAAAAAATCAAAATAATATTTTTATTTTTATTTTTTATATATTTTTAAATATTTTTTTCTATATACATATTTATTTAATCAAATATAGTTAAAATTTAATTTTAAAATTTTTAAAATTATATTAAATATACTTATATTTATATATATATATATATGTTTATCTTTCTATATATATATATATATAGTTAAATTTACTTAAAATTTTAATATTAAATTTTTTTAAAAATTATTGAAATTTAAATTAATAATTTATCTTTTATAAATTTTAAGTATTAAAAAAATTTTAAAATTTTTTTTAATTTTTTAATAATTATTAAATTTTTTTTATCTTTATCTTTTATTTATTTTTCTTATATTTATTTCTTTATATTTCTATCTTTTCTATCTATCTATATATCTTTTTTTTTATATAATTACCTATATTTATGTATTAAAAAAAATATATATAAAAGTATGGTTAACACATGTTTAATATAGTTTTCTATATTTAATGCACAGTTAATGCACATTTAAAATTTTGATCAAATATAAATAATTTAACAAAAAATTTATAATTAAGGATAAATTTTTTTTAAAATTTATTAAAAAAATATTTTTATAAAATTTTTTATACCTTATTTATGATTTTAAAAAATTATTTTCATTTAAATTATTTTATTTTATTAATTTTTATTTTAAAAAATTATAAAAATTTATTTAATATTTTTAAATTTATAACTTGTTATAAAATTAAATTTTAATTTATAAAAAATATTTAAATATTAAAAAATTAAAATAATATTTAATTTTTATCAGTTGTTAACATTTTTTTCTATATATATATATATATATATATTTACTTAATTGAATGTAGTTAAAATTTAAATTTTAAATTTTAAAAAATTATATTAAATATACTTATATCTATATTTATCTATCTTTATTTTTCTATATATATATATATATATACTTGGTAAATTTACTTAAATTTTTAATATTAATTTTTAAAAGATAATAATTAAAATTTTATTATTTTTCTATTTATTTTTAAGTATTAAAAATAATTATTAAAATAATTTTTAATTTTTTAATAATTATTAAATTTTTATTTTTTTCTATCTTTACCTCTCCTTCTTTTTTTTTTCTATTTATCTCTTTATCTTTCTTTTTACCTAATTATCTTTTTGTCTATCTATCTTTCTATCCACTTCTATATCTATTTATGTCTTTTTTTTTTTTATAACTATCTATCTTTTTTAATATCTTTTTCACCTTATCTATCTATTTATATATTTTTTATTTTAATTTAAAATAAAATAAATTAAAATAATTTTTTAAAATATAAATAAAATATAAATAGATATGATGTTTCCCCTCAAATTATTAACTGTAGTCCATCTAAAATCCCTTGGCAGTATGATGTTTGCCTATTTATTTTCCCTGTTTCGTGTATTCTTCCATCCTAATTTTTATCTTATCAAAATAATTGTTTTTATGTATATAATAACTTTGTTAACATTTAACATTTAACATAATAATGCGAAGTTTGATTTTCATTATTTATTTTTCATATTATATCAATTTTTCTTTTAAAATAATAAAAATGATACTCACACAGTATTAATCACGGTCAATTACCACACTTGTTGATGTATCGGTTAGTATAACTACGTTTTAATTTAAGTAATTAAAAACAATTACTAAGCTTCAATTACTAAGCTTACCAAATCATTTCCGGTACAAAACTTTTACATTATTGTTAAAAAACAAATTAAATGATTATTCTTCTTTTGACAAACTTGTTTGATTATTGTATAATTAAGTTCCATTGTAACTTTGGTTATTGTATAATTAAGTTTGATTGTAACCATATATATGGCGCACACTTCTATTTGAGTATGGCTGGTACTACTTAAGTTAATGTGCGTGCTCTCTCTATAGTACCATAAAATCATAACCTCAGAAAATAAAAATGAAATAAACAAATATTATTGTTGTTATTGTGTCATGTTCTATGGTTTATGTGCATTTCAAATCAGTGTCCGGAGATTCAAGCTGGCAGAAAATGATTTATAATCTCTAGGTTAGGTTCGGACATATTTCTTAGTTTAATTGGATTAATTAACTAACAAGGATCTAACTGGCTTTTGCAAAGTGATGATGATCATAGGCCTATGCCCCCACACACAGATATATATATATATATATATATATATATCTTTGAGATATAGATGCCACTGTACCTATTACAATCACATTCATATAGTTTTTGAAATTAGAACTTTTTCTTGGGGTGAGGGGGTTCACATGGGAAGCAAATAACCTCACTTTTTAGGTATATTGTTTTGGATCCAAGATCCACAGGGATTTTCCGTGCCAAAACAGTTTGTTCATTGTCAAAATAACATTTGGGGTGAATTTAATCATCACTAAGGAATTTATTTAATGTCGAAATCCCATATAAGGGTTATCAAAAGTTGGTATTAATGGATAAAAAAGGAATTATGAAGAAAAACAAAATTTTGGAAATATTGAATAATCACAGCTGGCCCACCCAAGGGAGATCAGTAAAGCATATATGCTTTGAGCCTTTTTTTCCCCTGGGATTTCCATTTTTTGTTATATATAAATATATACACAGTTAAAATATAAAATTAATAAAATCTTTGATGATTCATATTCTATTTTCATAGAATATAATTTAGAAGAAAATTAGTTGATGAGTAAAAAATACATTTTATTTCTTAAAAAATAGAATCTTATCTTACTATATTTTCTATTTTAAAAAGGAGGTTCTTCAATTCTAAAAATAAATAAATCCTTCATCATAGAATATAATTTAGAAGAAAATTAGTTGATGAGTAAAAAATACATTTTATTTCTTAAAAAATAGAATCTTATCTTACTATATTTTCTATTTTAAAAAGGAGATTCTTCAATTCTAAAAATAAATAAATCCTTCATCTATGAAATGTTCCTGAGATGGATTAAGATAGATTTATCATTATCAATATCTAATTCAAAATTTTGATATATAGAGTCAACTATTTCAATAGAACTTAATCAAAATCAAGACTGATTGAATCAAATTAATTTATTGATGTATATATACAATATAAATTTATAAAAATATATAGCATAAAATTAAAATACATTTTAGAATAAATATTTTAAAATAAATAATATTAATATAAACTTAATATTACATTATGCAAAAATATAAGGATCATTATAAAATTGATATAAATTATAAAGATTGAAAAATATATTTAAATTTAAATATTATCATTTAAGTTAAGAAATTTTATGATTAATATATAATTATTATAAAAATATAAATTTTTAAAAGGATATAAAACATCTAACTAGGCTTGGATTATCTAAAATATAACCTGATATTGTTTTCAAAATATATCAAATTTAATGTTTAAAATTCAAATCCATCACAAAAATAACTTCAGGATTGTTGGAGTTAGTAGAACCAGGCAAGTCATGAACATCTCTACCTTTATCTTCTAAGAAAAGACCACTTATTTTATATTAATTAATTTTAAAAATTTAACCTTGTATAATTTCTTTAAGCATATATATATATATATATATATATAGAAAGTACAAAGTACAAATTGAAGCGAACTTATCGCATAATGAATCCTATATTCAGGATAGTTAGTAGACAAGTGAAACTCAAGATTGGGGCAGAGTTCAAAATTAGATAAAAATAAGTACCAAAAGATACTTCCATTAACTCGCGGTTTGTCAAGTTGTCTATTCTTTATGGCCAGAGAGGTTCACCTATGCAACGCTAGAGAAGACCTTGTAAATAACTGAATTCTATCAAAATCTAACTTCATGTGCTCAGTGCGTGTGTTGCTGAAAAGGGATTTGATTCAACAAATAAGCTTAGAAACTTGACAATTCTCCTAATATCACGTCAAGTTTCATTCAACATACTTCAACAGATTTGGCGTACATAGAGCAGGTTCTCATAATTAGCACACCAATTAATAGCAATAACAAATAACAATGCGCAAAACCAAAGAAAAGTCGAGGAGAGGGTGAGGAGAGAAGGCAGCAACTACAGCATGTCAAGTACGCATTTCATAAAATATCTAACAATAACCCAAATCGTGCTTTACTATGATATAAGGAAACGACGAGTACATATATAATTCGATTTCGGACAGAAAAATTGCAATAACAAGAAAATCCCCAAAAGAAACCCTAGGTCGTATAAGTTGAACTAGCATAGAAATAATGGTAAAACCAAAATGAACTCAATAACAGTCATCTTTCAAACATTGATTTAGAACAAAAAAAAAATTGATAGAAATGGTTCTTTCCTAACACAACAACAAAGAGTAAAGTTTATATATATCCGGAAAAACAGGGCGATTGAACGACACTTATCTGAAAGTAGAAGGAGTAATCTCAATCCCGATTCTTCAAACGGTCGAGGCGCTGATTAAGCTGTTCGATCCTGACAACGAGGTTGGTGACGGAATAGAGTAGCCAGTAGAAAAGGAGAGCGGCGCCGATGAGGAGGGCGTTGCGCTGGCTCTTCATGATGGATTTCTGGTGACGAAGGTGCTCCGAAGGTGTGCACGATTCTCCCTCGCAACTTGGTCTTGTCTCGTATTTCCAATATATATCCATCAACAGGAACAAGCAAAACGGAACCACCGACAGGAACGGCTTCAGCAGGTTCCGAGTCACGGCGATCAGTCCCTTCCTCAGACCGTCAAGCCCTGGGATCGTAAGCAGCACCACCATTATTGCCTCTGCGGCCGCAGCATACCCTAACACAACCCATTCCAGAGCCATCAGATCTCAATTAACGGTTCTTTTTTCGATCACAAGTACTGCTTCTTCTCTTTTCTTTCTCTCCTTATTTTCGAGACACGGAAATGAAGGCTCTTACGGACTAGCATCCAAGTGTTACCATGAAGTAAAATGTGCTGTACACGTCAGTTAGCATTCACACCCTCACTTAAGGCCAACTTTAATTCAAGCCCGGTCATTCATTGGTCCAGCCCAATTTTCCAAAACATTCGATTTATTGTGTACAATTGTTCTTGACAAAAACAATATGGGCTGAACTGTTAGCAAATTCTTTGTAATTAGGCTTGGCTGGTTCACATATACATATGTGCAATTTCAGAATCCTTGGAACCTCAGCACTACAAATGTTTGATAGAGATTGGATACCTAACCTAACCATTTTTTTTTTGTCTGGTCATTATTATTATTATCACTTATTTACTTTATAAATGTTTTTTTGTGTTTTCTTCAATATTCTTCTCAATTTAAGGATATCAAATCATTTTTTGTAATAAGCAAAGAAAAGTTACTATATTTAATATTGTGATGTACATTTAATAGTTGTCAAATGTAAATAATTTAATAAAGATTTTAGGATGAAATTTTTTAAAATTTTGTTAAAAAGTTATTTCTATAAAAAAATTTATACTTTATTTATAATTTTAAAAATTATGTTATTTTCTTAATTTTTATTTTAAAATTTTGCAGAAATTATTATTCAATATTTTTAAATTCATAACTTGTTACAAAATTAAAATTAAATTTATAAAAATTAATTAAATATTAAAAATTAAAGGAACATTTTATTTTTATTTATTTCTATTTTTATATATATATTTTTTCAATATCTGTATATTTATATATACTTAATTATTTTGTGAAAAACTTTCTTTCTGTAAATTTTTTTATACTTTATTTATGATTTAAAAAATTATTTCATTTCACTTATTTTAAATTAAGAAAAAAATAAAAAAAAATTAAATAGATAGATAAATATAGAAAAATATTGAGAAAGATAGATAATTATGAAAAAAGAAAAAAATAAAAGGAAAGAGACATAGGTAAATAGATAGATAGATCAATAAAAAAATAGAAAAAAGAGAAATAAAGAAAGAAAGAGATAAAAATTTAATAATTATTAAAAATTTATTTTTTTAATATTTAACAAATTAATAGAAAAATAGTAAAATATTAATTTAAATTTTAATAATTATTTTTTAAAAATTAATATTAAAATTTTAAGTAAACTTAAGTTTATATATATATATATATATATATATAGAAAGATAAAAAAAGATATATATAAATATAAGTATATTAAATATAATTTTTAAAATATAAAAATTAAAATTTAACTATATTTAATTAACTAAATATATATAGAAATAAATATTAAAAAATATATATATAAATAAAAATAGATAAAAATAAAATGTTACTTTAGATTTTATTATTTAAATAATTTTTATAAATTTAAATTTAATTTTATAATAAGTTATAAATTTAAAAATATTAAATAAAATTTTTTACAAAATTTTAAATAAAAATTAATAAAAATAATTTATATAAAAATATTTTTTTAAAATTATAAATAAGATATAAAAAATTTATGAAAATGATTTTTAACAAATTTTTAATAATTTTTGTCCTTAATAGTAAAATTTTTGTTTAAATATTTATATTTGACCAATATTAAATATACATTAAACGTCCATTAAATTTTACAACACATTAATATGTGTCAACTTTTCATCATATATAAGAAGAAGTTTGATATCCAAATTTACAAAAATATTAAAAGAAAATACCTAAAATTAATATATCAAATAATATATTTTATGAGCAATTAATATTATTATCAAATTTAAGTAAATTTAATTAAGTATATATATAAATATAAGTATATTAAATATAATTTTTAAAATTAAAATTTAACTATATTTAATTAAGTAAATATATATAGAAAAAAATTTAAAAAATATACAAAAAATAAAAAATAGATAAAAATAAAATTTTACTTTCATTTTTATTATTTAAATAGTTTTTATAAATTAAAATTTAATTTTATAACAAGTTATAAATTTAAAAATATTTAATAATTTTTTTTGCAAGTTTTTAAATAAAAATTAATATAAATACTTTAAATAAAAATATTGTTTTAAAATCATAAATAAGGTATAAAAAAATTTATAAAAAAGATTTGTTTACAAATTTTTAAAAGATTTCATCTTTAATAGTCAAATTTTTGTTAAATTATTTATATTTAACTAATATTAAATGTACATTAAACGTGTATTAAATTTGAAAATATATATTAAACATGTGTTAATTTTTTATTGTTCATTTATGAGAAGGAATTTAATTTTTAAATTTACAAAAATATCTAGAAAAATATCTAAAATTAATATATTAAATAATATTTTTCATGAATAATTAATAATATTATTAAATTTAAGTAAATTTAATTAAGTATATATATATATATAAAGATAAAGATAAATATATATAAATATAAGTATATTAAATATATTTTTTAAATTTCAAAAATTAAAATTAACTATATTTAATTAAGTAAACAAGGTATAAAAAATTTTATGAAAAGAAGTCGTTTACAAATTTTTAAAAGATTTAGTTTTTAATAGTAAAATTTTTGTTAAATTATTTATATTTGACTAGCATTAAATATACATTAAACGTGCATTAAATTTAATAATATATTAAATATGTATGAATTTTTTATGATTTATTCTGAAATAAAGTTTGATATCCAAATTTAAAAAAAGTATTTAAAAAAAATCTAAAATTAATATATTAAATAATATATTTTATAAGCAATTAATAATATTATCAAATATACCTTTATATTTTTTTTTAAAAAATAAGAATGTTACGCTTTAACATAACACGGTTTAAATAAAGATAAAGATCAAAATATATATATATATATATATATATATTAATAAAAATAAAATATTATTTTAATTTCTAATATTTAAATATTTTTATAAATTAAAATTTAATTTTATAATAAATTACAAATTTAAAAATATTAAATTAAAGTTTGTACAAATTTTTAAATATAAATTAAGAAAATAAAATAATTTAAATGAAAATAATTTTTAAAATTATAAATAAAATATAAAAAAAATTATAATTTTTCTAAAAGTAATATATTAAATAATATATTTTATAAGCAATTAATAATATTATCAAATATACCTTTATATTTTTTTTAAAAAAATAAGAATGTAGATGTAGGCTTTAATATAATGCGGTTTAAATAAAGATAAAGATAAAAAATATATATATATATATATATATATTAATAAAAATAAAATATTATTTTAATTTGTAATATTTAAATAATTTTAAAAATTAAAATTTAATTTTATAATTAATTATAAATTTAAAAATATTAAATTAAAATTTGTACAAATTTTTAAATATAAATTAAGAAAATAAAATAATTTAAATGAAAATAATTTTTTAAAATTATAAATAAAATATAAAAAAATTTATAATTTTTTTAATAAATTTTTTAAAATTTTCATCCTATACATTATTTATTAAATATATATTAAATATGAATAATAATATTAAATATGTGTTAACATATCTACGAAAAGTAGTGTGCACATTCATGCTTGCAACTTGGTCTTGTCTCGTATTTCCAATATACATCCGGGAGTAAAAGCAAAATGTAATCACCAACCTGAACGGCTTCAGCAGTTTCAGAGTCACCACGATCAGTTCTTTCCTCAGCCCGTCAAGCCTGGGATCGTAAGCAGCACCACCATTATCGCCTCTGCGGCCGCAGCATACGCTCAAAGAAACCAGTCCAGCCCATCATATATAAATGAACATTCTTTTCTCCAATCACAAGTACTGCTTCTTCTATTTGGGTATGCAAGCCATGAACTAACACGACCTGTACACGTCAATTACCATCCACGCCCACTTAAGTCCAACTTTAAAATTAAAAATTATTTTTTAATATTAAAAAAATTAATAAAAATAATAAATATTAATTTAAATTTTAATAATTATTTTTAAAAATTAATATTAAAATTTTAAGTAAATTTAACTATATATATATATAATAAAGATAGATATATATAAATATAGATATATTTAATATAATTTTTAAAATTTAAAAATTAAATTTTATTTATATTTAATTAAATAAATATATATAAACAATATATAAAAAATAAAAATGAAATATTATTTTAATTTTTAATATTTAAATAATTTTTATAAATTAAAATTTAATTTTGTAATAAATTATAAATTTAAAAATATTGAATAAAAATTTCTATAAATTTTTTAAATAAAATGGATAAAATAAAATAATTTAAATAAAAATATTTTTTAAAATCAAAAATAAAATATAAAAAATTTAATAGAAAATATTTTTATTAAATTTTTTAAGATTTTATTTTTAACTGTAAAATTTTTGTTAAATTATTTATATTTGATTAATATTAAATATAAAATAAATATAAACAATTATATTAAATATGTGTTAATTTTTTAGTGATGATTTGATATCCTATATTTATAAGGATACAGAAACAATATTTAAAATTAATAAATTAAATAATATTTTTATTAGTAATTAATAATATTATTAAATATACGTTTTTTTTTTTGAGAAAAATAAAAATGTAGCGGTACACTCTTTAATTAACGAGAATAACGTAATGCCATTCAAACAAAGATAGAGACAGAAAAATATATAGAAAAAAATATAAATAAATAAAAATAAAATATTATTTTAATTTTTAATTTTTAAATAATTTTTATAAATTAAAATTTAATTTAATAATAAATTATAAATTTAAAAATATTAAATAAAAAATTTTATAAATAAAAAGTAATAAAATAAAATAATTTAAATAAAAATAAAATATAATAAATTTTTTAAAAAATTTATTTCAAAATTTTTTTAATATTAAATATAAATAATAATATTAAATATATATCAATTTTTTATTATTATAAATTGTAAAGTACTCCAAAGATGTGCACGATTCTCTATTTTCAATCTACGTCCATCAAGATGAAGAGGAACAAACAAAATGAAACCACCACTAACACCGACAGGAATGGCTTCAGCAGGTTCCGAGTCACCGCAACCAATCCCTTCCTCAGCCCATCAAGCCTGAGATCGTAAACAGCATACCCTAATACAACCCATTCCATTCCAGCGTCATTAGATATCAATGCTTCTTTTCTTCGATCACAAGTACTATTTCTTCTCTTTTCTTTCTCTCAATAGATATCAATGCTTCTTTTCTTCTATCACATATACTGTTTTGTTTCTTTTTTTTTTTTTTTCTCATTATTTTGGAGACACGGAAATGAAGTCTCTTATAGCGTACCGATTAGCATCCAAGTGTTACCATGAACTAACACATGCTAGCATCCATACCCACTTAAGCCCAACTTTAAGTCAAGCCCGGTCATTTATTGGTCCAGCCCAATTTTTTAAAACATTTGCTTTGTTGTTTCCCAATTGGGCTTAACTGTTCTTGACAAAAACTATATGGGCTGAACTGTTGAGTAAATTCTTTGTAATTCGGCTTGGGCTGTTCTGCTTCTTTGCTTGGCATACACGCATATTTGCAAACCTCTGCTTCAGAATCCTTGAAAGCTTACCACGACAAATGTTGAACGTCCATGGAGACCTCACCTAACCATCATTTTTTTTTGTCGTCATTATTATCATCACTTATATAACCCACAGTTTTTTTTTTTTTTACCCATCCCATCATCTATGATGAAGACCAAAACCAACACAAGTGTCTATTTATTCCAGTTTCCCATGCAAGTACCAGTTGTCCGATTACATGATGCTCCAATACTGGTATTCAGTAGTGAATGAAATAAAATAAGATAAACTTATTATTTTATGATTTAAATGGTTTTACTATAAAATGAACAAAAAAAATTACCCTACCCTCCTTTAAACTGAATAATATATATATATATATATATATATATATAAGTTAAAATAAAATATATTTTTAAAGTGTATTAAATGAACTGAATTACATCGTATTCTATTTTATTTTATTTTAAATAACTCAAGTATTACCATTTAATATTACTCTATTTGATTGTTTTCGATTGATCCAATCATAATCTTAATCTGTGTAGGGGTTCACGATCTATCTCTCAGTATCTGTTTTTAATCCCCGGACTATATATAATAGCTATTCCCATTTCTCCCTCTTCTACTCCCATTTTTTATCATAAGAAAGACTTACACATAAAAGGTACTTTTGGCTATCAAAATGATTAAAGTATTTTTTATAAAACCTGAATAATAATTATTTTTTAAATAAATTCAATCCACTTCTCATATAATATTAGAATACATCCTATCTTGATTTTGGTTCGTTCACAAATATACAATTTTACAAATTTTATGCGTCAGGTATATAATTGTGGATTTTAAAAGGATATTTTAAAATGTTTTACATCAATTATAAATATGATTAAAATATTTGTTGCGACAAAAGTTAAAAAAAAAAAATCTCTCTCTGGAACTTTATTTTGGAAGTAAGATGAGGGGAATAGATTTTGTATGATTATCCAGAAGGACTTAAAAACAAGAAGCTTCGTGCATTACTGTTGACACATATCCCACGGCTTAAAGAAGAAAAATAGTGGACGAGAGTAGAATCTTACCTTTTCCGATAGAGCCATATTGCAAAACGAAGAAGCAAGTGTAAGTCACTGTTGCTTTACACGCCTTTGTTCAATAAACTTTTTAAAAGGTATAACAAGCCAAAACTAGTTGTTCCGTCATTCGGTATATAAATTATTATGATAGTGTCACTTTTGGTTGTTTCTTTGTCAATTTAATTCTTCCCTTATGAAACATAGATTATAGATTGATTAAGTTAGCAGTTTAACTACTATCAAAATAGATAATATAATAACAAATTATTAAACTAAAAAAAATTCGATTCCATGACCTAATTGATTCAACTGAGGGTTTTCGTTCAAGCTTTTAAAACCTTACTTATTTTTCAACTTGATAAAAACTACTCTTATTTTCATTTTATTTGTTTTTTTAATAATAAAGAAAACCACACGATAGAGGAAAGAGTAAGCTTCAGCATTATTCATCGAAGTTTTTTACAACATCGATTTGATACTTGAGAATTTATTATATTAGTTTGATTTTTTCATAATGTCCATTTTACATTAAAAATTTGCAAATAAGATTATTTATTGACATTGAATTAATACCATATAATAAAACCAAGTCAATTTTTGAGAGATAATCAAATACTATTTATCATCGAGGAATAAATTAACTCTGAAAAAATTATAATTAAGTTAAGACTTCACTTTTAAAAATATATGCTTTGTGGAAAATGTTATCTATATTCTCTCACATAAACTTGATCATTGATATCATATGTAAATTTATAGACATATATTATTTAATTTTTTTATAATTTAAATTTAAATAATTCAACCGTTCAATTAACAATTTTTATAAATTAAAATTTATTAATATTTGATCATATAATTTTATTTTAACATATAATATTTTATTTAAATTTAAGTAGATATTTATTATTAGATAACATATTTATAAATATTCAAGTTATATAAAATTATATATATATAATTATAAAAATAATATAAGATAATTTAATAATTGAATTATCAAAAATTATATTTTAAAAAAAAATTATTAAGTAATATAAATTTACAAATTTAATATTGAATGTTAATTGGTGCGGTTGCTCCTTTTTGTCTAGTGTTAATTGAAATTTTATTTTTACATTAATAATGATCCATTGAATATCTAAACACTATAATAAAAGTTTCACTGTAAGTAAAGCTGAATTTTCTATTTTTGTTACGGCGAGAAAATATTGTATGATTTCCATTGTTGAATTTTATATTCCTTTTCATTTTTTGACGCTGAAATACACATGGAACGAGAATCTCCTTTGAAATATTTATAGCTTAGGTATTTGAATAATAACATTGAAGATCAAACAAAGCAATTCCTTCTTCACTAACTTAATGAGTAATTATCTTTGTTTGACCCATTAGGCTGTTTTGAACTGGAACTCATTACCGTCGGGCCTGAAAATGAAAATGACTTCCACTTCTTCTTTTTTTAACATTTTTTGGAAACTGATGGTGTTGGATACGTGGCGATTAAAGGTGACTTTCACTTTAATACACTAAGGTCTCATGGAAGCGAGTTTTTGATTTTGATCTTTTAAAATAAAATTAAAAACAAAATTTGATTGGTTAAAATATTTTTAATTAAATTTATATATATATATTTAAAATAAATTTAATATAAAAATATTTTTTAATATTTATTTTAAACTTTAAATTTATTTTAAAAATTTATCATTATCATTATTCTATTTTTATTTTTTATTTTATTTTATAATTACTATTATAAAAATTATCATAATAATAACTATTATTATAATCATTAAAATTATTATTATCGTTATCATAATACCATAACATTACCATATAATTATGTTACTTTCATAATTTCACCATCAAATTAAATTATACTTGATTTAAAAAATTTAAAGTTTAGTAAAATTTAGATTTAAAATTAAAAAATAACAATTTTTTATAATAAAATTTAAATTTAATATTTTATATAATCTATTCTAATTTTTTATAATTAGATTGATCTTAATAAATTAAAATTTTAAATTGGGATTTATACTAGCATATTGATACACTCCTCTTCTTTTTTTTTTTTTTAATAAAGACTCACATTTTCCTTATTTTACACGTATGACTTTTATCAAATCAAATCAACATTTTTTCTTTATTTAATTATTCAATCAAAAGTTTTTATTCTAATTTTTTTTTAACTAATACTCAAATTTTTGAAAACTAATATTATGCATAATATAATATTTAACATGGAAATTCAAATTTCTATATTATTTATATTTTGATTTAATTTTATCATCAATAAAATAATATCTATCAATGAAATTACTTATTTATTAAATGTTTTTAATTAATATATATATATATATATTATATTTAAGCTGAATTTAGAAATACTCCTATTATGCACAGAATGTAAACAATAATAAATCAATTTTTGATATGTGAGGTTTCTTATAAAAATAAATTTTAAATTTTTTATATTATAAAAATTTTTAAAATAAAATAAAATTATAAAAAAAAACCCACCTTTTCTCCCCCACTTTTAGAAGGATATTTTTTTAAGGTGGATCTCATCGGTCACCATCCCCTAATTATTTGTTCCCCAAATTACACTCAAAAAAACTACTAATATTCATTCTTTCCTTCTTAATTTTCTTCTTCCCTAATTCCTTCCCCTCAAACTAATTAAGATTTAAATTATTTTCTTTGGCTGCACAAAAGTTATCAAAACTTGACCTCTTTGGTTAATGATATAAGTGCGTGTTTGAATGAACTGTAAAAATAGATTATTCCAACAATTAATTTTATAGTTGATTATATTTGAATATATTATACAAAAATAATTTAAAATAAATTATTTTCTTTAAATTATATAGAATAATTATATTTTATAATAAAATTATAAAAATTAATATTGTTTTATAGCTGTTAGTTTTATATTTAAAATGTTTAGTTATTGAAAATAAAATAAAAAAATAATTAAAAATGATAATTTTTATTTATAAATATCAAATTTTATTTATCTTAAATAAGTTATTTATTTTATAAAAATTAACAAAAATTATACACTCATTATACAATAGCTCTCTCAAGCATATATAAACAATATTCTTTTAAGATCAAATCCATACACACGCTAATTATATTTATCTTCCACCTGTTCATTATTTGATGACTCTGCTTACAGTTGTCTTTACTTTTATATATCTCATTGTTCAATGCCATCATTTCTACTTCTACTTCCTCATGAATTCGTTAGTGCAAGAATATACAATGAACTATGAACACGACAGGGATTTATAATTGCGACGTATGGTGTCGTATGTTCTATATTCTGTACCTGTTTATGGAAAGAGACAGAGAATGTTTCCATAATATTAAGATTAGCAAAAGATTAATAAAGAAAGTAATGATGCTAAGTGGTGCCAAACCTTACATGGACTAGGACAAAAACAAGTTCCTGTATTAAAAGCAAACCCAAAAAGCAGTTGATGATGGAGGAGATGGATAAAGATGGGAAGAACGAAGATTCTGGAGTGATTTCGTGAACATTGTTTACTCATAAAGACCTTGGATAATTATTAGTACTTTATTATACCAAAATATCTAATCCGTCCTCTCCCTTAAACTAATGGCACATTGGCCCTTTTCTTATAAAAAAAATAGTGATGATGATACTCCCTTAATCATTGCTAGATTATAATTTGGCATCCTTAGTATTCAATGCTTTTCTATTTCGATCCCAAAAAAGCATTTGTCATGAAAATTAGAGTATAGTGCTTGGTCAAACATGTGTTACAATGTTTTTTTTCTCCCTCTCTACAGAATAGGAAATAAAAGGCCACATTCTGTAGTTGCGATAAAAAGACATTTAAGCAACGCTTAGTAAAGCTAATCATTATGATAACTTCTGAGTTTATACTTAAAAAAAGGCATAGAAAGAACAGACTAATGATGTATATTGAAGATACCAAGATGCTTATATGGCTACTGCAGACTGCACCAACTCAAGCTTTTTTGTACATTATACATTCTTTATAACTGCAACATTTTTAATTTGTTTTGAATTTTAAACATAAATTTGGAGAAGGATCTGTCAAACTGTAATGTTGAGATTAATATTGATATTACCAATGACATCAAGATCTGCACCAGAGTTTCTGGGTCTAGAACGGGCCGGGTTGAAGCCTGAAGGAGTTAAGTACAAAATTTTACATCCTAAGATGGATTTTGTAGCGAGATCATGAAAGAATTACTTTTTCATCGGATTGTAGATTTTGATTCAACAATTCGTGGTGATTAAAAGAAGATAATTCATAATTTAATTAACACCTGCATAAGCACGTAGCATTTGGTATAATTATAATGGTCCAAACAGGGTAAAGTAATATAGCCATTGACCAATAACCAGGTCATAAGTTGCAAATGATAACAAAATTGGGACACCGATTTGACAGCAATTTTATCAAACTTTTCATAATCTCACTTTCGGACGGAAAGTAAAGTTCTTCATCGTGATCTAATATAAAAGTAAGCAAAAACTCTAATCATACCCATCAAAGGTTATTACATAACATGCTGCACTTTTCACTTAAGTGTTCACTATTTGTACACGTTGGTGGACACTAGACAAGTAATTAAAGAAATGGTCATAGAGAGTGGAATCTGTGTGCCTTTTCTCCTTATTGCAACCCATTATGTAACCTGTTTCATGGACCTTCTTTTTCCATAAGAGCTTTCTATCTATACCTTCACTGGTATTCTTTATAAAGGGAACTATGCAGGAAACTTACAAAGATAAGAATAAGATGGATTGAATACAAAAGGTGAAAAAGTTGAGACTGAAGGACTAAGAGTAGCAAAAGAGCCACCGAAATACAAGTAATTTACCAGAGAAAAGCAGGGACAAAAGTTCAATCCCAGCACTATGCACATAATATTCTTTATTTACCACCTGCATAATTCAGAAGAGATGCATTGTAACAATGATAAATTAAATATTTAAAGATAATATATAGTTACATACATATATATGTACCATAAAAGCCATACCTTTGTGCTTTTCGCACACCTTGGACAAGAAGGAAAGGAAAACGATGATCAGAGCAACCCCAGCAATAAGTCCAATTAGTATAGCGAGTGTCTTCTCAATCTCATCATCGTTGTGATTGCTATCATCTACATTGTTCAAATTAAATAAAAAAATTAGACGTCTCAATGTTGTAATGATAGATACAATGAAATTCAGGGCTGCTACAGGATATTTTATACCCTGCATTTGAAATGTATTTTTCCCAATTCCCAGGCGAGTGATTGCAATTATGTGTAATGTTTGGAGAATTTATGTTAGCAGATTAAATGTTTTATATATTAAATTTATTGATACAATTAAAATTTAAAATATTATTATTATTTCAATTTTTTGAGGATACCGAGCTATCTTAAGCAAGAAGTCTAGAAATGATTAAGAACTTTATTACCTCATCCGATTTAACATATTGTGATTCATATGCACTCTGCTCATGCTTTTCAGGCAATTAGGACAAATGGTAATATCATTTCATGGATCGTGATTGTTTTTTTTTTAACATTCATAGGATTCTTCTTCAAATCAAAGTAGCACATTCAGTGTCAAACAGATGCTACCAGAATGTTAGTGGTATATTTATATTTATTTACCCTGGTCCCTAGAACAAAGACAATCCAAATACTTTGAGGAAGCAAAATCATAATAGATCAAGCAAAATTTTGCATATCTCCTTTCCCCCCCCCCCCCCCCTTTTATTCCAATTATCACTTATTCTCCTCGTTTGCCGAGCTAAAAGAATAACTTTTAATAAAGAATATAAAAGGGGCAGCTAAGCAAAATACTAGAAAATTCAGATAGAAACCTTCTAGAAAGAATAAGGGATAATGATCAAATTTCAAATAAATAATTAGCTCACGTAAATCAAAGTTAACTATCATATGAGTAATAAATGCAGGCCATCATTGACACGTATAACTTTTAACGGGGATAATTATCCACTCGAATGCCCCTCATACACATGGCATACAAAATCTATAATAATGGAAATTTCCGATTCTGTACACAAGAGGAAAAATACGAACCAAACAAAAGACTCCTTGCATCCAAACACCAAACCAAACAACAGTGACATACGGTACCCAAAACACACAAAAAAAAGTAAAAATTGCCAAGGACTTTTTTTCTAAAAAAAAAAAAAGTAACCGGAGAAAACTGAGTTTACCCCAAGCTGCAAGACCAATTCTCATTTTTATTTGTCCCATGCGTAGCAACAGCTTGTAAACAAATTTGCAAACTATTTAAGCAAAGTCAATTATCCCTAATTAATCACCTTCCAACAGGAATTAATAAAAAAAAAGTGATTAATAACGCAGAGGCTAATACCATACGCAAAAGGCCGAAATCAATAGCGTGCACGGTGGAGGAGGCGCTTACCGTTACTACCGTGCGATTGAGTCCCAGCTTCTGAGTAGCGCGCGTAGCACTTGGCCAAATAGATCTGGCCCCAAGTGGTGGACCCACACTCGGTCCTCAACCGTTGGATGGCATCAGAAAGGCAATCCTGGCACTCGGTTGGACTCAAATCTCCGGTGCACTGCGCCACACCCTGAAAATCCCCAGACCCACTCGTCCTGAACGTTCCATCCAACGTCTGCAAATTCGCCAGCACACCTTCCCTTCGAGTCAACACATCCGCGGTCAACCCAATCGATGGTCCACATTTCTTCACCACCTCTGTCTTGTCCTCCACCCCGATGAACGTCGCATTATCGTACTTCACGAAACACCCTTCGAGCTGCAACGCGCCGCCACACGAGGAGGAGCAGAGAGTCCCGAGCTGAGTCACCGCACGCGTCACGCAGCGCGAGCACTGGTCGTTGCTTAAATCGCCGCGGCACTGGTAAAGACCGTACACGGTGTCCGACGAGGCGGTTCCCGGAACGGTGAAGTTGTTGTAGTTGGTGAAGGTGGCCGAGTTGACGAGCGAGGTGAGGAGCGAGTTGACGCTGCTCTCGTAGGCGGAACCCGGCGTGTACTTGGGTTGAGAGCAACCGCCGAAGATGAAAGTGTCGACAGCGGCGGTTGACGGAGGTGTGATCGATGAAAGTGCGAGAAAGAATAGAAGAAAGAGACACATATTGGTGTTTGGATTTGACATGGAGCGAGGATTGAGATTGAAGGTAAGGATGAAAAGAAAAGAAAAGAAGCGAAGAAGGTTTTGTTTATGGATGTTGATTGGTGAGAGAGAGTTTGGGAGAGTGTGGTTATGTTGAGGGTTGCTTCCAGGAGAATTTACGTAAGCAAGTGAAGAAGTTGATGTAAGGAGAAGCTATATATCATTGCGGAAATAACAAAAGGTGGAGAGTGCAGAGTGTGGAGTGCTAAATGGTTAAAGTCACTAATATTATGTCTACAATATTTGTATTTATTTCAAGTATTGGGATTGGAAGAAGAGGTTGGAGCTGAGTTAATGGCAGCGTGTATTGGTAGTATATATAGATTCAAGTCAAAAATGGGTTATGGGAGCCGGTGATGGTTGACTCCAAAGCTATCTAAAGCCCAAAAGGTGTTGTGCCTTTCACCTACTACTCTCTACTCCTATTATTACATCATTCACAAACTTTTAACAACTACGTACTACTCTGTTTAAAACAAATCTCTTCATCTACTTTCTCACTATTAACTAACAATAATTCGCCTTTTAAATCATTCATCTTTTATATTCATTTTATCTTCTTTCACAATGAACAGTAAAAAAAAAGTAGTAACGTTGAGTATTGGATTATGGTACTAAAAAAATCGTTGAAGTTGCATGCTATGAATTTGAAACTAAATCAAAATCACAGCAAGAGAAAGAGAGAGATGGAGACTAAATTAATAATTATGTAAAAATAAAAAAACTAGACCACTAGATGGATACTGTCTGCATATATAGTGAAGTTGCTATCTAAGTGTGCATTGCAATCAGCTGCATAGACCACTGTTATCCAATGAAATTCTTGGTCATTCGATTTTTTTCAGTTTGGATTAATGAGGACAGATATATATAAGAAAACTATATTTTCATAGAGGTTGAATTGGGGCTATTGATAGAAACAGGTTGTTTCAACACCACGGTGTGATCTTTGGCTTATTTCATTCCTTTTCTTTCAACTCATTCTCGTAATTATTCGGCTGTTAGACTCTTAGGTCCGGTGTGAGATTAAATTTAGGAAATTTTTTCTGTTTTTATTTTTATTTATAAAAATGTTACATTATTTTTATTATATTTTTTATTTTTAAATTTGTATTGGGAATAGTAATAATAAAAAATGAAAACAAAAATAATTATTTTTTATTTTTACATTTTTCTACACAAACTATTCAAAACTTTAATATTTCAACCAATATTTTGCTGACACTTTAAAAAGAAAATCAATTTCAACTACTCCGACGTACTTCACAGTTTTAGCGAATCTAACGCTTAATTTTTTTAAAGGATTTATTAAACATATACTTTACAAGCAATTGTATGCTTTATTAAATTATTTTAATTGCTAGAAGAATAAATATTTATTTTTAAAAAATAAATATTTAGATGATATTACTTTTTGTAATAGTTTGTTTTAATTCATTGGCATTTACTTAGAATATGTTAACAAAACTCATTTTTTATACTCCTTCACTTTATTAGATGAAGTTATAAATGAGTTTATGTTAGCAAAGAGGAATTTAAAGAGGCCATGGTTGAAATTCTTCAATGATACCTAACCTTCTTAAATTTAAAGAGGAAATTATTTCATTTTATCACATTTTTATCGGTTATAAATCATCGATTTAGTTACAGTTATTACATTTACTTCTCAGTAGCTATTAAATGATGATGATATAATCAATGAAAAGACTATTATGTGTTGAATATTTATATGGTCATATTAATAAGAAGGATCATAGCGTCTAAATTGTCCAAAGTTAAAGATCAAAACCACAAAATATTGAAATAGAAAAACTTAAAATATATCTAAACCTATAAATTTTGAAAGAGTTTAAGATTTTTTTTATCATACCAAAAAATTCTCATGTATATATTTTTAGTAGAAACAATGTTAAAATCAGGCAATATTATGAATATCATTCTCTTCGTTCCCCTGAAAGAGAAAGTTAAAATCAAACTTGTTATGGTAGGAAAGGACACTTTCCCGATTATCTTAAACACTATTGTCTCTAGAATAAAAGCTTGATTTTTTTTAATATTTCAATTTAATATACTAGAAAACTTACCTTTCTTAGTTCTAACTGTATTTTTTGAATAAATTGTAGTTTAAAAATTATTTTGGTTGGCGTCAATATTAAAATTTGTTGAATAAAGATATGGTCCATTCACACATGTGCGCTCATCCTTAATTTGGGCACCTTTTTATGGAAACTTTTGGTTTGTGCAGAATATGTATTGCCACACAATTGCCTTGTGTACAAAGCGAAAGGGGACACAGAGTTTCTTATCATATTGCCAATTTTCTTAGGTCTTTTACGTAGTTTAGCTTTTCTCAATCTTATGAAAACTCTCTTAAACCAGAAAAAAAATTATTTTTAGCTTTAAAAAGAAGTAATTTTAAGTCACACAATTGCTGTCATTTTCTTTGAAAACAAAAATCATCAATGATTCATAGATATCCAAAAAATATTATGCCCATTTAATTTTTTTTTATCTTTATATATCTATTTTTTCTATTACATTTTTTTTTTGTTTTTTTTCCTCACTCTTGGTTGATAGAGGGAGACAAAAAGTAAAAGAAAAAAAATTCAAAATGTAAACTGAAAGTAAACTAGAAGGAAACAAAAATTAATTTTCTTTTAATCAAATAAAAAATATATCATTATTTTATTATTTTTCCTTTCAATTTTTTTTTCCTTTCTATCCAAACATGTCCGAAAGATGTAAACAAAAATATAGAAGCAGAAAATACACGGCCTTCATGATCTCTAATTATTATATCTTACGGACAGCAATCATAGTATCTCTCGTGATAGTTGCTACTATTTTTTTTATTTAAAAAATGTATAATGTATTCATAGAACACAGAACATTCTTTATACGTTACTATGTTTTATCCTGTTTAAAAGATAAATCTTAATTCACATTAATAAAAATTTTGTGTTTTATGAAAAGAAAATTAAGTCCTATGCCGTGTTTCTGAAATAATAAAATAGTATGCAAGATAAGTAAATTTCAACGTTTTCAAATTAGTGGAATAAAATTCAATACATTTTTACACCACTTTTATACTATTTATACTCTTACAAAAAGTTTGGTTTTTTTTTTTTTAAAGAAGAGGTAAATCTTACATAAGAAAATAAATATTGCACAATAATTTATTTTAAGAGAAAATTATAGAAAAAAAAACAATAAATTGTTTGAATAAGTAGAAATATAAAAGAAATGAAAAAAAATGGAAATAAATAAAAAAAAGATAATATATATATATATATATACATTAGTAATATAAATTTTAGTTTATATAAAATTTAAAAATAAAATTAATTTTTTATTATATATATTTTTATTTTTTAAAAATATATAAAAATTTCAACAATTTAACATAAATAAAAAATATTTTTCCTTCACTTTTTCATCTAAAAGAAGAATTATTTTTTATATAAATTCTATAAAAAATATTTTTTTTATACATAAAAAAATTATATTCATTTTTTTTCTTTCTTTTTTTCCTCTTTCCATCTAAACAGGTTAATTTAATTAGTGAAAAAAATATATAACACAAATGTGTGAAAATAGAAGGATGTTTTTATAGAAGAAATTATGAATATTACTAAAACAAGTAATAGGAAACTAACATTTCCCATCGCATTTGCTAGCTGGCAAATGAAAATCCCCGTCAGCATGGGCCACAAGACACCCCGTGAGTGATCAAAAGTGCCTCATGCTCGTGAATGAAGAAAATTATTTGAGGTAGATGCAGATGTCGCTATTCTATGTTAGAGAATTAAGCTGTGTTAGTTCATCCATGCAGTTAGATCCTTTAATTTCAACTTTCATTACTTTTCTTCAAATTTTAATTGTCATATACCCGTGTTCATCTGTTAGCTAGTTCCACAGCTGCAATTCAATATATTAATTCATTGATTCCTTTTAATCTTTCACAATTCTTTTGCTAAATCTTACTTAATTATAGGAAATTTTACTAATATTTAGTTATGTTTAGATTTTATTGTTTATTTTTGTTTAACACATGACATGTATCAGAAAATAAGCACATAGACAAGTATATGACAAAATCTTGAATAAAAGATAATACTCACAGAATTCAAGGAAGCATTTTTTAATATAAGTTTATTGGCAATTTGGAGACATGGGACATACTAAATAGGAAACATATGTATTTACTTTTATAAATTAAGGGGAAGGTGTATTTGGATAAATAAACCAGTGAATATCCCACGTGTTGTTGCACTTTTTAAAAAATTAAGCTAAAACTTAGTAAAATATAAATTGAATAAAACAATGTGATCCTCAAATTGAAAAAAAAAATTGAAATAAAAAAATAAAAATACTATGGGTTACCCTTCAAGAGAGAAAACAGTTTACTTTTTTTATTGAAGATATTAAATACAATGTGCACTTTTAACTTTTATTTTTTTAGTGTAGTTAGAGGAAATTCTAAAATCATGTCACCCATTACATTCTTTAGTAGACTAAAAACTTAAGAAGTTGATAACTTGTTTTACAATTAAACCTGAAGGCAGTGCAATTGATTGATGTTTACTAACAAAAGATTAACAGAATTGAACAAAAAATATTGTGTGTCGACACATGATTGTTAGTTGTGTTAATCCCAGTTGGTATAAAAAGCATATCATGATTGAAATCAAAGAAACAAATATGAAATTTGCACAGAAAAAAGGCATAAAAGTTAAGAGTGACAAATTCTTACCAAAAGTTACTATTATTAACAATAGGTTGAATAGGATTGGACAAAGACATTTCTCCGTCCGTCCAATATACGGTAGAGTGAGAAGCTTCGTAACTCTAACGATTTGTAGCAAAGACTGAACGGTCAATTCAAGCCAAACGAAGTTGATTGATAAGGATTAAACTAGCAATTTCCCATGAATTACTGCAATTGACTAGAATAATAATTAATTCCAAACACCTGCAGAAGGACAAAACCATTTTAAGTTTCCAGCTTTTTGGTCTTCAACCATGTGACATGCTTTTGAATATTATGTGGAGAATTGACTCATTTGGTTAAGTTGTTAAACAAATTAAAAAAAGGAGACAAGACTCTTGAAGTGAACTTAATATTACTGAATATATAAACGTGGATCAAATTAAGATAAATTAAAGTTTCAATTTATAAACTGAAAAAAAATAAATATATATATATATATAAATTGTTTTGTGTATTTTGTGGTACCACAGTGACAAAAGGTCACAAATATCAGGAGACCCTACCATCAAAGAGAATTGGAGAAGAGGAAACAGTAAATCAGACGGAACAACACGTCATCTTCAATTGACAAATGAACCTCCGGGACTAAATTTTAAGAAAAATATTTTCTATTCAATTAAATACGGTCAAGTTTTATTATTATTTTATTTCTTAGAAATATTTTTTAAATATACATATGCAAACAAGATTTTAAAATGAGTGAAAGATGAAAATAATTATACAAATAATATCATTAATGATGTTAAAATAATTTTAATTTGTGTGATTATAATAGTTGATAGAAAGGAGCAGAACTTGATGAAATTTAATTTAGAGAGAACTAAAATTGTTAGATACCATGCAATTGAAATTCTAATATAAAATCTAGAGAAATTTATATTTAATTTAAGTTATAGAATTACCAAAAAAAAAAAGAGAGTTAAAGGTATATCTGAAATTTCTCTTTATTATACGCATTTTTATTGGATTTCCTGATCTGATCTCTCCGACTATGTTCCGTGAAAAAGTTTGATGGAGGACGAAAATCATTCCACCTATCTATAGCATGAAAAGAAGTGAAGCGAACAGCCAATACAATTTCAATTATTTGGCTTCTTCTAACTTGTCTAGCAACAAGGAAAATTTATTTTTCCAACATAAGAACAAAAAAGAGAAAAAAAAAGGCCATCAATTAACTTCATGTAGGATTTTATGTGGCTTTTTCTTTAATTATAGAAGTATAAAGATTGTGTTTGGATAAGCACTTTAATCAAACGTTTATTCATTTTAATTTTTTATTGTACAAAAATTATACCATAAATTTAACTATAAAAATTATAAAAAAATTAAAATTATAAATTGTTTTCACAAATTCAAATAAGTTTTTTCATAAGCTCTTTCAAACATTCTTCAAATTCATTTTCCAACGATCGAATTGAAAAGCCTTATACCATACATTTTTTCATTAAAGTTTAGACGTTTTATTTGTATTTCTTTCCAAAAGAAATTAGTCTGTGTTTCTTCTTTAGTACTCATAACTTTGGATCATGCCAACCGTGAAAAGAGTGAGCAGCCTCACGAGGGTCTTTATGAATCCTATGGTGAAGCAATATAAAGTATTAATTTCAAATTTCATCACCTTTAATAGTTTCTTTTATTATTTCAAATCTTGCATCTTGCTTTCCACATATGAATCCGTGAAATTATAGAAAACTTGCTCCAAACAATGAGATAAATTTTCAGAAAGATTTTGATTTTCAAACTTTGGTATATAATAAGAGCTTGGAGTTGAATATAAATCCCAATTAACAAAATAAACTAAGAGCTTATAGTTGAACCAGATGAAGTTGATTGATGCCAACGTATCAAATAAACTCCTATAATTGACCAAATAGAAACAGAATTCCTTCAAACATGTCTAAGCCCAATCTTGAAACCCCGGTCAAGTCGTTGTATGAAAAATGACACATTAAATACATCTCTTTTTATGCATGAAATGGTCAAAAAGAAAGGTGAAAAAAAAGTATTAATATGAGCGCTGAAAACAGTTGACATTGGACGTATGGTTTAAGTTTGATTCTCTCTCTCTCACACACACACACATGGTTGGTAGGTACAGTACCATATTGGGGAAGAGTAAGCAGTGGGCAGTGGTTGTTCCATCAAAAGAAAAGAAAAGCGAAAGAGCATTGTAAGGGGGAAGGAAAGTCACCTCAAATTCAATAATGAAGGCATTCTTTCACTATCTATGATATAATATTTTGTTTACATTATTCTGTTTATAAGAGAAGTTATAAGGATTTTTGTCATTGCCTTGTGATGTGCCACCACAAGAACACATCACTACAACTCTACATTAGGCTTTCTGTCTCAACTTCCGACCAAAAAGCCAATTTCATTTTGCCTCTGAGGATAAGGTTTTGCATGAGTTATACCATCGCACCGATGATGGCTTTACCTTTACATAAATGCGACCAACCCCATTGCCGAATTTGGCGTTGATTGAATCTCTGTCCGGATTATATAGGTGGCCAACCACATTTGGTATGATTAGGCTATATACACACAAACTACAAGAATGGGAAACATACATAAATTATTGAAAACCCCCCATACTGCTTATTGCTAGCTAGATCAACTTTCGATACAGCGTATCTACATCCACGTGAAAATGCCATTTCTATCTTACTCATAATTATTTAATGCAAAATCCAACCTATTTACTGCACCTGGCATCACAACAAAGTTTTACTTCCATGGCTGGGCTACCAGAAGTAGGTTATTCACACGCACTTTTACATCTGCCTACTAAAGCCAACAGTTATGTAGTGAACATCATTTTTTTAACACTCAAATTATAATTCTAACTCGCATTCAATGTTACTTATCTCTTTAACCTGGCGAATAGCAATAATTACTCCACATTTTTTTGGGCACTATCTACATACATGATATTGGTGAAATTGGGGACTGAGTGAGTGAGTTCAAGCTAATGTAATGAACAGTTGTTAGAACATAAAGACTTTTTCCTTTTCTGGAATATCAGATTCTTCCATCAGGATTTGTCCCAAATAGAAGGTGCACCTTTTCAAAAATGAATGAATGGGCATTTTTACCATTTTTTCTTGTGTAAATTAGTGCTCTAGACAATTCCATATTCATATCACTCATACCCAAAAAAGAATATATATATATATATATATATATATATATATATATATATATATATATATATATATATATATATATATATATATATATATATATATATATATTCACCTGTCCCTTCCGCTCATTATTCATAAAGTTTGGTGAATAAAATTGACAAAAATGTCATCTAGCCGAATTGATCATGCGTTCCATCCCGCTTCGACCAAGGCTCGTCGCTGGACTTTGACAATCATGATTCATGCTTCCATTATTCATTGATGCTTAATGTTGAAATTACAGTGTTACATGTATGTATGGAAAGCAAGGAGATGGGAGATTTTATTTAATATTTCATTGCATAATTGTCATGTAATAAAATATTGGTCATAATCCTAATCTAAAACAGAATTTTACCACGTAAGAATTAAGAAAGCAATTTAATATAACCTACAAATTGATAAGAAAATAAAATCAATACAATTAAAGTATATAAATGAGAAGAGCCATTAAATATTCATATTCAATCAAACTCATTTTTCAAATGATTAAACTTAAACTTGAAACAAGTTCCAATGAATTTTTTTTATAAGGTGGGAAACAATCAGGCTTAAATTCAAAATTAAATTTTCATATAAAACTAGTGTAATCCTCAATCGTTTATCACTTAGCCAATCTTAATAATTTTTTTAATAATTTAAATATGCTAAACTTAAACTTCATAAACTTAACAATAATAATTGAGATAATAATTTAAGTTTAATTTTAAAACATTATATTATAAAATTTTTACATTATCAATCAATTAAAACTTAATATAAATATAAATTTTAAAATAATTATTATAAAATCAATCATTTTTAATTATATAATACGTAATACAATAATGTAAATTTTAAAAAATATTACTATGATTAAATATTTCACTTTTAATTTTAAGTCATAAATATAATTTATTTCTATTTTAATTATATTTCTCATATAAAAATACCTCTAAATACTAAATAAAAAATATAAATTTAATCAAAGAAAAAATTGATAAAAAAAATAAACAAAAATCAAACCATAAACAAGATATGCAAGTTGGGGTTAAAGTTCAAATTAAAAATAAAAAATTGAATAAATTTTTAACCGCTACATCGATACACTTTTATTTTGCTCCCTACCAACTTTTTTAATTATTTTAGTTTCCGTCATTAATAAACTTTATTAAGTAACAACGTCATTAATGGAGCTTCATGTCAACATAAGTCACTTGTCCCGAGTAATTCAATGTTAATGTCATTTTTTTGTTTGTAAACATGTTATTTTGCTGCTAGTTCCTACAATTTTTTTTTATTAATCCTTTTTTTTGCTCCAGCTAGGTTTAAGGTTTCCAATCACTACTTCCATCTCTTATCCCCCCCCTCCCCCAACATCATCTCCCCAATCCCTCTTCCCACCTCTTATCTCTCCCATAATCTCCCCCTTCGTCCCTCTCACCTTTCCTCCACCACCCCTACCTCTAGGAAGTGCTGTCGCAACAGAAGTAAAAGATGGCATTGTGAGCACAGATCTTGAGAAACTATTTCTTGAACTGAATCCAAAGATATGAGGTAGAGGAACTTGATTATGTCATAGTTGCATGCAGCATAGGACAACATATGGAGAATTGTAAGGAAGATGTAGTAGTAGAAACGGTAGAAGCCGAGGTATTTGTTAAAAAAGAGTCCAATGTTGAAGAGATACTATGAAGCAATGGGCACAATTAATATGTTGAGAGGAAAATTAGTTCTAATGTCCTATGTCTGACATTATCAGCTTCCAATGCAATTGTCGAAATGTCAACGACTTATGGATGTGTTTAGGATCTACCAGCCTATGGTTATTCATTACCAAGATAATCCATGTCCCTGCTTTTATCATGACCAATGCATGCTGCAAAGGTTCTTTCTTTCTCTCTTTAAAATGGTGGAATGTTGGTAAAGAGAATTCCAAAATTGTCGGTGGGGGTGTAGGAGGAACAGGAGGGAGATGATGAGAAAGGTGAAAGGAAGAAAGGGAACTAAATTCTAAAGTCAGCTAGAGCAACAAAGAGATTAACAAGTTTAAAATTTGTACAGATCAGAAGCAAAACAACATACTCCCGTTGGATTATCTAGGAAAAGTGACAAGTACTAATATGAACTCCGTTAGCTAAGTCATCACCTAACAAAACTATGTTAATGATAGGTACTAAAACCTGAACTTATGAAAAACAAGGACCAAAACGATGAAAAAGAAACTTTGACCAAACCAAAAATATACATAAAAATGTGGGAACCAGATAATTATTTAAGCGAAAAAAAATCTTAAAATTCAGATTGAAACTAACAAATGTCTCAGACATTGCATGAAGTTAAAAATATATAAGAAATATAAATTTAACAAAGATCAAAATAGAAAAAAATATAAATATAGGAACAAAACATTATTTAAGCCAAAAAAATAAAATCCAAATTGAAACTAATAAATGTCTCATTGAATAAATTAATAAATATATAAGAAATATAAATTTAAAAATAAAAATATTAGATAATAAGGATTATAAATTGAAAAATGATTTTTAAATGTTTAAATCTTTCAATTTTAAAAAATCATTAATTAATTCAATTAATAGAATGCTATTTTAATATATATAAATATCTTATCGTACTTATTACTTAATGTTGATTAAAATGATTAGGAAAATTAAAAGAAAAAAGCCTCATCGATTCAATTTCATATGAAGTTTCATGAGGCACGTTACAAAATAACAAAAGTGATAGGATAATTTTCAAGAATAAAACATTCAAATTTATAATATAGAATTTATGAATAAAATTCTACTATTTTTCCAAGTCTAATTTACAGTGTTCAACTAAATATAGTAAAAGCACCACTAAAATTTCGGAAACGAAGGTTGAAAACAATTCAATGATAAATTGAATGTTATCCTACAATTTAAGTATGGCTGTGCTTATGGCTCAAACCTACACAGATGAATACGTTCCCACTGCCAAAATAGAATCCGCAGTAAAATCAGTTTCAATACCATTCACAATAAAATTCCAAGGATATGATAATCGCTCTCTAATTGCTCCAGGTTACATACGCAAATGGTTCACAATTACATTTATAAATGCATTAACCCACAAACTGGGATTATCTATAATTATTTACATTTTATTATTCTTGGATTCTCACCTCAATTACACGATACAACATCTCAGCACCAGTCCCTTTTGGTCAATCCTGCCATCTTCATTGCCTAAAAGTCAATATATACATGATTCAGCTTCCTCTTACAATATAATAAGATTCACACGAGAAATGTAACTGATCGACAAGTTCCAACAATGTCATAACACAGCAACTTAAAATCTAGTCATCCCAAGCTACAAGATAGGAATTTAAATCTAATCCACTCAATGTAAGTTTTCTTACACTCATTTAGTGGCATGGTTGACACATCATTAAAAGGTTTGAATTACTAGAGTTGTTGCAAACTCCTTTTATTATTATTCTTATTATTATTATGGCATTTTACCAAGCACTCGCACATATGGGCATTCTTGCAAGGCCATTTTGAGCTTTGATTCTCCTTTTGAGAGTTTGCCATGCTTACCACCACCCTCGGTCCTTGTTTAGTGGGCAAATTACTTTCAACATTTGACAATACATAACTGGACGATAGTGCATGTGTATTCTTTAACAACTTTCAGTAATGTAATATCATGACAGAAGATAATTCCTATGTAAATTACCAAAATAAATTATAGATACGTATTACTATAAACAAAGATTCAAGTCACTGAATTTGTAACTTTTGGCCAATATAATTAAAACATACTCATCAAAGATTCAAGTCTATAAATATCAAATCCCAGGCCCACAAAAATGTAATGCAGTGTCTCATAACAAAACAAGGTGTCTACAAAAAAAACTCTTAATAAGATTACTAGTTTGGAACAATACATCAGAAAATTATACTCTCGAACTATTCTAAGTTGTTAAATGCTGAATTCCTCATAAGTAATTTGTCAAGTTTTCATGTTTTCAATGAACTCATTTCAAAAGCATTACAAACTCAACAGGATCAACACATAATACTTAATACTCAATTACTTAACCAACAGATGCAGAAATTTCACATTAAATAACTTATCTACAGCCATATCCAACTAACTTCATACACAGCCCATACCATAGAAAAAACCAAATTTATATAACAACAATTCAGGATGCGGAGCTAAAATTGTAAAAAGACTAACAACAATCAGAAATAAGGTTGACACACCTTCAGGAGGCTGAGCTAGCTTGCGATTCTGTGGAGATGTCATTTCTTTCTTCAATTGCATCAAAATGTCTTCCATTGTACACTCTCTTTGCCAATTAGCAAGCATAGGAAACAAATGTGGCTCAACCTGGTAATTTAGATATTTATAAGTTGAAATTCAATTACGAAGTGCAAGGAATCCATAGTGAAAATGTTAACTACCACTCCTGTTTCTTGGTTGACACAAGTCATGTTAATCCTAGTCTGAAATCTAACAGATGGTGGATTGTCTGGATAATCCTTGCCACAAAATAATTTCAGCTGATAGATACGCCCTTCGTGAACAGTCTGGTAAAAGAACAAGATGTACAATAAAATTCACCAAATCAATATAACATTTGGCAGACAGTAATTTCACTCAGCAACTAGAAATCTGTACACAGTACACATATTGTTTTTATGGAATTAATTTATTAAAAGAATAGTACTGGCAATAAAAAAAATTCAGATAACAGTGTAGTAAGATATGCATCTTGGAAGGAGAAAATAGACTTAATTGCTTAGAAATATTAGCCTATATACAGTAAACCATGTTAGCTCTGAATAACATGGTTCCATAAGAAGGAAGACTCCAAAGGAAATTGTCATGACCCATAGTCATTTAATTGCGAAAGCAATATTCACACACACACCCTTCATTCTAATTGAAATATAATCAGTTTCAAATGAGACAAGCAAACACTGAAGTTTGCCATCATAAGTTAACAAGGATGATATGTATTGTTGATCAAAATAGATAAGCAAAAATAGAGAGCTGTAGGCTCATAAGTTTCTTGAAAAATAATAAATCTGCAATTTTGCAAAGAGGTTTTCACTGTATCAAATGTAACAGAATTTTTGCAAGGAACAGAACAGCTTACACCAGGGGGGCCAATAATAGTCCCAGTCCATGACTGCATGTATATATCATCAGCATCATCCATTCCATAGCTAACAGTTCCATCTCCAATTCCCTTCTCACCTCTCTCAAGCTCTTCCAATAATCTGAAATTTCTTGGAACTGCATAGATAGACCAAAATTGTTAACAAGGTAAGTGCAAATTATAAATTTACACTCTAGAGAGAGAAAAATTACAATAACAGAAGAGCATAGTTGATGATAAGATAATTTACAAATAAGTTGGAAAAAAGGGGGGAATAGGCAAATCACATAATCAACATCCAGTTACACTCCATAAATCTTGAGTACATATTTGGTCACCCTTTGGGGGTATAGGGAAGCCAAGAAGAACATCAGAGGAATTGATTAAAATAGATCTTATTGTAAATAATATCTCAAAGAATTTGATTTTTGACCAAGCTCAATGGTGTCATGAGGTCCATGTAACCAACCCACCTAGTGAGATAAGGTTATTACTGTACATTTGGTCACTCTTTAAGTTCATTGATTATAGAATTTTCTCAATACCTCAGTTCATATATCAACTAGAATCTTCTCTTGTATTGTTCCTTCAAATCCAACAAAAGAAAGGACCAAGGTCAACATTTTAAGCCTTCAAAAGCCCATTAAGTGATCTTTAGAAGACCAACATTTTTTTCACCAAAAAATGTTATACAAAACCATGGTTTGTTGAATAGGATTGTTATTAGATAGGTTTCTTCGTCTTTCCCATCACGCAATGCCAGCACCAGCACATTCTTCCTTTACTTCTTTCATCTCTGCAACTTGCCAACTTGGGTGCCCTTATTTTCCCTTTCATCTTTGCATTACACGGTAATTACTGCATTCAATGTCTTTCATTTTTTTCCCAATCTTTCATTTAGTTTTCTTCAAGAAGTTGGTTCACTAACTTTCAGGATCTGGACCACATTCCAGATCACAAAAGTACCACAATTTAGTCCTTGAGAATTTGTATATGGGACAAGAGTGGTAGGAACAAATTTGACAACTATGATGCAATACATATGTGTTAAATGAAAAGGAAAGATTTCAAAGATAGAATATTCCCTAATCACAAGCCCTCCCAAGCTCACATGAGTATCAGACCCCAACTTTGACATGTCACACATTTCTCCCTATCACCAACAGGGATCCAAAGAGAAATACTTCAACCAATTAAGAATTAACTGCTGAAGAAATACATTTAGAATACCAGATTCCCAGGGCCAGCCCAATTCATCCTCCTTCACAAGTCAATCAAGTTACACCACATATCCTACCAGACTATATGATCCCTCCTAGCATCTCCTGCTCCTGACCATAGAAAGTTTTTACTAATCTAGTAAATCTTCTGTATCACACCCCTCAAAGTATGCGGATATAATGAGTTTCTATATTTTAATTTTAAAAAATAATAGAGTTTTACATTTTACATCACCATTCTGTCCATCGACTTTCCTAATTTTATTACCTCTTTTTCAATATTTGCATTTAAACTATTTTATAACCTTGCAAACATTGTGAGCTCATTCTAATATAATGTCAAGGAATCATGGAAAAGCCAGTGCCATAGTCGAAGGACTGGACAACAATGCATCAAGTTACAGTTAAAAAATACAGGAAATATGCTAAAGCAATGTGCCCAAAATTTTTCTTACTAGGTTAATTGAGCAGCAAAAAGTACCAAGAATCTATAACCTCAGCAAGCAACAACACTGAAAAAAGAGGCATTTACTGAGCACACACAGTGCGTAAATAAAAGATACAGAGAATTCAAAGTTTATATCACATACTCCTTAAATTAAAAGCATTTTATTCTCCTTTTCTTTCCATGTTTCTTCATGAGACCACTAGTTTCTGGTTTAGCCTAATGATAATATGATATAGCCCAGATTTCGTACAATCAGAGCTCCAAACGCAGAGTAAGTGTATCATCATTACCGATATGCAACACCTCCAGGTTCAACCGAACCCATTTGAAACAAATCAAATAAAAGGATAGCAAATAAAAATTCTAGAGCATATCCAGAACAACCAGAAACTCACAAGAGCTCCATAATTAGAGAACCACTCTATAGAGAATGAACAAAAAAAAACGGAGCATCGGAAGGAGGAGAAAAGACAAGGAACAAGAGATAATAGGAAATAAACATCCATATGAGGGGTTTGAATACTAACCGACGACACTGGATCCTTCAGAACCCATCTGTGACGGTGAATCGAAAGCGCTAGGGTTTTGGAATTGTAGAGATAGAAAGTCACCAAGTTAGGGAAAGAAAAGAGAACGAGAGAGAGAGAGAGAGAGAGAGAGAGAGAGAGAGAGAGAGAGAGCGTGATCCTGATGATGACTGTGACTGAAATCCAACAGCTGTTTGCAAAAGTAGAAGGTCCGTTACAATTACACGTAGCAATATATAAAAGAAAATAGGAGAATGGAGCAGAGGATACCTACCTTTTTTGTTGCACCCTTTTTTTTTTTTTTTTACTGGTACAGTAGAGATACAGGGTACCCACCTAATGCGTGTCTTTCATTTCCAACTGGTTGAATTAATCAAACAACCATACTCTACATCTCATTATATTATTAAGTAAGCTGCCAAATATAATCAAAGTATATTACATTTTAACTTTTACAAATTTAATTGTAATATTGAATGTTCAGAATATTATTTGATCGCATTTTAACTCTCGCTGGTTACTTAATCTTTTATTTTTGTTACAGTGAACTTTTTTTTTACAACAATTTATTTTTTCAAAACTTTGTCGTATATTACAACCATATAGCTGCTTAATTGCATTTAAAAAATATTTTCTGTTAAAATACTTAAAATTATGGTGCAGTTACAACCAAATAGATCCTTAGTTACATCAAAAAAATCATTTTCTGTTAAAACATTTAAAAATTATGGTGCGGTTACAACCAAATAATTCCTTAAGTACATTCAAAAATTATTTTCTATTAAAACATTTGTTTATGATGATTAATATAAAACACATTTATCTAGAAAGGTAGCTAAATTTGATCAATAAATTAGGAAGCACCTTTTAAAAAAAAAGGATTTTTATTTTTTTAAAAAATTTAATATGAAACAAAAAGAAAGATATAGCATTAAATCTAAGCTTTTTCTTGCGATGCACTATACAACAAGAAAAAAAACAAGAAATACACAAAATTTAGACGAGATCTCGCAATAGTTTATTTAAGCTGATAAAATAAGTTAGTCTTTAACTGATAAAATATAGTATTTAAATTTTAAATTTTAAACCTAAATTAAATATAAAGTTTTTAACTAATTTCAATCAAATTCTATAAAAAAAAGTAAAATAAATATCATATTTTTATCGGGCTTAAATATTATTTTAGGAACCTATGTTGTAATATCGTTTGTTTGCTGGTCAAGCAAGGATTCAACTCTAGAAGCCCTATCCAGATATTAGACTATTGTTCTCCTACGCTTATAGGGGAGGGGGGGGTGGTTATAGGAACATCTTTTGTTAGGTCCTAGTTTTCTTGTTCCCTTGTAACTGTACCCAAAAAAAGAAAATCGTTTACCGTTAGCGAGTGACTTAACGGCTTATGTACATAATGTATATTTATTTATGTTACTGGATGAACGGACCTCTTGGTGTTCATGTGTAACTATGGATGAATAGATAATCAAAGCATGGGTCCTGGTGTAAGAATATTACAAGATGAAGAAATTTATAGATTGCAATGAGCCAGATATATTTTAATAGGTTCAGTTTACTCCTCAGCTTGTACTTATATAATTCTTCATGTGTAACACATTATGATTTATTTTGATGTTTGATAAATAAATAAATAATGGTTTCAAATTAGTTTTGATGAATTATGAGAACGATTTTAAGAAGGGAAACTTTTCATTTTAGGATATGAATTGCTATGAATTTAATTCTATAAGTTAATTTATCCTTAAGTTATATTAGTTCTTGAAAATGCTCATGTGGCCATTTGTTTCTCCTTCACTTTGTCTTACGCCCTTGCTAAATTTATGCGACTCCCTATTATTCTTTCCTATATATTCGCAAGTTGCAGAATAATGGGTTCTTAGAATTGCTGACGTCCCAGAATTTGTTTATGCTTTTGGTAAGCCTCTAGTTAGTGAGGATTAGTGTCCGACGACTCCGACATATTATGGCCATCATTAAAAGAGGATAAAAACTACATTTTTATTTGTTGACATATATATATGCTTTCCACTAACTATTAATCATTGATTCATTTTCTTAAAAGATAAACTTTGAAAGAATTCTAGATGACTGTCTTAGTTATTTGTATATATATATTATTCATATATATTATTCAACCACAAGAGTTTAACAAGTTTAGAGGAATACATGAATATAATATATGTAATGAACCACGTATATCATACCTTCAACCTCCATAAACCTCACAAAACTCATCTTCTTTGTTCTACACAATCAAATGCGCCTTGAAGGGCGACACTTTAAAAAGAAAAGGAAGTAACAAGCCTTCGAAGACGAAAGAATAAATTAAGTTCATAAAACAAGGGCGGCTGAAAAGTAAGGGAGCCAAATTTTGGAACGAAAGATTCATGAGAAATCCAATGATCTTGATAACATGTCATTTCCTCAATTTACCTCTGTAAATGAACATGAAATAGAGATCAAATCTGTAAAAACCTATACTATACTACCACAATTCTTAAGTTAAAATGTCTGTTGAACTACGAAGTTGGCTCCGGCATATAGTGGACCTTAAGGGGATAACCGTCTCCGAAGTTCCTCCACAAATTCTCCTCTAGGAATCTTTATATCATTATTGGCCTCGAGGTCTTTCAATAGAACCATGCCTTCTTTTATTTCCTGCTCACCAACAAGTACCATCCAAGGGATCCTTGATTCTTTTGCATAGTCAAAGTGCTTTGGTCTTCTTTTATTGACCAAGAATTCTGTTTTCACCCCAGCATCCCACAGTTCGCCAGCCAGCTCTGCAGCTAGTGTTAGGTCATTCCCCAATATGCTGACTAAGACTTCGGTCTTGGTTGGTCGAGCCATCTAACAAAAACAACAAAAAATTTAAACATTCTACAAACACAAGGATAAAAGGGAAAACAAATATAGCAAATATTGGCAAGACAATGCCACAATTTCAAAATCTTCCTCGGCCATGAAATAACCCAGACGTCCACCAATTGACAAGAGCATACAAATTACACATTTCTCGTGAAAATTAGGAACCAAAGTAGACAGCAGGGAGATCAGTATTATTACTAAATGCAGCAAACTGATGCACCAAGACATAGTGACAAAGTATAGTGAATTAACATGTTTCCACATCAAAGCATCAAAATTAGTTATCCGTACAAGTCTGACAGTAAGTATTAACATGTAGAAGTGCATTATGATTAAACCTAATAGAAAATATTGGTTCTCAGTAGATGCATGAAGATACGTATATGTGCCACAACATTACAGTAAAATCCTAGTGAACACATACATAAATGCATGAGCTAATGAAACATGTACTTCATTAGGGTATTGCATGCATGTGTGTGTGTGTTTTACTCCAGTTAGAATGTGGGGTATACTTATTGGACTAGGCTATGAAAGTTACTTAGCATGGACTCTGGTTTCATTAAGATTGCTCTGCTCTGTCTCATTGCCCCTCTTCTCTACTTTTTGCCTCTTATCTATTGTTTTCTGCTTTATTTAAATGCCTTCAACTTCTGCATTCAAACTACAACAACAGTCTTTCAGAATTATCAGCGGCATTGCCTAATTTAGCAAAGAGTCACGTTCCTTAAGTTAACTTCTTACACAAACATCCCTAGTGACAAGATGCAAACCACTTGGGTTCATATAGTTGATTGTTTTGATTCATTGTCAATAAATGATAAAGCTGAATTCGACAAAGTGAACCATGTGTAGCTGCAAAGTCATTTGCACTATGTTATACATCCAACTTATTCGGGAACAAAGTCTGGTTCATATTCAAAGAATTAGCATTTTTATGGGCCTTCCACGATTACTCAACAGTTGAAAACCATGATAAACCCTAAATGAAATTCACTTAATTTTTGCAGCAAACTGGCAACCAAATGTGATCTGATACCCAGAATAATCAACGAATATTGATTTGTCTTCAACATAAGCCAACTAAAAAGTTGCTTATCAAGCATATGATCACCTGATTTTGATCCTTATGTTGTTGCTCCATTATGGCAAAAACTCTCTCAATTCCCAGACTTACGCCAACTGCTGGAACTTGCTTTGAACCAAACATTCCTATAAGGTTATCATATCGGCCACCAGCAGCAATGGAACCAACCTGCATAAAAGCCATATGTTCATCCCGAAATAAAAGCTGAAGATTTCAATAAAAACTAAATAAATGAAAGAGTGAGGACAGTGTATATGCACAAATATGACTATCATAAGATTATAGTAAACCACTTTCAAGAATCAAGGATTTCAGTTTACTTTTTTATATTTCTTCGGCCTTTGAATAACAATTTTAATTACAGAAAAATGATGAGGAAATCAAATTGGCCCCATCTCAGTCTACAATTTCAAATTAATTTTGGAACTGATCCATTCAACTTTCTATACAATAAAACATGGGCTGAACTACAATGTCATTGCTACTACCATCAGAAAGTAATTCCTTGCATTATGTTTATTATATAGTAACCAGACAGAGGAATAAAGGTTTCATCACTATATATCCTACATACATGTTTCACAACATTAGAAGTAATAAATATGCCAAACAAAATAGAAAGAGAAAAGGAATTATTGAAATTTTAGAGATGAAGGAAGCTATAACATTCAGCTTGATAAAAGATTTCCTTAGACTGTTTCTTTCATTTGTGAGTTCATTATTTTAAATGTGGCTGGTTATTTAACTTGGAGTTGGACCGTATGTTCCAGACAGCCAGGTTTGCAACGTTTGACTAGCAAACAGCAATCCCATTCTCATGCAAGTGACATATCCAGTTACCAAAGAATAATGGATAAATAATGCTAAGAAATATTGAAGTAACATTGCTCAGTTCTTGATGATGTGATTAAACAAAAACATCTGCTTAACCTTTTTTTTCTTTGACTAGAGAAAGAAGTGCCAAAAGGGTAAGAAATACCCCTAGAGTTGCAAAAGAAAAAAAAATAGAAATAAAATAAACAAGGCCATCATCTCAAAAGAACTCTCCAATCTCACTGGATATCCAGAATATAAGCCCCCCCCCTCCCCCCAAAACAAAAGAAACCCACATAAAAGCCAACAAAGAAATTCCGTACCGCAAAAGATAAAAACCACATTTTAGATCTGCCCAAATATAAATCCTAAGACAAACAGTTTATACAAAATGAGCAAGAACCTAGTCAGTTCTTGCTGGGATTCAACCAGCAAACCACAAAGCCTAATTTAGCATGTAGTTGTCACAGAACCCAAATATAACAAAGGCATTGACCTTAAAACCCATTTTCTTACTTTCTAATCATCTTTGTCCTTTAATACCATTAATAACATGTTAACTAAATAAAAGGTTGATTTTCAGTCCAACGTTCACTAAATAAAAGGTTGATTTCTCATCCTAACAATTCTAATGCCTTTACCTAGTGTTTAGACTGAATACTTAAAAGCAATAACTAATCAACATGGGTTTAGCTAGTTGCAAATAGAGTTGTGTAATACACAGAACATCCACTATGCCCTGGCCGGCATAATGAAATGCACCCCTGAAAAGGCCAAAGAAGGAACGAAAGAAGAAACTATCTAGAATGGAGAGAAGATAATGCCATAAAAATTACCTGAGTGCCTCCTTTGAAAACAGCTTCAAATATAACTCCCGTGTAATAATCCAGACCTCTGGCAAGACTCAAATCAAAAACCACTTTATCAATGCGCTTTGATTTTTCCAGAGAATTAAATAAAATTTCCAGGTCATTCAATGCATCAACAGACTCAGCATTTTCTAAGAAAGCGCTACCCTCCTGTTTAAATTTTGATAATAATGCTAAAGGAGATCCTTTTTCTTTAACAAAAGTTCCAATTCTGTCAGCTGTGTCAGCAGTTAATCCTTTCTCTTCCACCTACAGCATGACAGTATAAAGCACATTACCAAACATAACATAATCATTAAGTTACAAAAAAAACTTCCAGATACTAACAGCCAACAGGGAAGATCGATATCTCAAAAAACTTTTAATTGGACATACACATAAAAGCAACACAACAATAATGATAAGTCTCAAAGACCTAAGCCAATGTAATAATGGGTAATACTTGTATAGTTCTACAGATATTTAAGCCAAGAAACACAATTTCATTTTGGTTTTATGGAAATAAGTAAATTACAAACACAAACACACAATATGCACACATGTAATCATATGTATCTATCCAGGCATACTTGCATGACATCTATGGTCTCACTAGCAAAATAGCAAATATCAAATACAAACAAGCATACTAGGAACACAGCAAACACAAATCAAGTTAATAAGTTAGACTCTTCAATTAATGAATACATGGAAACCAGATATTAGATCATGTAACTCAAACAAGACATTCAAGGTCTCAGTATGTTAAGACTTGATAAGAAAATGAATAGGGAGAAAAACGCTTTCCTACAATCCACACATTGATTGAAGATGATGAAACCACAACAGAAAAAGTTTCTATACAATGAGGTAACCAGCCAGTGATATATTATTTGCCCCTCAATAAATCATATACCAACATTTACCAAAAAAAACCTGAAGGTAACAAATTGAATTCAATCCCAAAACCAGAAATGCTTCCCATTAATAAAGCATAACTTTTGAAGTATTTAAAAATGAATATTAGAAAAAATAAAGCCTGAATCATTCAAAATGTGCAACAGAAGGAACAGTATAAGATCAAAAATACTTCTTAATAATCCAATAAATAAATTTATAACAGAAACAGACACACACAGATGTCCTCACCATTTCCTTTCTTATCTGCTGAAAAGACTGTTTGTCTAACTTGTCAATGCTTGAACATATAGTCCTAAACTTTTCAGGAGGTACACCACATAATTGCATCATGCCATCCAGTAACTTTCTGTGACTCAACTTTATCTGAGAAACAAAAAGTCAAGAAAATGGTCAAATGGTCAACATAAGCACAGAATATTGTACTCTGAACACAATATTGAATAGGATTTGTAGCAATTAAGCAGGAAAACCACACTCAACTGCAAGCCACATCCAAATAAATGATATCAGAAGGTCAAATCATAGCACATAAGTTGGGTGAAAGCTGGCCAGGTTAAATAGGAGCAGGGCAAAGATCACTTTAGTTAGCAGGTAATCTGATAATTGATATAACAAAGACTTGTTAACAAGGTTAAATTATAGCACAAGTTGGGAAGGGTTGCATAATACCAGTCTGATTTAGCAAGAGTATTGCAAAGAACACCTCAGCCAGTAGGTAGCAAAGACCTGATGCTGACAATAAGGATCTTAAAAATCTGGCTTCAAAGTGTAAAATGAGACATATAGGCCTGGCACATATACTAATCCAAGCACAAACAGATAAGCTCATATATTAAAGTTTACATATTGATTTCTGACTGTATCATTTGGACCAACAATGGAATGACAACCAATCACCAAAATAAGTAAGGGCTGACCATGAAATATGATGATGGTTGATGCCAATTTCAATTTATGAATTCAGCAGACAATTCTACAATTTCAGAAAACCTATATTTGTAAAGAATGAATATGAATATTATAACAATTTACCTCATATTCCCCAATGTTCAGCTCATCCAGTAATTCAGTCAAAATCCTAACGACCTCAAAGTCTGGAGCCATTTTTTCAGATGGACCAGCAATATCTAAGTCACATTGATAAAATTCACGGTATCTTCCCTTAGATGGGTTGTCCCTTCTGTAAACCTTAGCTATTTGGTACCTTTTGAAAGATGTCAGACCATTCATTGCCACAAACCTAGCAAATGGAACTGTCAAATCATACCTCAAAGAACAGAGCTCCCCACCCTGTCAAATAAATTGATTGCATATTAGCATGAAATTATAATTCAACTCTATCTACGGATTTAAACCAGAGGGGGGAACAATCTAGCATAGAATCCCAATGGCAGTCATTAAAAGAAGAAGTCTGTGAGTCAGCAAAATGATCAAAAATAGAAACAAGAGAAGTTCTAGGCAGAAAAAAAACACTTTTCTCAGGATTTTGAGACTGCAAATTTATTCTGACAAAATATCGTTACCCGGATAAAAACAAAAGTTTTGCCATACTATCAACTCAGTTAGTCAAGAAATGAACAAGCAATAAACATATATACCTGGTCGGCCAGATCATAAATCAATTTTGAATCTTCTCCATATTTTCCCATGAGTGTTTCTCGCAATTCAAAAACAGGAGTATCCAAGGCCGTGGCACCATGCCTCTCAAAAACTTCTTCTATTATTGAAAAAGCTTTCTTTCTAATTGTCATTTGTTCTTTAGCAAAATCACGAGTCCCCTGATATGTTACATTGTGAAACTGAAGGTAAGAATACCAACAAACACAACAAGTCCAGGAACACAAACAAACATAAAACAATTCCATCGTCTATGAATAACACCATCAAATGCCATACACACAAAAGTATACAAATGAATATAAGTTCAGCAGTAAAAGCTGTAAGAATTGGATTATGTATAATTCAAAGCAATGTCTTGAAAAAAATGTGTTAAAGTATGATTTAACAATTAATGCTATCACTTTCATGTCTCTGTCAGAGCCGATTAAAGCACCACAATGATCACTATCAAATTACAAATACACTATTATCTACATGTTTCCTCTTTTATCTCTTAAGTATACACCCATTTCCAATTCCTGGCCAACCCAGAGCATATTACTGCCATGCAAACACATTGGACAGATATGTCATCCAAAAGCATAATCAAATATAATTTCTGTCTACAAAGAGTGGAAAAGTTAAGCATACCACAACATGCCGAAAAACACATAATTAATCATATAAGTAACAAAAACTTTAGAGTATTACTTTAGGAATCTTGGGCAATCTTCTGCTTTCATTGCTTTCTACAATATCCTTGGCTTTCAATAAAAATTCATTAAATTCAGGTTTAGCCAAATCCAAAAACGATAGAAATTCTGCCGCCCATGTCTCCAAAGACATCTGTCTTTCACTCTGTAATCTGTCCTTGATCAATGCCAAAATCGAACTAGTTCCTTTCCCCAAAACAACCTTCTTCTTTTTCTCTACTTTCAAATTCTCTCCATTTTCTCGAACCCCTAGGATCTTCTCATTCAGCTCAGCAGCCTCGAGTACCACAAACGCAGTTACAGTTTCCCATGCCACAATTTTCCAAACAAGTGCCAACAGCACAGAGACTTCATGCACAAACTTATCGTATTCCTTTCCCAGAAACAAGTTCAAAGCTGCATTAAAACCACTGCTTAAACCGGCATCAGTAGGGTATTCCTTACCAAAGATTCCCCCAAGACCCGATTTCAAATCACCACCACCAATACACTCCAAATTACTCTGCGCACGAGCAAAACTACCTTCACCCACTTCACGCAGTGTTGCTGCCAACGGCAACAGCACAGTGCACACTGCTTGCTCAATCCCAACCTCACTTTCCCCCAATTTAAGCCCCGAATTCAATTCAACCCTCATCTTAGAATGCACGGCTTTCGCCTGCTCCCTCATACTCCCATGAACTTTGGGAATTCTCGCAACGGATCGAACTTTATCCTTACCAACCAACTTGGATCCATTAAGCAGAACCCTCATGTCGCCGGCGACGCCAACTTCCTCCTTGGAGGTGTGTCCATCGCCGGAATCCATCAAATTGAAGGCCGTTACATCGGCCTTCAAGGCCTCGCACGAGAATGCAGCTGCCACGTCAGCAAGCGCAGACAATGCAGCGAATTGGTGGTCGAGAATGGCAGAAACCCCAAGCGAGGTCGAGCAAGCGTTGTTGAGCACGAAGAGGGCGTCTTCGGTGACGTCAGCATCTTCGAATCGGAAACTGTGAGATTTGGAATTGAGGGTTTCGGAAATGAGAAGGGGAATGCGGGAGTGGGAGTTGGAGAGAAGGAGCTTGTTGAGGAGGACAAGAAGAAAGGCCCTAGATTCCTCTACGGTAAGAAAATCGGGGACAGTGATGCTGTGCTTAAACGACGTCGTCGTCGCCGTGGGGGAGGAGAGTCTATCGAGTATGGATGGATCAATCCGCACCTGAGCGTGGGCAGTGGCAACGGCGTAGATGGAGGAGGAAGAAAGAGAAGACGACTTGGCCCCGAGCGTTACGGCAGATACCTCGCCCTGAACCATTGCTGAAGGTGTGAGGGAGCGAGGAGTGGGAAGTGAGGGTTTAACTATTCTGTTTCAGGGTGCAGGGTTCCTCTGCCGCCGCAACGCTATGCTGACTTTCTCCTCAATCTCTGCTTTCTTCTTTCCCTAATTGTCATTTTCTTTCTCGTTGTTTTTCCTTTTTGCAAGATTTTTTTTTTCTAGGAAAATCTTTTTTGCAAGCATAAGACTATATTATTGTCGGCCATTTTAGTTAACCACAGTGCAGTGAAAATGGGTATCTTCGTTAAAATTTGTATTTATTTCGATAACTAAAATTAATAATTTAATAGTAAATTATTATTTTGATTAAAAATAATACTAACAGTGTATAAGCTACGTAAATTATTGATGATTAACACATGGTTATCTGTGTTTAACAATATATTTTTATTAATTGAAAGTTCAAAATATTAGAAAAAACTAGTAAAATATTTCAATTTTGATCGATAAATTAATTATTAATAAATATTAATATTTTTATATTACGAGCATTGTTCCAATTTTTTAGCTTTTAATTGAAATATTTTATTATTTTATCTTAATATATTTTCATAACTTAATCTTTTAATTATCTATTTACTTTCATAAATTGAACACTTTCCCATTCATTCATATTAATATTATTAATGTTAATGTATTTTTATGTTATTATAAAATATTATATTTAAAATTATTATTTTAATATTAAGTTATTTAATTTAATTATTATATTTTTCAAAAAAATATTTGATTTTTATTGAACAAAAATTAAAATTATAAAAAATATTTACTTTTTAAAAATATTTAAAATATATTTAAATGAAAATTATAAAAAAATCTATATTTTAAGAAATAACAATTTATTAATTAAATTTTTAACATAATTTTCACTAAAAAAATATACCACATTTATCAAATTCTAATTTATGATTTATTATATCTTTATTTATTATTTTATATTTAATTAATAGTAAAACAGTTAAATTTACCAAATATTTTTAATTTATTCTGTAAACTTATTAATTTGTAATTAAAATTTTCAATTTTTAATTTTTATCTTTTAAATTTCAACTAATTTTTCACGAATCAACTAATGTGTCAATTGATTTTACCAAAAACATCCATTGTAAAGAGTAAATACCTTCAGTATCTTGAAAATTATTGGACAAATTGTGAAACAATGTTGTTTCAGTGCACGTTCAGAGTCATCTTCAATCTCGTAAAGATTTTAATATTTTTCGGCGTTTAATGGTTATTATTCCTCCATTTATTTGTTTACTAGTTTGAATTTAATTTTCAATTTTCTTACTTTTTTTATTCTAGAAATAATCTTATGACAATTTAATCCTAGCGACATCAATATACCAACATATGACAATAATTCATATTAAGAAAATCATGTAACAATAACTACTAAAAAGTAAAACATAGATCTCAATACAAATTGGTTATTAATCGTTTATTAAAATTTCAACAAATTAAATAAATTAACCTTTTCAAATTTAGACAATTTTCTTTTTTTCATGCTAAAGGACCATATAATTGAAATATAAAAATTTTAATCAGTAAATACTTTTTATAAAAGTATTAAAACTATTACACATGAATTTATTGGATCCTTGATAAAAAAGTATGATCTTTCACGATCAAAAACACAAACACAACAGCAACAAAGAGAGATTATTTCTATCAAAGCACGTGCCATATTATCAACTAATTAGTTAGGCTTAGTTTAATCACGCATGTACAACCTGCATAACGGCATTTGTCAGCTTAAAAAATAAATCACTGTCACACTTCCAGACTCAAGGTTCGCGCAACCTCCATTACTCAATATCACAAACACACTATTGCTTGATCGAGGAGAAAGGTGGAGCACAAACAACAACGTCACTGTTCTTAGCACCATCTTTTTCTAGCAAATGCGCATAAGCCCATGCAACAAAATATTGACGTGCAACAAGTCTAGCCTAATTACTTCACTTTGGAACATAGACAAAAAAAAATGCTCGTGAGGAAGTTAAGAGAAAAACAACGCCAAAATTAGCAGTTAAAGAACGAGATTTTAAACTGACCACACAAGTTTTCATTACTGATGGCAAGCATTTTGATTGAATTATCAATGAAGTACCAAAGCTCGAATGAGCTCAATTCATCCTTCGAACTTTATCGATAGAGCTGACAAATTGAATTAATCCAACCCAATTAAATCCGTTAAAATATAAAGCATAAACTATAAAGTTTAAGCCTGAATTAATTCCAAATTTCTTAACCTGTCCGATTCGGACATTTCTTTGATAGGATTTGACCCAACCTAGTTTATTTAAATGTACAATGCGGATTTAGACCAAATTTCATCTACTTTTATGGCCCAAACGAAAATAGTTTTTTCCAGCCCCACTGATCGAAGGACGTGATCCAATGCAGACGCATAACTCATTTTTGACATAGTTGCCTTCAGCTTTTTTTACACAATACAAATCAAGACATACTAATTTTCAACCACATTAGTCATGTCCAATTTACTCCTATGTTTAAAATGCAACGATGATAAATTTTGCAAAACATTCACCGTGTACCAACCTAATAGTAAACAACCATTTTAAGCATACAAGTTTTTGGGTTAACATTCAAAACCCCAAACGAGTCATTTCAAAGTTGGGAGCCAATCTTCTCATCAATAACATTTCACTTTCTATATTAATATTTTTTTAAAATACTAGAAGAGGTTAAGTAATGACATATTTTGCTTTCGCAGAAGGATGAATCAAAACACAAAATAACTGTCTCATTCATTTTTACCAGCATGCATCAAAGTTCCATTCTATCCGTTAACATGTTAACCATTACAAATCGACCTTTGCTTCTATCAAAGCAAAAATACGTTAAAATCGGCATACCGATATTGATGGATAACAACATGTAATTTTAAATAAAAATGCTATGTTCTGTAAAAATAAAACAAACCAGGCAAAACTAGAGAATAAAATGTTGATACTATGAAATCAGGTCATGATAAACAGTACGTCAAAACATTGATAGGCTACAAAGCAATCAAATGCGAAAATAAGAGACAACATCTGACAATAGTTGGGGTTTCCTTTATAACCAAAATTTTTCACTTGAGAGGAATGAACCTGGAAGAGTGAGTAGCACCAATACCAGGTCTACCATGCTTAACCGGCTTGTATGAAATAGAGAACTCAGCAAGGTAATGGCCAATCATCTCAGGTTTGATTTCAACCTGGTTGAAAGTCTTACCATTATACACTCCAATAATGCTACCAATCATCTCGGGCACAATAATCATATTACGGAGGTGGGTGCGGACCGGTTCCGGCTTCTCACCCGGTGGTGCTTCCCTTTTCTACAAACGATTAATTACACACCACAGTCAAATCAATATCTGATAAATTAAACTGAACAATTTGTAAATGTGATCTAAATTTAGAAGTTAAAAAAACACAGTACCGCTTTGCGGAGCTTCTTGATGAGTGCCATAGGTTTTCGTGTGAGGCCTCTCTGGAACCTTCTGCGAGCACGGGCGCTGAAGAGCTTGACGAGTTCATCAGTGGACATGTCGAGTAGCGCGTCCAAATCAACTCCCCTGAAACTGAACTTCTTGAATGTTCTTTTCTTCGGCACGCCTCCGGCTGCAACATCAACTTCAACGTCTGCCTGTATACACAAATGCAAATCAACAATCAGAAAATAGCAAAATAGCAGGTGATGTCAGCGTCACTGTGGTCGGAGAAGAACCACTCACCATTGCTGCGGCTGCTTCTAGGGTTAGGGTTTTGCACAACAACAAGAACAGGAAGGGAAACACCTAATTGACAATAGCCCCTTCTTCATCCCATATTAGGGTTTTATGCTGTAGGCCTCAACTACAGTCTCGTGAGACGGGCCTCCACTTCTGCGTGAATAAGGCTTCGACGTTTGTACCACCCCTGACCCGAAAGGCCCATTCAAATTTTAATTTTATATACAACATCTATAAAATTATAAATATTTAAATCGATATATTAATTTGGATATTTGTTGTGCCATTGATTATTCCTTTTTTAACACGAAAGTCTTGAGTTTAATAGTTAATTTTGTTAATGAAAATAATGGGATTATCTTTTTATTTTTGTCATTATTTGAGATAGAAGAAAAAAAAATTACCCTATTAGGAGAAGGAAAAGACACATTAATGGCTGAGTTGCTTATTAATAAATCACACCAGATAATTTTTATACAAAAAAGCCTCTGCTGCTTTATTCCTTAGTAGCAGAACTCCAAAGGAATATACATCATATTATAATAATTGTCATTGTCAAGTCGAGCCGTGAAAAATAAATATTAGTTATTAATAAACGTGTTTTGGTAATATCGATAGTTGTTTTGAAATTTAAATATTAAAATATCTATGTAAGGTAGATTGTTGGTTTCATACACACCATGACTATAATAGATTATTTTAAAAAAATATTTGCATTGAATATTCAGAAATTTAATATAAATTTTGTTATGAAAAAATAATAGGTTTCACTGTTCCAGAATATCTTTACATTACTATTGTTTATCAAATTAAAACGGATAATATATTTTAAATTTAGATTGAATGCTGATATTTTTGAGATAAAACACCACAGAAAAAATTTAAAAATTAATATTTCTTACATTTAATCAAATTTAAATTTAAATAATACAAAAATAATTTTAAAATAACGTTAATATATTATAATTAATTCAGGCGAATCTAAAATCTGATAACATATCATCATATATCTCCTTTGTATATATTATGAAATAAAAATTGATATATAGTCATGTAATTTGTACTTGACACATTCAACTTGATAAAAATAATTCATACTAAAAATACTATAATTAAAACATAATGTTTATAATAATAAACAAATCAATTATTAAACTAGAAATAACAAATTAATTATAAGCAAACGTCAAAAATTGTTTTGACTCAATATGGTTTTATCTTTAATAAAATTTTAAAAATAATATATATAATAAAAATAAAATCATAATATTAATTAATTTATTCAAATATTTGTTTCTAATAATATAAAATAATATTAAATTTTATTTATTGTATTATTTTTTTCCTAGGTCAAAGTTAATTAGCGTAACATTAACTTTCAATATATATTAATTGATTGATTCAAATATTTTATAATACTTTGAAACACTGGTTTCATAAAAGTAATTAAAAATAAAATTTTATTTAAAAAACCAAATAATAAAAAATTATTAGGTTTCATAATTCATATTAATAAAAATTTCTTTCATATATTATAGAAATTCCTATTACTACAAAAATATCTAAACAATGTAAATTACTTTGTCATTAATTCCTACATATAATTGAAGTAAGAAGATTTAGTCAAATACATCATTTAACTCAAATAATTTGACTAATTAACAATTCCTATATATAAGAATATTTTGATTATGTTTTTATGACGTAAATAGACATCTTACAAACATATACTAGCTATATCATATAATAATTAAGATAATTGTAGTAGTAATGTCAATAATATTGACTTATTAATTCAAAAGTTTAAAGAAAATCAATAAATAATTAGTAAGAGTGGAAATGATTAATTATATATTAATTTATTTACCTGTATAATTTTTATCGATATATTATATTAGTAATTAACATTTTTTCAGTAATAATGTCATGGAATTGACTCATTATTTTTAAAATTAAAAAATTACTAAAATATATATATATAAATAAATAATTGATTAAATATTAATTTTATTATTAAAATTAATGAAGAGTTTCAATATTATTAATATCAGAACAAAATGAATAGAAAATAAGCAACAATAATTCTTAAAAGTTGAACGACTAAATAATGAGAAAATAAAGTTTTTTTTTTCTTAATTTTGCATTTCTCCATAAATAAGGACCATTAAATTAGACAGACATGATTCTGTAGATTAAAAAATTGGAATTTAAAATAAATTTATCATGCTTCTAACAAAGGGTTTGAGCTAAAATTGAACCTAACAATTAATATAATTTCCCCATGCGGAGGAGGTCTTTGAATTATTATAGCACTATGAATGGAAGAAACTGCAAAACAATTTAAACAAAACTGTAGTAGAGAAATAGAAAGCAAAATGTAAACAAAACTAACAAAATAATATGATATTTAAATAAGAAATGATAAGTTTCCTCATCTATATACAATATATTTCATCTAAGAAAAATATCTTTCCTTTCTAAATGAGTGCAACATAGTATACTAGTGTTCATTGCGGGGAACAATTGGGATACACTTCACCAACAGTCCAATTGGCCAAGACAAAGCTCCAATGCCAATGCAAACACCCCACTGTACCCAATTCAATCTCTCAGTATTAGCAAACTTGTTCAGAAACTCAACCATCACTAGCTGAAGAGCCACAGTTATCCCCATAATTGCTATGAACAACTTGTTATTACCAAGTCCCTCAAATATGTTCTTCCTCTCCAGCTTCCTTGCATTGAACTCATTGAAGATTTGGGAGAGGACAAAAGCATTGAAAATGATTGTGTTGTTCACCTTCTCATTGACATCAAAGATTGATCTTCCTTTGAATTGCAAAATCAACAAGACTGTCACCTGATACAATGCCTGGGAAATGAGATTTCTCCACATGACTTTAGTTATAAGTGGCTCAGATCGACCTACAGGTGGCATCTTCATGAGATCATTGGTAGGTTGCTCAGTGGCTAATGCCAAAGCTCCAAGAGTGTCCATTATGAGGTTTACCCACAAAAGCTGCACAGCAGTAAGAGGTACTTTACCAGAAGAAACTGCAGCTACAAAGTTGATGACAAGTGCAGCAACATTAACTGTGAGCTGAAACTGAATGAACTTTTGAATGTTTGTGTACACACATCTTCCCCACCTTATTACTGTTACCACAGAAGAGAAATTGTCATCAAGGATCACCATATCCGAGCTCTCCTTTGCTACCTCAGTGCCTTGTATTCCCATGGAAAGTCCAATATCTGCTTCTTTCAAAGCAGGTGCATCATTTGTGCCATCACCTGTGACTGCCACCACATGACCCTTCTGCTTTAAACATTGAACCATCAGAAGCTTGTCAAATGGAGATGATCTCGCCATCACCTTGATTTTGTCAACCTTATCCATTCTTTCTTCAGGTGCGTAATTTCTGAATTGAAAGCCTTCAACCACCTCTTCTTCATCGAATCCTTCACTAGGATCAAGAATCCCGCATTCAGAAGCTATTGCCCTTGCTGTATGCACATTATCTCCTGTGATCATCTTGATTTTCACTCCAGCATTCTTGCAAGATTCAACTGCTGCTTCAACTCCTGGCCTACAAGGGTCTTTCAATCCCACTATCCCCAGCAATGTTAGTTCTGCCTCTTCAAGTTTTTCACACACCTCTCCATTATTCTCTATGCAACTCTTTTGGGCAAAGGCAATGCATCTCAAACTTTTGGTTGCCATGCTACTGATAATGTTCTCAATTTGAACCCTTTCATCATCATCCATCACTATGACTTTTCCTTTATTGTCATAGTAATATGAACACATTGCCAATATCATCTCAGCAGCACCCTTCCAGTGTGTATGCACCGTGCCTCTTCCTCTATTCTCCCTCATCAGAATCCCACTTCTCTTTTTCTCAGAGTTGAAAGTCTCCACATGAATTATCTCACAATGTCGCTTGACTTCATCAATATCCAAATCCAAATCCAACACAGCCCAAGAAAGCAAAGCTTTCTCAGTTGGACTACCTGAAATTTCAGGCTGCAAAGTTTGATTTTGTTGGGGTTGGTAAATGCTTCCAGTGGTATTCAAACCAACTCCTTGTTTCAGTAATCGACTCAAACTCGGTTCCAAATAGCCATCTTCTGCTATCAGTTCTTTCCCCACCCAAACCTCTGTCACCTTCATCTCATTCAGGGTAAGGGTGCCAGTTTTATCAGTGCAGATAATTGTGGCTGATCCCATTGTCTCACAAGCAGAGATTTTCCTAACCATGGCATTATCCCACATCATTTTCTTCATGGAATAAGCCAAAGTCAAAGTAACAGCCAGTGGCAACCCCTCGGGAATAGCCACCACCACAATTGTCACAGCAGCAGCAACAATTTCCACAACAGCATTCACAGCATCATCAAGCCTAGTCTTTCCTCCAACGAATTCCCGGTTCCCCAAGTCATCTCTTGTGTTTCCTGTGAAATAACGCACCATAGAGACCAAAAGAACAAGAGCAGCTACCAGCAAACCAATCTTACCAATACCAGAAGTCAACTTGTTGAGACGCGCTTGCAAAGGTGTCTCCTCATTAAGCTCTCTTGTTATTGAACTCATCATGGCACCCCAAGCAGTGTTCATACCCACAGAAGTAACAAGCATGTGTGCAAAACCATCAGTGACCTTTGTGCCAGAGAGCAAGAAAGGGTTTGTGTTAGCATTTACATTTACATGGTCACTTTCCCCTGTCATGCTAGATTCATCCACCTTCAACGAATGCCCTTCCAAAAACAATCCATCAGCAGGAACCTGATCACCAATCTTCAAATAAGCAATGTCACCAACCACCACTTCAAAGATTGATATGGTTTGACGTCTACCATCTCTAACTACTTCAACTCCAATATCACTACTTTTTAAAGAAACCTTCTGGAATTGTCTAGATTGCTTCCAGTTGCTCACAGAAGAGACAACAATAACCAAAACAACCGCCACAATGATGCTCCCTCCATCATACCATCCCTCCTTAAAACCATGTTGCTTGACACCAAAGCCAAGGGAAAGAACAGCACAAACCAAAAGGATAATAATTGTGACATCTTTAAAAGCTTCTACAACAAAAGAAACTAAACCTTTGGCTGCAGGTTTCTGGAACCTGTTTACACCAAAAACTTGTTTTCTGCGATCAATATCCACCTGATTATCTTTGATGCCACGCTTCTCATCGGTTTGAACAAGTGCAGCAACTTTTTTCACGCCTCCAAATTGGTTCAAGAACTCCATGCTTTTCTCCTTTACCATGTCATTGAGCGCTTTAGGATCAATGTTGGAAAACTGAAAAGCGTTGTCATGCGGTGAATGCTCCTGCTCAGGGTTTACATCAATGGCCAGGTAAGAGAAGGAACGCAAGAGTCTCGTGGTTTTGATGTCAAGAGCTTTCTTGGACACAAGAAGAAGAACCTTCACAAAAGAGATCGCCGTTAAAGCCTTTCGCCACCTCCTTTTGCATGTCATGGTACGTATACGATGGTCAAGCATCTTTAAATGGTGTGGCCCAGAAGAATAAACTAATGCTAAGGACGGTGTCAGAACTGTGATTTTCTTAGCACAAAAAGACTCTGAATATGGATACAATGTTGAAGTAACAAGGTGACAGGTTGGAGTATATATAATAAGGGGATTACCTTCAGATTAAGAAATTAATATATTTACATTTAATTAGAAATTTCCAGGAAATGTATTGATATATATTTTTGTTAAAACTTTCCATTTTTTAAGGGGATTTATTAACATTTTTTTATATTATATATGGTACATAATCTGAATCTGGAAGACTGAATATGAATCCCTTCCGTGAAAATGTTTGGGAAGATGACAAGAAATTTCACTGTTCCTTCCTTGAGGTTTCCCTATCAGTTATTATCAGCGTGAAACTGTAAAATAGCTTCAATGCTTACCGTGATTGGTAAATATTCTGCGCGTACCTTCCACGTTAAGTTTTTTTTTCTTTTACAACATAATTAAAATGATAATTATCAATTTACCTTTTCAAGTTTTCAGAAGAATTCAATTAGTGTGATGCCTTTACTTGATTGCTTCGGATCTTGTATATCAATGTCTTCCACTTTCCTTGCAACTTCCTTCTCATCCCTTCTCCGAAGACTAGGGTAGATAATATACTGAACACAGATTCTAATTTCAAGTAAAGATGATTTGGTGATTAAAACCAAATCAAATGGAAAATCAAAAGTCTTTTGAATTTTTAATCTCTTATTGAGTTTGGATCTGATTGATGAATTGAGTGAAAAAAAAAATTATTCAAAATTATGTTAGAATATATTAAAAATTAAAAAAATGTATATTAATAATATTTTTAGTACAATAAATTATTTTAATTTTTTAACTATTATTTTTAAAACATTTATTATCATTTTTCACTAAATATAAATCTCAATCTTAATTTTTTTAAGAAGAATATTTCGAGAAATATTAGTATATTTGATTTTTTATTCAGTTATGTGATTTCACCTTTATTAAATATTTTATTTTATTTTATTATTTTAAAACTTAAATACAATTTAAAAATATTTAAAGATTATTAATTTATTTTATTCATATTTAAGTTTTAGCATATTATTTTTAATTTTAATTCATTTTCATTTTTTTTAAAATTTTAATATATTTATCAAATTAAAAAAAAATTAGAAATAAACTAAATTTAAGACTATTATTATTCTAACTGGTCTTAATCCAACATTTTAATTTAAACTAAGCTTAAATAAAAAATTAATTTAATTTATAAAAACATAATGTTTCTCATAGATGTAAGATTATCTCTTGCAAAAATATGTGACTTTAATAAAAAATAATAATTATTAGATTTTAATTTTTTTTATATCATGTTAGTAAAAATAATATATCTTAATTTAAATATTTTTTTAATTATAAGAAGTTATATCTTTAATTTACATGATTTAATATATCAAAATATATATATTACTATTAATATAAATATTCATTATTTTTATTTATAAATTTTATAAAAGATCCACTCATGACTAGTCTATATCCCATATTATATATATTGAAACAAAGTTTTACCTCCATTTTACAAGTGTAAGATGGACTCCTAATTTTGACTTTAACTTTGATTACTATTTTGTTTATTTTCTCACACTATTCTTTCTCACCAATTATAATATATATTATTTAATTACCATATATATACGTAAATATATAATTATTATTATTATAATATTTTAAAATATATACTTGTAATGTAAAAATTATTTTTTTTCTATAATAAAAATATTTTTACTAAATTAATAAACAATAATGTATAATTTAATTATTTTAATAATATTATATAATATAATATTAAAAAATAGAAAATAATTAATTCTTTTGCTATAATGTAACAAAATCATTTTATTACCATACATATAACTAAATATAGACAACTCAGTTATTATAATATTAACATTTCATTAAAATATTAAAAATAAAGACAATAATAAGTTTAATATTTTAAATATTTAATTATAATTTTATCATTAAAATTTTTCTATATTAAAATAAATATTATATAAAATTAATATACAATATATATATGTATAATTTAAATATTAAAATATTTTTATATCAATATTATATAAAAAATAAATAATTTTTTCCATAATTTAATAAAAAATGTATAACAGAAATAAAAATTTATTATGATATATAGTATTTTGTTATAAAATAAATAAAATAAAAATATAATTTATATTTATCACCATACATATAAGTAAATCTAATTTAATTATTATAACATTAACATTATTTTAAAATTTTAAAAAAATAGAAAACAAAAGTAATATTTTAAAATAGTTAATTGTAATGTTAAAATTTATGTAATTTTCATATGAAAATAAAATACTTATTAACTTAAAATAGACAACATATTTATAATGTTTTTATATTAATATAGTACTAAATTAAAATAATTAATGATTTTGCTATAAGATAATAAAAATAATTCATTGAATTAATAATAAAAACGTTTTATTTTGTATACTAATTGTAACAAATATATATACTAATTTGTTATAATTATTTTCGTATGGAATGCTTAATATATATTTTTTTTATAATTGAAGATGAACGAAGAACTGGGGATATCAACAAGATGACAGATTGTAAGTTTTTGAAACTGATGTGTGCAACAGAATCTGTATGATTCTGCCTCCTGAACCTAATTATGAGGCAGATTCTCTGGCCTGAAAAATGAAAATGGACAAGAGATGGAGTATTACTAGTGCCTCAGCTTATGCAGTTACAGGTTTCTATGGATGATTGCATCTAGACATGGAAAGAACCATATAATATATGTGTGTCCCTTTGAAGCTGGAATCAGGAGCCCTTTAACAAACGAAAAATGTTGCGGATGGAGCCTTATATAGTATATGTCTATATGTTGCGATATATAAAAAATAGGTAAAATAAGATGGAAAGAAATATATGATATGATATGATAAAAAAGTAAAAAATATATAAAATGTATTTTAGCAATTGGATTATGATAAGTAACTATTGTTTTAACAAATGATGATAGGAGCGTATAAGATGATGTGTGAGCGATCGAAAATATATTTTGACCTTGTTCTCTTCATAGCACCGTCGTCCCAGTTGCTGGATCGGAGTTGTGGGATGGATCATTGACGGAGCATACATACCTTTGGTTACTTACTATTCTATTTGCGTCAAAATTCGACACTGTAATGCATTTATGCATTCATCGTATAATAATAACCTCACGTGTCCCCAATTCAAATTTTGGGACGTGGTTGGCCATTGGCCTGCTAGCTATGCCGGAAATCATGTTTGACTTTGTAATATTCAACCATGGCTACCATAAATTACATTTCAAATTAAAATACTTTGACTTCAATTTGGGATTTGGACGGAAACCTCTTTCCTTACTTTCTACCTACTTGCAGTTCAGTTTAAAATTTGTAAAAAAAAATGTTGATTATAGTGATGTTGAGTTAAAATTTTGTTGATTATAATGATTTAACTAATTTAAATGAGGTTATTTTTAATGAAAGATATTTATTTATGATTTAAACATAAATATTATTAAAATCGGATTTTTTTTATTTTTGACCATTTATTAGCAGTTGGAAATTATTGCATAAAAGGTGTTATAATGAAAGGTTTTTGATGGTTTTTATTTTGTCGTTTGAAATATCTAAAAATAAAATTCTTGGTGGATTTATACCGACACAAATACTTTGTAAATAAAAAGCCCACTCAATCAATAATATATTTTGAAACAAAATAATTTTAAAAATTATATTATTATGATAAATCAACCGAAAATTTTTTCAATTTTAACAGAACTTCGTTTTCCAATCCTGTAATAGGATACAAATGTAACTACACTTTAGGGCCCAAAGAAGAAACTGATTGGTATACCTATTCATCTTATAAGTGCTCACTCTCGTTTTTAAATTTACCAACATATTCTGATAGGTAGTTGCTAAAATCCATTTTAGACCACTGAACATTAAAACTTCACAAAAATAATAAATATGTTTTCCAATTATAAAAAGTTATTTGTTTTTTATTTTGATCATATAATTGTTTTAAAATTCTATTGAAATACGTGTCCTTACTGTTAGTTTTACTTTAAGTGACTATATGATGTCACAAATCAATGCTTGTCATAAATTGATGGAGAAAAATTAACGATAAAAATTTTAAAATATGTATTATAATAATATTGGAAATTTAATATCTGTTTGTGACAGTCATAAGTTTTAATTTTTTTTAATAAAAATGCTACAGCAATGGAGTGTAGAATAATACTTCCCATTTTCCATCATTGTGCCCTCCTTCTCTCATGTTCTCATTCCAGATTCCCGTCAAAGGATATTTTTGGCTTCCATCCCGATATATCCTTATTCCTTCAGGAACACCAAAACATCATAATCAAATTAGAAAAATTCACCCAAAAAATTAAATCCTAAATTTGAGAAATTTTACATTATTAGATTAGTAATCAACTAAAAATGAATTGCGGGAGAATGAAAATTAAAAAAAAAAGGAAATAACCTATTATCAACCAAACTTAACTAATAAATATAAAAATAATTTATATAAATTAAATTTAAATTTTTTATTTTTTAAAATAATTAATTTTATTTTTTAAAATAAACTATTTTTAATCTCTCACAATTAACATATAAATATTAGTACATAACATTGCCAAAAAATTATTAGTTTAGAAACTAAAAGCATTATTAAGATACGATTATTCTTAAATTTAAGATATTGAAATATAAATGAATTAATCACAACATTATTTAAATTTAAATTTAAATTATTTATATTTAAAAATTATTTTAAAAAATAATGAAAATATAAATTTTGTAATAATATGATTAAAATATTACTTAATATATTTTTAATTGGTTAATAATGTACATTTTTATATTCATAATGTACCAAAATTAAATTTTATATTTATCTATTTAAATTAATAAAATATATTAATTTATACTTATATTTTTCTTTAAAATTAATTTCCCTACAGTCACAAACACTTGCCAGCATTAGTACTAAGCAGTAATGTTCCGTAATGTTCCTTGCTTTCTTATTTCCTATAGTGGGTGAGTGCTGTGGGCAACGGAACGTCTTTCAATATTTTTTATCATTAAATGATTTTCACATTGATCTTATTCATGCCGGACAATTCAAGAGCCAAAGGTATCATGCTCGTGCATTGAACTTGACCAATTACCAAAATTTAATTGCCTTTTGGAGAATTTCTACATTGACAAATTTGGGTTACTACGTTTTTTTTTTAATTTTTGTAAAGTTAACAGTATTCAAAGGGAAGTTGTTAAAATATTTATTAATTTTTAATTATCTTGTATGTTTAAAATATTTATTATATAATCCTAGTAGTAATAAATATTTAATATATTTTATTTTAAACATGATATTAATAAATTTTAACCACGTATATATAATTACACCGCAACCGCAGCCGCTACTTTCATTCTATGATGCAATTAATTATAACTTGAAAGTAGAACTACTTACTTTTAATCTTAATAATCTTGAGTTTGTGACCATATAAGATATGCGTGTTTAATATAAAATTTTTAAAAATAATTACATATTTTTCTAGAAAAATTCTTATCAAACTGATAGATCACTCTTTCAAAATATATTATACCAATAAACACGTGTTAAAATATTTGCTTAGTTTAAACTTTCGGGAAAAAAATGATATCATAGTTTTTAATAAGGAATGTATAATAAATATGTTCCGATTGGGATTATGTCAGGATATGACCAAGAAATTAAAAATAATGTTCTGATTGAGAAAGTTATCGCCAACTTTATCAATCCAGCAGAAAAATAAACACTATTGTATACATTTTTTTTTCTTTTGATCGAGCGTGAAAGTTAATATATATTTTTTAATATTTTGTATAAGAAAGATGACAGATTTTTTATATCAAAAGTTGATGTGTAAACATCAACGTACCATATGCTAGAGATTGGATTAATAAACTTTATAAAATAAATAAATATAAATATGTAAGCATTACGACTATGTGGTGTGTAAGGTTTCCGCCCTTTACGTGGCAAACCTTCTTTAATTCTCTCTCATCTTTTATATTTTTATGGTGTCCCGTAACCATGGGTGTAATTACAGTTAGTTTTGAGGGTGAGATTGTAAAAAAAAAAAGTGTACACCAATACATTGGTTAATGAAAATTATATGATCTCTATAGATATAGATTATAGATGAAAAAAAAACTCAAATATAAAGTTTGTAAGAAGTCTATGAAAACCAATTCAGTTTGTGATCAGGGATAAAGGGTGGCAGCATTATATGCATATAAACTCAATCGTAAGTTTTATCTCTTGAAAAATAAAAATAACAAAAAAGATTAAATCTTACAATTAAAAATTAAAACGAAAATAAGATATTTGTAAAAAATAAAAATCAATTACAAAATATGTGATATTAATAATTTAATAATTTCTACTTTACATATTACATATTTCAATACTTAAAATTTAAGCCATCCAGTTCTATATGTATAAAAAAATTGTATAAGTTAATTCTAATTAAAATATATATTGATCCAATAATATTTTAAAATATAGTTTGTCTTATATTATTTTTAAAAATAAAGTTAATCTACAATTTAATGATAAAATATTATATATATATATATATATATATATAAAAGTCAGATTCATATTAGATATAAGTATATTATTCAATTATTATTATATATATAAAAAAATAATATATAAATTTTTCAAATAAAATTATAAAATAAAATATTTATTAATTTTTATTTTATTTAAAATTTATATTTATATTTTATTAAATATTATAACTTAATTTAATGGTTGAATTAATAAATTTTATATTTAATATAAAATTATTAAATTAATATAAATAATAAAATTTAATGCTTAATATTAACAAATTGTACGTTAACATTATAGAGATATAAGATTGACGTTGAAAAGCTTTTGACTTTTGAAAATTATTTAAATGTTCTTTGGTAGAAATTAGAAAGCTACCTCAACTAATCAGACTACATTCAGTAGATATTTATTGTAAATTTATATAATAATTTAAACAGTTTTTTAATCTATTTTTAAAAATACATAATAAAATCTCAAAATATACAATAAAATTTTATATATAATATAATTTTATTAAAAATTATCTAATCTAATACATTGATAATATTAAATATTATAAATTTTAATAAAAATATTATTTATTAATTTTTATTATGTATTAAAATGTGTAATTTATATATTAGAATATTTTTTTTTCTTTCTATCACATTAATCATCTCATCCCACGTTTCTCACTTTTTTTCTTTACTATGTCACGTGGTATATAATTATCATTTCATTTTGTAATTTCATTTTATAATTTATATTTTATAGCTTATCATATCTCAAAATTTGGAGAATGTTCTGTGATAGGAAACTGGTACAACAGCCAGGTTAGATTCCCCATAATAAGACAAAATTAAAGGTAGTTGGAATGAGGGTTTGTATTCGTTGCTTGTTGCAGGTGTGGATTACTTGGATGGAGAACATTAATTAACCATAAAACAGACATGGTGAATGACTTAAAATGAAATTATTCAATAATGAAATCATTTTCATCTTGCTTAAATAGTTACACTTGGAAGTCTACTCACTCTTGTAACTTGTATAAGCGCGTAAGATTGAAGTTGCATAAAAATTGTAACATCTTATCTTTCTCTACAATTGTGGTCCTCTCCCTAATGAATACCTTTCTATTGCTTTCAACTTACAAAGTTACAAAATATTGACACTCCCTAACTACAGTTATTGTTTAGAAACTTAAAGAATCGGTCAATGCTATATCCTTTTTCTGTTGTGATGAAGACATGAGTCGTTGAACCAATACATCTAATGCTTCCTTCATCCACCAATGCTGACAAACTTCTCTAGCTTGAGCAACAGTCATCTACAAAAAGTGACCCAAAAGAAAATTAGAAAAATTTTGCCGATTATTAATTAATTAATTAACATGTGCAAAATAAGGGTTGAGCTTAAATTAACATACCCATGTTCTTCTCCGTAGATTTTGCTCTGGCCACATATCAAGTTGCTCCTTCACAAACAAAGGGAACATGTGCCCTTCATAGTATATACCATGCCTTTTGCTAATGAAACTCCATTGGCCCAATTCACACTGCATATGATAGTGAAGTGTTATATTTCAGTTAAATAATTTGAAACTAAATCATTATATGGCTTTGCTTAATTAAATCTTTTGACAGAAAAAAGAATTGAGCAATACCTCAACAATTCCAATGACTCCTGCTTCTTCAAGGGATTCCCTGCAAGCTGCTTCTTCTACAGATTCATCAAGTTCCCACCCTCCCTGAGATGAGACAAATAGAATGTTAATTAATGTTGCATAAAGTTAAAAGACACTAGAAATACCAAATTGAGCAAATTCAAATTAATTAATTAAACTATTCATAAACAATGGGCCACAAAAGTACCTTAGGGAACATCAATCCTTGACCTTTCTGTGAACTAACAACCAACACTTCCAATTCGTTGCTCGTATTACCATTCACATCTTCTTTATATCTATAAGGTATGCATCTGAACAAATAAACATTAAATAACCGAGTCAATGAGTGAAACAATTAAGCAAAATGAAGGATTAATAATTCAAATGAGGATGTTAGAATCATCAATATTTTCTAAGCCTAAACAAACATCCATTTACATCATCATGCACCTACCAATTAATTAACCCACGTGAAAAATAAAACGAACGTTTGGTAGACAGAAGAAACAAAAGAAAGGCGAACTCACCCTACAACTTGTCGGCCACCCATGTTGTTGTATCTCTGCAACTCCCTTCCTGAGCGAGATACCAAGCAAACCATCTTTCAAATTAAGTGTAAATTTTCACTAAGAACAGAGACAAAATCGAAGGGAAGAATAGAGAAGAGAGTTAGATAGGGATATGTAGATTGATTAATTAAGATTGATGTGGATGATTGGACGAAGATGTAAAAGAAAAAAGGGTGAAGAGAAAGAGTGGGGAAATGGAAGCTATATATAGAGAGAAATGAAACTTAGAGAATATTGGGGGCTGTAAGCAAACATAACAAACGCGTAATTGTCGCCTTCCACGACTCCACTTATCTATTACCAAATGGAGTATATAAAAATATGAAATGAAAACATGTTAGGGAATATTAGAATAACAGGTAGGATTGAAGAGTTTATGACGTTTCACCAACAAGATATTTACACGTGGCGTTGCATATTGGCATTGAGCTGTTAAGTCAACATTAATTACTTGCAACCGCTGATCTTCATCTGCTAGCAAAAAGGAATATTACTTGATCGATTGTGTGAAGTTTTTTTATTAATTTATTAATTTATTAATTTATTAATTTATTTCGGCAACGGACTCTACGCATGAGTCGACACGGCCTGATACAATCACAATCCCTAAGTTGACTTTGGAAAACACGTTCCCTCCGTATGCATGCCCTCTCAGTATGACTCCACTTTCTTAATTGCACTCGTCTACACACTCATGCTACCAATTTTCTTTTATCTTATGCCACTTTAGTTAATTAAACCCTATTTTATATCAATTATGAGTACGTATATATATTCATTCTCTTATCTCTACTCATTCCTCTCTTATAAAATTTATTACAATTAACCTTCTGCTTCGAGTTTTAATCGAAATTTTTAAAACATACCATCATTAAATCCGTTGAGATATTCCTTTAGCATTCAATGTTTTAACATTTGTTAAACCATAATAAAAATGATATTAATTAAATATTATTTTTAAAATATTTATAATATATAATATATTAAAAATATATAAAATGTATATAATAATAAAATATATTGATGTAATAATTTTATACGATTAAAAATTAAAAATTATATACTTTTTTAAAATTTAATTTACACATAAAATTAAATAAAATAATAAAGTATATTTTAAAAAATTAAAGTAATATTATTTTGTATATAAATTAATTTTTTTTCTTCGTGTCATTTTTTTAGTTTTTTTTATCAACTTTTTGTAAAATAATTTTATGGTTCAAATAATTTAAAAAATAATCAATTTTCAATTCAATCTAGGTTGAGTTTTTTACATGAATATGATTTTTCACTTAAAAAAACAAAATATATAGTATTTAAATTAATATTTTGTTGGTGTTTTTTTAAATGAAGTAAAGATAAATATGATAATGAAGATTTGAAATAAACCTTATTCTACAACCTAAATTATCGTGCTTTAGATGAAAATAAGTAATAATTATAAAAAATGAGTGGCTGAATTTTTATAAAATTATATATATTTTTTATAAAAAAATTCTTAAATTAAATAAAACTATTATAACAAACGTACAAAACTTCTTTTTAGAATAGTTAATATAATCACATAATAAAAATTCAAAAATATTAATTGATTAGGCTGGATAAACTTTTTCACTAACTAATCTCCGTGTTCAAAGGTGAAAATTACTTACATTCTCTCTAAATGTTTAAATATTTATTTAATTAATCTACAATTTTAAAACTTTTGGAAAGCTGTTATATATATTATTTTTAAAAGAACATATTTCAACTGCACCTTATTTGAATACAATATAAGAGCAATAACGAAAAGCATAAAAGGAAATTCAGAATAGAGCCAAAGTATTTCAACTGACGCTCTTTCTAAACATTTTTTTTTTTGAAGTAATGTAAGGTAATTTTAATGTGTACCTTTGATTCACCCTCTAAAGAGATGAGGTACTTTAAAATAGAGTATCTTACAAATATTAATAATTAAAATTATGATAAAATTAAATACATATATAACAAAGTTTTAAATTATTTATAAATTTAACCCTTAATTTTTATTTAATAATTAATTATATGTTTTATTTTCTAAAGTGTAACCCTTTTACTTTGCAGGAGATAAATCCAATACTGAAATATCCCTATATCTCAAACCATGCATTCATGTGGGTCATAGAAAGGGGGGAGAACAATGAAAAGACCAATGCCTTTTCAGAAGTTAGAGAACGGAAAAAAACCAACATTAAATCAAGTACCGGACAACTTATCATCATAAAACAAAAGAAAAAACTAACGAAATAATTATTTTGATTTTTAGAAGATTAAGAATTCATCATACTAATTAGATATGATAATAAAATTTAAATTTATAGTTATTTATCTTTTACATCTTATTTTTAACAAAAAAATTGTTTTAACTGAGCTTAAAAAAATAATCCATATTAGAATATGATGTGCCAAAACAAAATTAAATTTGGAAATATAAAATTTCATCTTCCCTCCATTATAAACTTGTTTCATTGTCTTTTTCAAATTTGTATCTATTCCGATTTTATGCAGATAAGAATGAGGAGAGAAAAACTCACCCACAATCTTTCCTTCTAGTCCTCATGCCTAACATTAGTTTTTAAAATATGAAAATATTTATTATTGTCTTTTAAGAAAAAAATAATCATTTTAGTAGTTTGGTAAAGACTAAAATAATTGTTTTTTAACCTTTTAGATACTAATATGATCATTATTTATTTTTAAAATTAAAATAATAATAATTTTCTTTAAAAATTAATATAGCTTACCTCTAATATTTGAAAGATAAAATAATTATTTAAAATTACAAGAAAGACCAATTTAAAGGACATTTGAAATTTATAAAAAATTAAAATAAATTAAATAAAAATAAAATATAAAATATAAATATTTTTTTAATTTTTTTAAAATATAAAAGTTTTAGTTTTAATTTTTTAATTTTTAAACCGAGGAATTTTGTTTTTTAAATATATTATTTTTAGTTTATAAAGTAAACAATATTTAACACATCATATATACTTAACGTTTGATATATTAATAATAAAATATTAAAAATATATAATTTCAAAAAATTAAAAAATTAAATTTAATTATATTTTACAATAAATAACTAAAATTAAAATTTTAAAATTTTTAAAAAATATGTTTAATTCAAAAATAAATTAGATTAGTTAAATATTAATTTTACTTTTCAAATTTTAATCATTAGATTAATCATAAAAATTAAAGTAACCTAAAAAATTATATTTTTTCATGTTAAAAGTCAAATAATGCCAAGTCGTTTTTATTAATTCCTCCCCGCTCCGGCCAAATATATTTGTCGTCGCTAATCGATCAAAGAGGGCGTAAGAGTCAAACTGTTTGGATGCTGACCAAATGTGAAAGCCGAAGAATCTGAAGTAATAATCGCTGATAGTTGTCTATTAAATTCCACATCTATAATTTTCCACAAGCCATGTTATTCATGTGTATATATTATAAATTGATGGGCGTTAATAATATATTTTACATAATTGAACAATTTTAAAAAATTAAAATAAGTTTTTAAAAAACAATATTTTATGATGATAAATATATTAAGGAGTTGTTTAAAAAAATATTGTTAATATTTTTTAAATAAAATTTATATAATTTTGAGGTTTTATTTATTTAGACTTAATTTTATATTTTTAGTTTTTCTAATTTGATCAATGTGTATTATTTGTTCTTCAATTTTTTTGAGTAATTTTGCTTTTCAGGTTTTTTACTTAAAATTCTATAATTCTTATTTTCTATTTAGAAATTAAATTAATTAAATTATATTTTATTCAAAATTAACCAATCAATATATTAAATTTAAAATAAAATAAAAAAATTCAAAAAAATTAAAATTCATAAAAAAACATAAATTTATCCTTCTTTAAATCTTAACATCACATCATATAAAATCATTAAAATTTTAAGAAAATTCTTATTTCTAACATCTTAAAATTATTTCATATTTCCATACTATTATAAACTTCTTAAAAATAAAAATAATAATTTTAAAAATGAAAAAGTAAATTTCCTAAAATTTCAAAAAATAAGAATCAAAATTACTTTAAAAAAACTTAAGATGTCACAATATATAAACCAAAATAGACATATTAAGAATGTGTTTGACATTTAAATTTTTTTAATTTTTAATATTACACTATTTATGTTAATTATTATACCATTTATTAATTAAAATAAAAAAAATATTTCTTTAATGATAAAAAATAATTTATGGATAATATAATTTTTTTAATGTTATTTAAGATTTTATTTATGTAAAAATTTAAAAATCATATTTTTACTTTTGAAGAAATAAAAGTTTATTTAATTATAATTTAATATAATTTTTTTCTAAAAATATTATATATATATATATATATCACAATATAGTACATTAATTATGTTCTTATTTATCACTTTTTTTTCAATCAATTTAACATTTACAATTTTATTAATTATTTTCAATTCAGTTTATTAACTTAATAAACTTTACTTAATTTTCAACTTTTAAATTTTATCTTTCAACTTTCAAATAAATTATTTTAAATTTTTTAAAATTCATTTTAAAAGTGTAACTAAACCTTCAGTTTAATTGAAATACAAAATTATCCAATTTTTTCATATGATTAAGAGTTATTTAAAAATTATATCCAATAATATAAAAAATTTACACTAAATTATATAAAAATTAAACACATATAATACATAACATTTTTTATTTAGGTAAAATTTAAAATATTAAAGATCATCGGTTTGTATTAGTCTTTTTAACTTGCTTAGAGTCAGTAGGATGGCAAGTAGCGAGTTTTTCTCTCTCCATTTTTGTTCCACACAAAGTTAAAATGGGTTTAAGTATGAGTTTGGAAGAGATGGTGATAAAAAATTAAAATCCAACCTAATCAAATTTAAGTAAGCACGCAATAATTTTTTATATAGTTTTTTTATAAAATAAAATAAGAATAACATAATATTTATATAAATAAAAGAAAATTAATAAATAAGTTTTTTTTACGAACCTTAATACTGTCTTTTCTCTTCATAACGTTATTGCTAATTTATTGTGAAATATTAAAAAGGTTTATATATATTTTTATTGTTAATAGTATCATATTTTTGAAATATTATTTTAACGTTACACTATTTTTTATACGATACTGTTTATTTTATTTTAAAAAAATATTTGATATTTATTAATTAAATTTATCAATATAAAACTACTTTTAATTTTTTATTTATACAAAATTTAAAAGTAAACGTTTTAATTTTTAAGACATGATATTTTATTTAATTTATTTTATCATATTTTTAAAAAATATGTTACATCTATAAAATTATAATTCAATACTTAATTATGTTATTATATTTTTTTTAATTATTATTTTATTTTATCAAATATTTTTAAATTTTAATTTTATAAACTAAATTATTAAATTTTAAATTTAATGTAATAAGCTAACTTATTAAATTTTAATTTTGTATTGACTTTTCAACTTTAATTAACTTATTTACTAATATTGTTAAATATATCTACGTAATAATAATAAAGTATAACATAAAATTTAAAGACGAAATATTTAAATTTTATTACCTAAAAATAAATAAGATGATTAATTTTATTATAACATCCGATATTTGTAATCAACATATTTAAATTAATAAAATCAAAATAATTTATATTTTAAATATTATAATTAGGTTTTAATTTAATACCATCAAATTATAGTAATACAAGATTTTATATATATAAAAAAATAATTTTATATTTATATTTTTACATAAATAATTTTAAATTTATGATAATCTAATTTTTGTTAGTTAAATTTAACTTTTTGAATACTTTAAAATGTTAATCCTGACAGCCTTCAAAATAATTTTATACGAATAAATGAATGAATAAAACAAAATACAATATGCACTTTGAAATAGAGCAAATTAATCATAAAATAATTTATGTCATATATTATCTTTCTAAAAAATGTTGTGTCAAAAAATTTAGATAATGTCCTTCAAATCACAAATATTTCTCTTAATTTAATTTATGTTAAAAATAATTATTTATTTTTTATCAATTTTAAATATAATTTTTTAAAAATATTTTCCAATAATTAGTTTTATAAAATAAATGATTTTTTTAAAGTAATATGTTTCATTCTCTTCTTTTATTTTTCCTCCACATATTAAATTTTTATTTACCATAACAACGTGAAAGTGTATTTTCTACAAATATTTTGAAACAGTACTAATAAACAATATATTGAGATGAACTCAAATGTGTTAAACTCATAAAGTTTTATTCGATTATACATGTGAAAAAGATGTTGGTTTGAAAAGTCAAAGATCAAAACATAAGGCATTGCGTAATAAATGCAAGGCTTGACATAATTAGTGATAGCATGTGAGAAGCGGTTACAAATAGTTTCATGAATAGTGGATTAAGAAGTTACAGGCAGTTATGTATCACACCATCGTGAGAGAGAAATTTTTCTAAGAGAAAAAATTTAGGATTCTTGGGTGTAATTGGGTTGTGGGTAGTGTGAGGTTGTGAGTGTTTTTTGTAAACACAGTGTACAATTTTCTACTATCAAAATTATCTGCAGCAGTCCGGAGACGTAGGCAGTATTGGCCGAACTCCGTTATCAATTTGTGTGTGCAAATATTCTGCATTCTATTTTTTTCCCCACTTCCACAAATCTGACGCTACAGAAGAATTTGGAGAAATTTTTCTTAACAACTGGTATCAGAGCGGGTTTGAAATTCTGCAATTTTTTTTTAAAATTGTTAGAAACGAAACGATCCAAAGAAGAAGTCAGGTTTGAGTGGGAGTGATGGCTGTAGATGAAGGAAAGGTGAAAATTGAAAAGTTCGATGGTGCGGACTTTGGTTTCTGGAAAATGAAGATCGAAGATTATCTGTACCAGAAAAATATGTATCAACCTCTCACAGGGACAAAGCCAACTGAAATGAAGGACGAGGATTGGGTTCTTCTTGACAGGCAAGCCCTTGGAGTCATCCGTCTGACGTTGTCACGTAATGTTGCTTTTAACATTGCAAAAGAAAAGACCACAGCAGATCTTATGGCGACTCTTTCCAGAATGTATGAAAAGCCGTCAGCCGCAAATAAAGTTCACTTGATGAGGCGGTTGTTTAACTCTCGGATGACAGAAGGTGCATCAGTAGCACAACATCTCAATGAACTCAGCTTAATCACAACCCAGTTTAGTTCTGTTGGAATCGAATTTGATGATGAGGTACGAGCATTAATAATTTTGTCTTCCTTACCAGAAAGTTGGAATGTCATTGTCACGGTTGTTAGTGGCTCAACGGGAAGCCAAAAATTGAAATATGATGATGTTCGTGATCTAGTTCTCAACGAAGAGATCCGACGGAAGGAGTCGGGTGAATCTTCATCATCTTCGATATTGCAAACAGAGTCAAGAGGAAGAAGCTCAACTAAAGGAAATGGACGATGCAAATCAAAGGACAGGAGGTCCAAATCCAAAAATCGTCACTCTCAATCTAAGAAGAATATCGAGTGTTGGAATTGCGGGAAGTCTGGGCACTACAAAAATCAGTGCAAGAGTGCACGAAAGCATCAGGAGACCAAGGACGAGTCAAATGTTACTTCCACCCCTGGAGGAGATGATGCATTGATATGTTTTTTAGAAAGCAAGGAGGACACTTAGATTCTGGAGCATCTTTTCATGCCACTCCACAAAGGGAATTCTTCGAGAACTATGTTCCCGGAAACCTTGGTAAAGTTTACCTTGGTAACAACCAATCATGTGAGATAGTTGGCAAAGGTGTAGTGAAGGTTAAGTTGAACGGGTCTGTATGGGAATTGAAAAATGTCAGACATATTCCCGACCTGACAAAGAACTTAATATCAGTAAGCCAGTTGAGCAGTGATGGCTACACAACTGTCTTCCATGGAGACGATTGGAAGATTTCAAAGGGTGCGATGACAATTGCTCGGGGTAAAAAGAGTGGCACTCTTTACAAAACAGCAGGAGCATGTCATTTGATTGCAGTTGCAGCAAATGAAAATTCCAATCTATGGCACCAGAGGCTAGGCCATATGAGTGAGAAAGGGATGAAAATCATGCACTCAAACGGCAAGCTACCAAGTCTTCAGTCAGTAGAAATTGACATGTGTGAAGACTGTATACTTGGAAAGCAGAAACGAGTCAGCTTTCAGAAAGCTGGAAGACCCCCAAAGAAGGAGAAACTTGAGCTAGTTCACTCAGATGTTTGGGGTCCAACTACCGTCCCATCACTTGGTGGGAACATTACTTCGTGACTTTTATTGATGATCACTCTAGGAAGGTATGGGTATACTTTCTGAAACATAAGTCCGATGTATTTGAGGCTTTCAAGATATGGAAAGCTATGGTAGAAAATGAAACAGGGTTGAAGATTAAAAAGCTCAGAACCGACAATGGTGGAGAATATGAAGACACCAAATTCAAGAAATTCTGCTATGAGCACGGGATCAGAATGGAGAGGACCGTGCCTCGTACGCCTCAACACAATGGTGTAGCTGAGCGTATGAATCGAACGTTGACTGAAAGAGCCAGAAGCTTGCGTGTGTAGTCAGGCTTACCGAAGCAGTTCTGGGCAGAAGCAGTCAACACAGCAGCTTACTTGATCAACTGAAGTCCATCGGTACCATTGGAGCACAAAATACCAAAAGAGGTATGGAGCGGAAAAGAGATAAAACTCTCACATCTTAGAGTTTTCGGCTGTGTAGCATATGTGCACATCAGTGATCAAGGTAGAAATAAACTCGATCCCAAATCGAAGAAGTGCACTTTCATCGGTTATGGTGAAGATGAATTTGGCTATCGTCTTTGGGATGATGAAAACAGAAAGATGATCCGCAGCAGAGATGTAATCTTCAATGAAAGAGTGATGTATAAAGACAAGCTTAACACAAGCGCCAACAATTCAGAGCAGATTGAGCCAACATATGTAGAAGTTGAAGATATCCCAGAAAGTCCCATAGTTGCGAATCCTCAGTCAGAGAATTCAATTGAAGAAAGCAGTGAACAACAGTTTGACACATCAGAGCCTCCTACTCCAACTCCTGTATTGAGAAGGTCTTCTCGACCTCATGTGCCCAACAGGAGATACATGGACTACATGTTGTTGACTGATGGAGGAGAGCCTGAAGATTACATAGAAGCATGTCAGACCACAGATGCAAACAAGTGGAAACTTGCTATGATAGAAGAGATGAATTCTTTGATCTCCAATCAGACATGGGAATTAGCTTAATTACCCATGGGAAAGAAGACACTTCACAACAAATGGGTGTATCGGGTGAAGGAGGACTATGATGGCTCAAAGAGATACAAAGCCCGACTAGTTGTCAAAGGATTTCAGCAAAAGGAAGGAGTTGATTACACTGAAATCTTTGCTCCAGTTGTGAAGCTCAATACTATCAGGTCTGTCTTAAGTATTGTTGCTAGTGAAGAGCTCTATCTTGAGCAATTGGACGTGAAGACGGCGTTTCTTCATGGAGATTTAGAGGAAGAGATTTACATGCACCAACTTGAAGGATTCTCAGAAAAAGGAAAGGATAATATGGTGTGCAGATTAAAGAAGAGCTTGTACGGCCTGAAACAAGCTCCAAGACAGTGGTATAGAAAGTTTGAAAGCTTCATGCACAGGGAGGACTTCCAGAAGTGCAATGCCGACCACTGTTGTTTCTTCAAGAGATATAAGTCCTGTTATATCATATTGCTACTTTATGTCGATGATATGTTAGTAGCAGGTTCAGATATGAACGAGATTAAAAATCTCAAGATGCAGTTGTCAAAAGAATTTGACATGAAGGACTTGGGTATAGCAAAGAAGATTCTTGGAATGCAAATCACGAGAGATAAGCAAAGAGGAATTTTGCAGTTATCTCAGGCAGAGTACATCAACCGTATTTTGCAAAGATTCAATATGGACAAGGCCAAACCAGTTAGCACACCTTTGGCTAGTCATTTTCGCTTATCTAAGGATCAGTCCCCTCAGACGGAGGAAGAAAAAGACTTTATGGCTAAGATTCCATATGCTTCAGCCATAGGAAGTTTGATGTATGCAATGGTATGTACTCGACCAGACATTGGCCATGCAGTGGGAGTTTTAAGCAGGTTTATGGCAAATCCAGGAAAAGCTCATTGGGAAGCAGTCAAATGGATTTTAAGGTATCTACGAGGCACCATAAAGAAGTGTCTGTACTTTGGCAAAGGAGAATTAAAAGTACAAGGCTATGTAGATGCAGACTTCGGAGGTGAAGTTGATCACCGAAGAAGTACCACCGGTTATATTTTTACTGTTGGTACTACAGCTGTCAGTTGGATGTCACGGATACAGAAGATCGTTACATTATCCACTACAGAGGCTGAGTATGTAGCAGTAACAGAGGCTAGTAAAGAGTTGATATGGCTTCAAGGATTGTTAACAGAGCTGAGATTCATCCAAGAGAAGAGTGTTTTGCACAGTGACAGTCAGAGTGCAATACATCTGGCAAAGAATTCAGCATTTCACTCTAGAACTAAGCACATTGATATACGTTATCATTTCATCAGATCTCTGCTTGAGAATGAGGTGCTGACATTGGAAAAGATTACAGGAAGCAAGAACCCAGCAGACATGCTAACAAAGGTGGTGACCATTGACAAACTGAAGTTGTGTTCAACTTCAGTCGGCCTGCTAGAATAACAGACCAAAGAAGACTGCTGTAGTGATCAAAGTGTGAAGACAGATTGAAATCAGTCTTCAAGTGGGAGATTGTTGGTTTGAAAAGTCAAAGATCAAAACATAAGGCATTGCGTAATAAATGCAAGGCTTGACATAATTAGTGATAGCATGTGAGAAACGGTTACAAATAGTTTCATGAATAGTGGATTAAGAAGTTACAGGCACTTATGTATCATACCATCGTGAAAGAGAAATTTTTCTAAGAGAAAAAATTTAGGATTCTTTGGTGTAATTGGGTTGTGGGTAGTGTGAGGTTGTGACTGTTTTTTGTAAACACAGTGTACAATTTTCTACTATCAAAATTATCTGCAGCAGTCCGGAGACGTAGGCAGTATTGGCCGAACTCCGTTATCAATTTGTGTGTGCAAATATTCTGCATTCTATTTTTTTCCCCACTTCCACAAATCTGACGCTACAGAAGAATTTGGAGAAATTTTTCTTAACAAAAGAGTGTTGAATTCTAACTTACTCACGTCTGTAACCTGTGGTTGAAGATGTCAATGTACATAGATAGTTAAACTTTTTTATGAGATCATTATTGATGCTTTATTATATTCCTCGTGTTTTAGAAAGTGAAGAATCTTAACGAAAATACAACGAACTATTTTGGATTTTGATAAAGTTGTTCTTTGATTTGAAAAAAGAAAAAACTGAGATTACAGACAGAGATTTGCGATATATTTACATTAATTTAAATTAATTTATATATGCATATAGAGACTGTTAGAATTCGTTGATACTATGCTAAATTTTAGTATTTACACTAATTTAAAAAGTTAAAATTTGTTGAACTGTATCAATTTAATAATTTTATATAAAATGTAAAATTTATTAATTCAACCGTTGAATCATATTATAATATTAAATAGTTAATATATATGTAGATATATTATTCAATTATTAATATTTAAACATATTTAAATAATATATGAATCGTTAAAATAAAATTGTAAAATAAAGCATCTATTAATTTTTATTTTATGTAAAATTTTATATACATAATCTAATAGATATTATAATATAATTTAATAGTTAAATCAATAAATTTTATATTTTATATAATATTATTAAATTAATATTAATATTAAAATTTAATATTTGATATCAATAAATTTTAATTTTGTATTTTTTTTCTTTATATATATATATATATATATATATATATATATTACACTTTGGATTAAATAGAGAAAAATTCAACTTATATACGTTATGTTTTGAGTAAGTGTGATAAACAACTTATTAAAATAAATTATAAAAACTAAAAGAAATTAAATTATTTTTATAATAATTTATTAGCTATTTTAAATGTTTCTTTGTTGCAAGCAGTGTAAATTTTAGTTTTTTAAATATAATATAGACTTTGTGATTTTTTAATTAGAAATTTTAGCTTTTATCAATTTCTCGTAAGACGTACCAAAAAAATGGGTAAAAAATAATAATAATCATAATCAATGACAATTTTGTAACATAAAATATATATAATATATGTCGTCCTTTGTTAGTTATACACTCAAACATAAATATATTCATCATACTAATGAATATATTATCTTTAGGTGAATTTTTAGAGGATTAAACAAATAATATAATTTGTAAAAAATATTTGTATACATACCAATATTTATTGTATTTATTAGTTTTTTACAAGGAGCACCTAAAAAGTTTTATAACAGAAAAATAATAATAATCATAATCGTTGACAATTTTGTAACGTAGAATCAATACATAATATACATAATCATTTGTTATTTTTATAGTCCAATATACATATATTTAAACCACTAAAATAAATTTTAATAGAAAAAATTGAAATAGTTTATATAAAATTTATTATTTTTTCTCCTTATAATATATATATATATATATATATATATATATATCATATTGATGTTTAAATTCCTTTCGATGAAATTTTGGATGACTAAAAAATGAAAATATTATTTATAAGATTTATTTGTATAAAAAATTATAAATTGGATTTTTAATCATTTAATCCTTCAAAATTTCAATTAATATTAATTTAATCTTTTAAATGTTTGTCAAACTAAGTTATTTCGATGTTAAAAATTACAAAAATAATCTTTACGTTAGTTTATAATTTAATAAAATAATTAATTTAATATCATTTAAAAAACAATTTAATAAAATATTTTGTATTGACTAAATTAATATAAAGTGAAGCTTTTAAATACTAAATAAATAGTTTAATATTTTCTTTACGTAAGGTGTAAGAACTTTTTACTAATATATATTCAAGATAAACAAAAGCCTATTTAATATTATTAATAATATATTATAAATTTTTACTAATATAAAAATAAAATATTAAATATTTTAAAACTCATATGTCGTACGGTTAGGAAATTTAATTTAAACCTAAAAGTAGATCAAGTTTTATTACTAAATCTTAAGCCTTTGTCGATTTGGGCCGATCTTTAACATCCATGATTATTTTGACGCTACTTTCCAAAATTAAATAACTAACTTGACAATAAAAGGTTTTTTATGACTAAAATAATAACACTTGATACAAAAATTATTTTTTCTTCCAAAAATATTCGATTAACTCGCATTTCATGAGCAATCACGGAAAAAAAAAGAACTATGGCCCAAACTTCCCAGGCCCAACAAACAAAAGCCGCAGGTTGGACACAAAGAAGTACTGATATATATATATATATATATATATATATATATATATATATATATATATATATATATATATATATATATATATATATATACACAAAAATGTTTTAAAAAACCTACACAGATCAGGTACGCGTGTCCCCGAAGATAAGATTAGAAAACAATCAAGTTAAGTTTTCACCTCCGAAAAATTTGACCATATTTTTCATCCATTTTGGCTTTCTTTTTACACCCACTTTCAATTTTTAAAATTTTTTATTGTGGTTTTATTCTTGTCTTCTTTAACATACATTGATTTTTTTTACAGTATATAAAACAATCAGATTAAAACTAAAATTTTATATAAAATTATTCTAATTTTTAACTACACACTACTAAACTAATTCTAATTACTTATAAAATATAAAAAACTATTCTTTAAAACTATAAATTAGTTTATAAAATATATTTAAAATTATTTTAAATTTTACGAAATATATATTTATATATTATGTAAATTAATTTACAAAATATATTAATATATTTTATAAATTAATATATTAATACGTAAATTAGTTTAGATAAAAAAATAAGATTATTTTTATCTTTTTTCCGTATAAAAAGGTGCAAAAATTAATTCATAGATGTAACAAGCAACTGTCAAAAAAAGCTAGACAAAAGTGTTGCCAAAAGGTCGATCAATTTCACAACTTTTGTACTAATTAATACAAATACAAATACAAATATGTGACATTTTTGCTTATTTCCTTTCCATATTTCATCAACTATTACAACTGATAGACCAAATTGATGCCGACAAAAAGGATTCAGTTAAAGTTATTAAGTTTCCAATTGGGATGGGCGGCTAGATCTTGAAATGGTTCAGAGCTTCTTTGTTCTTTGTACTTACATATTATATTATCGTTTATGTTCTTCTCGGTTTTTTCTGTAGAGAATTTAGATAATACACATGAAAATAAATAACTTATTAAATTAGTTAATAATTTTTATTAAAGTAAATATTTTGTGTATAAAATTTAATAGAAACCTATCTGCAAAATAAATTCAAATAAGATAATTATATATATATATAAATAAATAGTAACTTACATCCAAATACAATCAAAATATAAAATACTGTACGGATGTGAGATAATTACTCTCAAATAAAATTTGATAGACCCTTAAAAATAAAAATAACTGTAATACTGATACACATTAAATAGATATAGATAAATAACATATATTATTGATATGTTGCTGATTATCATTACATTTAAAAGGTATCGAGAAAGTGCCATATTTATATGTTACTTGTTGGGTGTTAAAAATTAAACTAAACTAACGATACTAGTTACATCGAATTAATTGGTGCGGGTTCATTACTTAATTTTTGTCAAAATTCAGTAGCAAGTATTTGTGATTGGATCATGCAGGTCAACTGCTTTTATTTTTTACCCTTTTGTTTTCCTTTTTGGAAATTCTCAGTTGACTGGTCTCCCAAATGAACCTATTACACGTTCATGAATCGTTGACCAAACAACTTGATGCGTTGCAATAGGCCATACAATTAAAGTAAAGCCCTCACAAGTCACTAAGAAATTTGGAGTCATACCGGCATAAATTTGGCAGCCTAAGATTTACTAGTTGCTTGCACCAAGGAATAGAAAATTGGACCAACTATTTGAAAATTCTTAAAGATTTGACCCAAAATTGGATATTGAAAATAGAAAAACAAATGGCAAATCACAAAGCTAAAAAACAATAGACAAAGTGGGTGTGAATAGACCATAAAATAAAAATTGACTGAATCAGACTTGGCTAGTTTCTATTGGCTTGGGTGGCCTTCCTCCTTGTCGTTTTAGGTATTTCATGGCCACGGATGGAGGGTGGTAGAAGTTTAATTTTGGAGCATTTTTATGTCGTGGAAACCATTGCTCTCTGTAGAAAAGGGACAGCTTGGAGAGCCTAAAAGGGAAACATATGTGAAATTTGCTGACTTTTCATTGTCATGAATATTAAATGGATTGATGCCTATCATTTCCATTGTAAACTTTACGGGTTTCCTCCACGTGTTTGATCAACTTCCAACCTCAATCTTATGTGATTGATATTTTATTTTATTTAGCTCTCGAAACGTAACATAGATTGAGGATCGTGATCAATTATGTTGTCATAATTAAATATTTGGGAAAAGTTATATTAAAGAAAAGATCTTGAACCTATATTTGTGTGCCACATCAATGTTGCCAAAACTTACCATTCTAAAGAAACAATATACCAATGAATTGACGCATATTTAATATACTCTTTTGTAATTTTATTAACAAATCATAATGCAGGAAAAATAAAATGAGTTTTTGTTTTCCTAACACTTACATGTAATAGTGTAACACTACCTTAAAATGAGATTTGTTAATACTTATTGTACGCTATATTGGACAAATTCGGCATTCAATCAATATTGAATAGATAAAAAGAAATTTATTAATCTCGGTTGACTGTTTGATTTGTTTCTTGGTAATTAAAAGGAAAAAAAAACATAAATAAATTGGTCAGATTTGTAATTAAAATATATCATATACGGAGGGTGGTCGTTTTGGTAGGAAATCATATATTAATTTGTTTTTTTAGGTAAGGATTCAAATGTCTGCTTCAAATCCATCCAAATGGAGAAGGTGGGAGCCCTAATAAATATATAAAAGATTATTTTCCTTATTTTCTTTCCCATAAAATCTGATTTTTTTTTTCTCCCTTTGCGAGCTATATATATATATATATATATATATATATATATATATATATATATATATATATATATATATATATATATATATATATATATATATCCTTGAATAGGTTTTCCTAACGCCAAACTAACATTTGTCTCATATTTTGTTCCGAGAAGGGTGTGCTTGAGAGACCAGAGTTATCAGAAAGATGGATAACAATCGCAGCAGCACCTCCTTCAAGTGCAACAAGGGTCTTGCAGTTCACAGCCAAGTGATTAAAATCAAGCAAGAAATAGAGAAAACAAAGCACCCATCTCTTCAGCTACACATGAGGCGTGTCCTTCTTAGAGATGTTACCCCTCTTCGTTCTCGCTCACCTCTGGGATTGGCAGAGAGGGCTATCTTAGTTGGTAACTCTTAGATGTTACAGTATCGTCGCTGCATCTACAAAGATGCATACAGTTACAGACATGTATATATAGAAATATTATTATATAAGATATGGAGTTATAGAATAAAATCTTTTTTTTTTTTTTTGGGTAGTTTGTTTCTTTTGAATTTTGTGTCTCGACTTTCTAGGTTATATTTATGTGCTTGTGGACTTTCTTGTACATGCTTTTGGTGGACATGATTTAGCTTCTATCTCTCCTCACCGTTTCTTTTACCCTTTAATTTCATAATTCTCTATGTGCATGTGTTTAAGTGTTTTTGCAAAAGACTTGTTCAATTTAGGGTTTAGAGTTGGCTTTTAATTTTAATTTTTTAATTGAGGGGAGGGGGGTTCGTTGTTGTCCCGTTATAGGGATCAGACAGTCTTCCGACTTCACATGATGCAGTTTAATCTTAACAAAGGAGACATCAGAGCTTGCTTGTTTTACAATTAAGCAAATTCGTTATGAGACTGTTACATTCTGCTACATCAATGAAATTAATTTTAATTAATTTTTAAACTAAGCGAGCCTTTAAGCCTCATCCACAACCTTGTCCAAGATTTTGATTCTGCAGGTTTTGGGCTTCTCTACTTGTATGTCATGAAGTCTGAAGGTAGCGTTTCGGTTGTGCTAAAAAATGAACAGGGCAATTCACTGTTGTACCTCACTCGACATACGTTCTTTCCAAAGATTAAATCTAACACGCAACGTCACAATACAACCAATCCTTCTTATGACACGTTAACAAGAAAGATTAAAATCTCTACCTCCACATCTTATTCCAATTCTTTGTCTGGTTATTATTGATGGGAGACTTTAAAGTGAGAGCGACGAGGTACAAGGTTGAACTATACATAACAAATATAAATCTGAACCACAACATTCGAAATTGCGTATACAATTAAGACAATGAAGTGTAAATAGTAGTCACTGATTAAAAATGAGAATAAATATTTGCATATTTATAAAATTTAAATTATTATATTTTTACTAATGAAACATTCAATGACTTAGCATCCGAATATTCCTACGTCAAATATTTCTTATTAGTCAATGACTTAGTATAAAAAATTTCAATATATATATATATATATATATATATATATATATTTCTTATTTCTAATTTACACTTAGTTCATTTTGCAGGGACATTATTTTAACCTTTTTCAGTCTTCATTTTATTAGTGGAAAACTAAATACTTATCTATTATCAATGTTAAGTGCAACAGAAACTTGTTGTACAGAGAACATAATTTTAATTGATAATCGGCGCTAATAGTTCAGTAACAGATTGCCAAACGATGGAAACACATGCAAATTCAACCAAAATTATACTTGCTAGTAAAGGATGGTAAATAAAGCAAAAGGAGATAAAATGGGTAAGGGAATCTGCAGAAGAAGAAATTCATTTTTAGAATGATAGAGGAAAGAGAAAAGAACAAGGAAAAGGAAAATGTAAGCGGTGGGGAAGGCAACGTTAGTTAATATGTTATCGAAAATTGATAGGATGAGATTTCATGACAACAAGCAAATAACTAATTGTTGTCCATCACTTAGCCTTCAGCAGTTGCTGTGTCCTTTGATGATAGAAGCTTTACCCTCTTTGAGAGATTTCTCATTACATCTATGATCACGGATTTCTTTTGGATTCTGTACTGAATTGCTAACTCGGTTGAACCTGAAGCACCCTGCTTCAACAGTGATTCATCATCCATTATTTTGGTGGGAAAGTGTCCCAGTGCAATGACGCACAAAGCAATTAGGGTACGAAATACAGCTATGTCATTTGCAACACCAAGAGGAGCCTCAGCATCTAAAGACTTGAGCGTGCTGAGGTCATACTTCTGCACAGTTTCCATATTACTCGAGAGGACCACTCTCATTGCAGCCAACAAGCGGCCCTCTACTGTTTCTTGACCACCTAAGCTCACCTGTTACAGAAAAACAAATAAATGAACTTGTGCTATGGGTTTATTCTGGATGATCCTACGCTTTGGCCATTTTATTACTAAAAGGCATTTATGAACTGTGGTAAAACAGGAAGACAAAAAATAATGGATACGATGTTGGTATATCAACAGCAAAAACATTGAATCTTTGCTGCAATATATATTAGGCTTATACAAGATGGGAGAAAGGCACTAGTGTAATATGCAATAGTAGTTTAACCTTGAGATCCAGAGTTTCTCCAGCTAGATTCAGCTGAGATAAAATCATTTCCTGCCATGGAGCAGGTGCTGAGAAGTTTGGTGAAGAAACTCCAGCAGCCATGCTTGAGGCATCCAAAAGACCACCATCATATTTGAGCTCAACACAGTCATAAGGATTTGAGTGTATCGTGAATCCATAATCAAGAAGGAAAAAATCATTGCTTAAACTGCCATAGCAAAGTAACAAAGGATCATCTTCTTTGATTGCTGTCTCAGCCACAACCTGAGGCAAAGAAAGAATTACCCCAGCAAAGATAAATTCAGATTTGTTTCTTAAAAGCAGGACTTGATGATGGGTAGGGAGAGGGGGGGGGGTATATGGGAAAGAGTATGAGAAAACATACCTTAACTTGCATCTTCATGCTACTGGTATCTTGTTCCTGAACAATTCTAGCATTTGGACTGAAACTATGATTGCACATATCAATTAGAGGGAGCATCATGGGAATGTCAATGCGTGTCCCATTGGGATGTTTGTCGCCATATAACCGGAATGCTCTAGAAGAGACTGCCGACATTGCCCATCCAAGAGAAGATGCATCTACTTCTTGACCACCAAAAGGATGCGAATCTGGTGTAAGACTTGCTAAGGTGCTCTTGACTTCTTGCTCAAAATCAAGAAGAAACCGACATCTCTTGTTCACCTGCCTCATGAAATTGACTTAAATTAACTGCCATCCTGCAGGTCCATCCAACGCAATCAAAATATTTCATAAATGATGAGACGGATAATTTCAGCTTCCAGTGTTGCTTATAGATGCATCTTCAGGTATGGGCTACGGGGCTCAAATCAAAGTGGATTCCTCTAGTGAAATGCTTGAACAATATACAAAAGGTGGTTTACACCCGATTACATCTAGGTGTAAGCCATCGGGTTTTATTTTTTTTTTAAATAAATCTAACGGCTTACACCTGGATGCCACTTTTCATGTGTAGTTCAATCATTTCTCATATCTCCAATTTCCCCAACAGCAAAATGAAAGTAGATGCATTGGCACAGTAGTAAAGCATGTTGGCAAGGTGCTTCAAATGATTTTTATATATCTACTTTACAAAACCAGAAAACTAGAAAGATATGCACACAAAATGCATCTCAAAATTTATCAGCATGCACTATCATAAGGTATGTTTAAGTAAATAGCTTAATTAAGTGCTTATTCAATAAAATGTAATTATCTGAGAGTTCAATTTGACCATGAAATGAAACTTATTGGAATAAATTAAAAAGAACTTATTTTGATAAGTTACGCTAAGAAACTTATTAAAATAAGTTAAAAAGAGCTTATAACAATCATAAATTATCTTCGTAATTTTCTTATAAGCTCTTCCAGACGACCCCATAAGATGCTAGAATAACTTTTGAAGTTGGAGATTAGCTAAGTTCATTTCTCGTGTCCAAATGAAAACTACAAAATCAGATCTTGACTAGTTGTCTGCAGTAACAGACAATGAAAACTTGCTACAGTTTCATCAGATTGAGTCCTAACCGATTGTAAGTAATTGTAGAGCACAGTACCTGATGAAGAAGAGGAGCATACTGCAAGTTCTTTATGTCTTCTCCAGGAAAGAAAATAGGGACAGTATATGTTTGAGGAAGATTGCTGATATATGGCCACCAAAATGATCCAATTTTCGCTCTTTCTTGAAGAAGCTTCAAACCTAGTTTCATTGCCCATAGTTCCTCTGCCAAATGCTACCATAGTGTCCAATTTATTCACATTGAAGACTCAGTGGAGTAGAGCATAATATAACTCCGGTAATAAATAATTTATACAATCGAATTACATTATAGGAGAAGCACAAGGAAAAAAATAATATGGTTATGGAATAAATGAAGAAAGGAATGAGTACCAGGAACTTGGCGCGCCAATTGAAGCATGAGAGAATCGTGAGGGTCGGAATCGAGAGAGATGAAGCGCAAGGGAAGGTGGTGTGGGAGAACAATAAGGTCACTGCCACTTGGAATTTCTTGCTTAGCCACCAATCCTAGTCCATTGGATGAGTCGAGTTGTGCTATCTTCACCGCGCGGTGCACGAAACCACCTTCTCTGGTTACCCACTTTATGAGGTCCGGTGGGTGCGGAACTAATCGTGACGCTGATGCCGAAGCGGCGCATGTTAGCGGTCGCAGCTGTGTCAACGAACACATTACCACCTTCAGAACAGGATATCGAGGGCAAGGCAACACCACCACCGCACGGTTCATCGTAATACCCTTTTCACCAAAAATTGTATGTTTAGTCTAATTATTACCTAATTTTTAAAAAAATTGAATCATCTATTAATATCTCAGATGTTTAAAATATTATTATTACACTTTCCAATTTTTAATATAATAAATACTTTCTTAATTTTTTAATTTAAAATTAACGCTAAAAATTGAGATTAATATTTTTTCAATCTTATACATTTATTGACTTGACCTTATATGAAACATTCTATTTCTTCCCAACTTCTCTCTGTTCCTCTTTCCCTATTTTTTTTTATCTTCTAAACATAGTATAATTGTACTGCTGATATAGTTCTTGACAATATGATCTTATTAAATAATAGGCTCGAATCTTTAATTACATTTTTATGTTTAATTGTATGGCATGAAAAAAGGTAAACGTGCCCTTCATTTCAATCTCGTGCTTACGTTTTTTACAATTTCGAATGCAATACTGTACTTTTTACTTGGAGGAATTTCAAATACTTTTATAGATGCGTCATGTTGAAACTTTTGTTCCATGCAATTATACTTAGTTTTTTTTATAGGACAACTTCTGTTGTCTCTTTTAATTTTAGAGAATAAATTTTAATATGCACGTAAGTAATATATATATATATATAATGTAATATAAAAATATTAATATGTAATATTAAATATAATATTAATTTTGTTACATTAAATTAATGAAACTTAATGTTTATATTGGAATTTTATATGTTTGAACAAATTATGATAATACTTTTTGAGTTTTTACCAAATTATATCTTGATATTTTGGTTTATTTTACAGTTACAGAAATTTCTCTTAATTAAATAGACAATATTCCTTGAAAGATGAAAGATTGGAAAATCTAAATTCTTTCTTCCAATTATACATTTTGCACAATCAATTTTTATAAGAATCTAAACAAAGTGAGCTGCTCTAGAGCTACACTCGCAAAAAGGTTAGGATTTTCAATTGAGAGAAGGAAAACAAATTTTTGGAGAGAGTGATCTAATTGATAAATTGAGTAGTTTGTTTAGGTTCTAAACTCTACAGTTTTATATACAATAAAAGTAAAAATAACAAAATATAAAAACCACAATTAAGATATTTTTATGGTATATATTTTAAAACAAATAATATCAATATACATGTAATATTATATTACATAAACTATTTTTTTAAAGTTATAATCTTACTATTAAAAAAAATATTTTTTATAATATTAATATATATAATTATTAAAAAATATATCATTTTTTAAAACATATAATTATAATCAAATAAGTGGATTAATCCAATTTATTTATACTTATTATAAATGAAGCAGATCAAGGTTGATTTGAAAAATAAAAAAATAGTGGTATAACATTTGGTTGACTCTAGCTTGTGAGTTAGTGAATTCATTTATTTAATTATTAAAAAATATTTATAAAAAAACTTATTTTAAAAAATTGATCTACAAACTGATTGGTTAACTTGTAAATCCAATATACTTAACCTGTAAAATGGTTCAAATAAAAAAATTATATTTAAATAAATTAATAATTTTATTAGTTTAAACTCATCTATTTATAGATTTACATATTAATTACGGATTTTGTTTAATATATCAAACTCTATATATAATATTAAACTAATTTAAGATAATCTGAAATGTAACTTAAACCTATTCTTAAAGCTAATTCAAGATCATCTAAAATATATTTTAAATATATTCTTAAAATATATCAAGTAGTAAAAAATTTTAATTTAAACCCATCAAAATTAACATGAAATCAAGATTTTCAACATCCTTATTAATAATGATGACAAGAGAAGGGTGAATTAAGAGGTGATTTGTGAAAAAAAAATTGTTGGTCAAAGTGAAGACCTAAAGGAACATAAAGGTTTGTGAGGATTATATTTGGTTTGTTTTGGGATCACTTTCTATACATGCAGTGGCCATAGTTTACATATCATACATAGTCTTGAATCGGATAATTGGATATGTGTATTTACTTCTTTAAGAAGAATAATGTATTAAATCATATTCATAACAAGGATTCTAATCAATTTGAAATTTTTGATATATATGATTCGGTCAATATTTTTGGAGAGGATGAGAGTTTGACGGTTAACAATCCTTTCAATTTTTTATTTATGCGTGAAGATAGTAGTTAAATCTTACTTTTCAAAAAATGATTCAAATGTATTTAAAACATTTAAAATAAATAAGAATGTTTATTATATTAATCTATATTTGAGGAGAAGTGAATTAAACCCCACTAACAAGAATAATTTATGTTTGATTTCAAATGAAGTTGTAGGTAAAAATGCGGTAAATGAAACAGAAATTCTGAATATTGATGTGAATGCCTAATTGTTGGCTATGAAGGCAATGTTGGGGATGGTCCGAAAGTACCTCGTGAATAAGGACGTGAACATATACCTAATTGTTGGTTATGAACGCATCGTTGGGGTTGGTCTGAAAATACCTCTTCACAACCTGTTTCCTACTTTTTCACATATTAGGAAATTTTTATCATTAAATTTGTATGCTCCCATTTTCAATTAGGAATTAATTTTTTTTTATAACAATTGATACATTTTACCGTGTTTGTAAAAACATTAAAGATTAATCTGTACATTTTCAAAGTTCAAATATTGATTCGCACATAACAGATACATTATATAGCTTAAACTCGAATTCATTTGATGCATTTTTTCGCTCTTGTATGATAGATACACATGATTCCCTAAAGAATATACATCTATTATAAATAAGTACTTGCACCACTGATAAATAAAAAAGACAGACAGTGAAACAGAAATCAGAAATAGAATAACTCGTGCATAGAAAAAAAAAAGGGAAGGGTGAATAAAAAAAAGAAAAAGAAAAACTGGGACAGAGAACAATGTCATGCCAATTTACGAATTAGATGCAGAAACCTTAAAAATTAAAATCTACACACACGTCTTCGTTCTGCTTAAACCACCATGTTCAACCAATTGGCATTATAATAGCTTTGGCATATAATATTTTCCACCTAGAAAAGAGTGGGAAAAAAAAGAAAAGAAAATGCAACAGGATGAGAAATGGGAAATAGAAGCAGAGAATGATCGTATTAATCTTCGGCAGGTTTAACTCTATCGGTGGTATCATGGCGAGAACCCATCATCATCATCACCCTGAACTCCTCGAAGTCGATCATGCCGTCGCCGTCGCTATCAACGCCGCAGATCATTCTCCGGCATTCAGCGAGTGAGCACTCTTCGCCGAGGCTCCTCATGACGGTGTTGAGCTCCTCGGCGGTGATGGAGCCGTTGCCGTCGATGTCGAAGACGGCGAAGGCATCCTTGAGATTCTCGAGGACCTCGTCGGAATCGACGCCTTTGGTGTTGAGCTCGATGAACTCTTGGAGGCTGATGCAGCCGTCACCGTCGCCGTCAACCTCGCGGATCATGTTGTCGAGCTCTTGCTGAGTCGTCGATTGGCCCAAACTTCCCATGATGGATCCAAGTTCCGACGCCGAGATCTTGCCGTCGCCGTTGACGTCGAATTTGTTGAAGACTTGTTCAAGCTCAGACGCGAGACGCGCGCGTGAGCGCACTGACAGCGACGTTGATCGCGGGGGCATGGTGGATGGGATCAGATCGTTGTTGCGGTTGAAGAGAGATTTCAAACCCATGTTGGCAACGGAATGTGAATGATGAATGAACAGGAAGCGAACGAAGTATAATAATAGATCGATGAAACAATTAGTTTATGTTAGAAGAGCCTCTCCTTTCTTCTTCGTTTCTTCGGGGTTGGGAAGAATTAATGAAGATATCACTAATGGTGACATTTCGTATCTCGTGTTTGTCAAATATGCCGTTTTCCTATTTTTGGTGAGGAGTAATTAAATTAGGTGGTTGCAGCATCAGAATCGGGACGTTAGAAAGTTAATTCCCCGTTTCATCTTCTCTTCCTTATCTTTTTACAACGTTAACTTTTTTCCCGTTCTAACTTCTTTTTCCAGAAGCTTTTTACAACGATTATAATCTTTTTCCCCTTCTAACTTCTTTTTTCCAGAAGCTTAAATTATAACTTCGTGACTTTTTTTAGTCAGTATACAAAAAAATTTGCGTTTTGTTCTTTGTATAAAAAATTATAAATTGACCCCATTTGGTATTGAAATAATAACCCATCAAAATATTTTTCATGTAATAACTAAATGAGAAACAATATATCATGTATAAAAATTAAAATGGAAAGATCATTTTTCGTACAAGAATTAAAATAAAAAGTGTTCAATAAAAAAATAAATTTAATATCGATATAATTTCAAGAAGAAGAAAATACTCTCACCTTTCCTTTAAAATTTACTAATACTATAGATAGTACCCTCTTACAACAACAATATTTAATTGTAGTAACCTTGATATTTTTTTGTTATTTTTAATTAAAGTTAAAATTTTATTTTGACAACTAATCCTAAATTTTAATATTATATCGATTATCATAAATTATTTATATAAAAAATTATTTTGAATTAAAGAATAACACCAAAATTATATAATACCGTACTACACCTAAATTTTATCTACCCCTTCAATTTTGATACTCACACTCAACCTCCCTTATTTTATTAACACTTCCTACCCCCTTGAGTTAAAGGTGGTTGGTTAAGTGCTAACTATGCTCTGACCTGTTTTTTTGCCAAGGCTTACCGTTACAGTTGCAGAGCACGATGGCTTGGCAGCAACGAATCTCCTTTCAAGTTCGTAATTTTCTTCTCGAAACCAGAGCTCGTAGATGACACCAATTCATCAGAGACATGATTCATGGAAACTATAGGCATCTTGGGACGCTTTGAGAAATTGTTCTTCTCCAATTCAGAAACCGTTGTTTCCTTCATAGATGCTTTCAGAATTTGCTGTTATGGATTGGCTTGTCAACTTGGATCTCAGGAACTAAGATTAACACTAGTTGTTTTCAAATGCGGTGAACTGGTAACTAATTTCTTATTACTGTTAAATATAAATTTGTTTCTCATAATGGTTTGTTCATTTTACTGCGGAAAGAAAGGGGGAAATCAAAATCACCGTTGTTTGTTAAATTGAGGACAAGGTGTATGTTGTTTTGTTTGACCCAAGTTCCCTTGTAATAGTTACAGAATAATCTCCCGCTGCCACCATCCTTCTCATTGCAACCCTGTGTAACTATATGTGGACAACATGATACAATCCTTTAGACCTAGTTTTACTCAGACTGAAGAATCCATGAATTGATATATGCCTTAGTTTAGAGCATAAAATATACTCCTAGAAAGAAGACAAGTGAAAGGAGCTGAGAGAACGTCCATCTAACATTTAGTAAATAGAGCTTGTAGAGGACGTTACAAACTGTTAAGATTTTATCCAATAGCATTGGAGATTTTGGGAAAGGAGTTTTTTAATGTTTGAGCTTTTCTAATGTAAACTAGAGGATGAAAGTTCGTTTAGGTTATCGTTTGTTTCATGTATGCACGTCGTTAATGAAAAAATAGGATAGAGACTAATTTGAAATACAATACAAAAAATGAGGGATGAACGGTTCAATTTAACTAATTTAGGGACGAATATAAAATTTGTTAACAAAATTTTGGAACATAATGATAATTATTCATTTTAATTCTGGCTTTATATCCGTGGTTTGCTATATGTGAACAAACCAAACAGGCATACTCTATCAGCAATAGAGCATTATGGGTAAAGTTGAAAGAACAAACCAAACATGCATACTCTGTCTGCTTTTTTCTTTTTCTTTTATCATAATATTAAATTTAATAATTAAAAAACTAAATTGTTAATTTAATGGTTGAAAATTAAGACGATAAAAAAAGTGCACAGGTACAGAAAATCCAAACTCCAAAACCATGGTTAGGTATAGGTCCATAAAGAAAACAACCAAATAAATTAGATCTTCTGTTTAGATTTTCAGATTCATCGGTTGTTCTAAATTAATTAACATTTTTATATTTATTATATTAATTTTGTTAATTTCACGTTTGAAGATTAATTTTAAACATATGGAAATGATAAATTTTTATTAAAAACAAGGTATTTAATATATTTTTATTTCTTAATATACTAAGTATTTTTTTAAAAAATTAAGATTAATATTTCTCTTATTATGTCATTAGTCATAGGTCAACCAGGTCATTCATTGTTGCATTTTCAACACTCTGAATAACATGATTATTCTGATGAAAACTATTTCCATGAGGAATCTAACTCCTGAAGTTGGTTTTAAGACACCGATTCTATAAATTCCTCTTTTTCTATCTAGTGAGTGGGCATTATCAATACCTCTCTAATAAATCGGGTCAAGGAAGAACTTAGTACTCGCTTGTAAACACTTATTCTAAAAAAATATTTAAAATGAGTTTGATACGTTAAATGTTTTAACACTTTTAGAAAAGTCCATAAGTGGGATCAAGGAAGAGCATACTCACTTGTAAGCATTCATTCTAAAAAAATTAAAATGAGTTTGACACTAGAAATGTTTTACACTTTTATTAAGGTGACACAGGAATAAAAGTTTCTCATACTTAATATATAAAAACACAAATATTTTTTCTATACAAACTTTTTGGAAATTTTAATTTAATAATAAAAGCTAACAATTTAATTCCTACATTTTATAGGTAAGCATAAAACTTTTACATACTAGTTGTAAAGTAATTAAATTAATTTTATTTAATTTTAATTTCATAATTTCTCACGTTATTTGCCATTTATTTACGATTCTATTATTCCTTTTTTATCTTGTAATGCCGTTGCAAATTTAATTTAATTTTTAATTTTATATATAATGGAAATCTATAGTTTCAATTATTATATACAAATTCCTTTTATGTACTTCACTGCAATCAAGGAATTCGATTAATTTAGTTATCTACATCAAAACTGTCAACAATTTATATGTTATTTTTTAAAATTATCAATTTATTTTCATCCAAATAATTATCGTGAATGAATATAGTAATATTATTTAGGTATTTTCTCAGATTTTCACGTGAGATAAAACAAAGTCTTAAAAATTAACTTACCACATTTTAATCAAAAAATTATAATAAAAAACAATAGATGAGTTAGAAAAAAATTATAAGAAGGAACCATAACAAGATTAAAAAATTACTCCAAATTAGTTTAAGTGATAATTGTATAATTTCTTTCAAGTAAGATCTTAAGTTTGAATTTTGTGTATGGAAAAATTTTCTACTAAGAGTCTTATCATATTACAAATGTTTTCAATTTGATTCTAATTGTTTTCGATGAAAAATATTTATGGATAAAAAATAATATAATTTACTATTTTTTTATATTTGGAATGCAACATAACACACACTCTCTTACCTATGAACATAAATGACATTTCCTCTTCATTTCTGTGTTTTAATTTTTAATTTTATTGTTTTTAATAACTGTTTGTATATTTTTCCTTTATATCACAAATATTGTTTATAAAATACAAACTCATGATAGTTAAGAGCATTGATGTCATGATGAAGTTAATTTTTTTCAATAAATAATTTCATACAAAATGTTAGAAACCAATATCCTATCTAAAGCAAGTCAAACATGTATTACTTGAATCCATTTTGTTAGATTTGTTAACTTTTGAATTGTTTTGTCTATATAGTACGGAAACTTTTAAACTTCTCTTTTAATATTTTTATTTGTATACATCTAATGAATAAGATGAACAATTGTATGTATCAAATATTTATAGTTATGAATTACAAAATGTTAGATCATCAACTTTACAAGAATTTTGATTGTTTTAGTTAATAGAAGGAATGTTATTATAAAAATATTTATTAAATAAATTTTAAAAAAAATTTAATTATGGAGAATAAACAAAATATTTATTACATTTTAAAAAATATTCAATATTACTATTACTGCATTTAAAATCATTGAAATTATATATAGAGATAGAGAGAGATCATTTACATTGTGCAGTATGAAATGTGATTTTAATAAAAGACCAGAGGATAAGACACTTACGAGATTATATGTTTCCTTCTCCCGCCCACAATTAGAACGAACAATATTGCATAAGGAAAAAAGTATACATTTATTTATATCCAAAATTATTGAATTTATTTATTTTAATCTGTTAATTATTGGAGGAAAGCTATAAATAAGATAATATTATTTTTATGTAAAAAACTTATTATTCATTACAGTATATTTATTTAGCAGTGTTGATTTCATACAGAATAACCTTCCGCAAAATATTTTATATAATAGCAAATAACATTTCAGCATGGAATTAATTTTCCGCTAAATATCTTATATAATATCAAAGAAAATAGGATAGCAGGTCATTCATGGTAACTTAGTATTGAAGAAGAGTTTGAATTGTTTTTATGTGATGCTAAATTTAAATAATAACTTTTATTATATATGAAAATAAACCAGTAAACTATATTGTTTAGATTTAACAATTAATCTAAAAATAAAAAATTAAGATAATTTATATACAATATTTAAATTTCATCATTTTTACTGTAAAAAGAAAAACAGTAAATTAAAATATTGTTATTGATAAAATCATTAGGATTGATCTAATGGTAAAATTTAAAAAATTAAAATAATTTATATAATAATTATAAATTTTAATATTGTTGTTTTTTATATTGTTAAAAAAACTGTTGTTGATAAACTAAAAAATAAGTTGATTATTGTAATGGAAATATGAAGTAACTCTATGCCTATGTTATTGACGTTGTTTAGGTAAAATGTGAGGGTATTGCATGAAAAAATAAATTATTTACATTTACAATAAATATAATAATTTTATATGCAATCTTAAATTTAAATTTTATTATAAATAAAAAATTACAGTAAACTAGATTGTTGTTGGTAAACTCAAAAGTTAAAATTGATTATTGTCACGGGAATATGAAGTAACTGGCATCGTGTATTATTGATGTCTGGGGGTATTGTGAATTTTATTTCACTGGAATGTGATTTACAACAAATATAATAACTTGTATAAACAAAATTATATAGAAATATTACTAACCTAGGAATAATAACCGCCGCCTTATTTTTTACTTTTCGTGTAATTTTTAAATAATAAATAAATATATCTTTTATATAACAAGGATAAATTGATAATTATAACATATTTATATTTATTATTTATCCTAGTATGTAATGTGAATATATATATATATATATATTAAAATATTCAAGAGGCTGTTTGGTTTTCATATATAACAGAAGTAATGAGATTTGAATTTAAAATTTGTATGTATCATTACTTAAAATTTACGTTCACTTTTAATTATCAAAACATCATAATATTTTTATCTTTAATTAGTTGTATAAAAACGTATAAACAAATGATGTGATTTTGTTGTTTAATTTCGACATGAATATATGGCTATAAAATCTTATTTATCAAATTTATCAATGTAATATAAATAACATTCATATATATATGATTGATTTTAGATGTAAACTGTTTATTTTAAATAAGGTTTTGATTTTTAGTTTTATGTATTCAAAATTGCATAGAAGAAGAGGATATTTGTAATCTGAACAAAAGTAAATTCATACTTTAAAGAGTGAGGATTTTTTTAGAGATTTCACTATTATATTTGATATTTTTTAATAATATTCAAGTATTAGTCACTTTAAAATTTTCTAATTTTTAATCTCATATTTTAAGAAATGACTTTCATCTTTTTATATATTTATTTTAAATTTAAACTATTTATACAAATTAATTAATTTTTAACATCTGTATTTTTTAAATTAAAATATTTATATCTATAATTAACTGTTTAAATCTTATATTTTAATTTAATTTTAAGTCATGATAATTTTATCTAAATTAAAATATATAGATTTATTAATTTCTTGGGCCGAAACAATGCCCAGCCCAAATCTTTGGCTTGAAGCAGAGCAGGACATAGCGTGGGCAGTACGCACCAAAGCACCACCGTTTTCGGTTGGGTTGCCCGTTGTGCAATCCATTCTATATACCACCTAGTACCTGCTGCTCCAGTTTCAACTCTTACAATAAAAATATTTTATATTCCATTCCCCTATCTCGTTCCTTTCTCTGTTCTTTCTTCTCAGATCAAGCAAGCATCAGGTTTTTTTCTTCGCTTTTTTTTTTTTGGTCCTTTTCCAAAACTCCTAAACTATCAACATTCAATTATGGATCCTACCAAATCTTTCTATTGGTTAAATTTTTGCACTGCTTTTTCAAAATTTACTTGTATTCCGTTCAACTACGACTTGTTTTCTCCTTTTATTCAATATTTTCTTTCCAAAGAATTCAAGGATGATAGTGTTCCTACTACAAACTGTATCGCCTTGTTTGCTACGGTTCCCTGTGTCTTAGGGTTTCCTCAATCGTTTTTTTACTTCCTTCTAGTTTTGAACCGCTGCTCGAGTTTCGCAAGTTTCCATTGTAATTAATTGATTGTTCCCTATTATATCCATTTCGCTTTGTTAAAGTGACTCGCATGCTCATCATTGTAATTGTTGTTGTTTGCACCTCGAAATTTATACCGCTGGCCCGTTAATTTGTTATTTGAGGCATATGACTGTTTACTCTTACAGGGAGCTTCGAGGTTGATCCTTTGTGAATAATCAGCACAATAGACAATGGTATGCTTCCCAAACGTGTTGCAATTCTATTCTTTTTTTTTTTTCAAATGTTTTTTATGTTCGTTTCCTGTGTGAATCTTTGCAAACATAGCACAAAGTGAAAATAAGATGAGATTTTTGTAATTATTAATGAAAACATGAAATAAAAACAAATAACATTTCTATAAACCAAATATGCCCTAGGTTTTTTGGTGTTTTAGCTTTGATTAATCATATTTCAGCTCCTTTGTCTTTCCTACGATTATTTTTTCTTGTATCATCTCTAGTGATTATACTTTTCTCCCTTCGAACTTGTTAATTGATTGATTTATTGTTTTTTAACTATGCTAGTTGTATGTGTTATTGGTGGCACAATGATGATGATATTTGTCACTTGTTATAATTTTATCTACTTCCTGTACACTTGTCACAGTTTTTTGATGGATATGGATATCATGGGACATCATTTGAGCAGACATATCGATGCTACCCTGCTTCTTTTATTGAAAAGGTTTGCTTTCCTTTCAGGCATTCATTGCTAATCTTGTGCAGTAAGATGTAGAATGGTAAAAAGTTCATTAACATTTAATTTCTATTTTATGTTCATAATTCACTGTTAAATGTAATGCTTCCAACAAACTAAAGTATGAGATACATAATCAACTCTTATTTATGAGTTCTTCAAAATTAAGATTTTATGCAGGATTGTAAATCATAGGATTGTAATACAGAGTATATGGTCCTATTTAAAATGCAAAATTATACTTGAAAATTACATTTAAATTACATTAAATTACATTTAAATTGAAAATTCATAAGCATAACATCCAATGCAACTCATAAGTCATGATTAGCCATATAGCTTTAGTTTTTTGTAATACAACTAAAACACAAAATAAGCTTGACATGAGAGAAGAGAAGTTTCCCTCCTCTGATGCTAGTTCAGCTGCACCTGGCTGTCTCTGCACAAAGATGAGGCATGAAAAAACGGAGGAAAGTGTGAGGGTGAGAGAACAGACCACATGGTGGTTTGAGAGGGTTCTCTGATCTGACTAGAGTTTCATTTGGAAAGAAAAGAGGGTGGAGAGAGAAGGCACAGATGCTCAAATGAGTTTTGTTGGGTTTTGTCAGAAAAACCCAAAGGAAGCCCACATCTGGGAGAATCACATGAGCTGCTCCAATTCAATGATTCTGTGATCCAACATGGCATTTTCACATTCTCACCATTGTGAGTGGCTTGGAAGGCTGCAGAAAATTGTGCAATCATGTGATCTCATGATTAAACTCTTGATTTTAAATATATATATATATATATATATATATATATATATGATGTGCTATCAATGGTATTTTATGTTGGTTTCCTCATATAGTATTTGGTTGTGTTTATCATAAATTAGACAGAAAAAATGTTGTCCCCTCGGATCAACTCAATTGGTTAAACTGTGGGACAGGAATTGTGAGCGCACAGGTTTAATCCCCCTGCAATGTGCTCCATCCCTTTTCCATTTCCTTATCCCCTTTCATGCCAGGCATACTATGAGCTCCCTTTAGGCCAAAAGAAGTCTATATTTGGAAAATAAAATTACATTAGATATATACATAAATAAATCATTAAACCAAATCATAGGTCAGTACCCACTATTTATGGCAAAGAAATTGTATAGACCCAATATTTTATGTCTTGTTCTGGGGGAATAAGTTTACATTAAATATATGTAAAAAATGGAATTATGATTAGAATGTCAATTTTATCAATGCATATTGAAACCAATTTTGATTGAAATTCAAAATTATTACTTTCCTTCATATTTCCTTGAATACCAGAAGATATATTAGTATACAAAAATTTAGCAGCTCTTTGGAAATATAGAACGTCTAACTATAGTTGCCTTAACCTATATAGTTTAATGTGTCAGAGTTGTGATGCTGACATTCTTAAGTTGAAACTGGATATTCCATAGGACAATCTAACTTTTTCTTTCTATTTCCTCCTGTCAATCTTGCAGCCCCAAATTGAAAGTGGTGACAAAAGTAAGTTTCTATGTCCATGCTAGTTCTAGTTTCTGGAATATCATGTTCTATTTGCTCCTGTCTAATTTCAAAATTAAATTCTTGTCATGCTTCAGTTATAATGCCTCCATCAGCCCTTGACCGTTTAGGTTAGTTGTCACTGTTGAACTGTTTTTTATTTTGTGTACTTTTTTTCCAAGTGAATCTCTCTCTCTCTCTCTCTCTATACACACACACACACATACACATATATACATGTGTGTGTGTGTGTGTTATAATGCATACTTTTGAATTTTCAAATTCTAATATCATGTTTAATTTACAGCATCTCTGCATATTGATTACCCAATGTTGTTTGAACTCCGCAATGATGCTGCTGAGCGGGTCTCCCACTGTGGGGTTCTGGAATTCATTGCAGAGGAAGGCATGATATACATGCCATACTGGGTAGGCATTCAAAAGTAATTGTTTATGAATTTGATTGTAAGCTTGTTTTGCTAATAGTGTGGTGCTTTGAGTTTTAAGTTCTTTTAATTGATGCTTTCTTCTTATACAGATGATGGAGAACATGCTTTTACAAGAGGGGGACATTGTTAGAGTGAAAAATGTGACACTTCCAAAGGGGACATATGTTAAGTTACAGCCCCACACAAAAGACTTCTTGGATATTTCCAATCCAAAAGCTATGTGAGTTGATCTTTATCAAGCTTTTAATTTGATCAAGCTATAATATTTACCTACTGATGAGTATCTCTTGCAAAAATGTAATTCTGTATCTCAAATATGTTTCTCCTCCTGAATTTTATATATGACGTATCCTCTCATATCATTTTTCCAGGATATTCATGCTGTTTGATGTTATGTTAATTTAGTTATTGTTATTATGGCTGTTCTATATCCCAAATGAACCCAGAACCCTGTTGTCCCAGAATCCTGATTTAAATTAAGTCGATCGGTTCTTCTTTCCAAGTAACCATCAGGTACTTTGCTGTTTTAGTTTTCATAGGATTTTTTGAACTGGTTCAGTGCAAAATTTCAGATTTGAACACTGGCTAGATCCCGAGCCACAGCCTGGTATACTGTTACAGTTCTGATAGTTATTTACATGGAGATAACTAAATATTTTAGGCTTAATATTTTGGGCTCCGTGGTGTACATTTTCCAAGTCTTTTTTAAGCCAATTAATTTTTTTGTTGAATTAAGCAAATTTGTTTTTGCCATTTGTTATCTTCTGCTTAAAGCCTTCTAAATTAATATTTTATCCCAATATTTAGTCTTGTGTTTATTGCTATAGAGGGAATATTTAGTCTTGTGTTTATTGCTACTGGCTATAACATGCACATGCACTCACACTATGCTAATGCAACTGCAGTGGTTTATGTATTTGATGCATGTTGATTGTTGGACCTTTTTTTGCAGTTCTTCAGTATGTGCTTAAATGTGTGCAAGGTCTAATTATTCAATCTATATTTAGTATGGTTCAGACCTAGATTCAGCATATGAATTCTGGTCCACAAGGGGTCCCAGGAAGTTGTATTTTTTGTTGCTTTGTGTTTGTATTGTTGTAATTCTATCTTCACATCCTCTATTTAGTTCTGTATTTACTTTCACCACTGACTGGGGTTAGATCTTCATGTGGATATTTGACTATTTTCTTATGCAGCTTAGAGACAACATTGCGGAATTTTTCCTGCTTGACCACTGGAGATAGTATTATGGTGGCTTACAACAATAAGAAATATTACATAGATATTATAGAAACTAAGCCTGCCAATGCTATAAGCATAATTGAGACCGATTGTGAGGTGGACTTTGCTCCTCCCTTAGATTACAAGGAACCTGAAAAGCCTATTGCTCCATTTTCTGCGGGAAAGGCACCAGATGCTGGTATGTAATTGACTGACTGGTGTTTGTCATTTTTGTCAATTTTCTGTCTTGTGGGCTGGAATTTCTCTGCATTTTTATGTGTTGGATGTGTTTATTTATGGTATTCGAAGCTTAGTTTATAAATTATAGATAAGGAACCAAATTCTCCTAATAGAGAATAGGGTTTTTTGCTATTATTAAATATGCTCAATCGTTTGCTATATTGTCAAGATGGGGCTGCTAATCATTTGTCCGCAAGTCAGTTATGACCCATTGCGTTACTTGTTGAGCTTGATATTCTTAAATGATTGCTGTGACACTACAACATTCTTGTTTCTGTTGAGTTGACAATGATTTGTTCATTGTTTAGTTGAATTCCTTTTATTTGGGCCTCGTCCAATTTTCTGTCAATGTGACGGTTATGTTTGTGTTTATAAGTAGGAGATGATTCCTTTGGAATTGTTCCATGGCATTGTAGCAAAAGAAGTATGTAATTTTCCAAACTTGGGAATGCGGAAAATGTAATTATCAGAAAGTATCATTTGGTTATTAAACTTAGATTTAAAAATTTTGCTATGACAATGTGTTATTGAAGGTAGTGTGTACATTGGAGTGATATTCCTCAAGGCCATTTCATTAGTACATTTTTTAGTAATTATCATTTTGGTCCTTGAAAGATCTATTCGTATTAGTCTCTTAAAGATAGAAAATACCATTTTAATTTATCAAAGATAAAATAGTCAGTCATTTTAGTCGTCATTTCCAGTCTTTTCAATTGTTCATTTTAGTCACTGCAAAGGGATTAAAATGACCAATTTTTTTCTCTTTCAAGGATCAAAATAACTGATTTTTTGTCTTTCAATAATGATAAAAATGATTTCCACCTGTCAGGATTAATGTAACCAATTTCATATCTTTTACCTTGTGTTTGGATGGAGAATTTTAGAATTCCAGGGATCATTAAATAAAAAATGAGTGATTAAAAAAAGAGTAAGTTTGATAGAGTAATGAATAATAATCCAAAAAGAACTAAGCATAATAGAGGATTTTTGAAATCTTCTCTAAATAGGTATATCATTTGAAATTTCTTCTATTTGATATAAAAGCTATTCAAATAAAAGTCCGTGATATTTTTTAACTTCTTTTCCTTATCATCTAGGTGCATATAATCCAGTAATTTAAAATTATTCTATCCAAATTTGAAATTATTCTATCCAAACACAAGGTTAGAGGTTAGAATGATGATTTAGCCTTTTTTTTGGTTGAGGATTGACAACTGTTATTCCTTCTTACAGTTGAGGAGACTGCTGCTGAAACTGAGCCCAAGTTCAACCCATTTTCTGGTACTGGGAGACGCTTGGATGGAAAACCTTTGAAGTATCAGCCTCCTCCAGCTTCTTCTTCAGGGTCCAAGGACAAGAAACCTGATGTTTCAAATGTCAATTCACAATCTTCTACAGCTTCTAGTTCACAGGGTAATGCTCGTCAATCTCAGGGCAAGCTTGTGTTTGGATCAAATGCAAACCGTAATAAAGAGACAGGGAAGGTAATTCTACTGTGCAAATATTTCAAATCATATGCCTATCGTTACCTCCCGATTCCATCTGGCCTCCTTTGCTTTGTAATTGATGGACTGCTAAGTTCTATATCTTCCATCTCTGCAGGCAAAAGAGGCAAAACAAGAGCCACCACCTACAGAGAAAGAAGAGGCGAAGTTTCAACCTTTTACTGGGAAGAAGTATTCATTACGGGGTTAATTTATATCAATTTAATGCTTTTTAACTTAAATGTGTAAGTTACTTTCTTGGTCTGTGCCTGGATCCAAGTCTATTGCAAAAACTTGTATTTTTTCCGTTGTAGTATAAGCAGAAGATAGATCCGTAGACGCCACAGAAAATACTTGGAAGATACCTTAATTACTTGTGAATGAAGCTCTTGACGAAGTTTACAGTCGTGTACTTGTTAAACTAGATTTAAACCTTCACCTTATCTAGGTGCCCTAACTTGTTAAACTATCATTTTTCGTTTGTTCATTCTTGTACAAGAAAGGGTTTAGAACAGAATACTAATCTCTATGAAGTTTTTTATATTATTTTTAATTTCAATTTTAGTATATTTTAAATTTTAAATCTTAATATTGATAGATGATAATAAATTTCAAAATATTTTCTTTAGATTTGACATATAAAATCTTGATTATTCTTAATACTTTAATTTTAATTTTTTTCCCTTTATTTTAAATATTTGCAGAATTTTTAAGAACTAAATTAAATTTATTAAATTTTATTATTTTATTTTTTTAAATATATAATGTCATTTGAAATATAAGTTGATATTTACTATTAAATAATATATACATATTTAAATTATATAAAATTTTATATACATATTATAAGATAATATTATATTTATGATTCAACTATTGGGTTATCTTAATTTATATTTAGAAAATATAAATTTATAACTTTAATATCAGATATCAATTGATTATGTTTCATCCATTATTAATAATAAATTTTTTATTTTTAATTTATTTTAATTTAAAAATACCTGTATAATGAATAACTAACGTGCTAGTATAATATATATATATGTTTATATTTTTTGACCTATCTTTATACTAAACGTTTTTGAGATTTTTTTTACAAATTTATATTATAACATTTTCTAAATCAAATGTCGTGTTCGTAAATTGTATAATAATTTCAAGTCAATTCAATAGCCTTTTTAAAAAAATATTAAAAAACTAACATCTAAACAAGTGAGTCATATAATATTTAGACATAACATTAAGATGAGTTAAGAGTGAATTTTCTTATCTTGATTGTTGGGATAGACGTGAAAAAAAGAAGTAAAGATACACAATTAAAATTTAATTTTAATTTTATTAAATTTGAGTAAATATGCAGAATATATATATATATATATCTTATTTTTTAATTATTTTTATAAGTTCTATTTACTTATATATATACATTTAATAATTATATATTAAATATATTATAATTTAAATAATATATAAAATATATATAAAAATATAAAAATACAAGTATAATAATATTATTTTTTAACAATATATAAAAGTTTAATATTATTATTTATGTTATTATAGTTATTGAGATATGTTTGGAACATGAATAAGTATTTATGTTCTTAAATTTGATCAATTTTACAAATCAAATTTACATATAATTTTTTAAACTCTGATAAAACAAAACTTTTTGTTAAAATTGAAATACTACTATCAAGTAAATATTTTTAGATTTAAATTTTTTTTTATATCTATTAATAGTTTCAAATATTATTATAATTTTGATGATCATGTTTTAGTATTGGATTTATTGATGAGTAATTTAATGGGGGAGATATGATAACTATAGGCTTTATTATGCATTAAATAATTGATAATTAAGAAATAATAGAATTTAAAAATATTGTATAAATAAATAATATATTATATTGAGAAAAGATAGAATATAATATGCAGACGAAAAAAAAAAATCAAGAAACTATTTTTCAGTTTGATTGTCTTTCATTTTAATCACAAGGAGTTAGTCTTTATGAGATGTAAAGCTTGAATTTTATGAAAAGAAAGTTATGAAATATGAAAAAAAAAAAAAGAGCATGTAGTTTTACTTTTAATTTCATAAAAATAGGGAAAAACAAACTAGATTAAAACTTTAGATTGAGACAAAAATAATGTCAACATGTGCTGAAATGACGTCTACATCTCTTACGCTTTAGAAATTATATAAACAAAAAAACCAACGGAACTTCATTATTTTTAGCACTTTGTAATAACTAGTAAGTATCTTGTGTGTACATATGCTTGTAAGAAATTTTAAATATGATGAAAAAAATTTTAAAAAAAACCTTAAATATATGAGTAATGTGTATAATTAATTGGGGTAAAATTTTAAAATATATATTTGTACAAATAATTTTAAAATTACAAAAATAATATGAATTAATAATTCATATGAACTTAAATTTAAAATCATAAAAAAGATAAAATTAATAATTTTGATTCATAAAATTTTGTTTACTTTTAATTATATCATTACAAATTTAAATTGTTGTTATATTATTATTATTATTATTATTATTATTATTATTACTTTGTTTATTTTTATTATTGTTGTCACAACATTTATGGTTGTTTTTTAATATCCATATTTTTTATGTTTTATTATTATTTATTTAATATTTTTATTTTTAATTAAAGTTTTTAAATATAAATTATATATTTTAAAATATTTTATTTAAATAAAATATAAGGAGGAAGATCTAGTTGAAATAATCATTTTCAAAAGAACTTAAGTAATAGATAAACATATTTTAAATTTTTTAAAATAATTTAATGTTTAATATTTTTTAAGATATTAATTTAAATAGAAAGATATATTATTGATTAATAAAAACAATTTAAACTTAGGATCGAATCTTTCATACGTGAAATTTGTAACACGGTGTTTTCCAAGGGACTTCATATTAATGATATAAATAGAAAAATAGAAAACTTTATTACATCATATATCAATTTTTATTACATCAATCTCAACAACATACTATTGTCAAAATAAAAAATAGAGGTAAATTATCAAAATAAAAAATAAAGATAAATATTCACTTGTTAATGCACTTATAGTATGATTTACGATAATTTTTTATTTTACTAATTTTTTAATAAATTCTATTAAGACACTAGTTAATAAGATCCATTAAGTAATAGTATGAAAAATTACGTTAATATTAAAAGTTTAAAATATTAATTATTGAACACGTGGATCAAAAAGTAGATGGTTGATTTTGGTTAACTAGCATCACTGAATTAAAAAAAAATACTACTCATAATAATCTCATCTGTTTTAAGTTGAATTATTTTTCATACAAAATATTTATGATTTTGCACCATAAAATAGTTTAAAATAAAAAAATTAATAAAATAAATCTCAAAATATAAAACACCAATAATATAGTATATATTTCATATATTATTAAAATATAAATAATAATAACAATAATATAATATTTTAGAAAAAGAATACAATAAAATGTTATAATAACAGTTTAAAATAATATTGATAATAAAATAGTATTATGGTAATAATAAAATAATAAATTTAAAATGAAAATAGATTTATATTAAGATTAACTATTACTTTTAACATTAAATGGTAGATAATAAAATAATAATAAGAAAGAAATATTGAAATAGTTAGAAATGAGAAATAGTTGTAAAATAATGTCATAAAATCAAGAAATGATCATGAGATAAAAATAATATTATATTAATATGTAATATAAAAAAATAATACAATTTCACGAAAGTTAGAAGTAGCAATGAAATAATATTTATTTATTATAATTATAGTTAATGGTTAAATAATATTAATCATTAAAAATTAAAATCATTATAGTACAAAACCCATAAAAATTATAATATGTCATGATACAAAGTTAGAATTAAAATAAAATTTATCATTTATTAAACTAATAAATATTATCATATTTAATTTTAAAACTAATATTAAACATAATAAAACGTTTGTAAAATAGTACAAATTGGACAATGATAATTAATATTCATTTCATTTGTAAAAATATTTTTTAATTTAATTTAATTTTTTACTTTATTTTTATTTATTATTTTTACTGTTTTTATATAATTAAAAAACAAAATAATAATTTTATAATTAAAAATTAAAAAACAGAAAACATTTCTGTGACTGAAACGGCCATAAATCAACGGGTAAGATTTGAGATCAGTAGCGCGTTAATATTTTGTGACAGCCGCGGAAACTGTGCTTGTGACATCAACACGTTATTTGAAGCTTGCATTAGTCATGTTGTGATTTTGTCGCATTGTGCAAGTCAATGGCATCAACCCACTTGGATTTTCTGCACAAATCAAAAGATATCTTAATCAATCTCAAATTTTAACCAATAAAAATAAATAATAAAAAAATACACTCCAAATAATTGAGTGCAACGGAGAATCACACTTTGTGCCCACATCCATTCATTCATTCATCCATATCCCTTTCCAATACGCAAATTTACCCAAACACACAACACACACTCTCTCTCTTTGCTACAGAGAAAGAAAGTTTCACACTTTCACCCTTTCTACACCAGCGTCTCATGTGGGTTGAAAATAAAGTCTCTTTTGGGATGGAAGGGACCTGAAACAGTGAAAATTCCTCTCTTTTTTTGTTGAATTGTGTATGAGAGAGTGATGGAGTCGAAGGGTGTGCGTTTCATAACATACCAATCAATATTCTCGAGCGTTGGATCTGGGGACCTTGATGGGGTGAAGAAACTGGTGGAGCAAGTGAAGAAGGATGAAGGCTCATCATCGCTCTCTGATGTGATGTCCCTTCAGAACGATGCTGGAGAAACCGCGCTTTACATCGCTGCGGAGCATAATCTGCGCGAGATTTTCAGCTTCTTGCTCAACTTGTGTGACTTTGAAATTGTCAAGATTCGCTCCAAGTCTGATATGAACGCGTTTCATGTTGCTGCCAAACGTGGCCATCTCGGTTTGCATCATTCCTCCACCTATTTTTTTTTCGTTTTCATAAAATAATTAACAATCTTTATTTTTTGTTTCAATTTGTGGAATTTTTATTTTGATATTGCTTAATATGGCTGCAATTTAGGTACAACAATAGTAGACATAAGGGACACGGTGAAGGGAGTGTTATCTTGTTTCAATTGTTGCTTGTAAGTAGGGAGTTAGGGTGCGTTTGGATAAGTAGATTGATTAAGCGCCTATTCAATATTCAATAGAGTTTATGTCATAAATTTGACCATGAAACTTGTAAAATAAGCTAGAAAGAACTTATATTGTTAAGTTATACTAGAAGCTACTTACAGAAGTCATAAGCTATCTTCATAAGCTGTGCCTATTGAGCATTGATATATTATCATTGTTGATCCTTTTTCCAGATATTGTGAGGGAGCTTTTGAATACTTGGCCTGAGGTTTGTAAGTTATGTGACTCCTCAAACACCAGTCCCCTATATTCTGCTGCAGTTCAAGACCACTTGGATGTGGTGAACGCTATATTGGATGTTGATGTCAGTTCCATGTTTATAGTTAGGAAAAATGGCAAAACTTCATTGCACAATGCTGCTAGGTATGGCGTCCTTCGTATTGTAAAGGCGCTTATCGCTCGGGATCGGGAAATAGTATGCATCAAAGATAAAAAAGGTCAAACTGCACTGCATATGGCTGTCAAAGGACAGTCTACTTCAGTCGTGGAGGAGATATTACTAGCTGATTCTACTATATTGAATGAGCGAGATAAGAAGGGTAATACAGCTCTTCACATGGCTACAAGGAAAGGCCGTTCACAGGTTAAATTCACATTCTATTGAACTATAGCTGTAGATTTTCTTTACCATTTTGCTTTGGTTTTGCTATCTTAGTTTTCTTGAACATAAACAAATTGCTAGCTTTGATGATGAGAAAATCCAGAAACACCCTATATAGTTGGTCATACAACTACTCCTTTTTTTTTGTTAAAGGAGATTGGGTTTATACATGTGAATTGTGAAATTATTGTCATTATCTATGACTATGATGTGTTTTTCTTTCCTTTAGTTGGTAGTCATACAATTTTTGTAATAAGGACATGGTAGACCCTGTGAATATATTACTAGTTGCAGCATCTAGGATTAGTAGGTCATTTTTCATTTTATATGTATGCAGTAAGGTCTTTTGAGGAGAAGCAATTCAACACTTCTTAATTGATTATGATTGTAGATAAATAGCTACTTAAGGGGTTTTGATCCTGTGACTTTTTATGCTTGTAAATAGTAACAGTATAAAGCATCATGCCACCAGTCCTGGGTTTTAAGGAATGGGCTATTTGAATTTAACCTATGGTTTAATAAACTTTACATGTGACTTTGTCCCCAAACTGTCATCATGCAGTTATGCTAGGTGAGTTGAATTTTATTTATATGCATAAATTGAACAGAATCAATTTACTTGTTTCTTTCCTAATTGTTGCCTGCCCTTAATGAATTTTTCCTCATCATTTTACTTTCGCCACCTTTACTGACATGCAGTTCTTTTTTTCTTCCCAGATAGTGAGCCTTTTGCTAAGCTATTCAGCTATGGATGTTAATGCTATCAATAAGCAACAGGAAACAGCCTTGGATTTGGCAGATAAGCTGCCATATGGAGATTCAGCACTGGAAATCAATGAAGGTCTTGCAGAATATGGTGCTAAGCATGCCAGGCATGTTGGCAAAGTAGATGAAGCCATGGAACTGAAAAGAACTGTGAGTGATATAAAGCATGAGGTGCAGTCACAACTCATACAGAATGAAAAGACTCGCCGACGAGTTTCTGGTATTGCTAAGGAATTGAAGAAACTTCATAGAGAAGCAGTGCAAAACACCATTAATTCTGTCACGGTGGTTGCCGTCCTTTTTGCCTCAATAGCATTCTTGGCTATATTCAATTTACCAGGTCAATATATAAAGGAAGGACCAGAGGCTGGGGAAGCTAATATAGGCCACCATGTTCATGTTGGTTTCCAAGTTTTCTGCTTTCTGAATTCTACATCTCTTTTTATCTCTCTTGCTGTTGTTGTAGTTCAAATCACTTTGGTAGCCTGGGACACAAGGGCTCAAAGGCAGATTGTGTCAGTGGTTAACAAGTTGATGTGGGCTGCATGTGCTTGCACTTGTGGTGCTTTTCTAGCAATAGCTTTTGAAGTTGTTGGAAAGAAAACATGGATGGCTATTACCATCACCCTTTTGGGAGCACCTATTCTGGTTGGGACTCTTGCAAGCATGTGCTACTTTGTTTTTCGACAACATTTTGGGATTTTCCGCAGCGATTCCCAGAGACGCATCAAGAGAGCAAGTGGAAGCAAATCCTTCTCATGGTCTTACTCTGCAAATATATCAGATTTGGATGAATATAATTCTGACATTGAGAAGATCTATGCCCTGTGAGCCAAGAATCATATATTGCCACACAACGGAAGAGCAATGTTTCAACCTTTTAACTGAAACTGTATCCCACTGCGGAGGTTGCTAAGTGATAACGTTTTGCCCACTGGGATTTCATTTCGTCATTCATCTCGAGTTTGCAGTTTGAGGTTTCAGGTTGTACTACTTGGAAAATCACTCGGCTTTGCATTTGCTAATATCTGAGATCATAATTAATAATCAGCACTTGTAGATTTATGTATATGTAATAAAAAATATGAAAAGGAAGTCCACTTCATAAGTTTGATTTTAGAACAAGTATCATGAAAATGAATATTCCCATCCCACTTTATTTTCAGTTGCATATTGCACGGTGTACGGGACAACTTTCTGTCACTGGTGTCTCCTTTTATACGAGTCACTTTCCAATCTCTTTAACTAATACTAGAATACAAATTGGTGACTACGAGTTTACTAATGTACAAGCCAAAAGTAAAACTTACGAAAATGAATTTATATTAATTGAAAAGCAAAAGGTACTCATGTTAATTTATTAGAAGTTAAATTCTCATTGTATAGACTCAATTTATTTTCATATCACCTGTAATAATTAGGCAAATTAAACGCTTTTCGAGTAAGCTTTCATTCATTCCTTGAACTATATTTTTGAATCTTTAACTAGATATAAATCTGTAACTTAATCCAATTTAAACAGCAATCACGCATCCTGCAAAAATATGAAATCAAACCAAATGCAAAACAATTCTTGCCGAATGCCAACTCGAACACTAAGCAGCTACTTCCTTATTATATATTATATATGTGGCAGCACATGACATGATAAACAAAAAGCAATTTTTCTAAATAAAATATCCCCTCTAGCCCACATGGATTTCAACAAAAACAACAGAACCACGTGGGTATGTAACTCGTTTACAAGGTCAAAAGAATAGCCCAGCGAAGCCCCAAACTTTATATTGAAGATTCCAAAACCCCATTTCACCGCCCCAACCTTCTATGATAAGTACAATAAAAGGAGCTATTATGATTTACAATTTTACAAATCAATACCCGATCCCATTCAAAGTTCACATACACTGGGATCAGTGCACAATAAGATTGACTCAATATGGGCAATGAGCAATATTTTAGCTACCCTGGGCTCTTTTGGATGATCTTGCAGGAGCAACATTAACCTCACTCAACTGAGGTCGCCTTGATTCTTCCTGTTTTTGTGCCTCCTACATGTTGGAAAAACACAATTAATGACTCAAATAATACATCAAGGAGAACATGGGCCAATTTTTTACAGCTTTTAAAAAGAGAGATTTATGTTTTCAAAATTTTATAAAAAGCAAAAATTGTATTTTGTTTCTTTACAAATATGGAAAGCACTTTTGCTCTATAAGATAGTAATAATAATGTTTTTTTAAAAGTTATTAAAAACTTATCAAAATAATCATAAATGTGATTTTTTTCAAAAGCTTAAAAAAAACAACTAAAAAGGTTGAGAAATGATTCTTTCTTTTGAAAAAGGTGCTTTTTTCATAAAAAAAACCACAAACGTGCCCTATAACCTTATGTATGACTTGAGCTTGTTAAGTAATGATAAACAGGCAACATGGCATAGTCTCTATAGTTTACGTTTAAAATAAGCAACATGCAGAATGAAGAAGGCAGCAACCTTTGATGATGAAGTGGAATTTTTGCGCGACTGTGCCTGTGTTTTCAAGTGCGCACGATGCTGACACTGCATTTGCTGAAACTGTTGGAGCCTAGCAGCAAAATTTATTCCATTATGTGAATTTTGATCCAGCCTCAGTGATTTGAGATCCCCGGTTATGTCACCATCCTCGGTGAGTTGAGATCCACCGGACATGTGATGGAGAAATTGATAGGGATTCCCTGAGGATGTTTTCTTCAACAGCTCGCCATTGAAAGAATATGATGGCACAGCTTTTAAACGAGTTTTTAGTATCTTGAAGGCAGCACTTTGCTGTATAATGATACATATAAAATGAAGTGTCAATATAAACAGAAAACAATGTGTCATCAAGATTTACAAGGGTTGATACATTAAAGAAATAATTAGACACATTTACACAACCCACAAATGCATATTCTTTCCCTTGGCAATATGGTAAATATCTAGATTAAGTGGACAGAAGTATGACTTGTATGATAAATAGTTTTATTAAGAATGTAGTGATGTACAGAGCAAACTGTCATTCGTGAATGATAAAAAAGAGTTAAATAATGTTAAAGTAATATTAAAGATCTAAGTATTCGCCTCCCACCAAAAGATGTTAGAACACAGTCCACTTGCACAAGGATATTGGATGCCTCAATAATTTTTTAAAAGATAAAAAGAAATTGTTTTTAAGTTGCACAGACCTGAGGAAGTAACATCAGAAGACCGTACAATGCTTTAAACAACCACGTATATCTTCCAGGTTCAAGAAGCTGCAAAATATCATTCAGGTACATAAGACACAATTAAAAATATAACTATCCATCACCACATTGAATCAGAGGATGACTGATCAATCATTACTTGATCTATCTCGTACAATAGAATGTTTTGCATATTAAAGACAAGAAAGGATAAAAACTAATGAGGTTTGAGCATATATACGGTAAGAAGGGAGACTTGAGAGCAACAAAGAAATGCTTCATTACGAAGGAAATCGAGAACCACCATAAATTGCAGCAACCAGCTACTCAAATTGTAACATTACAAATAAATTTCCCCGCTATTCTTTTCCTCTTTTAATAAAAAGGATTGCCAATCCTTAGCCTTAACCACATTTTATCAAACTAATTGCAAACTATATTTTATTACAAGATTATAAATATATGTAGATTATTTAATTAAGCACCTGCAATCTTAGATACGCAAAGATTGGAGTTTCCAGCAAGCGAATCAGTTTATCCAGCTGGACCAAGAATTTGACATTAATATCCTCCTCAACTAGAGATTGAATCACAGCACTTGCATGTTGGTAAGTCTGTCAAGAAAGATAATTTATATCATTAAAAGGGGGCACAGGATCCAAATAAGGCAGAGCTATTATCCACAAATACACAATCTGTGTTTCTTTAGGTTCAAGTGCAAGAGTTAAAATTAAAACCAATAATCAAAACTAACTTATAGATACCTACCTGAGCTAATAAGCAGAGACTTATAATTGCCATTGGAGAATGGCACCACGAGGCATACAAAGAAACGTATAAATCCTTCCCAGCAGGATTTACTAGTGATTGCTTCAAAAGATCTCGAATCTCAGATAGTTCCGATGATGTAAGTAAGATCAAATTCAAAGCCTGTAAATTTTAAAAGGGGAAAAATGAAATGCAGATGAATATCACTTAAATTGGATAGTAAGTCAGAAGTAAACTATTAGAAAACGAGACCTGACTCACTCCCAAAAAGCTAGCTCAAAAGAGGAGGATTGTCCGAGCTTTATAAAAAGTATTTTGACTCCATTCCTAACTAGTATAAGACATCTTAAACCCCCACTCATGCCCAGAATTTTACATTTGGTGCATCAAGTTTGCAAGACTAAAAAAAAAGATTGGCAAATAATGCGTATTATTATTGATAGCTCTGATCCCTAGATGAGTTAGGGAACCAAAAGGCTGCAGGGATCAGGCAGAACTGATCAGAGGCAGCAGCAAGTGAAACTGATGGAATTATCTGGGATCGGGTGAAACTGATCAAAGCATCGGAGATCACACAGCGGATGGAAATTGTAACAAAAACTAAAAAAAAAAAAAACCTTGACTGTGGACTTGTGGCAGAACAGGTCATGTTTTGTATTCTACTTCTATTCGTAGCCAATGCAAGACATCTTAACATGAACTGTTAAGCCCAACATCAACTAGGCTATACATCAGTCATTAACTTCTCAACAGTTATATAAAATTCCCTCCGGGTTCATTGGCCCTTGCCATACTTGACATCAACACTAACTTCATAGTAAATGAATACTGTCAACATCTTTAAGATATTACACAAATGAACACTAAGCAATTTCAAAAAACAAGAAAAAATAATTGAACCACAAGTGCATAAAACCCGTGCCTTGTGTAGGTAAAATTTCAAGGATTTGTCAGTACAAAAATTTAGTAATAGCCAGATCCTGGGATTCTCATTATTATTTTCATTAAGTTTAAAACAGGTTATGCAATCATTGAAAATCAAATGCCTTCTACCCTTTCTAAGAAATGTCATTAATATGATTGTGCTAGAAATTTAAATACAAACCAATATTAATCATTTGCAGGAAGATTAAGCTTCTGCTCTCACTTTTCTGTTTCATATTTCAAGTATCAGATCTCTCATAATTGGATTTAAAGCGATGATAGCTGGTTAAAATGTAATCAAACCAAAAATAGTCTAATAATTTAGAATGTAGAGAATAACTGATTGAAGCCTGTTAGTGAACATTGTTGCAAATCAATAATTGTCAAAGAACCATTAGCACTACTAGGTAGTGCAACAATATTAATTTCCCAACAGTAGAAGGCTAGACCTATGAAGCATTGAGCATCAAATTTCATTTGAGATTTTGAGTTCAACATTAAATATTAAAAATCAACATGGAAGTCAGGTATATGCATATCGTCCAATGGCAAGATTTTTATAGGACTGCCTAAAAGTTCAAGTGCAAACAAATAGAGATAGATAGCAGCTTTTTATTTAGTTTTCAGAAAAGTCACAACCAACCTGAACCATAATTGATGCAAAATCCAAGTCAGATTCCCCTTCTAGTATGGTGGAAAGTTCCCGGTAGACTCTCTCAGCATTCAAAAGCACACAAAGCCGACGAATTATCAAAGCACCACGCCTAGAATATTATATATAGTTAATATTAATAACTGAAGAGTGGAAATTAGTAGTAAAAAAACATAGTTAACAAAACCTTATAATTCAAGAATATATTGAGTGAAGGAAAACAGCTTCTTACTTCTCCAAAAGGGAATTGTCTACCCGGAAAGTATGCACCAGAAAAACAACAAGCTGCCGAAAATGTTGAGGATCTTTTGCAATGCATGCATGAACCTCAAGAACTAGAAGAACAACCTATTCAATTAAAAATTGTAATGAATCGTTGACAATTCAATTGAGTTTTGATTTGCATAAAGTGAATAAATATTGCAAATAAGGATGGGAGAAACTTCAAAACATCTTGTTTTAATTCTGCAGTCAAGAATCAAGAGTCAAAAAGGCATATACAAGAAATCTATCAGGGGGTTGGATTGCAAAAATGCTTCTAACAGAACCAAAATACATACTCCATTTTTTCTAGACAAAATAAAGCATTACTAGAACAAAAGAAGACAAGGTACATCTGGGGGGAGAATAGGAAATCATCCTAAACAGGAAAATTGCTAAAAAAACAAAGTGACTAAAAAATATTCTTATCTTTTTGTATAGCATCTGATATTACCAAATATTTGTGTTTTGAGCCATAAACATATTACAACTTCAAACTCCACCCACCCAGTACCAATCATCCTAGTGGATGCCATAAAGTAAATTTGATGCATGAAACCTACAGAAACAAGCATCAATGAGACTGTAATGTTCAGGCCACTCCAAATTCATGTCAAATGCCTTACAATGGTGTTTAGCATTTCAACAACTGGACACTTCTTTTTTAAAGGCAAGTTCCACCACATAGATAAAAATGGTGGAAGAAGGGGAGAACCTGAACATTCCAAGTTGAAAATGATGAAAACAGTAACTTATCTATATAGTTTGATCAAATAACACTATATCTTACTGATAAATAAGCAAACAATTAAAATCACATTTGCACAAATATTTTGAGAAATGAATGGTTGGATGAAATAGAAATAAAAAAAATTGATCAGTATAACAATGCTACCTCATCAGACGGATCGGAAAGTGCCTTGAGCAGGGTGTCAAATATGTCATTCAGAAATTGCAAAACCTGTTTCAGACATGAAAAGAATATATGAGCATGGAAACCAAAATTTCTCATTGACATAAAGGAGATAGCACAAAAGCCTTTATAGAGCATTTCAGGTAAACAGAAATAGCAATTACTTAGAGAGAAGTCGGCATTAATAAAAAAAGAAAGTTTTGCACAGAAATAAAGAGAATGCCAAATGAAAAATGTTAGGTAAACGGTATTATATGTCAGTCATGAAAATACCATAATCATTTCCCAGTTAATTGGGAAGACAGGAAAAAGTGATATTACGCTTGAACCAGTTTAAATAATAATTATATTAGATTTCTAATTCCAGAAATAAGTGACAGGAAAACATGCTTCCTCATCTGATTTGATACTTGGGAAGAGCTACAGAAGGTACAAATAAAAAAGAGCAAGAATAGCTCTAGACCTGGCTTCCAGTGTTCCTAACAAAAAATCTATATGATATAGAGAAAAACAACTAAACCGCAGCTCATTTTCACAGACTTCAGAGATATCTAAACTCAGATGTACAGGGGCCTAAAACCAGGTCAAAAATTAAAAAGCTGATTTCAAACAATCTAATCACCTCGGTACGATATTTGTTTAAAAGGGTTGATATCCAGTGCAAAGCTTCAATTCGAGTAGCCTCCCACTCACTAGATAATTGCCTGGTCAGTCAAACCATCCCAAAATCATTCAATCGAATAATCAGTGCAGGATAGAGTAATTGGCTACATAAACAAAAAAAAAACCCTCAATCATTCCCCAATAGCTTCTATGGTGGTTAAACCACCCAGGTCAGAAAAACTACACCTTCTGGCAATGGAGAGGATTGCTCCTACATCAAATGATTCAGCTGGATCAGCCTTGAGGGCACGTAGCTCTTCATTGGTTTCACGAGCAACCTTACACATAAGCCATAAATAATTTCAAATTTATTGTTTTACATGAAGGAAGCAATGTAATTAAAAAAGGTGGAAAAACAGAATAAAACGATAGAGGAGGAAAGAATACAAGGAAAGCTCAAGTGAACCTACAACTCTAATTTTTTCTTCTTTATCTGATATACAAGGCAAAATGGCTCCAAGAATATCGGAATAATATGGAACAAGCTGGTCTCCACCAAGTTTGACAAACTCATTTATCTGTTAAAATGAGAATGCAGACATAATTTAAACAAAATACAAATGAAATACAGAACAGTAACTATTAATTTTTTATATAAAATATATTGTTAGTTTTGAGAAGATGCTAGCCCTAACCATAAAGTATGATAACAGTAACTGATTGACTATCAAGTCAAAAAATTGCAGTACCACTTACCCAAGTGATAGCTGTTAGCCTAGTAAATTCATCTGGAGAACCCGCCCTCTGTACCAGTATTTCAGCCATTCGACCATAATCTACAGACTTCAAGAGTAGCACTGCTCGAGTCAGAAAATGACAAATGAACAAAAAACTTTGCTTTTGTGTCAAGGTAGTAGATAAAAATGATGCACAACACACTTAATCAACAAAAGGCACATATCAACGCTTAAAGATGGGTGGAAAGATACAAAAGTGGACAATGGCAGCAATAAATACTACTCATAAGGATAACAAAGGAGTCCAATGATTAAAATCAGAATTGTGAAAACCATAAAGAAAAAAAAAAGAGATAATGTCTTCCATAAATTCCTCAGGCAGATAACAAGGAAAAAATGGCATAAACGAAGAATTAAACACTGAAAAGTACCAGAAGCCTTACAAGTCAAACAAAAGGGGGAAAATACATTAGCAGGAGCCTTACTGGGGAGTTCTTTATCTCTTGAAGAAACTCTGAAAGGGCTGAATCAGCTTGTTGACGTATTTCATGACTTGAATCACTCAACATATTAAACAAGCCTGAGAAGTTTAGATATGTTTAGGTGGTATACTATCATTTCATGTAAAATTTTGAGAAAGAAAACGGCCACTTATCAAACAATATGCTTACCATCAAGAAAATCAGGTAGAAAACCCAGCATATCAATATCTGGGACACTGTCCAATACAGTAATCCATCCTACCAAAAACTGGCGGACATAAGGATTCAACACATTCATGCGCTCCCTCAACAGTGGTATAAATTCTTCAATACTAAAGATCAACAAGGAAAAAGGAAGGGAATGAGGCAGTGTATGTTAGAGTCAGGAGGAATAGGTTGACTTTTATTATTTCATTTTGGTTATGAAAAGTGAAAGTTTTTTCATTTAATACGAGATCGCTTCACACCTTGTGGTGTTTACACCTCTCGCCTATCAATGCTCTGTTCAAAAATTACATTCAGAGATCTCTTTACCTACAAGTCTTTTGAAAATTTAAAAGACTAGATACAGGGAAGCAAATGATATAGACTTGAGAGAATGGTGCACCTGAACTGATCGCTTTCAGTCACAATATCCTGTTCCATTAAAGCAGTGTTTAATCATCAGTTGATCTAAAGGGAACGTCAACTTAAATTCATTGTTAGATCAATCCCTATCCAACCTAGGCTTGCTATGTGCATACAAGTATAAAGCCACACAAGGCTTTATTGGACTTTAAGAAAAAATATACCTTCACAAGCCTATCTAAGAGGTGAGCAGCACTCTGTACATTGGCGTCTGAGTCTGCAGAAAGCTTGCATAAGGCATCAAAGATCTGGTTGAAGAAAATAATAAAATCCCCTCTCACAACCTGACATAAAATTAAAAAAAATGTGCATTAGAGGATAGTAGATGACCAGATAGAAGCTGCACATATGTCAGCACAATCAAATCCTCACCTTGGCTATGTTATACAGTGCCTCACAAGCATAATAACGAACTCTGCTATCTTGGTCAGAGAAAGAGTTCAAAACAGGAGGCACAATTTGCTGTCAAGTACAGGAATTATATATAGGTAAGAAGGATAATGAAAAGATTATACATATGCTTAGACATGTGAAAATAAGCTAAACAACAAAGTGAAGTATAACATTAATGCAAGCCTCCAATAAATTCATTCTAGAAGAATACATCTCCACTAAATGTTAGATTTAATATAGCTTGCTATAATTTAACATATTCCAGGTCCATCCCTTGAGATAAAACCATTTTTCTTTCTGATGTTTTTTATCAAAATGTTGGCATGTTAGGTGTCCATGACAAGGACAGGAAAATTGCACCTGTTATTATTTCATGCACAACAAGCGTGCAATATTAATGGGACTCGAGGTAACATTTTAGACCGATTGACCACTGATTAGCTCTTATGTACAACTAGAATGAATTTAGCGTAATTTCTGAAGTGGAAAGAGTTCAAATTATAAGCCATGACAAACAAATAAACAAACCAGGATGAAAAAAAAATACAAAAATTTAAAAATTAGTGACCAACCCCTCACCTCAAGATGCTGAGCTGCTTCAGAAGTCAACCCAACAGTTGCAGCTGCTAATCCTATCAACCCTCCCTTCATTGAAAAATATTAAAAGTATAAATTCACACAGCATACAACATGACCAATTTGAAGCCAAATTAAATGAAATCAACATAATTTACCCCCCAAAATAAATAAATTACCTTCCGGTGATTGGCCTGTGGTGAATAAGTGAATTCCGTAGTCAACAAATTGATCACGGCCGTTATTTTATCATGATCCCCAGCAGCAGCTAGCTGCTTCACTATCCCCTCAATCTATAACACAAGCACACACCAAAAATCAACTATAGTCCAAGAAAAACCCTAAAACCCAAAATTGAGCGGATTGCAACGAGAAAAATCGAGAGAAACAAAAAGGGACGGAGGACAAACATCAAGAGCAGCATTTTTGCGCTTCTCGTATAGCTTGTCAGCAAGGTTGCGAAGCACGGCTGCCGGAATCAACGAGGAAGCGTCGGCCATAGCAATAACCACCAAGACGGGAAGTGTTTGATTGGGAAAAATAAGAAAATTTTGGAAATCAAATTCGTTTTCGGATCTTTTCCTGCTCGAAACGAAACATTTTGGCAGTGGCTTCTCCTCTGGCAGGTTTCCCCTCTATTTTCCTTTTGGGGATCACAAATCAAATCGAAAGTTCAATTTTTTTTTTGGGAGGGGTGGGGGTGGGGATAATGAGTGACGTGGAAAGCGACTTGAATTGGAAAATTGGAATTCAGATGAATCAGATCTGATAAAATTCGGGAATAGATAGAAAGGGGGAAAATTGAAATTGAAAGTGAAACCTAATTTTATTTTATTTTATTTTTTCTGATTATAATTGAAATGAAATGGAAACTTTTGTTAAGATCCAACGAGAGAGTGACTGCGTTGTTTCTTTCTACTTTTTTACTACTATCAGCTCAATGTGAGGTTGAAACTTGAAACAAAGTGACGAAGTTACATAAATATCCTCCATTTGTGGCCAATCATGTTGTGTGATGGGTGCCATGCTCATCGGTATTTTAGGAAAGAAAAATAATAAATCCAACTTTAATATTTTGCGATTGGAAAGGTCGGTGTCCATTCATTTTGGTAACGTTTCTTTTTATCCGTAGCGGATACTTTTCTCACCATCATCCATCGGCTAACTTAACAAATCAATTCGCTTTATTTATAAATAATAATAACAATAATAATAAACACGTTTATTTACTAAAAGGAAAAGGCAATATTATCGTTTTCAATACAAACATGCCCAAGCGGATAGTATAAGTTTACGCTATCTTATCTTTGCAAGATTTTTGACTCAAACTAAATTATACAATTGCATTCAATCATAATGTTCAGTATAATATTGCCCTAAGAAAACGATCTTTATAATACTATATACTATGTCCTCATGAAAATTTGTTTGAAGCTTATGGCCTCCACATTATCCATTTGTTGCTACCTACCAATTATCTTCTCCCACCGTCCTTAGTCTTGTCATTTTGGTCTTACGACATGCTTCTTAAAGAAATGTTGCATTCTCTTTTATTTTTCCTTTTTTTTTTCCTAAAACCTAATAAACTATATATTATAAGAGCGTGCATCTTATCCGGATAACTTTCTGGACATCAATTCCAGTAATTTCATTCTCTTTTTTATTTTGTTTTTCAATTTTCTTATTTTAATTATTCTCCTATCAATTAAGATTCATATATTTTTAATCAAATTTATCCGGTTATTGGAAAAAAGTCAGAAGAAACAATTCCTTTTCCTGAATTGAGATTTGGAATTAAATTTAGATAAAAGATAAAAATTTTATATAAACAAAATGGCACGTCAAAATCTTAATATGTCTTTGTAAAAATCATATTTACATAATAATTCATATAAATCAATTTCATATCTCAATCTTAAATTTGATTTTATGAATTTACTACATATATAAACTGATTTGTATTTAAAACAATACAATTATCTGTTCAATTTTTAATTTATCAGAATATATATATATAACTCCAAAATAAATTTTTAAACTAAATAATATATAAATTCAAAATATTGTAAAATTTGTGAAAATATTACGATTATAATAAATTTTAAAGAAATCATAATATAAAAATATAGATAAGATTTAACAGTAAAAAATAAAATATGAGACAAAATAATTTATGAAAATTAATATCATAACAAAATATTTCATAACAACAATAATAAAATAAATAGTCAATAAATAATCTTAGAACAATTTACAGTTACACAATGTTATTATCAAAATTTAAAATTATAAAATTTTAATATTCCCCGAAAAAAACTATTATTATCTAGAAATAATTACATTTGACTATTATAAAAGAAAAAAGTGGTTTCATAAAATTATATTAAAAATTAAAAGAAAAGTATTCTCACTGCATATTAGAAAAACAATTACCATTATAAATTTTATGAAATTATTATTATTATTTAAATAAATAATGATACTTTTTAAAAAAATATAAAATAAAAATTTTCAGTTTTATTGTAAAATAATAAAATAATCCATTTTAAATAAAATAATTTGTTATTATAAAAATATAAAAATACAATTATCATAAATTAAAAGCAATAATGAAATGATATTATAGTAAAATATTTTATTAAAAATATCGTATACTGAGAAATAATATTTAATCATTATATAGAAATGAAAATTTGAAAAAAAATCAAAATATAAAATAATAAGAAGGTATAATTATATTATTTTGAATGTACATGGATTTGTGAAAAAATTAATTTTAAAATATAAATTTTATTTATGGATCATTATGAAAATACTGACATTATTAGGGTACAATGAAAATTGATAATAAAATTTAATTAAAAATATTTTTAAATATCAACTGGACCATAAAAAATATTAATATCCAACTAAATATTAAGATATCGAGCAATCACCTAAATTATACTATTAATTTCATAAATTCCATAAAAATACTACTATAAATATATATATATATATATATATATTATCTATTAATTCATAAATATAAATATTAATATTCCTTCAAACAAAAAGTTACCATAAAATTTACCAAGAAAGCTCATTGATAACGACGTTTGACCTTTTAAGCATCAGATAAATACTTGGTCAAAAATTACTTGGACACTAAGTTGAGTATAAGTAAATTAGTTGAAATGGCGAACTCAGTCCACAATTAGAAGATTATTAAGAATTTAAGAAATTTTTTAATAGAAAAATGTAAAATAAAAAGACGAACAATTTAAAAATAAATAAATGCCTATGTAACTTAAGCTGCCTAAAATTAAATCAGTTCAATAATAGAATAATTATAACTTAGAAATACGAAAATGTTAGCTTGCTTTTAGACACATGCTGCCCGGGAAGTGGTAACCTTACCTCTTAACATTAGTTTATAAATAATATTTATGTACATTGTGATGTTTTGATCATGATCGTATGATGATTTTTTACTTCTTTTTTTTTTTTTTTGCGTTGTGAATAAATCTAGATTAACGTAAACATGGAAGGAAGAAAAACAAATAACTCTTTCCTTACTTCATTTCTACACTAAAGAAAGAAAAAGGAAAATGTGAAACTTCAAACTTATACAGTTATATGATATGATACGATTTGACCAATTTTGCTGATGAAGGCTAAGGATGTTTGTAAAAGATAAATATTCTTGGTGTCATGCATATGGGTTGCTTTAATATTTGCTTGCTTGACTTTAATTTCCTAATATCTTGGTCAAGGCTAATAGCTTCTTTATTTTCTCTTTTCAAAATCCTTTGATATTTAGCTCAAAGATTTATTATCCATTTAGAAACACGAATTCACGTTATAAATACTCTTCAAATCTAGCTATAGCTTTTGTTTCACCCTCAACAACAAAGGAACTGGACTTGCACTGAACCTTATCTTCCAAGACGCTCGATCAGATAAATAGTGTGTTAAAATAGGAACTGGATTTGTCTGAGAATTTTGACAAACACGCCACTTCACACTTTTCAAACTTGTTAAGTTAGTTTGAATTAAAGAACTAAAGGGGCTGGCCTATGACATGCATGCTTGACTTGGTTAATGTCATGGCTGTTGGGAGAGAATATATTCTGTTGTTGCTAGTTAGTGAAGCCATGCAATAGGGATGTTGGACGTGATGAAGTTTCACACAAGAATGCAAAAGAATTTAGAGAGAGAAGACGGTAAAAGATTCAAGATGACTAATGAAAAAGAAAAATATATGTAGGGTTTAAAAGAAGTAAAAATTGAGTAATGTGAAACTTAAAAATATAAATAACCACTTCCTAGGTATTTATCCAATATATAGCACTACTCTTATAGTATAACCTGATATTGTACTATCTTTCGTAAACAGGCTCAAGTTTTGTGATGTTGAAGTAACGCCACTGTTGTATGGATTGAGGGATATAGTCAGCTAGATGAATCTGTTTTAGTTTTAAAAAAAAATCACTGTGCAGTTATTGATATTCAGAAATTCACAATAAATGTTTAAAAATAATAATAATATTAAAATAGAGAAAATTTGATAGTGGAAAAAGAACTTGACATCAAGATTAAAACTAACAGACTTGATTTTATACCATTATCCATGATTAATAGTCTTGATAAGTAGTTTTTAAGAACCATGTAACATGCGTAAGACCAGGGCTTCCGAATGAAACAAGCCAGCCACAGGATAAATTGGTTAAATTAAAATTTACATCACATTTTGATGGTGATGTTTAGTTAGCTCAAGCTTAGATTTGATGAAGCGAGCAATTAACATGTAAATGTAAACATACATAAAGTAGTGAACTTTGTATAATTGTATGGTGATTAATTATACTTACGTATTTCGATCTCGACGTCTCATTAAAATATGTTCAATTGGTTTATAAATTATTTTTTCACAAAAATCCTAAAAGGAATTATTTAATGGCTTATATAATTTTTTATCCTTAAAAATTTAGTTAATTTTAAGTTTAATATCTATAGTTTAAAAAAATAATATACAATTTTAGCCATCAATTAGTAGAACAAATATAACGGTAGAGATTAAAAGCATGTATTTCAATAAAATTAGAATAGTAATTTTGACTCATGTTTAGGCATCGTTATGCCCTAAACAGATTCAAACTTGAAAGAGGAAACGAGATTTCGGCATCATTGCACAAAGCAATAGAAGAATCAAACATTTATGCTATTGTATTCTCCGAAGATAGTATAGCATCGGGCCTTCCAAAGCCTAATCATGACATGATACGCTTCTTCATTGTGCTTTAGCACTAGACATCCACAACTATTGTCATGTGTATAAGAATGTAGCGATAACATATCATACTGCAAATTGAAAAACAATAATATAATGCATTTACACATCGAGATTCATTATTGTTAACATCTTGATTGCTTTTTAATTTTGTTGGTTGAAGACTATAATGATCTAGTTTATTTAATATGTGCCAGCTCTGAATACTTGTTCGTTGAAGAGATACCTAAAAGATATCCGAGAAAAATTGAACAGTTCATCACTTCATCCTCAATTGGTGCTGATTATCAGAAACTGATTTATCAAAGCTTCTAGATGAAAAAATACACAGAAACTATTTGAATGCATTCAGGTTACGTTCAACCCAAAGTATTTTCCCCCCTACTTTTTTTTATCATATATGTAGTTTATAATTACTTAGCTCTCTAGACAATTATAGTTGTTACTGTAGTACGGCCAATATCATTTTATAACGTCTTTTAGAAAAAAATAAACTATATAGTTTACTCTTGTTATGCACGGAATTATTTATATATAATATTAATATTTAATTAATAAATTTAACAAGTATTTATTATTCAAATTTTCATAAAAATGTTTGATTCAAAACTATTTTTTTAATATTTTTTAATAAATATTAAATTTTAGTAATTTAATTATTAAATTGAAGTTTTTTTATAAATAAAATAAATATATAAAAACATTTAACTCAAAAATTAATTGATAATTTATCAGATAATCTATTTTAACATATAATGTTTTTAAATATAATTAAATATTAACTATAAAATTACAAATGTACATATATTAAATTTATATAAATTAAAATCAATAATTAATATGTTAACATCACATTATTCAAGAATTAAATTTATAAATTTTATATTTTATAAAAAAATATTAAGTAAAATAACCCTAATGGATGTTGAAAAAATAATTTATTATAAGGTGAGAATTTAAATAATGAGTAAATAATTTAATTTGTTATTTTATTTCATGTTCTTTACAGAAAATTCTTCCTACTAGACAAAATATTTATTTTAGTAGTCAGTTGACAAAACCATCCTCATTATATATTTTTTATTATATAAAATCATTATTTCTAAAATATATTATAAAAAGTCATTCCATTTTATAAATATATTACAATTAAATCTTTATATTAAAGTAAAAATTTTAAACTATTAAAAAATTAAAATTGAATATCATAAAACAATAAATAATAAAACAAATTACCATTTGATATTCAAAATAAAAAATTATTTTGAAATTCTTACTATATTGAAAATAATAAAACTCAATGACATCAATTATCAATAAGATGGAATAAATATTTCAAAATTTAATTTTCAAGAATAAATTAATAAAAGAATAAAATTATATTGTATTACATAATTATTAATCATGTACATAATTAATGTTTACTTAAATTTTTATATTAAAATATTTTTTATTCTACTGACTTATTGTTTATATATATATATATATATATATATACTAGAATAATTTATTTGAATAAATATAATTTTTTTTAAAGATTAACGATCTGTTATCATCTGAATTCCTACAGTATATATAGTTGATGAGTTTAATTGAGTTACTGTTATATTTGGGCAATAAAGATGTGTATTGACTCAGGTTTACATGGGGATGTAGCTCAAATGGTAGAGCGCTCGCTTTGCATGCGAGAGGTACGGGGTTCGATACCCCGCATCTCCACGTCATTTTTGAATTGATTATTTAATTTTCTTGGTACTAGGACCAGCTGGCAGCTTAAAGGGGCATCCAAATTCCAAACCCTTGACTGACAACGTAGGCACGTAAGAAACAATATTGTTTTTTTAGAGCGGAGTCCAAAAGGATTGCGGAGGTTCGAGATATAAGCGGTTCATGTTTGTATTGACCCATATGGCAAATGTTAGGCCCATATGAATTTCAGCAACTGGATTTCTCAGCCTTTGGAGTGTATCAAATTCTGCTAGGATTGGGAGGGGTGGAAAACTTTCACTTGGTTCATGATCTGAATTTAGAGCAAAGTATGTACAACAGTCTACAATTATTGGGGAAAGTCTAACAAGAGATGGAGATTTGTGTTCATTTTAAATGGAAGAACTAGATATACAAGTCTCAAGAGCAATTGTTCTGTCATATATTTTATCTCGGGGTTAATTTATGCCTCACCGATAAGGACATTTGGTTGTCAATTTGGTTTTGTGGGTCCTATCATCATGGTATATTGCTCAAAAACTGTTTAGAGATAGTTCCGGCAAGAGGGAATCATATGTAGGTTCTATGGTTAGTTTAACTTTTTATTAGTTTACAAATAGTTTCGGTGGAGGCCTCTTCAGAGATTAAGGCTGGTGGCATCATTATTTTGCACTAAGTAATCCTGATACTCTATTATCCTTTTTTTCATTTTTTTTCAGTTTAAAAAGAAAGTAAAAAAAAAATCTATTGATGTACTTACCTCACTTTTTAAAGGAATATTAATTAATTTTTCATACATATTCTTATATCCTTTTAGTTATTATCAAATATAATAAAGAAAGATAAAAGTAAAATTTATAAAAAATAAATTAAGAAAGTAAATAGTAATTCTTTAAAATTTAACAATATTAATTATTTTTCTTAACTTAAATTTTTTCTCTTTCTAGGAAGAAAAAAAAAAAGAACGGACAAATTATTTTTCTGTTTGGCTGTTTAAAAAAAACAGTATGTTAATGTTATGAAGCATTTTAAAATACTCTTCCAAATTGAAATAAAAACAACGCTTAAAAGGAACCCATACATATTTTATTATTTGACATAAGGCTCTGGAGCCTGGATTACGAAGTCAATTCTCCGGCCAATAGAACTGACAAAATTAGGCTGGTATCACAAAATAAATCAAAATCAGGCTCGATATAGGGCAGGAGGTATGATATTCCTAATTGTTGATACACGAGATTATCTTAAAAGGAAGAATCAGACAATCACATCCAATATCGAAAATTAGAAACTTCTTATTTGAAAATAATTATTTCACAAGAACAATTGATACAACACTATATATTGCAACAAATATCAAAATCGATCAAATGAATGATGACTTATAAGCGACTCTTCAAGTTCTCTAAAACCTCGGTAGACAAGTTCTGTTTGGCTCTGTGGAAGGGCTAACCTCCGAACTTCAGTCATATACCTGTATGTAAAAGACAATCAGGTCAAAACCTGCAGATAAGCAATGCACCTATACAATGGAAGACGAGGACAGGTACGGGTTTATGAATAGAAAATTCGAGAAATCAGTAATATCGCAAATTGTATAGGGATCGGATCGGAACAAACACAATTGGCTAATACCCTTTTCCATTAGTAAAAGTTCTACAAACACAAAAGAACAACATTAATAAGATGGATAGATATAAGTATAAAGATGTTAACCTGTTCGCCGCACTTGTGATCTTGTCCCGAATTCCTTGGCTAGAAACACTACGTTCCAACGAGAATCCTCCACCAAGTATTAGGGAAGGCCCGGTGCCACTGGTACCCATCCTTTGTGAATATACAGACATTGCCCATTCTCGAAGTACCACAAGAACAGATCTCAGCAAACGTAATCTAAGATTTGGGGATGGCAGGATAGCTCCATTTGATAACAATTGATCATATGCGTTCAATACAGGTTCCGCTGCACCCTTACAAGCAGAAACAAGGGCCCTTGCAACATCTTCATCTCCAACGGATTCAACCCCTGAATTTAACCTCTCCTACAGAAGACATGAATTTATAGCTGAGATTTTTGGTAGCATTTTCAGTAAATCAAACAGCAAGTCATCAACAAATTTTGGAAACACATACCAGTCCAGCCTTCTCTAGGTGGAGACAAATAGACTCAAGTGGTAAAACGGCTCCATCACCTGGATAAATGCGGGGCCCAACCCTCTTTAATACTGAGCAAGCTTCAGCAATGCCACCTCTTGATATAGCTTGATCTATAAGTCTAGCCCATGTTTCTCTGACAATGCTGCTGTTAGAATCACCAGAATAATTGGCAAAGTGCAGCATCTCCAGGCAGATCTAAAGGAGGAGTAGGAATTGAAGAACTGTTAACAGGATCTTTGGTGAAGAAATTTCACATTCTCACGACAATCTTTTTGATAACAATACTACAATACCACAAAATCATCCAGCAGAACAGAGGCACATAGAACAAAATCTGCTTTTTTTTTGGTTTGAAAATAGAGAAAAAGAAAGGATTAGGCACAAAGACAGGAGGAAAAAGAGTCACAACTTCCCTGCATCTAGTTTTGTATCATTGAAAGGAAAAGAAGGGATCGAGTCCTAAATCTATTTCATAATTTGGTTTTGTTAATAAATGAATAGAAGAAAAGAAAGGAAATGAACAGGAATAAATAAAACTACTATTTTACACAATATTATAGATCTATAGAATTTTACATAAAACAGGTAGTAATAGAGTTTTGAAATTATAGATTTATTAAAATGAGTATGAGGACATTAAATTCTCCCCCCCCCCCCCCCCTCCCTTTTCTTCAAAGATAATAAAGCATCCTTTGTCTTCCCTACTTCAACAAAATGACATGTGAAAGCGAATTGCTCAGAATAATTGATAGAACATCAATTGACAGCTTGATGAATAGCATAATTAAGTCACACAAAATACACAACACAGCACAGTTGCAGTCCCAGAGTCATAGACTCCTACAGGGATGAGTTTTCTGTCCAAGCTACAAGGAAACAACATGCATCTCCATACTACACATATATCTCATAACACAGCTGATTCTAACTTCTAGAACATCCAAAATGGCAGTTATTACTATACAAATATATCTAACAATACATAACTTCACCTGACTTCTACCTCAACTGTCTAGTGTCAACATAATAGTTATTATGCCACACGCCTTTTTCTAGAACACACTTTAAAGACAGGCAGTTTCACCCTTGGGCCTGGAATGGATCCTTTCCTATCCCACTTCCCATCAATAATCTAGATAATAAAGCTCAAAAGACTTTGAAGGATACCTCGTAGTTTTCATTACTCTTGAAATATTGAACTTGTGCTAAACTACAAATAATGTGAGCAACCAGAAGAGAAAAAATGAAGTTGCACAAATCTAGCCCAACCAAGAAAAAGCCAAAAAGAGAATGAAAATACCTCCCAGAGCTCAAAGGGAACAGCATATTCATTATATAACTGTGTTATGCTCTTTACATCTGAAGCTAGCTCTTTGGCCTTCTCTTGCGTTGCACTTGCAAAACTAGCATCAGCAGTTGAACTGCCTTCGGGTACTAAACTGTTTTGCACAGAATCCGATGCGCTAGGTAAAACCTCAGACCTGGAAGCCATGGCCTCTAGTTCTTCTTTGATTTTTATCTGGAACCGAAGAACGGCAAGCTTCCCTTCAAGCAAATCTAGGAATCCACTGTCAATGGAACTCCGAGCAGAACCTACCAACCCGTCACTATTAGTTGCATTTTTTGCCTGTAGAACTGCATTACTTAGGTATTGACACCTGAATTTTACAAAAAAATAAAAACTATTACAAGATACCCATGCAAGCATATCAAAACAATCTTAGTAATCCTAGAAAATTCTAGAGAACCTGTAGAGGTCCTAAGTGGAAAAGGAGATCAGTTTGCATGCATGTAGAATGCAGAGCCTTGCAAATTATATACATGGTAGTGAATTTGAATGATCCCAAGCCACATAAGAAACAAGACTTATCTGGGAACTAATGGCGAATCAGGAATCAATTTCCATGCTTTATAAATGGTTTATCTAGTGTCAGCTTTGGTATATTTCACTAGGGTTAATGAAAGTACAGCTTAATAAACCCACCTAGGATATAAGTGACTAAAAAGTTCCAGCTTCAACCCTAATTAACTTGAAAGGCAAAAATTTTCTTTACTTGAAATAACAGACTTTAAGGTCTTTTTTTTTTTTTTTTTTGAGCAAATGCATTTTAAAACATTTATTTTAAACATCATACCATTCACTATCACAAAAGTTCAGTTTTGATATCATACACTGTGACTTTGCAGTCACAAGATGAGATCCAACTGTGGTGTAAGGATTCACTAGGTGTGGTTGTCCATCTCAACCAGGTTTGCCGCAATAAATCAATAAACAACCCAAAGCCAGAAGTTTTAAAAAAAAATGTGAGAAAAGGAGAAACAAGGAAATTGAAAATTGATTAACCTCTGTTCAAGAGTAGGAACTCCATCAATAGAGCGCCTTTCAGCTAGTCTTAACAATGCATGGGCTGCAAGCATATGTTGCCGCTTTAAGACATAATACCGGGCCAAAAGTTCATAGTACTTGACTTGATTAGATGACATAGGTGCTCCCGATTGCCCCACTGGAGAAGTTGTTGCAGTCACAGCACGAACCTAGCAGATCCAGAAAAAAGAGGACTAAATTTTCCAAGAAACATTAAGTATGGCAAGGGTGTAGTTTCTGCATGCAAAACATAGACAAACAAAATTCTAATACACAATAGGTGAGCCTAGAGCCCATCAACAGGTTATTGGGGAGAAGAATGATCCACAACCTCGTGTATGGGTTTACGACCGGCACTTTGCAAAAACGGCAACAGGTCAGGACCACCGTACTCTAACAATTCATTCTCAAGACCTAAATCAATCATAGCCTGGTAAAGATACTCATGGAAAATTCGGTCAGGTGATTGGACACCCAGCTGAACAATTTGACATATATATTTTTTCCTAGAGGCGGGATCAAGAGCAGATTGTGAAACAGCAGATCTGATGGGAGAGCCAAATTCCCTCTGCAAGGAGTCACCTTTCAGAGACTGCAGAGCACTGATAATTATCTCATAACACTGCTCACGCTGAGCAAGTGCTTGTTCTCTGATAGTTGCATCAATTTCATCATTATAAGCATCAACTGCAGGGTCAAGAGCCTGTGCTTTTTGAAGAGGTAAGCGCACTACAGCTTCATAAAATCTGCATCAGGGGAAGTGTATTTGACTTTCAGATTGAAGGCTAAAAATCACAGGCAATGAAAATAGATGACAATACTCAGCATGAAAATTGAGAGCAAAAAAGGAAAAAAAAAAGTATACCTTAAATCCTCAAAACGTTTGCAAACAGTTCGTAAGTCTACAGACTCTGGAACTTTACTTAAGGAATTAAATGCTTCTCTTGCAAGATTCTCCTTGTCCTCAGCATCTACAGTCACAGCAGCTCTCTCAAGGGCTTCCACGGCTAAGAAGAATTTGTAATCAGACTCCTTGTAATAGCTTGGACAACCATCTCTTAATCTCCTACTAATGTCATCTACGGTTCCCCTGCCATCAGGACCTGTATAATACTGGAGCAGTGCATAATGTTTAGGATTTTTACAGAAGATACCAAAGTTTATTTAAGAAAAAGAAAGAAATCTCCATTAATAAGTAAACTTTAGCAGATGAAATCTCCTTCATAGCCTAAACAGGGTTTTACCTCCATCAGGGCAGATATAAGTCTTGTAGCAAGATGGTCACCTTCCTCAGAACAAACTAGTTGATGAAATGTTAATTGAACTAATGCTTGTTGAAGGTTAGCATCAAATCCCTGAATTAATCGAGTGACATGGTGCTGTGAAAGAAGTTGAAGCAAAAATAGGGCTTCACCAGATCTAAGGAGCAACTGCCTAATGCACTCCATTGCCCTCACCTGTAGCACAACAAACCCAAGTGAGAAACTAAATCACTTATACCACATATGCAAAAATTTGACAGTGTAGGCCCACCTCCATGGCAGCTAATTCAGCAGGACTATATGGCAACCTTTGCCTTTTATTAGTTGTTCCACCACCATTGGACTCCATATTTCTGGAGTATGCACCAAATAAGTTTCTTACCATACTTCGATCCCCAGCACCTAATGCTGAACCACTACCATACAGAATGGAACCACTCAGATCTCCTAATCCTGCTACACAGCCATAAAGCCCCCTCCTCTGGTTTCTTCTAGATCTTAAGAATTTCTCCAATGACCGGAGCTTGAGTTCAAGGACTTGCATAGCCCCAACAGAGAGTCTGCACACAACTACCCCATTTTCAGATAAAGTGCCTGAAGGTCCTAAACTGCCTTTTACAACCATTACAGGAAGTTCCCATAGAGGAAAAAGTAATCTAGAAGAACACAAACAGAGCCCCTCATGTGCACCTGAAAAAACTGGCTCAGCCTCCTGAACAACCTGGCCCATGCTAAATCCACCACCAGCGGTTCTTGTGTTTGATAATGCACTACTACCTTCAAGTTGTGGCATGCCAACAACTCTTGGGTCCTCAAAAGCTTCAGCTGCCTTCTCAGCAATAACATTGCTAATAAGGTTTTCAGAATCCACTATCCTTGCAGCAAGCATTAGACACATTGCAGCTGCCTCACCTGCACCAAAACGATTGAAGAAATCTTCTAAAACTGATCTTGGACAGTTTGATTCCAATAACCGTCTTAGAATGTCCAGTGGCCTGTTAAAAACAATTTCCATCATGCCCATGGTGCTGAAGATGACAATCCTCCTCCTAGGCAATATATGTTGGGTTGAGAGATCTCCCCTTGCCCAGAGCTTGCCAGACACCCTTTCACATGATTCCATAGAGCTCTCAAAACCACTAAACTCAATTTCTGAATATAGAGACTGTACAGTAGCTGCAGTATCTGGCAAAGGTAAAACATCGGCCACAGAAAGCATTCGTCCCTCAACTGGTAAAGAAGATACAGACTCTCGTAATGCCCGGGAACTCCTTGTACTTGTCCCTAGATTACCTGATGGTGATGACTGCGCACTTGAATCTCTGTTCAAAGCAAGGAGTGAAGGCATGGTCGAAGGTGATGCATCAGAAAGGATAAGTGTTCCAGCAGAATAATAGGCAGCCTCAACTTTCAGGGAGAGATCCTCATTCTGAGGTCTACCAGCAAGAGCCATGGCTCCAAAGGTGAGACCACCACTAACACCCCAAGGAGGAGCTGGCCTTGTTGTGACGACCTTTAAACAGCTAGGCTTGTGATGGTTGGTGTTGAACCCTGTCAAGCTTCCACTAGTAGAAGGAGACGTAGATAGATACATCCTTCTGCCATCTGATAAAACAGCAACAAGATGTAGCCACTTGGATTCAAGTGTAGATAAAGGAGAGATGCAAACAATAGATGGCTTTGGTGACCGACTTGAGGCTCTTGATCCTGTCGATTGTCTAGCCCCATAATGTGCATCCCTCTGATTGACAAGATTCTTTTCTTCAGCCACTTTCTTTAATGGACCATCACCATTTGGTCCAAGAACATAAACCTGAAGCTTCATATCTTCAGTTCGTGCATACAATATTTGTCTCTCATTGTCAAAAGCCATTTCAACAATGGGGTCAACAGCTCCAAAATTGAATACATTTGGAATAACCCATCTGCAAATAACAGCTAATATTAAGTAACTGAGGAAATAACAGAAATATTTAGCTTTGAAAATCAGGTAACTTTATACACCATTTACAAAATATAGATAATTAATTTGAAATCAAGAGTGACAATTAACGACCTGTATATCAAAAAAGATAAAAAACACAAAGTACCTTGAAATTACACTTCCTAAACCTGCAGTGATGCAGATCTTTCTGCAGCGTTTTTGCCATCCTGAACCAGTTGAATAAAGAACCTCATATATGTGGCCATCCCGACCAGCAAGGAAAATGCGGCCCTTATCAGTACATGCTACACAAGTCATTGTAACCCCATCAGATGGTATTGTATAGTCTGGCAAGGGCTGCAATGAAACTTCTGCAAATGGATCTGACCCATCTGGTCCCCCAGAGCAGCATACTCCTACTAAAATTAACTGACAAAAAGAGTGGAGTAAGAAACAACAGTGCTTCCGCAAGGAGGACTGGAAAGAACATACAGCAAGTTGTTCGTAGGAATCTTGTCACACAACCCTATTATTGATGAGTAAAAAATATCTTGTAACATGTCAGAAATTTCAGCAGCATATTTCGAATATCTAACTAACAAAACAACCACACTGAAGTATGAACATCTTCCAAAGAGAACTGTGATGATAAAAATAAGGAATAATACCAATAATGAAAAGAGCACATTTGACTTGATATTTTAATTAGACAAATTCTGATACTACTCTGTTTTTTTAGTTTTTGATATATGTCGTTTTGCTTTTAGAACGTTTTTAAGGAGACTCTCTCATGGACATAAAAAAGGCATAGTTATTAATCACAGAGACGGTAACTTTAACTTCAGCTACATGATGATCAGTTTCTAGCTGCTGGTAACTAGGTACCTAAGCTCTTAAATTAATGGGGACTAGGTATCAGTCTCCTGTACTCATATACCTATGGGCTAGTTGGGTTTGGAAAAAATACTTTTTAATTTTTATTTTCTGTTTTCACTTTTAGTTACAAAAGTGTCATCTTATTTTCATTTTGTTTCCTATTTTAAAAGGTTTGTATAGGAAACAATGAGAACAAGATAACATTTCCGTAATTAAAAGTGAAAACAAAAAATGAAAACAGAAAACATCCTTTCCCCATAGGCCCATAGCAATACTGAACTCTTTCAATCTTCTCTCTACGATAAAATAAGATGCCTTTCTCAATCAATGACCAATTTGTCCCATGCTTGCAATATTCAATAGGTGAAGCCCTAATATAATCCCAAAAATGGAAAATGAGGACTCTCCATGCACACAATCCTAGATATAATTAAAGACTAACTAACATATTCAGTATCAATCAGTACACATTTGCAAGGTTGAAAATAGTTCTAACTACAGCACCCATTCATGTTTTTGTTATAATCACATTGTGATAGTGACAAAGGATTCCAAGAAAAGATACCCACCTTTAGAGAAATATTGATAGATAGTAAGTTAACTACTTTATCATGCTCATTGTGGAATGAGCATACAATGTAAGTTCCAACTTATCAAATGACGATCCATTGCTATTGACAACCTGGACCAATTGGAGAATTTTTTAACCAAAAATTCCTGAAGGTCAAGAAGTTACAACTATTACCGAAAGGCACATCTGGGTTGACATAGGCAAAGTCGAAATTCCACTGAGCAAATCAGCAGAAGAAGAAAAGCACTTGACATCTGACCTCCATATCACTTAAACATGGGCAAAGATTTTGATTAATTCATTTGATGGTATGTGCATCCCTTCTTAACAGAATAAAACTCCTGTCCTTAGAGTAATTTCAATATTTTATTTCCCAAAGTACAACCTTATCATATGGGCATACCAAAGAAAAGCAATCTAGCTTTTAAAAGTTACACAGTACATACAGCAAAAATTCAATTTTATGGATTGCGTTTCCTTACAGGTGGATTTTTTTCTCTTTTTTTCTTATGAATTAAAGAATATTATATTAAAAAACCCTATTTTCTGATTCAAATTTATAAAATCTCCAATCACTTAGAAAAATGAACTGGAATAGAAATGAAGGCATGAGTAATTGAGAAGGCTAATTAAAATACTTATGATCTCTATCAATGCTATCATAAACTTCAGGAAAAGCAGCATTTTTTTGCCGGATCTCCAGAAAATCAACATACTATTCAACTACCCACATGACCAGAACTACATAAATGATAAAACAGGTTGAAAAAGTTGATCAATAATGAAGAAACGTTCAATTAAGAGATTCAAGAAAGGAAGAAGATTCAGTTCTTCAAAAAATGAAGGAACGGTATTCAAGTCAAAATAAATGGTAGTATGAATGGAAAACCAACACAGATGGTGTTGCTCAGGCACAAAATAAGCAATTTAACACAAAACAAAAGGAATTAGTTCAGAAGTACAATATTTGAGCATACAAGTCCTTGCAAAATAACTAAAACATAAAATGGTTAATACCTCAACAGGTGTCGCCAAAATTAAAAGATATTGGATAGCTTCAACAAAAACACCAGGTTTTGATTTTGCAAGACCAACAGCACAAATAGCTTGCTCCTCCCCACTATATTCAGGGCATTGGCCGTCCCTATGGAAGCAGCAATTTTAGATTAGAAGTACTGCAGCACATGCAAACATGAGTTCCGCCAAATAGCAATAAAGATTTTTAATTAGAACACTAACAATAAAATAATGTTTAGCCCCCTAAGACCACCCCTTAACAATTTTTGGTACATTTAACATTTAAACGGTCAAAATAATTATAACCAAAATAGTACTTCAAAAGGCAAGAGCTCAAATAGAAACTTAAAGAAACTAAAAGCATAAACGTTTAGCAGCCTTAAATATTTTCTAGCTGCCCAGTCAATGTTGTCCCAATAACATTCCTACATTAACTACTCAAACTAAAAGAAGAAACAATTGCAGAGGACCAGCAATAAACACCTAATAAGAATTTAAGCAATAGTCTGGGGTTAATGGCACAGATGTGGTATCAACAAAATAAATAAAAGTGGAAAAAATATTTTTTTAATACGGTTTCAGATAGAGAGAGATCGCTAATAAATATCCATTGCTTGAATGTCTGCGAAAAAAAAAAAAAACATGAGGCAACTCCGTGCCAAAAACTATAATCCAGAAAGACAGCTTTCATTAAACATGAGTGAGGGAAATGCGTCTAATCTCTATTTAAACTTGAAAATTTCTCACCCATCATCAGGGTACTTACCACTTATCAAAACGCCAAAGAAATAATGAATTGTCCACAGATGCCCATGCCCTTCGTATTTCAGGAAATATTCCACAAAAAGCAGTTCCTTCACCACCAGCTGCATTGTATCTTTCAATGAGCACAGGAGGCAACTCCCATGTATTTACTACCTCAACTAAAGGAGGCCACTGAAAGGACATCAAATAAGGCAATTAGATGAAGAAAGAGAGTAGAATTGAACCGCACCCTCATTAATTATTCTAATAGACATGCTCTATACCTAGAATCCATATTATCATTATTGTGATATTCCCTCCTACATAATATACCAAAATAACAGTTACCCGTTTCATTTTAAAATCAGTTTCATGTTCTTTCAATTTTATTTGTTTTTTGGGTTTCCCAGAGGTATCCTCAGTGGGAGGCAAACCTAATCGAGGTACAGTCAAGCACCAAACGCGGGCACCTCTCACTTCGGGTATATCTGATAATACAATTTCTTGTTAGAACTTCCCCAAACGCATATGACTTTTCCCATGAAAATAAAATACTTCATAAAAGAAGTGAACGTTTTCTTCACAGGTCTACACTAATAAATGATGAATTTAGTTTTCCCCCTCCTGAACAATCATTGCGGGTAATGTATGTGCACCGAAGAAATCCCTACGCCGAAAAATTCAAATTTATCGCAGATATGGGAGAATGAAACTACAACTACAGAGCGTACAAGTTGAATGCAACAACAACGATTATAAACCCTTAAATTTGGGGGAGATACCTCTCGGGGGTGAGTAGAATAAGGGTGGCTAGCATATCTGGATGCCTCAAGAGCTTCTTCGAGGTCGAGTTGAGACGAAACTTCGCGACCAATGCGATCACTGACAACAAGGCCCGCATTCGTGACATCACGCATAATAATCTCGTCTTCCCACGACATCCTGGTAGGAGCCCTACAGCTAGAAGCTTAAGCTGGTTTTAGGATAGGAGAAATGAAATTGAAGTCACCTCTTCAGTTGTGGCTTTCCCGAGAAACAAACGGAAAATGCAAATTGGAATTCGCGGAAGAGAGGGGGAAAAGAAGCCTTGTGAAGTGCGAAGAAGGAAACTAAGAATTGAGCAGAGAAGGGCGATGTAGGGTTTTAGGGAGGCTTTCGTAAATTGATATGGCGGGCAAACATTTCCCTTTCCCAGGCAATACAAAAAAAGAAAAGTAAAATAATAATAAACAAACTAATTTTATAGAGATAGTTGAATTGTACTATTTTTGTTTAATTTTAAAAAATATACATTAGAATATTTTTTAATATAAATAAACGTTTTAACAATACTGAATGCATGAGGGTTTTTTGCGGATTCTTTTTAAATTTAGCATTATTTATATTTAGTTTTAAAAATTCAAAAAGAGGAACAAAACTTTAAGTACCAGCTATTATTATTTTTGAAAATTCAAACAAACTATTTATCTAATCTTTTAAAATCGAAAAAAATAATAAATATTTTAAATTAATTGAAAATTATAACTGAAAATTTAATAAGTTTACATATAATAAAATATGACATAATATCTCTCATAAAAGGAAAATGACATTTTCATTAAATTTATAATTTAATTTTCTAAACTCATAAAAGTAATAATAACAATTTAAAATTAAAAATATAAAAAAATTCTTAAGAAGCTTACTTGTATTAAAATATAATAAAATATAACACATGCTATTTCTCATAAAGGAGAATGCCATTTTTATCATTATGAGACATTTAATTTGGGTCTCTCTTACATATAAGAGTGTAAACTACGAAAAAAAAACTAATTTACACAAAATAATATTAATTGAAATGATGAGAATTAAGTTTATATTATTTAATTTATTTTATATTTAAAATAAGAGTTTATAAAATTTTATAATATTTATTTGGTACCAACTTTAACAATCAAAGATTTGCAGTACAAAACAAGAAGTAAATTATTAAATTAATTCTTAAAATTATATAAACCACGAAATCTAATTTCTGAAATTTTTAAAACTTTTTATTAATTTTAAAGTTTTATAAAATGATATTTATTTTAATTGTTTTTAATCTAGAACAACATTAAAATAAAATAAATAAATTTTTATAAAATTGTAAACTAAAATAAAATAGACTTTTCAAAATTTCAAACACTAAAATACTCCATCCATGTATTCTGTGATTCAACCCTTGAAGGAATAATTTATACTCCTTACTTCTCAATACTGTAAAAAATTAAAAGATCAAACTAATATTAGGTTAATCTTAAGGAGATTCAGCCCCGATCTGTTTTAATACAATGTCGACTTTGTATATGTTAGTATATGCGTATATTTTAATTATGTTTTATGGTTTAAAATTGTTTCTGACAAATTTAATTTTATCAAAGTGTAAATAAAATAAATTAATAATCTTTTAAAACGTTAAAGCTTAAATTACGATATATTCAAAAATTTATTTAAACGAAATGTTTTTAAATCGTGTCAATTAAAAATGACATTTGTACTTATGTCTACTTGTTTTTTATTTTTCTTGATTAACTTTTTAACTTTGCTTACTTTTAAAAAATATTAAGTAAGATTTTATTAATAAAATACAATAATATAAATAAAAATTAGTTTTATGTAAACTAAAAATAACAATAAAACAGAAGAAGAGATAAGATCAATTATATTTTTTTCGTAAATTCGTTTTCAGTCTAATTTTTTAGTTTTATTGCTAATTTTTGAATTATTTGTTAAAGATATTAAATTTTACGTATTTAATTTTTATAATGCGCCACTGTTTCCAATCTTACTACCATTCCTTTGATCTAAGAATTATATGAGAAAGTTCATTGATGTTTCTGATTAATTATTATTTTAAATATATTAAATAATATTAAAATTTGTTATAAATTGGATATATGAGAATTTAATAAATTTTTCTATTGTAATCCGTTGTCTACATTGAATAAAAATAAAGAAAAAAATATATTTTATAGAGTTTGATGGAATTTTTTTTCTCTGTTTATTTGTATTTAAAAAAATTAATTATTATAAAACTTGTAAAAATATGTTCTCTTTTAAAAATGAAAGAAAATAAAAGGTATAAATTTTTTTTAAATTTAATTTAAATTATTAAATAAATTTTTAAAATTACATTAATAAAAAATATAATCACAAAATTATTATTTTTTAAGTTAAACTTTATAATTTTAAAATATATATAAATTCAATTTTATATTACTAATGTTTTTTTTTTATTATCTTTTTCTATTTTATATAAACATCTTGTTTTTATTTTGATTCTTATATTTTTTTTAAATCATCAAAACAAAACATAAATATTTATCATTATCCTTTTTTATTTTTTGGTTAATTTTTTTTAAATCATATTTATTTAGTTTTTTTTCCTGAACTTATCAAGTCATGTATTTATTTATTTATTTTTTTTAAAAAAAACTCACTCAAAACTCAACTTTATGGATATTTTTTAGATACACCTAAGTTATCAACCAAATCATGCTCATGGAAAGAAGTAGGCACAGTTCATTGTAATTAACACAATATCTATTAGCTATTACCAATATCAAAGTTCTTATATTTTCTCAAATTTTTTTCACTTTCCATTGAACCAATTATAATAATTGTTTATGATATTTTGAACTTATAATTAAATAATTTTTGAATAATATTTAGGTCAGAATTTTATATTCTTATCTTATAGTGCCTCAATTAAACAGTGATATGTGATTTTTTTTAAGTTAGACATTATTATTATAATGTGTTTTATTTTTTTTAATATAAATATTATCTTTTATTTAAAAACAAAGATAATTTTATCCAATTTTTTTTCCTAGATTTCTCAAGCAAAAAAAATCAAAATCTTCATTAACCTTTTTGTAATACATTTCTTAGAAGCATTATCATGAAAGATCTTATTTACTATATTGAAAAATAATTTCTCACTTCAAAAAATTTTATCGTAATAAAATTTAAAAAATGGGCTGAATGTTTAACATGCATGAAAATATAATTAAATATATACTTTTAGTATTGCAAGTTATATTGGGTAATAAATTAATGTTTATAATTAGGATAAAATAATTTTATTACATATATTGTTAGAAAAAAAAATAATGATAATAAAAGGCTTAATAATAACATTTTAAATAAAATTCATCTCCATACCTATGTTTAAAGTATGCCTAGTATGTCAAATAAACTTAATTATTCATTCAACTAACTTATAAAATTGTAACATTATATTTCTATCTATATCTTTACTGCTTGAGCACACTTATATTCTATATCCTTCGTATCAATATAATTTGTTATCCCTTCATCTATTTTCATATGATATATTGATATTTTAGTTCATCAAAATGATTCACATATTATTTCAAATGACCAGCAATTACATTCCATCAAAATACCAAAAAATCTAATAACAAACGCATATTTTTTATCAAACGTCTCACTTATAAAATCATTATCAACAAATACGTAAATTAATTCTTAAAATTAAGGATCAATAATCATGCAGATTATTATTAAAATTAGACATGATAATATTTTTTAATTAAAAAATATTTATTTAATTGTATAATAAATTGAATGAAAAAACTATGTCATTATTAAGTTTAACAAAAACCCATATTCTAATAAATCTATCTCAAATTACAAAGTGAAGTCGCATTATATATATATATATATATATATATATATATATATATATATATATATATATATATATATATATATATATCGTTCCTTTCCAAATTTACTTTAAAAACTATAAAATTATTTATACTAAACTTTTATATTTTGTTAAAAATATAATTATAAAATTTTGTAGATTATTTATATTTATTTTATATATTTTTTAATTAAAATATATTTAATATAATATTTTCTAAAATTATCTATATACAAAATAAAAATTTCAAAAAATAGAGTTTAAGTTTCTCATTTTCTTTTGACAGGATAAAATATATTTTACTTTATTTTTTAAAATTTGTTTATCATTTTTTTACAATAAAAAAATAATATGACTGGGAATTCATTTTGTATAAAATATTTTACTTAAAATTTTTTATTATTAGATAAATTTTAACCTTTTAAATTTGTATTTATAAATTATTTTATTATATTTTTAATTATTAATAAAATATATATAAAAATATATTATTTTTTTAATATGATAAATTATGAAAAAAATATATTATAATATATTATTATTATTATTATTATTATTATACTATAAATTGTTTAATAAGAATAGTTTTGATAATTTATTAATATATGTTATTGGTTTATAAAAACAAATTATACTAGAAGTTAGATGTATATTTTGAAAGTTTGAAATTAAATTTGCTTGAATTTTTAATAAATTCAAATAAATTGTTTTAAAACTAAATATTTCAATTTTAAGAAAATTCCTTTTTTAAATTATATTTAATTTAAAATTAATTATATTTTTAATTATTATAAAATTAGAAAAATTTGATTTTAGTTATATTAAAATTTTATATTTTATTTATAAAAATGAAAAAAACATGTATTTTTAGTTCCTAACAAAACACTAAAAACATGTTACTTTTATTAAAAATATAAACTTACAAAACAATAATTAACCAAAACCTGAAATTAAAATATACAAATTTTATAAAAATTAAAAATACATGTAATTTTTTAGATCAAGATGATTAGTAGTTGTTATTTTACTTTTTAAATTAATTTTAAAATTAAAACTTGTTATAAAAAAAATTTAAATTAAATTTTAACATATTTTAAAGTTAATTTTAAATTAAAATTTAAAATAAAAAATACTTTTTTATTATTATTATTAATTTTAAAATATATTTATTTTAAAATTTATTAAACCATATCATTAAAATCATCGTTATCTTTACAATCATTACCACTATAACTTTTCGTATCAACATCATTATTATAATAATAATAATAATTATTATTATAATATATATTTTTATTAATTTTATAAAATTATTTATTTGTAAATGATATTATTTTATATAAAATAATATAAAAAATATTATAATAATATTATATAAAATTATTTATTTTATATATTAATTATTAAATAATATATAAATATAAAATTATATAATAATAAAATATTTTTTATATTATAATCATTATCATCATCACTATTATAATAATAATATATAATTTTTAAATTTAAAATTTTTATTATTTTAATATAATTTATTTTATTATTATTTTTTAATTAATATATTTTTATAAATTTATAATAAAATAATAAAATTGAATGATTTGATTATTTTTTTAATTTTTAAAAATTAAAAATTAGATTTAATTTTTAAAATTTTTAAAACAAAAATGAATCCTATGCTCTTGAAGTTATATATTTTATTCAGTGTAATAAATTATATGCATTAAGTAAAGATCGAATAATTTATAGTTATTTAATTATATTATTAAAATATTAATTTAAAATTTAAATTAGTTAATATCAATTCAATAATTAAAATTAATTAAACGGTAACTTTATCTAAATGCTGAAAAAAAAAACTTAAAAATCATCCCAGGGCTTTAAATTTTAAATGTAGGCTTAAACCAAGTAGGCTTTGGATTAGTTCTTATGGCCCAAAGAGCCCGTCATCATGCACTTTTAAACCACGGGAAAAAATGTTTTCGACCAGAAAAACAATGTTTGACCCAAAGCGACGTCGTCACGGTCTTTTTAAAATAAAGGCCAACTGCCATATATACAGAACCCTGGGTCTTGAGTGCCGCTCAGCACCCGTAGTAAGTAGCCGTGAGAAGTGATAGTGCTGAACGCGCGTTCTCACTCAGTCGTCACTTCGCCGCCTCAGGTAATTAATGGTTCACTCTCTCTTTATGTACCTCTTGAAAATAAAACGTATCTGTTCTCTGCATTCTCTCCGTGTGGCGGTCATGTTCTCTTAATGAAACCCAATGTCGTAGCTTGCTCTGAGAACTTATAACTGAAACGCTGCGTCACAACGCGCCACTATAAAACATAACCTTCCAAGTCCTAGCTTCCCGAAGTCGCATCGTTCTCACATTCATCTAACGTGTTTTGGTTGTTGCTTTAGCAAGTAGAAAACAGAAAGCATGGTTTTTTCCGAGGAGGAAAAGGGGAGGCTTTACAGAATCAGAAAGACGGTGATGCAGATGCTGAGGGATAGGGGTTACCTTGTTGGGGACTTTGAGATCAATATGTCGATGAACGAGTTCAAGAATAAGTATGGTGACAACATGAAGAGGGAAGACCTTGTTATCAATAAAGCTAAGAAAGAGAATTCCGCCGATCAGGTTTCCTTTTCATTGCTTCCACCTGTTATGTGGTTATTATTTTATGTGCTTAATTATAACTGCTCCTTTGTGCAGATTTATGTTTTTTTTCCCGACGAAGCTAAGGTCGGGGTAAAGACCATGAAGACTTACACCAACCGCATGAATTCAGAAAACGTTTCCAGAGCAATATTGGTTGTTCAACAGAATTTGACACCCTTTGCCAGGACCTGTGTTAGCGAAATTTCTTCAAAATTTCACTTGGAGGTTTTTCAGGTGAGGCGCTCCACTTTCAATCTTCTTGTGGATAGGGACAGACAAATGTTTTGTTTTCATTTTTTACTTATTGTGACGGGTTATTTGCTGGATAGGTAATTGACTGCATTAAGTAATTCAATATATATAATTTGCATCATCTTGCTATAGACGGAGCATGTACTTATGACATTGAACTGTATGCAATTAGTGAGATGCATGATGGAACATAGAGGGAAATCATTGTTGTGTGGTTCTTTGTTTTGTAAAAGCAGAGATAAGTGTTTACTTATTATCAACGGAGCTATCGTACTTTGTTTCTAATCTTTTAAGTTTGAAAACTTTCATCTAGGGATATTATGTGCAAAAGTTATCTTGTGATTATTTCTTTAGTTTCTATCTTTCAAAGGATGAACTTTTGGTCTTTTGGTCTTTTGGTTTCCTTCTGTATTTAGTCGTTACAATAATCACTAACCCTGTCACTGCACCTTTATTGTATACACCTATTTTGTATGCATGATAGCTTTCTCATCTTTTAAAAATAAGTTTTGATACAGGAGTCAGAACTGCTGGTCAACATAATAGAGCATGTTCTGGTACCTGAACATCAAGTCCTGACCAACGAAGAAAAGAAAACTTTGCTCGATAGATATACGGTAAAGGAAACTCAGGTCAGTATGTTTAATATGCTATATTGTGCTAGCCTTTGCTTCTTGGGTTTCTCAAACTTAGCCATTTTCCATCACAATATAGTTCTCTACAATTTCACGTGGGAATGCTTGAAAGTTAAAAAGGATGGCTAACATTTCAGATCTAGTGCTTGTTAGTTTGATGCTAGCTTCTTTGGTTTGCCAAGATTCTATAACACCCAAGATTTTATAACGTGAAAAAGAAAAGTTATGGTTATTAGATATATGCCCTAGAGATCAAGAGATGATTCTGATTTTTGCACTAATGTATGCTAACAAGGACAATCATATTCTTAGAGACTTTCCTAATATATTCTTAGAGACTTATAAAGGATTAGTGGATCCAAAAATGTAGTATATCCAATTTCCGATGGTGAGTTTTCAATTTTTCATGACCCTTCTGATTGTGCAAAGTGCAAACTGTGGCTTCATTTTGTATAGTACATAATTAAAGTGAGGATGGGGCTCTCTGGAAAATTGAATTCTTTTATTATTATTATTTGAAAAACTAAAGGCTAAGATGAGATTATTCTGCCCATTATCCAGCAAAAGGAATGACCTAGCTATTCTATACTAGCTTGTTGGAGTGAAATGTACCATGGTAATCGGTAGTTCGTGTTGTACTAACTTGTGTTTGTAGGACCAACCTGTTGCTCTGATGAGTCCTATCTAGTTGCTAAACCCGATTAAAAATTTGGCATGAATTAAACAGTGAGGACTAATGAAAACTAAACAAAGATTACATGGCATTTTATATTCATATGTTCTTGGTAGTTTTGTTTTTATATAATACGGCAAGTTCTTTTAGTGAAGTGTGTATCTGCTAAGCTCCTCCATACTTCAACTAATTGATGATTTTAGTGGAGTTCTTTTTGTGTGTGTGGGTGTGTGTTGGTATTGAGTCAATCTCTTTCCCTCTCTGGATAAAAATATTGTAGCCAATTTTGGGTATTATAAAATGCTTTGTGAACTGTTTAGATGATCTGTTCTTGAATTCATAGTGCAATTCTTGTACTGTAGCATAATTTTTCTGCAGATACTAATATGGTACTTTATGTGCTGCTTCTCAGTTACCTAGAATCCAGCTAAATGATCCCGTTGCAAGATATTATGGACTTAAGCGTGGACAAGTTGTCAAGATAATCCGGCCAAGTGAGACTGCAGGCAGATATGTTACCTATCGATATGTTGTATAAGAACGTCCCAAACTTGCTGACTTTCTAATGCTTTAGTGATATCTTACCCACTGATATCGATAAGAAGCATGGACTTGGAGTCTGGGATACGTTGCCTTTTTGGGTGAGGAATGAATTATTCCTGCGTTACATCAGGTTAGATGTGTTATTTGTTGGAATTTTGGTATCAGAATTAAGTCTGATCATATCATATCAAAATGTGTTATTGCTGAAACGTTGGGGCAAAACTGTCTGAAGTGAAGCGATTCATTACCTTAAGACAGATTTCTTTCCTTGCTTTTCCCCCTCCCTTCCTACTCCCGCTCTGAAATTAGAAAATTTAGATTCTATAACACTGTGTGGAAAGTTGTCAACTTAACATTGTGACTTGGTTATATACTTATATAAATCCTCACAAGAAACTTGACTGACATCATGTTCGATTCCTGAGTTCAGTTACGATCTTTAGGTAATTTCTCTCACCTTTGATTACATTTTTTTACTGTAGTGGTAATTTTCCCCTTGACTGCAAATTTTGAAATATGAACATTTAATAAATGAATGATCCTTCATCTGTAGATAGTATCGACGTCTTTTTTATATTCAAAAGAGTAAATTACATTTACAGAGATATATAAAAAAACATTCAATATTCTTTTGTAATGTTTTTTTTATCTTTCTTATGCATGTAATATCATAAGAGATCAGGGGTATAGGATATTATGTTTTTATATAAGTTAAGGAAGTGTGGATGATTAAACTCGTTAAGACTTATAAATTAAAAAAAAATTACATCTTTTCTTTTTATACCTTTCTTACCTGTTTTGTTAAAAATAAATAAACTGTGAACTTTATCATTGTAAATTCTTTGAGAGGATTCTTGTAATCATAAAAAAATGTTTTTTAAATATAATTTTAATGTTATAATTACATATATTTAAACAATAATAGATATTTACAAGACTAATTTAAACAAATAAGAATGCTTAAAATAAAATTAAAATTTGGTTTAAATTTAGAGAAGAAAATAATAATTTAACCTTCTCGTTGCAATGTCCAATGCCATGATCTTGGTTACTAAATGTCATGGGGATATTCACAATTAAACCCTGCGTGGACAGCTTGACTAATGTCATGTGTAGATTATGATCCCATCTGTTTTTTATAGTAGGCATGCATGACGCACCTCTGGTATTAATCTCATCGACATATTTGGAAATTAAGATTTTATGAAAAAAATATTTAATCTTAAATTAAATAAATTGTATAATGTCTATAAAAATAAACATAAATTAAAGACATTAAATTTAGGCTATTATATTTTTTGTAAAATCATAAACCAACCCTTTAATTTCATTTTAATTTTTAATTTTCAAAATTTTAAATGATCAACTTTCAAATATCAATTAAAATAAAATAAAACTCTTGCTCCTTGCCCTTTGCTCCTCCCTTTGTTTACTCTCGCATAACACTCCTGAGTCATGACATAACCTCTCCTATAAAAGGCACACACATTCACCATAAATAAAAGGGGGAGGACACCGTTCTCATTTGTCAAAATTAGATTCGGTATATACACACAGAGACTTTAGCACCATTTACTTCATCCCACTACCATGCACGCACAGCCCACTTAAACATTTTAAGCACCATCACCCATTTCGGATTTTCTCTTTTTTTCCTTTCATTTTCTCCACATATGCGCAACAAATTATAAATACTCATTTTACTCATCATCCTCTCAAAGCAACACCCGTTCTTTTTTATTTTCTGACACGCACGTTCATTTCTCATAAAAAACACGTCCACCCAGCTTCCATTGTGTCATTCTGACACCACATTCATTTTATCATAGCACCTCACATCTTTATCTCATTCACCGGATACAAACGCCATCGCCGACCTCACCCTTTTGCTTGCACTCACACATAACCCAACAAAGAAAATAATCAACACCTCTCACTTGTCTCTGTTACACAGTACCGGGAATCATCCAATCGGTTGCCACAAGAACCTCACAACACCCCATTGCCCACAATTCATAACCCCACAGACATTGTACACAAACAGTACCCTTCTATAATCCCTGTAAATGGCCACTCTAAACCTGTGTGAACCATCACTAGAGGGATCACAGACCTCCCATCATTGTAAACAGATGAGAACAGGGGAAAAGGGAGAAGGATAAAGAGATGGGATGAAGAAAGAAGATGGAATGGAAGAAAATCAACGGAAGGGGGAGAGAAGAAAAAAGTTAAACTGTAAAAGGAGAGGCGGATGAAGAAAGAGAAAGTTTTTTTTTTAAATGATTAAGAGAAAAAAAAATATAGTACTGAATTAATAAAGTTATATCGGTTGATGAAAAATAATTTATCTTTTATTCATCGATTAACATTGTTTTATATAAATTTTAGAAAATAAATAATATTTTATTTGGGATAAAAATATTGTACAATATTTTATTATTAAAACTGATATATAAATTCTTTACATTTTTATTTTTCTAAATAATTTACCCCTTTTATCAATAATTTTAATGTAAATAATAATGATACAGTAAAAGATAATATTATCTTAAATTTATAAAATAATATTTAAATAGAAAAATTATTTAAATTCATAAAAAAATAAAAAAATTATTTGTATGATATTTTAAATTTGAGAGATTAAAATAAAATAAAATAAAAGATAATCTCCTAGTTTTGTTTATAATTTTTATAGATTATAAAATTAATGAATATTTAATAAAAAATAAAAAACTTGTTTTTACTTTTTATTTTAAATAATATTTTAAAAATAAGTTAATAAAATTGATAATCAAATTAATAATCATTAATTATGAATTTTTTTTCCTATTTTATGAAAAATTGCATAACTATATGATTTACAAAATAATTGGTTGTATATATAATTATAAATAATAACTGTATTGGCTTCTCCTATAGTATATATGTACAATTTCAACACTAAACCTTTTCTACTGAGAAGACAACATTAAAAGCTTGCTCCAAGAACAATAGGAAGGTTTTATAAAAAATAATAATGTATTTATACATTTTTGTACTCCTAATAATTAATATAATAAATATTTTTTAATAAAAATATTAATTTTAAAATTCAAATTTAAAAACCAGATTTAATATTTTAAAACGACATTAAATTCAAATAGTATGTAATATAAAAAGATATTTTTATTTTATAATTTAATAAAATAATTATTTATCATTATTTAAAGGATATATTTAATATTACAAGTTTCTTGACATGAAATAATTTTTATTTTTAAAATATTTTATAATAATTTATTAACAAAAACAGTATAATATAAATAAAGATTTATTTAATTTTATCATTAATATATTTGAAATAATCAACAATATAAAAATAGAATGTTATAAATTTATGCACTATAAGGCCCAAAGTGGATGAGCCCGCCTTCCATCCGAATCGGCCCAAAAGCTGAAAACGAAACACAACAAAAACGAAAACCCTATACCCCTACATATATAAATAAATAACACACAAATCAGAAACCCTACCTCGAGTATTTCCGCTTTCTCTAGCGCAGTCGCTCACTCCATACATCTTTCTCTTACGCTCTCACTCATCAACAAAATGGCCGAACGTGGTGGTGGAGACCGTGGTGGCTTTGGCCGTGGATTCGGCGGTCGCGGTCGCGGCGACAGGGGCCGCGGTGGTCGCCGTAGGGCTTCCGGACGCCGCGACGAAGAGGAGAAGTGGGTTCCAGTGACAAAGCTGGGTCGTCTCGTGAAAGAGGGAAAAATCCGAAGTCTCGAACAGATCTATCTCCATTCCCTCCCAATCAAGGAACACCAAATAGTTGACACCCTGGTTGGTCCTTCACTCAAGGACGAGGTCATGAAAATCATGCCGGTCCAGAAGCAGACCCGGGCTGGTCAGCGAACCCGGTTCAAGGCATTCGTCGTCGTTGGTGACGGTAACGGCCACGTTGGCCTTGGCGTCAAGTGCAGCAAAGAAGTCGCCACTGCTATTCGCGGTGCCATCATCTTGGCGAAGCTCTCTGTCATTCCTGTTAGGAGAGGGTACTGGGGTAACAAGATCGGGAAGCCACACACTGTTCCTTGCAAGGTCACCGGAAAGTGCGGTTCCGTCACCGTACGCATGGTCCCTGCCCCTCGTGGGTCTGGAATTGTCGCTGCCAGGGTCCCCAAGAAGGTTCTGCAGTTTGCTGGAATCGAAGATGTCTTCACTTCCTCCCGAGGATCCACCAAGACCCTTGGAAATTTTGTCAAGGTCTTTTCTATTTCCTGAACATTTATATGCGGTTTTAATTTTAATGCGTATGATTTATTTTTATTTATTCGAGTTTTTACATGGTCATGATGTGTTATTGATTATAATATACCGCTTAGCCACGTTGATTTGTTAGACATTTTAAATGAATATACTGTTTATGTGATTGAATGCCTGATGTTTTCTTTCGTTTAGTTTGAAGTTTTTCTTGTTGCTTGTAATTCTCGTGTGTTTTACCAAAATCTATAGTATGATCAATTTATGTAGGCCTTGGAAAATGCAACCTGCATTTTTAGTCTAGTATTGATGGTGTCAGATATTTGATATTTTTCCAAGTTTAATGGTATTTGATGTTTTTTTATGTTGTTTGAATTAGTCATTGGAATCGTCTACAATTTTTCGTTTTTACTTTTGGTTATGTGGCAATGCAAGATGGTTTTTGGTACTACAAAATGGGTTTTTTATTCGATGGTTTATTATGCTGGTTGGATGTTCCATAGAGGTTCGATGATTTATTAGGTGTATCCTCCCTAACATTAATTATGTTTTTTGTGTATTTTATTTTGCTTATTGGCAGTATAAATCTATGGAATTGTATAAATATAATAACTAATAAAGTTTGATATAACAAATCAATGCTTGATAGATATTGAAAATATGTTGCTTCTTAGCTATTTATGATCTGTGTCCATAATGCTTTGTCATTTTACAGGCTACTTTTGAGTGTCTTCTGAAAACCTACGGTTTTCTTACACCTGACTTCTGGAGGGAGACTCGCTTCTCCAAATCTCCATTCCAAGAGTACACAGATCTGTTGGCAAAACCAACTGGAAAGGCCTTGATCCTGGAGGAGGAAAGGGTGGAAGCTTGAGCGACCACTTTTGCTGTTATTGGTTGATTGTGTGTTATGCATGATAGGAACCAGTAATTATATGTTTTGTTGCTTTGGTTATTTCCTTTTCTTTTGAGGGACGTATTTTATATCTTGGATTTTGTTGTTTTTCAAGTTTAGTTGATTGGATATTTACCGAGTTTCATACAACGAAATTCTCTACCTCATGCACTTGGCTGCCCTAACTAAATGACAGGTTTCATAATTCAGAGAAAAGCAAATGTGTTTTTTCCTTGATAAAGTTCCCATAAGAATTGATTAACATTCTTTCTAATTCATAAAATAGCTTAGTTGTAGTTGATTGTCACTTAACACTTACTAAACTTATCGATATCACAATTTTTGTTAATGGGAGGTGAGTGCCGAATCTTCTGACATTCCATGTGATGAAAATGCTGTTCTGAGTATTTCGCACTTAAGAGTTTGTAAAAGGTCGGTGTAATTTAATGCAGTATTTCATATGCTACCCTTAATATAGGCAGTTCGAACAATTAAATGTTTATGCCCTGCAGAGAAATATTTTTAGGGATGTTATACTTGGTCTTTTGAGGGGGCATGTTGGGATGGAAATTGATTAAGGCATCCTTTCCCTATCTTTGAATTAAGCTTGTGTATTGTTGTGTTCAGTGAGGTAAGAAGTCACTTGATGGGCCTAAATATTGGGAAGAAATTTATTTGTACCCCACAAGTGATCACGACCTGCTCCTCCAACTATAATCAAACTAATTCTTAACGGCCCAAGTCACTGCGCAAGGTTGTTGTGCAAGCCAAACTGCGATGCTCTGGCTGCCATAGTGGCCCCTTATACTTGTGTGGTACCATAATCAAACATGGTGGGAAGGACCCTCCATGTGAATAAGTCTGAGAGCACACAACTTATGAAAATTAAGTGGTTTTTATGATACAGCTTTGAATATCCAGAAAATTATCCCAAATGACCAAGTTTTTTTTGGAACATTAGGGTACTATAAAAAGTTTAATTTCATATGATACCCCTACACTGGATAACGTGGACCAAATTTTGGAACAGTATGTTTTTGGATAAAATGGCTTTTCCCAATTTACTGGGTTATACTGGAATAGCCACCGAACTGGAAAAAAAAGGAGAAACTGGGTTATACTGAGCAGCCTTGTATTTTTTCTAGACGTGGTAAATGGACAAAATGGCTATAGAAACTAGAATTAAAATCTTGTCGCAAAAGGCGTGCCAACGGCGCTGATCATACCAATGTGAAAAACATTTTCATTTCATTGCAAAGGCAAGGCATGCATGAGTAACAAAGCAATGGGCAGTGTACTAAGGCCAACAAAATCAAGGCATTTCCTTTCGATCAATAGAAAACCTCGCGGATATTTAGAGCAATGTGGATGACCATCATAAACTGACTATTATTATCTTTCCAACATTTGCAGATAAGAGCATAATTCAGTAATTCACTGTTAGCAGTCTTTAACAAGGACCTAAGAAAAAAGATACAAATCCATAGTTAGCAATACTCAGCCAAAAATTTAGAAGTTTTCTATTCTCTCGGGTATTTTCAAACATGGACACGAACATTAACTCAACTCTGCCAGTTGTGAGATTTGACAGTTTATGTAGTTTGTTGGTGTTTTAGTCTTGGAATGTTATTAATGAATTCTTTTACTCATCGACAAGTTCTAACACCAATTACCATTTACCAATTTAAGATACTCAAACCATCTCGTAATAGCATAAAAAAAGTCAATTAAAATAAGTTTCCCCAGACGTAGTATTCTACTTTGGCAATCACACAAGACATTCTAAATCCAGGATTATCTATTTTGCAAGGGTTTAATAGATCTTGTACATTTATAAATTCCCTCAAAACATTATGTATGTGTTAATGGTAGGCAGTTTGTCCAAACAGGTTTTACCTGCTAAGGTCCTTTTTGGGTCCCATTCGCTATCCTACGCCTCCCCGCGCAATACACCCATATCCGAAGATGCTGTTGCAAACTTGCAAATTGCAATGCATGGAGTGCGCATTACGCTACCGGTTTATCTTAAACCCGAACTCCCTTTATTAGATTGATTTGCATCATGGGAAAGAGTTTACTGTGTTTCCCTGTCACTCACTCAGTATTGGTCTGCTTAACAGCCAGCTATACACTGATTACTGAGATTTATTTAATCTCACTGTCACTCTCCTCTAACCAGGCACACAGCATCAATTAAAAAAAAGAAAAGAAAAGAAAAAAAAGGAAAAAGAAAGCCCAGATTTAAAATCACATTCTAGAGAGAGAAACAAGCACAGACCATGATACCATCCATCCCCGAATTTCTCTCTCTAAAACCACCATCTCGTTCTCAAAGCTGCATTTTCTCTCTCTCGCTCTCGCTTTCTGTGTTTGTCTGTGTTGGGATCCTCGGACGAAGGAGCGCTTGGATGTGAGTGGTTTCGGCATCGGTTAGATCGTTCATGGCGGAGGTTTCCGGCGAGGGGGGAGCGGAGGCGACGGTGGCTACGCCGGCGCCTTTGGCGGTGTCTGGATCGTTCAAGGAAGGGAGGAGCTCGTCGCGGAGGCGAGCGCATTCGATGAGGCCGAGCCTGGACGCGGACGAGTTCATGAACCTGCTGCACGGTTCGGATCCGGTGAAGGTGGAGCTCAATCGGTTGGAGAATGAAGTTAGAGGTGCGAAAATGCGACTCGATCTGGCGTGTTCTTGACCTGATTTTGCTTCGTGTTATGAACTCACTGTGGTATGTTGTGTGTATGCAGATAAGGACAGAGAATTATCTGAAGCGCAGGCGGAGATCAAAGCCTTGAGGCTCTCTGAACGACTTAGAGAGAAGGCCGTTGAAGAGGTCACCCTCTAATTTTTGCCTTCGTTTTATTAAAATTAAATTAATTACAAATTTCCGAAATGGTTACTGCTGTTACTGTTAGTGCTAGGATAATGGAAAGTTTGTTACTAATTTCTTAGTTTTTTACTTTTGCACTGGACGATGTTTCTTTACTGATTGATTTTATTACTTACCAAAAAAAGATTTGTTTACTTCTTGGTAATATTGGTTCGAGGTTGCTTTTAGTGCTTTTGGTGTTAATATATATATATATGTGTGTGTTATTCTAGAGTCATTATGCCACTTTTTTTTTTCGTATCGTATATTTATACTATAATTATGTTTTGGCTGATCTAGGGGTGGGGCTACTTTGTCCGGTCTGAATATTTACCTTATTTATATTGTAATAATGATTTCAATCATTTCATTGCATTAAGAAATTGACTGTCCCGTTTTCACTTATTCATGTTCATGCTGATTCCTAATGCATACTTTCATCACTTTGTGTCAACTTGAAGTCTAACTTTATTTTCTGTTTTTTCTTGCACTGTAGCTTACTGAAGAATTGTCAAAGGTTGAAGGGAAGCTGAAGTTAACAGAATCTCTTCTAGAAAGCAAAGTATTACTTGCAAATTCTCTATTGACCTTAGTGATGAGCAGTACTTTTTTGAGGTTACAATGCTATGCTTACTGAACTGGGTCATTTTTTGCAGAATCTTGAAATTAAGAAAATCAACGATGAAAAGAAAGCATCAATGGCTGCTCAGTTTGCAGCAGAAGCCACTCTCCGAAGGGTCCATGCTGCTCAGAAGGATGATGACATGCCTCCTATAGAAGCCATTCTTGCTCCTCTAGAGGCTGAACTTAAGCTTGCTCGGCAAGAGGTATAATTATGTTGTTTTTCTACTTTGAATGTTGATTTCAATGAGAAAAGACCGATGAAAGAGACTGAAGCTGACTAATCATAGGTGATTTATGTCATGATTTTCTTTGGTTTGTTGCTTGCAGATTGCTAAACTTCAAGATGATAACAAAGCTTTAGATCGTCTTACCAAATCTAAAGAAGCAGCACTTCTTGAAGCTGAGAAAACTGTTCAGGTTGCCTTGGCTAAGGCCTCCATGGTGGATGATCTCCAAAATAAAAATCAGGAGCTAATTAAACAAATTGAGATTTGCCAGGTATGTGCAATCTTGGGTGACATTTCCCTCTTAGAGTACATCAGCCATTATAATGTTAATTTCTTAACTTGGTATCATCATCACCTCTCCCAGGAAGAAAATAAAATTTTGGACAAAATGCATAGATTGAAGGTGGCTGAAGTTGAAAAGCTTACCCAAACTGTGAGAGAACTAGAAGAGGCTGTCCTTGCAGGTGGTGCAGCTGCAAATGCTGTGAGAGATTATCAACGGAAATTTCAAGAAATGAATGTAACAAATTAAATTCATCAATTTTACTCTTTCAGTTCCATTATTCAATTATTATATTGCCTCTAATTAAAAGCATCTTAATTATTGCATGGTTTGTTTGACACTTTATAGGAAGAAAGAAAAACTCTTGACCGGGAGTTAGCTCGTGCCAAGGTAACAGCAAACAGAGTAGCTGTAGTGGTGGCTAATGAATGGAAAGATGCTAATGACAAAGTGATGCCTGTGAAACAATGGCTTGAAGAACGGCGATTCTTGCAGGTGCACATTACTATTTCTGATTCCTATGGGTTTAATCTTTTCTGGTTTTTCTTCTTTAAAAAAAATTAGAATAAATCTTCCTATATTTGGCTTCAATACAGTTCCCATTTTTTTTTTTTACCATGCTACATTTTTATAGGGAGAGATGCAACAACTTCGGGACAAGCTTGCTATAGCTGAGCGCACTGCAAAGTCTGAAGCTCAGTTAAAAGTAATAATCTGGTTTTACAGCCCCCATGTATTAGCTTAGGAGATTACTTCTGCCGTTACTCAAGGTAAACCTTTTACAATTTTCAGGAAAAATATCAATTAAGGCTTAAAGTGCTACAGGAGAGTTTGAGAGAAACTTCTAACAGTATTAATCGCGGCACCTCAGAGGGAAGATGTGTTAGCAATGGGCCTTCTCGACGTCAATCCCTAGGTGGAGCTGATAACATCTCAAAATTAACCTCTAATGGGTTTCTATCTAAGAGATCACCATCCTCTCAACTGAGGTCCTCTGTGTCTTCTAGCACAGTTTTGAAGCATGCTAAAGGCACATCTAAATCTTTTGATGGTGGCACAAGGTCACTAGAAAGGAGTAAAATTCTTCTAAATGGAAAACCTCCAAGTTACTCATTCAACCAGTCTTCTGAAGGAACCAAAGACAGAGGAGAAAATGATAATTGGAAAGGAAATTCGGATGATAAGCCAAATGACTTCCCAACAGTGGATACAGAGGATAGTGTTCCTGGAATTTTGCATGATTTGCTACAGAAAGAGGTCTTAGCCCTGAGGAAAGCTGGTCATGAGAAAGATCAAAGCCTAAAAGATAAAGATGATGCCATTGAGGTTAGTATCTATTTGTTTTTTGGACATTGATCCTATATTTCTAATTGATAGTTATAATCTTTAGCTAATTGCGGCAATGGTTGTTGTTTGTCAGATGCTAGCAAAGAAAGTAGATACATTGACCAAAGCCATGGAAGTCGAGGCAAAGAAGATGAGAAGAGAAGTAGCTGTCATGGAGAAGGAGGTAGCTGCGATGCGTGTGGAGAAAGAACAAGATAGCAGAGCAAAGCGGTTTAGCAATGTAAAGGGCCATATGAACAGTGCTCAGCATCAGCTTGTTTCTGGAAGGTACTTTTTTTCTTCTTTGTTTTTTGATCTAATTCTTGTGCATTTTATTCAATGGAGTACCATGGCTTGCTGTTTTCTATAAATGATTTTGAGACTGAGAGCTTTGCCTATATTATGGATTCATTTTTTTCCTTATTTTATTGCTGATTTCCAGGTACATTTCATTAGGTGTTTCTGTTTAAGGTTATGAACTATTCTATTTGCTGGATTTAATGTTACAGGATTTGCATTTGTTTATGGTCTATATTTGTACTGAATATTATCACCACCAGCCCACTAAGTGATAGACAATTTTGTTATCAATCTGGTCTCTTGTCTGGGTAACTGGGCAGTATTTTGGCATTTTTACAAATGTAACCAAGTAACTGCATTGAGAAGTTTTACATGAATTTACAGAAAAAGAAAGACCATCTTTATTGAACACAACGAATAATGCTGAAATTTTACATGGCTGTGGCATTATTTGCACAAATTTTCGGTCAGATGATATGATTTTGTGTCAGGTCTTCCCAATCTTTCTTAAATACAGTCCATTTCTATCACATTTCTCTTGTTACTCTATTACTTAGAGTGAGAATTTTTTCCTTCAAATAACACTTTCTTTGTTTGCTCTTTCATCTACATCTGTCTTTCTTTAACTTGTTTATTGTCATTAATTGTCCAAATTCCCATACTCCAAAAGGTATAGGATTTAGTTTGTATAGATGCTTTGTCAACAATTCTTCAACTCGCAAGATTTAGAGAACACCTGAATTGGTGACTACATTCTCAAATAACTTGAAATAGAAAACTCCTGAATTGGCTACTGCATTCTCAAATTGTCCATGTTTCTACTTCCCCCAATAACTTGGATGACTGATGGGATGTGACGTTTGTGCAGAAATGTGGCACGGGGAGGATTAACACGCAGCACCCAATGACAGCAAGTATATTGCGGAGGCACCAAGGGGTGAACTTTCACGGCATCGCTCTTCTGCCCTTCTCTGTTTATTTTTATTTTTACTTCTGTCTTTTTCCCCCAATTGATTATAAGATTGTAACTGAAATTCCGACGACCATTGTTAATGATATTGGCCATGGATTGATGGTGAGAAGAGTTTGAAGAATCGGTATGCATCTGACACAGACCTTTCTATTTTCTGCTTAGAGAGAGATCGGCTAAAAAGCCAGGCAAAGGAAACAATTAACTTGGAGCTAACCTTCAGCTTTTCTTGAGTGGCTGTGTGGTTGTATAGGTAGCTTTATCCCTCCCCTTCTCCTTTTTGCAGTTGATATTTGTAATACGCAGAAAGTGTGATTGTGTTCTTTCAGGTTTGTTAATATCTTTGTAACCAGATTAAAGATCTAAGTCTATTTGGTTGTGTTATACCTTAACAGTTTCATGTTGATTATAAGTTCATGTTTGAGTGAAGCAGAAAGTGCGGCTGCCTTTTCATTTATTTCTCCGTTGTTGAGGGTAATATCCGTAACAGCTGCGCCTTGCACTTCTGGTTGGGAACTTGTCACCGAAGATGATGTACGATATACGATAGTCGGTCTTCGTAATTACTACTTGGATATTTGACTTAAAAACTTGCTGTAAAATCCAATCGTTCTGGACTTAAAAAAATTGGCTTAAAGGTCTGACAAATATATACATGTCAAAAACGGTTATGCTTACAATTTTTTCGGTAAATTTTATTGACAATGTTTTAATGTAAGGCAAGTCTTCGAATGGAATTTGGTAATATATTTGATTCCAATGGTGTTTTTGGAATGTGAAACGGGTATTACTTTTAGCATTTTTTTTTATCTTTTTGCACCCTTTCCCCTGTGAAATATTGTTATATCCTCGTTGGAGGCGTATTGAAGTTTTTTTTTTTTGAGGTAAGCTTTCGCAAGCCATATGATTCTTAATTTCTGAAACAAAATATGTATTTTGTATACAAGAATCTGAAAATCAGTTTGGATTCTAAATTTTTATTTTTGAGTTAAATATAAATATATAATAATAAGATTTTGAATGCATAAAAATCATAAATTCGAAACGAAATTGTATGAATGACTGACTACTTGAGTGCATCCTTCCATAGTAGAAAGGTATTGCATAAAAAAAGCACAAAAAATTAAGAAATCAAAACATGCATTTCGAAAATAAGAATTCAAAAGTCTGGAGGCTTATATTTCACTGATAATGGTCATTTCGTAAGGAAAACGAGATAAAAAATAAAATAAAATTGGCGAGGGGATTGAGAATAGGTAATACCCTGAAACAACTAACGAGAAAATGGAAGAGGACCCTCTGGAATCAGCTTTGAGGCTCAAATTAGACATGCAACCTGCAAGTTGATACCCTTCCCTTTTAAAGTCGTTTGCAATTGTTTTTATTTGCATCGTTCCCCTTAATTGTTTTTATTTTTAAAACTAGCCTGCTTCAGTTTACCTCACCATCGTTGTCCATTCTCTTACCTTTGATCATTTCTTAGCCATTTACATTATCATTCACTGACCACTTAAGTTTTATCAATCAGCATTACCATCATTTTCACATATTCATCACCACCCACCCAGTAGAAGCAAATTGTGAATTTGATTTCATTTATTTGGACCGTGACTCCTCGGCTATTCCCACCAGCGAGAACGTTGTTAATGAGTTATTATTACCCAAAGTTCACAAATCCAAACAGACATCAAGAGGCTACACTGCCGCTGCAGTATGATTTTCTTCAACAATTGACCAAAAAAAGTGAATTTCTTCAACAAAGCCATTGTTGGATTGATTTGCATGTTGCAGAGTGCCTTAATCGACCTTTCAACAAACAACAAATAGAAAAGGAGACTTCAAAATCCTGTCTTTATGGCACTGTTTCTCAATAATAAACAGACATAATTTGCAAACAAGTTCCTGGCAAAACAATTTAGTGGGTATTTGGAAACTTATTTTAAGAAATAATATATTTTTTAAAATTGATCTTCTACAACCAGTACAAATAAATAATTATTTTTTCAAAATAAACTGAATCAAACGAATGAACAGAATAAACACTGACTATCATCCTCCACAGCAAAGATGAATAAAGATCTATTACAAACACTAATATCTGTAGCTTTAATCCTTAACAGGTTGCCACATTTCTCAGCATGTCACCTGAAAAATTTATACTAATTGATTCAACTAATTTATTGCATTAAAATGCATTAAGCTAACCATGGTGAATTGATTGTCCTACTAAAATTTCTTTGAAAAGATTTTTGAAATAAATTATATTGAAGTTTTCTCCACTGAAGTTTAATAAAGCCACTCAAAAACAATTATACTATCCTTTTTGGAAAACTAAAATACAACATCCCCACACCAAGAAAGTAAGTTCACATTTAAACGCCTTGGACTTTGAATGCTTTAGACTTGTAGTTATAGAAACCCATTGACACATTCAATCATATTTGTGTCTGAGTCTGCAACCTTTCAAGCATGGTCCTAATACTTCAGATAAAGTTTTAAAAGAAATATAATGGAAAGAAGAGGTTTCAAGAGAGTGATAGCGGCAAAGAATACCAGGTATATCCCTCGGAAGGGAATTCTTCTAGTTTGCTTTTGTGGTGAATCTTGAAGGAAACATCCACAAGGTCTCTCTGGATAATTTAAAAAGGGCTTATGTCAGGAGTTAGGAGAGGGAAGGGAAAACTAGTTACAATAGATATTGTAGTTAGTTAGCGGAAGAGGTTACTTAGTTGAGGGAGATACAAAAATGAAAACACAATTAGATAATCTTTCTAGAAGTGTATTGTCATTCATTACAACAAACTCAGATTCAATAACTTGAAATGGACTAAAGACAATATAGACAATATAGTATACACCAACAACATGAATAAGTTATTTGTTCTCAAACTTCATTACCAAATTCACGGAATGTCTTGTTTACTAACTTAACAAAGAACAGAAAACTATATACAAATCACTCAAATAATTGGAACCTCTGAATATAAAAAAAAAATGTTAAAAAAAAGGAATTAATTCATAAAAAAAGGCATTCAAAGATTCTTTTAATGATCCTACTACAACAAAATAATCTGATTACAGAACAAGAATTTCAGGGCTCTTAATATACTTAGTTTCATAACTAACAATAGGCATCACTTAATACATATGATTAATTACAGAGTACCTACTTTTTCTGAAAATTAGTCATTTGAGCAACTAAATATTCCTCTGCTTCTTTTTTTGGGGGGGGGGGGGGGGTGTCTTGGGATGGAATCCAAGCTGCACAAGAGTAATTAATAGTTGTAGACTTATTAAAGTTAAAATGTAATAATACTTAGGACAGGAAAAAACTTTACAGATACAATATAAAGCCAAATCCTATGTAGCAATCAAAATTTATAAGACCATCAAAATAGCAAGCATACTTATAAAATAGATTGTAGCCATAGAATCAGTAGCAGGAAAAGATCCATTTGCCTATCCATGATATTTTAGAGAAATCATATATTTTTTGATGAATGAATCAGGATAAAATACAAATTCAAGTCAATATTAAAAATGCCTCCTAATACAAGGCATTGACCAAAATAGGAGGGAAAACATACAAGCAAAAGCTCCAGGACTTAAAATTTCCTTTTTCAATATGATTGCCAATCTATCAAAATTTGACAATTTCAATAACCAAATGTAACATAATGGTTTATTTATTGGTTAAGTCTTGCTCTTCTGAAGTTTTTGTTAGAATAAATTACAAAATTCAGGAGGCAAGTGAGAATGAGAAGACTGAGGTTGTAGCTAGACTTATAATAATTATAATCAAAGAAAAATTAAGCAAGCTTCCTATATAATAGACAGATTGAATTGAAAAGAGATTTAAGTAATAAGCCAGATATAATAAGAATCTATAACTTACATATTGATTGGAACTGTGTAATACCTTTGCCATCATAATCTCTGCTGCCAATTTCTTTACATCCTTCAAGGTCCATAAAAGCTGTAATTCACAACGATAAAGGTCTCATCTGCAGAATACATAATCTTGGACATTCAATTTGATGAACCTCTTTCACTTCCTTTACCACATAGTAAGGCTTGTTGCCAAAATTTGGTGTATTATAAACTTAGATGTAAGATTGGTTTTTGGGAGCAGGAATTTGTCGGGTAACACCCATAAGAGCAGGAATGTATTTTTGGGAGTAGTTATTTTACATACTGTGTATATTAGAAATGAAGTGGTTTAACTCACTTCCAAAAGTTAGTTCAAGAGTGGAGGATTGTCGAAGTCTTATAACAGAGTATTCTTGCCATATTTATAACTAACGTGGGACATTTTAACAGCGTATGGTAGGCAGTTATTAGGGAGTAGTTAAGTAATTCTCACATATTATGTGTATGGTGGGTGAATAGAGGGTGGGGAATGCATTTGGTAGTTCTTTGGGCACAGTTATTCTCTGTAAGAGTTGATACAACTTTTGTTGTAATTTTTTGTTTAAATAGTGTGCTCTAATCTCAAATTAGAGTTGTATTCTATCATGTTCTCAAATATTGTGTAGCTAGAAATTTCTTATAACTTTTAGAGATCAAACTAACTCAAGAATAATTATTGACTTACCACAAAGTTTAGTAATAAGGGCCCATAAGAATATAAAATTTCTATTTGATCCCTTGACATTTTACACAAAAATTAAAATTTGTAAGAATAAAGGATCATATGAAATGAATACAAACATTAATTACAAATAAAATTACTGGAATTCTATCTATGTCATTCACACCATGACAATCCTTGATATTCAGTAAATTGAAATGGACAACAAAATAAATAGTTGTAGTTTACAGAAACAAAGAAAGTGAGGTAGGTGTTCTTGCTTCTAAAACTTCATCACCAAATGTTTAGATTACTAACCTAATAGATATTAGGAAACTTCAAGCAAATCACTCTACCATTTTGAATCTCTAAATGCAAACAAAAACAAACATGAAAAGGAAGGGTAAGTAGAAAAATAAACATGCAAATTCTTAAGATTATCAAACTCAATACAATAAAATAATTGATTGCAAGGAATAGCAGATCATGATTATTTTTAAACCGACAATAGGTAAATCAGTGATCACAAAGTAAGCATGATCAAAAGCAACTTAAAATCCAAATAGATTACCAACTTTTTTTGAAAATAAGTAGGCAATTCAAGTAACTAAACTTTTCCCATTTTGGCATGATCTGGACACTAATCCAAAGCTGCAGGTGTAATTAATAGTCGTGACATCATGAAAGTTAAAATGTCAAAATTCTTAAGTAGACAAGAAAATGCTTGAAGCTGAAATATCAAACATAACATTCGAAAGTTAGCTCTTATGTAGACATAATAATTTAATAAGAACATACCATCCGCATAGAAAGCATGGGCATTATATAACTTGTAACTTTGGAATCAGCAATAGGATAAAATATAATGGCCTGTTTACTTTCAGAAAACATTTTCTGTTTTTACTTTTATTTACAAAAATGCCATCTTGTTTTCATTCTGTTTTCTATTTTCAAAATTTTGTACTGAAAAGTGAAAACAAAAAATGAAAACAAAATATAACTATTTTTTCATTTTCCTGTACAAAATGATCAAAATAGAAAACAGATAATGAAAATAGAAAACGTTTTCTGAAAGTAAACAGACCCTAATCTAACCCATATTTAAAACACCTCTAATTCATGTCATTGGCCCCATAAGACAAAAGTCACATAGGCAAAAATTCAATGACATAAAATTCTGATGGGAAAATTTTCATTTTCCCATAAAACCATGTTCTAGTTTATTTGTCAATCTGACAATATCTACCATAAAACCAGGTACCATCTTGTTTGAACAGTCTTCATAAGAATAATTTGATGACTAAATGACAACAATATACAAAAAGAGGAAATTAACAAATGTCAATTGTAGCATTACATAAAAAAAGCAATCACTCTACATGAAGCGGGGACTGATATATGATTCAAGCATGTTTGTATTACCAAAAGACTACCCTGATCATCCAAACATAAATTGGTAGCACCATCCAGCTAAGTTAGGGAGCTTTATGTTATTACCTAAGCAGTCCACATCTCTTCTACTTTCTTTCCATTCAATTTTATCTATTTTCAGATGCACAACATTTTTCCAGTCAATTAATATTATAAAATGGGGAAAAAAGAGAAATACATAAAAATTTGCCCTCCAATTGATGACAGTTATATTTTGCAGAGGTTTCATCAACTTTAGCCAAAAAAAAAAAATTGTTAAAGAGAAACAGTTTGTCTGTATAGTACTTCATCATCACTCTCCTCTTCATCATCTGACACTATGACATTCCCTGGTAGCTCTAATTTCCCACCCATATAGAATGTTGGACCTACACTTTCAGTTTCAACGTAATTACCCTGCAACCTCTCTTCGAACCTCCGATCACTACAATTCAATATCCAATTCAACGAACACCTTATCCCTTTACTCTTTAGCCTCTGGTATCTGGGTTTGATCCTAGATTCCAAACTATAAGTAAAGTATTCCGGGAAATCCACAAGCTCTTTCAAGGGTCTCCCCATCTCACTCTTGAAGAAGTAATAACTGTTCTTCATGAGCTCAACTCGCAATGCCACCAACTGAGGACACTTGATCACCATACTAGCCACATCATGCAATTGTATGGTCCTCCCAAGGAGAAACTCAACCGGCTTCATAATCACATGCTGGTGAAGGCTAACGACTTGTGGCATCTTCTCCACCACTCGGGCAAACCCTTCAGGATCAATCTTAAGCTTCAAACTGAAAAAGTACTGCTGCGAGGACAATTTTGCCTTAAGAGGCAGCCCAAGAATCTGAGGATACTGAGCAACAACAGAAGCCAGACACTCCTTCCTCACACCAAAACTGACCAAACAATCCACATTTGGTTTCACAGTCTCTTCAAGATCATAGCCAAGTATATAGGCTCTCTTCTCCAACATCCTTGCCAAAACCTTCTTTGGCAGTCCCAAAGTGACCAAGTAATCAATCATTGGCTTTATCACAGTCCCAACTCTCATTCCCAGTAAATAAGGATACTGAGTTACCATTGGGCCAATATCTCTAGGATTGACACCAATACTAACAAGATAAGCCACTGAAGTGCTCATAGTACCCTCAAGCTTGAACCCAAGAAGTTCAGGGTACTTCTGCAACACATACCCAATATCCTCCTTCTCCACATCAAGCCCCCTGAGGAACTTAACAACAGGAGCAAGCTCAACAATGACACTGGCATGCAACACTTGTGGATAATTCTTAATGAACTCGCCAAGCTTAGACCTTGAAATCCCTATTTTTTCCAAGTACCCCAACACAGGGATCATGTTCTTTCTAACACTGCATCCCAACATCAAAGGGTAACTGTTGATGTCATCAATGGTTAGACCCAATTTTTGAAGAAACTCGACGCGCTCGCGCATTACCTCAACGGTGGAAGGAAGCTCGAGGTCGTGCAACTCGTCGGGAATGATTCCCAAGCCCTTGAGGTAGTCGAAGATGATGACCCGCGAAACGAGCTTCTCCTTGCGACCCTGAATCACGCCCCACGTCACCGAGGGCATCTCGTATTCTGGAAATTTGGATGCTTGGGTTCCATAGAAGAGTAAAACCCTAGTCAGTTTGGAGATTTCGGGAGGGTGTGGTGGTTGTGGAACTGTATAGAGTTGGTGAGGAACAAGTTGAGAAACGTTGAGGGTTGAGAACAAGTTGAGGAATTTTCTCCTTTGGAGCATTGATTGAGGTGGCTGCGGAAGCGAAGCTCGATGGATTTTGAGAAAATGGCGCTTCACTATCAACACAGAGCAAGGTGAATAGGAGGGAATGGAAGTTCGTGAATGACATGTAAAATGGGCTTGTGGCCCGTTCCCCTTTTATTGGGCCTGCTCCAACAACAAGGTGTTCTCTTCCTCCTCTCTTCACCACTTTATCCCATTTTTTTTGGGAATTATTTTCTGCATTTATTTTATACTACTTATATTAATTTTTTTACTAAAAAAATACTGTCACTTTTTTGTCAATTTTAAAAGTTAACTTTTAAATACATAAAATATTTTGTGAAAAATATACTTTTAGAACTCATTTGCGAATCACTTCACAAAATTTAATTTTAGAATGTATTAAACATATTTTTTAAAATTTAATTTTGAAAGTAATTTGCAAATAACTTTTAACTTAAATTTTTAAAAGTGTGTTTAATAAGCTCAATACATTTTTAAATTAAAATTTTGAAAGTGATAAAAAATATATGAATAGTAAAAAGAGCATCTGTACATAATACAAATAAGTGGTGTGCAAGAGCATCTGTCATCAGTTGCAAATCATTCGGAGAATTCTTGTAATGTGAAGCAAGTATGCAACATACAAGGCCATCATTCGCTGCAAAAATGCAACATTTTACTACATCATTTAAACAGGTGAAAATATAAATCACAAGCCTCCCTACATCCTCAAATAAATCTGGTTTTACCTGCAAAAATAATTCACTATCTCTATGATAGGAAAAGAGGGTATCTCAATTAACATAGTATAGGTCACACTCACTGGGTGGAAGTAACCTGATTTCAGGAGAAAAACTGTATAGAGAGGGAAAAATGGTCTCATTTTCAACGGAAATATGAAATAAGCTTGATATAACCTGATAAGATTAAGGATGACAATTGAAACATCTAAGCAAAGCAGAATGTTAAGCTAGCTTTCAATGGAATCTTCAGAAGCATATCTGATGGATTCACTCAATTCTATTTTCTTAAACAGACGACCTGAAAGATAAAACTCAAAATTTAGCAATAACACATGCACCTAAAAAAAACTTGTAATAATCATTTAATAGATCACTGAAAACCAATGGTTTTAATTTCATAATCCACCAAGAGTTATTTCATTTCAAAATAGCAGACGACAGACATATTATTTATTTAAATTGACTTCTAAATGTTGGAAGCTTATAGTACCAGAATCCTTTGTGCTCTTAGCAGACACATGGCTTTGCTCTTCCAATTGCTGCAAAAGTTTTAGTGATAAAGAGCGTCCAGTACCTTCATAACTTTACATAAAATGTCAACAAAAAGATCTTTTAGTAATTAAGTCGCATAATAAAAACTGAGACATATTAAACTTGATTAAGGAGACATATATGGAAGTTTTCACCAAAAAGAAACAATAGTCATACCCATTAACAGTAGAAGACAGGAAGACCAGACATGGGCCAAGCAACAACTTCACCATCGGTAGTGGAATAGCAGCTGCTTCATCAACAAGCAGAAATTCAACTTGTGAAAGCTTTTCATGCTCATACGGTAGTATATATTTATAGAAATTAAGATAAAAAATAAGTCCAGAATTATATTTACTTGTAACCTCACAGCAACAGTAAGTTCCTTACATCAAGACATTTTCCACGTCATGTATTAATCAGGAGTATTACCAATTAACTTACCTGAATTGTCTGTCCGTGGTGCTTATAAATATTGATCCTTACAATAGCTTTCTTGTTGAACTCAAGTTCACACTTTTCACCACATCAAAATCAATATGTTCCTATTCACTTTGGAAAATGTTGCACTCAAGGGTATTTCTAGAGAAGATTTTGTGATAAAGGCTGTTTATAAAAAAAAATTGGTATGCCTGATAAGATTATCAATGATTAAAAAAAAACTTTTGCTTTTTCATCACAAGCATAATTTTGGAGATTATGATTAAAAGTTTTTAAATTATTATTTTTATCTAACTTTTCTTTTTCCAATTGTATACCAGAAGTTTTCAAATTTTTAAATACAAAAATTATTTATGAATGATTCATGCCTTTTCTTATGATTTATTATAATAATGAGATATTTTTAGAAAATTCAAACAAAATAAAATATTTTAAAATCTCTTTTCATCTAATATATCCAATCTAAAAATATTTTATATAAATATAAATAATTAAATTTTTTTTACACTTAAGTCACGCTAAATTAACTTTTAATCAACAATTGTAATATCATTTAGAAACATTAATTAATTTTCAAGTATATCATCTCAATTTCACAGTATGAATTTGAATAAAAATTTATATCACAATTTTATTTAAAATCATCAATTCTCAAATATATTATTTAATTTAATAATATAAATTTTAAAAAAATTATATTACAATACAATCACAATTATGACCATTAATTTATATTATATTTAGGACTATCAATCTACATAAATCAAAAAATTTAAATTGTAAGTCGCATTAAATGTTTAATCATATGGATCATGTTAATAAATAATTTATTTTAGAATTAAATTTATATGTAAGTCGTATGGCACATGAGAAGGTTTTACTATTTCATCTGATTTTATTTATCTAATAAAGAATTCATTTCACAAGTGAATTTAGGATGATTAAGACTTAAAATTATCACCTAGTTCTATATCAAAAATAAAGAATTATTTCATGATGGTTCAATTCTCACAATGCAAACCAACTTTTTATGCTTGGGTATTCAAGATTCATAAATATTAAACGTTCTTGAATGACCAATAATGAGATGTTACCATAGCAAAATAGAAAAAATGCTTCCAACATTTATGCCAAACATGATTTAAGGACAAAATTCAATTATTTGCTCATTATAGATAACACTTCGATCAAATCAATTATAAGTAAAGTAAAGATGAAGAAATGATAAAGGGACACACAAACTTAATTTAGACGAGCAATCACACAAAATTAGAGAGGATCATAAGTAATTCAAACTTCAAATGCATTTAAGATCTTTAGTTCCTAATCATACCATCTTATTTTTTCCATCAATCCACATAAATTAAGAATTCAAATTATAAGTTCGCATTATGGATCATAAAGGTTCAAACATCTCATTCGAATTAAATTATTGAGTAAAGAATCCATCTCATAATTGAATTCATATGTAAGTTGCATTACAGCTATCCCATCTGATTTTATAATTATTTAATAAAAAATTCATCTCGCAAGTGAATTTAGGATGATAAAGGCTTAAAAGTATCACTTGATTTTTTATTAAAAATAAAAAATTATTTCATTATTGCTCAATTGTCATAGTCCAAATAAACTTTCTAAGGTTGAACATTCAAGATTCGTTCTTGAAATGCCTTCAAAGTCCAAACATTCATGCCAAACACAATTTAGGAACAAAATTCAGTCATTTGTTCATCGTAAACAAAACTTCGATCAAATAAATTAAAAGTAAAGATAAAATATCGTTAAAGAGACATAAAGATCACCAAAGTTCAATTCAGATGAGTAACAACACAAAATTAGAAAGGATATAATAATCCAGACTTCAAAGCATTTAGGGTCTTTAGTTTCTAAACATACCATCTTGATTTTGCCATTGATTCACATAAATCAGGAATTCAAATTGTAATTCGCATTTTTTTATCATAAAATATCACACATCTGGCATTTCAATTAAATTTTCAAGTAAAGAACCCATCTCTTAATTGAATTCATATGTAAGTTATATAAGACTTTATCCCATCCAATTTTACAATTATTTAATAACAAATTTGGGATGATGAAAACTAAAAAATATCATATAATTTTATATTAGAAATAAAAAATTATAAATATGAAGATACAAACCAATTTTTTAAGGTGTGGACATTCAAGATTCATAACATAGAGTGTTTTTAAATAAAATAATGGAATGTTCTTGAATAAAAGAATGAGATGCTCCTATGGCAAAAGAGGAAAATGCTTCCGAACATTCGTGCCCAACACCTGTTCAATGACAAAATCAATTAGAAACAAAGATGAAGTATCGGACAGAAAGATCAGCAGAAATCAATTCAGCCGAACAACACAATATTAGAAAGAATAAAAATCAATTCAAACTAACAACAATACGAGATTAGAAAGAATCAAAAATCAATTCAGACGACCTACACTACAAAATTAGAAAGAGCCATAGTTCATTGTGGTTTGGTCGAAGCAAGAAACTAGCTTGGCGAAGAGAATAATCTGTCACTCGGATTGCATGGAAACAGTGAATCTACTCCGACAACCATCCTCCTTCCACATCTATGGAGCTCTCGTCAGGCATATTTAAAACATCCGGGATAAAGAATGCATGCATCCAACACACCCGTCAGAAAAACAAATCAGTGTGCATATTTCTTGGCAAAATTCAGGACAACCCAATTTGAAAAAATTGTGGAAACTCTACATCCGCTACCTGGTCTTACTCCACATCTTCTAGCAGACTTCTCTGATCTGGTTTTATAGGCCATGGTTTTCTTTAAATTCTGCTTTTATCCCAAATAGCCACTCATTTTTTTCTTTTTGGTCGATAAAAGCCATCATCAGGATCTTAGTAGGTTTTAACATATAAGCCCACTATCCAGGTCAGAGTCCTGTTTCCTAGTTACAATTCACTACTTTTGTTAATTAAATTTTAAATCACCTTTAATGTTTTTTATTTTTCTTATATTTTAGGAAAATTTAGAAACATGGTAAATCAAGATAATATTTATCATACTATTTTAATTGTTATAATTTTCAGTACTGCTTTTTAAAAGAAAACTCCTTATAAATTTTCAAGATTTTAGTTATTCCCTCTGACTATTTTTTACAAGACGCAAAAAATTAATTTATCTGGATGAATGAAAAATAATTGAAACAATTAATATAATGAAGATTTAAATTTTATTTTTCAAATATCCATGATATTAAATATTTGATCTGATAGCAATAAAAATGGAAATTTAATTTGTTAATATAAATCTCACATAAAAATAAAATTATAAATAAATTTAATAGTTAATTCACTTGCTAATTGTACTGTATTATTTCATATTTAGGATTAAAAAAATATCAATATTTGTTTCTTAAAAAAAATACATGAAAGAGTATTATTCTGTTTTTTTTTTCTTCTTAGTTTACTATATGTTTGATAAAAAAATATTTATATTTTTCAAGAATCTTGAATTAAAAATGTGAATCTTTTATATTTAGTATGGACATTTTAAAAAAAATCTAAAATTTTATCATTAGTACGAATATTTTTTAAGTTTATTTTTCATTAAAACATTGTCATGAAAAAGATGAGAGTTAAAGAAAATTTTCATGAAGAGAAGAAAATTTTAATTATATTTTTAGAAATTTAAAATATATTTATAATATTTTCAAAATTGTAATTATTAGAAACATGATTTAAAAACTATTTCTAAAAAAACTCCTAAATATCAAACACCTTCTAAATATTTTTTGATAAAGTCAGTCTTTGAGAGGATGATTAAAGTTAATCAAGGAAAATATAATAATCGGAATCACTGTTCAGTAATAGATGTCTTACCGTCCGCTGAATTTTGTGAAGATCTATACGATACTTGAATTCCTAGCTCATAGCGAGCATGGGATGGATGATTGGAAAAATATTGTTGGACATTTTAATAGGGTGAAAAAAGGAAAAAAAATATAAAAATATAATGTGATATATTTTATAATATATAATATAATAAAAATATAAAATTATTAAAATAAAACTATCATTATTAACTTTTCCTTTTGGATATTGAACAATGGGCTTTTCGGCTCATGCCAGTGCTAAGAATATCTTTCCGTTTTGGGATTTTAGTTCACAGACAGACATATGAGAGTTGGATTCCATCATATGGTGCCATCTTCTGAAAAGTGTTTATTGTGTTGGTTTTTATTTTGTTGACATCTATAATCAGGGGCAGAGATTATTTGTATTGGGGTGATCAAATATGTCAAAATTGAAAATAAAACATTTTAAAAACTTAATTTATTTTTGTCTTTTGAATAACTGATGTCAAATTTTATCCTCAAATACTATTTTGTACCAATTTTATCCTATGATTTTTTAATCATTGCAAAAAAAAAAATTAATTTAATTTTATTAAATGATTTCACAATTTTTTAATCAAGTAATTAAGAATTTAAGACACGTTTAAGATAAAAGTAAGTTAAAATATTTAAAATTAAAAATTTGATTGATTAAAGTTGAGATTTAAAAGAGAATAGAAGTTTAATATTTTATTTTAGGTAAAATATTTAATATAATTTTATTATTTTATTCTAAAATTTTAAAGAAACCAGAGAAAAATCAATGAAAGTGTTTAACTTTATATATATATATATATACGTGTATAAATAAATTAAGAAAAATATTTTTTATTTTTTAAAATATTAAAGAGATAAAAAATATAAAGTTTTATAGTTTTAGATAAAATATAAAGTTTTAATTGGTTTTTTTATAAAAAACAATATACTTTAGAAGGTTTAATTTAAATATTTAAAAAAAACAGGAAGAAGCAATGGAAGAATTTAATTGTAGCAACTGAAAAAGTTAATGAATTCAACTTTAGAAATAAATATTTAGAATCTAAATTATATATTTATTATAATAGAAGAAATCAAAATATTTTATTTAAAAGATTAACTCAGCGGAGACATGTTTTTTAACTAACTAACTATATATAGAGAAATAAAAAAATGAAATATATTAAATATGAATATTTTATCATAAATAACCATTATTAAAATATAAATAATACAAACCTTTACGATAATTTATTATATATTACATAGAATATTTTAAAAACTGTTATAGAATTTAAAATTTAAATTTATTTTATTTGAATACTTTTATAATTTGTATATTTTAAGAATTTATAGAAAATTTTAATATCATAAATAAATAAATTTTAAATTTTATCAACATAGAAAAAACTTCAAAGATTCTCTCACAACTTTTCTTTATTTATCCAGCTCTATTACCATATATTTTAAAATTTGAATTTTTGTAAATTAAGTTTAATTATGTTATAAAATGTAATTTTAATATTTTATAAAATATCTTATGAAAATTATTTTAATAATTTTTCAATAATATTTTATTTTTTATAAAATACAATTTAATTTTTTTATAATTCATTTTTAATTTTAGTTACAGTTTACTTACAAAATTTATAAATTCTAATTGTAGAAAATAAAATTGTTAAATTTTAGTATCAAAAGTTTCATGTTATTTGCACATTGTTTTTTTAAATGACTTCTATTTTTTTAAAAATATTTTTATACATTTTTACTGGAAACTAAAAAATAAATTAAAAAAATAGTATTAAATATGTTAAAAATAATTTTATTAATATAATTTATAAATTGTTTTATTATTTTTTATTGATATTAAATATTAAATAAAATAAAACATTATTATCTAATTTATTATTTTGATAAGCAGCATAAAATATAAAATAAAATAGTTAAATAAAAATTTATTATATTCTTATCTTATCTTATTCTATTTTTATCTAATTTTTATATTCTATATCTTCTTATCTTAACAAATATAGCAAAATTAACTTTAAATTTTTAACTTTAATTTTTTTTTAATATATATAAAATATATTTATTAATAGATAATTACAATTGATTATATTTTTAATATCTAAATTTACATAATTAGATTATTTTATTTAAATTATAAATTTAAAATGTAAAAAATTTAATTTTTTTTCCAAATAAATAAATTAAATTTGAAATAATTATATTTATTTATCCACATAATAAATTTAAAAATAACAATAATTTAAATTAATTTAAATTTCATGTATTTTTAATTCTTTAAATATTAAAATCTTTCATTTAAACACAAAATAAAATAAATTTATTTTTTATTTAAATTATTTGTGTATAATTATACAATTTAAATTTATCATTTTCATTCTTATGTAAAATTATTATTTATATATGATAGTGCGAATGATACTTTTATATAGGAATAATAAAATTAAATATGAACCATACAATTATAAATAAATTATTAAAGTTGGTTTTTTTTAAAGCTTCATAATTATTTCTAAAAAAGATATATAATGTTTTAAAAATATGATTTTATTCATTAATTTTAATTATTTTAACGTAAAATCTAATTATAATTTTTCTTTTTCGTTCTTATATTTTCATATAAAAAAGTATTTAAATTTGATCTATACGAAATTATCTAACACTTTTCTATAATAAATATAAAAAAATATAAATATAAATATAATTTTTAAAATTTTATTTAAATAATGAAAATTAAAAAATACATATATATATTTTTTAATAATCACACAATCATTATCTAAATTTTAATCTTAAACTATCTATATATAATTAATATTTACATTTCTCACCATCTCTCATAATACATCCACCGTATTTATATGTAATTAATATTTACATTTCTCACCATTTCTCGTAATAAATCCACCATGTTTATATATAACAAAAAAGTATAAAATTTAAAATTTAGGGAAAGGCATATAACAAGATGTAGCTCCACCGCCGGTGGCTATAATCCCGGACATAACCCTACTTTTTACTAGAGTACTATTTTGCAATGTAAAAATTTTGTGACGGTTTAAAATTATCAAAATTGTTTGTCTCAATTTAAAATGGTCGGAAATTATGTTTCAAATTGTGATAATTCTTTTTATACTTTGTAAATTCAACTTACATAAGTTCGGATCTTTTTTAAAAAAATGTGCACTGGTTTGATATAAAAAAAAAAAGCACCCTACTACAGTAAAAAAAAAAAAAAGGCAACATTGCCACTCGCCTAGTTTGAGATTGGGTTGTCCAGATCAAGCATGAATTTAGAGAGAACAACTGTTGTGTGTGCTGACTAGCTTGTCAAATAGGGTCTTCAATCTTCATGTTTCACAAGACTAAATTCTCTCGTGTTCGGACCGGAGTCATAAAATGGTATACATACGTTTGGGATTGTGAAATGAAATTAGTCTGGGTAATTATAAAAAGAAGTGAATCTTAGGGGTGTAAATGTAAAACCAAAACACCACTTCCTTTTTGTTTCGTGTTCGACCTAAAAACTATATAGATATAATATCATAATTTTTAAAATTAAAAATATTGAATATTACAAATTTGTTAATAATAAAATTGGCGTGAAATAAATTTTTACAAAATTAAATAAGGAATTTTGTTATTTTTATTAACACCATAAGAATCACAGAAGTAATCTTCGTTTAGAAATTTGAAAAGGGAAAATACAGTTCTTACCCATGTAAATGTTATTTTGATTATATTTCCTATCATGGGTGTGGTCATGTCACAATGATATTCAAAAAATAACTTTAGAACTAACTTGTACGTTTGTTAGCTCACATAGGAAGGTGTGAAGTGACCATTTTCCCCACCGGCCACGTAAAATAGAGAACCGTTTTATTTCCCGTTCGGTTCTTTCGACCGTCCCTATATTCCCTCTTCAGTTGATGTTGGTTTGGTTTCCCCGTTCCCATTCCCATCTCTTTGGATGCACATTCTGCATCCAAAGCTCACCTGATCTTAAACCCTTCCATTGGATCTGCTTTCATTTCTCAGTGATCTAATCTCATCTCATCTTATCCGATCCGATCTGTTCTGTCATATTTTAATCCAAAATGGCGACCATGACGAGCTTGATCGGCCTTATCAATAAGATCCAACGAGCTTGCACCGTCTTGGGCGATCACGGTGGCGAGGGTTTGTCTCTTTGGGAGGCTCTTCCCTCCGTCGCTGTCGTCGGTGGCCAGGTTCACTTCGCTTCTTTTCTTCTCCTTCTCTTCTCAAAACTACAATACTTTTAAACTATTTTTAATCTTATTTTGTGAAATATCAGAGCTCAGGGAAATCGTCAGTGTTGGAAAGTGTGGTCGGAAGAGATTTTCTGCCTCGTGGATCTGGTTAGCATCGCTTTCTTACTTTTCATTTTCCGCTCTCATTTCGAGATCACTCCAGCAATGTAGTTCAGAAAGTATTTAATAGGTGTCGATGCACAATCCAGCTTGATGCAGAACTGGTTACTATTTATTGTCAAAGAAAATACACAGATTGTAGGGTTTAACACTAGTATTTGAGAGTTTTGGTTTACTGTAAATAGCTGCTACTAGGTGGCTATAGTTTATTTATTTACTTTCTGTCTTCACTCCCGGAAATTGTATGTTATTCTGTTGATGGCCGTGGAGGATGATTATTTTCGTTCATCTGAATGCATTTTTGACATTTCTTTTTGTTACTTGTAAGGTATTGTTACGCGGAGGCCACTAGTGTTGCAACTTCATAAGACAGACAATGGGACACAAGAATATGCTGAGTTTCTTCACTTACCGAGAAAGAGATTCACTGATTTTGGTAAATGAAGTTTCTGACTAAAATTTCCTTTCTGTTTCTGACTAAGATCATCTACAGCCAGCAACTTGAATAATACGTTTGATAATACTATATTCTTGAAATGAAAATAGAAGCTATGATTGTGGATTATATGTATACTATGTAAATACTTTGCAAGGGCTGGTTTTAGCATGGGAATTTATCATGTTTATCCATGTGTTCATTTGTCCATTATTCAATGTGGCTAACAGGTAGCAATTGCAGTCAGATTTTGCTGTTGTAAAGTCTCAATTAATTGGTTGTCTAACGTTTCTCCAATGTCTATGCAGCTGCTGTCAGGAAGGAAATAGCAGATGAAACAGATCGTATTACTGGAAAGACAAAGCAAATTTCTAACGTTCCCATTCAACTCAGCATTTATTCTCCAAATGGTTTGTATTTGTATTACTATTGATTATGTGACATGAATCTTAAAAGCAATTTGGTTGAGAACGTATAAACTGTAAAATATTTTAAAACTGTCCTGTATGTCTTTCCTACCATTTCCACCTTGTTGAACTTTTGATTGTGGTGACCCTTCTCCTTTATTTCCTCTTCAAGTTGACTGCACAATTCAGATGTGTAGAACAGTTAAGTTATTCCTGTGAACCTCAGGAAGCAAAATTTCCTTTCCTCATGCCCAGGACTGGACATCTTTGAGTGGCCTATTAGAATTTGGCTTTGGGACCTAACTCAACCCAAAAAGCTAGCTCATAGGATGAAAGTTGCCTCCAGAATATACCCACGGTAGACCTCACCTCTAGCCGATGTGGGATTTCCAATACAAAGAAACATTATGATGTAATTTGACAGCGGTCTGTTTTGGAACTACTTACTTGACATTGGAAGATATTGAACTATATTCATATTTCATTAGCTGGTCTATGGAGAGTTACAGACACAGATGCCAGACATCAGTGTTTACTAATTCTATTCTGTTGTCACTTAACCACAATCTAATTCTTGATTGATGTAAAGTAGTTTTCTATCCAGGTTTATAGCATGAGGAATATTAACCTCCTTCATGCTAGTATTTGTGTTGTTTTCTATGGTCATTTCCAAAAGATAGCCACATCATTGATGCATATTTGGCACACATGTCAGACACATTGGAACACTTCTGGACACTTTCAATTTTCTTGTGTATTTTCTTGTTTCCACTTCCGAGTAGTGTCCATGCTTCCAAGGTTAAAAGTGAATTATATACCAGTGTTGGTTGAATTCTAAACTTTAACATTCTCGTCCTTTTCAATGATTTGCTTGATAAGCTGACTATTTTAGACATGCTTACTCTGGCCACAATTGAAGCTTTACGGCTGTTTAGGATGCCGATTTAGATTCTGGGTAAATGCTATGCAGTTTCAAGTTTTGGGCTCTAGTGCAAAAGAAAACTTATGAGGATGGTAAGTTTGAGAATCATTGTAAACAATAATTGCTATCAGGGTGATAGCTTTGGTATAGTTTGATTACTTTATAGTTCACTTCAGATTGGCTTAACAATTTTTTGGTCTGAAGATTTCCTTGCTGCATTGTGCTTGTTGCTTTAAAATTTCGGAAATAAAAAATAATTTCTTTTGGCTGAAGAACATTAGCTCTTTCTTTTAATCTGTACCCTCCTTATTGGGGATGGGAATATGAAAGACCTAGTTTCTTCTTCACTAATAATGCCTCTTTCTATATGACTTTTTTGGTTTGAGATGTCAGGCATATGATGATTTTATGTGGCTTTTTCTGCAGTTGTAAACTTAACCCTCATAGATCTTCCTGGGTTAACGAAGGTTGCAGTAGGTAAACTGTAGTATATTTCCCGGAACGTTTATACAAATTGCGTGGCATTCTGAGAAGACTTGTCAGAATCTCTGACATGAAAATTTTTTGGCTTCTTTTGCAGAGGGACAACAAGAGAGTATTGTTCAAGATATTGAAAACATGGTCCGTTCTTATGTTGAGAAGGTAACTATATACCCTTGAATCCTTGATATAAGAAGAATGCAGTAGTCAGATATGGTTTAAAATTTATTAAAAAAGCATGATAAAGTACGTGTTTAAATCATTGTTATTTAAAAAAGAAAGACTGGTTCCTTACACTTTAAACCCCTTCAAATAACACAGCATTTTCAGGTAATCAATAATTTATCATTGGTTAGGATAATCTCATACCAGAAACTTATGTTGTTTGTTCCAATAATTTCTTTTTTCTATTTTTTATAAGAATATTCTGCTGTTTGGATTAGTTGTTATGACCATTTGCTCATAATCATCTATACTTCCACTGTCAACCTTGTAATTCATTATTGCCATATCAAGTAAACTGAACTACCTTTGTAATTTACTTATTCCAAATTCATTATTTATGCATGTTCTTATCAATTACCTTCTTGATGTTTTGTGTAAATGATCTAATTGAGTTCTTTGATTGTGAAGCCAAACTGCATTATCTTAGCTATCTCTCCTGCAAATCAAGATATTGCCACTTCAGATGCCATAAAAATTGCAAGGGAAGTTGACCCTTCAGGTATGGCTATTTATATTGGATGGAATTCCAAAGGTTGATGCTGTTTCTTCCAGTGTTCTTTTCTCTCTTTCTTTTTTGGTCAGTATTCATTTAGAAAATAAACTTTTCTTCTTTCATATTTTTACAGGTGAAAGAACATTTGGTGTTGTTACTAAACTTGATCTTATGGATAAAGGAACTAATGCAGTTGATGTATGATTTCTTTAACAACTGCAACCATCTTCTGTTTTGGTGTTCAGTAACTTAGATTGTTCTCCATATATTTAAGTGTGATCATACAATTTATTGTTGAGTGCAAAATGATGGTAGTTTTTTTATATGAATCCTGAAGGTTCTCGAGGGCAGGCAATACAGGCTGCAGCATCCATGGGTTGGAATTGTGAACCGTTCACAAGCTGATATTAATAGAAATGTTGACATGATTGCTGCTCGTAGGAAGGAGCGTGAATATTTTGAGACAAGTCCTGAATATGGACATTTGGCACATAAAATGGGCTCAGAATATCTTGCTAAGCTTCTATCTCAGGTAATCACATTCCTATTTGCTATTTTTTTGTCATTTTCAGCAATATATTGATTATATTGTTAAACTTACTATTCTTCAATGGATTTCTATTTCTTCATGTGATGAATGATTCACTTTCTTTAACTATTTTTTTATGACTACAGCATTTGGAGCAAGTTATCCGGCAGAAGATACCTAGTATCATTGCCTTAATAAATAAGACTATTGACGAGCTGAATGCAGAGTTGGACCGTATTGGCAGGCCAATTGCTGTGGACTCGGGGGTCAGAACTGAGACCTATGCTGAAATCAATCTTCTTAGGTTAGAAAATACTTCGATCTCTGAGTGTATTAAGTTGTGCTACTTGTTTATGCAGGCCCAACTATACACTATTTTAGAGATGTGTCGTGCATTTGACAAAGTATTTAAGGAACACCTGGATGGAGGGTAAGTGCTGTCATTAAATGTTAGAATTAGCTCTTAGTATACTTACGTTTTCTTTTCATAACAAATGAATTTTATGCAACCTTTTTTTTGGAGAATTAATCTATTTGATCAAGTAATCCACTTCTATTTCAGACGTCCTGGTGGGGACCGGATATATGGAGTTTTTGATCATCAATTACCGGCTGCTTTGAAAAAGCTACCTTTTGATCGCCATCTTGGCTTAAAAAATGTCCAGCGAGTTGTCACCGAAGCAGATGGATATCAGCCCCATCTAATTGCCCCAGAGCAGGGTTATAGAAGACTCATTGAAGGGTCTATTGGCTATTTCAAAGGCCCAGCTGAAGCCTCTGTGGACGCTGTAATGTTCTTGACTTTATTACATTTTGTTTTAGTCTGTCATCCTATTCCTTGGTCTGATGAAATTACCAGATATTAATATGAAAGACCTGATTGTTTAGACGTCCTTCACATATACGGTATTACTATCTATTATTTGTCAAAAGAGTGCTTTATCACCTTTCAATTGATCCATCTTCGTCCAAATTATTTTTTATTTCTGTATCTCTTTTCTAATCATAGATCATTTCCGGAGGTGGAATTGTCTTAAATTCCAAAAACTATAAGTTTGAAATTTGCCTTATTCGTACCCATTGCTGGCACTTGCCAAGCTTCAGTCTGCTACACAATGACCGTTTAACCTTTCTTTTTTATTATGTTCATTTATAAATTGCATGCTTTCTTCTATTCTTCAGGTCCACTTCGTTTTAAAGGAACTTGTGCGGAAGTCAATTGCAGAAACTGAGGTAAGCAAATTTTTAAGTTGATATAACTCTTTCAGACAAGTTATGGGTTTCAAATATACAAGCAAGTTGGAAGCGCCTGCTCTTATTAGACATTTAATTCATGTGTCAGAGTTGGTTATTAGTGTTCCTTTTCGGTTTTAAAAAAGTTAATGAATGTTCAAGGGTTAATACAGGATATTTTTAGTAGTATATCTCAGCAATAAATAACTGACGTAAGAGATGCCGTTCCAGGCCCGGGAATGGCACCTCCGAACATTAATTTTAGGATTTGAAGGGAATTAGGGTGGATTTGGGTTGGAAAAAACCCATTGGAAAGGAGAATTAAATCTTACAGGCGTGTTACATCATGGAATGTAGGAATTAAAAAGATTCCCAACACTTCAAAGTGATATAGCAGCCGCTGCAAATGAAGCTCTGGAAAGATTCCGAGAAGAAAGCAGGAAGACAGTTTCAAGGTTGGTTGATATGGAGTCTAGCTATCTAACAGTGGAATTTTTCAGGAAGATTAATCTTGAACCAGAAAAGAATCCAAATGGACCACCAAATGCAAATCGGAATGGTCCCCCCAATATGGACAATTACACTGACAATCACCTGCGCAAAATTGGTACATGATATTCTCCGACCCTTCTCGCAACACTTAAATATAATACTATACTTTCTTAGTATATTATTATTCTAGGACTGCAGAACTGGTTTGGATGAGCTATACAAAAATGTCCTTTTAAGTATTTAAAACATGTCTTTTATAAAAAGCTATTGTATGTATGTCTGTAAGCAATATTTGAGAACTTTTTATTTTTAATATTTGGCCAGCTTATAAAAAATGTCGTTTTCAATTGAAAAAAGTCGGTTTTTTAATAATCACAATCTTTTCTATGAGCTCATTCACTCTAAAATATTATAAAATGTGCATCCTTTTTGTCTCATCTTTTGCAAGTTTACGGTCCTATAAAATAAAGAGAGACTTATTGAAATATTATCCTTCCAAATCTTCTCTTTTTAAAGGTGGGTTTAAATTTAAATGTCATATTCCCACTTAATTTGGATTATGCTTCGACACCTTTTTAACAGATTTGTAAAGTTAGACACATTATTCTGTTTGTTGAAATGTATTGTGTTCCTTGTTTCAGGATCAAATGTAAATGCCTATATTAATATGGTTTGCGATACGCTGAAGAATACTATACCAAAGGCCGTGGTTTATTGTCAAGTTAGAGAGGCTAAAAGATCATTGCTAAACCACTTTTACGTTCAAGTTGGGAAAAAGGAGGTATGATTTTTTATCATTTGGGTAAATTTTTGCTCCTCTTAGGCACAATCTTCACTCATTCCTTAAATATGTTGTCGTAGTGTAGATAAGTTACAATTACGTTGGGCCTGTGCGAGTGCGAGTTCACTTATATTACAATTACAAAGCCTCTTATGTCCATGGAAAACATAATGAACTTGGTCCTGGGGTATCTCAGTTAGCTTACAAAATTATTTTGTTAATACCCTGTTGACCAAAAAAAGTTTGTAATTGTCCTGGAGTACGTGTAACAAATGCTGGATATAATGAACGCAGCTATATTGTTGGATTAAGTCTTTGAATTTATTGATAAGGATATGGACGTGGGACGATGTTGGCCTTGAAGTTTAGAAATAATCATGATTGGGACTGTCTATTAGTTAGGCTCCCCGTACTTATGTATTTATACTATTAAACACAATATGTATGTATTGTAGGATACTTAGTGAAGCATATATTAGCTCATATAAGCAAATTAAAGAAGGTTTTATGGAAAAGACAAGATAGTCAGTCAAGGCACAATATTGGGGGTTTGTTTTGCTTGTTCGTTAAAATTGATAAAGCATATATATTGCAACTTTATGTGTGGTTATTATAACTGATCGTGGGAGTTATTATGCAGAAGGAAAAATTGGGCGCCATGTTGGATGAAGACCCAGCCCTTATGGAAAGGAGAAATCAAATAGCTAAAAGGCTCGAGTTATACAAGCAAGCTAGGGATGATATTGATTCGGTGGCTTGGAAATAATGAGATCGCGGATTTTGCAACAGATGCCATGAGGAAGATTTGTCATAGATTTTATAATTTTTATTATTTTTAATCAAACTTGAACAGAAAGTCTACGGTTACGGCCGGAAGTTGAATTTGCACTTGCTTGTAATTCTTTTGCCCCACAGTGTATAAAGCCCCCCATTATGTTGTGATTTTATAGAACTAACGAGTTGTCGGTAATATGTTTGACTTTTACGACCATATTGATTATTTTCGAAGAGCTTTTCCAATTTATTTGTCAAGTATGTTTCATTCTGCTATATGCATGAACTAGGGCATCAAAAATTAAAATCGAGGTGATCCTTTCCATAGCATGGCAATGATCAAACTGACATGATATAAATGGATAAATTATGTTAGTCTAAAACTTTTATTACATTTTAATAAATGCTTAATGAACATTCGCGGTTATATTAAAAAATTTAAATTACACCCTTTCTGAAAGTACATATGTATAGTACATTGCCGTTCATTTTGTGCTGTTGAATTATTATATAACCTTCTAAGATATTGACTGTTGTTTAAACATTTATTAACATTTCAAGCCTCTGTTCTCTCCTTTGTTTTCATTGAGTTTGATTTTAATGCAATTAGTATGTGCTAGATTAATCGTATCAGAGTTGCTTTAAACAAATGATAATAAAAGAATTAATTATTAACACATAATTGTAAAAGAAAAGGGAGGGATGATACAACAGCCAAGAACTCTTCGATGTACAGAGAGGTTTTTGTTTCCTAGTGTCAAAGACGGTCTAGGAGCCAGATGGCGACATATATAATTCAAAAATACTGGTAATAAACACGTCACTGCATATAACAGTCGTAGAATAGTTCATATACAAAATGAAACTGCTAAAGGAAACCCAAACAAAACCTTTTTTTGCAACCAAAATCTTTATCTTGAGAGAAGAGGGTCTGGTTTTATGCACTTCACATGTCAGAGTCCTGTCTACTTGCCAAGCATAACTCGTGCAACTCATTCAGTATCCATTCCTCTCCAGTGTGTCCACCCAACACCAACACTCTAGTCCCTCCAACCACACAAGTGCTATGACCCCATGCAAATTTAGGTGGTTGCCCTGGAACATTGAGGATCCTCCAGGATGGTTTCTCTTCAGAAGGGTCCAAGAGAAATAGCTGAGATGGTGAATGAAGACCAGCAATAGAACCTCCAAATATAATAATCCTTCCACAAGGCATGCTGACAGCAACATGATCCAACCTAGGAGGAGGAACAACAGCGCTTTGACTTGCCAATCCTGTGAACGCGCTATATTCTAGTTGTCTCCATTGGGGTTGTTCATCTTCTAAATCAATTGTATAAGCCTCCCCAGATCTTAGCCGCAAGTGTCCACTCTTGGCGAGTCCACCAAACATGAGAATCTTTGTCCTCCCGTATACAGAGAGTGAGTGCCCCAACCGAGAAGGAGGTGCCCATGAAGTTGGAATTTCTCTCCATGTTGGATTATCAGTTGTGAGGTCCAGTAAATATGTGTCACTAAGAAGTACCCCAGCATCTGTGCACCCGCCGGAGACAACCAATTTGGAGCCTTCAATCGTGCAAGAGCTGTGCCATGATCGAGGAAGTGGCGGGGTTCCACCACAGACTTCCCTCCATGTTGGCTGTTGTGCATCCAAATCGAGAACAAACACGTCATTGAGCAAACCTTGCCTACCACATCCACCAAAAACCACCAACCAAGAGCCATTTAGGCATGAGAGTGTGTGGCCCCACCTTCCAGGCGGGGATGATTTTACGCTAACCCTGCGCCATTCTGGATTTTTAGCATCAAGATTTAGAACAAAAGTGTCATCCATAGGTTGCATATCAACCCCTTCTCCTCCAAACAATACAAGTCGGTTTCCTGCAGCACAAGCACTGAAATTGCAGCGTGAAGGCTCCACTGCACCTCCAACTGTCAATTTTCTCCAACATACAGCCTCAAGTGTAGTAAGTTCCCGAGTCAGACGGCCCCATCCTAACTTCTTGGTCATCAGTTCCAATGTGCCCGTCACTTCTTTGCCCCAAGCATTTTGACATACCATCTTCCTAACATGTTCATTCTTGGTTAATTGGCGGATCCTCCTGCATACAGACCCTATGGATGCAACATCCCTTGGTGTCAAGCGGGACAAAATGTTGTGAGCCAAGACTTCATCAGAAAGCTGAAGAATGCCACACATCTCTTGGTGCTGACTGTACAATGATTGTCTACTCTTAGGAGAATATTTACCATTCATATCAAAATCTTGATTGCATGTCTCTTTGAAAACTGGATATGAGACACGGTTCAGATCTATGTTTGCTTCAGAAAAGAGTTGGATACCTATTATGTGTGTCACAGTCCCATCATCATCGTGAATTGGTGCAAGTCTCAGTCTATTCACTAAAGGAGTACCATCCTTTCTGAAGTTCAGAAGTTCACCTTGGAACTCAACACCATCTTCAAGACATCTTCTAATCTCAGACACAACAACAGGATCCACCAAAGGGTGCCGCCTCTGAGCTCGAGGATCTCTATATTGTAAGAACCGACTGAAACAAAAGAATTTCCAAAGCAATTAGAGACATTTCCCCAAAAGTGATCCAAATCAGTGTATATAAAGGAAATCAATTAATCAATGGTGATTAGGGGAATAAGTGAGGAATTGAAAGAAGGATTTACAAGGAAATAAACTCTAACTAGATAGTTTCCCTATCATTAACACCATGAAAGTCACATCTTTATTCAATATCCTCCAATCAAATTTTTTTTCAGGGGCAGTTGAAGCACAAGCCCGAACAGATGATAAATAGACCTTATGTCATAAAATTCTAAGTATCCATTGTTATTTTTAAAAAATTAAACCAAAAAGTATCCCTAACTAACCATGAATAAATTTCTCATTATTTGATAGAAATTTATTCTCCTCAATGGTGTAAAACATGACAAAGCTTCTCATGATTTTAGCTAAACCTCGATATTTCTACTTAATTTTAACACTTAACATTTTGTTCTGGATAGTTCAGAATTTCTGCTGAAAATTTTATACTGGTAATATTATTACGACACTATAACAAGGAGAACTAGAAGTACTCAACCGATCAAAACTTCGACCAAGCAACTAATTGTAAAAAAATAAAAAAAAACAAGGGTTCCAAAAGGATTGAATGAAGAAACAGTAACAAAAAACACTTCAGTTTGCGAGATCATAAAAACTGAGAAACAAGATCAAGAGATTGCATAGAAAAACTGAATGAGGCAAAGACAAAATTGCCATGAACTATTTGACAGAAGAATAAAGCAATATTTGTTTCCCAATAAGAAGCATACTGGTGGAATCAAAATTCATAATTCAGTGAAAAATGTGGTTTCGACTGGACAGGTTTCCTACATCATTCAGAACACTGTCTTTACTCTCAAAACCAAACAAAATAACAGAACAGAACCCATCCAAAATCCCACCATAGCATAGATCTGAAGGAACGGAATCATTTCACCGTTTGATAAGAAAAAGGGTTCTAGTTTGAGGAAGGTGGTTTGTACCTAATAAGGTAAAGTTGTAAATTTCAGCCATAATTGCACAAAAGAGTGAAAGCCCAGAATTTGCACTAAACAAGGGATAGAAGGAAGAGTAGAAAAGGGAAAGAAGAAAACTCTGACCAGTTGCGACCAAGGGCCTCATCGGCACGATAACCAGTGGAGATTTCAAAGACTTTGTTGACATATATGATTGGGAAATCAGATTCAAGAGCATCAGAGACAACGAAGGAGGTTGGGGTTGTTGGGTAGAAGAAGATTCCTGGCTTGAGGGGAAGTTCACTTTCCTCTTCATCCTCTGCATGAACTTGCTCTTCTTCTTCATTCCTCATACATTTCATCCTCTTCCCACAGTTCTGAACCTCCTTCCCATCTTCCTCTTTCTCTCTTGCCATCGCCATATTCAACTGCTTCAACAAATCGATCAATCTCTCCCTTTCCGCACAAACTACTTCTCTTCCCTGACAATATTAAGGATGTTGCCCTGTTGTGACAGAAATGCCCCGCTTAGGAGCCTAAATTTCCAATGGGGCTGTGAGTGATGAAATTGCATGTATCATCTATTTTAATCCTCAGATTTTGAAAATGGTTTTTTGCTTTCTAATTTTATTAAATAATCTTTATTTTAATTGTTTAGCTTAAAATACAATAAAAATATAATCATTATTAAAAAAATATTTTTCATATTAAAACATATGATATTAATCATTATTCAACAAACATGCGAAGCTTTAAATTGTGTTTGGAATGACATTTTCGTAATTTGAAAAAGAAATGAGGGTCCAAATGTAAAGGGAATGGAGTCAACGTGGGCAACACTAACATAACACTTGCCATTCGATGATATTTTGGTAGAAAATATCTGGAAGTGAATTCCAACCACGTCATAGGAATGGAGCGACCAAGATATTTTTGTGACTTGGCGGGTAATGCAATACAATGCAATGCGCCATGTATATCTTCAACTGCCTCTTATTCCATTTCATATAAGCGCGTGTGAAACAATCTCCTTCAGTGGAATGGAAGGGGCATTTTGCATCCAATATCATATCATTTCATAGCTCTGTCGAACCATTCCCTTTATGGAAATTAATTCTATTCGAATAAGGCAAAATCCTCAGTCACTTTAATTCATCAATCGAAAGTTGATTTAACTTAATCAAAATGTTAGATATATAATTATATTAAAAAATTGAGCATTTTATTAGAAATTATATTTAAGACTATATTTAAATCAAAAATACATGAAAATAAAAAAATTTATTTTTTGAGGTAGATTTCTTTTAACTTCTTCAATTCGTGAATTTAAACTGGACACCAAAAAATTAAAAATTAAAAAACGCAGCAATGGATTTGTAGATACCTTTTAATTTAAACGTCTTTGTTTAAATATCTTCAGAACCGAAATTTGCTTCGTCGTAGACGTAGTCATGTCTGCTTCACTTCACATAAATATCTATCAACATCAAAATTATTGTATGATCCCAGAGCATGGATAATTACCAAAATAATTTTTTTTATTAAATCAATATGACACGGCAAATTAAAAGTATGATTAAGAATGCAAAAAATCTCAACTAAAGGTTCACTGCAAAACAGAATCTACGTTGGTCAAAATCAACAATTTGATTCATTAAGATCAAATATTATATAATGATTCTCCCATGGCATGTGCTAACTCGTTTGTAAAAATTTAAAAAGAACTAAAAAATTAGAAAAAAAAAATTATCACTGTTATCTTTGTCACAGTTTTTTAGGCTAAAATACATATGTTTTTCTATTGTGATTTCTTTATTTTTCAAATTAACATTCTTTTGCTTGGTCAACAGCAGCTTAACATTTAAAATTTATCAAATCTTTAGGACAACTTAAGGTACAGCAGATAGAAATATATACCGCGCACAGTAACGTTTAATGAGTGGAAATAAACCCTCTATCAATTAAATCCAGTTCTCTTATGTCTAAAAAGTGTACAGATTAAAAAACATAAATAACATTTTCATTTTTTATTAAAATCATCATTAACTTCTTAATATAATTTTAATTTTAAATCTATTTTTACTTCCAATAATTTTAATTTTATTGGCAACAAATATTTGATGCAATTTTTTAAAAGAATACATCAATAAATAAATAAATAAATAATAAGAAATTTTTTATTTAATATATATAAAATAATGAAAAGTTATGTAATATATAAAAAATTTAAATATCTAATATTCTGATCAACATGTTACATGGATTATTGTCTATGTTTAATTTTAATATATTTAAAATATTATTCACATTTTCATGTATTTACAACTAATAAAGATCTTTTAAAATTATATTTTTTTACAAAAGGAAGTGAAATAAAAATTTAATATACATACGACATAATGTAAAATTTGATAATAAATTCATATATTTATAACACAATTTAAATATTATGTAAATATATGTACATTAAATAAAAATTTTAAATTCATAAATATTTTTAACTTGTCTAGGACGCAATTAAAATATCAAATAACAATAATAAATCAATAAATATTAATCAACGGTCTAAACTGTGATAAAAGAATTTAAAGAAGATACAAGAACAAATGAACAAAGCTAACGACCTATGCATCTCAACCCAATTGTAATACATTAAGCTTCAATTCATTGTCTTTGTCATCATCTCAAAATCTTCGTATACCAATGCAATGAAGAAAGAATAAGATCAAGGAAAGAGAAAGACCATTGAAACAATGTAACCTGCACTAAGCAAAGAATAATCATACAAGAAGACCTACAAAGAAAATCTAGAGTGTAAAATAAACAAGATTAAAATTATAAGAATACAAAAAAAAATTTAAGTATAACCATTTAAACTAAAATAATATAAATTAAAAAATTAAAAATATAATAATAATTATTTATATATAGAAGTGTAAGTATTTAAAAATTAAGAATTGAGAAAATATTATTTTATTTTAAAATCAAATATAAATAAAAATTATTCTATAAATATATAGATAAAAAGGATATAATAGTATTGATTGTCAATACAAAACTATCATAAAATATTTATTTTATTAAGAATACGCAAGTTGTTCAATACATGTTTTTTTAAAGTAATTAAAAAATAAAGCATATTATCTTTATATTAAGAAAATAAATTATTAAAATTTAAATATATATCTCTATTGATTTAATATTTCAAATTTAAGATTGAAAATTTAAATTTAAATAACATTTGTACGATTTATGTTATTTAAAAATAAATAAATTTTAATTTTTTATAATCAGTGTTTAAATTTTAAATTATATTATTATTTAAAAATAAATAATTAATACAAAGAAGAGACATAACATAATGAATGTTATTAAATTTTAAAATCATTCTTATTTGAAAATAAAAATTACTTAATTCATTTATCATAATAAAGTTAATTCAAATTAACTAATATAATTTTATTATTTATGGACTTTTTTATATCTTATTTTTTAAATATTTTGTTAGTTTATGCTATATATATATATTTATAATTTTAGTTTTTTACTTTATAGAAGTTGTTATTTTTCATCGTTATTTTTGAAAATTACTATTATATGATGACGTTGTTAAGGTAAATATACAAATTTAACCTATTAAAATAATATCATATATATTTTTAGTCTCCAAAAAATTTTGATAGATACCATTTGATATTAATTTGATCATTTTAATTTTTTATAAAAGTATCAATAATATATAAAAAAATATATAAAAATAGTATATTAAGAAATTTTAGTATATAATGTAGTAGTTTTTTTTAACTAAATAGACTTTAAAAGATTAAAATATAATAAAAAATAATTTCATCTATTAAAAAATAAATAAAAACTTATCTCATATTATAATAAGTATGATATTTATTTAGAATGATGTATATTTATGATAAATAAAAATAAAAATTACATATATTATAAAAAAATAAAGATAATAAATTAAATTAATAAATACTCAACTTTTTATTAAACCTTCCAGAAGTTTGAAATGATTTTTGCTAAATTATTGATATAAACAAAATTTAAGTATCATCAATGAAATATAAAAATATTAAATTAAATATTCCTTTTATTAGTACGTATAATGAGAAGTTTAGAAATTAATAATGTTTAATAATGTGACAATATGCAATTTGATAATAAATATGATTTTTTATATTATCAATATGTTTTAATTATTTTTTAAAAAATTAGTTAAAATTCAGTAAATTACTCAATTAAACTAAAAATATTCCATAATAATGTTAATATCTCTGATTCTCTTTTTTTCGTCCACGACTGTTACGAAATTCTAGAGCCTTCTTTTTTAAAAATTTCTTTTAATTTCTAAAGACAATTTTTATGTATTTTGAAAATCTGCAATGCATATGATGTCCACAGAATGCTAGAGAAACTCCTAAATGGGCCGTTTATATATGGGCCTGGAGGATCCAACAACAATAAGAAGAAAGCAAACGCAGTGTGTTGTGGAACTGGAAGCTAAGAAGGTCGCGATGAGTTCGTCGAACCTCAGAGATCTTCAACGCGAATTGGAGAACAAAGCCAACGATCTCAGCAAGCTTCAAAAGGGCAAGCTTACTATTCACCCTTTTATCTACTAATATTTATTTATTTAAACCTTCCTAATTCCTTCAACGATGCAGAAATTGCGAAGAATCACCAAGTGAGAAAGAAGTACACGGTCCAGCTTGGCGAGAACGAGCTCGTCCTTAAGGTACCCCTTTTTTCTCTTACGGAAACAAAATCATATCATTTTTACGAGCTCTTTATGATCCCTCTTCTGCTTTGGCTGTATTCACTGATTGTGTGTTATTAATAAGGAACTGGATTTATTGAGAGAAGACGCAAATGTTTACAAGTTAATAGGGCCAGTACTTGTTAAACAAGACTTGGCCGAGGCCAATGCTAATGTCCGCAAGAGAATCGAATACATCTCTGCTGAATTGTAAGTTTTTTTTTTTTTTTTAATTTTTCTTGGTGTTAGTGATATATTTAATTAGGGTTTCTGAGGCATTGGTGATTTTAATTTGTACGAGATGCCACTACTTATTTGATAAACAATAATAACTTGTCAATTTTAGTAGCCTTATTTACAAAAATTAAAGATAAGGAACATGAAAGATTAGAAATACCATTCAATTGAAATCTGATTATAAGTCTTCCACTCCTTCCAGTGTTCTTTAATCTTTTTCTCTTTTTGAAATGAATAGTATTCATAAGCTATTAAACAAGTGAATAGGGCTGGAATTCATGAAATATGTTTGATTCTATTTTGGAAGGGTCATATGATGAACATATTATCCCAGTAACGAAAAATGATAATGCTGCGTCCACTTGCTTCTATCACAAATTAAGAAAATTCAACATATATATTGACCCAGGTTCATGACTAGACCAAACAAAATAGCCACTGTCAAACTTGTCATAAAATGTCTACTTTATTTGTAGTTAATTATACTGCAACCAACGATCTATCTGCTGTTGTGCCAAAGTTCACCCTCATCCTTTGTTATAGTATTGCAAGTACAGCATTTGACTTCATGTTGTTCCTCAATAATGCCCTATTGATCTGATATTGGTTTGTCTCCTTTGACTATAAACTAGTTTGGTATTGCTTAATGTAGTTATCCATTTGGTTTTAGCATTTCATTTTTTTTTACTTCCCAAATGTAATAATTCTCACAGGATATTTGGATGTAAAATCCTTGTTGCCTGCTAGTGAATCTGCAAACCTTGCATCCTAATCTGCTTTGCCATGAAGTTTCTGTCCTGACACCTGTGTATCATAGTTTCCTTGTGAAACTTCATTGTGTCATTACATTACTAGTGTTTTTCAAATGCCTATCTTGGTTGCTTCATACTTCATAGCTTTGACCAGAATTTTCAGGGTGTATTTTAATATCTAAATTCTATGCCATATTGAACAAATTATGCATGAAATGCCATTTAATTGTGCTTGGAATTTCTAGGCTTAAAATATGTAGAGTGTGATAACTTTTTTTTTGTGCTTTATTACAACTCTTTTACATAGCTGGTTTCTGACCCTAATAAAGGAGCAGGGCTGTGTTAGTCAATCTATAACAAGTGCAACACTTTACCAAATCTCTCTGACATGGATACGCAACATATTCTATGTCTCCTCCCTTTCCCTCATTTGTCATGCTTTGCTTGTCATCTAATTCGTTTTATGATTGAGTTGGTTTTGGTATCTTGAGCATTTTATAATTTTTATCATTGTCATCACACGTGTAAGTGGTCTTTGGGTGTCAGGAAGCGTCTTGATGCCACTGTTCAAGATTTGGAAGAGAAGCAAAATAGCAGGAAAGATACGGTTTGTAACTTTTTCCTGCTTTTTTTTTTTGCTTTGGTTTCAGCTTTGATATGGTTTTTGTCGTTGCATCTGACATTTGATTCAGATAAGCTGCATGCCCTTTGAATATCCACATTTCAAAATTTCTTTTAAAAACATGTTCGCTATTATCTGGTTTTAAAGAATAAATAAAAATGTGATTGATTATATGATTTGTTAATGTTACTATGATTTGGAAAAGGAATTTCCGATATAACATTAAAATTAATTATATTAAGTTAGATACAATTCTGTGTGTAGAAAGATCTTTTGGAAAAGAATTACCCAATACTATTTGGGGGATCCTACATCCTAGAGATCAAATAAGCCCCGAGCAAAATACATTCATCAGATCCTCCGTCTAATCTTGGGGAGAGCTTTATTCCTACCCTGTCACTTTTAGATCCTGTGCAAGAAATTAAAATTAAATTAAGTGTGCATGTGCATTACTTTGGTTGATAAGATCTGTGCTTGTTAACAGATTAGAGAACTTGTAATGCTTTATATTCGCTTTGAATTTGTTTGTGTCCACTTGCTTGAATGGATGTGTTAATGTCTACTTGTGGAGTGATCCACTTGCATGCCTTGGTAAAAGATTTATTTAGCTTGATGGAAGGACCTATAAATGACAGATCTCGTTTATATCTTGTCATCCTGCAGATACTAAAATTGCAACAAAGGATCCAATCTCTTCAGGCTGGAAAAGGCAAGGCGTAGTTTACCCTCACAAATTGTTTCAGCATTGTAATTTAACTGTGCTAAGGTTGGATGTGCATTTATGCCTTTGTTTTGGACTGAAGTTGACTGTTAGAGATGTGTTCCTAAAAAATGGAAACCGTTTGGAGCATAGACTGATACGATTGTTGGCACTACCCCCTCTCTCTCTCTTGCTATGCTGTATTCGGCCCTAGGTATTCGGCCGTAGTCAACAACTTCTTTCCTATAATTTTTCCAATCAATTCCAGCAAAATACAAGACCAGATCAACTGATTCGTTTAGATTACACATTATTTTTAATTATAAGTTATCATTTAAAGATTAAATACTTTAATTTGTGTAAAACTTATAATATATGTGAGATTTTAATAACCAAAACATATGAATTTTACTGAGAGAAAATACCATCATATACTAAGTTGTACTATGACCATGCATTTACATCGTTTATATCTATAAATAAAATGTATTATATAATAAAATAAATCATGGTAAATTAAAATCAGTTTATCATATTGTCGCATCTTTTATACATTTTATCTATGCTTAATGTTATTTCACGGATTAGTTTCAAAATTATATATTCTAAGAGGGTGATATCTATATGGTTTTGGAAGTTGTTGAGAACATTATGTTATATATCTTAAAAGGTGTCTACTAGTTTCTTTAAACATAATTTGAAGAACAACAATGAAGTATAACAAACTATAGGCGTCATGTTTCTTTCACCTTGGTTTTTTATATTGTGCATATGAAATAAATTTTGCAACTGGCTTTTTATCCGTTAGAAAGCTTTACGATTTTATACTACAAATTTAACAATTTCAATAGGATCTTTAAAATTGAGTTCGATACAATATTGTAAATTATGTATTTAAGGACACTAAAAAAAGATATTTTTTTAGCATGTTTGTTTTGTAGTTGGTAGAACACCAAACAAAAGATAAATCATTCACAAATAAATCAACATTTTTTTTATTTTTAATCAATTAGTTTTTTAATTTTTAATTTTAATTATCTAATTTCAACATTTTTTAAATTAATTCAATCATTTTACTAGATTACTTTTTTTAATTTTAATAATTAATGTTTGTCATTAATGTGTCCTTTAGTTTATGCACAACCTATATAACTAATATCAATAATTAATACAGGATAAAGTTGCATTAAATTTGAAAAAAACAATTTTATATTTTATTTTTTTGTTATATTTTAAAATTTTGTTAAAATTAGATACTAATATATTTAAAATTTAAATATATTTAATTTTTTTAATATAGATTATGTATGTAACTAATACTAATAATTAATGCACGATTAAATAAAAGTGAAATTAAAGCATAACAATATTTTAAATTTTTGTTGAAATTAGGCACTGTTTATTTGAAATTCAAATATATTCGATGTCTATTAATATACAGTATATGTAATACTAGTAGTTAATTTAGGATAAAGTGACATTAAATTTGAAAACAACAATCTCATAGTTTGTTATTTCTAAAACTAATAATTAGCACAAGAGGAATATCTATTTGGAATTTAAATATATTCGATTTCCATTAATATATCATATGCATATGTAACTAATATTAATAGTTAATTTAGAATAAAATAACATTAAATTCGAAAACAACTATCTCATAATTTGTTATTTTTAAAACTAATAATTAACACTAGATAAAATGATATTAATATTAAATTCGAAAGAATAATTTCATTTTACTTGATTTCATAACATCTTAGATTTTTCTTAAAATTAAACATTGATACATTTAAAATTTAAATATATTAGATCTCTATTGAGATAGTATATATATATATATATATATATATATATATATATATATATATATATATTATAACTAACATTGATAACCAACATAAGAGAAGTGGCGCTTAATGCTGGATGAAGTACACTGAATTCACAAAGAATATTGAATCTGAAAAAACAATCCCATAGTTTATTATTTGTTTTTGCTATGTCCTAAGTTTTCATTAAAATTAGACACTTAATACGTTTTAAATTCAAATATATTCAATCTCTACTCAAATACAATATATATACATGTAATTAATACTAGTTATTAATGCATAACGAAGTGATGTTAAATTCAAAAGAACAATTAAGTTTTATTTGTTTTTATAATATTTCAAACTTTTGTTGAAATTAAACATTAATATATTTAAAATTAAAATATATTCGATCTTCTTTTATATAATCCATGCATAACGAAGGGATAAATTCTAAAAGAACAATCCTAAAATTTGTTACATCTTTTTTTTTTTTTTGAAATGGAATTAGGCTTCAGCAAATTAGGTTTGAGTGTATTTTAAAGTCTATAAGTCTGTTTGAGAGTTTACAATAAAATTAATAAACAAACTTAAAATTTATATAAATGATTAATTAAAAAATCTACAAATCTACAACCTAATAAAAAGACTATTAAATAGATCTCAAGCCTCATACATGTGTATAAATTATTTAACAAGCCATCTAAGATTCTATTATAAGAATAAAACAAAAATCAAATAAGATTCTTTTTGTTTGAAATTAAAAATTAAAAATAATTTTTAATAAATTATATAAATATTAATATTATATACATATAATATATTAAATAATATTTTTAACAGATTAAACAAACTTTTTTATAAGTTCAAATTTATCTTATTTATTTAAAAAATATTTTTACCTTTGAGTTTGCCTATTCATTAAATAAAAATATGAATCTAAACTATCAATGGGTAACAAACCACATCTCCGTATCAGATGTATTTAGTGACATTGAATGAGAACAATTTCATAATTTATTATTTATTTTTATAATATCTCAAATCTTTATTGAAATTAAATATTAATATATTTGATCTCTATTTATATTTGATAAGTATGTAACTAATATTAATAAATAACATATAACGAAGTGAAATTAAATTTGAAAAGAACAATCCTAAAATTTTTTATTTGTTTTAGTCATATTTCAAACTTTTGTTAAAATTAAATAGTAATATATTTGAAATTTAAAAATATTCGATCTTGATTGATATATAAAATGTATACAACTGAGTAATAATTATTGTGATGATATTAAATTTTAAAAAAATAATTTTAAAGTTAATTACTTTTTCAACATTCCAAATATTTAAATAAATTAATATTTTTGATGATATTATATACATACATAGTTAATATTAAACATTGGTTTAAATTTTTTTCACAATTTATTACTTATTTTTTTGGTATTTTAAGTTTTTATTAAAATTAAATATTAGTATATTTAAAGTTTAAATATATCTTTGAAATTTGTTGAAATTAGACGCTAATATCTTTGAAATTCAAATATATTTGACCTCCATTAATATAGGATGTAACTAACATTAATAATTAACGTATGATTAAATGAAAGTGAAATTAATGTACAATAATATTTTAAATTTTTGTTAAAATTAGATACTATCTATTTGGAATTTAAATATACTCAATGTTGATTAATATATAGTATACATATTTAAATATATTCGATCTCTATCAATATACATGTACACTTAGCTAACAATGCTAGTTAATATAGGACAAAATGACATTGAATTTGAAACAAACAATCTCATAATTTGTTACTTTTAACCAAGTATGACAAACTAAACTGACTCATACCCGACTCGCCTGCCCTGTCCCTGTTCTGAGTTTATTAGATAGAAAAAACCTGAGTTGATCAAGGTCGAGGAGAGTCATGTAAAACCTGATTTTTGAAAGTGGAGATGGAGGTGAATATGGATACATTGATATCCGCCCCTTGCCTTGAACTAGTTCCACTTTTAAAATTACTAAAATATCCTTATTATTTTAAAATATTATATAAAATTAATAAGGTTATAAAAATAATAAATTATATAAATTAAAAAAATATATAATAATTTAATAAATTATAAAAAAAATTAAAATTAAAATATAAAAAATACTGAAAACAGGTATAGAATGAGTTTTCCCCGACCGCAAACGATGATAGAGATCAGATTTAATATTTTAAACTCAATGGAGATGGGGTGAAAACACAAGATGTTAGTCACGGAGACGTGAGATCTGTGGACGATCTATTGTTGCCATGTCTACTTTTAATGCTAACGATTAATAAGACAAAGTTATTACAAAATACAATTCCATAGTTACTTATTCTATAACATCTTAAATCTTTGTTGAAATCAAACATAGATATATTTAAAATTTATATATTTAATCTATTGACATGAGATATATATATATAATCAAAACTGATAAAAAATGACATTTAATTTGAAAAGAACAACCTAAGAGCTTGTTTCTATAATATTTTAAATCATTGTTAAAATTAGAAACTGATATTTTGAAATTCAAATATATTAGATATTGTATAATACAATATGAAACGACATTAAATCTAAAAAAAATTACTTTAAATTTGATATGTATGCAATTAATACTAATAATTAATGCATCGCGAGATCAAATTTAAAAAGAACAATCTTAAAATTTTATTTATTTTTGTAATATTTTAAATTTTTGTTAAAATTAAAAATTAATATATTTAAAATTCAAATACATTCAATCTTCTTTTATATTTGTTATAGATTTTTTTTTACCAAAATTTGAGTTTACAAACTTTAAAAATTTACAATACAAAAAATTATAAAAATAATAAATTAAAAATACTACAAACTTACAAAATAAAAAGACTATTAGTTAAACTATAAGTCTCATACATATATATATATATAAATTATTCAACAAACCATTAATGACAAGAAAACTAACTAAGATTTTTTTTATTTAAAATTAAAAATTAAAAATAATTTTTAATAAATTATGTAAATATATTAAAATAAATATAATAAATATATAATATATAAAGATAAATAGATTTTTTTATAAGTCTAAATCTATTTTTTTTTTAAATTTAAATCTATCTACTCGTTAAATAAAAATACAAATTTAAACATTAGATTAAGAAAAACAATTTCATAATGTTATTTGTTTCCATGATCCAAATTTTGGTTGAAATTGGACAGTAATATATCTCAAATATAAATATACTTGATCTCTATTGACATACGGCAGGCAAAGTGACATGGAACTTAAACAAATAGTTCTCTAGAATTATTTATTTATTTTTTCTATATTCCAAACTTTTGTTAAAATTGGAAACTATATATAAAATTAAAATATATTTATCTCATTTAACATATAATATATATGTGACTAACACTAATAATTAACGTGTAGCAAAGTGACATTGAATCTAAAAAGAAAAATTTCAGAATTTATTACTTTTTGCAACATTACAGCTATTTATTTATTGAAACTAGAAACTAAGATGTAATGTTAAAAATTAACCTAAAGTGAAATGAAATTGAATTTAAAAATAAAATTCTTAAAATTTATTATTATTATTTTTGTGGTATTTTAAATTTTTATTAAAATTAGATATTAATATATTTAAAATTTAAATATATTCTATCCCTGTTAATACGTAACTACGTATGCAGTGCAAGACGACGTTTAATTCAAAAATAACAATCATCAAATTTGTTACATCTCACGTCTACATTTGAAATTTAAATAAAAATGTTAAGCCTAACTACATACAGACAATATCCTAAATCTTTATATAATTGCAAATCTTAACTACAATATCCCGAGTTTTTTTTAAACTAAATATAAATATAATTAAAATTGAAATAAAGATTCTAATATTAACTACCAGCACACTATCCTATCTCTACCCTAAATCTTAAACTGCGGATAATATATTTGAAATTGAAATGAAACACGTTATCCAAAATCTTTGTTCAAACTTCAAATGTATATTTAAAAATTAAATAACAAAGGAATCCAAACGACGAGTAACAAACCACGTTTCCATATCAATTGTTTCCCGGGTTCCAAGATTACAAGTCGTAAACAATGGATAATGATGAGAGGATTCCCCATCAATTCCCAGCTAGTTTCAGGGTCCTTGCGATTGACCATGACAACACTGTCCTTGAAAACATTGAGAAAACGTGCATTAGATACAAGCATCATGGTAATTGTTTAGAAAATATTTAATTGTTTTGATACAAGCATCATGAGTGGTATAATTTGTTTTTTGTTAATGATTGTATTTTTGTTACAGTTACCCTATGCAGGGATGCAGCATATGCTTTGAATCTTGTGTGGGAAAGAAAGGGTTATTTCGATGTGATACTTGTCGATGCTAATATGCCAAACATGGATGGCTATGAATTCGTCCATCGTGTTAACCAAGAAATCAATGTTCCTGTTATCAGTATGTATCTAAACTTGTCCTCGAAATTATTTATTTGTTTTGAACTTGTATACTAATTACGAATTGTGCAACTTTCAGTGATGTCGGTTGATGATGCTCCAAGTGATGTCCTAAAGTCTATTAAATATGGGGCTTGTGATTATTGGGTTAAACCTTTGCGTGAGGATGATTTCAAGAATTTGTGGCGCCATGTTGCTAGGAAAGTCTTGAATGAAGATCAAATACATCAATTTTTTGTCAACTTGGAAGATGATAATAGCAAGAAATTGGGGGCCGATGAGTCTGAAGTTACCTCTGTTACTGGTGCAACAGAACCAGTCGTTAGAGAAAGAAAGAGCACTTCAAGAGAGGTCGAGGTTGATGAATCCGATAATTCTCAGGGGCACCCAGCAAAGAAGCGTATAGTATGGACGCCAGAATTGCATGAAAAATTTGTCAAAGCTGTGATGCAACTTGGGCATGAAAGTTTGGTTCTTACAGCAATTTTTCCCTCTTTCTGTTTTGCTTTTCTTCTTTCATACAATGACTGGAATTCTTTGGTGGTATAATCTACGTAGAAAAATGTGAAATATCAAATGGAATGTACCGAGATTAAAAGAGGAGAGAAATTAAAAGAAATAGAAAGAAAAATTAAGATATGATGTGATAGAAAGAAAGATAAAAACAAAAAATAAGATTATTGAAATAGAAATATTATGGGATAAATGATAATAAAAATTTATACTTGCACAATGACTATTTTTTTCTCTTGTTTTCAGAGGCTGTGCCAAAGAAAATTCTTCAAGTGATGAACGAACCCGAGTTGACAAGAGCGAGTGTTGCTAGTCATTTGCAGGTGGATTCTTTATTCATGTGATTTTCCATACTTGAAAACTCGGTTATGAATTACATAGATATAATTTATTACCAATTGTGACACTAAATTCAGAGGATTTTTAGTTCCTCAGCACAAATGTATTTCGTTATTATCATAACTGTTGATCAAAGGTTATCATTATTTATTTCTTCAATTTAGGGGATCCTAAATCTTAATTTTGAACATTGCAATAAGTATTCATAGTCAATTAATTGAAAAATTAGAAAGCAACAAGAATAGAGAAGCTTACATGAAATTTAAATGTGAAGCATGTTTTCAATCCTATTAGTATTACCCTTTTAATAGCAATTATTGATTGATTGGCAGAAATATAGAATTTTTTTGAAGAGTTCTGATGGTGAGACGTCACAGCAACAATATAAAAAGGCATTGCTAAACGCCGTCCCTGGAAGATTTGACCTTCAACCTTTGGCTGCTGGTAGCAATGCTAACATGATGCCAAAAGAGGACCAAACTATAGCATATGCTCATCCTCTTCCAAGGTGTCCTCTTCCTAATATTACCAATAATTTTCCCCAATCCATCGTGACCATGCATGATGCTTCAACAGCATATAGAGCATTCCCTTCATCTAGTAACCAGAGAAATACATTGCATTGCCAACAGAATCTGGAGCATCAGCAACCAATGATGCATCATCCAATTCATTCAATCAACTCTCGCATGGTGCTTTCTGGAAGCCCTGGTTTTGACACACACGGTCTACTATCACCTCAATCAAATAATTCCCTCTTGTTGTGCAATAACCTCATGTCTGCTCCGCCTTCCATTTCCCTTCTTCAAAACTCAACTTCGACACGTCATGTTATGAGATCCTTTTGCACAGTTCTTTTACCTGTTTCTGAGACTCAAGTTCCCCAAGGTTCTAGATTAGGTGATTCAATTTTAATGCATCCCGAGACACAAGTTCCCTATGGCTCTACAACAGGTGATTCAATACAACATCACGACACACAAGTTTCTTGTGGTTCTAGATCAAGTTATTTAACATATCATGAGTCTCCTACGAATCTTGGACGTGCTGCCAGTGATATTTGCATTCCAACTATATCACCTTCAAGTGACTTTAGTAACGGAAAAGTCCCCAAAGATGTTGATAATAACGGAACAAAGAAGGGGCCAAATTCTATGAATACTCGGCAATAGCATATCGGTGGAAACATGTCCCATGATCACTTATGAACGAAGTCACCTTCTTGATGCCCTATCGTATTTTATTAGGTTCATACTAAAGTTCGATTTTGACTCTATGAAGTATTAGTATTTGTGGAATTTATCTAATTTTCTCCTTGCTTGTTTATGTTCATTGTTCACACTACTCTAATAATATACTGCAGTTAGACATAATATAACTGCAGTTAGATATATTGGTCTACTATCACCTTTGGCGGGAATTCTCTTGTTTATGGTTTTACTATCACCTTAATCAAATAATTCCCTCTTGTTGCACAATAATCCTACTGATTAATCCAAAAGGGAGTTGCACTTTGCAAAAAATGAAAAACCATTTTACAAGAAAGCCAAAACCCATTTACTGTTTCTCTTGATTTACTCTTAATGTGAGTCATAATATTAGTGTAAAATTTAATTGTTATTAATAGTGGCTTTAATTTGTTATTATTAACTTTTTAAAATAACAATTAATAATTTTAATGAAAAATTAAAACAATATTATTGATAATAGTTAAAATTTACATTAAGTATTATATTTTCCAATAATTAATGAAATTTTTTTTTATGTATAGAATAGTTATTCATTGAACTTACATCAATTGATAATTGATAATATGGTTGTAATACATTATATTTTAATTAGGATTCTATTTATAAATGTAAAACTTTAGATTCTAATAATTTAAAATGTTTTAAGAATTTAAAAATAAAATTAAAAACTTTAGAACACTATTATTACAGGTAATTTTTTTAATTTATTCATACATCATAGCCTCCATCTACATCAATATTATATTAATAACACTTCAATTTATTAAATTTTATTTTACAGTTTTTTTGAGTAAATTAATTTTTGAAATGAGTAAAATGATTTTGCAAGAATTACTTTTTAAATAAGTTGATTCTTGTAAACAAAATTAACAAAAATAAAATTAAATATTTAATACAAAGGAAGATATGTAATTTATTAAGAATAATTATTTTTATTATAAAATAAAAATAAAAGTAAAATTTTATAATTTATAAATAGATTATATCAATAATTATTATAATATGCTGAAATTAATGGGATATTAGAAAGACAGTTAAGGTTAAAAAAAAACTAGAATTGGTAGATTGGTAGATTTTTAAACTTGGGTAATTTTGAAAAGTTAAGATCATGTTTTTATAAAAGGAAGACTCTTAATTAATTTAATAAAAATTTTAATCTAGGTGAATTAATGAAAAATAATTTATACATGTGAATTTATAATTCATTTGGTATGATAACTTAAATGTGTTATGCGATTTTTTTTCAATTTTTTCATAAATTTAATAAAACAAGTATTTTTTTACATTATTAGTTAATTATAAAGTATAATATTATTAAAAATATTCATTTTATAATATTTACTTTATAATTTATATTTAAAATAATTATTAATTTATTGATAATATAAAAAGATATACAATAAGTATATACTAAAGTTAAACCTTTTTTTTTATACAATGCTCTTTTTTTTCTTCGTTTTTAACCTTTTAAACTTGTTAGCGTTTTCATTTAAAAAAAATGTTAAGAGATGAATTATGAGAGCTATCAAACTAATCAATGGGCATTTAATCGGATCAACGGGCCTAAAACATAATAAGTACGGCCCATAATGGCCACCCAGAGCTTGTTTCCTGGGTATTATATCAGCTTATTCTCTAATCTCTAGCTGATTGAAACACCTTTTCGGGAAGCTGTCCTTAAAATATTGATTGCAAAAAAAATAAATAACCCTGTAAAATTTTCAGAGTGCAAACAATCATAATTTCCATTTCACAACTCCACATAATTTCGGAACCCTAGTCCCTGGCAGAGACGTCACCGTCGTTGAAGATCGCTGAACGTTTCCATCTCCGACAGCTGAAGACCGTTGTGGAATTCGCGTAGCCACCCACCGTCCCGGTGCTTCTCTATCAGGTAGGCTCGTAAGAAGTTTTGAATAGTTATGTTTGTTAAATTTAAGTGGATGATAATTTCAACGGTGCCTTGTAATTCAGCTTACGACCCTTGTCGTATTTTCACTGTTTGTTAAAATTTGTTTGTCCTGACATATACATGATACAATCATTACCGAAAGAAATCTGTAGAATATATTATCTGAAGTTGAGTAAGGAGAGGAAAATTAATTGGTCTAGTTCTGTCGGTGATAAGTCATAGAAAACTGTGAGCAAACATGATATATGCTATCATATGCCATGTAGAGAGAGTTGTTTTGAAATAGAATTGTTTTTTATCTTTTGGATTTTTCCTTTTTGGTATATTCAGGAGAAGGGTATAAACAAAATAGGAGGAACATTTATCTTTTAAATTTTCCTTTTGGACACAGAAGTTATGAGAAGAGAGAACCAAATTCAAGAACCCTTAATTATTTACTTGCCGGTTGGCTGGATCAATATACACTGGGATAGAAGAATAAACCATGGTCCTCTTAGATCTTTCTCTTCTATAAGAGTTGGGCGGTTTTTCTTTTTTGGGAGGTAATAGTGTGTTTACATATAATTTTAGTTTCTTGTCCTTTTCTTCACACACCAAAATAGCATTCTTTTTTCTTTACCCATAAGCCTCTTTTTGATGATCTGCAAGTAATATGCTTAGAAAAAAAAAGAGATTGTTAGTGCATTTTCCCCACTTTTGCATGAAAAGAAGACTAAACTGTTGAGTTTGATATGTCATGTTTTAAGAGAGAGAGAGAGAGAGAGAGAGAGAGAGAATAAAGGAAGTGTATGCTGGCCAGCCTATACATGCTAGCAATTTGGTGTAGAATTGCCAATGCAAACATTAATTATGATTCTATTCTAAAATATAACATTTATTGGTAGGAATGTGGTTCATATGATAATTTTTTGGTACATGTATATTGGATAGAAGAAAAAAAAGGTATCTGTTTGTGCTGGTGTGTCCTGGCCGAGTGAACTTTTTCTTCTGTTCCCTTCCCCCACTATTCTTTCTTTTTGCATGTCAACATTGACTGCTATATCTTTCTTTTTGCTGTGAGAAATTGGTGAGTTAATGAAGCACATGTTATGATTTTAAGCTTTTGCATCAACCTGTATCTATTTTTTCCATTTTTAATTTAAGAATATTGCATGCTATGCATCTTGTTTTGTAATTGATGTTAGGTTGGACACTTTGTATAATTTATTTGATTTGACTTGACAGTCAGAGATAGATTAAAGGAATTTATAACTCATGGTACTTGATTCAACTAGTGATGTATGAAGGAAAGAAAAATAAACCTTATGATTTGATAACTATGAATTCTGCTGTAAGAGAATCTCAATGCGGGATAGTACCACTAAACTATGGGGTTTAGCATTCAGTATCTCTTGTGATGATGAATGGTATGGTATATATTATGTAACTTGTCTTACCTTCTTTCCAGGAAGGTTATACATCATGGTCAATGCCACTAAAGGAGTCTTTATTTCCTGGTAACACTATTTTCTCTCTTCCTGCATTCTTATTCCTATTTGAAAATCTTCCTATATACTGTACTGTTTGAAAAGCTGTATAATTGAACACTGATGCCAAATATTCAAATTATTGTTTGTCTCCAAAGCTTTACAGCTTGTACCAATTTTAATTACGATTGTTGGAAATGTAAGGACTGTTGTTCTTTTCTTTCTGGGTTAAGAACTTGTCATAAGTCTTGGTTTATTAACACTTCATGTTAAGTTTTAACAACAGCCACTGTTATCTGTTTCGATTTTGCACATACAGTCACTAATTGCATCAATTTTCTAACCTTTTGAATAGACATGATTTACTGTTTACTTTCAGTTATGTATTCCTTCTGTTATCTGCATAAAAGGTTAGCTATATTGCCTTGTGCAGTGACGTACCTATGGCCCAATATATCATCAATATGAATGCTTCAATGCCTGCATCTGACAAGTTCATTATACATGTCTTGGATAATACCCACATGTTTGTCCAACCTCATGTTGAGCAAATGATACGAAGTCAAATTGCCAAGTTTAGAGAGGACAATACATACGTCAAGCCTACTTGATTCTGTACGCCCCCCATCGAATGCGGGGCGAATGGCCCTAGTGATTATGCGGGCACACTTGACCTTGATTATTAATTGATTTTGTTAAGCCCGTTCTTGTATCCAAATTTATCACAAGAAAAAGTTAATATATGAGTTATTAATTTTTTGCCCTTTCTGAAAATAATCCTCAGTTGTTGCTCCCCCTTCCCTTTGGTTAACTTTGTTCCTCTCTATAACTTCGTTCGATTTAACAATTAATTTTCAAACACCTTGGGTTCGCTTTGGACAGGAGTCTGGCACGCACATAGCACAAAATCTTTTATTCTTTTTAGGGAGCAAGTATTTTTACAGTCTGTGTTTATACGACTTTCAAAATGGCATATCATTCTCAACATCACCTCCCGGTCATATAATTTTACAGATTTGGGTTTATAATTTTTGATAAACTTGGTTATTTCCTGAAATTTCATTTTAAGTTTTTCAAGACTTTTTTGAAAAAAAAAATTAATAGGTTTTATAATTAAACACACTTTTATGACATGTTTCTATTAGTGTTTAATTAATTAATCCATTTATCTATGCATGTCTTGAAAGAGTTTTATTTAATGTTTATTCATTGTAATGCGTGTATCTGAATTAGGAGAAAAATACAAATAGAAGATTCATTTTTGTACCCCCAAAATTGGTTTCAAGAAACTTAATATTATACAAATAGCCTAGAGAAGAAATTAGTTATTAAACGCTTAACTGCTTAAGAGCGTAACGTAGGCTTGAAGTGCGGGGCCTAAAAATAATCAATAAAAAGAGTTTTAATTATAGTTTCTTTTATATGTATAATAAAAACAATGAATCTAAATTTAAAATTTCATATAAATTAACTCAATCTTAGAATTTCATATAAATATCACTAAATCAATTTTAATGTATTTAATTATAATCTTTCTAATGTTCAGATTAACAATTTTAGTTTTTCTATTTATTTTTGGCAACTTTAATTCCTCAAATTTTAAAATTTTACAATTTTGATTCTTCCAATAATTAATTACCAATTAATAAATTAAAATTAGATAAAAAATTAAATTTCACCTTTTAGTCTAAAATTAAATTAATTTAATAGTTGATTAAAAAAATTAAATAGAACCTATTAAGTATTGAATGAAAAATTAACAAATAGATCAAAATCAGAAGATCTTAAAATTAGAAGGAACAAAATTATCAAAAATATACTAAGGAGTTTAATAGCCAAATCTAAATTAAAGAGATTTTAAAAATACAATTAAGAAAAATTGCAAAAAATTAACTTTTAGCCTTACATCATCGCAATTTATCTATCTACCTGTGGAGCCTCGTCAGTCTTATCTTATCTATCTAGCTGATGTTTTTAAATACGGATTGTACAGAACAAACATGCATCCAAATAATTTGCTCTCGTTTATTGTTTTGGCAAGGGGACACCAAATGTTCATTACAAAATCAAAACTTTTGTCTTAAATTTAATGGGGATGTAACTATAAATTACATGCTTCAGAAAGCTACTTGAACGTTTTATAAGGCACCACATATAATGCTTATGTCCTCCACGGATGAAAATAAGGACAGAGCACTGCAGTCTCAACAGTAGAAGTGGAAATCCTTCAGCACTTTCAGAACTCCAAATGTACAGGGTTTAATTGTAAAATCAGCTAAAATATATAGCCAAATAGCCATCAGAACCAATCATTTTGGCTTGCAATGAACAAACACGAGAATCTTTCACTTTTATTTGTCATTTGAGATTGGTCTATTGGCCGGATAACAGATTATAAAGGATCAGCTCTTGTGATAAACCCAGCAAGAAGCCAGGCATTCAATAGGCAATGCACTAGAAAACAAGTAAATAAACTATCTGCAAGCATCAGCTCTTCGAGTTCAATTTCTCCAAGAGGATCTTGTTGAGGAGACCTGGATTTGCCTTGCCTTTAGATAATTTCATTACCTGCATTTGGACAAACGTATATGATACCAAGATAACTACTAGAGAGGGAAAAAAAACATAAAATAGTTTCCTTCTTTACAAGATCATATCATACCTGGCCAGCAAAATAACCTTGTAGTTTAGTTCTGCCTCCTCGATATTGCTCTACCTGCTTGGGATTTTCTGCAATCACTTTGTCCACCATTTTTTCAATCTCAACAGGATCTACTATCTGTCATTTCCAAACCCACAAGCACATTTTAACATTTTCTTTACTTTTCAGCATCAACAAATAATGCCAAAGGAGCAGCCACAGAGAGAATAGATTTTACACTAAATGTTAAAACCCACTCGAGGAATTTTTTTTATCACTAAATGTTGAAACCGAGTCAAGGAATTTTATTTTTTTAAATTTTAAAAACTCATAAATAACATCTCAAATAGCAGAAAATCCAAATACTCCAGTAAAGTCGTTAAATTTGCAACAAATTTCATAAACTAGCAACTTTAAGCTTCAATATCAAAAAATTACATTGTTCATTGCTAAATTCTGACTCACACAACCAGGTAAAAATTTCAGTAACGGTTGATCCTAAACTTACCTGAACCAAGTCCTTTTTTTCTATGAGTTCCTTGACACTTCCACCTTTGGCTAATAGCTCAAATAGTATCTGGAAACACATGAACAAATTGCAAAAATACAGAATGCAAAATATGCCCTAAATATATGATTAGAAATATAAAGTATAACGGGTAGCTGCAGCTTAATGTTTCAAAATAAGGTGTGATAATCAGGGAAGCTTAGACCAAAACTATGTGGTGCTCATGAGAGCCAAATCAAATCATACCTCTTTCCCAATCTTGCCACTGATGACTCCACCTTTAATGGAACCTATCAACTCGAACAACTCTTCAGGTGTAAGCTTTACTTCATTGATGGTCAATTTTTCATTTTTCATGAAGGCAGCAATATCACTCATTATCCAGTTGGCAACGAGCTTTGGATCAGCACCCTTTGCAAGAGTAGCATCAAAAAATTCTGCAATCTAATATATTGATTCAGAAAATCAAAAATCACATTAGACCATTTGTAGTAATACACTTTATTGGCATGTATATTTTAGCTTTCTAACTGTACTTGATTGAGGGGGAGGTTTGAAGAGCTTCAATGGAGCTTATTTGGCTCTATAAATATAGCTTATGGTTCTTATAAGCTCTTTTTAGCTTATTTCAATAACATTCTTGAAGCTTGTCCAATTAAGCTCTTTTGAGCATATTTTAGAGAGCCTCGAATTTATGACATAAGCTCTCATGAGGTAAGATGTTATTTTATAAGCACTTATTAAGCTGCATGCCCAAACACACCCCAAGTTTTCTTTCATTAACTGCGCAGTACTTTTATTTTTCTGGCATTACATTAGTTGGCTTGTTGTATCTTATTTTCAAAGCAAACCATTATGTATACAATTCGAAAATCATTTTGTATTTTCACCTAAGCATGTCTTTGCACTAAGCACAGCACCTGATTTGCAGTTACGAGTTTGTGTTTTGGATTGTGACAATTTAAGGTATTATCTATAACATGAATCGATTACATAGTCCACTTTTATGAGTTTATATTTCGAATTGCAACAATTTCTGACCAAAGGTATTACCCATAACCTAAATCTATCAGTCTTCCTACCAAACATTGAAAAGGGTAGAGCTTTTTATTTTTTATGACATCAGAATCAAGGAATAACTCCCAGTGCATCAATCCTTGTTAGGTTTGGACCTAGAGAAAAGGGTAGAAATTATGAACCAAATAGAAAAAATTTACTATTAAGCTTTCGGAAAAAGCCATTAAGTATAATATCTTGAAGTTTATCAAGTTTGGATTTTCACATGGCCTCTATGGAATTTCTTGTGTGCTGTCTGATCATATATACATTTTCTAACAAAAAATAATACAATAAAGCGATATAGGACATCTAGTAGTAGTATTCACTTATCTATTTCTTTTCAAGTATTTCTATTCTAATCTTTGGTAAATATTTATTAAATACACCTATTTCCAAGCATGTGAATCACACTGGGACAGAAAAGCAGAGAACTCACATTTTTATCATTAGCCAGGAAAAGAACATCTTGCATGCTTAAGCCCATTTGCTCATATCTTCTACGCTTAATTTCTGGAAGCTCTGGTAAAGAATTTTGGATACCATCAACATATTCTTGAGAAAGGATTACCGCTGGAAGATCTGGTTCTGGAAAATATCGATAATCAGCAAGCCCTTCCTTTTTCCTCATTGTAATTGTTCTCTAAACAGAATAGCAGAAGTTATTTAAGAATGTGTCCAAAGAAAGAAAATGCAATCTTGTACTTGCTATGCTACAATAGATAGAAAAGTACAGGAAGATCAAAATATAGCACTAGCCTGAGAGCCTTCTTCCCATAGACGAGTTTCCTGTACTATCTGATCTTCCTGGCCCTGACTATGGAGTTGCACCTGCCTTGAAATTTCAAAATCAATAGCTCTGTTCACTGAGGCAAAAGAGTTCAAATTTTTTATTTCAACCTGCAAGTAACAATTGGCCATATTAGCTGCAAAATCCATAATATATCGCATTCATTCATACTGCAAACATTTTACTGAACTTGGATGGTCTGTTGTGAGACACTTGAATACTTGTGACAACAAACTCTCTGGTGTTCTTATATAACAACTTTATTGTTGGTCCTTTGCCTAGTTCCATTAGAAATCTTATGTATCCTGTTTCTTCGAGTTGGGGCAAATAACATGACTGGTAACTCAAGAATTATAGCAGCTTGAGACACTTGCTTTATATGGGAATGATTTTGATGAACCTATACCACAAGAGATTGGGAATCCTAAATAATTGAGGTGGCTGTATCTTTACAGAGAGAATTTGAATGGAACCATTCCAAGGGAAATTGGAAATCTTTCTTCATGTTTAGACATTGGTTTCTCAAAGAACTTTTTAGTAGTTAATATCCCTTCTGAGTTAATCACAATAAGTGGTCCAAGTTTTCTCCTTCTCTTTGAGAAACAGCTAAATGGCATTGTACCAAATGAGTTTAGTAGATTGAGGAACCCAACAAAGTTGTACCTTTTAATATATAATCTTGCAGGTCCAATTCCACTTGGCATTTCCATGACTAATTAACAGTAAAACTGAATACACTGATTCTCTTCCGGAATTTCATCAAATATTGCATCTCCATGCAGAACCTACCAGCCAAAAGCAACTGCATAATGAATATTATGTCCCTGAATTGGTTTTTGTACTATGTGCTTTAGTCTTTCATAATGTTCTTGGTCAAGTGCACACTGTCATATTGACAACTGTTGTAGAATATGGTGGTTAAGTATGCATGAGTACTAGCTTGGCTTGAGTAATTAGCTGCATATTTAACCATTAGGGTCTTTTGCTCTCTATGTTGACTATGTTATAAATGGCTTTAGCATTTTGCAGCTTAAATGGTGGCACAAGAAATTTGCTGTAACTTTAATAGCATACTTTACTAAGCACTCATGACAGCACCCTCAATGTTCCATCTTGAAATGAAACTGCTTGACCATGTCTCTCTGTTACAGTGCTTCAGGATCCCTTCTTTACATTGTTGGGGAAAATCAAAGAGTTGATTTCAATATATAAAATTCATCATTTAAGATTATTAATTTATAAGAGCAGCTTATAATTGTTGTCCTAAAACTATAAATTTAGCTTCCTTTTCCTGCGTTTCCTTCCATTCTTGTATCAGCAGCTCCCTACCCAATGTTAACAAGTACCATGAACTAACTCTCACAAAAGGCTTATGGTAACAAGGTTTAAACTATTGGGCATCAGCTATTTGATCATATAAAAGACACTGATATTATATGAAAAACTATTTTCTTTTCCCAAAAACTAAAGTTGGTAAGTGAATAGAGACAGGTGATTTTGAATTTTTAACAAGAAGCAGCTCAGAGAGCTGTATTTGGGCCATTTATCAATGGCTGATGAGCTTGGAAATGCAAAAAAAAAAAAAAAGAAAAAAAGAAGAAGAAGAGGGGAATGCTTAAACTAGTCCCTAGCCATGGAGTTGGGCATCCTAGCCGTTAATAGCTGCCATTGCAGGTTGCGGCCACCAAAAGAAAAAATGGCAAACAAAAATAAAATTGAGGTGGCTTATGGTTAAAGTAAGAAAAATATAAAATTCTCTAATGGAGCTATTCCCAAATAATGGGGTTCAGTCATTGTTGGCAGAGATCATACATTTCAAATAGTGCAAGTGCTGATGTTGGGATGGTTATTGACTACCAGTGAGAATTCATGCAGTCCGCTTGAGGCAACAAATACTTGAGCTATGATTGGTTATAGCCATAATTTAGGATTGAACTTACTTTTTGAAAAACCTAATTTTAAAGAAGAAAAACACTCTTCTTACTACTAAGGAATCCAATTGATTGTGGAGAACGCACATGCTTACCACGGGTATTATACTTAAAGATTTGATTAAGGATATGTTTTGGATGAGTTATAGATCACACCATCCACAGTTGCTGGAGCCAAATATATACATCATCTAATCTTCTCCAATTGAAGGTGCAAGGGGGTCAAGAACCAGAACAGAGAAAATAAAGAAGGGGAAGTCAGCGGAGAATACCCAGAATTTTGGAAAAGGAATAAGAGACTACACAGTAGTGGAGAAGACTCAAATCAGTGGCTTGCATGGGTTGCACAGTGTAAAACCATCAGATGCACAAATGGTTATGATATTCCAAGATTGGCAGAAAGAGAAGAAACAACCTGATATCAATCATGTTGCTCTTTTTAAGATTTTCCAGAATGACATTTTTTAATGACTTGTAAATTTAAATTTGTTGCGTCTAAGAATGAGGCGTTAGGTTTGTGCTCATATAAGAATTACTCAAGTGCCAATACCATAGGTCCAATAATAGTTGTGTTAAAAGCATTTTAATTGTTTTTATAGATGAAATAGCCAGATACCTTAGTCCCAAACTTTGTTTGCCCAACGGGTCGTATTGATACATTTACATCGCAACGAAGAGAACCTTCCTGCATGTTGCCATTGCTCACTCCCAAATACCGAACCAACCTTTGCAATTCTGCTGCATATTCTGCTGCTTCAATACCATTCCTCATATCAGGCTCAGAAACTATCTCAAGCAAAGGTACCCCAGCCCTATTCAGATCAACCTGTCATGAAATACCACCAACTTTAACATGCTTAGTCATAGATAAAGGTTGTTGAGCCTTTGATAATTATTCAGGTCAATGAGTGGATAGAACATACCATTTTATATATTTCAAAAAATGAATTGTTCATCAAAGAAACATGCAAAAATTGATCCAGTATAAAGATTTGCTCAAATAAACATAAATGCATTAATGAAAAAATACAGTCTGTCTGTCTAGGGTCCAGTATGGTAAAAGGTACGTGAAACTTAGAAAAATAGATTAAAAGAGGATTGCAAATTTGCAAGGTGGAAGAAGGGTAAAGAAACAACCTGTGAGTAATTTCCATTTTCTGTATGTAAGAGCTTCCCAGCATCCTCTTCCATGTGAACCCTTGTAATGCCAAACCTCTTGTGGCCTCCACCAAACTCAACAGGAATATCGACATCAAGATAACCACCACTGGCAATTGGCACATCAAACTGAGAAATCTGATACCCTTTTGGAAGGTCAGGGTAGAAATACTGCTTCCTATCAAATTTGGAGTTGAAAGCCAAGTTGCAATTAAGAGCAAGGCCCAACTTCACAGCAAATTCAATGACCTTGGAGTTAAGAACAGGCAAAGCACCAGGCAAACCCATGCAAATGGGACAAATGCTGCTGTTGGGTTGAGACCCATAATTGTAAGGGCAACCACAAAAGGCTTTGCTCACAGTAGAGAGCTGAACGTGCGTTTCAATTCCAATGATAGCTTCGTAGTCTTTTGGGATTTTATCAAGCTTTTTGGATTGGGTACTTTCTGCTTGTGCCACTCTCTGTTTGGTGTCCGTTTGGGATTGTGTGGCTTTCGTCGTGAAGTGCAAAACCTTATCTCTTCGTCTGAATAATGTTGATGTATTAAGCAGAAAGGGTTGAACTAGAAGGCTTCTGAAAATCGTGGAAGCCATTTCAACAAATCAATTTTCGCAGGCAGAAAGGTTATGTTGTTCTCAATAATGAAGAAGTTGAGTTTGTGTGTCACCAATGTGCATTTTGGCGGGTGCACAGAGTGAGAGAGAGTTGGAGGCTAATGCTGTTTTCTTGGCCAACCACCACTCAAGGGAAGATTGAAGATTGAAGAACACCAAGCTGATAACCTATTAAACGCACCGTTTAGAATTCAGGAGTTTTCTCTAATTTCTTAAAATTGTTTGTTTAGTACCTGAAAAATAAATAATTGCTTTACAATCCTTGAAGCCTCTTTAGGTAAAAAAAAAAGCGACAAGACTGCACATAATGAAAAGTAGTAAATTAATTATATCCAAGATTGATTCTGGGTGATTTGAATAATTGGATGATTGAATAGACAAATATACAATTGTATATTTTCCCCTGCTAAAAATATAGTTTTTTTCTACTATCTCAGGAGAAGGAAATGGAGAGGGTCTTGGTTGTAATAATGCTCAAGTGGTTCCCCTCTTATATAGATATATGCTTTCTTCCTCGCCGGGCTCTGCTATGGTTTCTCCTTTGGATTATTTTGCAAAACATTCAAAAACTTTAACTAACGACTTCTATGCAAATAACAATATTATACCTTATAAACTTGTATTCAGGCTCCAGTTAATACATCTTATCCATACGTTTTCTTAAGAATATATCCAACTGCGTAATTTCACTTATCATTGTTGGACAATGATGGATGTGTTTTGGGTAGATTATGTTATGTAAAAAAAAAGTTTAAAGAATTACAAATCTAATAATAATTTTCTATTTTTGTCTTTAGAAACTATTTATTCAATTTTAATTTCTACATGTATTTTTTGTTAAATAGAAGGATTAAAATCAAATTTTATCAGGACTAAAACTAAATGTTGTGATATTTTTAAGGATTGGTAATTAATTTAAATAAAAATAAATAAAATTTTAAAAATAAAAGTATGCATTAAATAATACTAAAATCATTTATCATAAAGAAAAAGAAAGTAGGCTACATAATATTATTGTATTTAAGACTAAAAATTATATTTATAATATAAGAATGATTCTAATTTTGTCCAAAAAAAAATTCATAAATAAATTTAATGATCATTCCTTCTGTTTTTAATATGTATATTTGATGTTATTAATAATACAATTATTACAATATGTAACGCACAGTACAAGTGTTGCAAAGTGATAAAAACAGGGTAAAAGGTTTTTTTAGTTACAAGGAAAATAAAGAAATTATTCGAATTTGTATTCGTTAGATTTTTAAAAAACAAAATAGCGATGAACTTTAAATCATGAAGTGAATGATTTAAATCATTAATTATAAAAAACAGAACTACGGATTTAAAATTTTGTAAGATATAAACAAGTTATGGTCATATGATTGTATACCCTCTTAGTTTTATATGTACAGTAACAATCATTTACTTTCTCATATTTTATGCTTGACTTGGTTATATTTTCATTGAAATTAATGTGCGATTTTGGTCTTTAACAAAATTTATTTAGTTTTTTTATTTTAAATTATTACAATGAAATATTTTAATTTTTCAAGTATTATATTTATATTCTTAAATTCTCTTTTTTCAGGAAAAAAAAACTCAGAATTAAATTTATCATATTTCACCTAAAATTAAAAATTCTCAAAAAATATTTTCATATTGGAAACATTAACCTCATACAGTATTTTTTTCTCTCTCCAAATTTAGTCAATTTTTTAGTTATAAACCTTTTAAATAAATTTTAACATAAATCTATCTTAAAACTCCAATTATTTAAGAAAGTAAAAATGTGGGAGTTTATATAAATACAAAGTTGAAGATCCTCGAATTTTTTTACGATAGTGATAATTTAACCCTCCATACAAAATAAATACATAAGCATAAACTCGGAAAGTGAAACACTGATTCCTAACTTACAAAATTAAATTTCTTTAGTTTTCGCAACTTTATGGTTTTTTCTACCATCAGTATTGTGATCAATGTGAATGACTTCACCAAAAAAAATCATTTCCCCCTCACAGAAAGCTTCCAACTAAAACTAGGAGGGCCATCTTAAAAATATGTAGTCCGTAGATATGCAATACACAAATTTATGGATCACGCAGAATAATATAAATATGCATCCAAATATATTAGTTCATTAAAAGGTAAGAAATAACACCAAATTATACTTATTGCACAATCCAAATACACGACATGTATTAAGAATTTTCCACTACATATTGCTACTAGTCCTTTGAAAGCACCATGTCCTGCACAGAATAACAGAAGAAGAGAGCATCAGCTGATGTAAATTTCTTAAGACTAATACATAAATAGTCTGAACAGCTGCAGGGGAAACCCCCAATCCTTTAATTTGTGTTGGGATGAATCATTTTAAATGAGAAAAATGATTTTTTAAAGAGTTTAAAAATTTTAAGTCTTGAAATCTTTTGTTTAGATATTGTTTTGGCAAGAAATTTTAAATTCTAGATATTTTAAAAAAATATTTTAATAAACTTCAAATATTTTAATGAACTCTAGTTAAAATATTTATGTGGAGTAAGATTGATTTGCTTATTGCATGTTACATTAAAGAGGTGAAATGAAAGAACTTTATCTGTGCATTTTCATGTGCAAGATTGAGAATCTATGAGACAATTTGTATAGTTTAAGCTCCCACAAGAACTCATCAAGAAGAAAGAAATAGGTGAAAACTAAATGACTGCAAAACCAACCTCTGTAACAGTAGATATTCCACAGAACCAAATCTTGGTACTCAAGATTGTAAGAGCTTCTCGATGTCTTTCTGCAAGAGGAAACATATATCTTAATGACATATAATCTTATATAAGACCTGAGAAATTCAGTTATAATTAAATGTTGGTCGAGTTTCTGTTTGGACTATTATAGTGGATAAGTAACATTTATGCCAAATGCGGAAACAGGAATACAACATTTAGTTATTATTGACCCCTTTTGCCTGGCATCACTATATAAGCACTATAATCTCTCTAACCTCAATTTTCAGAGGTGAGGTGGTAGGAGCATATCTCTCCACAACCTTCCCTTCTTTGTTTACTAAGAACTTTGTGAAGTTCCACTTGATACCATCTCCAAATATTCCCCCTTTCTGCTCCTTCAAATACTTGTAAAGTGGTGCTGCATTCTTCCCATTGACTTCAACCTATGATCATAATTATATTAGTATGATTTGCATATAAACTGGGTCGATGCAGGACAACTTACAGCATGCCAGAGCCAGATATAATAGTAAACATAAAAGCAAATGAACGAAGAGAGATCTAAATAAGAAAAATGAGGAAACACGTGAATTAGAATGTGTTTATCAGAAATCACCTTATCAAAGACAGGGAATTCAGCTTTGAACCTTGTGCATACAACTTCCTGAATTTCTTCATTGGTTCCAGGTTCCTGTCCAGCAAACTGGTTGCATGGAAATGCCAAGATTTCAAATCCTGGAGATAGTTCAGAAGTATGAGTGTTACAAATTGACAATCTCATAAAATATAGTTTGAGATATGTTTCTTTCATGTTTTGTACTCCACTAAACTGGCAGACCTTGATTCTTGTACTTCTCGTACAATACATTCAATTCCTTGTAATTTGTTTGTGTCAAACCACTGCAACAATGAATTAGAATATCATAAGTATAGTTATAGACACTTAGACAGAATAAAGTGGGGAAAGAGTAATGTCCTGTAATTGACTAATTCTAATGCAAACAATAACACCAAGCCTTATCCCGTTAGGTGGCTTCTATCCAAAACTAAACTTCCAATAAATCCATTTAAAGCAAGATCTTAGGTTCTCCTAAAGTTCTATTTGGTCATCCCCTACCTCTTGTAATCAGACAATCTTTTGATCCACCTTTCCTACTGGAACATGTATTGGTCTTCACTCTTCAAGACCAATCCACCTCAGGCAAGTTTCTTGCCATTTTCTCCACAATAAATGCTACTAAACTTTCTCCCAAATACAAAATGAACTTATACTTTCTTGTCTAATAAAAAAAATTAAAAAATGACAATAACATGCTTGAAACTCTTCTTACAGATTTTGACAATATTAACGCTAATATATTTGTATTCTATTACGAAGAAACCAAATTGCGTTTAGCATCATCCAACCTAGAAATCGATGCTTTAGCCCCCCCCCCCTAAAATCTACGGCTTTTCAATGACTTTAGGGATTAGTTCATATTAAACTCACCTGCTAAAGTTCAATCTTGCATAAAGCCTTTCTTACTTAACAGTTATAAAAAACAACTATACAACACTTCTCTATGGTCTAAATCGCATGTGAATTTTTAAAACATCAATAAATTTATTATATGAAAGGGAATTTGCGAACAATTCATTGAGTTGTAAAAAGGATGAGCAATACAAAGCACCATGATTAACAGATAAACAAGGTTGAAATAAATACAAGCACACTGAGATACATAAAAATAAAAATACATAGATCAGGTAAATAGGTATATGGCTATAAGCAATAACCCAAAAATAATTTATTAGTGTGAATCAAATTATGTTACCATTGTGAGGCAACATTTACAATCAGCAGAACCTTCCCACCGTATTCGTTCAAACTCACATCATTTCCACGGATGTCCTGCAATTATAGTTCATACAAGAAACAAAAATAAATTCAAAGTAAAACGTCGGCCAAACAATTAAGTAACCAAAGATCAGCAGCGTTGAGGTTGCATTTACAATAAAATTAGGGCAAGACAGAACAGAACAGATCATACAGAAGTGGACATAGACAAACCAATAATCAACAAGAACACCCTGAACCCAATTCATTTTCTATGATAATAATTATAAAAAAAACTGATAGAGAAAACAAGTCTAACTATTATAGTCTTGGCCTCAGCAGAAGCTAACGCAAATATGCAACGAAGGCATCAATTGAAAAGAAAAATACATCAGCATCTTTCAGAACCTATTAAATATAGGATATCCATCATAACATGCCCTTTTTTTTGTCTAATTGATATCCAAGATTATCTTCATAGTTCATACACCCATCAAGCAATTGGAGTGCCACAATATTTGGGTATGAGCAAGCTACAATTTTTTCAAGCAATTAGAGAGAAACAACAATTGGGTATGAGCAGGCAACAATTTCTAAGCAGAAGGAAAGAAAAAAAGAACCTTGACAGTGAAATCGTAAATGGACTTGGAGGTTTGTTCAGCCATGAGTGAAGAAGATGGGTAAGTGTAAGAGTAGAAGAAGAAAGCAAAAGCCACCAAGAGGATAGATATAGCATTCCAGAAAGTCAACGATTTCATCCCAATCAATCAATGCATAATCTCTCAAATTATTTTTTACCATATATGACTATTATTCATATCTCGGCGTGTTGATACATAAAAAATGCACGTCACGACGTTCCCATGTGAACATAAATCATTCGATTGGTTGTTCGTATCATGCTTTTAATCTATAACGTTTTCACGGGACCAGCTCAATAAGCTCATCGAATCCGATTCCGAATCATCATCTCTAATGCGGGGACCAAATAAACGGAAAAAAGAAAATTAAAAGATAAGAATAGAATCCTACTTGTTTGCTTAAAAAAGCAAGATAGTTTTAAAAAGAATCATCATTTTATGAAATAATTTTAATTATTGCCAAATTAAATATTAACATTCTTGTATTTTAATATAATATTTTTTAATTTTTTTTCCGATTAAATTAATACTTAACATTTATGACAATAATATATTAAAAATTTTGAAAACAAAACCAAGATACAGACTTCGTCAATACCATATAATAGAGGTGACTATTTCCTTTAGTTTTTTAAACTAGTAAATTAATTTTTGTAGGTTACAATATTTTTTATTAAAGATAATTTTACGTTTAATTCTCAAGTTTGTTGATCTACATGTTTAATGGTAACTAGTAAATTAATTTATTATATATTTAAAATAAGATTTTTTTTTATGAAATTTTTAATCTTTCATTGTATACTCAAATTTTGTTTTGGTCTTTGTGGTCTTTCTTTATGATTTTTATCTTTTATTTTACAAAATTGTTGACTTTAATTTATGATATTAAAATTTTCTATACTTTTAGTTTATAAAAATATCAATATATAAATTATAATTTAATTTTTAAATGTATTTATTTTGGTTCATTTCAATCCTTGACAGAATTAATTAGTTCAAAAAATAATTTATATAATTTGATTTTTAATGTGTTAACTTTATTTATCCTTTACCTATATTTTGTCTACACTTTTTTTTAAATAAATTAAAATATAACCAAATTTATAGATTAAATTCCACATTCCAACACTTTTGAAATTAAAACTACAAAAGATAAAAGATTAGAATAATTTTCCATGAGTTTTGGTTCAAACATAATTTTAGTAGTAAAGACTAAAATCAACAACTTTAAAAAAAACAAAAGACTAAAATCTTTATAAAGCCTTAACATGATTTTTTTAGGATATCAAATAAAAATATTTTAAAATCATATATATTATTAATTAAATATTAATATTTGTTTATGTGTGTCATTTCATTCAAAATAAAATAGATTCAATTTTTTATTTAGTAATTGAATAATATACAATTATTTATTAATTACTAATTATGAAGAATAATAATATTTTCATATAAAAGATAAACTTTCCTTATTATATATAAGATTAATATATAAAAATTAAAATATTAAATTTTGGCATCCTCAATTATTTGTAAACATTTTTAAGTAATAATTTAAATATACATAGTTTCATATTAAAAATTATCTAATTTAATTTACAAATTAAAAATGAAGTTAGAATTAAAAAATGGAATTAAAGTCCATACATTTAAACGTCATTTCAATTATAATTAATTCACTATCAAATATTTTGATAAATTCTTTAATTGAAGAATCAACTTATTTTTCATCCAAAAAAAAGGAAATAATTTACTTGCTTTTAAGAAGCATTGAACATTGATCAGTTTAAAGAAATTCATGGTTTTCTTTCTATTATACCCTCAATATTCATCTCAATAGAAGGATCTCAGCACCAGCATGCTTAGAAAAATATATATTTCTCGGAATATACAATCATGTAAATCCTTGATTTTGTTGGAAGCTACTTAGAAAACAAATCGAAGAAATAATTGGTCCTATAACTACGTCTATCAAACAGCTAGAGATATTATTTAAACAAGGACATATCCGTTGTTGGGATATACATGAGATAATTTACACAGAAATATAAAATTAGAAAAAGAAAAACATTCCTTTTTCTATTTTTCATGTAGACTTCTGCATTCATATGTCATGATCTGGTATCTTTGTCTTGTGTGTACGAAGCTATTGGTATTGTCCACACAAAACAATCCTGTTCAAGTAGGCTAGAATCATGGTCAATGACAAAGTTCTCCTTCCAAATATTTAACCCAGCTACATATCTTCATGAACCAGTATTTAACAAGGAGAACTTGGCCCATAAACATATCTTACCCTTGTCCAAGACCAATCTTGCCCCAGTAACCAACCAATGGCCAGGACTATCTTGTGGACCTTTACATAACTGTGAAGTATCTACAAATTTCAACAGTTTTTGAGTTTGCACAGGCACTGGAGGTCCTGTTGGAAACACGCTTGAATCCAAAACTACAGTTGGTTTTTTCTGGTCTTTACCAGAAATTGATGTGCTTATAGCTGAGAAAATGCTGGACCTCTGGGAAAGGCCAGAGGAGCCTTGTGTCCAATTTGATTTTACAACTACACAATTAGACACCTTTGAGAACAATAGCCTCATATGAAGGACACTCCTTGAGTCATGTTTCTTAACATGAAGTTGGGCTCCAGTGACAATAAAGGCCACATCCTTATCAAAGCTCCATCTAGGATTGTACTTCACTGGTGCTGTACATACATGGGAAAATTTCTTCCCGTTGATCGCTTCAAAGAAACGGTCATCAGTGATTTCTTCTGACCATATTGGGGTCTCCTCTATTTTGTTGTTAAGCATTATCGGGGTGTTTAATAGATGTTGCACGTGTATGGCTAATCTGTATCACCAACATCATTGTGAGCACCAGTCATTGGCCAAACAATCTTAATTTGGAACGCCTCACATTGTAAAAATAATTAGGTTTAATTCTACTTTTAGTTGCCCTAATTTTGAGAATGGACTATTTTGATTTTTTTAATTTGCTTTTGGCAATTTTGGTCTTTCTAATTTAAAATTTCAATTATTTTTGTCCAATAATTAATAAACTTTGTTTGATTTTTTATCAAATTTCATTGATCAACTATTAATTTAACTTAATTTCAGATTAAAAAGTAATTAATTTAACTTAATTCTTTATTTAATTTTATTAATTAATTAATTTATCACATATTAATAGAGGAATCAAAATCGTAAAAAAATTAAAAATTCGGAAAAATAAAATTATCAAAAAAATTAAAAAGATCAAAATCATCAAACCTCAAAATTAAAGAAATAAAAAATATAATTAAATAAAATAATTATTAATAGTGTGAAACTAACCTGTTGCATTTCATGCCCTCAAGAAACAATCGCATCCCTGTGATTGGTGCTTTACCAACTGTTACCTATTAATGTTGAGTAAGATACTTACTTAGACGGAAGAGCATGAAATCAAAGTGTAATAACTACAGATAGGAAGGATTTGAAGATACCTTGGCGGTGTTTACATAAAGCTTGGGACCCATCAAGTTGAAACTGAGAGAAGGTGAAGAGGTGGTTCTGTTTGTGGTTGGGCCCAGAGGAAGATCATTGTGAATTGGAGCCCAAAGCTTGTGTGCTTGGTAGTCAAGAAAGTACGGCAAATCAGACATAGGAGGCTTATCTGCATTTGATATGAATTTATTTCACCTAATTAGCTCAACAACCAATAAATGACAGCTTGGTGAAGAATGGTTGAACATTGTGAATGGGGCTCCAAAGCTGGTGTGCTTGGAAGTCAAAGAAAGTATGGTAAATCTGACATAGTAGGCTTATCAGCATTTTTTTGCATGAATTTATTTCGTTCTCATTTGTCCAACATTGTTAAAATCAAAACTGCTTTCTCAATTTCAAAGGTCAAATGCTTAGGCTTTCTCCAGTAATTTATATATTAACTTTTGTATGAGAAAATTGACTTTAATGAGTTTCCTCTGTGTGTATATATATATGTGAACATTGAGAGATATATAAAACATGCGACATTCAATATATGTAGGGAGGAAAAAATGACATAGGAGTTATGTGAAGGTAAAACAACAAAACAAAACACAGCTATTAGCCAACGAAATAACGTCCATAAGACAAAAAAAAATCTTTTAATCCCCCTCCCCCCCCCCAATATATCAAACCAAAGAAAAGAACATCATAATTTGTCCATAATTTTTTCGCCACGTTGAAAGCCAGCAGACCCCTGTTAAAGTTAAAAAAAAAAAAAAAAAAAACCTCATAGCTTACAATCACGTTACCTAAATTCTAGATCAACAGAAAAATTGGGGTCTCATTCTTTACTAAACTTTTCAATTTGTACGTATAATATCTGAAGACAGGAATATAATGATTAATTGATTATGATGTTGACTTTTCTGATCTTCTAATTTACACGAATATTCTTTTATGAATTGCTATATTAAAGATACAATTTCGAATGCTCGACCCAAGATGAATCTGTGTGTTTTCTACACCCATCATTTTGATTGGTTTAAACTTAAAAAAGAAAATCACGTCCTTGGTACTTAATTTCGTACAGAAAATTTCATATAACTTAGCATTGGTATTCACTTTTATTATGTCGTGTCCGTTTGTGTGTGCGATTGATATTGAATCGTGGTGAATATAATTCAGTTGAAATTATTTGACATAACTTTTTAATTTATATTTAAGGGTATTAACAAAATATTTGACAAGTTTGTGTTTTGTTGGTTTGGGATTGGAACTCAAATAAGGGAAGAGCGAAATCCTGCCTGTTATTAAAATGCATGTTTGATTTAGCTTTTTGAAACATTTAAAATAAATAAATTAGGAATTTAGATTTTCTATTGTATTGTTTATCAAATTTAATTAGTAAGTGGTACAACCAATCATGATAAGTTCTTATTTCATAAAAATGATGTCTTTCTTTTTTAAAATTTTGCTGTTTTTTTTTTTTCATTTTCACGGGAGGAGAAAATAAGATAAACTTACATCGGAGGTAGAGGTTGATGGCATGGGAAAGGAAGCCCCTGCCGGGAGCACCTTTAAGAAGAGAAGTGATGGGAATGAAGCTAAAATCAACAGCATCTGGCTTCCTAGGAACTGTGAGAAGCCATTCACTATGATCATTCACTTGAGTATCCCCTCCCCTCTTTGCGCATATCACCGTAATACCCTGCAAGTTCCATTATCTATAATATCATTTCTGAAACTCATTATTGACATAATTAATTATAATTAACCTAGTTAGCATCTTTCCGGGGGTTTAATTTCAGGAAATTATGAAATTTATATCAGACAATTTTCCAATCCTTTTCTAAAGCATGGTACCTTAAGCATGGACTAAATTTCTCTACATGAAAATCCTTAAGAATTTCTTAGACATTTTTTCAAACTAAAACATTGAATATTCAATTATTCGAGAAGATTGGAAAATTATTATTTGGAATGAGGTAGAACCTACGTCTTTTGCACAAACGGATGTAGAGCTATTGAAGGCAACGATATGCGGACCAAAGACATCGAAAGCCTGTGGCACCTGTATTTCAGCATATCACATTTATCATTATTTAGAACAAAATCAAATTGTGGAATGTAAAACTGTCGTGGCTTATTAATTGTTCTGATTTGTAAAATGATGCTTAATTGATGTGAAGGGAACCTTGGGTTTCTGCTCTTTGATTTTAGGAAGAAAATTGCATGTCCCAGTGAATAATTGATTTCCAAGCTCATCCAAGTGCTTCTTGAGCTCTGATGGCCCCAAGTTGGAAGACACGTCTTGCTTGACCAACACTAAATCTTTGCCACCAATGCTAAGCCCCACAAGGATGTGGGTCCCGAATTTCTCAATGAATCTGATAAAATTTGCACCTTTAAAAATCATCAATCAAGGAACTTCAAAGCAAGTTATTTTCCAATTTTATCAAACATCAGAATAAAGGACTAAGGATGCCGTCTTAGTTGAATACTTGGAAGTGAATAGAAATTTGTTACCCCCCAAAAAAAGTGGATAGAAATTTGTCTCTTACGTAGTTACATTCAAATGAAAGTTGATATTTAAATGTTTTTTATTTTCTTTTAAAGAAGAGATAATTGAATTGAGAGCCAGCTTTTCATACAAAGCTCTTTTCGAGTAGTCCATCACAATACGTATACATAACATATTCAAATCAACAGATAGGTTATATATATGTAGCGTTTTCAATTCAAATCGTAAGGATGCATAGTCAATAGCTCACACAAAGAAGTTTAGATTATTGAAAATCTTCCATCTTTTGTAAGTTTTTGGGGTTGCAAGTATTGCAATTTAAGCTCTGCAAGTATTTTGGTATATTAAAATAAAATCCTACATCTTTTTACTAAGTAAAAAAAACTTTAACTTCTAATTGTTCATAGTTAGAAATTTATTTTTGATGCAATCCTAGAGTTTTGAACAAGGAAAAAAATAATCATCAGATATCAGTGACGATTTTAAGTTAGCTTTGATCCTACGTTTCCTTTAGAAAATGCCCAAAATCATTGCAATGTCTATATCATAATTATTTTAAAATTGGTAAACGATTGACTTCTACTGATCCACAATTAAAAACTGGATATAAAAAACTGGATAGTGTAAACAGGCTTTGTTAATATATAAGATGTGGATGAGAATACCAAAGAAATGTTTATAGCTGTAACCTTTAAGAAAAAGACTTGAGCAAGAGGGGAGGAGGGAAAGAAAACTCGGACACTATTTGTTTTCTTGCTTTACTTTCCAGCTAGCAGCCTAGAAATTCAATACAATTTTTATTATAATTCCGTAATTATTAGCATAAAAAAATCCAATTTAGTCAATGTTTTATATTATTTGTGTGTAGATGCTCTTACACCTGTATTTGACTGAAAAAGAAATAACTGTTTGCTTCTAAAATTCTATTTAGAATTAAAAATTAAATAAAATCTCTAGTTTTGATCATCCGAAAACGGTAACCGTTAATGGGAACTTGAAATTTAATAAATAATCTTAGGGCATATGACGCTTTATTTTATAATATCTATAGCTGTAAGAAAAAGACTTCAGTAACAGGGAAAATCGAAGAGAAAAATCAGAGACAATATTTTCAGTGTTACCTTATACTTTTGTTGATTATATTAAAAGTGGTAAGAGATCTTATTTAATCTTATTTTTTATTTATTAAAAATTCATCTTCTACCTTATGATTATCTTTTAAAAAGGAACTAATTTATTTAAAACAAACAAAATTTTTAATTTTAAAATGTCCCAACGGAACAGTTATAAGGTTCAATATGTATTGATTATGGAAGGTAGATATGGAAAAAAAATGGATCGACCTATTAATTATTTCAAATAACCTGCGATCCATCCACACATGTTTGGATGCTAAAATCTTGATCTATTTAATTACATATTTTGATAAATTGGTCTACATAACTTACCGATTAAATAGGTTTAATTCAAATTCTGCACACTAAATTGTTTATTTGCATAAAAAAATTAAAAAAAAAATTTAAACAAAAAATAAAAATTCATTTTAATATGAAAATCTATCCCTTTTGTTAACTTTTTTTTTTTAAAATAAAAATCATTATACTAGTGTCTGATCTTGTCTTTAAAAGATCTATTATCGTATTATCACTCCTATAAATCATTGATGCTAATTTACTATAATTAGAACATTTTTTATTTCAGTGCAAAAATTACAGAAAAAGATATAACTTCTATTTTTTTTCAGTATCTTTTTTAAGTATTGATCTTTAATTCTTAAAACTCTTACACAAAAAATTTAATAGTTTTTATTTTTGGTGAAATAAAGGGCTAAGCCCAAAATTACCAAGACATTTTTTTAAGGAGGATAGTACCGAAAGAGGGCAAAAAGATTTTATCATCTGATCAATTTTTAAAAGAAAACAACCAACTATTTAGCAAAAACACTATGTTATGGCCGATAAGAAAAAAGAAAAAAAAAACGTTATAAATAATTGAACTATTCGTATACTGGGACCTAGTTATTTGAGCTAATCAGATAATATATAGCTCTCAGCCAATGATGGAGTTGACTATTACCCAATCAAAAGTAGTGTAAGATATAAAATATCAAATGGACCACTTCTTCTTAATACGTGTTTGATTTTTGATTTAATTTATTTCTTAAAAATAATTATTTTTTAATTTATTGAGAAAATCTTTAAAAAAATGATTATTTTACCAAAGTTAAGATTTACGAAATATGCTATTAAGCTAACGTGAAGGTCCAACAAGATAAGCATCCCCATTTTGGATATGATGTTAAAATTCTGTTCACCATGAAAGTGTAACGTTACAGGTTTGCCCATTACCAAACTACTTCTTTGACCTTATTTGTTTAGGTGACAGTTCGCCAAATACTTTCCCACAGTTTCAAAATATTCAGCATGCGCACCATATTTTACGAATAAATTAGTGGTATTATTTTTCCCAAATAAATTCCTTCATAAACCCTACAATAATTAAGAGTTTTTTTTTTTAACTTTTCAAAATCTGCTCCATACATATTTCTTATTTGTTTGAGTTCTTTGAAGTAAAAAATAAATAAATATCCGCAAATAAAATTTGAAAACCAAACTATTGCTTTTATACTTTTTTTTTATCATTTTTCTCATTAAAAAATAAGTGAAAAATAGAATAACAGAAAATAAAGTGTAGAAATAATATTTCTGTTAAAAAAATCAACAATTTTGAGAATATAAATGAATGTATAGTAAAAAAATAAAAATAAAAATAAAAATGGTAATTGTATACAGTTTTTACTAAATCACAAGAAATTTACGTTATTACTATCATAGAATGTTATTCAGTTCAATCTTATAATATTAGTTATTATAGATACATATATAAAAGTTTTTTATCTAGAAATGTTACAGTAAAAAATCCTTCACAATAAATTCATTTAAATCATTGAAAAAATAAAATAAAGATAATATTGTATCTAATTATTTAGATTAAATAAGCATAAAATCTGTTAAAATAATTTTTATCAAATGCCTCATCCATCTATGGGTGGTAGAAAGGGGTCAACCACTACCATGAAAGACACAGTAATTGATGTGATGTTGACATAAACATTTAGATGGATGGTCTAAGCGCATAGACCAATTCATTGTGGCGAGGCAGCTGTACTTTTCTTTCAAAATCTTAACGGGGAATTTATTTCGCATTAATTTGTAAAATCAAAACAAAATTTAAAAAAAATGGAAGAAATTATTACCTTGCAAGTGCCGGAGGATCCCAGGAAGAAGGAACAGCTTCAAGGACTTGTTTGGAGAGAACAAGAGGATACCGATCAATATGAAGATTGAACAATTTGATAAAATAACCATCAAGACCCAAACACTTGGTATTTGCTGCATCAGTTGCCCATGAACCCTCGTCAAATCCAAACACGGTGTTGAAGTAACCAGATGGAATTTTCCCAGGGATTGAGCTCTTCTGGTTGAAGAGCTCTGACATCTAAGATCAAAACACAGAAACCAAATTTCAATCACATTAAAACCTAATTCCTCTGTTCATTTTCAAGCAATTGGCAATAAGTGTTTGATGAAATGCCTTACTTGGGTGAAGGTGAGGATATCAGATTGATAGCGTGTGCGATCGCCTTTGTCACATTTAATGTCAACGGAGACATCACTGATGGGTCCGAAACCTGGCACCGTGATCTCTCTTCTCTCCGTTTCATTGAGAAGAACCAAACGCTCTTTGCCTTTGCAGAATTTGAGTCTGAAATCTGAGGTCAAGTCGAAGCCTTTTCCTAAGCTGTTTAGAGCTCTCTCAACTATGTCTTCACCCATCTTTTGTGGTTTTTGACCCAATGAAAGTGTCACTAATAATATAAACGATTTTTTCTCCTCAAAGGGCGGAATAGAAATAGTGGGGAATAATTTAGGAAGATTGTTATTGCATATGCGAAAATATTATTGCAAGATATGATAATTTAAGTCCAACCATTTATTACATGCATTTGTTTTAGTTTTCGTAGAATTTTTTATTTTTTTATTTTATATAAATTATTGATTTTAATTCTATTTTAACCTTTTAATTTAATAATCATTTTATTTAATAAATTTGTATTTTAACTATAAATATTAGATCATATATACTTTTAGTTTCAACACATTCCGATGTATATACTTTGATATTAATTTGATTATATTTTAACTTTAAAAAATATGAACATTATATGAATAAAAAATAAATAAAACATATTTAGATAGCAAAATGTATAACAACATTTTTAATTAAACAGTTTCTTAAAATTTTAAATTTAATCAAATAAACAAATTTAACAATTAGATTGTATATATTAATATTTTAAAATTAAAATTATAAAAAAATTAATATGTGAAACTAAAATTAACACCTTTAATATTAGAGAACAAAATTAAATGAAATTAAAATTAAATATAAAATAAATAACTAAAAAATTGATTAATCCTTTATCATAATTTTTATTGTTGGCTTGGGTGAAAGAAATTAATAATAAAAGATATTATTTCTACTATTCATTTGAATTAAAATTTTAAAAGTAGATAATTTTTAAAATAAGTTTTACTGGCAAAACAATTTCCTCCATTAGTCGTACAAGTAGGGAGAAAAGAAAAGCCTTTTAAAAAAAACTTTTAACTATTAAATATTTATTATATTAAAGAATTATTAATAATTTTATATTAATAAAAAAATTAGATAATATTATTTTTATTATCTATTTAATTTTTTTTATTCATCTATTCAAATAAAAATTTATTTTATTTATTTGTTCTTATTTGTATCTATTTAAAAATATATATTTAATTTTTTCAATTGTTCATATTATTTTTCTTTTTTATTTCACTCAAAATCCTGGCATACCATTAGGTTTGACTGTCATTAATTCTCCGTTTGAATAACAAGTGGTTATTCACTTATTCTGTTTTAACCGATTCTTTCTGACGGATAAAGGAGGAAACATAGAACTGCATTCACACAGAGGCCATGATTTTGGGTCTTGGGTTAGCAGGGGAGTTTTTTTTTTTTTGTCCTGTGTGCAACGAGCCAAAAAAAAAAAAAGATTTAGGATGATGTCACCATGACGATTGCGAGTTCGATGCCAATTTCTTTGTTAATGAAAACAGAATTTGACGGCCAAACCGGGAGACTTTCCATTTCCATCCATTGATATAATACTGTTAGTAATTTTGAATCTTTATTTTTAATGGAGTATATTTGTAGTAATTGTGTATTGAAAAATATGGAATTTACATCATAGGATGGATCCATCTAAAAAAGTATTATAAAATAAAAAATATAAAAAAATACATGAGATAGGAAATAAGCATACGCTAATGATTTTTTAATTTATTAGATTACGAGATTTTTTCTACTTCGAATTTAAAATTTTAATATATTATATTAAATAGATCGGTAAATTAAATTGTAAGATTAATATGATCTTAACAAAATAATTTAAAATTTTCACACAACTACGTCTCAATAAATATGTTGTATTTTAATTTAAATGATTTCTTATACTTTTTATTTTTTTAAATTAATATATTTAATTTGTTTTATCTAATAAAATTAATATTCAGGTTGAAATTTTAAATTTTCAATCAACTACATGTCAATAAATATTTGAAAACATGTATATAAAATATAAAATTATAATTTTAGTCCTCTAACTTTATTTTGAATTTAAATTTCCCCTCAAGTTTTCTTATTTAAATTAGCCCGTCAACTTCTGTTTTTGTAACACCTTACTTCCTACACTATAATATGTTAAATATCACTAGAAACGGTAATTTTCCTTTAAAAATTGTTAAAAGTTAACTGAAGAATTTTTTTATACATTAAATTTCAATCAATAATTTAAAAGTTTTGTATAATTTTTTTACTAAAATAATATATTAATATGTGGACATTTAGAAAAAAAATAATTTCAAGCTTCCGTTTTGAATATCTACTTTTTATTTCTATATTAATAACTATTAAAATTGGCTGTAGGATTCATTTAGATGTTAGGTTATAATCAATATATCTAACTTTTTACGATTTTATAAATTAAAATAAGATATTAAATCGAACTTTTCTTTAAAATATACATTTTTTAGACAATTGATCAATTTTTAAAAAAATCGTGAATATATAATTCTGATCCTTGAATTTATAATATTTATACTTTAATAAAAAAATTAAATGCATTTTAAAAAATCCATATAAATAATTTATTTTTTAAAAACAGTTAAAAATCATTTAAATAAAAAATTTGAAAACAAATTTAAAATTGAAAATAAAATTAAAGAATTAAAAGTTGAATTTTTCTCATAAAGTGTACATTTTTTTGTGGCTTGCAACGACTCCCTTGGATTGGATTAGAGGCACAGGCACATCATAAAATAATATCTGTGACTGTGACTCTGTCTTATGTTTGATGCCCCTTACGTATGGTAATCAATTATGTATTTTGGAAATTCAATTTCATTTTTTTTCACTTATGCATTTATATATTATAAAAAAAGTTGTCTCCTAATAATTTCAGAGTTATTCATTTCTAACCGAAAAAAACATTTTTTATTTTTTATAATTTTTAACAACAAATAATATAAAAATATAATTACATTAACTTTGAGATGCTTTCTGGTAATCAATCAGTTTTTTACTAACAAACCTTTGATGTGTTACTACATTTAACATTAAAAAAAATAATGATCTACAGTAATTGATATCGACTTGAACAAAATTATTTTTATGACAGATATATACTCTTTATATAAAAGATTTTTTTTTATGTAAATCAATTAATTCAATGATATAAGTTAATTCATTTTTTAAGTTATTGACTTTTTATTCCAAGTATTCATGAGCTCACTACTGCAACCACAGGTTTTCTTGAAGCAGATAGAAACAAAGAAAGGTAGGGATGATGAAAAAAAAACGAAAAAGAAATAAAGATAATTATGATGTCAATTTATAATTTTTTTTCTTTTGCTCTATAACTATATTTTCAATAAACTTATAACTTTCATATGATTAACATGAGGTCTTTAAAATAAAATTGGATGTGCATTAAATTTATATATGTATTCAAATTTTTTGAAAATACTTCAATGTAAATAATAAATTAAAAAAACTTATTTTTAGAGACCAATTTAGTAGAAATAAATGACGATTTTTTTAATTTTTTTAAATTTATCATCGTCTCCAATAAAGCTTGAAGACTGCATTTAATAGTTTGTAATAAAGAAAAATCATATTATAAGCATATTCTGCATACTTACGTATAACTTTTCTCCTCTCTGCTCGTTACCATTTTTCACGAGACTTATGACTTGCATCTGTTTGTAACTATATGCTAGGAGCTTGTAAAATAAACTTTAAAAAGTTTTTAACATGATGTGAGTCGGATAATTTGGTAACAAAATTTAAATAATTAGTAATATTTATAATTAGTTTTATTTTATCTTGTAACAATATATGATAAAGATGTGTAATCTATATTTAATAATGTATATTTTAATATTTTTTTTATACAATATAGAAAATGATGAGGATTGAACTCTGAATTATCATATTAAATTACTTTTACAAGTTATTTTTAATATTAAATTACTTTTACAAGTTATTTTTAATATTAAATTACTTTTACAAGTTATTTTTAATGTTTAAAGATAACATAGATTATAACTTGTATATTTCAAGTTGTAATTACTTCTTCTAGACTTTTAACTTTCAATTAATAATTTGTAATGAGATGTTATAAAGATATTATAGCTATGTCTAAAAGTAAAACAACTTATAACAAGTAGATTTATCATGGAAAAAGCAGATAAATGCCCATAGGGTACATATGAAATGTGAATCATATTTTGTTCCGTGACAACTGTAATGCAGTTGTTGGTTCATTATTTGTGGTCCTTTAATGGTCATGGTCATGGTCCAGGGTCCCTAATGTGAGAGCTGAGCGTCATTGAAGGCTTAGAAGGTAGATTTGGGGGTGTGGATGGAATGGGAGCCACAGGGGTTGAAGGTACTCATGGTGGGGAGGGAAAAGGTGTGAAGATGTAGAAGAAGAAGTCAGAGAGGCAAATGTGTTTACTTTGATGCATTAAGGTATGAGTTTTTTTTTTTTTTTTTCTAAAAAATTAAAATAAAATAAAGCATATTTTCTATCTTAGGCATTTAAAAATATAGTGCCATATGTCTGATGTAGATAAAAAGAAACGAAGTTTTTCATTGTAACAACAAATGGAGAGAATCTCCATGCTTCATTCACATATGTTTTGTTTATTTAAAGGTATTTGTTTAACTTGATATTTTATTTTATTTTTTTTCATTCTACTCTTTACATATTTGCAAGTTGGGAATAGGGATGTTTTATGGATAAAGCTTTATACTTTGAATGATTTGAAAAATAGAATAAAAATAAATTGTTTAAATTAATGAAAATAAGAAAAAATATAAAAAAATTATCTTTTATTATTTGGATTAGTGAAAAAATGTATTACTAATGTAAGTTTTGATTTATATAAGTTAAAAAAATTTAATTTAAAAAACTTGATTTTTATTATATAAATTTTATTTTTTAAAAAATATTTGATAAGTTTAATTTAAAATTTAAAAAAATCTTCTCCCATTTCACAAGTAATAAGAAGAGAAAATATTTTTATAAATCTTACAAAAATTAAAATTTTATTTTCCTATAAAATAAATGAAACTAAACACAAACACAAACATATAAAATCCATCAAAATTTTAAAAATAAATTATTTCTTCTCTCACTTTTCTTAATCCAACCTTAGGCTCTAAAGACAATTTTTGCTTACTTTGGGATTTAAAATTTGTTAATTAAATATAAAAATATTAAAAAATATATATAATAGACCTTGTTTTACATAAAATAGATCCTGTTTTGATATAATTATTATTATTTTTAAATATTAACTATAGATAGATAATATTATAGATCCCATTTTAATAAATAACTTTGTATATCAAAACTGAAAAAAACTCAAAAAAGTAAAATACATTAATAATTTTATTTATTTTTTATTTTTTTAAATTAAAGTTGGATTTATATATAGAAATTCATTGACTTTTAAATTATTTTTTCATTTCCCTCTTAAGATATATCTATTTCAATGGCTGTTTTTTTTTTCTTTGTTTCTTTTCTGATTGTGTCTTTTTCTATTATTTATATTTTTAAATATATTTTTCATTTTTTATTAATTTATAATCTTTCTTCAATTTCAAAAGAAGTTCCTTAATTTAGTAGTTGTCATATTTTCTGTGGCTTGCAACGTCACCCTTCAACCAGAGGCACTTCATAAAGTAAAGCGTCTCGTCTCCATTTATATTTGATGCCTTACCTAAATTCCTAGCCGTCTTATGGTCAAATTTTGGAAATTTCATTTCATTTTTTCAATCTATTATGCATTTATGTATTATAGAAAATATGTTCGTTGAAATCGTATCACTCATGGTAATGGTTGATTTGTATATCAAAATTATTTATCTTTTATTTATATTTTAAATTCAACTGTTATTATTGTTTTATTTTTTTAAAATATATAAAAAACCTTATGATGATAAATAGGATAAAAATAAGAATAATATATTTTTGTTATATAGAATAATTTTTTTGGTATCACGTAACAATTTTAGAATCATTCGCTTTCTTGCAACAAAATAAATAAACTAAAATAATTATTTTTAAATTTTATTAACAGTAAAATAACATGTTTTTTTTTATAATCAGTCGGTTAGTTTCTTAACTTAAGTCGATCCATTAAATCATTTAACTTAGTTGATTGATTTTGTTAAATTGAAGTTTTTTGCATTAATTATTTACAAATTAGTTTTCTTTTTTTACGAAAATTTTCAGTAATAAGCATATCTATTAAAAGAAAGTGTTGTCAATCTTTTAATTCTTAAAATAAGGTTGTATCAATGTGAAATATGTCTCGTATTAATATTGCAATCATTCTGTTTTCTCTTAAAAATGTTTTTTTTTATCGGTATTCTAGCAATTATAATTTTTTATCAGTATTATAAAATAATCAAAATATAGATTTGAATAAATAACTAATATAGACTGAAAATTGGTACTAGGCTCATTAATTTTTACGTAGGAAGGATAATGCCATTAATTAATTTCAACATCAGTGTAAATTAATTTAAATAAATATTTGATTCAATCAATTAAAATTTAGTGCATATGAATATTCAAAGGATTTACTATTACATAGGTTCACTGCTTCATATTAGGTTGTTTTGTTTATAGTTAATTTTTTTTTTTCAGTTTACTTATTAAATCTTTGTCTTTTATGTATTTTTTTTAAAAATTGTATTGCCTTTATTTTTTCTCAGATATATGGCTTTCATTGCTGGTATTATTTTGCATCTTCCATAAATCTTTAATTATTCTTATAATGCAAAAGGTTTTAAGCTAAAGTCAACTACAAAAGTAACTTGAAACATTGACATATTAATGATATTACGAGTGGAACAAACTAAAGGAATAAATGTTTGGAGATGTTTTCAATAATAAATCTAAAATATGTTGAAATAACGTGTTAAAAATTAAATTTTTAAATTTAACTTAATTCAAAAATTATTTCGTAAAATAAGAATTATTTTAACCATATATATTTGATTGATTATATTTTTAAACAATCCAAAATTTTAACTTTAATTTCTATATGTTATAATAAAAAATATTTTAATAATATATTGATTTATAATAATTATGTCTACAAATTCCAATTAAATTCTTATTGTATTATATATATCTTATAACCTTGAATGTAGACTTCATATTCATGAATAAATTTAATATGACAGTAAGTTTTATATATATGACGAGTATATAATAAATATGTAGATTTCATATTCATGAATAAATCTAATATGACAATAAGTTATATATATATGACGAGTATATAATAAATATTTATTTGATAGGTTTAATTCTACATACGAATAAATATCGGTAAATACATCTATATTATTGCACCATCAGTTAATAATATATTTTTTACATTAACATAATATATAAATTAAATTCAATAAATTACTAATTGTATTGTTTATGATAAAATTATGTATAATTTTCTGATCAATACTTTTTTTTTCATTGATTTCTTTAACATTACTACATGTATTACCTTTTTTTTATTTTACAAGGGTATAATTGCTAAAATTGTAACTAATATAGTTTTGAAATTTTGAAAATAATAAATAAATATTTTTTAAAAGAAGAATGATTCGAGGAGATGGGGTTAAGAAAGTAACTTTATATTTTAGTTCAACATTCTCTTTTTTCACATGTACAAACGAAGGGATGTGAAATTTTAAAAATATATACATAAAAGAATATTTTATGAAAATTCCAAAAAGGAAAAATATAAAATGTACGTAAATTTTGAAATTTCACTAGTCAGAACAAAAAAATATTCCCACCAAATTGAAGAACCACCAACACACGTTTTCTCTTCTCAGCTTAGTACAAGACTTTAAGTTGACCAACACTTTGCATGTGCATTGCAATTATAAGTTTATAACCCGGACTGGGTCAACAATTTATGTGAATCATAGAAAATTGTAATAGATCCTCTTACAAGCCAGGACTAACGTATTAAGTGGATGGTCCTCACCAACTACTTCGTTCAGATTGTACGTATTCCAACGTTGAAAATGACCTATATGAAGACACCGATCCGCACAAAACAAGTCAATTAGAGGAATAGTTTTTTTTTTTTTTTTTATATATATATATATATTTTATTTTTCTCATCTAATATACTAAGTTGATCTAATCTCATTCGATTACACGAGGGTTCAATAATATATATCTTAGAAATAAAAGTAAACTTTACATTAACAAATCTTTTATGTAAAAAAATATTATCCATCTATTTGTATATTTTATTAAATAGATGATAAATTTTTAAAAATATAAAAAATAGAATTATTTTAATATATAAAGACGTTATTGATTTTAAATGTGATTTTATTAATTTTTTTCATTGAAACAATAATTATTAACATGGTTAACATTATTTCATAAGGAATATACTTAGTTGAAAAAAATATATCTTATTTTCCTATTTATTTGATCAAGGATGTTAATATTGATATATTAGTTTTCACTTATAAGAATACTTAAAACTTCAACTTATGATAATTTTGGAATTTAGGAATAAAATAAACATTTATGACTATTGAGAAATATAATAGGTGTGTTTATGATATTGAATATTTTGGTGATCATTTTAACGTTTACAATATAAAGTATATGTATTTAAAATTAAATTAATAGGAAATAAAAACTTAAATGATGAGAATAGTATCAATATATTTTTATATACTTATTTTATTTTTGTGACAAATAAAGGGTCATGGGCCCAAATTACCCAAGTCTCGAAGATCATGGAGAAATCCCGTAGTTTTACAGGGAAAAGTGAAACTTTGGATTTTCTCCACTTACCAAATTCATTGCCTATCATCCTAATTATTTTATATTTTTTATATATTAATAATATAAATAATTGAATGGTTGAATAATAAACTGCATCATTGGAAAGGTCATTAGAATGAACCTACCATAATAATCTTGAATAATCCCATCATAAAAAACCATATATTGATGTAACCACCCTCGGAGTCTGCTTAATATTTTTTAAAATTAAAGAAAATAATTATTATAATTATAACAAATTGTTTTTATTAATTTTAGATATTAAAATTACAATTACAATTACAATAATTTTAAATTTAGTTTATCTAACAATAAAATTATTCTTTACATTTATTATAATATGTATATTTAAAATTTTAATTGAACCAGCAGTTAGAATAATAAAAATTTTAAAATATAAAAAGTCACTTAAAAAGTAACTTAAAAAAATTATTTGATAATAAAAAATTTAATGTGTAAATTTAAGAATATTATAATAAAATTAATATTATAACACTTAACATTAATAAAATTAAAAAATTATACCTAAAGGGAAGGATTTTAATGATACTTAAACATAGGGATATCCGAAAGAAGAAAACAGCATAATTATCCCAAATGTTTTCAATTGACTAAAGCTTCTGAGTGCATTTTTCTTCTGATCATGCTATCGTGTATTTTTCTGATTTTTATTGAACCTAATTGTATCGTTTTTGAAGGCTGTCCGAAACGGTTTTTGAGGGAACAGCTTCCAACCAATTCATCTAGTAGAATAATAAGAAACTATATACAGAAACAGTGCTACAAGATGATTAAAGGATGATAATGTATCATTGTGATGAAATAAACAAATATATATATATATATATATATATATATATATATATATATATTGCAGTAGTGGGGAATTTTTAAAAAAATAAAAATATTTAGAATATTATATACAATAAGAAGTATATACAAAACTTATAAATAATAGCTACATATTTTTTACCAAAAAAAAACCAGGATTACTAACATGTAAATATTATAAAGCAATGATATTGTTTCATAATATCATAAAAAAATATAATAACATATAAACTCTTTCGATATATTATAATCATAAGTACTATTGTTTTAACCAAATGATTATAAAATTCCCATAATAGATAATATCATTGTAATGAAACAATGATCAATTAATTTTAATAAAAGCATTATCATAATATAAATATTTATTTTACAGTAGAATATTTTATAATTTTATTCAGGACATTTTATATCAACCTTTTTATTTACTTATTATTATTAAATATATTTTTAATTCTTCTAAAATAATTAAATTTAGACAATACATATTTAACTATTTAAAAAAACAAAAAAACACAACCCTTATTATTTTTAGTTTATACCATACATATTTTCTTCATAAAACAAATCTACTAAAATTTCTCATCACTTTAATACGTATATATATATATATATATTGTTGTTTAAATTTTTATAATATTCAAATTTTGTTAGCTCTGTTTTCCCCCTGATATAACTATTGAAATATTATTTCGTATTTTATTTTTATTTTTGTAAAATACATTTATTAGGTTTTAATTTCTATGTTATAACATTATTTTTTTACGTTTCAAAAAATCTATTCTTATAAAATTTTAATATTAATAGGGAATTTGATATATTTTCACAAGTTTTTAATATATAAATATTATAATATTATATCAAAATTTCTATCATAATATTTTAACTATTAGTTTTATGATGTTGAATATTTATTTTTTCGTGGATATATTATTATTATTAACTTATTTTTTAAAATAATTTATCAATGTAATAATAATATTTTTGGTAATGTTGTCTCCTTATAAAATCAGTGTTATATTATATATACAACAACAATAGAAATGATAAAATATTTGTTATGACTATATTTATATTAAAATTATTTTTGTGATTTTTTAATTAAAATTGTATTTTTAGCATTACTATTTGATAATTATTTTTGTGAAAACATTTTTTAGTTTATATTTTATTGTATTGTTTGAAACTTCTCTAATTATGATTATAGTAATATCAAAACGTTATTATTTCTCTTTTTGTAACTGCCTTATTTAACTATTACTTAAAAATTTAAATAGTAATTTTTATATCTGTTATTTTCAATGATTATTTTTTTGACTGTATACTGTTATATATATTTTTCATTTGTTGATAACTTGTAATAATAAATTATTGATGTATCTTAATACTTCTAATGTTATTTGAGGCTTTTATTATGACGACACCATTTACTATTAATATTTAAATAATATTTCATTACTATGTATAGTTTGTATAGTATTTCCAATTTTTCTTTAATTATATATTTATTCTTTTTTGATTCTATAATATTTTTTCATCCTATATGTGGAATGTAAGAACAATAAAACTCAGAAATAATATTTTTTTATCTATAATTATTTTAATTTTTTAATATTATACAATAAAATAAAGTCATTATATATTTTTTTATAATACAAAATATTTATATTTTATTCACATGTTTAGGTTTAATTTGAATTCAAAGGACGTATAGCGGTGAAGTTGAGGATAACCTGAGTGGTTTAAGAAAGAATGCCTCTACCCTCAGCGTCTCTATCTCGTCCAAGAAGTTGAAAACTTGCAATGAGCTTCTCCACCTTTGGGGTGTTGAAAAATTATTAGTAAAAAGTATTGTCTAAATAATATCAAGTCTGTAGATTGTTTTAGTTGTGTATTTATATCTTCAATTGTTGAACAATTAGTTGCACCACATAAGAAGGAATTAGAATGGTCATTCTTAGGAAGAGACTTAATCAAGATTCTAGTGAGTCGAAAAATGAGTTCATATGAATGTCATTTATATTTTTCAACATATAAAAATATTATATTATTTTAAATTCCACCTTTTAAATTGTTTATTATTGATTTTTTTTTTAATTCCTATGGACGTTTGTTTCAATGTGTAAAATAATATTTTCAGAAATACTATATCCAAAAATGTTATTTTACGGTAAAACATATTTATAAATTTGTCTTCGGTTGCGGTTAGCTTAGCCCAGTTGGTGACGTGGACAATGGGGTGAAATTTTTTTGATATTTTAGTAAAAGGAGGGAAGACCGGTTTTTATTCGTCGATTGATTTGATCCAGCCAGAGGCAAAGAAGGGGAGGAAAGTAACCGAGAAATCCCTGCTACGTCTTCAATGAGTTCCCCCCAAAATGTGATGAGAAGAATCCTAAGGAACCCGAACACAGTGGTTTCCACGTACCACACGAAACAACTCCACGCCCAAATCGTGAAGACCAAAGGAACCCTTGATTCCCACACCGCATCCATTCTAGTCTCACTCTACTCTCACCTCAATCTCTTACACCACTCCCTCCTCCTCTTCCACGCTCTCCCCTCTCCTCCCCCTCTCGCTTGGATCTCCGTCATCAAATGCTACACTTCTCACGGTCTCATCCATCACTCCCTCGCTTCTTTCAACCGCATGCGCGCTTTCGGCCTTCTCCCCAATCGCCACGTGTTCCCTTCCCTCCTCAAAGCCTCCACGCTTTTTAAGCACTTCCCCCTCTCTCAGTCGCTCCACGCCTCCATCATTCGCCTCGGTCTCCATTCCGATTTGTACACTGCCAATGCATTGATGAATATGTATTCCAAATTTCAGACTTCGGATCACCCTGCAAACCACGCGCTCGGCGAATTTTCTCAAAGACGCCGAAACGATAACCCTAACGAGAACGCGAAAGTAGCTAGTGTTAGAAAGGTTTTTGATGAGATGCCGGTGAGGGATGTTGTTTCGTGGAACACTGTTATTGCTGGGAGTGCTCAGAATGGGATGTATGAAGAGGCATTGGCCATGGTTAGGGAAATGGGGAATGCCAACTTGAGGCCTGATTCCTTCACTTTGTCTAGCGTTCTTCCTATTTTCGCGGAGCATGTTGATGTTATTAAAGGGAAGGAAATTCATTGCTATGCCATCAGACACGGGTTTGATGAGGATGTTTTCATTGGGAGTAGCTTGATTGACATGTATGCCAAATGTACTCGGGTGGAACTTTCGCTTCGTGCCTTTTACCTCTTGCCCAAGCGCGACCCTGTTTCGTGGAATTCAATCATTGCAGGGTGTGTGCAGAATGGGAAATTTGACCAAGGACTTCACTTCTTTCGTCAAATGTTGAAGGAAAGAGTGAAGCTGATGCACGTTTCGTTCTCGAGTGTTATACCGGCTTGTGCTCACTTGACGGCCTTAAATTTGGGGAAGCAGATTCATGGATGTATAATTAGACTCGGGTTTGATGATAACAAGTTTATATTGAGCTCTCTTGTGGACATGTATGCCAAATGCGGTAACATTAAGATGGCTAGATATATTTTTGAGAGAATGGAGATGCGTGACATGGTGTCGTGGACTTCCATCATTATGGGATGTGCCATGCATGGCCATGCCCTTGATGCAGTTTCCTTGTTTGAGGAGATGTTGATTGATGGAGTGAAGCCCTGCTATGTGGCATTTATGGCTGTTTTAACTGCCTGTAGTCATGCTGGGTTGGTAGATGAAGGTTGGAAGTATTTTAACAGTATGAAATGGGATTTTGGTATTGCTCCTGGTTTGGAGCACTATGCTGCTGTTGCGGACCTGCTTGGTAGAGCTGGAAGATTGGAGGAAGCCTATAACTTTATTTGTAACATGGGAATACAACCAACAGGAAGTGTGTGGTCAACATTGTTGGCTGCTTGCAGGGCTCATAAGAATGTTGAATTAGCTGAGAAGGTAGTTGACAAGATACTTTTGGTTGACCCTGGAAACATGGGTGCATATGTTTTAATGTCAAACATCTATTCAGCTGCCCAGAGATGGAAAGATGCCGCAAAATTGAGAATTCACATGAGGAAAAGGGGTTTGAAGAAGACACCAGCATGTAGCTGGATTGAGGTTGGAAACAAAGTGCATACTTTTCTGGCTGGAGATAAATCACATCCATATTATGACAAAATAAATGAGGCGTTGAATGTTTTATTGGAACAGATGGAGAAAGAAGGTTATGTCCTTGACACAAATGAGGTGCTCCATGACGTTGATGAGGAACATAAACGTGAGTTACTACGCACCCACAGTGAAAGACTTGCCATAGCATTTGGCATTATTAGCACTACTGCTGGCACAACCATCCGTGTTATAAAGAACATTCGGGTGTGTGTGGACTGTCACACTGCAATTAAATTTATGGCAAAGATTGTTGGAAGGGAAATCATTGTGAGGGATAATAGCCGATTTCACCATTTCAAGACTGGGTCTTGTTCATGTGGAGATTACTGGTGAAATAACAACTACGATGGGGACCCAAGCATGTCAACATTGTGGCGGCATAAGCATCAATAAATTGAAAAGTGGCTTAAAATGCTACTAAACGAGTGCAGAAAGCACACACCATAATCTAGTCGAAAAATGGGTTAGGAAATTGGCTGCCCCGCCATAGGAAGGTCATGCAGTCAAAATTCATTTTGGAGAGGAAGTCTGTTGGCTCTCAGTTTAGTGAAAAGAGGGCTTGGGAGTTGGGATCCTGATTACACATTGTCCAATTTCAAGCCAAGCATTCTGAATTGAGTTCTGGTTGCCTACCTTATAAACATCACTGTGAGTGTTCAATTAATTTTGCAACCTTCTGTTGGGTTCAGCTTGAGGTCCTGTTGGTGTTATGCATTCCATTGCCTATTTGACTTCCTAAATAATAATCAACAAAAATTTAATAAACAGTTGTAAAAGATACACATTTGTGTTCTGATTGTCATTGATGAGACCTGCCTGTATCCAATGTCTTTCTTTGTGCCTGTACAGTACCGTTGTAGATTACAGAAAACTAAAACCACACAAAGCTTCAAGAACATGAATGATTTTGAGTTTAGGGCTTCTTGAGTTACAATTTAGTAAGGAGTTCTTAAAGATCATGTCTGTTTCTACTCCCCATTTTTCATCAAAGGAAACAAAAGAGCACTAAGGCTTATGAACAGAGCAAAGTACTATTCAACTACTTTTTTAGCCTCTGATGGAAGTACATGTGTGGCCATATTGAGTGCTTCATCATATGTTTTATTCACTCTTAATTATCCTTTCTATTCATAAGTGGATTCTTGGTGTCTGTAAAGATGACCTGGGATTTTCTTGTTTTTCCATTTGTGTTTCCAGATGCAGATTGTCGAAAGATGTCAATCGTTTCTGCCTGAGTCAAGATAGCATTCTTCTAGTGTCCTTTTTAAAGTAACTATGGTATTCATAATTAGGAATTATTCATGCTTTTCCTTTTTTTGTGGTGTATTATGTGAATGTCAGCAACTCCACGGTTAAAATAGGAATAAGGGAAAGCAGAATATTTTGATTATATAATTTCTTATTGCATGTTTGTCCTTAATTACCTGCAACTCCATTCTGTGTTGTTGTCTTGTCAAGGCAAAAATTGAAAAATGAATTATATATATATATATAATAGATAGATAGATTTTTGTAGTTTCTGAGTGTGTTATTTTTTTATTTTTAAATGATGTTACCTTCTTTTAATGATTCCAGAGCCTTTCCTTGATATTAGTTCGTAAACATAAGATCCAATTTTCAGGTCTTGGTGGATCAGCAATCCCTCATTTTGGTGGTGAAGCAAGATGCTGCAGATTTAAGGGTCAATGTTATCATGAAAGGTAAATCTTGGTGTTGAGATTGCATGAATACCTTCTCATAGTTCTTGGATCGATGACCTTATCCAAGAAATCCACCATCAATTTTGGAAATAAAATAGCAGCCTAATGCATGAGGCGCTAATTATTTGATGCCCTGCGGATGGTCAAATGTTTCACAACCTTATTCTGGTGGGCAGAGAGGTTGTTTCTGCAAAATCAAATTCAGTAAAGAGGCGATGTTTAGGCCATATAATCAACCAAGACTACAGAACCTCCTGAATTAATATCTTCTGGATGTTGACTCCTAACGACTGAGCTATTCTACAAATTGGACTAATCTTTCTAGTTCCATCTCCAATGGACATGTCAGCGAAATATGATGAATATATTTTTGTAAGTCCTGGGTTCTCTACATCTTTCTCTCTTGATCACTAACTATTAATTATCAATTCTCATCATCTTACAAGAAAATTTTAAAAAAAATTATGCATAAGATAACCAAATTAAAAACATATACATAATATACAACAATGGCAGACCAAAGATAAAGGTTAAACTAGGGGCGGGCAAGCTTCCGCCACGGACAGAAACCAACGAAGATTGACACATGTTTAACATAAACAGACGGGTAGAATTCGGTCTCAGATAGTACGGACAACAAATGCAATGGTTACTGTAGCTGTCCAAGTCTGATCATAGGGAACTGGTCTACTAAAGGTGATCTTCCCATCATAAGCGCTTTTGATACTTGTTCCATGGTTGGGCGAGAATGTGGAATTTCACTCAAGCAAGCAAATGCCAACCTTGCTATCATGATGACCTCCCCAACAATAGATTTTGTAGGTTGTGGAGGCCGTTCGTCTAACACATCAATCAAGAGTAAATTATGAGCCAACGATGTAGAAGATGGTGATGACAGTGAAGATATAAGTTCTCCTGGATGCTTTCCAATAAGAATTTCTAAAGAAAGTACTCCAAAACTATAAACATCACACTTGTCATTCACTTTCATTGTCTGGGCAAGCTCTGCAAAAAGAAAAATGGTTTGGTCTTTGTTCCTCGGTAATTAGTATGCATAAAATGTTAACCTTTTAGTGAACAAAGCAAGTGTAGTGGCTCATACTTTAATAATGGATTTTGAAATTTGTTTTAGTTGAACACTATATTAGTTTAATTGCCAGCAAAGTCCTACATGGGATCTAATCCCAATGATTAATCTCAACATTAAATGTAGTGTAAATAAAAAGTAGTATGACCATACTATTTTGAAATACAAGGAAAATTGCCTGACCTGGAGCAATATAGCCAAAGGTACCAACAAGTGGGGTCCAACTGTAAGAACCGGAGTTTAGAAACTTGGCTGTCCCAAAATCAGAAACATGAGCTTCATAGTCAAGATCTAGAAGAACATTCTTGCTTGATATGTCAAGGTGGATTATAGGAGGTGAACAAGCATGATGCATATGTGATAAAGCGTTGGCCACACCTTTGACAACATTGACCCTCCTTTTCCAATCAAATGACATTGCATGTGTCTCATTGTTTAGTATTTGATCCAAGCTACCTCCTTCCAAGAACTCATAAACCAAAAACGAGAATCGTGAATGTGAACAAAACCCGTATAACTTCACAATATTACGGTGTTTGATCTCTGTCAAGGCTTGAACCTCGCTTGCAAAAGCTTTAAAATTGGATGTTTCATCATTTGTTACAGAGTGAAGTTTCTTAACTGCAACAACCAAACCTATATGCAACTCAACCTTGTAAACATATCCTTGCCCTCCCACTGCAATGAGATATTTGTCATCAAAATTCTCTGCGGCTTCAATGATCTTTTCACAAAGTATTTTCCCATCGTAACTCCATATTGAAAAGAGTTCTCCCGTTTGTTCTTCAATATGAAGAGTTGGTTTCTTCTTCCATTTTCCACAAAGAATATATATTGAAACTACCATCCCACAAAATATTAAAGTGGCTACGATAATGTAGATCACCAGTAGCATCACTTTGTGAATCTTTGAATTGTGATTGGTTGGGCAAAGCTTCATACCAGTAACATTACCACACAAGCCTTTATTGTTTCTGAAGGAATCCATAGATGACATAAGAAAGGCTTGATTTTTTGGAAGTGGCCCTTCTAATTGGTTGTAAGCTATGTTAACAGAAATCAAGCTTGACATCTCATTAAAACTAGAAGGAATAATGCCAGAAAGATAATTGTGTGAGAGGTTCAACAATTGTAGGCGCCGCAATTGTCCAATTATTGTTGGTATTCTTCCACTCAAATGATTGCCACTGAGATCAAGAGATTCAAGAGGTTGTAATAGGCTAAATTCAGAGGGAACCCTCCCCTCTATTTTGTTGTTGCTCAAATTCATTTCCAATAAGTTTGGTAACCCCACAACTTGTTTTGGTATTATGTCACTAAACTCATTCCCTGCCAAATCCAAGTATTGAAGATTCCTTATCAATCCTATCTCTGCGGGAATGTTTCCATAAAAATGATTGTTGCTGATCCTAACCTCAACTAAGGATCTTAAATTCCCTAGTTCTTTGGGGAGAGTTCCAGTCAAGTGGTTTGAAGAAAGGTGAAGCCTGCCTAGATTGGTTGCCTCAAGTAACTGTAGTGGTATACCACCTGAAATATTGTTGTTAGATGTCTTAAAGCTATCAAGATTAAGGCACTTTCCCCAGTTTGGTGAAATATGGCCATAAAATTTATTGTCACTCAGATCGATATATTTCAATTTTGGATATATCCCAAAATCTTCTGTTATATTTCCATTTATATGGTTTTCTTCAAGCCTGAGTCTAGTTAGACTAGAACAATTCTTCAAACTTCTCGGTGTTGGACCTGTTAAATGGTTGTGATCGGCAGACAAGAATGCCAGTGACCCACCAAAGCATATTTGAGATGGCAAATGACCAGTGAAATCATTATTAGATAATTGTACGTTATACAAGTTGGTTATGTTATTCATTTCCTTTGGAATGGTACCGTTCAATTTGTTGGCGGACAAAGCAAGCGCGGTGAGCAATATCAAATTTCCCATTGTGGAAGGAATAGAACCAGAGAGATTGTTTCCTTGAAGAGTGAGAGCATCCAAATTGATCAGATTTCCTATAGAAGCAGGAATTGGTCCAGAAAAATCATTTAAGCCTAAATCTAAGCTAGTGAGCTTTGTTAAGTTTCCAATAGTGGACGGAATTGATCCATAGAGGTTGTTGTTATAAAGTTCAAGGATATTCAAACTGACCAAATTTTCTATCTGAGCAGGTATTGATCCAGAAAGTTTGTTGTCATTAAGAAAGAAGAAGGACAAATTAGTTAGGTTCCATATGGAGGGTGGGATTGGCCCAAAGAGGGTATTTCTTTCAAGGTAAAGTTCATTTAAATTGCTCATGTTACCAATTGTTGAAGGGATACTACCAGAGATGGTGTTCCGTGACAAATCAAAATGCCTAAGCATTGTTAACATTCCAATTTCCTGGGGAATGGAACCGGAAAGGTGGTTATATCCAATATCTAGATATTCCAGGTTTTTTAATTTCCCAATCTCCTTTGGAATGTAACCAAAAAGATTGTTACTTCCTAAATTTAGAAAAGATAAATTGGCCAAATTTGCTATAGAATTTGGGATGGATCCGGTTAAATGACACATGGAAATATCAAGGCTACGTAAACTCCTCAATGTCCATATTTCTTTAGGGATGGAACCATTAAAAGAATTTAAAGAAAGGTTCAAGTAGTTGGCTTTAGACATGTTACCAATTTGTGGAGGAATGGTTCCATAAAAGGAGTTGTTGTAGATATTAAGAGTGAGTAAGTTGGAAAATAAGGAGAAGTTGAGAGTGTGAAGTGTACCTTGCAGTCCATAATTTGCAAGATTTAAGCTAGAGATTGACTTGGATTTATCACACAGAATTCCTTCCCATTTGCAAGGATCATTTCCTCTCCAAGAAGACAAGAGAGCTTGGCTATGGTTATCAAAACTGGCTTTCCACTTTAACAGGCCATTCACTTCGCTCTCATGTACAGGCATTTCATTATAAATTGCTGCAGATATCAAAGAAGCATTCCTAGAGGAACCAGCAACATTGGATAAAGAGAAAAGAAAACAGAGTAACATGAAGAGATTCCACCAGTTGCTGGACTGTCCCATTTTGAACATAAGGCACCTTAATGTTGGTTAAGTGAATTCCTATTGTTTGAATCTCTGCTGATACATGAAAATGGATGGACTGAAGATGTTACGGTTAAGATAAAAAAAAATTCTTATAAAGATATTCCAGTGGCAGAGTCATAGCATGTGGTTCAAAATCAAGGATAGTATGGAAAGAAAAACAACTTTTTACACGAAACCGTGGTTATTATTTATATGTATAATACTAAAATATTTCAAGTAATAATGTTAACAAATACGTAGCTAATACATAAACAATAAATAGCTATTATCATAAATATTTTATTTACAGTACTAATATAATATTTCTGAAATTGTCAAACAAGGATATCATTTTCACCATTCCCCTCCCATAGAATTATGCTATTTTCTATAGGATCAACAGTCAACCGTAGTTACTTGAGAAACATGAAAACAATGTTTTAGAATTTGATTCAACGATTAATTTATTCAACCAGAAAAATGATTGATTCAATTGGGCTTAACCGGATCAATCAAATTAGTCGGTGACTCGGTGGATATATAAAACAGGATAAAATATATTTTTACTTTCTCAAAAATATTAAAACTATGATTTTAATTTTAATTTTTAAAATAAATTATTTTAATCTTTCATCACTAATATGTCAATCTATGTATAATTTTAAAAAGTAAAAGTAATTTATTTTAACATAAAAAAATTAAAATCGATCATTTTATTAATAAAAAATTAAAATTAAAATTTTAAAAATAAAATAAATGATAATATTAAGATAGCATATAAAATAAGGGAGGTGGACCTTTTTGGGACTAAGTAAACACAATCAGTATGTATGTTCTCTAAATTAAAGGTGATCTTTATGGAAAATATTTTTTATTCAAGTTAAATTATTATAGATAGGAAAGGTCTTATGGAATTTTATACAACTGTACTTTCCTGTGTAGTGTGTATCCTACAAACCGATTACCTTTAATTATTAAGAATTGTTATTTAATATGAATAAATTATTCTTCTCTGACTCCATGGATATATAATTTCTCCTCGGTTTATCTACTCTGTACTGTTAAATTAATATCACTAATAAATTAATTACTACTAAAGATAAGCATTTATTTGCTACCAATCTGTCAATTCCACGTGGAGAAGACTAAGTTTATGTAGTCGGTGAAGCTGAATTATTTATACATTTATATTAGGCTTACGGAGAAGACTTTAAAATGAGGACAAAAGAGGTTCCGACGAGTATTTGCTGGTGGAATCCTATTTGTGTTTAAATATTTACCTACTTTGAATTTTGATATTTTCCAACGATTATTCTTATATTCCATGAATGTTTATTTTTTTACTTGAGCACGGGAGTGGCTATTCTAAGGACTAGCTCATACCATTGGTCAAGGAAGGAGTCCGATTTGTATAAAGAATTCGGATATATCATAATGAAAGATAAACATTTATTTTACTTAAATATATTTTTATTTTTTATAAATGTAATTAATTTTAATTTTAATCTCCAATAGATCATTTTGTTAAGATTTTATTTTTATAAATTTTTAAAAGGTTTATTATAAAATAAAATGACATATATTGAATCATATTATGTTAGTAATTATTTTAAGATGATATGTGACGTGTTAATATGAATCATTTTAAAAAATTTAATATGATCAAAACTAACAATAATTTTAAATGACTAATATTTAGTAAAATTAAAAAAATATTTTATTCATATTTATTTGGCATCAATTTATAAATCTGCTTGATCTATTAAAGTTGGTCTTGCAGTGGAAGAGTTAAATTAGTTGTTTACAAGATTCTAAATTTAAATTTTTTATTTTTATTCTAAAAAATCATGATCTGTTTGTGGTGAGTTTCCGTGGTTTGTATGAATTCTTAGACAATGGAGACACTTCTTATGAAAGATTTTCCCCCCTGTTGGCAGTAGGTTGTAATCAGACCTTAAAAATATGAAATCATTTCATCATTTAGTTGAAGGTGAATTATCTAATTATTTATACTGAGCTTACGGAGAAGATTTAAAAATGAGAACAAATTCGGATGACTAATTTGCTGGTGGTGGAATTATTGTTTGCCTCACAATATATGTGTGTGCTTAAATATTTGTTTAATCTCTAAAAAGGTTATTTTTATACGAAAGTAGGAAAATGTATCTTAATTATACAATTAAATCATGACTAATCAAATCCAAATCTTAATGTTAAATGAATTCCAACAAAAGTTTTTCCTTTTTATTGTTATCAGAATGTATTATAACTATAATTATTAGTGCTCATGGAAGAATTTCATATTTGACCAACCCCCAGAATTACTAGTTCAACTTACCATGGGCTATGTCCCCAGAAGATGATATATAGTCATTTTTCCTCTTGGGGCTAACCTTGTTTACTTGGCAGAGAGAGAAAGAGAAAGAATATCCTTGATATTTTGATATTATTTTTAATTAAAATTGTAATTTCATCGCAATGACTCATATTGAAAATTGACACTAATTATTGAAAATATACATCTAAAAAATTACACATAAATTTTATATGGAGAAATGATAATTCCTCCTGAAATAATAATTCATCTAAAATCTATAATTTAAGAAGTTAGTGAAGGAGATCAATGCATCGCTTTTAAAACAATAAGACACTTTTTTACTGTTTTAAAAAAAATTACGGAGTAATGTCATGCATGCCTAATCAATGGCATGCAATTTCACATTATTATTAATTTTTTGAATATATAATTGTTCCACATTAGACTTCACAGATCAAGATATAAGATTGGGCCTAATTGCCATCTTGGCCCAATTCCAAACATCATTCTCGTTAGTCAGGGACAATTTGATCCAAATCAAATCACATCAGAGACACAAGGGTTAATATTGAATCCACAATTTGTTGACTGGACTAGAAATGTCAAAGGCAAGTGTTCCAATTACAGCATCACATCCACAAGTTCGACAAGTCTATTGTTCTTGCATAGTACAGAATGCCACATACATTAAGACAATCTCTAACTGCAACAGTAATACCTAAAACTTTAATATTCTCTTACAGCCTATAGTCCCTTTATTTCTTCCATAACTAAAAATCTATGGCTACATATGTCAGGTTTTTTTTTTTAGTCTAAATCTATATGCACGATGATGATGAGCAATTAGTTCAGCTAACTTTCTTTAGATTGAAAAGGGATTTGCTTTTTATTTTGATCCAAGGTTTTTTTTTTATCAACTATTTTGATCCAATATTGAGAAGGGATTATAGGCCTTTTTTTTTTTCACATCCTCCTTTTGAAATTTTCGCATTCTTCCGCCTTCTTTAAAAAATGGTTTCCAAAATTACCTTTTCAGAAGTGTAGAAAATATACTTTGAAAATTAGGATTTAAAAAATTATTTATGTAAGTACAAAATATATTTTTAAAAATATTATAAACTAAGTTGGCTTAAGCTTATGTAGGCGAAGATATATCCTTACTTACTTACTTGTCCACAAATTAAAGAGTGCCTCATATATAAAGCCTACCAAAGATCATTGACTAAACAATATGGGACTTGATTCCCTTTTAAATATCACCAACACTAAATTAATTTGTTTCTATTTTAACATACTTTCCTGTTCACACAATTTGTAATTTTTAAAAAATGCATAAAGCATATTTTCAAAAATTAATTTTCTAAAATATATAAAATCAAATTTCTGAAGAAATACTATTTCCATAGATATGAAATGTTTTTTAAAACATTTTTTAAAATACGCTTGCATACATTCTTAAAAAAGATAGGTTTAAAAATTATTCTTTTAAAAAAATGGGTTGTGGAAAAAAGAATCCGAACCCACACTATTAGGTTTTCTTGTTCTTCATCACAAAAAAGTGACCTAATATCGTACGTATCTCTAAATGCTGGGATTTATTGCTTGAAGTGCCCGTTGACCTAACATGTGTTCAACTTTGGTATACATAGATATCCAACCAACTATCAGGTTCATTATAATTTATTCCTTATATCTTTTATAAATAATTAAATTACATAGTTAAATTAATATATTTTATTATATATTATATTTATAATATTTTAATATTTTATTAAATAAATGTATATTAAAAATATATTATTTATTAATATAAAATAATATAATAAATAATTTTTTTAAATTTTTAAACAATTTATATAATAAAATTTATAAATATAACAATTATATTAATAAAATTTAATTATTAAAAAATATTACATAAAATAACTTATATTGAATTTACCTTAAAAATAATTTGACAAGTTTAAAAATAAGACATTCATGTAAAATTCTTAATTTTTTATCACTACATTAATTTTAATATTTTTTTTCTTTTTATATATACAAATTTTAAAAAACCAATTTATGAATCGAGCAACATTAACAAACTAGTTTGAACACATTTCTTTTTCAGCTGAAAAAAATAATAATACGTTGCTTTCAATGTATTTTATTGTTATTTATGAATTTCATGTAAATTTTATTACAATTAGAATAAGTACAAATTTTTTTATTAGATCAGTATGAAAATTTTCTAATAGTAAAGAATATGTTAAAAACAACAAGTTAAAGAATGATTTTTTTTTTTCGTGGGAGTAATACTATCAATTACTTACAAAATTGACCAGAGTTTCAACCAAGAAAGTAGTAGGTCGTGATTTAATAATTTAATTAGTTGATCTTGTTAAATAAATGATGTACATAAACTCTAAATAAATAATATAATATAATTATACTAAAAAATAATAAAATTATTTAAAATGATATAGCTGCAAATTAGAATAACTTATATAAAATTTTAAATTTATATCTTATTGCTTTTGTTATGTAGAAAAAAATAACGATTTTATGATTTAAATGAATGGATTAAACGGTCTAATTTGATCATCAAAGTACTAAAAAACAAAGTTTATAATCATACGATCCACAATAATTTCTTGTAACTTTTATCCAATACTTCAGTTGATATTGTTTTCTGTCTGGATGAATATTCCCACCCACCCCAACTTTAAATAAAAGACACTGAATGGATTAAACATTTTTTTTGGTTCCCTTTAATAATAATTGAAGGTTATTTGAATGATTAGATGATGGCACAGGAAGGTCTTTTGTTTTTTTATGCCATTAAACACCATACCACTTTTCAGTTATGTTATTTTATTTAATTTATGAAATAAACTCTCTAATTCATCATTGATGGTTTTGGTGACTATAGTCTATAGATGCATCAGTCTTTAAGAAAGTATATATCCCAAGGGAATATGAATATTATTGTAATGGATTAGATATTTTTTTTAATATTTTTCTATTTTTAAAGGTGTAATATTATATTTTTGGTTAGAATTAATGAATTTCATTTACTAGAATATTATTAGAGTCCCAAATTAATATACAAATGATAAAATACATACTAAATAAATACTTATTTTAAATGTTAAATTTTATCGTACAATATAAAATATAAAAATAATTTTAATTACAAATGAAAGTCAAAATACATTCTTCTTTTTTAAAAGGAAAATAAATGAGCTAATTTAAAATATTTTTATAAAATTTTTGAATTTGTAAAAAATCTAATACATTAAAATAAATAATTTTAAATATTATCAAACCAATACAAATTTAAAATTTCTTTCGTGTACTCTTTCTCATGTTATCTTAGTCTCGCGTCATAGATTTTAAGCTTTAAAATCTATTGAAATGTAATTTAATTATTTTATGAAATATAATTTTAATATTTTTATAAAAAATATCACATGAAATTTTGTTTAATAATATTTTAAATACATTCGTTATACATAATTGCACTCTGTTTTATAAAATATAATATTAAATATAATTTCGTTTAGTTTTAATTATAGTTTATTGTAAACTATATTTTAAATTTTAATTGTAAAATTTTTTCAAAAAAATATTATAAATTTTCAAAATTACTTACACGTTAAAATAAATTTTTAAAATGTTTTTAAATATATATTTTATTAAAAATATTATAAACTAAAAATTATAATTATGTTATTTATTGTTATAACAAAATTTATTATTTTAATATAATTTATAAATTATTTTATCATTATTTATTTATCTCAAATATTAAATAAGATAATAAAAATATATCATTTTCTTATTTTATAATACATTATCTTATCTTATTTTAATTTATATTTATATAATATTTATATTTTATCTTTATTTATTTTATTCAAACTAATAAATTAAATTTCAATTTTTAACATTGTTTTTTAATCTATAAAATAAAATGATCAATAGATAAATTTAACTAAATAATCATAATTTCAGTATATAAATACATAGAATTAGATTATTTGTATATAATAAATTTAAATAGAAATTTTAAAATACAAGTTATTTAAATGATTTTATCAAAATATAAATTAAATTTTAATAATTCTAGTTTACTTTATTCAAAAAATTAACTGAAATTTTTTAATTTTTATGTATTTTAAATAATTTAAAATATCAAAATATTTAATCCAATAACAGGATAAAAGATTAAATTAGACTAATTCAATTTTGATATTATTTTCAGATTGTTGTACAAATTTTCTACATAATTTTTGTTTCAAGATTAATTCTAATTGTTAACATCCGTAGTCAATATTTATTAATAATTTAGATATTATATTATATTGATAAAAAATTCAAAGGATAATTTTTTTTAATTAAAATAAAAATAAAAATTTATAAATTCATGATATATAATTTTTATTAATATGACATATTAAAATTTAAAATTTTAAAAATTATATTTGTAAATATAAAAACAATTTTAAGAATTAAATTTATTAAATTAAAAAAATGTGTTCAAATTTATTTTAGTATATGAATAATTAAGAATTTGAATTAAATTAATGTTTCAAAAAATTATAAATAACAATCCAATACTTAATATACAAAAATGAATTAATAAAAATAAAAGTAACTACCGAAAATATTTTTATTTAATATTGTAGATGGTCGTTTAATATATAAAAAAATTAACTTTTTTATCATTATTATGTCAAATGATTAATTAATATCTATAATACTGTTTTTAGTGAGTCTGAAAATTAAACTTATCTATTTTTTTTAAAAAAAATATCTATAGTTGCTTAAGAGAAAAGTAAAAGTTTTGCATTTTCAAAAATTTATACAACGGCCACTAAATTCTTAAAGATGAATTTGGGATTTTGCTGTAATTTTCTCATTACTCATTATTCAATCAAGAATAACAGGATACCTTAACCGTAAAAAAATAAAAATATGACACTAGATTTTATTACCACAAGTTTGGTTATATCATATAACATTTTTTTTATATGGAGCCTTATTTTAGGCACAATATGAAATATTTTGTATGCAGAAGTTTTTTCTGTATAACATTTTTAAAATTAGTTGTCATTGGTTCGAATTTTGTGACTGGACCGCTTTATTTGGAATTAGACTGATGACTCTCTGTGCAAGTAGTACCAATACGACAGACGTGTAATTTCAGTAGGGAGATAATGACCTGACATAAATTGAAATAAATTAAAAAATTCGGATATTAAACCAATAATCATAATTAACAATTAATACATATTATGATATTATTATTTTCTATAAATTTTAATTAATAATTGACGATTTTAAAATTAAACAGAAAAAAATAACAACATAAAAAAACTAATTATAAAGTAAAAATATCTGGGATGGAGTTTTGATTCGAAAACCCCAGAAAAAGAAAAAGGATGGAAAGTGGTGACATTACATAAGGAGGCGCATGGAAATTTCATTTCAAGTCACAACTTAGAACTTATAAGCCATCTTTTCTCCTCTTTCTGTTTCTGTTTTTTGTTTGTTCTATTCGCGATGGTAAAATCGATCGATAATGGTTCTGGTTCGGGTTTGGGTTCGGTGCCTCCTTTCTTGAACAAATGTTACGAGATGGTTGAGGACCACAACTCCGACTCCATAATCCGTTGGAACGACGGCGGTGACAGTTTTATCATCTCCGACATCACTCAATTCTCCGTCACACTCCTTCCCTCATATTTCAAGCACAACAATTTCTCCAGCTTCATCAGGCAGCTCAATATCTATGTCCGTCTCCCTCTTATCCTCTTTCTTTTCTTTATCGCTTAATTCCATTTTGTTCTCTGTGACGCTTTTGGTGTGGGGTTTCTTAATTGTTTGTCTTCACCATCAAAATAATAAATAAATGGTTGTTGTTATTATAATTGTGTTTTCAATATTCTTATACAGTTCCTTTGTGGCTGAATTTGTGACAGATGTTAAATAATTACTCATGGTTGTGATGCATAAACTCCCTTTTTGATATATACATATTTTTTAAATGGCATGCATCTTGTTTTTCCCTTTATGTTGCCTGATCCTTAGAAAATGTACACTAGTTCTTGCTTACTGTGTTTATAATTCCAGGACTTTGCATACAAAATAAATTGGTATTCGTTCGTATGAGTTTTACACGCTCGGTGAGGTGATGCTCCATTCGTATTGTATTCTTCCCATATGATCTTAGAATAGCGTTCTTACTATTCTATCATTTGTACTATTCATTCCTTTTGGTCTGTAACTTTGTATTACAAACATGAGTTAACTAACACTAGCTATTTTCTGTCCAAAAGGAAAATCAAATCAACTTAACCTTGAAAGAAAATTTGTTATTCCATTCCTTAATTACTGACCTTATTACCTAGATAGTAGTTGTTACAGTCTGAATTAGCTTTGTTGTTCCCTGACAAACTAGCCTTGTTAGTTGTTACCCCTTATTGTGTGCTACATTAACAGTATCTTAAATAATACCTGACCTTGTGAGAAGCTACACATGTGAAAAGTATCATGTTTGGTGCCTCTATCTGTTTGTTTCTTTAAGTGTTTGATTGGTAACTGTAAAATCTACCAGGGTTTCAGGAAAATTGATACGGATTGCTGGGAATTTGCCAATGAAAACTTTGTTAGGGATCAGAAGCATTTGTTGAAGAATATTCGTAGACGGAAACATCCACACACTGCTGATCAGCAGAAAGCATTGCCGCAGCAGGACAATTGTGATGAACCATCACAGGAAGCAGCAGCGCATCATGGCCTTTGGAAAGAAGTTGAGAATCTCAAATCTGATAAAAATTCCCTCATGCAGGAGTTGGTCAAACTCAGGCAGCACCAGGAATCTTCCGAGAATAAGTTACTGCTCCTGAGTGATCGGCTTCAAGGAATGGAAAAGCATCAGCAGCAGATGTTATCATTCTTAGTCATGGTCGTGCAAAGCCCTGGGTTCTTGGTTCAGCTGCTTCAGCCCAAGGAAAATAATTGGCGTCTGGCTGAACCGGGGGATATATTGGATCAAGATAAACAAGATGGCAAATCAGTTGCTTCTGATGGGATGATAGTAAAGTATAAACCACCTGTTGGTGAAAAACTGAAGCCAGTAGTTCCACGATCTCCTGGGTTCGATAAGCAACCAGAACCTGAGCTTTCTGCAGATGGGTTAAAAGACTTGTGCATTAGTTCTGAATTCTTGAAAGTGCTTTTGGATGAAAAATTGTGTCCTTTAGAAAATCATTCTCCATTTCTCCTACAAGATTTACCTGATGACGGTTTATGGGAACAACTTTTCCTTGGTAGTCCTTTCCTGGGAAATGTTCAAGATTCTAATAATGAAAATGAGGAACACACCGTTACTGGAATGGAGATGGAACCCACAATATCTGAGACTCCAGATGAAAATTGTCAAACTTTTGAATCAATGCTTGTAGAAATGGATAAAACTCGAGAGTGAGTTGGAATTGTATATGGGCATGACGTTAATCTGGAGGGGCCATTCGAATTTGGAATCCCAAGCTAAGCAAATGGAACTTCAAGCTTCTTAAACTAACAATATATAGGGAAGGAAGTACTAATGTCCATCAGATATTTTTCAGCTGGGCTGTCTTCACAGATTACCTCAAGCTATAATTATATTATAGTAGTAAGTCACAATATAAGTGTTTTCTCTTCCATCTTCCTCCAGCAGTTGTTAGATCCTCATCTAGAATCAGTGTAAGGTTGCTCTCTTTTATCTGTTGAGGGTGCTAAATACATATGATAATCTTTTCTGTTTTGTGTTATTTGATAGAATGCTTGTACATATTTCAGACTATGAAGGTTCTTCTGATTTTCTGCTGTTTGTAGGTTCAACCTGTATCTGAAAACTAATCCTGATTTTCCTTGCTGACAGATTTTGGCTTCTCAATACGGTGTCCAAGTACCGGGAGTTATAGGGTAGGGCGGCGGCTACTTGTATGGTGGATCAAATATTTCTTATTTGGAGAATTGTAGTGTAAGGGAAAAGGAAGCTCTATTTTTTGTGCCACATTAAACAGTAGCACATGCCTTCTTATATATTATAAAGTTCATATAATTCACTTAAATCGTGGTTTCTTTTGTATATTATTGCAGAGGCCAGTGCTTCTGACAATGTTCTTTCCCTTCTCTGTCTTCTTTCCCGTAGTTCCCTGGCCTCTCTGATCTTTATTCTTTTACTCTTGTTTGTATTTGATATGGCGATCAAGAGAGTTTGATGCCCTAAAATGGGTGACCATATTATGACTTAATTTTTTGCTTAGGTAAACTAAGCTGACTTATCACCAACATAAAAACAATTTTCTGTGCCTCATTGTATAATAATTCATTTGGTAAGGTGATCGCCAAAGCCCCTTACCCATGATGCATTCAAAGGGAGTCTGGTACGAGAAATTCTGGTAAAGACTTAAACAGTTTTGTAATCTAAGCTAAATAAATAACTTACATATTCTGGTAAATGCATAAATTTATGTAACTAATTAATGATAAAAACAATAGTGTTTCAAATATTTGCAAGCATATTACATTATTGGTTTCTATGTGAGAATTTCTTCGTAAGCAAAAAGGGGGATATCAATTTTACACTTTTATTTGGATGGTGTAAATAAAATTGTTTTTGATTGTAAATGAACTTTTTTCAATAGTTTAAGGATGCATTGGGATAAATAATTTAAGCAAATGTTTATTTAATAAGTTTTATTGATAAAAGTTTACAAGTTTAATTGTAAAACTTATAGGAGTTAAAAAAGCTTAATTGGGTAAGTTTTCTTTACAGATTTATAAAGATAAACTAAAACGATTTTAAGAGGTCTTAAGTTACTTTTAGGGATTTAAATAAATTCTTTCAAATATTTCCCAAATAAAATCATTTAATTTAAGCTAGGAGTTTAGCTTAGTGGCTAAGGATTGTGCCCGTCGGATACTTCGTCTTTGTTTCGAAATAACCTTACAGTAAAGGTTAGAAAAGAAGTATTTAGTGTAAAATAACTAAAATAAAAATAATTTACTCTGTATGCTGTATAAAACTATAAAAGGATAAATTATACAATTTTTATAGAATGTAGTCCAGGAAAGATTAGGATTTTTCTAATTTTAGCCCGAAGGAGAAAGCATTTTAAAAGGATTTTCTTATTATGTTTACGATGGGGGAAAATGGTTTTCATAGATAAAAAAATTTAACAATACAAACTCGTGTCATTAATACTTAGAGATTTTCTATACATTTGTTGTGGTGCCCTGCAATTTAAACCGAATGGTGTACTATTTACGCTAATAAAAACTCACGTCAATAATACTTCGAGAACAAAATTGTTTGCATATGGATGTTTTTTTTATAAGATCATACATATCTTGTATGGGAGACAATCTTAAGTTGAATAAGATTAGAATGGACGATAAAATTCTTCCTTCAAATATTTTAACATAGGTACCTATATAAGATTTTAAGTGCAGATCACATTCTTAGTATTTTGAAATACACAGGACACGACTTTAAAAAAGAAACCTCTACTAAAAGCATAGTGGATTAAGCTAAGCTTTGTAAGATCTTGAATCTGACCCGAGTTTTTAATTTAAGGTCTTTCCTATTTACTTGATATGGGACCTTTCTTAGGGTTTAGTGTAACTTACAAATTTATTTGAAAATTTATTTTATAATAACATACAATCTAAATATTAAATTAATATTATTATTATTTATTTAAATAGATTGGTATATATGTTAAATTTAAAATATTATGATTCAAAGTCTAATTTTTTAATGAATAAGCTTCAATTTTTTTTTAATTTAATCTATTTAATAAATAAACTTGATCTAAGTTAGGTTTAATCCTTCGCAATCTCATCAATTTCCATCTCTAGGTATAGAATTGGAACATATATTATGTGCAAGTTATCTGGATTTAGACAATGTCTAAACCCTTTTGAGTCAAAAAAATGAGAGTTACTTCTTTTATTTTCTATTTTTAATTCTTACATCTTTTTATTTTTAGTAAAATTAAATATTAAAATTATTTTTTGTTTTTATTATTTAAAATGAATTTTCTATTATTCGAAATAGATTTAATGAGTTTTCAAAATACATTGAGCTTTCCAAATAGATTTATTAAGCTTATGAAAACGCTTTTACGAAGAGTAATTAAATTCATTTTAAAAAATATTTTTTGAGTATGCAAACGTATTTTCGAAATATATATTTACACTTTTTTTACACAACATTTTAGAATAATCGAATGCAAAATTCATTTAAATATTTTTTCAAAAACAAACGTTTGAATACACTTTTTTGTATCCAATGAATATGGTATAACTTACGTTTCAAATACATGTTTTCGGAATGAGGGTGCGAAAAAATAAAAAGGTGTGAAAAGACTCCCTCGAAAAACAAATCAAAGGACAAACCCATCCCCCAAAGGCCAGCAGCAAGAATAGATAGCTTTCATAAGGGGAAGGGACTTTGACCAAAAAAGGATAAGAGGAAGGGACAAACCCGGAAACAACAAAAGAAGGCAAAGCCCACGGAGCTATATGGAAGCCCAAACTGATACAAAGCTAAATTAATATATTTTATATTAATATTATTTTGTAATATTTTAATTTCAAATCTTAAAAAATTATTTATATTTAAATTTAAACATTTTTTATCCAAATAGTGGATGGTCAGTCACACAGATCAGTCATCGGTCGAGTCATGGTTAAGTTGGAGTCGATTAACAAAAAAAAAAAAAAAACTAAATAAAAAATAAACTGATCGCAAGTATGGTTAACTTGAAAACCATAAACATTCGAGAGAATATTTTTATCATTTTGTGCCAGATGGTTGGAAAGTTGGAATCACCATCCTGTTTATGATGAGGCTTAAACAGACCGTACGATTTAGGGTATGTATGGAAATGAGATTTTGAAAAAGAAAGGAAGAAAACTTTTTTTAAAAAAATTAAAACATATAATATTTATAAAAGAGATAAAATATCATTAATTAAATATATATATTTATTTTTTTATATTTAGGTTAAATATATTTTTAATATTTGTAAATAGAATGAGTTTTGTAATTTTTTATTTTTACTTTTTAAAATATTTATTTTTTATCTTTACTTTTAATTTTTTGTTAGATATTTGTTAAAGTTCACCGTAAACCAACTTATGGTAAATAAACTAAAAAATTATATAAATAGTACAATTTATAACTTATTATTAAATTATATAATTTTTTTAAAAATATTTAATTTAAATTAGTTGTTTGTGTAATTTTTTTTTAAAAAATATAGGATGTTTATGAACAAATAACATAGTTTAGCTAAATATATGTTAACTAAATTAATAAATATCTAAATACATATGATAAAGATAAAAAATTAAAAATTAAAAAAAACAGAGATTGATTTTTAATGGTAAAAATCAATACTTAGACCTAATTCGTTTTACAAGTAATTTTTTTTTATCATTGAAATTTTTTAGACAGCTACTATATTAGAGGAAAATTATCATCCGTATTTACGTTTTTTAGCAAAATTTATGAATATATTTGTAAATTATGGAACATTATCCAAAGTTAATTGATTTTCAATTTCGTTAATTGAAAACAAGAAAAATATATAAACCTCGTACCACTTTGCATGATCAAATTTATCTAGAAAAAGATCTAATTCAAAAAAAAATACTTGTTAAAAAGAGAAAAATTAAAAAAAATAAAAAAATAATTAAAATTAACATAAATAAACTTAAAAAAAATAAGCAGATATAACCGTAATTTTTATGGACGTAAATAAAAAAATCTTCACATAAAAACTTTTAAAAAGATATTTTATTTATTTTATTAAATTTAATTTTTAATTATTAAAATTTGATTAAATTATTTAACTAAGATTTATTAAGATTTAATTAGAATTATATTAAATATTTGAATTATATTATAAATAGATCTTATTAGAATTTAGTTGTGATTTTTTTATATTAATAATTACATAAATATAAATAATTTTTCTATAAGAAATGGGTGAAAACTATCAATAAACGGTATCGAGATTCATGAAAAAAAGAAGAAGCTAATTTAGAAGCAAAGAAGTAAAAAAGAAATGTTCGCAGAAGGAACTTAGTTTCCATCAAGTGCAAAGCGAGAATCTATGGATGAAAAGCCTTCGCCAAACCAAAAGCAGCTGCAGAAGCGATGGCACCAATTAGAGCAGTTTCCAAAGCACTCCTGAAAGGTTTATTGCCTGTGAAATGTCCCTTGGCAAAGCCAAAAATTAGTAATGCAAACAACGTAACCACGACTGAAATCACAACTGCCTCAGCTGCCTTTGGAATGAATATGTAAGGAAGGAGAGGAACAACCCCACCCAATACATAAGCAATGGCAATTGTCATTGCACTATGTAATGCTCTTTTGGGATCTGGCTTCTCTAGTCCAAGCTCAAATCTGTCAAGCCAAGCTAGCAACCAGTTAATTTGTTCAACACTAACATTTCAAGTCACTGTTGGCCATAGCAAATATTCATCAATATTTAGAAGGATACATTTAAAAACTTCAACAAATGGCGGATGTTTATGAATACATACATGTTTCAAAATTAGTTGTTAGATTATTTTGTCCATGCTTCCTTACTTTTCTTTTCCTCAATACTCAGGTAGAATGCAAATATGCAATATATTCTTTTATTTTGGGATTTTTTTTAATAAGTTGCAATTTCAGAGAAACTCAAACTAATATTTTACAATTTCAAATTATATAAACACAATCTTTTCAAAAGGATAATTTGATATATAGAATCAACCTTTTTTAATTCTGTATATAGAAATTGATCGGATTTTATTTCAAAATCATGTCAATTTAATTTTCTTTTAATGATTTTAAACACAATGCCTGTGCAATAATATTTTGTCAATAAAAGGTCATAACCAGATACTGAACATTGAATGCATTACTACATTTTGCTTCTGAAGAAAATCTTTTAGCAGTCGTAAAGAAATAATTTTTAAGCTCAATTTCAACTAACTTTATAGAAATTTATCTACCTGTATCAGAAATGTAGCATTATTAACATGATCGTACTAACCCTGAGTCATCCAAGATAGTCGTATAATAAAACAAAACCAAAAGAGATGCCCATGTGCAGATTGTCCCCTACCAATGACCCTTTCCCCCCGTTTTCACCCTCCAATTCAAGTAGAATATGCCAACTAGTTTGAAGTGGAAACTCTCAATTTGTCTGTAACAGGACGGCGCATGCCCAAATTATGAACCCTATATCTATAACCATGCCCCCCACCCACATCCAAAAAGTGAAAACCTACTTTGCTTTTTATTCCTTTGGGTGGTGTCACTCTCTAACTAGTCAACAAATTCCCGTTACTGTGTGGTGGTCACCATTCACCTTATCCTCATACCACATTCACTAATAAACCCCAAAATTTGCACAATCTCTATGAGGAAGACTTTCACCAGGCAAAAACCAATTTAAATTTTCTAATGAAGTGAGAGTGAAGGTGGAACTTACTTCATCATGAAATCAAGCCATGCTTGAGGGTTTTTTCTGAGAGCATTTACCACAGGTGCATATTCATGTGGCTCTATCCCATACTCAGCCAGTATTTCTGCTACCTCTTCGGCTTCTGATTTTTTCACAAAACATATGTTTAAAATTACAAGCACACTAAAAAAACAGGCAGATAAATGTCAACAAAATGAAAATATTATAAAAATTTATAAAATGAAAAGTATGTTTTCAAAAAAAAAATAAAAAATATAGAGCAAACCAGTATCTGGCACAGTGATGATTTCTTCTTGCTCTCTTTCCAGTTCTCTTGCGTAATGATCAGCTTCACTCTTTGCTGCCAGGTACCTAAACAACGCAACATTAGGTCCGTTTGGTTCGTAAGAAAATTATCTGAGCAACACGAAATGATACCTAAAATTATACGAAGAAAATTTGAGTGTTGTGAGCCAAGAGTTTGGTTAAAAGTACCCGCCGAGACCCATGGAGATGGCGCCGGCGGCGACTTCGGCTATTCCGGCGGTGAGAACAATGGAGGAGGTGGCATTGGCGCCGGAGAGGCCAGCGGCGAGGGCGAAGGGAACGGTGAGACCGTCAGAAACGCCGATGATGATGTCGCGGACGATTTCACCGGCGGTGAAGTGCTTCTCGGTGTGGCGGTTGAGAAGACCCTGTTTCTGAGGTTCCAGTCTTAGTCTCTGTTCGGTGCCAGCCATTCGTGCAAGCCTCTAAACGTACTTCAAAGGGTGAATGATGTCGCAATCCAAACACAGCCTTACACAGTAGACAGTAGTGGGAACCTTCCGATGCTATGCACATAAATACAGGCACCTCTAGCGTTCAATAATGTTGTATGACTTTCCCTCTCTACTTTCTCTTTATAGTTACCCAAAAAATTATCATTTCCTTATTATCATCAATATTTAGGAAATATCCTTTTCCGATCCTTATTATAAAAATAAAATTTATTTTATTTTTTTATAAGATTTAATTTATATTATTTGTTTTCTTAAATTTTTATAAAAATATTTGTAATTAAATAAAGATATAATAATTAATAAGGTGAAAAGAGATTACAAAAGATATTTTTTATTAATGTTAAAGATAATTTTTAAAATTTATATACATTAATAATTAATTTTAAAAAATAAATAATATAAATTAATAAAAAATAATATACATTAATGTTACTAATTAATTTAACTATATTTATTTAAGTTCTGACCTGATTTAAGATTTATAAATTTGTTTAAAAATTTATATTAAAAAAATTAGTAAATAGATATAAAATCTATATAAATAATTAATTAAAAAAAATTTACAAACTTAAAATTTATAAGATAAAAAAGTCATTAAATAGGTCTAAAATATATATATATATATATTAATATTATGTAAAAAAAATATTATATAAATATAATATATTAAAACAAATATAAATATATAATATATAAATATAAATAGGTTCCTAATTAGGTTAAGTAGACTTTTTTTATAAGATTATGTCAGACTTGTTCATTTAAAAAGATTTTTTTTAAGAATCTGAATACTATCTATTTATTAAACGAGATGACTCAAGACTTTAAACAAATTAAACCATAGTATGATCTTACTCAATTTCATCCTATAGAGAATTAAAAATTATTTATATTCTTTTATATATTTTAAAAAATATTATATATATATACGTTTAATTATTATCAAGCCATTAAAATTAATTTAATGATAATAAATTTAAATTTACAATAGTAAGGTAAAGTTTTAAAATTAAATTTATTATATTTTATATTATAATAAATGAGAAAAATAAAAATAAATTTTATAAATTAGGAAATTAATTAATATTTTTAAAAAAATTAATATTAAATAAATTTATTAATATATAATTATTTCTATGATAGTTTAAAAATTTTGGAAAAAGTACTTTACGATCTTTTTATAAGAACTAATTAACAAATTTACAAAAATTAATAAATTTAACTAATTTAGTTAATAGTATTAAATTTATATGATTTTAAAATTATAATTAATATTGAGATATATTTTTTAATTTGTCACTTAAATAATTATTATATTTTCATTTAATAGTTTCTTTCCATTTAATTAGAAGTATTTTTTATGTAAATATAATTATTTCAATAATCAATATAAATTGAATCTTATAATAAAATTAAGATACATTCTATTTTTTTTATAAAAGAACCGAAAAATTAAATTTAAAATGATAGTTAATGTTTTAACAAATTTATTTATAAAAAATTTATTAGTAATCGAAAATATAGATTGAAAGAATTGTAACACAGATAATTTCATATGGTAACTTTAACAAAAAATACTTTTATATTATATGTAAATAAATCAAAATAAAAATATTAATTTAAAACTATATCTTATATTGTACGTCACACAAGCATAAATATTAATCAAGTTATAATATTTTAAAATAAGGAAAATATTATATAAAACAATTAGAAAAACTGATGATAAGTTGAATCTGTTTCATGAGTTTGTTTCATTTAATGTGTTTAAAATTTTAATTAAATTATTTTTCTCATTTAATTAGAGTGTGATTTTGTGCAACATTTTCAAATTTATTCCTGGATATGTATATTTAGAAATGTGAATTTCGTTACAATTTTTTAGAAGAATATTCTTAAATATTGTCGATTTTCAAGAAATTAATCATATCTTTCTTCAAGGTATTTGATATTTAGCATTAAGTAAAGAATATTATAAGTCATTTTTTTTTCAATCCACTAATGAATAATTTGTAATCTCATTTTTTTTATCATTCAAAATTTTAAAATCTAATTAAGTATATTTTTGAATTTAATCATGAATAATATTTTTAATTATAATATTTCTAAAAATGTCATTCATAAATAAAGATGTTTCAAAGCCATCCCGATTCACAAAAATTGAATTAAAAAAAAATCGAAAAAATGTAAATCTTTTATCAGATTAGATCAAATTTTAAATCTAATCTTAAAAACTAATTTAATTCAAACCATATCAAATTTACATGTTGATTTTATTTATTAAAAAAAGTTTTATTATCAAATTTATTACATAATTCCCATACTCAGGCTAGTTGAACTAATATAATATGGTGCGCAAGTAACAACACTCAAATTCTTTTGTAAGGATACCATAGTTTTCATAATTCCACGGTGATAAGCACATTGTGCCAACGTAACAAGCCCATGACAAGAGAACAAATCAGGATATATACCCTAGACTGCAAATAAGAAAATAGAGCAAAATTCATATATAAAAGAAGACATTAGTATTAGGAAGCTGCAAAATAATAAATAAAATGACCAGGATTAGCATATGAAGGATTTATGCAACGGTCATTCTCTCTTTCCACTTCTGCTTTCTTATTACCGATTATCTTTGCTACCATTGGGTTTTTCAATGTCATTATTTGAAAGCTGGAACTGTCACCAGTGCCGGTTTGATCATCTTTTTTTATTTTCTATGAAAGAGGGGATATCCCACACTCTTTCACCTTCAAAGTTGGCCTATAATTTGGCCAAAAGCGACCAACATCATACTTGCTAATCTCGAAAGTGAAGTTGTGGGCATGAGATAGTAATTGGCTGATACTTGAAGAATCCAAGTAATGTTTCCACATAAACGTGTGATCATGAACAATAAATCTCTGTCGACCCTTCCAATTGAAATAGTATCTTAGCTGATCATTACTAGGAACAATGTGTATGCCATCATCAGATTCAAATGTGAATCTGTAGCTAAAGACACTATATTTATTTTCTTCATCATTTACACCTTCAAGTCCTAAAACGACACACAGAGCAAAACCAAGGGACTTATCATCACTGCACCAACTTAGAGAATCTATATTCAAAGTTACTGAATGCCCCTTGCAACGGTAAGGGAACCAATGAGGAACTGCACTCCCTGGAAAGCAATAGAACACAGACTTGTAATCTTGGATGATCCTAAGCCATGCATCAGCTGCAAGGTTACTTTGAGCACTTGGATCCAGTTCTTGACTATTGGTGAGATGAAATTTGAAGGTACTCTCTTCGGAATATGATGAGACTTTAAACCTTGAACGTGACACTCTCCTAATGGATGGACAATCAAATGCAACCATGTATTTCAGAAATGGTGGAAGCTGTGGTATACATTCAAGCCTTTTGCAATCACTCAAATCAAGTGATTTCAGGCTTGAAAGAAGAGCAAGACTCTCAGGAAGGTTCACAATACCAGTTTCACGCAGTGTCAATTCTCTTAATAATGACAAGCGGCCAATGTCACTTGGGATTTGTGATAATTTGTCACATCCTGAAAAATCAAGCTTGGAGAGAAGTGTTGCATTGCCAATGCTATTTGGAAGTAACTCAAGATCTCTGCACAAGTTCAGCTTCAAGGTCTGAAGCCCAGCCAAATTTTCCAATGATGAAGGTAGTTCTTTAATTGCTGTTTTTGTTAGGCTAATGAAAGCAAAACTTTCTGCATGTTCTAAGATCTCAGGGAAGGTCCTTAGCATTGAGCAACCGTTCAAATCAAGTTTTGTCAACTTCAATTTGAAAATGCTGCTGGGAAGAGTTTCAAGTGATTCACAATAGGCAAGGTCTAACATGCAGAGTTTGCTGACACTTCCAATTGAAGGTGGAATAGACTCAAGCCTTTGGCACCAGCGCAAGCTCAACTCCTCAAGCCCGACCAAATGGTGCAACGATGAAGGTAGTTCTTGTATTGCTGTTTGATCTAAGATGAGCACCACTAAATTTTCCATAGTCTCCTCAATTTCAGGGAATTTCTCCAAATTAGAGCAACCACGGAGATAAAGTCTTCTCAGGAATTTCAACTTACAAAGGTCAATTGGAAGGCTTGTGAGGGATTCACAGTAAGAAAGATCTAACCAGCAAAGCTCATTGAGACTTGGAAATAATGATGGTGAACCTTCTCTCAACACTTTCAAGTTTAGTAAGTGTATATTATCATCTGGTTCTTCATATAAGTCAGCAGTATCTATGGGGTCAAAAGTATCTGAGAATTTCTCAAATAAGGACCTTGGTTTTGTATCTCTAAAACAGCGAAATATTTCCCCGGGCAAACTGTTTCTGAATATACTCTCTATTGATCTACTGCGGGAACAGCTGTATAACAGAACCCCCATAGTGACATTGCTGATTGAAAACATCTCAAGGTTACAACAATCATAGAGAACAATTAGTCCTGAAGAATTTGAAAGGATATTGCTTGGAAGATTTAAACTCCTAAGCCCAACACAACCATTTAACCATAAACAGTTGAGCTTGCTGAGGAAACTTGAGGAGTAAACTTGAACCAGGCTTACACAGTGACTAAGAATGATTTCTTCAATATTTGGGGACTGAGAAAGGTCTGGTATTTTAATTAAGTTCTTAGAACCACTAAGGTCAAGCCTTTTCAAATTTGGCAAATGCTGGCACAAAAAGGTAAACAATAATTAGATAACAAAAAGTCTGTGAACTTCTCTCTATCATACATGTATAGATAGGGATCATTCTAAGTTATCTCATGGGATAAACATCCTCATTTCAAGTGAACCAATGAAATTAAGACATTATATTATAAAGTACACTCTGTTTTTTATCTAATCTTTTATAGACATCTCATTTGTCCACTTAAAATGGGATTATTTATCACATAGGATAACCAGATAAAGAAAAAAGATCTTTCATCAACAAAACACAAATGAAACTAATAGCGCTTGCAATACCTGATCTCTCTCCCAAAGTTGTTCAAGTTGACTATCATGCATTTCAAGTTTAACAAGATTTGCAACGCCAAAGTCCAGAGGCAGTGATTTTTGAGGGAAGCCATCCCAACAAAGAAACCGTAAATCACCCGGAAGACTTTCAAGAAATGCAGGAATGTGCACTTTTGAGTGTTCAGTTGATTTAGACTTATAGAAGTGAAGAAGTTTCAGATTATGCATCATTTTAAAAGTTTCAGCATTTAATTGAACTTCATTGATTTGGCATATGTCAAGGAATATATATTGAACAGCATCCATCCCCTAAAATTTAGAACAAGGAGTTAGGAAGAAATAAATTGAATTAAAAGCAAAATCAGAACATAGTCAGTTAGTCCATTTTACTTATATCTTAACAATGAGGTTTCAAGGAGTGAAGAAAGCAAAATGAGAGATGAATGTAGGCTTTACCTTGTTTTCTCTTAAAACATGATAAATGTCTTCATGTTTCCATAACCGACTTCGTTTTCCAGGCTCATTGACACATTGTTGACGAACAATTTCTTGACCCATTTCCTGTATCAGCTCATGCATCACAATTTCACCTTTCATAATAGATATAAGGCTCCTATCAATGAGATCTTTCATTCCAGTGGCAGCAGATAAGCCACAGCTATTTAGTGCTTGTTTTACAATATTCATATCATGTCCTCTGTAGAAACAAGCTATGTTTAGAAACATATCCTTCTGTTTGTTATCAAGTTCATCATAACTTAATTTCAACACATTGAAAGTGTCAAGGTTGGGAATCTTTTTGAGCTTTTGTAACACACTTTCCCATTCTTCATTTGTTCTACCATAAAGCAATGAGCCCAAAACTTTGACAATTAATGGAATCCCTTTAGCATAATTCAATACCTTTGTGGACAAGTTCATATAATTTTCTATTGGGTAGTTTTGCTTAAAGGCATTCAGACTGAAAAGTTGTAGAGAATCCTGAAAACTCATCTCCTTAACCTCATATAGTTCATCTACCTCAGCATTCTTTAGCAATTGCATGTCTCTACTAATCACAATGATTCTACTTCCCGGGCCGTAACAACCACGCCCTCCAATTAAATCTTCAATTTCATTTGAAATCTTGATGTTATCAAGAACAAGGAGAACCTTTGCCCGTTTAAGCCTTTCATCTGAAAAACTTAAACCAGAGGATGTGTTTTCTTCCCCTAGAAGCTCTGATAAATATTTGCTCCTTGCTTGTTGCATTCCATATCTTTCCACTTCTTCATTAACATTTACAACCAAGCTGCAGGAAGTGAATTGGGTTGAAAGATTACGATATATAGCACTTGCAATAGTTGTCTTGCCTATTCCTCCAACACCACACATTCCTATGATCCGAACAGCTTCTGGCTCAACGTATAACCAGGACTGGATTTCTACCATATGCTTGTAAATTCCTACCAATCCTTGATAATCAATTGTGAGGGAAGGATTTATCAATTTCCTCAAAACATCTTGAACAATTTCTTGGACAAGTAGGTATTCAGTTCTGGCACATAGTAAAGAAACAATTGCATTAGTCTTCAACCTATAAAACCAACCTAATACCAAAGAAGGAATAACAAAAATGAACTTTGTAGGGTACCTAGAGAGCCTGGATGCAAGTGTCATAAATTATAATTACTTTGGAATTTGTAAAATCACTATAATTGTCTTTTCCAAACATACTAGTTTCATTTCAAAATTAAATCAATTCCTAATTACAATACCAAACATAAGAGTGTTGATTAGTGACCCACTCACCCGATTATTTTTGAACCCCATCCCGGTAATCCAGAAGCTTCGGTTAGAGAATCCTTCCATGTCTTCACCTCGTCCTTAAATCGTAGCTCATGCTTAACAAACGCATCTCCATAACTCTCTCTTTGATCCCTAACATGTGATGGATCCACCTTGTAGAAAACAGGTATGACCACCCTTCCATATCTGTTTTTGCATTCAAGTATCTTTGTGAGTTCCTCCAAACACCACGTTGAAGAAGCATAGTGTTGGGAGAAAATGATGACATAAACATTTGATTCTTCAATTGCTTCCAAAAGAGAGGGTGAAATCTCATTTCCTCTACCAAGTCTATCATCATCTAAGTAAGTCTTAATCCTTTTACTGCATAAAACTGCATAAAGATGACCAGCAAAACCATTACGTGTGTCTTCCCCTCTAAAGCTGAGGAACACATCATATTTAGTTGGAGGAATACAAGAACAATTCCCCAACATTGAAACCAAGTTTTTAACTGTGCACCTCTTTGATCCTTCCTTTGCACAAGTAAGCATACATATATACAAACTTGTTCAATGCAGAAAATTATATGTTTTCTTCTTTCTCTGGCCAATGCAGCCTGGAACGGTAGGATTAGTATTTAGTACTTTGACTTTTACGTGTTTAAGAAGATTTACATGAACGTTTCTTTGCCAACCCCTCATCGAATACGGCAAAATATAAAAATCAAATAAAAACAATAAAGATAGAAGAAGAACTTGAACTGTTCTATGAATTGGAGTTAAGATCACATCTAGGGATTGATACAAGTGAGAAACGCTTTCCTCGAATTGAAGTGTAGCAGTGGGAACTAGGAATTATGAATAGACCAATTCGAAGATATTAAGTATTGACCATTTTTTTTACTATTGATCTCGAACCACGACAATAGACTCTTTCATCTGCAACTTTCTCTCTCTTGGGAATTATAATACGATTTTGAAAAATTATGGTACATAATATGATTATAATATATATGTAAAATTAATGCTTTAACAATGAACATAAGCATTATAAACATAATATAATGTTAGAGTTCATATTATAAATTAAAATACAACTAATGGTATTTAAAGTGTACATGATGCTTAACATAAATACATATCTAATATAACTATGATACGATACAGTTATACTATATATTTGAAAGCTTTCATGCTTCTTAGCTTCCAACATGCTCGGAATGAATATGGAAGCGAGCACAATGGATGAATAAGTAAATAAAGAATCAAAGATGATCGAGAGGCATATCAAGCGTTCATGTTGGGAATTGGACTACTCTAAAGTAAGAAAATGTATTTTAGAGAATAAAATATATTAATAGCTATTATTTAAAACATTAAAGAATAAATTTTTAAAATTTATTATAATTTAATTTTTATCATATTTTTACTGTTGAATTTTTAATTAATAATTATTAATGTATTTCATCATTTAACGTGCATTTTTCATTTTTAAAAAGTCAAATTCCTGACATTGGTACATAAATGATTACGAATGCTATGCTTATGTTCTTAAAATAGGGGTCTTATTTTGATAGAAGAAAATAAATTAGAGAAAATGAATAATAAAAAATTGTTTTTTATTTAATTATAATAAAAAATAATAACAATATATTTTTAGAATAAAATAAATTTTTTCTTCTTCAATTTAAATTTTTCTCATTTTCTCTTCTTAAATAAACGCATAAAAAAATATATTTAGTTAAAAAGAGGATGGCGGGGACTTTAATAAAATAGGGAGAAAAGGAGGGAAGAAATTTTAAATTTTATCATGTTTGATTTTGAAAATGACAAAATATAGATAAAATAATCATCTTCCTATTTGGTTTAGAATAGAAGGGGCGGATTTTAACACATTTTTTTATTCTGTAATTACTCTTAAAATATCATTTTAAGATTAGAAAACTATTTTAATTAGTTTTTTTTTTAAGATTTTAAAACTATATTTAACCTAATGTTGAAATTTATTACATGCTATGTTTCATTTTTTAAGATTTCATAGATAATTTATCAATATTTATAATAATATAATTCTTTTATAATATTTAATAAATACTTTATGGGTTTTATTTTGAATTATAAACATACAAAACAAAAAAAACTTGAATTATCAAATCTTTCGTGCGATACATGTACCAGTGTTATAAAGAAAGGGAAAAGTATGTTAATTGAAAAGGTAAGATGCATTAAACACTTTAATTTTCCAAGTAATACTAATAACTTTAAGTTTAAATATTATAAAATGTGGATCCATTGTTATATAATGCATCAGTCTTTCATCATAGAAATTGGAACATTATAATTAAATAAAAAAACAGAACACATCTTTTTCATTCTTTCTCATATCTTACTTTATACAATACTTTTTTTTATTTTAACAAAATGAAATAGAACTCTAACACATCTTATCATTTATAATATGAGATATATCTAATAAAAATGTTATTTTTATACGATAATGATAATAATAAATTTTAATTGTATATAAATTCTTAAAATTAAATTTATTTTAAATTGAATGATTATTTTCAAAAATCATTTTACTTTTTTTAAAAAATTAATTTTAATATATTATTTGTAAAAATATTTTTATATTGTTAATTGATTAGAATATAAATATAATTTTTTAAGTAATTATTACAAAAGTTAATAGTTTTGTATTAGGTGATAATTTGTATTAGATGATAGTATGAAAAAAAATTACATTAATAATATATTATAAATAAAATTATTTTAAAAAATTTACATATTTTTTATGTATTAATCATGATTATTTATGATAAAATCTGACGATTGAAATTTGTTCTTATATGATTATTATTGAAATTTATTCTAACTATTAAAATTTATGTGAGAATGATGAAAATAAATTTTAACTATTAAATTTTATTTTACATTACCAAAATTAAAACATAAAAGTTATAATTTTTTAATTTGTAATTTTTTAAAATATCATGTGATTTAAATATTTTTTAATTTTGAAAATTTATATATAATTGTATGGTTCAAATTATATATATATATATATATATTCATGCAAAATTAATATTTTTACTTATATATCTTATATTATAAAAGATAAATTGTGTTAAATTTTTTTTTATTTTTTAAAAATAAATAAATTGAAAAAGATAAATTATAAGAAAAAATGGCAGAGATATATTAAATTTTTATTAATTCATTGCAATATAGTGTCTTATGGTAAAGTTGGAAATAATAAAAGTATCCGTACAGATACCTGAATATCCATAATTGTAAGCACTCCCCGTAAAATTAACAGTTTATTTTTTCTACTTACTAACAAAAAATTTTATATAAAAATATATATAAAATATTTTTTTAGATTTTTAACTTTTTTTCGTTTTTAATAAATATCTGCATGTACTAAAAAATGTACCCAAAAAATAATTTTAAATCTATTAGTGAATTTGTATGTGGATACAAATAGTAATACTTACTCATTCATTACACACGTTTTGCCCTATTAATATTCTTAGATAAAGCAGTAAATTGTAAAATAAATCCATGCTTTGTATTTAAACTATTAAGTTATAGGGTAAATATTATCATAAGTTATAGCCTTATTAACATTTCCTTGAAAGAACCAGTGAATGTAAAATAAATCCACGCTTTATATACTTTTTTTTCTAATGTTTCACACTCAAACTGGTTTAGGCTTATAGAACCGTTCAAACTAAATAAAAAGGTTATATTTGATAGTCTAATAAAACTTAGTTATGTATGTAATGTAGCTTTAGGTCCCGTTTGTTAAGGCAGATGCATTCCCCCTGTTTCTGGAAACTAACAAATATAACAGGCATCAGCCACCATTGCAGTCCCGGTTTCATGATTTTATCTTTTCCACTTAAAATAAAATTTATTTTTATTATTATATTCACATTAAAAATATAAGAAATCTGCACTGAGATTTACGTTTCATTTGCAATAAAGTGACGTATCAGAGGGACATAAATGATCCAACTCCAACTCCCACCTAAACAAAAGAGACCTATATTTATTTTCCACATTACTAATTTTTTTTGTTTATTTCAATTTTCAGAACTAATTTTAATCATTTGCAAATAAAAATTTTTTATTAAATTTTTTTTATATAATAAAATTTTAACATTTTTAAAGATTATCTCTAATTTACTATAATAGATATCTTAACAAAATTTATTTTTTAATTTATTTGTCACTTTATAATTTTATTGGATTTTTTTTTTTTGCTTCATCCTTGAATAATTATTACAGAAAGAGAATAGTTAAAATGAGAAATTAAGATGAAAAAGAAATTAACTATAAAACATAGAAGATAGAAAATTATATGATAAGTTTTACAAGAATAAGAATATTATTATATTTTAAAATTATTTTATTGTAACCTTAAATAAATATATTAAATAAATATTATTTTAAACCTAAAAATTAATAATTGATCATATTAATTTTTGAAATATAAATAATTATTTATTTGAATTAAAAAAAAACTGATCGATAATTAAAAATGATCAATTTCATAAGAATTAAAATGATATTTTTTATTTTTTAGAAATAACAATCATACTTACCAGAAATTATAAAATTGTTAAAAAAATATTATAAATATATTTGATATATTTAAAAAATTATAAATATGATTATATTTGTCTACTTTCACATAATTTTTACATTTTCATTCCTCTTCCTTTTATGAAAATATTTTAATAGAAATATAATTAAAAACTATTTATGTTTATATCAAATTAAAAAGTTGATACTTTCTGAGTTAAAATTTATAAAAAAAAATTATCTGTAAAGGATGAACTTAATATTGATAAAAAAAAAAACAAATAAAAAGGTTAGGACATGAAGCAGAAAGTCCATAGTATCCTTGTGGCTGGGTTTGAGGAAGGTGGAGTGGTCGTCCTCTGTTTTAAAAGAAAGAAAATGAAATCGAAGAGCTCTCTGTGAAGTCTGCTTATTACTTACTTACCCATCTATCAGCCGCCAAGACAAATCTCTTTCTATATAAATATATAAAACCCTTTCTTTCTACTTACCATTATTTCACTCTTTCGCTCCAAACACACCACAGTGCTACAATACGCCTATGGCTTCACTCTCTCTTTCGCGCCACAACCCCCTCTTCTCCGGGCCCATCCCCAACCGGCCCAGGCCCAGATTCTCGGGTCCCGCCAAGATCCGAATGTCCCTCCAAGAAAACGCACCTTCCATCGCCGTCGTTGGCGTAACCGGCGCCGTCGGCCAAGAGTTCCTCTCTGTCCTCTCCGACCGCGACTTTTCCTACCGCTCCATCAAAATGCTCGCGTCGAAGCGCTCCGCTGGCCGCCGCATCACCTTCGAGGACAGAGACTACGTCGTGGAGGAGCTCACACCGGAGAGCTTCGGCGGCGTCGACATTGCGCTCTTCAGCGCCGGCGGCTCCATCAGCCGGGAGTTCGGCCCGCTCGCCGTCGATCGGGGAACGGTAGTGGTGGACAATAGTTCGGCGTTTCGGATGGACGAGAAGGTGCCGTTGGTGATCCCAGAGGTGAACCCTGAGGCGATGCAGAACATCAAGCTCGGAAAGGGTGCACTCATTGCCAACCCCAATTGCTCCACCATTATTTGTTTAGTGGCTGCTACTCCTCTTCATCGGCGTGCTAAGGTCCAATAATTCAGTTGCTTCTTTTTTTTTCATGTGTCACTTTTGAATCACAAAATTAATGTTTATTTTTTGGAATTTAAAATTTACTCAGAAATGAAAATGATTGTTGTGTATTTGTATGCTTTGTGATGTTAATGAATACTGCAGGTGTTACGAATGGTTGTTAGTACCTATCAGGCCGCTAGTGGTGCTGGTGCTGCTGCAATGGAGGAGCTTGAGCTGCAAACTCGTGAGGTTTGCTCTTTCTACATAGTTTTTTAGCTTGTTTTAAACTCTACTCTTGAAATGTATGAAAGGAGAATCTGGTTTTATAGTCTTTAATCGTGATTGTTTTTTATCCTTTTGATTTTAAGGTGTTGGAAGGAAAATCGCCAACTTGTAAAATATTTAGCCAACAGGTATGAACAATTCTGGATATCTCTCTCTCATGATGAAAACTTCGAGAACTACTCTCTGATGATGGTATTATTTTGCAGTATGCTTTTAATCTGTTCTCACACAATGCATCGGTACTTTCAAATGGATATAATGAAGAAGAAATGAAAATGGTCAAGGAAACAAGGAAAATCTGGGTAAGTTGAAATCAAATCTTCATATCTTGTTTATAAGCGTATTTGTTTCACACTATGGAATGCATACCTTGCTTATTTCACTCTTAACACTTTTGCAGAATGACAAGGATGTTAAAGTAACTGCCACATGCATACGAGTTCCTGTCATGCGGGCTCATGCTGAGAGTGTGAATCTTCAATTTGAGAGACCGCTTGATGAGGTAGTTCATGTTGTCATGCTATGTGTCTTTATGTAGTTGCCAAAAGTTGAAAACTCAATGCAGCATTTTATCCAAGACCCAGTAATCATGGCTTCCAACTAATCTATTTCTTGTTTTTAATATTTTATATTCAATTCAAATTCAATAATATTTTTCCCCTTTCAAAAATTCAAAGAAATGAGATTTGCATTCTTTGAAATTTGATGGTTTACTGGATTCAAATTGATACAGTTTTATTTGTGCATGATGTTCTTGTATGTCATTACTTTATTAAATCTACTTCAACTAATCTATTTCTTGTTTTTTTATATTCATATTCAATTCAAATTCAACAATATTTTTCCCCTTTCAAAAATTCAAAGAAATGAGATTTGCATTCTTTGAAATTTGATGGTTTACTGGATTCAAATTGATACAACGTTATTTGTGCATGATGTTTCTTGTATGTCATTATTTTATTAAATAATTCTTAAGTTTAGACTGTTTGAATTCCTATACTGAAGTTTGTTGAACAATAATTAGTTTATATTCTGTTCCCTTGTTCATTGACATCAAGTTTCCTGGGTGGTTGACATGGGAATGTAAGGTCAGACTTGAGAACTAGCCCATAGCTGATTTCTACCTTATGTTAATTTTCTCAGAATGTCAAGGATAACTGTCTTTTGATGTAAAGTGATCAGCATTTACTCACTAACTTTCTAGCTTTTGACAACTGAAGTATGTGACATACTGGGGGTATAACTCGATTAATGCAGGATGAATAAGGCTTTATAAGTATTTAATTTAGGCTTAACAAATATCTCACTATCACATATGTATTAAAACAAATATGCTTAGTCTAGATTAAATAATAAAAAAAAAACAGGCGCAATATTGGCAACTGTGATAACCCAACTTCCTATAAAGCCCACAAGCTCTTTGCCATGTTGAGGCATCTAATTTTTGTTTTCTTTTTATGTCTTTGGGTTTTAGATTAGTCCTGTACTTTCTGATGATGAAGAAAGATAAGTATTGAGCTAAAAGCATTATTATGGGGTCAGAAAGCAAAAGGCATTTATTGGACGCGATCATTCCTTTTATAATAATAAAACTTGACTTTAATGTGTTGGCTTTGGAATTTTGTCATATCTTGGGGATCTTTGTCGTTTCTGTTTTTTTCATTGGTATAAAACAGCAAATCCTTATGATTCTTGGTGTATAGTGTACGAATTTGCTGGGTCTTGTCATTCTTTGCATGCTCATTTCATTGTCATATTATATAGAAAATGAAATATGAAATTCTTCAGGACACTGCAAGAGATATTCTGAAGAATGCTCCAGGTGTAGTGGTTATTGATGATCGTGAATCCAATCATTTTCCTACTCCACTGGAAGTGTCAAATAAGGATGATGTTGCCGTTGGTAGAATTCGCCGAGACCTGTCTCAGGACGGGAATCAAGGGTAAATATCTTGGCAATATATAATCGTTTGTTGCTTAACGTTGTGCCTTCTCATGAGCATTTTACATAAATGGTGAATTCTCATGAGCATTTTACATAAATGGTGAATTCTCATGAGCATTTTACATAAATGGTGAATATTACATACACACAGGTTGGACATCTTTGTATGTGGGGATCAAATTCGCAAGGGAGCTGCACTTAACGCAATCCAGATTGCTGAGATGCTGCTGTGAGCTGATATTTCAAGAATGTGGGTACTTAAAGATTATGCTTCTTCTGAATCAGTTTTGTATCTGCTGGTTGGATGAGTTTTATTCATTTTTGTGCGATTCATCTTAGTCCAAGGATGCTTTCAACGATGTGGTAGTACACTAGCTTGAAACAATTTTTTTACGGTCTGGTTACGTAATTTCTGCAATTGTTTACTGGGAATAACAAATGAGAATCAGTTTTATCCTTTGAATGAGAATTTGTTGACCACTTTTATTTGTTTACTTAATTTCGCACGGAAAAGTCACCACCTGCCACGTAATCAAAATTTGCAAATCCAGTCATCTATTCTACTTATATAGCTAAGTAGGTGCTCTTTTAAGGAAATTAATTTTTGTATGCGTTTTAAATTTAGTTTGAGAAGAGATTGCGGTTTAGAGCTTGTAAGGACCAGTGATTTAGTGTTGCATTGGTTATAACTACTACTATACACTTTAGAGAAAATAAAATGTAATCGGAAAAAAGGATAGAAAAATTTAGAGGTAAGGTAATTATAAACCCCGATCAGATTAGATTGTAAACAAATAAATGTTCATATTATAAAGGGGAAACAATTTATCCACGGATTAATTCGCGATCAAATTTGATACTTACATTAAATTTATAGGCATTGTCCATTAAAGAATTTTCGATAAAATAGCGACTATCGAACATAAAACAGGCGAAATGATTCAAAAGAAGTTTATTTACCATGTTTTTTGTATATCTGCAAATGTGTTGATTTTTAATGAGTACTGAATGTATCTATTAAAAAATAAGAAATATCATTATATTCCGATATCATTAATCCATTAAAATTACGCAAGTACCGTGATCATGAAAGTGGGGAAGAAAAAAAAATAAGAGAAAGAACTTTACATATTAAAACTATTCCATACATTCATTAGATGTACATACAAATCCGCACATAGTTGAAAAAAATTCGTTTAATAATTCTCGGTCATCCTCATCAAAATACCATCTACTGATCTACATCCTACGCCAATGTCTAAACATGTCAATAAACGCAGGATTCCATACACCATATACTGTTATCAAGAATTCAAGATAACGAAAAAGCACACTACAGAGACAATTACTTCTACAAAGTTGATCGAAACACTAGCTCATTTTGGGTTCCTAAGAACAATGATGACTGAATCACCACGGAGGAACATTTTGCTGATGAACCTATCCTTGTTGACTGGCTGAGCCTTTTTCTTTCCTTTACCGGTCTTTGGTACCTGATTGTACACACAAATCTCTTAGCTGATGTAACAAATACAAGGTTCATAAAATCTAAAGGATAAACCATACCTCTGTCCACATCTCCCTGACATTTTCAAGAACCATGTTGCAGTGTCTGTCAAAAGCCCTTACACGACCAAGAAGCTTCTTGTTGTTCCGACAATTTATCAGTACCTGCAAAAGATGTTTTGAGTAAAACGGCACATCAAATACCTCTGGGCCTGCCTCAGCACACAGAAGTAAATATAAGAACAAACATACCTGAGTATTATTTTTAACACTCATCATGAGTACAGATAGAGGTCCAGTGTTGAATTCCTCTTCCTCATTCTTACCAGCCTGTGAAATGAGGTATGTTAACTTGGCAAGGATATTAGAACATAATAAACCATTATAATGCCCAACACTATTAAAAAGTCAAGAATCAAGAACATTCAAAAAGAAAATTAATTTGATGCAGAAAGAGAAAAGACCAATAACTGAAGCAAGAAAGGACTTGCTTTCCTTCAATATTATCATCACAATTCACAAGTCATTAAACCATATAATGAAAACCTAAGTAAACTTCAAGCTTGAAAACTTAAACGATTCCACATCATAAACTAAATTCCCTTTCCCAAGCTAGGCTGGTTAGGGATAGCATGTGAGCAATGGGAAAATAAAAATTGGAAGATAAAAAAAAGGATCAAGGTACTACTAAAGATTAGGCTATAGTATAACAAACAAAATTGAATTTGAATAAATTGTCAAGTACTGACATTCAGCTGCCTAGATTATCCAGATAAACGGAGAACAGGTAACACAATCATAGGACAAAAGGATCACATAAAGCACAAATTGTACAATAAATACAATTAAAAGAACTTACCTCTTCCTCAGTTGGCCGGCTGGAGAAGAGAAAGTAGGGAAAAGAAAATAAAACTATTAGTACTTAAAAAGAAAAGGCAGAAAAATATTTTATAATAATAATACCAATAGAATTCATCAGGTGAATGATAAGAGAATAAATACCTCATTTTGGTAGGAAATGAAGGGCAGCTGGTATCTCTTCAAAATAAAGTTAAAACTGAAATTAGAGAAAACATATCAACCAAATGATGAATTGACAGGTGGAACTAAATAATTGAAGACCAAAATTCTAAACAAATTGCAAAGAACAAAAAAATCATAATAGAACAATGAGAAAAGTATCAAAATGGAAGAAGTATGACACTAGCAAGCCTCTTCAGTTCAGGTCTCCATGTATTTTCCTCACGAACAACTCAGAAGAACGAAAGTTATTTTTTCTGATCATCCTCAGAGGCTAATTTCATTGTATCAACTTTCAAGGTGGAAACACTTACGGGACTTACAATATGTGTACAAGTAAAAAAGGTAAGTCAAACGATGAACTACTCTCTACTAGCAAGCTTAATTAAAACAGCTGGATATTGTGAACTAAAGATCAGATGAGAATATACAAAGACAAACATAAGAAAGCCTCCTCAGTTCAGGTCTCCATTTATTTTCCGCATGGAAATCTCGGAAGAACGAAAGTTATTATTTCTCATCATCCTCGGAGGCTTTAACTGGTTTTGTGATGATAAGAGATACCATCGGCAAATCATCTGAAATTAAGAAAACCAGGATAAAAGAAAATATCTCTTCAAAACAGAAACAAATCTTAAGTCCTTCAATTTTAGGGAAAATAAGTTTATACCAAGACCAGATGCTTAGTGTGAAAATTTTAACGGAAAACCCTAAATGGTGCGGCAAATGATTTCTCAGCAGCTCAGAAGATAAGTGGCTTAGAAACCCCATCTGGGAGTTACTGCTCTCAACCATATCCTAAAAATTTGAGATCCTAGGACTTCGAGAAGCGGTAGGAGCACAATTTTTTCATCCAAATGAACGCAAAATAATCACACATGATAAAACGCAAGAAATTTTTTTGGGGGCGGGGAGGATAGGGCATAAAAGAATACAGGTTTTCCTGTTTCTGAAACCCTAATAATTATGTCTCCTCAGTTCAGGTCTCAAAAAAAAAGCATTCTTCATGAGCTGTTCATTGGAAGAACGAAAGTTTCAACTGAATCAAGTCCTCATCAGAGACAGAAGCAAGTCCAGAATCAAGCACACAAGTATACACATGACCACGAATTCGGGAACAGAAGCATAAATCTCAAGGAAAATAAGAGAACCAGTACAAACAACATACCTTGATTTAGAGGACGAAGGAGATCTGAAGTTCGAAAAGCACGAACGTGAAGAATGAAACACTACACTCAGTTCATTTTATAGTGTGAAATAGCTAAACCCTAACTTTATTCCCTCGTCTAATATTTTCGGGGGGATTTGTTTTGAGTTCAAAACCCTACATGTTTGGATAAGCAGGCGTATTTCTATTCGGCCCAATACCCTACATCGCAGCGGGCCTTTGTTCTCTTTCGCTGTAGGCGGGCCTTTGCCCTTATGGGCCCTTTCAATATTATAACTGAAAAATAAAAATAAAAAGTTTCTTTTGAAAAAAAAAAAAGCTTCTTGACACCCCTCTTTCAAAATGCTTGTAAGCTTAAAAGTTAAAAGAAAAGAAATAAATTATTTTTACTGATAAAATAGAAATTAAGTTATACCTTCATTACTCAGTTTTTAAATTGATAATTTGATTGCACGAAATAACTTATTAGATATTATATGAGGATTTTTTATTTTATATATTATGACAATTATTTTTATCATAAATATTATACACGTATTATTATATTTTTTAATCATTATATATTATTTTTCTAATCTTTTTTTATATGACCTTTTCAAGAATTTTTGTGTGATTCTTAATATAAGATTCTTCACAAAGTTTTAGAAAGATTATTTTTATATTTATCCTTCATAAAAGTGATGATTTTAAAATGATACACTTAATACATGATAAAATAGTTTAGCTTTAAATAAGGTTGAATTTAAAAACACACTATTTTTTAAGACCAATGCATTAATTATTCAAAATCTTGTATTATTAATAATATGACATCCAAAATAATCAAATAATGTCCTTATTAATAAATGATAAGCCTGTTCATATAAATTAATAAATGTAGCGTACAGATTAAAGAATTAAAAATAATTTTCGGTTAAAAAGTGTTATTAATAGACATTTAGTATATCTACCATTTTGTAATTATCTTTGAATTTTGGTTAAGTATAATGAAACATTTTGGTTCAAGCCCCACCCCCAATCTTGGCAATGAAACAGGTAGAGTCGCTCGGAGATTTTTTTTTTTTCATATATCATACATTTTTTATATATAAATGTGTGGTCCAACACAAGTTTTGTATTAGAAATTCCTCGAGATTTATATTTAGTTTATGATTTATATAAGAATGATAGCCGAAGTAAACAATTTATTTCAGGTCAAACCCAGTTGAATTGTCATAGAATTGCAACACGATATCATAAGTAGACCCAACAGTGCAAATAAATCTAAACGACGCACTTGAAACGCTACCAGACCAGTTCACATCTAACGCGTGCTAATTGCTAACCTGAACTCAACAACTCTGCTCTCATCCAAACACTATCATATTGGTTATCCCAGAAGTCATAAAAAGTAATTATCGCTGTGCCATATTTGCTACTTAACATGTCATATTAGCACTTCTATTAATATTTTAGGAATTCGGTGTTTGGTTTTAAAAAAATCCTAGAATTGATATAAAATAAATAACGTTTTTGAGGACTAAACTAGTATTTCAACGACCGATATTCAGAATTCAAGGACCAATGTGAAATAAATGAAACTTTTCGGAAAAGATTTCCTCTGGGAATTGACCAAATTCCATGTTAAAAATAAACAAAGTTACCGCTGACAAGATTTTGATCTAGCACCCTTGAACAAGTGTGAATAAATTACAGTTAATATACAGAGAGATGTACACAGCTTCCTTGAATTTACTTGTGAGAAAATTCAACAGTGGAAAACTTCCCGAACTTATTGGGTAAAACAAGGTTAGAAGACCTCTAAGCCTCCTATTCCTCAATCAAACATGCTTGGTTTCAGTCCAGAGAAAATGCTCCACTGCAATACCTGCCATATTCAACCAAGAAGGAAAATTACAATTCGTTTTTTCAGTTGGTTTAGGGATGCTCAGATCTGCCAAGTTTGGATTAGTGGGAAAAAATTTTATTGTCAAACAACTCATGAATAGCAGATGAGAATCTAAAGGAAAACAAAAAGAAAATAACAGTGAAGACTATTTTTCACTCAGGCAAAACAGAAGTCTGACTTCAAATATAGAAGATTTTAAGGTGGCGTTTAGCTTGACTTTTTTAGAGCTTAGAAGTTACTTTAAAGTTAAAATCAGAAATGAGAATTTTAAATAAAAAGTTGAAGTTGTTTGATAATTTTATAAGCTTAAAAGTTACTTTTAAGTTAAAATTTATTGAGTACTGTGTTCTTGGATTTTGGGGTTTGAAATGGAAAAAAAGAGAGTAGAAGTCAAAAACTACTACTAAAACTAGCTTTTTCAAAAGCCCTTTCCCTAACATTTTGTCCGGCTCATTTTATCCTTTAAGGAGAAGAGGAGCCCAAAATAAATTGGGCCAAACACTGCCTAAGACTTTTTCCTTCCTCAACTCCTTTCTTTCTCTGCATCATTCTCATCGTAAGGACAAAACAATTTAAGGAAAGGAAGTACACTATTAAGCACACTAATCATAGGAAACCAATACGATACCTGTTGCTAAACTTCTCAACAGCATCTGAGGCATATAGGAGGGTTTCATTGGCTTTCTCTAGAACCATGTAAAGTTCTTTCCCTCTTGTGACTCGAGAAATAACCCAAGCATTATTCTTCGCTCTAATGCATACCTCTAGATCTTTCTCACAATTACAGCTATCCAGTTGTGCTCTACTCTTCTCCAACTCAACCTCTTGCCTGAGCTTATTCATAGCAAGTAAGGACTCCTGCGCACCAGGCACAAAAATGAACCGAAGTTTAAAATGTTTTCAAGTCAGTCAGTTCACAGCAATGAGAGCACTGGTTACAAGTATCCAGGCACCAAGAAGTGCCATCAAAAGCTTGAATAACCAGTTATATCTATCAATTTATAAAATTAATATCACATACTGAGGACAAAAAACAAAATGAAAAAAGGAAATTAGAACACAGCCAGATGCCAAAACCACACCTTTGTTAAAGTTGTAACTTTTGTTGCTGGAGAAGCCCTGGATACATTTCTATCACCATCTACTAATAAGTAGCGGTACCCACTGACATGATATGCATTCTCACCACCCCATCCTTTGGATAATTTCTCTTCAACTTTCAATATCTTAAGTGATGCCTGATGTATTCATCAAAGAAAAAGATACGTTTACCAAATATCTTGGTTCAATTTCATATGCTTCTCAACTGAAGAACCACAGTGCATCATCAAACAATGAGATTATCAGATCATCAAGCAGATCAAATTAGAATCCTGTTCACTAATGAATATTTAGCAGCAGACAAAAAACAAATCAGCATTTAAAAATAGTAAATACTAAGAAGTATTTTAAAAATTTCCAAGCAGTATTCTGCCTGATGAGCACATGATACTAGATGTGTCAACATCATATCACTTGAGCAGGCACCAGAGATTTGGACTTCAATGAATAATTATTATAACAAAATTAAGTAACATAAACAATTTATTTTCTTTTCTGAAGTAATATAGCACCACCCATGTATACATCAATATCAAAAAATGGTTGTTAGACAACCATTGATAAATATTCCTGGTTCTCCTCAGCTTCAACATGTCACATGAAACCATTTACATCATTTGTTACAGGAGATCTTAATGCACAAAAACACAAAGTTCTATTATGCTAAGGGTCTAAGTGCATTTATTAACAACTTCTGTCAAATACATGCCTTCATATATTCTGTCTGATATCATAATAATCATGTGCATATAAAGCAATGCAAAGGTAAAACACGGAATACCATCATAAAATAGGCAGTGCACAAGTCGGTTCGGTCTTGGAGAAGAAAAAAATCTGAACCAATTAAAAACAATTGGTTTGGTTTGGGACATTGAGTTGATAAATTAATATATATATATAAAATAGGGATTGATTTGGTTTGAGTCAGTTTAGTTTTCAAAAATATGAACCCAAGAGTCAAACTGATAGATATCGGATTTAGTTGGTTTGATTCAATTCATTGGGTTCATCAGGTTGATCCAATCCAACAAGCATCCCTATCCGGAATACAGTAGCAGAATAATCTACAACATCTGGATGAAATATTCTTTAACGTTGGTGTCACTAACAGAAGACATACTAACCTTGTAAGTAAACTATGAACTATGAGACAGGAATCAACTATCCAATGACCGAAAAATTCAAAGTATTAAGGCTATCCTTGGATCAGGAGGAATGTGGCAAAAGGAAGGGACATGAAAAGTAAAGTTGTTCACTCTCCCATGTTTAGGAATTTTCTTTAGTGAAAGGGAAAAGGAATGTAGGGGTAAAAATCTAAAAAGTAGTCCCTTTGGACATGTTTAGGCATAACATCACAGCAAATAGGGTTGTAGCATGCATGGAGTTGAACCCAAATTAATGGAGTAAATAGTCATTTTAGTCCCTGGAAGATTAGGGATCAGTCATATTAGATCCTAAAAGATGAAAATCACCATTAACGTTCTTGAAATAAAAAAGATTGGCCATTTTAGTCGTTTTGTAGGGACTAAAATGACCAATTTTTTTTTTTATCTTTCAAGGATCAAAATGACCAACTATTTATCTTTCAAGGATCAAAATGGTTATTTACTCCAAGACAATACAATGAAAAACATCAGAATGTCAAGTGTTGGTTCATAATATGTGCAAAACCTTATTAGAATTCATTAGGAAACAATATTCACTATAATAGAAGACTAACATTGTCAAGAACTTGCTGCTTTGCTGCTGACACACCTTGCTCCCCATTAGGTATGGAGGATACAGGAATAAGAAGCATCAATGTAAGGCTTCTATGCTGGTAAACACAGAGATACATTTTCTCTCCTGTCTGTTGAAGCAAAACTGTTGGAGTGGCAAACACCCACGTACCAACCTCTGCACCCCATAAATCAGTGACAAGATAACCATCTTTTCCTTTGGACCATTTGTCACTCTGTAAGGGCCTCACAACATGATAGTGGTTATCTTCCCCAGGGGATGTATCAGATGAGCCATAAAAACTTTCAGACATAGAGCTTGGATGAGCCATGTTAGACTCAGCAGCAATGTTGGATGCAGTACTTCCTTTCCGTAAGTAGGACCAGGAACTTGCTCCAGAAGATAGAGCATGCGGAGTCAACCTTAGCACAGCATATGAGAATAAATTTATGGTGTCAACCTGACAAAAGAGTCAAGGTTAATACGTATTACCAAGTGTCTTGATCAAATTCTGTTAAAAAGGAAAATTGTACAAAACCATACAGGAGATAGAGTTGTGGACACTAGCAGGTCTTGAAATAAAATCAAAGAGTAGCAGGGAGTGTTTCCAGCAGAAGATTCAAGCACCCTGACAAGTGACTGCCAAAACAAGAAGAAATCAACAAAACGGAATGCCATTAACAAGCCAAACGGTTCTTTTTTCATCAAAAGTTGCTGCAAGTAGTTAAAAGCTTAAGTGGACAGGGGATCCAAAATGTGGGATGAAAACACACAAATATTTGTGACACATGAAAAGAGTAAAATAACATAAATAATACACAGACACATACATCAAATGTCAATATGCTAAAATGTTTCATTTTAATCAACTAATCATTGATGAGGGATTACAGCTTTCCTTGACGGCTAAGTAATCACCCTTGTGTTATGAAGTGACTCATTAGGAAATAGATGATACCATACCAAAGAAGGTATTTTATGATATCACAGCTAAGTAATCACACTTGAATAAACATATTTTATGATAAAGTCAACTAAAGAAGGTATAAAACTGTAGGGTTCTTCCCAATCAGTTTGAATCAGACCTAAATCTCTAGAACCAAACATATCATACCACTCACACAGGCAGAGCGTTATTGAGACATTGTATATATGAAGTTGTTTGTTTATTGTTTATAGAGATTATCTGATGCATTCATTGATTCATTTATGCTTTGTTTGGATCACATGGGAAATAGGAATGAAAGAAAGGGAAGGGAAAGAAAGAGTGAAGGGAAGGGACGGACTTCTTTTGTTTGGATGAGTGAAAAAGAGAGGAAAAGAAATATATTAGTATAAAATTTAATTTTAAAAAATAAAATTTAACTTTAAAAATTTAATTTTTTTATTATATGTTTCTATTAATATAATATTTATTTTTTATATTTTAAAAAATATATAATAATTTTAACAATTTAAAATTAAAAAAACAAAAAAAGCAAGCTTCTTTCCCTTTATTTTCTCACCAATTTGGAGGGAAACAAAATCTGGTAGGACCTGCAGAAATTGGTTCCTTCCCCCCTATTTCCATGCGCAAATAAATGACGGAAAACTTTTCCATAATGCCTTTTTTCCTTCCTTCCCCTTTCCCCCCAACTAAACAAAGGCTTAGAGTAAAGCTAAAATCTTTAACGACATTTCATGGGCTCAACAACTTATTTTGTATAAGATTAGGTCATTGGCATATAATCTTTTAAGGAGGTTTTTTAAACAAGTATGTAGATGGATTGGGCAGTTTTGCTCCAATAATGTTATCTCATTCTTATCTATCATTTTATATTGTATAGGAGGGGATCCACTTACACCAAGTATAAGCCTTAGACACTTACATAGTTTAATAAAGTTTTGCATGAACATGAATTCAACCAATCCAATAGTTGAATCACATGATATTATCTTGATGATCAAGCATATCAAATTTAAAACATATTATAAATTAAAAAAAAAAAGTGATGTGATGAAGTATCGATTGTTTTTCTATTTGTGTGAATCTTTATATAGATTTGATATACATTATGAGAATTTTCAATTACAATTGGATGGACAAAATTCAAAGTCTACAAAAATTAAATGGTGTAAGCATGCTAATGCTTACTATTGGTGTATATATATATACTTGTCCACCAACAATTTTGTTCTTTGTGACAACTTATAACCCTATCATTTTTAGAATTGCAGTGATCCTGAGACAGCACTGCAAAGTCAACTAAGAGACATCAAAACAACAGCTCAGCCTCTCCCGCACAGTTTTAAATAGTTGAATCCAATATAAAATTAAAACCCCATATCTTCACCCTCTGTCAACCGAAAGTTTAAGAAGCTTGTAACACTAAACTTAAATGTCTATTATCCCCAAAATTAAAGACCATAAAAATAAAATCATAGCAATATATATATATATATATATATGCAAACAGAACTCTACAAGCAACCGGCAAAATGAGATGAGAAAGTGTGATGCAGAGAATCAGAGATACAATAGATGATATACAAACCAGCTGCACACCCAAGGCAATGGGGACACATGAAATAACTTTTAGAAAAAAGTTGCAACATAAAAATTGCTGAAATTCTATTGCCCTAGTTTTGGATGATTTTTGTAGTTTTCTAACAACTTAAAACTTATCTAACCTGAACCTCGATCGCAGCCTCCCGACTTATTGTCAGCATCTGCACAGTTCCTCGTTCCTTTAAGCAATCACGGAATGATGGTAAAAGGAGCTTTTTCCCCACAATAAAATCTGCCTCAAAGAGAAAAATTATAATTAAGGTATAAGAGACAGCTACTTCAGCATCGGTCAGGTAGCACAGATCCAAAGGAAACCATTTGATACAGCAACTTCACCATTACCACAGCAGCAATTATCCCACAGCGACTGCTTTTTACATGCTGACAATTATGACTTACAATGAAATATTTTGAATCATTAATGAAAAATTATCACTCGTCAATTTATAGGGATGCTATTGCATGATGACTTACCCCTTAGATAGTCCATGATAAAGGAATACAAATGACGTCTTGTTAGTCCTCCACCAGGTTCTTTTTCGAGCATTGCTCTAATAGATCCATGAAACATTACAAAAAGTGAGTGAATTTCCTTGAGAACTTTTCTTAATGCGTCATCTCTCCATATAGGTTCTGAATCATTGCTTTTCTCCACCACCTGCAAGGTAACAAGTAACAACCCCATTAATCATATTACAGAAAATTGTGCAAAGGCAACACTGCGACAACATCTGTACTTCAGTAATCTAGGCTTTTAAAAAAATTTAACTAGATCCGGTTAACATTTATGAGAGAGAAAATTTTCTGACAAATGAACAGCCATTAAAAATATTAGGAAAATACAAAATTAAGCTTTGTTATGTTTCATTGTATGGTGTAGGACTCTAAGCAAATCAATTTACTCCATAATGCTAACTATCACCAATCTACCCTTTTGAGCTTAGGCTACAGAATTGAAGTCTTTGACTCCCAGATAATCTGAGAGATATTACTAACTCAAGTGAATAAAAAGCATGTGAATTCACATACCCCAATTCCATCGTGATTCACCCGCAACTTAGTTATCCGAGGAAAACAGGACAATAATGCAGTATATAATGCAACCATCATGCTTCAACCTCCAAAATGCTCAACCATAAAAGACATAATGCAATAATTTGAGGCCTTGTTTGTTTTTCAGTTAGAAAATCAATTCCCGTGCTTTCCAATAAAAAATACACATTCCAAGGAAAATATGTGATCCAAATTACTGTATGCATATATCTAAATCATATTTAACGATTCAATATCAATTTCATCAAAAATCAGTTCTATTCGACTTTAATCCAAATAGGCACCGAGTCATTAACAGAAAGGAAAATGAGAACAAATCCAAGAAAGAAAACGAGTTAAATACCATGACCACCCATATATCGGGTTCGGCCTCGTAAAAAACGTGAGAATGTCTTTCTGCTTCGATGACCTCGCAAGCATTGTCAGGAGAGAAAATTCTGCAAATTAAACATACAAATGAATCAGTCATCTATCATGTCTTTGAGTTCGAGAGAGAGAGAGAGAGAGGAAAACCTAGTAAAAGTGATGAGTCCTTCACTGAGGCCAATAACAGAGAGTTGCTTTGAGAAAGGTAAACCGGCGGGGAAGAAGAACAAGATCTTATCGAGCTCTTGACCTTCGTGTTGCCCTCTTTTCAAATCAAATATGCATAATTGTATGGATTCATTTGAAGACACACCCATTGGTAATTACCCTTTCAAATCAAATATCAATCCTCGATCCAACACCCCTTATCCCTCCCTCACTTCACTTTCTCCCTTTCACCTTCCCGTCACTCACCCCCACACTCAACCAAACAATCAACTTCCTCCCTTTTTTTTTTTTCTTTTTTTTTTTCCAGATTAATAATAGTTTCCAATCTTTTTATCCAGTTCTACTGTACTACTGCAGTTCTGTTTTTCTGAAGTTATAATTCCAATTTTTTTTTTCTCAAGAAGTTCAATTAAAATTTTGATCAATCCTGTTTCCAGCTTGTTTTCTATAATAAAAAATTCTATATTTTTGTTTCTACATGATTTTTTTATAAACTAGTATACGATTTTCTTTATAAATTAGATCCGGTTGTTTGTTAATATTATAATGGTGTTACAGTGTTTTCTTATTAACTAAAATAAAAAATATCAAGTATAACGATTAAAATGTAAAGTTTTTTTTGTATAAATTTAAATGAAGTAAAAAAAATATTTTTATAAGAATTAAAAAAATAAAATGTTGTTAGGTATAAAGACTAAATTTAACTCTGTAATAATCAATTTATAAATATTTTTTACAAATATCAAAATAATTTTTTCTGCAAAACAGCTAAAGATTTAATGAAGTTCTTTTTGAAAACAATATATTTTTACTTTATTTTTTATTTTATAAAATTTAATTTTAATCTTTACTTTTAAAATTCTATTAAATGATGATGTTATTTAAATAAATATATAATCTAATTTTTAAAAATTATCTTTTATGTAATTTAAATTCTTGAAAAAAAATTATATGCATAATTTATATTAACTGGTTATATAATAGGTTTTTTATAAAAGTACGACTAATATATGAACAAAATATAAATAAATTTATTTTTTTTAAGATCAAAATATATAAATTAATATTTTTAATTATATAATTTTTTAAAAGATTATAATATATAAAATTAAATTTATAAAAAATTTAATAATAAAAATGAAAATCATTAATGTTTATAAAATAAAAATAAAAACTAAAATTACATAAAAAAAATTAAAAGCTTGACTAAGTTAAAATAAAATACAAAATGTCAAATATAGAAACCAAAGTTTTAATATAACCTTCTTTAAATTTTCCTTATTTATTGATGGTCACTTTGTGGATTATCAACGTGTTTTCTACAAATAAAATTAAGGGTGACAGGATAATTATTTCAATAAAAATGCAAAATAACAAAAACTCGGATTATTTTCCTTTCACTGCCTTTTTTTTAGTTAATTGTTTTTATTTTCTTCCCTTAACAAAATAGGATCGTAACATCTTCGACAAAAAAAAGTACCACATTATTTCCAATAATATTCAAGAAAAAATGTTTCATATCAAATATCATGACTCATATTTCAATCCAATACATTACATCAAGTTAAAAAACTGAATTTTTAGTTGTAGGGCGCTGTATTAATCTTGACGTGTTTAATACATTGTTCTCAACATAATTTTACAATTTTTAAAATAAAATTTTATATAAACTCTTAAATAATATAATGTTTTCAAAATTATATTAGTGTGTTATTAAAAAATGAGAAAATTTTCTTATTTCTTACATTAATTTTGAAAAACTAGTAATGTATTTGATTATTTCGGTACGATTTTGATTTTAAATTTTTTTAGTTGATTAAATTTCTATTTTTAAAATTAAAAAATTTATTTATGTTAATCCTCTACAATTTAAAATATTTAAATTCTCATTTTTTTTCTAAACATTTAAAATTAAAGATAAATTTAAAATATAATATAATTTTATAAGTTTAAAAATAATAAATATAGTAAAATTTGGATAAAATTAAAAGATTCTACGGTATGCGATTGAGATTAAAGTTTTCAAAATTTTTCAAAAAAATTTATTTTAGAAAAATTTTATTTTTTATAAATAAATTTTGAGAAAAAAATTATTTAATTTGTAACAAAATTAAATAAAATAAAATTTTAAAGTTTTTTTTATGGAAAACTGAATTTGTTTAGTTAAAAAAAAGGAAGAAACTTACTTGGTTTAAAAAAATTAAAAAAAAAACAAATTACACATAATTCAATTTTTTTTAAAAAGTAACACATATTTAATATCTTAAAAATATCATTATTTTCTTCATTTAAGAAATAGTAGAAGTTTTAAGAAGTTGTAGAATTGTTAATCTAATATTTGATTCATTCCTTTTGTCTTTACTACAAGTAAGGCAAGATGAATCTGTCTTAGTTCGAGGATGTGAAGAAAATACAAAATCATAGTAAATGTAAACAAGAGCATTAATCAGGTCTCTTACACAACTTAACTTGTCATCATCATACAACAAACTTCCAGCAAGTGAAGAATGATAGTAAAGACTTTTTACAACTAAGCAAAAACTAAATTAATCCAGCTATACTCATCAGTATGCCATGGATTGAGAATTAGTTCAAGTCATACAGTTCCCAATTTCTTATCATCACTAGAATTAACACTAACCTCTGGAGGGCCCCCAGAAGGTTTTTCCTTGTGTACCTTTTCCAATTCATCAAGGTTCTGTTTGGTTTCAGGATTAATGGTATCTTTCTTTTCCACATCAGCCATCTCGACCTTCTCCTTGGTCATTGTGCTTACATCTTCAGCTGCCTTTGCAACAGCTGTAATAGCATCTGAAACCCAAGAAGCTCCAGTTGATACATAAGAATTGCTCATGATAGCAGATCCTGCACTACTTGCCTTCTGCTCAGCAACAGCAATAGCAGACTTGGTCTTTTCAGAAACCTGAAACTTTTCATCCATCTCTTTAACTTTTTCATTCATAATAGTTGTTCCCATGCTTAGTTTACCACTTAGACCCATTTTACGATCAATGGAAGCTACTGTGGCAGAAGCATTTGAGGTTAATTGATGATGTTCATCAAAAGATTTTGCCCTGTTAACTGCATCCTTTCCTAGAATGAAACCCCTGGCGAGCATGGTGCTCACCACATCTTCTGCCTTCTTAACAGCATCAGAGGATTCCTCTTTCCTCTGAGAAGAGCAGTGTACATTAGAAATTTCATTTATATGTGTGGGAAGGAAAAACTTTGTATGCTCTTAGGTCTCACTGAGCATGTAATAAAGATATGGTAGTATATTTGAGCACTAGAATATTTGATGCGTTAAATGTAGTTATTTAGTTATTAATCTAACTTCACATAAAAATGTTTGTGGTTTGAAAAAGGCATAGCTAGATATCTGCTAGGATATCATACAAACGGTAATTTGGTCTATAAAAGATTTTGCACCATCATCTTTATGCAAGAGTGAGTTTGTATTGAATGATTACTGAGCTGCAAAGGTGTTGCTAACTAACATCATGACAAATATATTAACAGAATATTTTTTTTTGTAATTGGGAAGCAATATGTTACAAAACTCGAACCCAAGAGGAATTGCCATCAATAAGAATTTCATGAGTTATTCATATAAAACACTCTAGCGTTACCAAGTTATTTTGATACTGGTTTATTGGGTACAGGGAACAAGTGAGTGAACAGTCATGTTCATCAAATTCAATGTGATTAGCATAATCAAGTACATATGAAGTAGCATAAGGGAGAATTATGATCCTCAATTGCATCCAACAAATACCGCAAAATTTGAATCAATATAGAATTTGAATCACAATTAGTTGCTTACAGGAGTTGAGGGAAGAGCTTCGGGGGGCAGCTGGTAGTTCTCAGCAGGTGAGATGGTGACAGCAACATTAGCTATGTTGGAACCCTATACTAAAAAATAGAAACATATCATTTCATCCTATAAGAAAAAAAAAATCACCTAAACTATCTCTATCTTTTATCAATATTAGTGATTGAATGGAAATGATTTAATAGTATAAATTAGTACATCGCATCTCATTATTATTAAATGTACTGTAAGGTTTTCAATACAAAAGTTATTTTAATAAAATTATACCGTTAAGAGCGTTGATGTCTCTGCTCCCTGTGAATCCTTAAAGGTAACATATGCCATCTGAGAGTTATCAGTTTCCCTACAAAATTTCCGCGAAAGATACTGAGGGCATGCCATTTTCCCTAAGATTTCAAACAATAACAGTCATAAAAATTTATAAAGATAAATTCATTGCAAGGGCTCTGACCTTTGCATCTCAACATATTGAATATCACCCGAGAATGAGAAAAATTCTTTAACATCCTTCTCCGAGGCAGATTTTGATATATTACACACCTTAACTGTTTTTATCTGTCAGAAGTAAAATGGAATCAGCAAGGGATTTTCCATCGAGGGGTAATTGAAATCACATAAACTTTTCAAGAATTTGACATCGAATAAACAGCATCCCATTCCCAGCGTAGAGGACTCAGACAGGAACTATTTTGAAGGATTAATCAAAAGTAATCAATTTTTTTGTTGTTTCCAGGCATTACAGTAAAACAATAATATTGACTTCTGAATGGTGTATTTATTAATTCTATTATCATAATGATATTCTATCTTATTATGTAATAATTTCTTCCTCACATTGGAAAAATTAATTGTCGAATTCGGCATAGTTGTAGATTGGGGAATCGCTTCAAGCGGTTGATCAACATGGTTCGCTGGGGCCTGCATATAAAATGCTAATTTTAGGTATTTCCAGGATGATATTCTGTAAACTAGTAGGCCTAAAAAGGAATAATTTACGGGGGAGGGGAATTAACTAATCAGTTAAACAAAAATATTTCTAGAAGAATTGTGAAGAACAATTGAAACTTATGCATATTAATGATGAAATTATTTGAAATAAATCAAGAAAAATGAGCAAGACACAAGAGGCTGATATGTGTTTTCAATAGAGCTCACAATATAAAGCAAATGAGGAAACTCTTAATGAGAGAATAGGAAAGGTTATGAGTAATACCGAGAGACAATATCTATGAGATAGCGTGTTTACATGATATTTGAAAAGCAGCAATATAAACGGCATGAGAGTACTTGTAATCCTAAAGTAACTAATATAGCTTAACGACTTAACAATCACTAGTGGACATTGCCAAATACAAAATAGCTCCTAACTAAATCCATTCAACAATGGTGAATCACATGAAAACGTATGTATAGAACCAAACTCGTATTTTTTTGTTAAGAGGGAAAAATGGTACTGCCACAACTAATAGCTAAGCATGGTTTCTTAAGGCATTCTTATTGATGATATGTACGGTAACAGAGGCATGCAGTACTATAAAAAAATAGTGGCCTAGATATTCATCAATGAAGCATATGAATTACCATCATCACGGATAATCAAAGGGCATATAAATAGCAACGATGTGAAATTGATAGCACCGTTGAAGTATTTGCATGTACTGTACTATTTCTGCAAGATTATACAATCAATAAACTTGTGAGCAAGCGGCAACTAAATGTGAATAGGTCATTTCTGCAGTAATAGATTTTGTGCCCATGTGTTAAAAGTTTAAAAACAAGCCTCGATCTACACGCACCGATCAAGAAAAGCATCAACCTCGCTAAAAAATCAATCGGTGCCAATAACTATGTTGTTTCTGTAAATATTTTGAAAAATGTACCTTTTCTTTTGTATTGGATTTATTACGAGGAGGAGAATAAGAGTCTCATGATAGTTAAAAATTGTAATCTGTGAGAAAGTTGAACAAAAATGACAAGTAAAATATACAAGGAAATTCTTAGTATAAAAGCAAAGCCTAAAGAATGAGCGATAAATAAACAAGAGGAAAGCATAACTGAAGAAACGCATATAAGATCTAAAACGAAGACAAACTTGAAGGACGTATCGTTATTAAACTAAGAAATCACATAATGAACAAACAAACATGTCCAGTAGGAAGAGGATCACGTCACAATGTTAAAACATACCGACATTTCGATATCTTACAAGATTTTCTCAGACAAGCAATAATCGCACAGAGAGAGAATAGGAAGGTTGATGAAAGACGAGGAATGAAATGACACAAAAAGGATGCAAAAACAATAAGGGTATTATTGTAATTTCACATGAGGAGCAGGAGCAAGAGACAATAACCGCCAAAATTTGCGCGCCTCGTCTTGGATGTGCATTTGTACTATCATTTGTAAATAATTTGTATAACAGTTGTTAACAATATAAAATCATGGATCATCCGAATCCACCATAATGGGAGGGTGGGCATTCATGTATTTTAGAAATTGTAGGCATGGCACGAGGCACGTGACCTTAGGATTTAGTAGACTTGTTAGTATTAGGAAGTCGTAATAAGAGCTACTTTATTGGTCAGCAAAATCTCAGCAGCCTTAAACTCTTAATGCGGCCTTCTGTTTCCTTTAATGGGCTTGGACCTTTTGTGAACGATATGGGCCTTTTTTCCTTGAGAAAGGGAGTAGCTTACCTCTTTTTTTTTTCGTTTTTAAAAAATAAAATTATTTATAAAAATAGATAATTTATAAAAATAATTTTTTTTAAAATTGAAAATATAAAATATATAATATTTATTAAATTTAAAAAATATATATTTAGAATAAAAATATGAATTTTTGAATATTTATTTTTTAAAAATAATTGAAGTAAATTTTGGATATATTATTTTGAACGAATATGAATATATGTTTTAAAAAAATTTAAAAATATATTTTTAAAATAAATTTATTTATTTTTAGATAAATATTTTTAAAAAATTATTAAATTTATTTTTTTAAAAAATAACTTTTACAAGAATAATAGTTTTAATATTTAATTTTGAAAAGCAAAGCCCTTTAAAAATGTTCACAGCTTTGACTGGATTAATCCGTGTGATGTTCAAATATGTCAATCGTAAAATAATAGTATTATTTTTAATTTCTCATCAAAATAATAATTATGAATATATTATATACACAGATTTATTTAAATTAATATCTTCAGTGTTCGGAATTTACCAAACTTATAAGGAGTGAATCCTTGAGAAATAAATCATTTTGTGAGTCATTTTAAATTTTAATTTAATGTTATTTATTTATTAATATATATTTTAAAAATATTATATATATTAAAAAATTAATTATTTTATAGTAGTTATTTGATAAACTGTGGGGTGTATTTTTATTTATTTTATGTTTTTATAACCAATGATTTAAAAGCACAGTTTAAAATAATTATTTGATAAAATTTGAATGTATCCTTTTTAATCATCTATAATATAATATCTGTTCAAAATGTTCATTCAATAATATTATAGTTGTGTATTCTTAATATAGTCAATGTTTAGTTTTTCAATATAATAAATACCTTGACATTGGACCTAAAACTTTTCTTAAAAAAATTATTTTGATTTTTTAAATAGTACCTTAAAAAATTGTTTAACGTTTCCTTTAATTTATTATAATATTTTTTTATCTATTTATTTATTTTTTATATAAATAAGATACAATTACTAATATTATCTCAAATTTATATATTAATAGATAAATAAGATTAAGATTATTTTTTCTAGACAAATAAATAAAAATAACAAAAATTGCTAGAAAAAAACATGTTACGGCTGTTAATTTTTTTTCTAATACGCACACTAAACACACTTTTATTGAAGAAAAAAATTATATATATATATATATATATGTTAAAATTATCCGGTGAAAATATAGTATTTTCTTCGAACTTATATTATACATTATATAATTGTTTTTTAAAGAAAATTAATATAAACATGGTTGACAGTTAACAATTAAAATATTCTCTCGAAATTTATTTATAAATTTTATTAACCAAAATATACGTATAAAGATAATTTGTTAAAATTATTTAATGTCTTGATTTTTAAATTTTATTACAATATTTTAAATTTTAAATTTTTGTTGTATTTAAAAAATTATGTTTTCATAAAAATAAATAAAAAAAGGGAATAAATATTTTATTTATTTTTTAAATATAATAAAACCCATTAGAAAAGTTTTAAAAAGCATTGTAAAAAGAATGATCAGACGAAGTATTTAATAGTGTCACTGTATAAAAACTTTTTTATACTTTATGTGCGGTGTGATTCAATTTCCAAGAAGGCTATATAAATAAACTTTGTTCACAATTTTAAAGTTTTTTTTTTGGTCGAGTAATTTTAAAGTTTGAAACGCATGGCTACGTATAAACGTACGTGGAGATGTCCACAGAACAGAATACAAGACAAAGTATACAACTATCGTTCAAACTTTAAACAGTTCCGAATTTCAAGAGTATTTGATTTTTTTCAACAATGATATGCTTTCGCAATGAAGAAAGCATTTATAACATTTATATTTTTAACAAATTTAAATGTATGAATTAATTTTAAGGAAATTAATTTTAAGGAAATTAATTTTTAAAGGACTATTTATTATATAAAAATATGTTATTTATTTTTCTAAAAGTACATATTCCTTTTATATCTTCAAAGTAGATAAGCGAAAGCGTCTATTTCTTAAAAAAAAAATCTCACATCCTATGGTATTAGGCTATTAGCTTAAATCTGCTATTTTTATATATATATAAATCTTATATATATACATATATATATATATATATATATAATTAATGTTAACAGACAACAGATTGAGCTACTTTCAAGTTAAAGCTACAAATTTCTGTGCAATATACGAGTATCTTTATATTTAAGTAAAATTATGAATATAAAAATTAAAGAAAAATGTTGATAACGAATATATAATTCTAGTTGATAAGAATATGTCAAATATACAAACTTTTTAAGTAAAAATATGATTTAGACAAAGAAATATTATTTTAAAAAATATAAAATATTTTAAATTTACTAGGATATATTAAAAAATTTACAGTTTGAATAAAAATAAAATTTTAATTTAAACAATAATACTTAAAATGAGTAAAAATTATAAATAAAAAATAAATATTTAAAGAAAGAAAAGTTAGTAACTTAACAACGAAATGAACAATTTTTACAAATATTCGCATTTAAAATTCAGATTTATATTGTAATTTTTCTATCAGCAAATTTATAATATAAAGTAAATTGAATTAAAATTATTGATAGTAAACATAGTATTAAGTACATCTAGTCATCTAGATATCTATAGCCTACGTATTTAATAGGTCAGCCAAATAGCTCGAATCATATATATCTTGTTTCTTGGAATTTTTAGTATACCAAGATTTTATTACGACAATTCATCGCTTTATTATCATTATTATTATTTTTATATTTTTATTCCTGACAAATATCAAATAAAATAGTTATTGTAAATAAATATAAACTTACATTTAAAAAAAATAAAGATAAATTTCTTCATATACTATATTAACTATTTTGATTGTAATTCAATAAAATAATTAGACATCAAACTAACCATAGGCTAGCCTGCAGATAACTAAATTATATTCTTTTATTTATTTAAAAATTGCCATTGAATACAATTTAATGTTTGTTTCTTTTCTACAATAAATGTTAGAAAGCAAACTAAGGACAGGTAAGACAGAGTCGAGACATATCAACGTCTGAGTACTGAGAGATGGGAATGACGAAGACCCGAAGAGCTACTAAGAGCAGTGAACCTATGCTCATGCCTAGCATATATTTGGCAAAAATATTATCAAACATTCTTGGTAATTATGATAGGATTATTTTAAAATTTGAGATGTTAATCAATTATTAAAGATATATAATTAATTATATAATTAAATTAATTATTATTTTATATAAAAATAATCATAATATTTTATTGTAATTAATTATATATTTTTTAAAAATATATAATTAATTAAAAAAATTATATTTATTTAAATATAAAACATTAATTATTTTATTTATATAATTAATTACGAATATTTATTAATAATTATTAACATCCAAAATTTTAAAAAATATATTAATATAATTACATTATATTTTAAAGGTTAGTATAATAAAATTAATTTTTAAATTATTAAAAAGTATTTTATAGTATAAATTAATTAATTTAAATTATAATTTTTTAATATTCAATTTGTATTAAAAATATAAATTCAAATTTTTTAACTTTAAAATAAATATATCCTTGACCTGGTTTCAATGTATTTTTTTTTTGTTTGGATGTTTAAATTATCATTATGTGTATACTTGATCCTTCTATAACCTAAGATTAATCTTATAATAACTATAGAAATTATTCATGAAGGACAAAATAAATAAATAAGTTGTCCTGAATTTTATTTTTTTCCTTTTGATAAGAAATTGTTGTCATTTAGACACTTAAATGTTAAAACTCGAATCCCGTGAGCGCTTTTATCACTTTGAGCTACCACCTACGGATTCTAGAGTGAGAAATAATATCGTATCCATTGGGCCACCACATAATCACCTTTCGTTTTTTCTTTAAAAATAAAATAAATAAGGAATTTAGGGATTCCGAGAATTTCGGTTAAATTGGCGGGAAATGGGTGGGGTGCAGCTAGCGACTTTTTTGGGGTTTCCACTCTTTTCTCCTTTGTGGGTCCCACGTCATATTCAGTCTCAAACAACCATCACCGTACGATCACATTCCAATCAAACGGTTCAACCGGGTTCACCTTCCCGCCGATTGTACGGCAATACTTCTCTGCAGAAAAAGAAACGATTTTTTTTTTTTAATTTCCCTTTTTTTATAACTTCATTAATTCCTATTTTTTTAATCTTCTTTTTTTAAATTATAAAATCCATAATACCCTTTTCCTTGTTATTTCAATCCCTACACATTCTGAGAGAGAGAGAGAGGTCTCTGTTTCTTCACTTCTCCACAAGCCGCAACTGCTACTGTGTACCCAATCTGAAGCCGAAGAGATGGTAAAGCAAATCATCAATTCTATGCTTTTTAGACTCTAATTTTTAATGGGTTCTTAAAAAGTTGTGATTTTTCTTTTTAATTCCTTGTAATTTGTTTGAAATTCATTCCATGATCATCAATACCAGCTCATTTTCTTTGCATTTTGGATGGGTGTGATTCTTGGTGATTCGGTTTAGTACAAACTCATTGTTATGATTGGAGTTGTCTTTGTACCATAAAGTTGATCTCGCTTAAGAGGACGAGTATCTCTATGCATCAAATTTGAAAATTGCATTTTTAGATTAGGTAGGTTTGTCATTGTATCTTGTCTATTGTGATTTGGGTGCCATTTTGAGGGAGTAGTAGGGTTAGATTTCTTGGAGAGTAATCTGCTGGTAATTTGTTGAGGAAAGTTTACTATTTTGATCCTCGATTATTGAACTGTGTTATGCGCTAGTGCTTCTTCTTTGAATTGAAGGGTTATTGAATTTCTTTTGCAATGGATTTTGCAGGTGGGGCAAAATCCTTCACCAAAGGAGAAGAATAGAGATTGGATTAGAGCTCTTATGAACACCAGCTTTGGTTATTGCGATGATCACCATGACCTTCGATCTAATGAGAAGAATGTGTTCTGCATAGACTGTGCAGTTAGATTATGTAGGCACTGTAAGGAAGCTCATTCCCTCCATAGAAGGTTTCAGATTTACAAATATTCCTATCAGGATGTCTTCCGCCATTCCGAGCTGCAAAAATATTTTGACTGCTCAAAAATTCAGGTCCTCTGTCACAAGATAGTATTGAATTCATTGTTAGAGTTGATTGATTGATCTTCTTCCATACTTTGATCAATTCAATTTCTTCATATTAATCTTATTCATTGTTGCTATATTGTGTTTGATTTGTTTTGCTCATATAGGATAGGATAACCTTTGATGATCTGATGGGATCTACATGCACAATTTTAAGTTTTCAAATGGATGGTGTAATCTGAGCTGATTTTCTTTGGTGAACTTAGCAATTAATGGTGTGATAACTTGATGAATTTACAATAAGTTTTCCAAATGGGTCGAGTTAAGTTCATAAATCCTTTATCAGCTTTACCTGATAAATGAAGTATTCTATCATTAACATTCCTGTTATCTCTAAGATAAGCTATGTTGATTTTCACTTTGCACTGTACTTCTTTCTTGTGGAACTTTGTTGAAGTATCCTTGAACCTCATTTCTTAATTGCTATATCTGACTCAGTAAATCTAACTATCCTCCTTAGTAATAAGCTCTGAAACCTGAACTTGATTTTCTAACTAAAAACTGATTAACCAACCAAATTTTCTTCTTACAATGGTGACATGATTTGACAGACTTACATATCCAATAATGAAAGGATTGTGCATCTTAAACCTCGCCCTTCTACCAATAAACCTAAATCTGCTGAACTAAGCCCCGAATCTAAATCCAAAGAAACCAGCATATCAACAAGACCAAAGTCGGGTGGAACATGTGAAGAATGTGGAAAACACTTACAAGATGAGCGTAACCGCTTCTGTTCCATTACATGCAAGGTAACAGTCATGCCTCTGATTTAATGTTAAATTTTTTTTGTTTACTTGCATATCATTTATTGAGTCAAATCATGTGCAATTGTTAGATCTCAGTGCTTCCAGTGGAGCCCCAAAACCAAGGTCCAAATCACTGTTCGCAAAGGCAAAGTGCTAGAGGCATGATCACTCCAAAACCTGAAGCTATTGACTTTACAATGAATGACAACCATAATTCAGAACCTGAGTCATCTATCTCCGAAGCTGAACCATATGAATGGGTTGAGGTCGTGAATTTCAGAAAGCGCCCAAGGAAAAGCACCCCTCAGAGGCCTGTCTTTGTTTTCACGTCTTAAAAGTTATCACTACTCCAATTGTTTTCATCATTTCTTCTCCTATTTTTGTTGTTAACTTTCCATTTTTGAAGAATAATATTTCTTGAACATTCGAGGGAAGCTCAACCCCATTATACCCCCTATTGGGATTTAAGTATAAGTTGGGAGTTTGAGGTTTTCAGTTGCTATGAGACAAAGTAACTAGCTGAGCTTGTACAGCATAAGGGTAATAGTAGTAAGAGTAATGATACTAACACAGTTCCGGTTCTGGACACATTACTTAACACGTCTGTATAGTTTTCAGCATCTTATTGTAGCTTGTTCTAAGTTCCTACATTTTGCTTTTGTGCACCTGCACTCTTATGCTGCCATCCATCATGATGCAAGAGATGTAAGACAATGTTACATGCAACAAGCATTTCACTAATAACACTAAGTGATAGGCATAATCGCAAGTGTTTCACTATTTAAACATAGAATATTGATGCTGATATTATACAATTATTTGTCTTTCACTTTTACTCAAAAAATACACCCCAAAATCAAAAGGGACAACATTTTGTTGTCCCTTTTTTATCCTTATCTTAAAGGGTGCACTCTACGTGCTTCTCGTGCACTTCGCAAAATTGGCAAAATTATTCAATATGCTAGCAGTGGTACTTTGCTTTTGCCTATAGGATCCCCAGTCTCTGACATAAGTGATGCCATGTTGTTTCTATATGTGGTGTAAAGATGATAATTGACTTAAGATAAATTTTATTCTTCATGTTTTATTTAGGGCCTGTTTGTATATGCAGAAGCCATTGATTTTAGGCTGGAAAACACGTTCTGTTCAGGGAACAATATTCCAAAAAGAAACATTTAATTTTTGTTGTAATTTTTTTCCCATGAAGTATTAATAGCTTATTAGCTTTATATATTGTTATGGCTTTGGTTCTGGACACTAATAAGATAAAGATACAAGAAGTAAGGTTCTAAAAAGAGTATTATAAAAAGCAAAAGTGAAATTAGTAGAAAATCTAAGAAATAATCTGTGGTTTAGATGTTAATATTTTAATAATGAGGAGTGTCTCCCTCATTGGACAAGCAAATGGTTGTGTCCATATTTCCCCTTCAATATGGGAGGCAGGAAGGACGTCAAACTTCATTTGGTCGTTAACTGAATAGGATGGCAAAGATTTAGTGTCCCCACCACATTTAATAATCAATGAGAACACTCAGATCTTGAACAAAGGGAAATGGGAATTAGTTCAGCCCATGAACATTCTAGAATATATGTTTCTTTTCTATATATCAAGAATATACTTTAATTCTATAGTTGAAGACTATTTAAGCATATAGTTTGAGCATAATGCTTCCGGGAAAAAAAAAGTTTTTCCAGTTTGTTATGTTTTTTTATAAACGATTATAAAATATTATCTTATTTTAAATATTTGTAAAAAAAAATAATAAAAATAACAATGTCATGGGGATAAATCTATTCTTGTAAAGAAAAGGACATTGTTAAAAGTAAGACATAAACTGAAAGTAAAGATATTTTTTCAATTAGCAGTAAAAATTAAAAAAAAAAAGTTTTTTCTAATCTATAAACTTTAAGGGTGTTTTTATCTTTTCTTTAATTTAAAAATATGTATGATCTTAACTTATAAAATACAATAATAGGTATGCCTATATTTATTCATTTTATTAATACTAGCAAAAAGACATATACTGCTATGTGGACGTATCTGTATTTTTTATTTTTTCTTGTACAAGATGTAAAATTTGATATTTGATAATTTTGTTTAATTTTTTCAGAAATTGTTTGTGATATTATGGAGCATATCTGCCCCCTATAGTTAGTGTACATGTTAAATATAGTTGAAGGATTAAAACGGGGAAAAAATATTCACTTTAAAGGAAAATTTCCTTAGTTTAAAAGCTACATGTAAATAAAATTATAAATCTTAGTTTGAAAGCGATCTAAATTCTTAGGGGTGCCCCGGCCACCACCGACCTTTATCTTGTTTGTGTTTGGCATTTGTTTAATAAATGGTTTGCTTGAGGACAAGTGGCTTTCGTATACAAAGCTGTTTACTTTCAAATATTGAATTAATTGAATGCGGTTTTAAATTGGGTGGATGGAAAAGGGAGAAAAGTGCACATAACAATCAGCTACTATCTCAAATATTCAGAAGCCGTGGCATTCATTTTATTTTTCCTTTGTTTTTGTTAGGTGCAAGGCGTCTTCTTTTTTCAAATTTATGGTTTTATTTTAAAAAAATATTTAGAGTCCCAAGGAAAAAAGTAAAAAACAGTAGAAATTTGGTGCTAAAACCTAAATTGAAGGCATGAGCAAAAGGACATTTGGAAATTATCTTGAACTTGGCTTTTGTATTAAATTTAATTAAAAGTGTTCGCATGCAACTTTTTGCACGATTTTTGGGTCAAAATGGTATGGCCTCAGATTCCCAGAGTGTATCGAAGATAAATCATAAGATGAAAGCTTTGTCGGGGAATACCATCCAGGGTCCCAAGTAGTGTACTGAGGCTATGAACTTTTATTAAGTTTCAAACCACAAGTTTCAGCATTTCAAATTGATTTCCATGTTCAATGTCCAAATTGGAACAAAATAACATCAAATAAAATTAATGTGATTAAGTTTAACGAAAATGAATTGAATCGAGTCATTGGATTCATAATGTTAATCAATATTTCTAGAACATTAACTACAAAATTTAAAGTAAATTTTTTATTAAAAATGCAACGATATATTTTTTATGATTTTCAATATATTTTTAACATAATTTTTAATAAAATCATCTATTTATTAATTGTTTAATCAGTATCTTTAAAGTACTCAGATCACATTAGATTCTCTTGTTTGTTTAGTTAAATAAACTAACATTATCGAGCATTTAAATAGTCAAACTTAAAATAGTTTATAAATAGTTCAGCTCATTTATATTTATACATACGCATTTATATTTTTATGAAAAATATTGATAAAAATTAAAACAAAATAAATAATTCGGGTTGGGTCGAATTTCAGGTTTGAAAATGTAAATTTGATATTCAATTTAATAATAGTTGAGTTATACTCTCTATGATCCGATCTAATCTAAATACTTGAACCAACTGGTATTTTTTTTTTTAATTATTATTTAAATTGGATCCTATTGCCCTATTGGTTGGATTGGCGGAGAGGATTAGATCCACCAACGCTATAAAATATCATGTACTTTTGAATTGGTTTTATGATTAACTTGCATGTTTCAGTGGGAATTGGATCCGTAAGATTTGTTCATGTAAAACCCTAAGAGTAATTGAATCAAGATTAAGATTTGTTTGTGGAATAGGTGCTATTAAAAAGTTGGTGCGGAGTCAGTTAAATGGTTCGGTTAAAAAGTGCTAAAAAGCTTGTATGAATTGCTAACAATTGAAAAGTAATTGATAAAAAAATTAAAATCAGAAAAGCAGAGTTAATATTTATACACTTTCATTTCTAAAAGATGCCATTAAAAGTAAAACAAAGATAATATTTTTCATGAAGTTTTTCTCCTAAATTATCAACCATAAACTTGGCAACTTCGAATCTAAAATATCCTCGAAATCTGAAATCATCATCTTCAAACGCGTAATAAAATTCTAGTTTTAATTCATGAAATGTAACTTGGTGGCAGATCAAGTTTTTGAATGAGTAAACTTTTTTATTAAAAATAATAAAATACTTAGCGGTCAAAGTTAACCGATGGTCGAATAAAGATTACTTTTAGTACCGGATGATGTGAAATATGAATGATATATTAATTCATGAACTGTTGAAAGTGCTTTGAAAGAAAAAAAAGACTGAAGAAATGACCAATACAATTTGGATTCATGTGCTATATGGTCATGTTAGAGAAAAAATAATATATATTTAGGTTTCTATTTGATATTTCTTTTAGTAAGATCATATCTTGTTATTTAGTGTGTAATTAGATTTGTTGTAAAAAATATATTATTTCAATAATCAACTATTGGCGTGTGAAAGAATTTACAGAAAACTTATAAAAATAGTTTAGAATTCTTATAAGCTCTTTTTAACTTTAATAATTTTCTTGATATAAATTATTAAAATAAACTCTTTTTAATAAATTTTATCATCATATTTATATAATAAATTCTCATATAATAAGTGATTATTTAAATTTCTTATCCAAACACACATTAAATTTATAAATAAGTGTTGTTATAATTGATTTTATTAAAATAATTTGTTAGAATATGTTAAGTGAGAAACAATTTTAAAATAATGTATTTTATTTTATTTGTATAAAAATATATATAATGAAATTACAAAAAATATAAAATTATTGTAATATTAATTTTATATTTGAAATAATTAATTATTAAAAATTAATTAAAAATAATAATAATTTTTAATCATAGGCTTGAAAATTTTATATATCTTTAAAAAAACTATTTCTTTTAAAAAATTATTAATAAAAATTAAATTGATTTTTTTTAAGAATGGTCAAGCAACGTTGAATAATTTTTTTAAAACTTTTTAAATCTATAATAATAAGAGAAATATTACAAAAAAAAAATTTAAACACCTTTTTAACATTATTTTATTGGTTAATTTTTTAAAATGTTAAAATATTTATAATCATTTTTTTAAAAATTATTATCTTTTTTAAAAACTAACCAATCACAAAAATCTGTTAAAAAGAATGCATTATGAACATTTTTATAATAAGAAGAAAAAACCAAATGCGTTCTTATAAAGAATAGGAAATCCAAATCTTGTGAACAAAAAAGTTGAAAATAAAATGATGATAATAATAAAATACTTTCTCTATTTTTTTTAATTTATCCATATAAAAAAAGAAGCATAAGTATTAAAAATATAATTAATATAATACATTTTTAATTTCTTTATCTTAAATTTAATTTCTTTTTCTACTATTAAGGATATATATGAAGAAAAACTTAATTAATATTCTCTTAAATGTCTATAAAATATATAGAAACAACTTTTTATTCTCAATCTAGACATATAAGAAGGATCGGAAGAAATATTTGATACCATTACCCTTCTCTATTGGTTTTGGTAAGCCAACACATTGAAAAGAATGGGATGGCCCCACTGAGTTTGAGTAGGCCAAGGAATTGGAGAAGGAAAAAATTGATGGATGCTTAAAGCCAACCTTGTCACGAAGTACAAATTGTTTTACCCCGACCAAGTTGGCACATTGATCCTATCATTTTACTATGAGAAGATACGATTTTGAGAAACAACAGAAACCGCTTTCGTATGAAGTTGATTAACCATGAAAATAAATGTTCGTCCCTCCAATATAATTTCTCTGGTAAGAAAACTTTTATTTTTGTCGGGTAAAAGAGAGATCTAAATTCTCAATATATAACTAATATGCAATGACTTGAGCCTGAAAAAATAGCGCACCAGGGCATTCTTGCAGCGATGTTTCCACATGACCTTTAAACTTATTAACTTAAAAAGTCAAAGAAATAGATAGATACACGAGCCATAGAAATATTGAAATTGAATCTCACAATATGCATTGATCTAATATCACTCTACATTCCCCCTCAAGGGAAAACGGGCAATAGTTCCAAACAAATCAAGTTTTTTCGGCCCAAGTTCCAAATAAATCGATGACTACTGAAATTTCTGCAGCTACTTGTGGATGGTAAACAATGTTTCCCGACACATACGATATTTCCTCTGTCTGCTTTTTTTGGAAAGAAAAATCTTCAACAAGGAAAAAGAAGCAAGGAAGCTTGCTAAGCTGGCTACAGCAATGGAAACACAGCTCTAGCCCGGCTAATTCATTCTCCAACGGTCAAACCAAACCCAAATTTGTAGTCTTTTTTCCTGTGGTCGAGCTGCAATGAATAAATACGAAAACCATGTCAAGGCAAAAATGCAAAATCCGACCAACTTAATTGAACATCCCCACTAACGCAAATTTTCATGCATACTGCACATCCACCGACACCAACAAAGCGTGGGAAAATGGGAAAAAAAGAAAAGGAAAGTGCCTCTGACCTCTGCAGAAAGAATAAAATTCAGACCCATGTTTAACCGCTCCTCCAAAAAAGCAGCAACACAGCCATTTGAATCGATCTTTCCCCTGAGGCGGCACTGTAATAACGAAACAAGATGTTGAAAGTAGATAAGAATACGATTACTTTAGAAGTGGAAAATATCAATTACCGACGCATCATTATTCTCCAAATTCAAAAGCAGAACATTAAATGGCTTAACAGCCAAGTAACGAACTCACTAATCCAAAATCAACTAGACAGTAATCCATATAACTTGACCCCTTATTATAAGGGATGCATCTTTTTAATGTCACAGTGTGATGATCCTAATCATCTTCAATGAGGGGGGAGCATCCATAGAGATTTTTTTACCTCAAATTTTCCAGTTGAAAGGAATCGAGGGTAGATCAGTTTATATTTCTGCATATTCTCAAAATTCAGCTCACTATCTTTTTTCTTTCCTTGTAGCTTGAAATTGCATGGTACTCAACCCCATTGGTAATTCACAAAATTTGGGGTTCATTAAAATCGGCCAAGGAAAACAAAAACCAATTATTCCTTAGTTCAGCCAAATATTGAATCAATTGAAACTCAATGTTCTAAAATACCAGAGGTGTATAAGACATCAAAAGTTTGACTATAGCTATTTCTCATATTTTCATCCATTACAGAAGACACCAAAAAATACAAGTCCATCTTACCAAATAAAAGTTCAGGATGCAAAATTGTTTAACTTATTCTTAAGACAAGGAATGAGAAAAACATATATGTTTAGACTAAGCTCTATAATTCATATTTAAAAATACAAAAAATAAGGATAATATCAAAAGATGAGAAAAATTATTATATGAAAGGCTATCATTCATTGCACTACCTACTTCTGCTCGCCACCTGTTCCAGTGGTATTTCCAGTCTCCCAATCAGAGAATGAAGTGGGTATATATGCATTAAGTTTACAAGTTTTGACGGTGTTCTTATGCGTATGGTTAAGGTTAACAGCAATGGAGAAGTGAAGGTTGAAAATTTATCTAGATGTGATTCAGGGAATGGTAAATTGTCAAATTTTCCTCCACCTCTTCCATTCCTGCAATGTTTTACTCCTAATGCAGATATAGATGAACAAGAAAGCTCTATTTATAACCAGCACACTGAAACATAATGTCAACTGGTCCACATGTTTACATTCATGCTGTATCAGTTCCAAATTTCAATCTACAATTGAATTCATTAAATAAAAAACTACCTGTCTAAGGATGTAATCATAACCAAAGCTAGCCGTGACATCTCTTGACAAGTAGTTACACATTAACTCAGATGCTAGAGAAACCTGAAAGGAAAATTATGTATAAGACAAAAAATTTATTAAAAAACAACATAAAACTATAAAGTCATGATTGACTCACCTTCTCAGATACCTTCTGAACATAGCTTAGAAGAACCATTCCAGTGCTAGCAACTTGCCCTGTAGCAACCTGGATGTAGGTGAGCAAATTGAAAGATTTTTAGTGGTCATCAAAAAGGGAAAAAAGGTTAAAGGAAAATGAATCATTCCTGAAGAATAGAATAAGATAAAACATAGCATAAGCTATGGTTGACACTTGACAAGTGGACAAATAAAAGCACACTGTATCCTCTGAAATTAATATTTTATGTATGCACAAAATTGCTATTTTCCAGGAAGATTATAAACACAAACTTATTAAAATTGGCAGGTGAATCAGCATAATAGTACTAGGCAGAACTGTCTAACAAAATACCAAAACATAAATTAATATATAATTAAACAAATAAGAAAGACTTAAAATAAGGAATATAATCAGAAGGGGCATGCAACCAATAATGTATGTAGGGGCAATTCTTATGCTACCATACCATTTTATCGGTATTGTAGCGAGCAGCATAACCAACACCAGACTTCCGATGCTGACCAGCCCAAAATACCTCCCCACCCAATGATAAATTGTTGGTCACACTCTGCAAAAAAAAAAAAGTCAGTGGTTTCAGTAATAATTTAGATGAGTTCGTATATCTCCGTCAATCATTCCACTCCAGGCAGCAGGTTGTTAAGGGTAAATCAAAAGAGTAATGCTCTGCAATATTTTAGAAGAAAGGTACCCTAAAATAGAAGTAATACAGTCAGCAGTCATTCACAATAGCAACAAAATAACAACTTATCGCATAAGTCCAAATTAACAGGAAATAATTGATCATAATAGTAAATGCATCTCACACAATACATCAGTCAATTAAAATTAAAAAAAAAAGGACTAGATAATAACACTTTAATGGTCTCCACAACAGTCAAATATTAATATTTATAAAATTTAAAACTAGTGGAGAATTACAACATTAAAAATAAGCCATCAATCCCCCTCCCCACCACCACCAAAAAAAAAAGAAAAGAAAAAGAATACTGATCAGCAGAACTATTTCCAAGGAAGCAAAGAGTCCATAAAAATAACATCAAATTAAATATCTAAACCAGAAGAACCTAGGTAAGGAAAAGTTGATGCACTTTTTTAATAGAAAATGCTGATGATAGATTGCCATCCACATGACCTCAAATATTAGCCAAAGCCAATCAATCAGCCCAATAAATAATTATTTATTTACCTCAAATGTTGCAGTTGAGGCTATTTATTACCTATTTTCCAAATCATGAATCAAAAGATACATGATCAATAAACTAATATATATATATATATATATATATATATATATATATATATATATATTCACAAAGAAACATTAAAAACATAGAAAAATTAGTATTTTTAAGTCAAACAAGTGATCAACACATTGCATAAACTTGAAGTATCATATATGATCTTCAAAATAATCCAATTGTTGAGGATACAAGTCATAAATCGACATGACAAGAAAAACAGTGGCTGAGTGCTCAAATAAACAAGTTCAGCCCTTAAACAAACATATGTCAAATGAAAGAAGAACAAAGGATGAATGAAAAACACGATAAAAAAAGTGGGAAGGGACAGGGTGAATCACAATGAGGAGACAACCCCAGCCTGTTTGTTAAATAATCTTCATTGAGATCATGGAGGGAAGTATTTCAGCAGTTTCCTCCAATTTTGTAAAAAACACTTGCAAAAAAAAAAAAAAAACCCAAAAACACTAGTTTTTGACCCACTTTTTCCATATCAATGAATCACAACCTGATTTATGATTTCAAGCATTCAACTGCAATTCTTGCAATGCAATTGTGATTTCAATACACAGCAATTTGTATCACAGGCAGATAAAAGCAAATCAACTCGCAATATCAATTGTACAGTGCATGTGATTCTGATGACCATAGTTGCAATAGTGAGAAATATTTCCCATCAAAGCATGGTGCCTTTCTTGACTTTCTATGAAAGATATACAGGCCCATGTAGCAAAACTATTATTCAGTTAAATATCGGTAAATATCAATAATCTATCTCAAATATATCCATTTTGGGACTAAGTGCTTTCATCCGTAATTACATCTAGCACTGCATCACTAGAAATAGCATCCTTATATAACAGTGAAACTAATTTTAGCATAGAATCCCACAATGATCAATTATCATACATCTTCCTCTATACTTTAAAAAAATGTCAATCAAACCAGAGCAATTATTCTCCTTCTAGGATTCTATTATGTACATTCTGTGAGCTGCCTATGCCTGCATAACATAGTTAATTAACCTAGAGCAAGAGAGGAAAAAGAAAAGGTTATTTGAATTAAAGAATAAAGTTAACACATAACACTTCAGTAAAAGAATACACTATAGAGCAAGTTATCCAAATTTTGACAGCATAAGACAATAAAATTCACAAAAGAAACAAAAAACTAGGTGCTAAATAATAGTTGTGTTCGCTAAGAAATTCCACCTCATCAGTTGAGCAACATATCAAGACACCAACTTGTTTTTCTCTTTCCTTCCATTTTATTAATTTTCAGAAAGAGAAAAAAAAGTCATTAAGAGATCAAAATTCAAACCAACAAGCAACTTCAATTTTCAAAACCCCAGCCATTGTATCATTTACATATGCACTTAAACAAAAGGAATAGAAATAAAAAAATACTGCACAACGCATTCAGTTGACTATTTACCAGAAAAAAACTTACTGCACAATGTATTTAGTTGACAATTTACCAAAAAAAACTTACTGCACAATGCATGCAGATCCCCTACCTGAATATAACTTGCTCCTAGCAAGGCTCCATTTCCAAGTTGGAACTGTGTCCTGTAGTCTTTTCCCTGAAAAATATAATAAAATTATTACACAGAAAAGGCCTTATACTCTTAAAGACAGTTCCCAAGGATAGTATGTGAAACTGCCATTAAGAAACTCAAACACAATATATGTCTGACAAAATAAAAGAATTTAACGGAAAGAACATGCAAACACACAACTAGGAGAGGAGGCCATCAAATGGTTTAATCTAGAAATGAGAAACTAGTTGACCTTGTAATCAAAGTTGATCATCCCATGAGACATATGCGGCTCATTTGTAAGCTGTACGAGCAAACAAGAAAATATAATGTTAAGGTGAGTTAAAGAGACAAGGAAAACAAATAGAAAATAAGTATGAGAATGGGGAGTGGAAGGGGTCCGCATAAAGCAAAAACTGTGCAAAAAGAAAACAAAATGGACATTCCACGGCACCCATATTTACTTTTTCTGGCACCAATGAGTTGTAAGCTACCTCTTCAAACTTGAAACTAGAAACCACGAAATAGTACAAGCTCTTGCTCTTGTGATAGAGTCTAAAAGATACGTACTAACTAATCAGAGAAATAGTAGAACACCAAGGGTACAAAACAGAGGAAAATTACAGGCAGCATTACTCATAATTGAGGAGGCATACAAACCTGAGCATTGGCTTTAAAAGTGAGACTTTCAGACAAATCACACTTAACTCTCGCGTTCAGCCTCCCATCAGTCAATATTCTCCCCCAGAGCAACAACTGCAGAATACCATCATCATTGTGAGTGCAGTTTAAAGGAACTAACCAAAAGGTCATTTCAATCACACCCAATCTATACCTTAGGATGATCAATGAAGGTTGAGCCAAACTCATAGTGTGCCGTGGGAATTTTAATGGTCTCCGTGGACTGAGAAGGAATTTCAGTAGGTCCCATCAACACGCTGATCAGATAACATCAACAATTAAATAAACTTCCACAATTGAACGAAAAAAAATGAATAAATATAAAAGAAGAAACAGAAGGTACCTGTGATTGAGGGAGAACTTTTGGTTGAGCATCTTCGTGAAATCAAAACGCATACCCTCAAAAAGATCTGGCTTCAAAGACACTGACCAGTAGCCAAAAACAAAGAAAATAAAGTGTCATGTACTCCTTAAAATAAGCTCGAAATCCGAATTTTACATTCTCTCAAATCAAGAGAGACATCGGAAATGCTTAGAATTTGATGTATTATGACGACTAATGAACAAAAAAAAGACGAACGGAAGAGGGGACTGACTCATAGCTTCACGATGGAGCTCTTCGAAAGGAATGGGACAAGGAAGGTTGAAGTAATCGACCTTCTCATCGACCTTGTTGTCGGTGGCAGGAGGGGGAGGAACCGTGGTCGCCATTGATGATTGGGGGAATCAGCGAAGAAAAGTGGGTTGTGAATCTGATTCTGAGTTTCTAAAACCCCTCTCAACAACCTTCCACCACTGCTAAAACCCTAGTTTCCTCGCTTCACACTCTCGTAGCTTATACACCTTGCGGCTCACACTTGGACCCGACCCGTTTTGTCACCGTACGGAACGGGTTTATCCTAATACAAATATTCACCGTTTTACCCGAATCACTGCCTATCCCGTTTCAAGCATACAAACAAAAGAATAGATCAATAAAAGAAATTGTTGAAAATTACAGTGAAATATATTGATAAGAGTAAATCTTATATTATTTATTAAAAAATATTTTGAGTATTTACAGAAAAAAATTTTGCCCGTTTTTAAATTGCTGGTTAGCATTCTCTATTATATAAATAGAAAAGTTTCATATTTTTAGTTCCCTTTGTTGTTAAAAAAAAAGTACATCTTTCAGATGATGGTGTTCATTTTTTGTCTCAAAATTTAGGACTCATTACAATCACTGCTGATTTTTTTTTTCTTTTTATACTTGTATGTGATTTCTTTGTTGTGCTTCGACTACTAAATGCTTATCAATATGCAAGAGTACCAACAAATTAAATTCAAAACCTTTGTTTTATTGTAGCCCTATATTTTGATAAGTCAATGCCCAATGATAGTTTGTTAGATCATGACTGGGACAAACCTTATTTGTAATATTAGAGTCGTTACTTAACAAGAAAATTAATCTCCTCCTCCCTATTTATTAGTCGTATTAACCATGTGTTTTTCAAACAGGAATAAATGAAAATAAATATTTTAGTGATCGTGACAAATTTTGGGTTTCATTAACAAACAGTAATTAACTAAATACAAATGAAAGATTTCTTAAAATACGCATGGAGAACTGTGATTGTGTTATTGGTAGGCTCAATCCTAATAATGTTAGAAAAGGGTCCCGAATAAAGGGAGAGATAAGAAACTTTAAAATCCAATCAGAATTAAAACGAAACTTATATGTGTGTTTCAGTATACATGAATTTTAATTCTTTCACGTTAATAAGATTGATGAAGATAATTATATTTAGGAGAAAGAAAGATATAAATACAAAAACGATCCATTCAGATACGGATTGAATAAAGCTTTATAAACAATAGATTTTATCAATCTAATAATTAAATTATATAATATTTTAGTATATATTTAACAAAACTATCCATTCAGATACGCATTCAAATAAAAAAATATTTAATTTTCAATAATATATTATATATTAAATTACAATAAATTTTATAAATTTAATCGACTCCATGATAATTTTTAATTGTTTTAAATTGATAAAATGTATTATTAGTAATATTTATTAAAAGTGTAAATTTGTTAAAACTAATTTATTTGTTAAAACTAATTTATTAGTAAATTATTAAAAATGTAAATTTGTTACAACTTACACTTGAATTTAACAAATCATATTTCTATATAAAATATTTGTTATAAATATTAATTTTATCAATTCAAGAACCTGAGTGTTCATAAAAATTGTTTAATAAATTTATAGAATTTTAAATTTATTTAACACATCATATATCAATTTTATTTTAATATATAATATTTTTATTAAATATTATTTATTTATTTACATTATAAAAATTATTTTTCCTTCTGTTATTAATTTAACATATTTATTAAGGACATTGATAATGAGTATCCTAAGATAACAAGTTAAAGAATAAATATTTTTTTTTTAAAAATGGTATTAACACAAAAACGCATTGGTAACTACAATAAAATTGCAGTTGCATCACCTCCTTATAAAGAGCTACACTCAATTTTATCAAAAAAAGTAGACTGACCAAACCATCAAAATAATATCACATAATTAAACGAAAGTTATTTAGTAAATACCCCACTGCCACCCAATTTTTTATCAAAATCAGTTGCCGGGTGTATAAAAAAATTTCAGGACCAAACAAAACTTAGATGAAAATTTTAGTTTTGAGGTAACACGATTCACTCACGGCGGCATAGCAACGAGATAGTTTCAAATCACTGAAATGAGTACATGTTGGCAGTTTCCTCTATGGGCCGTATGTAAGCCAGCAACGCAGAAGAGAAGGTGGGCGGCTGGTGCAATAGAAATTCTCGGCATCTGGCTGTGTAAAGAAGGGTGGGAATGTGTCTAGACAGAGTCAAACGATAAATTTTGCAAAAGTAGACCAGGGATATGCTAGTTCGTTCATGGCAATGGCCAAGTTCAACCCTTGGTTCTTGTTCTATCAATTATGCAGAGTTTAGGCCTTAGGGAATTCAACCATTGGGTGGTGGAATTCAACTCGGGAAAGTGGTGTGTGGGAGATCAATGTCATTTCACAGCTTTTGGCCGCCAGGGGGGTTTTTACCAGGTTGATTTATTACAAGAATTTCAGTTTAAGCCAGGTTATTACCAGGTTGATTTATTACAAGAATTTCAGTTTTTACCAGGTTTTTACCAGGTTGATTTATTACCAAAAATCCCTGAGAAAAACAATTTGACACCAGCCCCTGGTCTACACTGGAAAGTTCACACAGTAACAATTATAGCGAATAGTCTCGCAGAAGGAGGACTGACCTAAACAACATAACATTATTCAGAGCACCAAACCAAGGGCTCCCCACAAAATGCTTCAATTCAAATAGAATCATGGACCATGCCCTAATCCTATCAATACGATTGAAGCTGAAACACACCCAACGAAATTACTCAATCGCACAACTATTAATTTCATCGCAATCAAAACACCAATTCAAAACAGTAAGAGTAAGAGATAAAACGCAGCATCCGCACAATCATATTCAAATTACTAACACAAATAAACTAAACCATTATATAATTGTATCCAAAATCTGATTAAATAACTCAGCGCAAAGGAAAACAAAAAACACAGAGAGTACTTAACGATAACATAAGAGACAAAGGAAAAAGCGAAATCAACGGTAGGACTTCTGGAACCTAGCGCGAGCGCCGCGACCACCGAACTTCTTGGGCTCACAGCGACGGGGATCGGCGACGAGGAGAGTACGGTCGTACCTGACAAGGATGTCCTTGATCTCCTTCTTGCTCTGCTCGTCGACGTACTTCTGGTAGAAGGCGACGAGTGCCTTGGCAATACTCTGGCGGATAGCGTAGATCTGGGAGGTGTGACCTCCGCCCTTGACGCGGATGCGCATGTCGACGCCGGCGAAGCGGTGGCGACCAAGGAGGAGGATGGGCTCGAAGGCCTTGAAGCGGAGGATCTCAGGCTCGACCAACTCGATGGGGCATCCGTTGATCTTGATGAGGCCACGCCCTCGCTTGCAGTATGTGACGGCCACCGCCGTCTTTTTCCGACCGAAGCATTGCACTTGCTCGATTGCTGCTGCTTGCGCCATTCTCGTTTGCCTCACCTTTCACTACTACTAGGGTTTCGGCACAATAGAGATATCACCTATATATGGATCAATTAGGGTTTTTTTGAGAGTACTAAAATACCCCCCTAGCCTCTTCTAATTACAACCCGCCTTCCCTATATAATAATAATCATAAACTAAACACCCATCCAAAAAACTATTATTAATCATCTAAAAAATATGTTTTAATCATACAAAAAAAGTATGTCATTAGTATATTGATTTGATTTCCCTTGCTAAAAGGATTAATTTTACAGTTTATTTTTAATAATAATTTCTATTACACAAGGTAAAAATAAACATAAAGAGTAAAGTGGTCTATTCAGTTTTCTACGAAATATTTTGTTATTACTTAAAAAATTTAAAATAATATTTTATTTTAATATTTTTAGGTTAAAAATAAAATTTTAGTATATATATATATATGTATAATAAAATTAACTTATAGCACTGTTCCAAAACATGCTGACATGATAAAGACGAAACAAAATATTTCATTCGAGAAAGACAAAAGTCAAAAGAGACTAGCTCGTAAATAAAATAATAATTATTTCATACATAATATATGTAAATAATTTGATATATATATATATATTTGGATGAAAATTTTTAAAAATAGATTAAATATATTTTAATTCTTTTAAAATAAATATATATTTTTATTTAATAATTTTAAATTTTATTATTTAATTTTTTTATTATCTCTAATATATTGATTATGATGATTAACGTGAATATAAGTTATACCAAATTAAAATAAATTAATTATTATTAGAATATCACAATCAAGATATTTTAAAAATATTAAAATTATTTTTTATGATAATTAACCTAATTTAAATTAATTTTGTAAATTATAATTAAAGTATTTTTAAAAAAGTGAAATCTAAATAAAAAATAAAAAATTTAAAATTATAAAAAATAAAAATTGATTATTTTATTAAAATTAAAAACATATTTAACTTAAAAAAATATAAGATAAAATACATTAATTTTTGTACAAATTAAAATTGATTTATACATCTAACATTTTCAAACAGTTAAGTGAGAGAGATTTTGAAAAAGTTGGAATTCATATCTTAACTAAAAAAATAGTCTCTCTCAATTTAAATATGTATTTTGTTCTTCTATAATGACTTATTGAAAATTTTAATTATCTCATAAATTATTTAACAAACGTTAAAAAAAATATACATTTATTTCTGAAATTGTAAATCCTTGAACAGGAAGGTAAAGAGCCAAAGTAAAAATGGCTGTAATACAAAAAAAAAAAAAAAAAATTAAGAAGACAATATTTATATATTACAATGAACATAAGAATAAAAAATATAAAATATACTGTTATGATTTACGAAGTTGAGTATCTATTAGAAATTGAACAATATACATACATCTATAATATTTTTTTAACGTTGTGTTATGCAAATAAGATCGAAAGAGTGTCATGTTTTTTTTTTCTTTTTACATAAATAGTATTAATAAAATTAGAAACTTCAGAGATGACTATTACCATAGTAGCCCTACTTGTTGCCTCCACCACTAGATAACATAAAAATATATTTTAATTAAAAAAATATTAATGTAATTAAAAAACCAAGTTAATTTTCTCTTCAAGGAGAAGATTAATTTTGGATTTTATTTCGGTAAAAAAAAAAAGTTTTACTAAACAACGTAAAAATAAAAAGAGTAAGACACTGTTCACCGAATCAGAAAACAATTTAAAACCCCTTAATGTGTTCAAAATAATTATTAAGTAATATATAATTTTTATAAATAATAAATGGTTTAATTAAAAAATAACCCCATAAGAAGGGGAGAAAACGGGGGAGATGTCACTTTTTTTATTTTTTATTTTTTAATTGTTAAAATTATTATATATTTTTAAAACTATAAAAATAAAAAAATAAATATTATATTAATAATTACAATTTTTTTTCTCTCCTTCATGTTTTTCACGTGGCTCAAATTAACTTTTGATATTTTTATTTCCTTCCCAAAAGGATAAACGGGCCTGAGCTAGCCCAATGGCATAAACTAGCGGCCCATTACTTTTTACTTTTATTGTGCTGTTGGTTGACAAACTAAACCAGACTTGGGCCGAATCAACAGGCATCAGAGCCCAAGTTTGTTGCTTGTAGTGCCGCCTTAAGCGAGGGGTTCCGGTGGAGTGTGACCACTTCGATTCTTGTTCACACTGTTCTTATATCCACTCACATTATCATTTCCAATTTTCAAATTGCCTCTGCAAACCTCATGCCAGTGGCTTGTTCAGATCACAGACATTTCGACGTTGCAGGCACAAGTCGCCTGATGCAACTTTTCTATCATTATTTATTTTATTTTTATAATTTTCAGATTTTTTATTATTTCAATTAAAAATAAAATGAATAAATAAATAAATACAAGGTTTAGCAGCAGATTAAAGATAAAGTAAAACCAAAATAAAACAACAAAAAAATGAAAAGAAAATAAATGTTTAGGTAAAATGACATTCCTAAACCAACATAAACCTGAATTAAGAGTACAATTTTGCAGGCTTGTGTGGTTTTTGAAGATGCAATAGTTTATAGGTCCTTTTCTTTTGTGTAGTTCCAAGTTCACCCCGCCGTTTTTGGACTACAACACAAGTTCTTCCCTCGTAGTTGTAGCCAGCTACGACACCACCAAAGACTAAAATCCAATCCTATTCATCAATTTGTCACAAATAATGACAACAAAATAAGGCCACCACCTACTCTTTGTGATACCATTTATAAGGTTTGTCATAGGAAGAAACAGATGATATGTAAAACATGCAGAGACGGTTTCAACAAGTATGCAGTGCTCTTAAAGAGCACACGTTTATGAGTTACGCCAAGATTGTTTCAGCAAATGGGTTCTCTAATATGAATCTCATCATCATAAAAGCAACAACTTCTGATGACTTGCCTCTAAATGAAAAGTACATACAACAACTCTTCAAACTTTTGTCCACATCCCCATCTTCGTGTCACTCCTTTGTCATCAGCTTCACTCGTCGATTTGGCACCACACGAAGCTGGCGTGTTGCACTCAAATGTCTCATTCTTCTTCATCGTTTGCTTTCTTCTGTCCCAAGAAATCACACCTTGTGGACTGAACTCTTGTGGGCACGTTCTAATGCCTTGATTTCTCTCTACCCTTGCCATTTCAGGGATCACTCATCCTTCAATCCACTTTCCTATACAAACTTCATCGTATCCTACGCACATCTTCTAGATGAAGCCCTTAACTGTGTTGTTTTGGATAGCTCCAAGTTAAGAAGCCAACAACAAGAAGAAGCGGTGGAAAAAGCTATGCCAAAAACTTTTCAAGAGAAAATGAAAGAAATGGGTGAGATACTTGAAATGTTGCCACAACTTCAGAGTCTTATAGATAGGGTGATAGATTGCTATCCGGTGGGAATGGCTGCACAGAGTTTTATGGTGCAATGTGCAATGAAACTCATAGTTCGTGACAGCTTCATTTGCTACACAAAATTTAGAAGGGAAATGATGGCAGTTTTGGACAATCTACTTCAGATGCCTTATACGAATTGCATAGCTGCTTTTAACATGTATAAGAAAGCATCGGTGCAAACAAATAAACTTTATGAGTTTTATGAATGGTGCAAGACAAAGGGTTTGTGTGGTTTGTACGAGTATCCATTGGTGGAACCAATCCTATATATTCAAATAAAAGATCTTGAAAATGTTATCAGTGAGATGTGGAAGTTGACAGAGTCTTCAACGTCACCAACAAGCCCTTCATCATCTTCTGTGGAATCTCCAATCAAGGGAGGAGGAGAAAGACAGGTAGTAATTGAAGGTCAAGAGTTTGAGGATGAAGATGAGAGACCTTTAATTGATGTAGAAGTAGAAGATAATGATGATGTTAGTTGGGAAACACTGTTGGAATCCTCTATTACCTTTTGCAATGCTTATCACAATGACTTGTGCAACTTTTTCTATAAGAGAGAATGGGAGAGTGGATTTGATAATGAACAGCGTAACTTTGATGGGAAGGGACATGAAGATGAGACATGGAAAATTGCAGTGTACAAATCTCCTGCTACTGCTGATAACCCATTCTCAGACCCAAATTAAGATTTCAATTTTAATACGAGAGGTTTGCTTGTATCCATTTGTACCTTTGATGTTACATGTCATAATCTATGATGAATTTCATATTCTGGATCCTTGAAGGCTTAATTTGCAATCTGCTTTCCTTTTAGTTTTTATTTTTTGTTCATACACCTGATTTAGAAAACTAAGCTAATTTTAGTAAGGACTCCGGAAGTAAGAAGAAAGGTAGAATGATTTTTTTTTCAAGTGATATATACACTTTGTAAACAAATTTCCCCATTTAAATTTATAAAATGACTCAACTATTTAATAATTCAATAGAAAAAGCTCTTTGCTATGGAAAAATAAATGTACATAATTTAACATGTCTAACATTGTATTGAAACTTCTAGGAGAGTAACAAAACTTTTTACGTAAAAAAGAATTCGCTACATTTTAATGTATTTGTCGTTGAGGACTTTTTAAAAAATAAAATAAATATAAAAGCGAATTCTGAGTTGACTATATTAATTTTTATTAACCTTTCTCTTAAGTTATGAAAATGAATTATCAACACTTCTGAAACAGAACAAATTCTGAGTTGACTCGTACAAATCGATTTACACTTTATTATATATAAAAGCGGAGTGTTACATGGTATTTGGTACTTGAAAAATATCATAAATGCAAAATGGACTGTAGGGTAAATATAAAAGTGATAGGCCCAACACCATAAAATTCATTGCCCGTAAACTTCACTTGTGACAAATTTAGGACCAAAATTTTAATGCTGCATTGAAATAATAAAACATCAATTAAAATGAAAAGGAAACATTCATACATTGCTCGTTTAAGTTAATTAACTGGGAAACTATTGCATTTGTTAATCTTGATTGATAATTTTTTCTCACAAAAATAATGAATATAGATGGCATAAATTAATATGCTGTAAATTGTGTTTGTCCAGAGAATAATCAAGAGGTTAAAATTCCGAAGCCTGGTTTTCGTAGTCAAACAAGTACATGCGCCCCGCAAGTATTTTATTTCCGAACATCAATGTTTCCCAGATTTAAGCATTCAATAGCAGGATGGCATAATTTTGGTTCAACAATTAAGAATACAGTGGATTCGTCTCTAATGAGGCGGATGTAATCAAAGTGCATGAAAACCTTTTCATGAAAGACCCGCACAATAGTTGCACTAAGTGTACAAAATTATGTTTCCTAGGCACTACTCAAATAAATGAAGGTTCAGACAAATAATCACATTTCCAGAGTACAATTGATCACCGGCTACCCAGAATATACAACACTATATACAGGTGTAAAAGACAATTCCTCATGTTGACTTTAGAAAGAAGACTAAACAATTTGAACTGCTGAAACATGTCACAAGTTACCAGAAAAATGAGCGGGCTGGACAGTTAGAAGTGTTGTGAACCCAGCACCTCAACTCACATGCACTAAGTTAGCATTATAGAACCTGCATGAAATGGACAAACTTCCAAAAGGTTTTCCTGTGAAATCCCCCTTTGATATGTTACTTTCGGTGCCTTCGCTTTTGATCAGCTCTTTGTCTCTTCTCATCTTCCCATTCACGGTCATACATTCTAATATTCAATTAAGGGCACGACAGTGTTCATTATAATGGAAACATTACATCCAACAAAAACATATATTTTAACTCAAGTAACGCAGCACTTCTAGGATTCTAAATTAACTCTCCTTTTCTGGTCATAAAAAAAGTGGATGACCAGCATGCAATCCAAAACACAGGCATAAAAATCATACAATATAATGCTTCCTTAAGCAACTCATTTCAATATGCAGCTTCCTTCCATGAATAATTCTAACAGGTAGTAAACAAAATGTATGCAGATGAAGTACAAATGTAAACAGTCTAGCGATGCTCCACCAGAAATAAAGACACGTACTCATGAATTAAATAAACATGCATATCAGCCTATGCATTATGGCAATTGAGGATACGGATCTGAATCACGACGATTCAGCTTGCTGGCCACCTCTTTGCCATGAATCCTGAGACTTGGTTCATCTATGTAACTTGGATGCTGGATCATGGGTCCCTTTCTGTCTCCTCTGTCCCTTCCATCGTATGCCTGTGACATACCAATACCAGGGGGAGGAGGTGGAGGGGCCACTGGTGAGTACTCCCCAGGTTCACCAGTTGGTAGATGCTCCCTCTTAAGTTTACGTCTCTTTGATGCAGCATTTAAATCCAAGTCTTCCTTTAGAACGTTTGCTTTCTCTCTTTCCCTTTCCCTCTCGTCCACCTAAAAGAACACAGAAAATGTAACATCAGATAACAGTCATATCACCTGTCATCTATCCAGCCTATTCAAACACCAAAAGAGGCCAATATATGATGAGAAGTACAACTATGCATAACACAGTAAAATATTCAAGCAAATGCAAAAACCAAAACCCGAATTCTTCAAGCTGCAGGAAGCAATCTTACATTCTGATATGCTATACTCTTGTGACAAGTAACCCTGCTAAAACTGTAACCATAAAACCCCAATAGCATCTTTCATTCTAGTATTCAATTTTTTTTTTCATTTGTTGCATTCTAATAACATCTTTGTCTGATACTTAATATTATCCATCTGTCAGCCTATCATTTAGTATCAAATAGATTTAACCACTATTAGAATGCTGACACTAATCCATAGGGCTATGCTACAAGTATAATACACTTTTTAGTCCCTCCACCACAAAGGACAAAGTACATACCCCAACTTCCTTAGTAGCAGATCATTTAGAGCGAGAGAGCAGATACCCAATATTGATTCATACCTTAATTTCCTCACGTTTTCGATCTCGAAAATCATCTTCTTTTCGGCGTTTGGCATCATCCTGAGAAACCACAGTCTCTTCAGACCGTCTCCGTTCTTTTTCTTCATGCCTTGGAGAAAGTCTTTGAGAGTGCCTTGTAGCTCCGTACCTCCTATCAGCATCTTCATCACGCCTACCAGCTCCCACAGATTGAGGAACCATATTAGGAGGTAAAGGGGGTGGTGGGGGCAAGCTTTGCCCATGGAAGCGATCATCAGCAAGAGGTTTCTCTACTGCTGCATCATTGTATCGTAATTTATTTCTATCATCCTTGCTTCTTTCATCCTTAACCTTATCAGGGAGTCTATTGAAACTCCTCTCACTACCCCTCTCTTGCATTCTCTCAACAGACCGTTCTCTTCCATATCTTTCAATTGACCTATCCCTAGGTTTTTCTGCAACATAGTCATCACCACGAGACTTATCCAAACGGTCCAATCTTTCCCTGTGTTCCCTTTCATATCTTTCATTTCCTTTGTCTTTGGGCCTTTCCAGGGGCTTATCACCTGCCCTGTACAGACCATGTTCATCTGGTCCTGATTTGTCATCACCAAATCGAGGCTCCATCAGCTTCTCTCTTTCAGAGAATCGAACTTCACTTTCCAAATCTCTAAGCTCAGCATCCCCTTTCCGCCGTTTACCCAGTCTGTCGGGCTCTTCTGCAGAACCAGCTCTCTTTTGAACTTTATCATTAGACTTTGAAGTAACAACTGTGTTTTCATGCCTAGGAGAATGAACTACCCGAGAAGAGGATCCTCTTGCGAAGTCAGTAATATCATTTCCATCATCCTTCACCATAGAAGCCCTAATATCAGAAGACTTGGCTGCTCCAACCTCTGCCTTCAATTCATTACCAGCACCATCCAATGAAATCTTCGCTGATGGATTTGAACCTTTCGAAGGGCCAGAAACAGTGTTGCCATTAGCACTGACTGAAGAAGATATATTGGCAGGGACAGTGTGTCTTCCCTCTGATGCATGGGTTTGTAGGTCCTTGTCACTGCTCAAGGAACCAGAGGTTCTAGCAACACCTTTTCCAGATCTACCATCCTCTTTCACAGGATCTTGTTTAGAGGGCTTTGAAAGTGAAACAACAGGCACTGAACGTTTAGCTGAAGTTCTTGACTGAAAAGATCAAAACCAAATTATTAGGGATAAAATTATAAAGATGAAAAACATTAATGATGTTGAAGAATAGAAGACAAAATGAAAACGATAAATTCAGCAGGAGGAGAAACAGCACTCAAATGCAACCATAAGAAAGATAAGCTCTAAAAGTAATAAAGCCTTTTCAGGCAGATTTCAACACTATTACAGAAATATTTATGAAAATCAGTATAATAGCACAGGCAGCTGCACACAGAGAATTGAAGAGTTTGGTATTTTATAATATTTTTGAAGTTGGTGCTACTCTGCATAATTTAACAAACTAGTTGTTTTAAAACAATTAGGTTTAGCAAAGGGTTGATTATTTTATTTAACAGCAATAAACTTCTAGTCCTAGAAATATTGTAATAGTTCCATATTAATAATTTCTGTAGGCCTAAGCCACAGATAGGCTACATTAGGGCTTGAAATTTCTTTTTCATACTTTCTTTTGAGAATACAACTTGGGGCTATATCATTCCGGTATTATCAGGTCTTTAAAATGTCCATGTTTTGTTAATTAGTTACTTTTCCTTTAATGTATCATCTGTTTGACTAGATTCACTTACGAGACTTGAAAAAATCTTCATGTTAACAATCCGAAGTCCTAACAGGCTCCTGCTTGATTTTTCCCAAGAATCCACTAATCCTTACATCCAACTTTGGTTTTCTTTCAAAATCTTAAACCCAACAGTATTATGCCCAAAATCCATCCAAGGCTTAACCCTAACCAAGTACAATTTAACCCCACCTTGCTGAATCAGTTGGATGCTTGTTTCAAAATGTACACTTCTGCACTTTAAAAAGCTAACTATAAGCTCATGAAAGCAGGGTAATAATTACAACTTTATGCATTTTAATCATTGGTCGCAAAAAGTAACAACATATTCAGTCTACTATAATTACAATTATACAGCAGAGAAACTAGCAAAAAAGTGTAAGAATAATGCAATACTTGGGATAAGACAAGGCAACAAAAGTAGGAACACACCCCAACCAGAGGCACCATCTTATTTACTGTGTAGAAAAAGTAGTATGTTCAAGATTTTGCTCAATCAACGTGTGTAAGATAAAAATTTATTAATTTTTTATTAGTATGAATTTTAAATTATAAAAAAGAACTCTCTTAACTCTTGTAGTATCAATCATGGTGAGTAGAAGAATTTCTTCCTTTAGATCATACTTCTCAATTTCCCTTTCTTTGCCCAAGCAGTAATTAGAGAGGCATCACCCAGAAATAGTAACAGTGCAACAAGTGATGAAAATTGGATTATGTACAAGCTACTATATAAATTAAAAATGCTAAACACACAGCATAACCAAGATATTAAATGCTACCTCAGCAGTTCTTGTTCCATGTTCATCTGATGCTCTATTTGTGGATTCTTCTGCTAGCTTTGGGTTTTCTATAGATTTTGATGTCCCAGATAGTACAGAAGATGAGGTCAAAGACAATTGAGCATCTAATCCATTCAGCATAGAACTACCCTTGTGTTTTATGTGGCCAGAATCAGATTTTGTTGCCACAATGCTTTCAGTTCTTTCTGACTTGCCATCCGCAGTTTTTGTTCTTACTATCTGGTCCTTGACTGTGTTTCCAGAGTCCACATGTTTTCCACTGGCAGATTCAGTTTGTGAAACATTAAGATTTATCCCACTTTGCACAGTCGCTGAATTTCCAGCTGAAGATTTAGTCACAGATGGTGCAGGCTTCAACTCAAGATAACCCATCCCAAATTCTTCATCAGTAACCCAGGAAGGCTGCATAATGGATAAGAGTTAGTGTATTGAAACAAAACGTGGTAAGCTTTAGTGAGATAACAGCATACCTTCCTAGCAGCCAATGCTGCTGCAACACCAGTTGCCAACACCTTAAGATCCTCTCTTTCATCACTTTTAATCTTAGCTACCTGAATGGAAAACAAAATTATTTTAAAAAATGCATCAGCATTGTAAATTACTAGCACAGGGAAACTTTACTATAAGGATGACTTACCCGCTTTTCAAGGTTTATCCCACTCTTCCGAGTAACTGGGAAAACACTAGAAATTTTTGTCAGCATTATAAGAGCATTTCTAATTTCCATGTACTCGCTGGATTCCAGACACTGAATTAATAACCGTGTGATTCTTTGACTCCACTTCCAGTGTACCTATCAACCAAAAAGCAAATATGAAATGGGTCCTTGCAGCAGTATTTTATTTTCTGTAGACTAACAATAGGTCAGAATGAAAAGGGCAAAACCTTTAGAAAAACCAAATTGAGAAAGATAATAGTAACCATTCCATCCACACAACACAGGCAAGGAGAAAATTCACAGCAATTTGAACAAGCAGACACTAGAACTTGCCTTAATGAACTGCCCATATGTAACTCGTTGGCTATTCGGATATCTATAATAGACGGCAAAACCAGGCATGTTTCCACACTCACGTTCATAAATAGATTCATCACTCTGAAAAAATTAAAGGAATTAGATGGAAAAAACAAAATGAGTCAACATTAAAAATTGAAAAACCCTGGAACATTATCATAAAAAATAAAATAAAAATAAAACAAAAACAATTACCTTCCAATAGTAAGCAATCTTCAAAGTCTCGTACAGAAACCTGCCAAGCCTGCCTGCCTCATATTCAGTGCAGCAGCATATCATTGGTTGTAGGGTCTTACAAATCAGAACATCTATGTGGTTGACTGTGTTGAAAAAGGGGGTTCCAAGAGAATGCAGTGTGTGTACAAACATAGCACAATAAACAGCATCTGGCATACTGAAAGTACAGCGTGGAAATATACAACGCTGAAGAAACTCCATGTTGATTTTCAAGGTATCAGGACAGGAACTTAACCATTTGTCTTTTTCATGAGAAAGCCGTCTACGGATAGATGCAACATTCTCTTCATGTTTATTCAGTTCACTAATCAGACGATCAAGAGATTCTTGAATTCTTTCCTTTTCCTTCTTCCTCTTTGTGATTGCTGAGCTTGAATTATCAGAAAGCTCCTCTAAAGATTTGAGATTAGAATGTAGCTTGGCTATTTCTGACTCATAACGATTTTTCGGAACATACAGATCATATAATGTGAGACCCCAAAATGTAGCATACAGATCAGGAGATAGGCTATTCCATGCTTTTGAAGGTAACATGGTTTTAACGGTATCAAGAAGAAATGACCAACTGCATACAGCAATGAAACAGTAAATACTAATCCCACCAACTAGTAGAAACAAACTTTGCATATCTTTTCACATATCAGAGACAGATAATAATTTACAGTTTTAGATTTAAGGTTATCAGCTGGTATGGCATCTAAAACATCATGACATGTTGGAGAGCTCAAGACCTAACAGCTTCATTTCATAGCATAGAAGGAAAGTTTAAAGGAAACATTACGAAAAAGATTAGGATAACAACCTTATAGGATTTTGAGCAGAGCCAAGATCTAGAACCAAACTACCAGAATGATCTGAAGGATCAGACTCAAAGTTTGTAGACACATCACTTGCAGCGTTTTTATCATCCAATGGCCAGCAAACGTCAGGATTCCTCTGAGACTTGAAAAGCCTCATCACAGGGCGATATATCAAGAAAGCAACCTATGCCCAGGAGAAAAAAGAACAGCATTAAATGATAAAACCATAAATGCTGCAACAAAAAGGAAAACCTTAACAGAAAATAATGATAAAACAACAAAGCAATTCCACATATCATGAGAGCATGTAGGAAATTCATAACAAAAATAGAGGCAGAAGGGAAACAAAAACCTCAGGATCCAAATGGTAAAGATGGACCAAGTCATTGAGTGAGGGAATAAGAATGGCATAATTTGATGCAGGTGTGACTGCACTGCACAGAAATTCCACATATTGAAGAAGAGTTCCATGGCATCTATCGAACTGCTCACTAACCATCTTAATGTAGGGTGCATCTGCATTGATGACAACCCTGCAAAAACATCAAATTTTGAGAACCAGATCATGATCATTAATTCTATCATTTATAGGTTTAAGAAGTTACAGAGATCGATGTTGTGCAATAAGCAGTAACAGGGGGACCGCCAACTTCGGTTCATCTTTTGGAAGTAAAGCATCTCTAAGCCTGCTAGTTGACTTTATCAATGCCTGCATTTATTATGAGATAACTTTAGTAACTTACCGTGTCAACCACCCAGTCACATGTTGAAACCCTTAAACTAGGCATAATCCCACAATAATTAAAATTAAAATTTAACACTAAAAACTTTAGAAGACCATAGTAAAAGATATATGATTTATTAGAGCCTATTATTAAAAGTCTCACATTGACAAGAAGTAAGGACAGCTATGAGTATATAATATGCAGGTAAATCTCATCCTATAAGCTAACTTTTGGTGCTGAGTTAGGCCAAGCCCAAATTCTAATATGGTATCAGATCCTAAGCCTATCCTAGATCCATTAAAGGACCACCAGCATCCGTAGATGTCCAATCCTGCAAACTTCACACTCCAGATATCCAGTCCAACATGTATTAGAAATCCCACATTGACTAGAGGTAAAGCCAGCCATGGGTATATAAAATGGAGACAAACCTCATCCTATAAGCTAGCTTTGGGATTGAGTTAGGCCAAGCCCAAATTCTAATACCTATAAAACATGAAAACAAAAAGAAAAAACAATGCCAAACATAATAATCAAGCAGGAGCATTAGCACTAATTTTGCTTTCTTTACCAACAAAATAATGAAAAGAGATCATTCGACAAATGGGTATTTATTCACACTTCAACACTTTCAGGAAGTTCATCTTTGAGCTCAATCAATCATGCGACAAATCAAACAATCCTTATTCTGTAAATGTCTCTCAAAATTTTCCAAAACCAAATGTAATCCGATGAGTGTTAATTAACCAGTCCAATAAGTAAATACCAAATAACTGAGCCAGTGCAAACTAAAACAGGGAATTGCCACACCTAACAAAAACTGTGCCTCTTACACCTGGAGTAGAATTTCAGTCTGTCCAAACAGCTATTGTCATCAATCTCTTGCTTTCAAAATCTTCCAAGACAATTTTGTACCTTATTATTTCGAGTTACACCAAAAGAAGTTGCTTGATATCTGAGAGTCTCACTCCCTGCCATTGCATCCAGCTGTTCCTCAGTCAAGTTTTCTGTGTACTGGACATTTGCCATTTGTTGAATTAGCTCCTGAAAAATACAGCAAAAATATTTATTTGTAGCCAACATTTGAATTGTTAATGAGCCAGATCACAACATCACATTATTCTTTAACAGAAAAAACTGAGAAGAAAAACCTGAAGTAGAACAAGCTCAATTCCCTGCCCCTTCTTTAACTGGTTCACAAGATACTGGAAAAGGCCCCGTAATTCCATTGATGGGTACTTTTTACACCTATAATGAAGAAATGGCTTGAGTTTATGAAAACATTCAAAGATCATCCTTCTTGAAGCAATAATCACATAGATCCTACTCAAATTTGAATAAAAACAGGCAATGAAACAAGAGAATCAAGACAGGCTGGCATCAACACGGACAGAGAATAATTTGAAGTAAACCGGCAAGGAATTGAATGCAAAGTTTCATTAACTAGAACCATGTTTAGTGAAAACCCTCTTAATAATGATTGTCGCAGATACCCCCCCCCCCCCCAAATGACTCAACAATGTAACCTATGTCACATTCACTAGAGCTATTCTGCACAATAAATCGTGTATTTTCTCAACATTGGATGGTCAAGAATATCAACCAATTTATTTTGTTTCTTTCCTAGTTTGCTTGGTATTTTAAAAATTTATTTTATTTTCCCTTTAATAATTCAATTAAGTAATATTTTTACTTAAAACAAAGGTTGATCATGAAGGATCGGTGACCTTTCCTCCAATTTCCTATTTTTATTTGTTATTAATTCCACAACTTTATTAAGCAGGAAAAAAATAAACAATCTATTTTGAGTATCACATGCATTCTGCAGAGTAGGCAACAACTACAGCTCAAAGTGGCAAACCAATAATACAATTAAGGCCTTTTGAAAGAGCAAACCAATAAAACCATCCACTTCAATTCACCAAAAAGGAATTCAGGAAAGGCTAATACAGAATATAATCGCACTCAATTATATTTTATACTAGATTATTACACACTCAATCATTATATACAACAAAAGAAAGGGAACGCTGTAGAGAGAGAGAGAGAGAAGATAACCAAACCAAACTGCTCCAGGTATTTCAATCCCCATCCCTCGAAAGCAAAAACAAATTCCTAGCAGAATATTGGTCCCCAAAGTTGTTCAGGATTTAACAGGTATGCTCAGCAAAATAAATGCAGCCACAAGCATGTCATTCTTCATTTTTGAGGTATATACCTCGGTAAGACCAGATATTACAAAAACTTGTTACATTATCCATTTGTCAGAAGATGGGCATCTCAATGTATAAGACAACAATCATCAATCATCCTGTTGTACTGACTGAACTATTGTTGATCAATCAAGTACTATTCCTCCATTAGGTCCATTTGTAGGTATACACAGTAAACAGCTTCCAATTGAGCTAATAGTTTCTTTGATATCTTGTAGCATCCATTAGCATCACAAGAGGAAAGTAATAACTAATGGAGAAGACCACTTACAAGAAAGCTCTATCAATCAGTCTCATCAAATGGATCCAAGCCTACCTATTACCAGCCCAACACCAAGGCCTAAACACTCATGTCCAACAGTTAGATTTCAGCAAGAATGACTAGTCATCACACATAGCAACCACCCAGCAAACAGTTCAGGTTCCACCCTGTCTACATGGCCAACCGATACGGATTTGCTCCCCTAACTTTTTGTAAATCGTCATGAATTAGGCATAGACAAAACAGTAATGCACAGTAATAGGGTCCATCTCCCTCCTGAACAAAACACCTCATAAATTTCATTAAATTGGTCATTCCATTATTGACATTAGAAATGACCAAAAAACCATTGAGAATCACAGATTTCACACATACAGCATAGATCATCCTTCACATAAAACCCCCCCGAAGACTTCCAACTGATGTCACAGCATACTTTCCAAGCAATTGCAGCTAGTTGTATATGGTAACAGTATAAATTACCATTAACTAATTGTATAAGGTAACAGTATAGATTACCCATACTTTCATCTCCGTTAACTAATTGTATATATGGTGACAGTAATGACATTTCCATGCTACAAAAGAAAGACCAAGACCCAACTTAAGGAAAAACTTCATTTAACTCAGATAATTCTCCATCAATCATGGTATTGCGATTGCAGCTGGCAAGTCACTTCTATATCTTAAATGGCACTCCTTAACCTTTTCTTAATCTCCCTTAAAAATTATAAGGAAACTGAACTAATAGAAGATTGAACTTTGAAAGGATAACACAGATACGTCCACCCCTTTCAACCAACAGATACCCATTCCGAAAAATCTGTCAGCAAATACCAGAAACTTCACATCATAAAGCTGTCTGTGCTGGCCCACCAACTGGCAAGCCAAGTGGTTTGAACTGATCTGACATTACCACTCTCAGGGGACATTAAATGCTGCTATGTCCAGTAATCCTGCATTTGCTAAGGTTGATCTGCAACCTGGAATTTGATACAAGGCATCCCGCATATATCTAAATTCTATAGGATGGCGTAAATGTACAAATATGACAAGTGAATGTCATTATCAACTACTATATTACTTTAACATAAAATAAAATACTTCCAATAAAATTAGAGTTTGCAAGAAATGAAAGTCAAGATCACTTAAATAACATTTGGAGGACACCCTAAAGTTTGTTGCTCGGCCAATTATGTTTCTATTAAAGTGATGCTTTAATAGGTAGAATAAAATATGCAACCCAACAAGATTCAGTCACATATTCTGATGGCAAACCCCAAAAGAATCATAATTACTTCCTATTATCGAGATGCACAGGACAATCTGTCAATGAAAAGCTAAACCAGACTTCATATCTAGATCATCTGAACATAATATTTATTGGGAAGGAAAAGAATACACATACAGGTGACCCCAAAATGAAGCTAGAGATTGAAGCCAGTCTGACAAATTAAGGCCATCATCCTTTAACTTATCACGTCCACCAAGTGCCAATCGCTCAATCACAACATATTCCAATATATCATACTCAAGCTGTTAAAAGAAAAAAGTAAATAAGGTTCCAAGTTAAGCACTATCTACCAATATCAACAACAGCTTCAGAAGGCAGAACATAATGAATGAACAAACACAAAGGCCGAAAAAAGGGAAATGGATAAACACCAACACAGAGTGAAAGACAGGATGATTTATAGGAATGGAATTAACATAAAAAAATAAGTATAATCATTAAAATACTACAGCATCTCATTTGCAGTTTGAAGATGGTAATCCCTTTGTTGTCACCCGTTTGAGAAGGAATTTGGTAATGGTAATTTGGCTGATATTGCCTTGTGGGCAATAATGTCGAGGATCAGCTGCTTTGTTCTTTATGTAAATATTCCTGTAGTTCTAACTAATTGAAAGATTTCCCTTTAATCCCTAGATGATTGTGTTACCACAATTTGGGTTTGTTATCCCTTTTTATTACTTATTCTTTTCCAGATTTCAGCCAGGTAGAGGTGAGGTGACTATTAAAAAGTTATATATCCTTAGGGCTACACTGAGAGGAAAAAAAGGATCAATTTATCTTTTAAGATATGTTCTGGGCCAAAATGATAAGGGAGATCTAGCTTTAGTAAATTGGTGGAGAAAGCATGGCTTTGGTGAGTAAATGGCTATTGCAATTCCCTTGGGGAAAATTTGGATGGAAGAGTTTGGAGATGAAGAAAGGGAAAAGACATTTCTAAATTGCGACGATTATAAATTATTAAATGCTAATAAATATGAATGAGGAATCATTGGAACTTTATATGATAATCCCTCATTTAATTCTTCAGATTTTAAAACAATTAGGGCAATGTTCTACCTTTCCCTACAAATTCCTCCATCCCAACACACTTGTAAGATACCAATTCTCTCCAGAAAAAGGGTCACTATAAACATAATTTGCACCAAAATGGATAGGACCATTTGTGACCTTTTCTCATCCCTCTATCACAAAAACAAAAGCCTTATCCAACTGGGTGCGGTTGACCTTTTTCACCCTCTAGTCTTTGTAAAATTACCTTACACAGGACACCAACAGGATTACAGACTTGATTGTTTGAACATTTAAGTCAAATCTGTCAGCCTGTTTGTCCTTTATGCCTATGCTAAGCAGAGTTCTCATTTTCCTCACCTGATTTCCATTGCATTCTTTTCATGTTACCAATAAAAATAATTCTTTTATTTTAAAAAATAGCCATGGCACAACAGCCCAACTAACATGATTATATGAGCAATGAGATCCTATGATATGTCCATGACATCAGTCTAAGAAGAACAAATTACAAATTAACCGTGCACCCAATGAGACTGTTTTCATGACCAATAAGCCCCTAATAATTTTAGTTTCAGCTCTTAAAAAAAATAAGAAAAATATAAAAACAGATTTGATTGAAGCAAAGCCAGTACAATTAGGCCTGGGAAAAGATCTAGTTCCAAGATATGAAAGAAAAGAGCACAAAACTTTATGTTTATATTTTGGGTTAGAACTTTATGTTTATTTTACTAATTAATAACAAGTTTAGTTTATTATGCTAATGGGCTTGTCCATAATGGTTATTAAGCTTTTTTAGGATTTGTTACTTTTATTTTGTTATGTTAGTGGGCCGAAACTTATTGGCTACTAAACATTTAAGGTTTTAATTTTATTCTAAATACTTGTGTAACTCTCCTTAGAGAGACAATTTTGAGGTTAATAAGGATTGGGATTTTCCCTTCTGAGAGAGCTTGTGTGTCTCTTTGGGTTCTTGGAAAGAACCATTGCTTAGATCTTATCAAGGGTTTCTCATACTCTTGTGGTGATTCTACACCGAGCTCATCACTCTTCTTTCTTTATAGAATTGAGGGTGTGACGCTTTCCCCCATTCCTTCTCTTTTCCATATTTTATTCTTACAATTATCGAAATCCTAGTTTTTATTTGTTTCCATTATAATTCCAATTTTGATTTATTTCCGTTATAATCCTAATTCTCATCTAAGTGATCCAACTCAAGGAAAGATCCATTTAGTTCTCATCACTTGCCCTATTCAATCAATTGTTTCAAAGACTTAAATTCATCAGTCAAGCACTAAATACTTACTGATAGAAGATAATTGCCCCAAACAGAGCGTAGGTTTGCTTATCATGAGGTCATGCATTGTTACATCGCTAATGGATACAGAAACATGGAAGCAAAGTAAAACACACAAATACACACCTGAGTCAAATACTTAAAAGCATCCACCACAGGAGTTATCATGTCTCTGTATGCCTCAATCTGCACATCACATAATTTGAAAAATTAAAATGATAGAATACACATCAAAAGCAGTCAGGGATCTTCAATTTTCAAAGTACAGAAGCACTACTAAATTAGGACCTGATGAACAATTGTTCGAAGCACAGTCATGGGGTTGGCATGGGCTAATTTTGCAACCATCCGACCCAGCTGCTTTAAATTTTCCTTTGCCAGCCGTTTCAAAATGCGTCTAGTGTCCAACTGTATGGAAATAAAATGAAGAAAAGGAGGATAATAAAGAAACAAGCTTGCAACATTCAGCACAGATGGTACCACAAATTTATAGTTCTGCATACCTTGGCAGTTTGTCTCGCAGACAAGAGCATAGGAATGCGCTCATCATCCTTTTCCCATTCACCATACAAACGATATCGCACCTAAATAGGTAACGTTAATCAACTAAGATTGTTGATAGTAGCTAAAGATATATCAGGTAAAAGGATAAACAATTAATAAAAAGGAGAACCTCATAAGGAAGGAGACTCATTAGTTCCCAAATTTCCTGACCAACAGCTGGATTGGCAGGAATCAACTGCAGAGAAGGTAGTAAACATGTTCCTAAAGCATCCTCCACCCTTATCCTTGCATCCTTGAGATGCAGGTGAGGATTTCCAGCAACATTAAATTGAGTGTTCAAGGCACCATCACCACGACTTACAAGTTCAAGAGCAGAAAGGAAATAACCTTTCAAAACCCTACAAACCTACTCATGTTTTTGAAGGAAAAAATGGGAGAGAAGTCATTATCAGCATAAATCATAGCAAGGAGAATGAAATTGACAGAATGTCAGAACAACTTAATACACCTTCTGCAACAGTATAGTATTACGGTAGAGATAAGGTCCAGTACAAGCAAGCATCTGAAAAAGTTCCTTGGGAAGATCTATGAAAGAACTCTGTCCTGAAGAGTTATCTACATCCATAACATCACTACTGCCTCCTGTGGACGATCCAGGATTTTGAAGATGTGCATGACGAACAATATCATATGCTGAAGAAATTGACTTCTCAATAAGCCTGGACGAAGATGTCAATATTATTTAAAGCTATAGTAAAACAAGCATTCAGACAAACAGTTGACTAGACAAAAGTTAAAACTAGGCAGCCCAAAGATACAGGCTGTTAAATGCATGAATATGCTATAAATACACGGGCATCCTCATGAATGTTATGTTGGGTAAAGATTGGGATAAATTCAGTGGCAACATGCAGTTTGTGTGGTTCTGGTGTACTTGGTGTGTGATGTAGCAACTACAAGGGCATCTCCTTTACCCTTGCTTCAAGATAAGATAGCTACTCATCAGTGACAAGTATGTTTCCATTCCTAATGTGTGAAGCCATTGGACAGCAATGGTGCAATTTTGATTAGATAGCTTTTGTCTTCAGAGGATAATTTATTCATCCTCTGGTTTTACTTCCCTTTTTTTCTTATAGTATTTCAACCTCCATTAAAAATAGAGGTCCGCATCAATGTTGACATGCATTTGCAAATGCATTATAAAAAAACAGAGATACAAATCCACAAATGTAGCCAAATATAAGTTCCCTATTCTAGTATCAAACAAGAAAGAGAGACGTATACACAAGCATTACCTAAACAAGCTGTCACATATTTGAATATGTTCCACTGCATTGAGTGGTGAAAGGCGTTCAAATAGTGCATGTGCATGATACCTGGGGGAGGGAAAGAAAAAGATCTCAGAAATATATACATCTGTGTTAGAGAGAAATTTTATGAACACAAGTATATTGTACAAAAAGAAGGATCTAGTTGAGCCATAAATCAATTTATTTTGACCAGAAAGGAATCAAATCTTCAGCAAGAATTCATTAAGTTTGAGAATGGTCCTATATCTCAATAACCACACATGATCTGCCTAAGTCACCATGTAAAATGGCATATTTGATAAATACGTGAATTTATGGAAGGATGATGAATGCCTCCAAGCACAACAGAACACTGGTGGAAGCATCCATTTTTTGAAGACACCAACAAATAAAGCAACCCAAAAGAGAAAAAACAACATAACAAATGATAATTGCATTCTTTACCATTAGTAGATTTATAAATCAATCGTACCAGTCATCCACTGAAAGAAAGCCAGTAAGCAAGCCCAGAGTTTGACTGTTTTGAAGCTCAGCTGTTCGCTCTTCAATCGCATCTGTTTCCATATCCAAAGCAGCAAAGAGATCTATAGTGACATCCCCCTGTTTCTCATCATCCATTAGATCTTTTCCGGTTGCAGCAAGATTTATTCTTCCAATCTTATTAGCCTGTAATTAAGATTGCCAACCTTTTAGAAATCAAACCAGTCAAAAATAATTAAGAAAACAATAGAGGATAGAATTAGAAGAAGACATCAAGTATATGTTGATATTATGCAAAATCAAAACTAACACTATCATGCTTCAAGCATCAAATATCCACCAATGCAAAGAGGCAACCACTGTTGAAAAATAAGAACTGAAGATTGACAGATTCAGGCTACACTAAATTTTTCAAAAGCCAACCCAATTAGATTAACAGAGATGACGCAAGACAGGAGTGTTCAAAACTCTAAAGCACAGAAAGACTAGATAGTTTTGTTACAATTTTGAGACATTTTGGCAAGTTTTCTTTCCATTTTTCTTCATAGCAGAATTTCTTGGTCTCTGGTCAGACTTACTTTACGACATTTCTTCCTGATAAGAAACTTCTTTCATCCCAAACTAATAATAAAAATATGGAAAAAAAAATTAATGAAAGCATGAATACCTCATCAAGGCGCTTGGAAGAGAAAGTGTTGTAGTGCTCAAATGCTTCATCATCCTTGGGAAGTAGATGAGCATATCTGTAATCAAGATGTTCATTAGAAAAGTGTCTCATACATTACATAATGTAAGTCCGATCCAGATGCCAGTTGCTTAATATCTATCAGTGTATATTGGCCGTACATATGAATCACAGATTAACAAGACTTGGTACCCCAAATAAATATGCTTAATTCAAGCATGACTAGTTCGACAAAATTAATTATTTGGTAACAAACTTGACTTGGTGTGAAAACAAATATGCTTAATTTTCCCATATACCTAAATATCCAAATACCATCATCCTCAGTTCAAAAAAAATGGTGTACCAATTTGTAGTATAAACTGTAACAGTACAAGTGAACAAAAAAAGTATAAAAAAATTTAAATCATTTAAATTTATTTAAGAAAAGATGCATGTGAAAAAAAGGAAGAATTAATTCCAAAAGATAGCAAAGAACGTATTCACAACAGTTAATTTAGTAAGTGTGTTCTCTAATTTTCAGATAGAGAAAATAACTAATTAAAAATGAAAACTTAAATGCTCTAAAACAACTTAATGCTATAAAAAAAATCCAAACCAACCATATGAAATATTCCCCAAGAGTTTGAGAGGTAGCCTTGACCTTCCTTATTATAAAGCCCAAACTAGAACTGATTCCTCAATTTTTTGTATGCTTATATGATGCATCCCTTCTATACATCATTTTTCTCTAAAATATTAATAGCAGAATTTTCATCAGCATTGGATTATTGTAAGTGTTTCCTGTTACGTAAGAACTATATGTGATTTTTAAGCAGCACATTAACACATCTTACATGCTATCAAGATCAATAAAATCTTGCTTCACCAGCAGGGCTGTGAGTCTATAGAGCCCAAATGGAACAGAACTGCTGACTTCCATGCGCTGATAATATTGAAATTTAAATCCAAGAATCTGGGAAGCATGAGACTGCATAAAAGAGATTAAATCATGATATAAAACTTGTCCTTTAAATATTACAAAGTAAATATAGGAATGACTTGGGCTTTATATTTTATCCACCTTTGGAAAAATAGGAATCAACTCTATAAACACATCGTTATCAGGCTGCAGTTCAAAACACTCAAGGACCTGATCAAAAAGATTCATCAGTAGCTAGATAAAACATGAAAAGAAAACATAGATACGAATGTAAACTAAAGAAAAAAATAACAATTCAACTGATCCACTTACAATATCAAAAACACGATTTGGATCCAAATCAAAATGGCCAATTAGGGACTGCAGAAGTAATCTAAATCAGTATCATGATCACCATCATAAAAAAAATAATAGTGAAGTAGTCATAATTAAAACCTTAATAATTCCAATTGTTGCTGCAGATGCTTTTTGAGTAGGTGCTTCAGAGTTCCGACAAAGAAGAGTAATCTACACAATCAAACTAAATTCAATACAACATAGTGGACATACAAAGTATCTAATCTGGAACAAAGCCAAAGTGTGATTCTCCCAAAATATCCAGCTTACAGAGAATTAAACGTTGACATTATGGTGTCTATTCTATGATCACACCTCCCCAATCATGCAACATGCAACAACACCATAAAGGACTATATTGTGGATTAAAACTTAAAACCCACACCAGCTAAAAAGGATAGGCTTCAACGTAATTTCAATTAACCATGTCTCAATCCAAATAAAACAGCAAACAAAATAAAGCTTGCAAAATAGCAAATAAGCATTACTTTTAACCAAGGGCAGACAAACTTAATTAAAGATGAGATCCATGTAGAAACGCATTCATGCAATCTATATAAAATAAAACAATCGTGCAATAACAAAACAATAATCTAATAGATGAGATCTTCTTCAGCCATAATCTCAATGGATGTAATAACCAACAAGTAATCAAAAATTCACAGAAACATCCTAAAAAGTCAATACATAGGAATTAGGAAACTATGATTATACCAGCTTTGCATAGCCCTCACTCTCTTCTCTGAGAAGGTTGAATTTGGTTTGCTGATAGAGAAGTCGTGTATTAACTCTGACCTGAAATCAACAGCACACATGAATCAAATACATACAAGAATTGAATTTCCCTTCAAGCTGAGACATAGTTCTGGTGTATTGACACAACAAACACAGGAACCAAATAACAAATAAAGCTTAAGATCAACAATGTTATTTTTTGTTTGAAATAAGATAACATTTGTAGCCTCTCTTGGCTTTTGGCCTATGATTGTTCAAGAGTGTATGGCTACAAATGAGGCTGTCATTGACATGCAGAGATATTGGGCAGCCTTACTGCATTCTAAGCTTCTCTGCTGTTTCTCTGCTATCATCAATTTGCTATTATTGAAGAAGAAATGGAAATAATCAAAGGAAAAGAGGGAGGGATTAGGTTAGGTGTACATAATTACATATATAGATGCTAATATTCTCCTCTTTACCCAAGAAGAAGAAGAAGAAATAGAAATAATCAAAGGAAAGAGAGGGAAGGATTACGCATAAACATATAGAAGTTAATGGCTCACCTCTTTACCCTTCAATTCCTGAGCCTTAATTTTGATCAACTCAGCCTCCCCCAAAAATTCTTCCTACAAATACATAACACATAAATAATATTGCCAATGCAAGAATCTTAGCAATGCATTAAATATTATGCCTGCAGAGTTTCTTAACAAACTAACCAGAAGCCATAAAATGAAATCTGAAAAGGGAACCAAAGAAGCAAACCTCACAACGTTCTTGAAGTAGCCTAACTGGAACCATTTCAGATTCCACAAGCCATCTTGCCTAGAAAATGAAAAATTTAAAATCAATATTAAATTGAGAAAATTTCCATTTAATGAGAAACATAATGGTTACTCAGACAAGATAAAGATTGACACATTGATATTTGTATTAAATAGAGCATGCAAGATCAAATACTGACCAGTTTGATGAGACGAGAACGGAACTCTCCTGACATTGTATGCTGTAATCAAGGAGAAATAAAGAAGCACATGAATACACTAAGTGGGATTACTACAAAAGCAATACAGTTATAAATACACTTGAAATAGAAACGGTATTCAATATCTCCCTTGTAATCACATACCAATATACCATTACATTCATGCTCACTTACATTGTTACAATCCATTAAATATCATAGTGGTGCATAGCAGCCACTCACAAAAACGCCATTGCAGGATAGCGTATGGTGGGGTGGCCGCTACAGCAAACATATAGATGAGGTAAAAAAATTATATATATATACATAAGTTCAAAAATTTTAAAAACATCTAAAATTAAAGACATGATCGGTAATCAAAATTCAGAAGTCATTTTCACAACTAAACATTCAAAATTTCAAACACCATACATCAAGCATTCAATATAAATGATTCTGTAATCAGAATCAGTATCTTCAAGATAATCCTTTCCATGGTCACTCCCCCCAATACTAGATTTGTTTCTAGATGTTTTCTTCCACCTCCTAAACATTATCTTCCATTTTTCCCTCTTCCTCTTGCACAACTCCCTTTCCCTGTGCTAGCGGCAGTTTTCTTCAATCTTGCCTGCTGCCTATTGTAGGTTGCAGTCTAGCCAGAAATACTGCTGGAGAATGGAGGGGGTGTCACAAAAGAAATAATGGTGGGAAACTAGAGGGAGACTAAGGTTTTCCTCAAGTTCAGAAAAGGCCATGCTGCTAAAGTGCACTACTGATTACTCTGTTAAGTATTAATTACTACATTGAATACAGTTTGGATGTTTTGGAACTCCAAATAAATTGAGATCAAAATTATGTTTCAATAAAATATCTCTGATAGAGAAATCAGATCACTGTTCAATTAAATCTTTATCTTCCAAATTAAGACTTCTCTGATACTGGCCATGAAACTTTTGAGATCCCAGTTCCACTACAAATATGGCCAAACTACAGCTTACAAAGGTTTAGGCAATCCCCGCCTCATGAGTTATCTTTTGGGGTATAGTTAGGCCCAACCCAAATTTAAGATAAACATTCACCTGAACTGACTATGATCATATTTGCAAAGATTTATAAAAATAAAACATAATTTCTTTTTCCCTGAGCAATTTAACCAAATTTCTAAAGAAAATTCAGCTGAGCTATGCTCATGTAAATTTAACACACAGGACATGGATATGATACGACATGGACCTGAGGATGCAGCAAAATTTTAAAAACATAGGACACAGCACAGTTATAGTACAATGAATAAAATCAATCTGAAAACAAATATAAAATAAAAAACTTTAACCACAAGAGAGAATTTATTTTTTAAAAATAAACATCAGGTTTAAGCATGTCCATGCAATATTCGTGTCCAACATGATTAGGACAGAACATGACTACTATTTAGAAATGTCATACTGAAAAAGAAAATGAGAGAGCGTGATCAAAGCTATAAGTATATAACAACAAAATTTGAAGCAATAAGAAGGAAAAGAATGAAAAAGATTAACAGTAACTTCCAAATAAAAAGCGGCGGTAACTCACATCTTGAGCCATCTGGGTCACTATATCAGCAAAATTTGAAGCTATTTTCTCATTCGAAGCCCTATCTGAAAATATAACAGAATCTAATGCTACTTTACACTTCTGAAACTGCAATTCACCTCGAACCTGGCAGCATCACAGAAGCAAAAATCAGTCCTTTAGCCCAGAAATGAAAAAATCAGAGCATTGAATTTCATCACTTAAATTTCAAAATTTCAATATAAACACCACTTTTTTTTATAAAAAAAAAAGGATGCTTTATTGTTGGAAAACACGAGAGAAGGAACGCACCATAGTCCAGCAGAGCTCGTAAAGGAAGCGAAGCATTGGGACAGGTTCGGAGACCTTGAGGGCAGGATTGCCACTCTTCCATTCGCGAACACAGTCCTCTGTTACGTACACACACTCTATGGGTGGAAGAGACATTTCTCTGAATACAAACCCTACGAGGAAACGCGAGATTTGAGGTGTGGAAAGGAATCGGTAAGAAGGGTTTAAGATGAAAATCGCATTTCCATTGGGAGAACGGAAATTGAGAAAATTTTAGGGTTTTCAAAGAAGGAAGGGGTTAGCGTTTGAGGACATTTTGGATTGGGATGATTGAATTTTGCAGAAAAAGAAATAAAACAAAATCTTTTTATAGCATATCTCTCTAATTAAATTTTTATTTTTTTTTTAAGTAAAGCTTTCGTAATTCGCAATTATTACGCATGCTTTATACAAGTTACTTAAAAAAATACTAAAGCATATTTCATATTAGCATTTTATAAATAATTAAAACACATTTCGCATTCTAGAGAACTAAATAAAAAATTTAAACTAAACTCATCCATAAAGTGTACAAATTTTAAATAACTAACATATTATCCATGAAATATATAGATATTTTAAAAATTAAATAAAATTTCAAAATAAAAAGAGAAAATATTATATTAATAATTAATACTAACGAATATTATATTAATAAAAATAAAAAACAAAACTTTTAAAATTATAAATATAAATTATTAAAATCATAACATGAAATGTTTATTAAAAAGCTAAATTTCAATTAAGATCAATTAGGATTATAAAATTTTAAATTTTGATTTATTTTATAAATATTTTAAATCTGTTGTAATATATCATATTCGATGTTTAAATTATATTGGTACTTGAAAATAATAAATAAATACTTTGTAAAAAAATATAAAAATAGATTAATTTTAAAAAATCCTAATTTAATATAAAAATATAATCAATTATGCATGAGAAAATGCAAGTATTAGCACTCCTATACAAAACAATGTCTCTAAAGTTTACTTTCTTCGGTTTGCATCAATTATTTTTTATATGATAGAAAGAAACTTATAATGATGATCCCATATTTTTTATTTTTACCAAACTAAAAAAATTAGAGAAAACAAGACTCAATTATTTTTAAATTATTATTTTAATAATATATTATTAAATCTAAAAAATACAAGAAAATCCTAAAAGTAATTTTTTATATTTTAGAAAAACTTATAATAAAAATTAAATTTTAAATAATTAATTTTAAATTTAAATAATTATATTAAAATTTAAATTTGATTGTTAATATAAACAAATTTTATATAATTTACTTAAATTTTTTTATTTAATTTTTTATTCATTCAAACAAACCGAAACGAAATAATACAATCATGTATTACATACATATTTTTAACATTAAATATATTTTATAAATAAAAAATGAGATAGTGAATATTTTTTAATAATAATAAATGTTATTATATTAATAAAAATTAAGATGATAAGATTAATAAAATTAAATAAAAATCAAGAAAATAAACTATTAAAATATAACATATGATTTTTAATTAATTTGCTATATTAAAATTAAAAATTTAATTAAGATATATTAACATTGTAATATTTTTAAAATTAAGTTTGTAAAAAAATTAAAACATTTTTAAATTCATTACAATATATTAATATTTAAAATTTAAATTAAATTAGTATGTGAACAAAATAAAAAATATATAATTAAAACTGATTCTTACACCAATAGTTTGAAGTAAAAAAAATTAAAAAATATTAAATTTGATTTGAAGATGATAATTAATGAAAAATAATTTTCTAATGGTCTAGTTTATGCGGAATTATTTTTTTTTACTTTTATATTTTATAATAGGTGGATTATTAAAATATAAATATTATTGTAATTAATCTTATTTGTATATTTTAAAGAATATTAATTATAAAATTATAACTATTTCTTATAATTTATACAACTAGAAATATTAATTGTATTTTCATATTTCAAATAATATTAATTATAATTATTAATTGATTAATTAATTAAATTTTTCATCATAAATTATATTGATAATCGATTAATCACATCAATAATTAATTAATTATATTTTGTTAATCGATTATATATTACGTTTTTCATTCATTACTCAATTTAGTAATTACAATTTTTTTATATTATTAAGAATTGGCAATCGATTATATTGTCATTAATTGATTATTGAAATATGTTTAGAGAATATAGGAAGATGAAATATGTTTAGAAAATGTAGAAAGATGTTTATAGTTGATGTATGTCGTTTTTTTTTTCCATTGTGTCATTTGAGGAGATGGATACTAAACATTAATCATTAAAAAATAAAAAATTATTGAATAATATATAAGCTTTTTTACCATATTTAATAACTAAATTATTGTATAATATAGTTGTATATAATTTTTATCTTACAACTCTATTATATGGTTGAAATTAGTTAAAATATATAGAGTTTTAATATTTAAATTTAATATAATATATTTATAAATTTTTTATGCTAATATTTTATGAAATTGTATATGTTATGATCTGGTTTACATCATAGTTATAACTTATAATAACATTCAAAATTTTATGATTATCGGTTTTACATAATAAATGAAAAATATGTCTATAAATTAAAATAAATAAATATGTATATATAAATATTTTATATTTAATATTAAATTTTTTATTATTATATATAAAAATTGTTGTAGTGACAAAATTTCATATATTTTAATGATTTGTAAACATGTTAACTTGTATGATAATATTTAATAAATATATATTGCATTTCTATATATTAGTAACATGTTATATCTAAAATCATTTTTTAAAAATTTTTAATTTACTTTAATGTATTTTGAAAAAAATTATCAATATTATTTTTTATTATAAAAATTTATATTGATGATTTTTTTAAAAAAAGATTGATCATAAAAAAAAAACGAACCTTTCGATTATATCAAAAATTAATTAATTAATTATAAATTTATCTATAATAAAGATGGTCAAAATTATCTTATAAATTGTTAATTTTTATAAATATTTTCATTTAAATTAAACAGTATAAGTGTAAATTTTACAGTGCATTAAATTTTCAAATATCTTTAGTAAAAAAAAAACTACTTAAGATGTAAACATAAAATTTCACCCATGATATAATTAATTATTTTTTATAGCACTTTATTGAATTAATTTTGGAGACCCTCTCCTTCATGTTTTTTATTAGCTATATTTTCAATACCTATTCTACATGGTGCTTCCTTTTTTTCACGTCTACCATTAAAATTGATATCCACATTTGTACACTATATTTTTTTTTTTTAATCTGAGAATGATAATATTTAAATATTTAAGCTTGAAAAGTTAAAAGCTCTTAAGTTAGGCTTGTTGACTAAAAATATTTTATTGGACAAAGACAATAATAGATTAATTACATTTTTGTATATGTTTTTACACTTATTAAATAGTAGAAATCAATCATTTAATAAAAAAATATAATAATTATTTTTATAGAATTTTTTTTTTAAAAAAAGAAAAAGGTTTCATATAGATATTTTCTTAAATATTAGTGTCAATATAATAGATTGACACGTTAATAATTTTTTTATTTTATTTTTAAAACAAACATAATTAGCTAAGAACATAACTCTATCCCATAGCTATTAATCCTACATATACTTTCATCATAGTAAGTGCAGTGCACCTTTAGATTACTCTTGAAAAAAATGATTAACCTGTAAAATTAGATTATGTCAGGATATATTGAAGTTTAATAGCTGGAGCACGTCATTTGAATTGATATTGGTAGAAGTAGATATTGTTTGGTTTATAAAAAAAATTATTTAATTTATAAAATGCTATCCAATTTTTATTTTATTTTCAATTCTCAAAATTTTGTATATAAAATATTGGAAAAAAGATAATTTTCACTAATTTTTATATAAGATTTTAAAGACAGTAAATAAAATAAAAATAATGCAATATTTTATAATTAAAAAAACACTTTCACAAGTCAAACCAGAAATAAATTTTTATGGTAACTTGCAACATACGCTACAGCTATTAAATGTGAGAAAAATTCTTTCAATAATGACTTCTTTCATGCAAGATGCTAGTGCAATTACTGATGGTATAATACAGTAACCAAATCTAAATCCCTGAAAGGTAAGAAAAAGAAAAAATCAACTCTATTTTCAACACCTCTATCTTTTGGATCCCAAAACTTCTAAAATAACTTGAGCTCTCTTTCTTTAAAGAAAAGAAACCATTAGAATTAAGGTACCGTTTGGGGAACGTAGGGTGGGATTGAGAAATGAAATGATATGCTTAACAAAATAAGTAACATCATTGAAGCCAGAGTTGATATAAAATTTTATCTATCTAGCTTCATTGTCCACTTGAAGATGGTTGAGTTCGTACGTATGATTTTGTGCTGTTTCCACTAGAATGCATTGTTGAAGGAGAAGAAGTTAAATCTACTATGCTTCTTCCTTCATTATCTTGCCACCTTTTGAGTGCTTCTGGTAATGTCATATCAAAGTTGATTCCATATATGTCATCAACATCTGGTTCTGAAGGCTTCCACAACTCAACAAGAGATGACAGCACGTTTACTGCACGACTCATGTCTGGACGTTGATGAGGTTCTCTTGCACTGCAGTGCCCTGCTAACTCTGCAACAGTGCTAATGCTGCCCAAGGTTTCTTCATCAATTTCAATTGTTGGGTCAATGATAGTTTGAAATGAATCTTTATTCACTAGCATCTTTCGGAACCATGTAACAAGGTGGAAGTTATCTTCTGGTAGGCTATCATCAAGTGCTTGCCTTCCAGTTATCATCTCCATCAAAATCACTCCAAAACTATATACATCAACCTTTGTTGTAAGACGTCCAGTCACTGCCAAATTATTCATAAATTTCTCATATTAGTAGTGTCTTGGATAGTTTGATATTTGAACAATAAAGGGATATGTTGATGAACTTTATATGTTACTCACTATTCATCCTAATATGATAATTGGAGAAAAGGGCTACTAGATAAATGGACAAGTGGCTTGTTTTTATGTAATATATGCAACAGTTCCTTACGGGACAATATGTGTTATTTTAACAAATAATGATTGCATTCAAGTTACTTCCTAATAAACTGAAAATTATGTAGCAACCTTTAACACAATAGCAGTGTTATAACTTAAGCAAAGTAGCTAAGGAGGATTACAAATAAATGCTATAGAGGATTATGAAGTGGCTGTTGTATATGCATACATAAGTGAAAATATTTGAAGAATTTTTAATTAATTTTTTATATATAAGAACAAATGTCAGATGTAATAAAAAACAACCAATAATTGATTTTTTCTAGATGTCTAAGAGGTGGAGGGAACATAATGTTAAAAGGGATTTAAATGGATACCAACCTGCATACTCTGGTGCCATATATCCAAAAGTTCCAGCAAGTTTAGTTTGAAATGAGGTTTTGCCTTCAGGAGCAAGACGAACCAATCCAAAGTCTGATACTTTGGCGCGCATATCTTCTCCTAGCAAAATGTTGGATGGTTTGAGATCCCTGTGGATAAAAATTTGTTGTGTCAAACTATGGAGATATTCAACACCTCTAGCAACATCCAAGGCAATACTAAGCCTTGTCTTCCATTCTAGTGGTTTTAGGCCTTCACATTTCCAATTAAATAAATGTTTACTAAGGGCACCTTGAGGCATGTACTCATACACAACAAGTTTCTCGTTTCCATCCAAGCAATACCCCAAGAGTGCAACCAAATGTTTGTGGCGAACCTTAGTAAGCACTGTAATTTCAGCCATGAACTCACTCAAACCTTTCTCATCCACCATTCCTGATTGCATCCTTTTCACTGCTATCTCTGTTCCATCATGCAATTCTCCTTTGTATACAGTGCCAAAACCTCCCTTTCCCAATATGTTTTCTTTATTGAAGTTGTTAGTAACTTCTCTCAATACTTGAATTGAAATTAACATATTACCAGATTCCACCTGATAAACATTGCCTGAGGGACTTAACACTACACCAGCTGTTCCTTCACTACGACTTGCAGCACTTGTTTTTGCAGCATTTCCATCGCCATAATAATGGCGAGGATGTACCATAATTTCAGTTGGATCTTGAACTTTCGCAAAATGCCCAAACTTTTTTCGGAACTTAACAAATAATAGAATCCCAAGAGTAAGTAAAATAACAAGCCCCAACACAATTCCAACAATGGCTCCAGTGTTACTTTTGTTATTATTAGTTCTAGTACTAGAACCAGAACCAGAACCTGAACCAGAACCAGAACCAGAACCTGAACCTGAGCTAGGTGGAGAAGTAGGTTGTTCCTTTCCAATATCAGAATTCCCACTATATTTAAAAATCACATCTTTACGAAATGATGGTACCTGGCCATATAAATTGTTATTGGAAACATCAAACTCTTGTAGAAAAGGCATAGTAGTAAGTTCCTTTGGTATGGTACCTGTGAGAGCATTGTTAGCAAGAAGCAATTTTGTCACAGATGTAAGGCTGGCAAAATTAGGAGAAATAGTACCAGACAGACCCATGTTCCGAAAGTTGATAACAGAAATGTTTCCACCGGAGCAAATTATCCCTATCCATTTATTAGCACATGGATCATTACCCCTCCAACTTTGAGCAAAGGTGAGAGGATAACCCAAAGGTTCAACAATGCTTAGCAAAGCATTCACAGTAGGACTACATGGTTCCCCTGGCATACTTGTGCAAAATTGGTTTCTACCATTTTCCATATTATTGTCAATTTGTACCCCATCTTTGAACTTGGGAGGGGATCCTTGAAGAAGATTGTTGGTTATGTTTATAACCTGCAAACTTGGAAGAGTTGTTAGGGAGGATGGAACAACACCAGAAAGTCGGTTATCCCTTATATTTATATCAAATAATTGATTAAGGTGTGACAAGTCTGGTATAGGACCCGTAAATGAATTGCCATTAGCCCATATTTGCTTCAAAGATGTCATGTTCTGTAATACACCAAGGGTGCCATTGAGTTTGGAGTTACCATTTTGTCCATTCACCAAAAGGGTCTGTATTGAACTACCAGATAGACTTGCAGGCAACGGACCTTCTAAAAAATTATTAGACAAGGCCAATAAAACCAAACCTGAGAAGGGACCATCTGTGCCAAAAAAATTTGGGATTGTCCCTACAAATCCAACACTTTGAGCATTGAAAATTTGAAGTGCACCACAATCCCTCAGGGAGTCAGGAACTGGCCAGGGAGAGAAGGGGTTGTCATCGATCCTCACTTCTTGCAAACCGGTCATCCCCTTGAAGAAATCATTGGGAATGCTATTAAAACGGTTGTGATGGATTATCAACTTCTGTAAGGATTTTGAAAGGTAAGGGAATGGTCCTGTGAGACTGTTTCCTTGGCACTCAAAGCGTTCCAACGATGCCAGATTCTCAAGTTCCTTAGGGAGAGAGCCAACAAGGTTTTGGTTCCCAATCTGAATCGCTACCACATGTTTAGATGAATCACATTGAACACGTCTCCATTTGCATACATCTGGGTCTGTCCATTGAAAGCTAACAGGGGCATTGATCGTGTTTTTCAGAATTCCCATTACCTCTGCATCTTGACACCTAGCTGAGATAACCATAATAGAAAGCACCAAAAGAACACCATAACTGAAAGAACCTCCCAACCCCAGTTCAGGTTTCACCATTTTCTTCTTCTTTTTTACATGAAAATATGAAAAACAAAATAGAAACCAACAAGGAAAAACAACAGAGCTGGAGAGGAAGAAAATAGAGAATCCCCTGAGGGTTTAAGATGGGATTTAATCACATTGCATTTGAGGAAGAGGAAGAAGAACCCCCCTCAACAAAAAAAAAAAAAGCGAATTTTGGAGAGGAAAAAACTCGCTTCTCAATTTGTTGTTAAGGGGGGAAATCAGTGCAGCAAAAGAAAGAATGAAACTGCATAAGGTTTTTTGTTTGGGCAACAGAGAAAATGGTGCGAAAATCATGCATGTGTGGACTCCTAACCTTTGGAGGTTTCACAATCAATGGCTTGTATTGCATGTTCCAATCCCTCTCCTCGGATAAAACTGCACGTAATGTTTGTAGTAATCTATGTTCGTTAAGGTGCTGGTAATATCCTTTTCGTTTGTTACGAATCTGTTTTTTTTTATTAATATATGCAAATCAAATCTATTTTTTTGGTCACCAACTCATTCCTATCTTTCAAATTCAATTTTTTTACTAATTTAATTCAGAAATTATACGTTGATCATTTTTGCTTGGTCACCAGCTCATTCCCATCTTTCAATATATAACCAAAATTAGTATAGTATTTTTTCAATGCATGATTTTTTTTTCTATACACATCTTTTACACTCTCTTCATAGTTTTTTATTTTTATAACCCTAGATTTTTTTTCCTATGCCTCCATTTCCTATTTAAAATTGCCTCATCAAAATTATGGTATCTTAATGTGATTATTAACCTATAATAACATGTTGGAATACAACACATAATGGAAAAGGTTAATAGATACTCATAATAATTTTGTTGTTTTATTTTTTTTATCATTTTTTAATTTCATTTGATCATCAAATTTCTATTTCTGGTTATTGTTTGGTATTTGTATATTATGTTTAATTTTGCAATACTTTTAGAACTAGTGGAGAAGCAAACTAAAAATTAGGTGAAATTTTTAATTACTTTAAAGCCTCACCAAGACAAGTTTAATGTATACTTTTAGTTAATCTTGAAAAAATAATCGTTTATTTTTTAAATTTTATAAGAAAAATCAAAAGTGATGTCTTTTTTAAAAAGTTATTTTCAAACATGCACCTAATTTTTAGAAATAAAATTATATTTTATAATTGTGGCTTTTTTAAGTTTGACAAAAGTTAAGCTAATTAATTTCCGAGATAATTCTAATAAATGAAATTGTGTTTCTTTATAAGTGTGTACGAAGTAATGTTTGTAATTGAAAAAGTAATTGTTATAGTAGAATTGAAATGCAAACTAGGGAAGGTTGATATAAAGGTTAGAGAATTATTGAGTAGGTTAATATAAGTTTCCGATAGAATATGAATTGTTTGTGCCTTTTCAGTTTTCATACAGAAAGGAGAAAAAAAAAAAAATTGGTTTCACATTTCATTGATGAGAACCTACAATAGAATTTTATGATTATATTCCAATGCAACATGAAACTAGCAACATTTTATCAGATATAGCGAAATGATTTGATTTAAATATTGTACTCTTTTAAACTACTATACAATGACACAAAATAATTTATTAATTATAAAATTAAAAATTAAATATAAATAATTTTTTAATAAAAATTTTTAAAATTAGTTCTATTATTCTACTATTAAAATAAAAAATTTATTGTTAATAATAAATTCAAAGTAAATGTTAAACAGTTATTTAAATGATAATATTATATTTATTCATTTATCTCAATAACAATAAATTATAACTTATAATGTTTTGATTGTATTAATCAAACTTATTAAGAAATGATTAAATTTTATTTGCTGGTTTAAAAAATTTAACTGCTCTAACTGTTTTTAAAGGTTCTACTCTTCATATTAATTTTTAATATCATGCTCATTAGCTTTTAAAAAATTCAAAACGTTAAAAGTAGCATATTATTATTACATAAATTCGATTTTTTTAGGATTAAATAATAATAATAATAATAATTAAATCATCAATTTTAGTTTCATATTTGTTTAGATAAAATATTTTGCTAATTCTATGCATGCTAATTTTGTTTTTTTTTCCTTTCAACTTTTCAATTAATAAAACAAATTAAAAATTATGAATTTAATAAATAACTGTTAAAAATTCAACTTTATGTATTATTTTGAAATTTGAATATTTAATTTTGATAAATTTTTCTGGAAAGATAACTTTGTTTCATTTTGATAAAATTTAATGGAGAGATAATTTTCTTTAAATTTAAATTTATGTGTTAATGGAAAACTTACAAAAATTATATATTAGACTACATCTCGGAAGCAACTATGTTAGATTGCTTACATAGTTTATTTAACTTGACTTTTTTAAATACATAGATGTATACTTCTATACGTAAATATTTAATATTTAAATTATAAAAAATTATCCATATCATTATAAAATTATTAATATACGAATCACACAAAGAAATAATTATTCACACAGAAATCAACAATTTAATTAAAATTACATTGGTATCCAATCACAACATTAATATTTTAAATGTTATGCACTCAAATTCTTTTTTAGCCGTAAATGAAGAAGGTAAACATTATTCAAATAATGATAAAAAAACAAATTAAAATAAAATTACATGTATTTTATAAATTTAATTTGATATTTATTTATTATTCAAATAAGAAAAATAAAATATATATCAAATTGAATTAATCTAAATATGTAATATAGTATTTTTTAATTTTTCATAATCATTTTTAAATTATATATTTTTTATTTTTATAACTATTTTACATACATAAATATTTATATCCCAAGAGGTTTTTTGATATAAAATTATACCACAGCACGAACATTTGTACTACAAGAATAAAAAGCATACATTAACGAGAATATAATATAATGTTTATTATTAAAAATATATAATTTATAAATGATATTTAATTTTAAAAATACATGTATAATGACCTGGCAATACGTTAATAATTAATTAATTAGTTGTTTTGCAATAAAAAGTATAGGAAAAAAATTAACAAATCGATACATTTCGTGTTGAATAAGAATTGAAGATGCTAGCTACTATACAAAACAAAGTATACATTTCACCCACAAGCCCTCGCTCAATTTCTTCTTCTTTGTTCCATCTTCTGAGATCGCCAGCTCCGTTAAGTCCCAAACCCTAACCCTAGCTATTCGAATTCTCCGTCGAAGACTGAAATTCCGTTGTCCTGTAATATTCTCCGTGCAAACATGGCGACGACTTTGGTTAGCTCCGCTGGTGGGATGCTGGCGATGCTGAACGAGTCTCATCTCTCGCTCAAACTTCACGCTCTCTCTAACCTCAACAACTTGGTTGATACCTTCTGGCCTGAGATCTCCACCAGTGTCCCCCTCATGTACGCATTCTCCTTTTCCCTCTAGATCTCCGCGTGTTTGCTTCTGAACTTGTATTCTTCAGATTGGGGGTTTTGCGTTTGTTTTTTCTTCACGTGGTTATGCATCTTCATATGAAAGTAATTTGATTTCAGTTGCTATATCGCTTTTGTTTCTCTGAGTATATTTGCTAGTAACGAAGATTTTTTTTTTTTGGTTTAATTATAGTGATTGGCTGTTTTTAATTATGTTTTCGTAGTCAAATTTTATTTGAAGGGGTCCATTGCATTCGTGTAATTACTCACTTCCCGTATACAGATACATGTAGTTATAAAAATCCATTATTCAATGTAGTCTTTATTTGCACGACAATGTGAAGACTTTGTTATTGACGCCGTTGGTCTTTATTGGCTTGATGATATGATTGGTCTCCCTTCTGTTATTTGGTTAAATTAAATCTTTGGTGTGCACGGTTAGAAATGGGAATGTTGAGGATTGAACCTATGTGTTTTTTATGTACGTGCTAAACAGAGAAAGCTTGTATGAAGATGAGGAGTTTGATCAGCATCAAAGGCAACTTGCTGCTCTTCTCGTATCAAAGGTATTTGTGTTCTGCTAACTATCCGAACTAGTATTTCTATATAAAATTACGGTGATGCCATTTTTGCTTTTGAAATCATTTGTTTGTGTAGCTTGGTTGTCGTGCATCATTTTTCATAATAGTTGGGATTAAGAAATAAGCATTGGCTTTCATCCCTTTTGATTTTATTCAAATTTGGGACTAGTCTCCGAAGGACATGTGTTATTTTCTCAGTTCCATAAATTTTAATTTCCGGATACTGCAATTGGTTTTCATGGTTTACCTTTTATGACCCAATTTTGTTTCACTCCTTAATCTTCAGGTCTTTTATTACTTGGGTGAACTTAATGACTCATTATCTTATGCCCTTGGAGCTGGTCCTCTGTTTGATGTTTCAGAGGATTCTGACTATGTGCATACTCTTCTTGGTGAGAATTATTATCTGGTTTATTTTTTTCTTTTTTGGATAAAGCATTTGTGTACGGACCTTGCAGGGGCATCCCTTTGTCTTTGAAAGTGAGATTGGATTGGTAAAATGGATTCAGTTGCTACATTTAATATACTTGTTAGTGGTTTGATTTATTTCATTTTAGTATACTTAGTTATAATATTAATTTAAATTTTTTGAGCAACATTTAAATCATGATAAGTTCCAATGGACATTATGTTTATTTTGATTTATCTTCAGCCAAAGCCATAGATGAATATGCTAGTCTGAAGTCCAAGGCAGCAGAATCAAGTGATGAATCTATCAAGGTGGACTCAAGGTTGGAAGCAATTGTGGAGAGACTGTTGGATAAGTATGTAAGCCATAATCATTCTTTTGGTTTTTGTATTCCAAATGTACCTTAACTCTTGGAATTCCCTCACCCTTTGTTGCTTTTCCTTAATTTAGGTGTATTGTGGATGGAAAATACCAACAAGCTATGGGAACTGCCATTGAATGCAGGAGATTGGATAAACTAGAGGAAGCAATTACAAGGAGTGACAATGTTCAAGGAACTCTATCATATTGCATTTATGTCTCTCATTCCTTTGTGAATCTTAGGGAATACAGACAGGAGGTACGGAAAATGAAGATTTTCTAGTTGTATTTAAGTCTTAGACATAGCATGTATCTGGTGAATTTTCCCTTTTCTTTTACTTCCCTTCAAATTTAGCTGTAGGATTGTATTCTATTGAGATGGGTTACGGGTTTAATTATCTTTGAAATATTGCTGTGGGCTTTGATTCTAAATTTTAACCTTAATTCTTTATCAATTGTGGTACTCAAATGTGATGAGTATTTTGGCTTGCTGGACGGGTTTATGCAGTGAAATAAGTAGAATATCTGATGAATTCCATGTGAATTTGGAACCGAACAAATTGTAGGAATGGATAATATTTGTTCTTTAACAGCTTATAGGCTTATGGCATGACTTGGAACTTACAAAATTTGTGAGAGACTTTTTAACCATAGTGCTTCTGACAGAAGGTTGACATTGATCCTTGTTCTTTTTGTCCAGGTTCTCCGTCTCCTTGTTAAAGTATTTCAAAAACTTCCTTCACCTGATTATCTGAGCATTTGCCAGTGTCTTATGTTCTTGGATGATCCAGAGGGTGTTGCAAGCATACTAGAGAAGCTTTTACGTTCGGAGAACAAAGATGATGCTCTTTTGGCATTTCAAATAGCTTTTGATTTGGTAGAGAATGAGCACCAAGCTTTTCTTCTAAATGTTAGGGATCGTCTTGCATCACCGAAGTCTCAGCCTCCAGAATCTGCACAGCCCAAACCCAGTGACGCAGCTTCTACTGAAAATGCTAATGCAAATGGACCAGATGATGTTCAAATGACAGATGGTGATTCGGCTTCTGTTGTCAGTGTGCCCGAGGATCCAATTGAAACAATGTATGCTGAGAGATTAAGCAAAATAAAGGGAATTTTGTCTGGGGAAACTTCAATACAGTTAACCCTGCAGTTCCTTTACAGTCATAACAAGTGAGACAATTTCTTTACTCATAATATATACATCCTCAATTATTTGGTGGTTTTAGTGTTGGAGAGGTAGTATCTCTGTTCTTATACTTCACTGTAATTTACATACAGATCGGATCTCCTTATTCTAAAGACAATAAAGCAGTCTGTGGAGATGAGGAATAGTGTCTGCCATAGTGCTACAATATATGCCAATGCAATAATGCATGCTGGAACAACGGTGGATACTTTCCTGAGGGAAAATTTGGTCAGTTATTATAGCTTATCTTCTCTTGATCCTTCTCCCCGTGGTTTCTATGCATTTTGGTTGTTATCCATCCTTAACGTTTTTGTCCTTTAAAAATTTTAGGATTGGCTGAGCAGAGCTACTAATTGGGCCAAATTTAGTGCAACAGCTGGTCTAGGTGTTATTCATAGAGGCCATTTGCAGCAGGGAAGGTCACTGATGGCACCCTACTTGCCTCAAGGTGGGACTGGAGGTGGTGGTAGTCCATACTCAGAAGGTGGTGCTCTCTATGCCCTTGGTCTTATTCATGCTAACCATGGAGAGGGCATCAAGCAATTTCTTCGTGATAGTCTGCGTAGTACCACTGTTGAGGTGCCTATAAATAATGCTCATGCTCTTTCTGCATAACAACAAATAACCTAGGGTTATATATAATGCAACTTTTATGGGGCAGGTTATTCAACATGGTGCTTGTCTAGGTCTTGGATTGGCTTCCTTAGGAACTGCTGATGAGGATATTTATGAAGAAATAAAAAATGTTCTCTATACAGATAGTGCTGTTGCTGGCGAAGCTGCTGGTATAAGTATGGGCTTACTCATGGTTGGAACTGGCAGTGATAAAGCAAATGAGATGCTCACTTATGCACATGAGACGCAACATGAAAAGATTATTAGGTAAGGATGTTTCATTTTACAAAGTGCTAAACTGTGGCTTCTCTTGCTTGGATTTTTTTATGATTGTTCAATATTTCAGGGGGCTAGCATTGGGAATAGCTCTTACAGTTTATGGAAGAGAAGAAGAAGCAGACACTTTGATTGAGCAAATGACTCGGGATCAAGATCCAATATTGCGTTATGGTGGCATGTATGCATTGGCCTTGGCATATAGGGGAACAGCAAACAATAAGGCCATTCGACAGTTACTGCACTTTGCTGTGTCTGATGTGAGTGATGATGTCAGGAGGACTGCAGTGCTAGCATTAGGGTTTGTGTTGTACTCGGATCCAGAGCAGGTTAGTTTTTTCCCCTTTCCCCCTGTTCTGAATTGCCTTTCAGTGGTTGTATTGTTTTCTGGTTGATTTTGTTGAGGCTTGCAATGCTATGTTCCTACCTTGCAGACTCCACGAATCGTTTCCCTCCTGTCAGAGTCTTACAATCCACATGTTCGTTATGGAGCAGCTCTTGCTGTGGGTATTTCCTGTGCGGGTACAGGTCTCAGTGAGGCAATCTCTCTGCTGGAACCTTTAACATTGGATGTTGTTGATTTTGTTCGTCAAGGTGCCCTCATAGCAATGGCTATGGTCATGGTTCAAATCAGTGAAGCTAGTGATTCACGTGTTGGAACATTTAGGTAAGTAATTCTTATTTATTGGACAGCAAGGCTATAAATTTGTTGTTTTCTGACATTCATTGCATTCTAGGCGACAATTGGAGAAAATTATTCTGGACAAGCATGAGGACACCATGAGCAAGATGGGAGCAATCTTGGCCTCTGGAATCCTTGATGCTGGTGGCAGAAATGTGACCATCAGACTACTCTCTAAGACAAAACATGATAAAATTACTGCAGTGGTTGGTCTTGCCGTTTTCAGCCAGTTTTGGTATTGGTACCCTCTCATCTATTTTATAAGCTTGTCTTTTTCACCCACGGCTTTTATCGGTCTGAACTATGATCTGAAATCCCCAAAGTGTGAGTTCTTGTCACACGCAAAGCCTTCACTTTTTGAATATCCTAAGCCTTCTACTGTTCCTACCGCTACTTCAACTGTGAAACTTCCGACGGCCGTTCTGTCAACATCAGCTAAGGCTAAAGCTAGGGCTAAGAAAGCTGAAGAACAGAAGGCTAATGCCGAAATTTCTTCTGTTCCTGACACTACATCAGCTGCTCCAAGTGGTGGAAAGGGAAAGTCATCCAGTGAGAAGGATGGAGACTCCATGCAGGTAATGAATATTTTGTTTCCTTATTAATTAATGAAGGCCCTTCTTAGATCTTCCTCAATTCATGCCCCTATTCTAGCGGAAGAATAGAAAAAAGAGAAGAAAAGGGTAGGGTTGAAGATTTTCTTTAGGTTCTTGTTAGCTTTCAATGTCTGTTTATATCGGCTGCTAAGAGTATTCCTTGTCTTCTTCCTCCACATTTACCCCAGATGATGGGTACTGATTATGCCTGCCCCAAAATATTTTTTGCTAATATTTTGTTTTGTATGTGGGTTTGGATGGTGAGTTTTTATGACTAGCATGAGTTTGATATTTTTTAGCAGGGAATAGAGATTGTGGATTACAGTTATCTGTTACTTGTGTTGTTTCGTTGATGGTTAAAGAATAGGCCTAAGACTTGGTATAAAAGGGGAGAGGGGGAGAGTAACTTAATTGCTGGCAAAATGAATTAGCTGTGATTTGAGGTGGGAGATCAAACTGTTCCCGAAGGTTCTTGGGCTGGATGTTTCTTCCCCCCCCCCCCCCCCCCTCTCTTATTCTGTGAGGGCCCTGATGGTAGAGAATTTATCTTCAATGCAAAATTAATGTTATTCACAAAGTATTGTTGATTACTATATGTTGTTAGATTCACAGCTTGTCACATCACATGTATGTTTCAAATAAAATATATAATATCTATTTGTATACTTGATGACCTTTTTAAATTTCTTCCATTTGTTTTGAAGGTTGATAGCCCAGCGGAGAAGAAATCAGAGCCTGAGCCATCTTTTGAGATTTTGACTAATCCTGCAAGGGTGGTTCCTGCACAGGAGAAGCATATTAAATTTTTGCAGGATAGCAGATATGTTCCAGTTAAGTTGGCTCCTTCAGGATTTGTGCTTCTCAAAGACTTGCGTCCTACTGAGCCAGAAGTGCTTGCTCTCACGGACACTCCCTCACCTACCACGTCAGCTGCTGGTGGATCAGCAGCAGGATTGCAGAGTTCTTCATCAGCTATGGCAGTGGATGAGGAACCTACACCTCCTCCAGCATTTGACTACACCTCATGAGTTTGGTCCTGATTTGCTAGGTTCAAATATTCATCATGGTGCTTAGAACATCTGTTCTTCTGAGGAGAGTAGCTACCTACCTGAATGGTTCGAGTCACACTACTGCTCTTTTGCCACCTGAAGCTGAGATCTGGGGCTTGGAATTTCATTTTTTCTTAATGCGCTGTAGTGTGGTCTCTGCTCCATTATATGGTTAATCTGTGAACTGGTTCTTACTATATATTTTCAAAGTGGGGCACAGAAGCCGCGTGCGGCCATTCTGCAGTGTTTGTGTGTTTTTATCGAATCTGATTTGTTTTTGAAACTTTTCCCCGATTTCTGAACGTTAGATTGGGGGCCAAGGTTTCTGTTTGTAGAATAGTGGCACTGTCAAGAGTTTCTTTCTCTTCTAAAATTCGATACTATTTGATGTCTAGAATTTAGCGGTTAACAATCACGAATTTCTGAAGTGAATTTAAGCTCACGTATCTCTTATTCATTATACTTGATATTGTGCAATCACAGAAGGAATTACGCTGGATTTTAATTTTCCATAATTTACCTTGTCAATCTAAAATGAAACACAGTGAGGGACTTATGAATCAATCTAGTGAAATGAATCGAACAATGGCGTATGTGATTTGTTGCTCGTGATTGGCCCTGGGCGATTACTTCGGGTTGCGATGTGGATAGGAATTATTCTGTCTTCTGCTTAGTGCACTGCGGACTATACTTCTGACTCTGTAAGCCTAGCACCGAGGCAACTTATTTGTGCTGGCATTGGTGCTTCACGTTATAACAACTTAATTGTATTATATAGCATTGTTAAATTTATTTCTCAGAAATTGAATTTCTAAATAACATTTGATACTTCTCATTGGTGAAGTTTCTATGAATTAGATTAGTAGGCACCTCCCAAGTACAAACATGTGAATGTAAGTTTCTAGATTTGATAGGCACCTGATATGGTAAAATAATAATTGACCATCATTTAGTCACTCATATTCCTTGAAAGGTTGTTCACTATATGGTGAATGAAAAACTGGAATAATCTAGATTGTGGTGTCGATTATTAAAAATTTCATCAAGTCAAGTTGCAAATTTACAAATTGCATGTTGCATACTGGAGAAGTATGAAGGAAGAAGTTGAAAAGTGATGATATATAACTAAATTCAAGATGTTTTTGTTAGTCTTTTAAGGTTGAATTATATCGACTTGTCTTGGTGGAATAAGTTAAATTTTAATAATTATATCATCTTGAATTATATTTTTAAACCCTAAATTTCAATCGAATAATATTTTTAAAATCATTAGGATCTTCAGTTATAGAGATTTGGTATATTTAGCATGTCACTTTACGTTCAAACTTTATTTACTTTATTGTATAAAAAATGTTAAATACTATTTTATTTAAAATTATAATAAATAGTATTAACACCAAATTTAAATAAATTCTACTTGATTTTATAAATTTCATTAGTGGAGAAATTTCAATTTGGATACTGTATTATTTTGAGCCAATTCAAAATATTGTTATTGTAGTTACGATATCTTCTTCAAGTCTAAACGCATCTTATTATATTTTAAATTATAAAAAATATTATTTAAGTATAGTTATGTAATAGTATAAAATAAAATACTTAGCCTGTGCATTACACAAGTTAAAATACTAGTTATATGATATTGTATTAATTATAAATAAAAGATAAAAAATATTAAAATTAAAAATAAAACTAATAAATTAAATTGTTAAAATTATAACACATAATTATAGCATCTCAAAAATGTTTAAATTTGTTACACTGTATTAATATTTAAAATTAAAATAATTTAAGAAATAGTACTAAAAAGAAATATAAATAAAAATTATAAATAAAAATAAAAAATAAATATTTAATATAAAAAATAAAAATATTTGTATTCATAAACGAAAATTTAAATATGAAATATAAAGATAAATAGTAAAAATTAATTAATTACAGTTTGTAAAAACTGTTTTGAATCTTGAGAAGAAAAAAAACTAACAAACTTGTTAGCTTTGGACAGGTATTTTATATTTACTTTTCTTCTCTCTAGAATGTGTTGCTCCTTTGGTGGAGCGGTAGAATAAGGACACTCCTAACCATCTCCAACACTTACAGCATCTGGGTTTCATCTGTGCAGCATAGCCACACCACACAGCGTCAATTTGAGAACCCTCAGTTTGCAAAATTCACATATAGCAGCGTTGTGTTTCACGGCCGACTCATCATTCTCGTCCAACAATTCCTGAACCCTAACCCCACCGGAATCCCTACACACCATCATTATCGACTCTGATCTGCTCTCGTTGTGCACGGTAAATACTCCTTCATTATTCCGTCGGTTTTGATTCTTTTTTCCCGTCACAGCACCCCTCGCATGTTTGTGGATAATAAATGAATGCTTTGATTGAGTGAAGACTGGTAAATGTATAGGGTCTTTGTAGTTTCTATCACTTTGGTGCCGTTCGAATTTCTTGTGGGGGTGGGGTGGGGTGGCAGGGATTCTGCTTCTCATCTGGAGCTGGGTAGTCTTGGAAAAGTAGAATATTCAATGTGCAAATGTTCACACCAAATCTTACCTACTATAAAATTAGGTAATATAGGTCAGAGCAAAGCCACCAAAGTGCAAATGTTCAAATGTGAGAAAAATCCTAGAGGAATAAAGTTACATCTAAACTATTAAATGAATGTGAAGCCAAACAATCATAGAATATATGCCTTCCTGGAGTCCGAAGCATATATCACTCGGTAGTTCAGTTCTAGTTCTAAATACATGTCGAGAATAATTTTTCTTTCTAGTATTAGAATTTTGACCCCATGAATTTTCCGCTTTTGTTCACTAGAAATTTTGCACTTGAGATACGGAGCCTATTTCTTTATTTCTTGAAATCAGCCTGTTTATACTGTTATACATTTATCTATCAATTAAGTGACGGTGCAATTTATTATATACTATTTTGAATGCATGCATTTCAGATGATTCAACCATGTATTTACTTTTGGCTACTAAACAATCTATCAGAAATGGCTAATTTTTTATGCTTCTGAATGTCATGTCAATCCCCAAGTTTATGCATTTAGGTGGATCCCTCTCTTATTGACCTAGGAATCCAACTTTGCTGACAGCCTTCACATTTAGGACACTCTTTTCTGTTTTTTTTTTTTTTCAGGTTAACCCATTGAGTCTATTCAGTTTTTGTTCTTTTTCTATTTTTATAATTTTTTGGCAGGTCAAATTATCCTTTTTGTTTCTATATTTTAATGGCAACTTTTTTTTTTGTTTCTCTGTTTTTGTGTGGTTTTATAGTGGAAAGGGCAAGATGGAGTAAGCTGCAATAACTTTTTAAAATTTGGAAACAAAAAAAAAATTGAAATTGGTAGGTTTGGTTTTCAAAAATTTCAAAACTTAACCTAAATGTCTTTTTAAGTTCTGTTATTCTGTACTTGGGTGTCACGTCTCATGTCTTGTTACTGATATATTTTGTGCGCTGATGTGTTTGACATCTGTCTTACCAAAGCTTCTATTGAAGCCCAATTCAGTTTTGCTCGAGAGGTCCTTATCACGTAATAATAGCAGAACATCACCTTATTGAAGCAGCTCTAGTTGTGTTGGAATTTAAATGCTTAGACCAACTCCTATTACACTCATCTTGTGATTTACTTTGTTTAGGGTTAAACTAACTCTATTACATCAACAAGGACTCAATTATCTTCTGGATTAAAGTCTGCTTTGTATCACTGAAGAGAAATTTGTAATTCATGTTGTGTTGGGCTTGGACTTTAAGGAACTCTTGACCCTCAAGCCCACACTTTCACGGTGCAGCACGGACGGTGATAGGTTTTTGTGGAATTTTTTCGGGGAAATCTTTCCAAGAAAATGGATGAAGGCATGCAATTGCAAGTCTCCCTTGACAAGCTACCAATCAAGCGCTTGGATTCCATTGAAGAAAATGGAATGGAACGATTCCCTTCGTATGCTTCTTCTTTTCTTGTATTTCTCTCCTTTTTTTAGATGATCTGCTAATGCTGATGGCTTTCAAAAGTATCGATAGGAACCACAACACTGAACCTGAATTTTTGTTTTCACTTCTTTCCCTTAATTTCTCTTTTCTTCATTGGTGCATGTGTATGTGTATTTGTGTAATGGCAGAGATGTGGATTATGATGAGAAGCGGCTCTCCTTAATCAGGCGAATTGACTTCGCCTGGGCTATTGAGAAGGATGAGGAGAAGAAAAAGCAGAAGAAGAGCTCAAAGGAGGCCTCAACGCCATGGCAATGGCAGGGCATGGTAGAGAATTTGCAGTTGGCTCATCAGGAGCTCTCTGTCATCATAGATCTCATCAACACTGTGAGTAGTGCGTATTGCCTTCTGAACTGGATCACTGTTTTTTGTGATTTTGTCTATATTTTAGGAATGCTCGTAAAAAATTTAATTATCTCTCTTAATATCTGTTCGCAACACAATGCAAGAGTATTGCTTCAGGCTATTTGGTTTTTTGACTCTTGAGAAAGATCTCAAATAAAGGCTTCCTTTGAAACATTCTTTAGAAGAAAATGCTTGTAGGTGAAGTGTTTAGAGTACTTTTATGAATGTCAACTTACAACACCAGAGGAACTAACAATCGTCGCTTCATCATGAGGCATCTTATCCCATTTAATTGTAATGGAACCTTTCCTGTATAACCAAGCTCTTTGCATTCTGGGTGGCAATGTTTTGAATTATGATTAAGATTTTTTGTGGGGTGTTTTTTGGCACAGATGTTTATAGTATAACTGTGTAAGTTATGTGCTGGCTTACAATACAGATATGATGTTTTGTTCAACTTATTGTGTTTAGGTGGAAGCAAATGATGCTGTAACGGTGGCAAGCATGACAAGACCAAAACTATTGCCAAATGAAGCTTTGTCCGACTTGGCTGTATCTGCAGCCAGCAAGCTGCAATGTTACCGTGTATATATCCTTCTATCTTCTTTTTCTTTAAAGAAAATTTGTACTGTAGTTTATTCCTGTTCATAATCATAAGTTAAGATTGGTTCCCTTTTCTTTTTCAATGTAGTAAGTTTATTTACTTCAATAAAAAGAATGTTACTGAAAACTTGGAGCAAATCGAGTCTCTTAAAACTTGTCAAGACAACCACAATTGGTTTGGCTTTTACTGGGATATGTAATGAAATCTTTGAACAAAATTTCTATGTTGTGTAGCATGTTGGGAAATATTTCAAGCAATCTGCCAAGGCTTTTGAACAACAGGTTGCTCGGGAAGCTAGGTTTTATGGTGCCCTTATCAGGTGAATTTCTGTTCTTAATTTTTTACTTTAATACACTTAATTCTGTCGATACTGGCAAAAATTTGAAAACATGTTTAGATCTCAAATTCCCATGTTTTGTTGCCTTCAAAAGCAGGCTCTTAAGTAACTTTTGTGTTCATTTCAACAATGAATTAAAGAAGCTCACTTTAGGAGAATGCTTGTTTACTATCTTACATCACTACCTATCACATCTCCTGATAATTGGACAGGTTGCAGCAAAATTGGAAGGTTAAACGGCAACGTCAGGCAGCTATAGTTCCAGGGAATGAAGGGTTCACCTTCGATCTCTTTGATAACTCATATGACCAAGCAGCCATTATGCGGTCATTGTCTATGTCAACTGTCCGTGTCAATCATGATGCAGCTGGAATGCTGGCAATAAATGTGTCTCCCGATTTATGCCATTCTCTCCAATTTGGTTTTGTTGGTGAACAATCAGATGATATAGGGAGGAAATCCAACGAAAATAAATCCTACTTTGCAGATGCTCATAATTTGGGAGAAACTGACAAAGAATCCCTAAGTGATGAAGAGTGTGTTAAGAAAACACATTCACTCCTTCGTGAAGTACATAAAGCAATTTTCAATGAACAGGTACATTTGCTCTTTCATTATTGTTGTTGGTTTGTTATGTCTAGTTGTCCAATATCCATGCTTTGAATGTGATGAGAACAACTATGATATCTATCAGAATGTTTCTTATTCGTGGTTTGTTGCCAGGTGTTTGATCTGGTGAATCGTGAAGCATTTAACACAGCTACAGGTGTCAGTGTGACTGGAATACGGGAAAATTATTTACAGTTAAGCTTAGGTGAAGGAACCTGTGTGTACTTATCCCTAGTGTCCAATGGTGAAGATAATCCTGCAGTTGAAGGGGAACTCTCCAATAACATAGAAAATGCAATTTTACCTCCGGGATCGTCTGATGGAATGATGCGTGATGCCAATCAGAACTCCCCTAAGAAGAAAGGGCAGTTTTCTAATTCTATCTGCTACGAGATTTACATTCAACAAATTTTTCATGAACACATTTTTGGAAGAGATAGTGAAAAACCGATTTCCTCTGGTAATCGTTTAACGGGCTTACAGGCAAAGGATGGACCCAGTCTTCTTGGTCATTTTTTTTTGTCTTTGGCTCACAGGATCTTTTCAAGTAGTGTTCTTGCAGAGCTAGAAAACGTGGTATTACTCTTTTCGAATTCTTCTTTAGCAGCTTGTAAAATGGACATTTTGTTTAGTGAAGTCTTTGACTGATATCTGCAGGTATGTAACGTCCCATACCTCCAGCTAATTTCTAATCCCTCGTGGCATTCTCGGATGTCGTCATGGACACTCTTCATGGAGGTTCCTCAGTCTATTCTTCGTGGCCGCCAAACAAAAACATCAGATTTTTATGAGAAAAATGCCATCAAGCGTCAGTTTTGGATTAAGGTGGTTGTAAACGATGATTGCATCAATGTTAAAGCAGAAGGTTCTCCAAATGTTGCAGGCCTGTTTAAGGGAAAATCTGAGGAAACTCACTCAATAAACAAATATGACTGCAACTTAGCTGATCTTCCTGTGATTATTTTGCAGCAGGTAAAAGCGAGAAAAAAAAAATTGACGTCATTGCAGTTACTTGTGCATATATGTTGCTGACTCACATGTGAGTCTTATGCGTAATACTAATACATGCTTATTACTCCAATTGGAAATCAAACAGGTTGCGAGCCAAATTATTAATTGGCTTTATCAGGAAGCTCTGATGGTTGGGATAAAAGCAAATCGAGACTTCTTATGCTTATCTTTTGAGCTGGAGCAGGGTGAAACACTGGGCCTGGTTGCCAATGTTGATCCTGAAGATAGTGAAGGCTGTATATCTTGGTGGTTGGTAATGGAGGACAGTTTTGCAGAGGAGCAAAAGCTTCATATGAACATCACGGATGGTGCATCTGAATATAGGAAATTCCTAGGTCACTTGTCTCTTGATTTGTTATACGCAACACTGATCGACTTGGTTGGCTTGTGCAGTGGTGGTGCGGGTCAATGAAGTTGTGTGGTTTCTAGCACTTGTCAGGTAGAAGATTTCCGAGGTTTCTTGGGCAACCTTGTATTATATGTGCCTTTTCACATAGTTCATGTACACTACACCTCAACTTTTTCCCTTTGCTATTTAGAAAAAGATTATATAATTCATGCTAACGCTAACCCGACACCAGCTTGGACAATTGCCAATCGGTCTTCTACATCTCATTCAAGCGAAGATTTTGTAGAATTTAAAATAATCTTGCTTTCTGATTTGTATCCATTTGAATGATGCTATATTATATTGTTTAACTGAATTTCTCAATGCCTTTTTCTCAAAACTGGTAAAATATTCATAGATAGATCGAAAATTTTAACGTCACTAATCATAACAAATTTTAGTGAGAAGATCTATTCATGTACCTACGATCCCCCAAATTCATGATTTTACAAAATAACTCTGGTTTAAAGATTTCTATAATCACATTTGATTCTGAAAATAAAAATAAAATGTAATTTTTACATTGGATGAGAATTTTATTTTAAATTTTAAAACTTCATAAAAATTTAAACCATTTTATTTTAAATTCAACTTTAACTGACACCAAACTACATAACATTTAATTTACAAACGTTCGCTTACAAATACAAATATAATAATCAAATGACGCTCACCTACGAACATATATTGATCAAATGACTTGTAACTCACGTGCTTAATTCGGGTTATTTTGATTTTTTTTTTTTGGTGCAGAAAATAAAATTCTAAGCATTGACTAACAAGTTTGCCGACACAGGCGAGGATGCAAGCCATAACGGGCAAGGACTAAGGACCCAAAAATGGAATCACAAAAGGTAAGAAAGGAGCGATAACGCTGGGTTTTTTAATTTTTTTCTTCCTTTTATTTTTCTTGCATGTTATTACAGTACATAACATATTGAAATGATAATGATAAGTTGACGAGAGTGAAGAGGAGGAACAAAGTAAAAAGACCTCTCTACTTGTTGTGATGATGTGTTCCAGGAAGCTTCTCTTTTATTTTCTCTATTATTCCTTTCTTGTGATGCTGCTCGCTCACACCCGTAGTGTCAGCGCTGCTTCTATCATAATCATCTCCTACCACTTTAGTACTGCCACTGCCACCGCCAACGCCAGTGGTGTCTCCGGTGGTGTCCATTTCCTTCTGAATCGGATCCTTGCTTGTAGGAACCGCACCGTACTGGTTCTGATAATTTGCCATTAATTTAATTTAATTTATAATTATACCACCCCTTCTATTCGATAGTTCCAAAGTTTTGGTGCTAGCGAGGTGAATTATATATACATACACACTGTATATGCAGATAGGGAGTTATGGTGCCTAGTCACTGAAATTGCTACCAAATGTTGACAAATGTCACTTGAGATTGCTTGTGTAATAGCCACGTCACTTCCATGACCATGCCAAACCTACACATAATTTGAGGCAATGGCCGCAACGTGTCCCTTTTTCATTCTCCCTTACTCACAACATAATGCATAACAGTATAGGGTAAAGTAAAAAAAACAAGTTTGCAGATACCATTATTTAAATACTTTCTAAAACAGAATATTTCATTATTACTAGTTAATAGATTAAAAACTATATAATATATTTAATCCACTAAGTTTAATTTTAGTTTTAACATATATCTTAGTACGATTGTATGACCTTATTGAGAAATTTATCTGCTTATAAAAAGAATTGAGAATTTATCAATTTGATTAAAAAATTTATAATGTTAACGCATTTCTGACTAATGCGTTAGAGTCTGCTAAATCTGATCACATTCTACATCAATATTCCAATTTTTCAATATATATTACCAACTTAACTAGTTTTATATGGCTGTAATATTCTAACTTCTCAGTATGATATGGAAAAGGAACGAATCATGCGTGTAGGAAGAAAGAAACATATAGCAAATGTTGATATCACCCGTTCTACCAATGAGGTGTAAGCAATTATTAAGCAGCAACCTCTTCCTCTGAATATAACAACTAAGCAAATCTTATAGAAGAGAATTTTACAAGAACTCGAAACCCTTCTGACATCTAAGTATTGAGATGCAAAAGAAAAATATTGAATTTACATAATTTTACTCATCCCTTGGGAGAATCTGTACACAAGTTGGGGATGGAGAGTTGTGGTGGTTGGTATAACATTTACTCAAATTCAAATCATGTCCAGCTGGCTGGTTAGAATGATTACACTGCATACGTGTGAGTGAGTGTGTATCAATAATCCTCATCATATATGTTGGAAAACTCTGCATTGAAGCACTGCTAGTAGTAGTTGTCACCAGCAAACTATGAAAAATGCATGCCAGTAGTGAACATCTCCAATTAATTATGTTTTGCCATTCTGTGATGATGAATCAGAGTTAGGCTTCTTGAAAAACTTTGCAACTGCTTGATACAGATTCTCTTCCTCAAAAGGCTTTGAAACATATCCGTCCATACCACATTCCAAGCATTTTTCGTATGTAGCATGGATTACATCAGCTGTCATGGCCAATATAGGTATATGGAACTCACTCTTCCTCACATTTCCTTCACCACATTCACCATTCATTTGCTCATTTGCATTCCTCTCCATCGTCCTAATTCGCCGAGTTGCTTCAAATCTGCAAATGTTATGATATTTATTTAGATGGTCTCAATATGAAAACGTGGTGACATCATTCCTCAGATGGCATGGCATGGCAGAGTCAATAACAAATTTCTTAGGGAACAAAATGTTTATATAGAAAAATAATATATGTAAAAAAATCAGACAATTATTGTTTTACATGTGAATTCGAAGATACACTCAGAAGATAGTTTGTTAATGGTGTATCATACTTAATCATTTCTCTTTTAACCTCCCTATTTGCAGAGATGAGGATGAGAATCAACGACCCATTAGAATCATAGAGCAGGCTTTAAGCAGCAAAATGAATAATTGCCACATAATGAATAAAACTCATTTGTGTTAAGAGAAGGGAGAGGAGTGGAACATTTGAGAGGTCATACGGAGAAAACCGTGAAATAGTTTATAATTGAGTAAATGGAGAATACATTAACCAAAGATGTTTGCCCAAGCACATATATGACAGATCATAAGGATGACAAAACCGAAATTCTATCAAAATATAGGATGCTGCAAACTATTATATATGTATTACAAAGATGATAATCCAAATATAATAAACATTTTCTAACAAAAAAAATTATGAACATTACATCTCACCGACTCTTTTTTTGTTATATTATATTGTTTGTTTTTAACCATTCTAAGTTGAGTTATGGTGCCTAAATTCTTTTGTAGCCAAGATTATCCATATCAAGAAGCTTAGAGTGTTGAAGCAGAAAATATCTTCTTTCAAAATTTTGGTTGTAGATGGTATCTTGCACAATAAATTGTCCATGGAGTAATGTACTATTTCAGATGTTCTAACATGGTTCGTCATTGACAATTCTTGCACATGTTAGGTAACATAAGTTGTTATAAGTAACCCTCAACCAAAATGTATACTGGACCAACTATGTGCACACAAGATACGATTTCTCCCAAACACTCTTGTTCCAACATGTTTTTAAGGTTATGATGCTTCCTCACAGATAGTCAACAAGCCTCAACTAGCTCGGTTGAATGAATATAAGCTGCAAAAAGTTAACATTTTAACATACCAGCCATCACACCAACACTTTTGGTGGTTACTTTCCAATAAAAGAAGTTATATACAATCTAATCTAGATTATCCTCAACTAATTCACAATTTGGCAAAGCATTTTGAATAGTAATATATGCAATAATATTAAGTAGGGAAATAATCAGTAGCAAGTAAATGCAAACAAACATACCCGTCCATTTCAGGCATTTGAATATCCATGAAGCAGGCATCAAAATTGTGAGGCAATTGAAGCATTTCAAGTGCAGCTTTGCCACTTGCCGCACACTTCACATCAGCTCCAAAATTTTTTAATGCACCTGCAGCGACCCTCCGGTTTACCATGTTGTCATCAACAACTAAGATTTTCTTTCCACAAAGAAGGCTTCGTACAAAAGTGGAACCATTAGGTTTCATGTCTTTTCCTAGTTGCCTCTTCTTCCCCATTCCCAGAACTTGTTGAAGACAAGCAGCCACCATACTAGCTCTCAGAGGCTTCATGATCACAGTATCACTGAAACCTGCAGCTTTAGCTTTATCAAATTCAGCCTTACTAATGTTGGTTGCAAGAAGGATCATTTGAGGTATCTTAAGCATATGCCCATTCTGTTTCCAGTCCAGGTTCCACACATTGAAGATCCCATCCTCTCCACAAACCCATGAATCCTTCTCAACAAAAATAATATCTGGCTGCAATAATCTGCCACATCCAAGCAGTTTAACTCAGTGAATCAACTGAACCACACACATACAGAAAAACCTTCTATTCCATACAAACCAGAATAATATTTGTAATTTAATGTCTAAATGGACATAAGACAGCGTATAAGTTGTGAATATTTTATGAAGATGTTAGCCAAACAAAACTAGCATCTAGAGCAACATTCATTCACTAGAAAAAAAATCTATCAATATCGTTTACCAATTAAAAAGAACCAGTCAACAAAATTTCTTAACTTGTATGAATTAGAACTTGGAATAATACAAGCAATATAACATGGAGAAATAGAATGTTTGAAATATCAAAATCCACATTAAGCTTTGTAAAGACACATCCTATAAGAAAATGAAATAAATGGCAAGATTTTATATCAAGTTGAAGATAGCTCTACTAAAACATCACACAAGAACATTTGAAAACCCATTCCAATAGGGGGGAAAATTCATATGGCAACTTAGCATTATAATAATCTGTTGGGATGCCAGTTAGGTATCCTCCTTGAATAAAATGCAGAAAATGCATTTCAGGTAGTAGAGCAAATTCAGTTTCAAGAGATTAAAAGTAATATATCGACAATTACTAAAATTTTGATACTGCTGTTTATTATGGCATTCCATTTCTTCGTAATTGACACCAAAAAGGGAGAAATTAAAATCTTACCCTGAGGTCAAAGAACCATTTTTCCCACATAAAGAAACAGCCTTATTGATGCTATTTGCAACTTTAGCCTGTATCCCTAGTCTCTTCAAATGGTATCTAGTCACAGCAGCTCTAACAGGTTTTCCATCAACCACTACGGCTTTAAGCCCTCTAAAACTGGAAGGCAGTTCTTCAAAATTAGGTTTCTTCACATCAGTCATTGAATTTTTCTTGAACGTCCCAAAATCTACAGTAAATGAAAATGTGCTCCCAACCTGGGGCCGGCTTATGAAACTTATCTTACCACCCATTAGTTCAACCAGGCACTTACTGATACTCAAGCCAATGCCAGTACCACCAAAATGTCGAGAGGTTGAGCTATCTGCCTGCTCAAATGGCATGAAAATTCTATCTTGAGCTGAGAAAGGAATTCCAATTCCTGTGTCCTCCACACTGACCATCAAGGTGACTTGTTCATCAGATTCACTGGAGGCCATCTTCTTAACTGAAGCATCAAAGAAAAATTCTTCATCAGCAATTAGATGCTTAAAGTTATCCCAGCTGTTCCGCTCATCAGCTGCTTCATATCCACTTAAAGTTTTGAAATTATAACCACCAGACATGTTCACAACTTCATCTGATCCTCCATTTAGAAAAGTCTCAATTTTTCCATTTATTGTGGACATTCTATTTTCATCTAGGTGGACTTTCACAAATATATGTCCTCGCTCAGTGAACTGCAAGATATTAAAGTTAATCAATCAGTAATGCTATCAACGAGTACTTTGCAAATAAATTATTGGATACAATTGAGAAAACAAACTTGCCCTCCTAGGTAAAAAAATTGTACACAGTTAGAATAGAAGCACGTTCCCAACACACAGGCATACTAGTAATGCAAATGCATGTTAACCGAGTTGAACATTAACTTTGAAAATTCCACTCACCTTAACTGAGTTGCCAACAAGATTTGTTACTATTTGTCTGAATCTCCCAGGATCACCCATAACAATATCCGGAACTTTATCAGAAACAAACACTGCCAGCTATACTTCCCAAAACCATTTTGAGTCCAAGTCAGACATTGTGCATTGGTGATCAAAGTAGCCACACCATCACCCGATAACATATGAATCCAGAAAGGTGAAACAGAGAGGGAAATGAAATAAGATAGTCAATAAAAGAAAAAGGAAATAGACTTATGAAATTCTGCAACTAGGATAAACCCAAATGACCTTCACAACCGGTTTAGCAACAGTTAGACATACCTCTAAACCTTTGTGCCTAGACTTCTCAGAAAACAGAGAAAGGACATCATCAAGTATGGAACGAATGTCAAATGGAACTGCCTCCAGCTCTAACTTGCCAGCTTCAATTTTAGCTCGATCAAGCACCTCATTTATTAATGCTATCAGAGCCTTCCCACATGCTTGAGCAGTCTGAGCATAATCTCGTTGAGTTGAACTCAATTCTGTCCTTAGAAGCAGACCAAGCATTCCTACAGTGATATGAAGTTTAATGATAGCATCAATAATGACAAAGTGGAATGTAGCATATACTACATTTGGGGGGGGGGGGGGGGGGAAGAGAGAGAATCTTGAAATTACCTAAAATGCCATTCATGGGAGTTCTAATTTCATGAGAGACAGTAGCTAGAAACTGACAATAAAAACAAGGTTTCAGTTTGTGATCAGAAAGTAAAGAACTGTTGTAACAATATGCCAGGAAAAGTACCTGTGACTTGGCAATATCAGCTGCTACTGCCAGGCCCTGCAATTCCTTCATTTCGTGGAAATCATCCTCTACTTTGACAATATGATTCCCGGCACCATATAAAATATAACCCACTAATAGAAGAATCACAAAGAATAGGAATGCTGTGGTAAGTGCTATCCAATTTGTTGGTGCCTTCTGGTGATACCTGTTCAAAAACTTGATGATAAGCATCAACTGACCAAACAATGACACTTTTTTCAGAAAATATACAACAATGAGAAGCACCTACCTACATATCATTTGATGTTTTCTGTATGGATCTCCAAAATCAAGCTTACTTTCATGGACAAGAGACACATCGCCTTCTTCATATTGGTTGCCATACATGATCAGGGGGTCAGTAGAGTTTGTGATATCATATACATTCACCAATATAGCTTGGTGGCCAGCAAGTTGACCTAGTAAATTCTCCACAAGGGACTCAACATCAAAGGATCCTCCAACATATCTGCTTTCAATTAAAAAGTCAATGGAACACATCATGCCATTAAGAAGCTTATAGCAAACATAAAGCCAAAAAGATTGAGCCAAAGTTAACAGAACTATCCTCCAACTTTTTCTTAGAAAGCAATTACGGGATTCAAATCATGAATCAGACAGGATAAGAACAAAAGACTAGTAGCGCAGGGGACTGTGTTAAACATTAAGATGTAGTACAACAGCTCTAATGGATCAGCAGTAGATTCATAATTAATGGATACAAAACAGAAGTGGCCATCGCATCACTTTTAACATGCATCATTTATGCAAATAATGGACATAAGATTCTAACCACCCCTCATCCTATTATCACTTATATGAGCCACAACAGAACCACCACCAAAAAATTGTGAAAACAAACTTGACAATGACAAGCCAAAAAGAAGGGAAAAAAGGACACACCCTGCTGTTGCTTTAATGCGTTCTTCCATAGTTGGCTTTGGAGAGAGCTTAGATTTATAAACAGGAAATGTTAAAACCACACCAAGATGATGAGAACCCAACAGCTTGAAAGGGCTAGTTAGAACAGCTTTCCCAGTTGCCCTAGCCCTCAAAATGTTCTCTCGATCCTCCTGTATCATGGAAATGAAAAATTGCAGTTAAAAAACTATGGACATGTAAGCAAAGTAATGTTGACAAATTGTTATTTACCTCCCCAGACATCATATCAAGAGATTCAAGGTAAGAGACAGTTTCTTGCGCAAAGATCACTGGTGCATACTCATCTCTAATATGTGATGGTTCTCTTTCCATTGTCTTTATTACCCATCCATGTTGCTTTTCAAATGTTTCCCTCTCAGAGTTGACCACTCTCTGTGCATAGGCCACCCCACTGAGCAAAGGCCTTTCGAACGCTGTCCTGGCTGTATACTCGGCGAATGTTTGCTGATGAACAAGGCACATAGTCAAAATATACGAAAATAGGAGTGGGAAAACAAGGCAATTAGAATAGAACCATATGATGCAGAAACCAGAGATGGCAAATAGTCTTTCATTTCCTCCAACCCAACATGGTAGAAATAGAATGCAAGATGAGGCACAAACCTGGTCAATGGCAGAAGGGGTTCTGTAGTAATGGAAGGTTGAAACAAGGATGGCAAGGGCATGAACATGGTTGACACTAACACTGAATTGATCTTGCAGCATTCTTGCTCTTTGATCACAGAGGCTACCCAGCACCTCTTTCCTTCTAACTTTAGTGTCAGCATCCATTTTAGTATAGATACACCAACCAATTAGAGCCATGAGAAGGATCCACAGCATCAAGAACGTGGGAAGCCATGCCCTATGTGTCTGAATGAAAGTGTACTTTCTTTTGCTCCCATTTTGCTCATGCAACCCCAAAGCCACATAGTGGTGGCTCTGCATCTTCAAAACAAGACCCATCACCAACAAACTCGTTCCCTTATTATCTTTCCGCCCTCTTCTTCATATCTACACAAAGTTGGAGAAAGCCCCAAAAACAATTGTAGTGAGTGCTTATATAGGAATAGGAGGAGCTCACTTTAAGTTGAAAGCAGTCGCAAAAACTCAGACACTTTTCTCTGATGCTTGGAAGAAAAAGGTTGCAGAACAAAACTCCATGTACGGCATCATTACATCATTGTTTTGCGTGATTCAAAACTCAGAAAGAAGAAAGCAAACCAAGTATGATGAATGATTGGCCAAATTCTTTTCTTTTCTTTTCTTTTTTTCCCTTTTAATCTCTTATTAAAGACGCCAAGCCTATTTCAATAAGGAAAGAAATAAAGTGAAGGAAAAAAAAAAAAACATCTCAGACAGTAGAGCCAGAATTTAAAAGAAGAAAAATTCACAGAAAGCGCAGAGACAAGCATGGGTCTCAAAAGATGGGATAAAAAAAAAAAGCTCAAATTTCAAAGAACCACCTTGCCCTCTCCCAACAGCCAATATTGGCGTGTGTGTGTGTTTTGGGATCAGAATAAAAAAATGAAGAGAACTCTAATCATACTGTGAAGGCGTGTTTGGTTAAGGACAAAGAAGAGCACGTTCACACTTTTTCTTCCCATATTATAATCAACAAAGCCAGAGATTGACCCCAAAAACACCACACACAGCGAAGCACACAACCCAATGAGAAAGAGATAGATATTAGAGAGTTGTTGAATCTTGAGAGAAACCATCTTTACCTGTCTCTCTGCATGAAAGAGAAGAAGAAGCTGCCTCTACACTCAGCAATTGGAACCACTTCGATTTCGTTCGTCTTGATCTGTGCCTCTCTCTCTCTCTTTATTTTTTATACCCTTTATTATGTGTGGCTACTTTTCTTTCTGTTGTTCTCTTTTTTCTTCGTTTATTTTAAGCACATAACAATACTTAATCGAATTTTTACGATTTTCCCAGATACGCTGTTGTCCCTCTCTCTCTCTCTCTCTCTCTCTCTCCAAACACAACACACAGAAATATAGTTAGTACTTAGTACAAGCAGTACTCTCTCTCTCTCTCTCTCTCCCTTAAGCAACAATGCTAATGAATTTTCTTTCACACCTAGTTAGTTACTTTTTCACAAGTTCATAGCTTGAGAAAAAGATGGCCAATTTTTGAAAGAAGGGAAGAAAGAGTGTTTGATATGAAGCAGTGAGTGAATGAAGCAACCAACCCAGTCACCTGTTTCACACTTTTGGAATTTCTATCTCTGAAAATTTGAAAATTTCAACACTCTCTCCCATTTCAACCACCACACACTCTCATCTCATGAAACCCTAATCATTTTCCTCACCTCCCTCTTTCTCGCTTCCATCGTTTCCTTCTACTTTTTCTGTGTTCCAACGTTACGAATTTTGGAACAGAGGAGAGAGAAAGAGAAGGTGAGGAAGAGAGAGAAAACCAGCAACTGGAAATCGCTTTCACAAATCTGAGCGATAATGACATGGCGACAAGGCGCGGATCTTATTCCTCTGTGAATTACCCAAAACACCCTCGAGATTTAATCGGCATTAATTACTTAATTAATTTATTAGTTGGCTTGTCTTTGCTTCTATTGTCACACTCTTGACTAAACTAAACTATTACCTTTCTTTAACTACATAATCGATTCTAATCTTCTGTTACATTCACTGTACAAGCAGTTAATTTAGTTATTTTTAAGGTTTTTCTTCCCCCAACAAACACTTCATTCATTCCCCATTTTGGTTAGACAAATTTTATATACTACATTATATAATTGTTTAAATTAAAAGGGTACACTTTAGTCTGCTGAATTATTAATTATTTATATGAAACAACCAATTTTAAGTACTTTTCTCACTAAAAGAAGGAATCAATGTTGATTTAGAATTATTAAACTGTGTTTTTTACCCAAAAAATTCTATATTATAAAAATATGTTACCCATGTCTACTTGCATATTTTCCATAATTTATTTTCCTAAAATGGTTTGTATACACATTTTGTAGATAGTACCAAATTAAACTATATGATCAAACTTTGAAATGCCTTGATACATGGCACAACTATAGACCAACAACGAATTACAAAACAATAATAGTATAAAAGAGGAATAATATATTAAAAATAATTGTCAATATTCCTTCTGTGTTACCGTGAGCAAATAGAAAATGTCAATATTTTAATAGAAATGCTGTATAATCTAATGTTATCATTTAAATTAAAGAAATTTATATAAGGGACAAAAAAGAGATTTTTAAGTGTGATTAAACCGAAATTTAAAGAATATTAATGTCATTTATCTAAAAATAATTATATTTAATAATTTGTTTTTAAAACTAATTAAATAAAAGTCTTTGTCCGTGAACTTCGATTTAATTGGTTGGTACAAATGTACTTTTTCCTCCATTGTTTTCCAGAGTCAACTTTTTTAAAGTCAACTAATACAGTTTTAAAAGGAGAGTATAATATAAACTCTGCATTTGTCTTAATTTCTGCGATCTTAAAATTGTGAGTCTTTTGATGAAATTATTAAATTTAATATTTTAAATTTACACATTCTCTTAAAGCAGGTAAAACTCTTGTGCATTATTGCAAAATCTACATCAAAATAAAAGTATGGATTGCAATATAAGGCTGAGATTATTTGTACTCTCATTTATTTATTTATTTACACATTTTGTTAATAACTTGGACATACAATCGATTCAATCAATTTTAATAATAAAAATTATCATACATATTTTTTATTGTATATCCTAGACACAATAGAAAATTTGAACACTGAAAATATTTTTTTATTAAGTGCAACCAATAATTACATGATAAAACCATATATTTTTTATGATAATAATCTTGATTTGAATTAATTTTATAATTTTGAGATCGTTTACTAAAGTTATTTCGTTGTTGTAATCAAATACAAAAATGTCTTTAATTTTTCATAAAATCTATAAAAAGTAAATTATTGTCGTATTTTTAAAATCATTTTTTAAAAAAACTTAAACTGACAGGATTAAGATCTTTTGTATTTCTAATTATTAGAATTTTACTGGTTTAAAAAAAATTAAATGTGCGTGTCCACATGTAATAAATATGAATTGACTTTATAATAAAATTTCAACTCATATTAATCATTCGGTCATGTTTATTCAAACAATGATAAATGGGTGAAGAGTTAGGAAAGGAAAATAAAACTCAAAATAATAAATAACTTGTTCAGAAATAAATTGAGGAAATAATTAACAATATCTTGGAGGTTAGGAGCACGTGCTTATCTCATATTTTAAATGAATACATGTAAACTTCCTTACACTTAAATTAGTGGATTGGATTAGTTAGTAATAATTTTAAATTATTTAAAATTATGTTTAGAGATATTATTTTTAAATTATTAGATTATATATGTTTAGATGATAAGGAAAAAAAAATTAAATATTATAAAATCTTAATTAATAACTTGTAAAAAATAAAGAAATTAAAATAACATGTTTTGATAAAATTTTAAAATTATTTCATTATGATACTGTTTTTGAATGATCATTTATTATTTTTTCATATTTATCTGTTATTTAAATTATCATTTATTTTTAATTTTAAAATTTTAAAATTTTCTATCCAATCCTAACAAAGTTAGTTAACTATATATTATTTGCTAAATACAATGTGCCTCTATTGATTTTAGTATAAATCGCAAATATTAAGATTGGACTTCTAAGTATTTATGTATTACAGATAAATATATCTTTGTTTTATTGGAGAACTAAATTATCTATGAATTTTTATTTGTTTATGCAATTATGCCTTATGTCAAATTTAGTTAGATATTTTTAAAGTTAATTTAATTATTTGTTAGATAAAAATAATAATAATAATTAAAAGTATGTTTGGTAAAATATTTTTAATAATTACAAGTTTAAATTATCAACTAAAAAATTTATTAAATATTTTAGTTATATTTAATAAAATAACTTATTTTAATAATTATTAATTTTTTTCAACAATTATTAATTTTTTTAAAAATTACTTCAAATATTTTTTGTTTTAAATTTCTAACTGAAATATTTTCTTCATTTATATCTTTAATATATTTTTATAATTTTTATAAATTTAATATTATTTAATTTTTTATAATAATATTATTAATTTTGATAATTTTTTTATATTAATATAAAAATATTATATTTTAAATTATTTTTTTAATATATATTATTTATTTTATTTATTAAAAATATTAAACTATTTAATAAAAAGTTAAAAAAAATTATTATTTTAAAATTAAAAAAAAATTATTTTTATTTTAAAAAATAAAATTTTAATATTTTTTAAAATATAACATATTTATTATGTTTTAATATATTATTTAATCATATGTTTATTTATCATTTAATTTTATAAAATATTTTTCATTCAATCCGTAAATTATAATTTTTAGTTAACTTTTCAGCTTTTAGCTTATAATTATTTTTTTAACTTTCAACTAATTTATCTCCTAATTTTTTCAAACACATCATAAATCATAATTTATTAATAAAAAATTTAAAAAATCACATATATCAATGTTTATAGAATTTTTTTTATAAATTCTTTAAATAAATATTTTAATAATTATAATCATTAAAAAATAAAAATAATTTAGATGTGTTAAAAAAAATTAAAAAAAAATACTTATATATTTCCCCTATACTATTTTAGTACAAACTTATTTTTTTCATCATGAAAATTAAAGTAGAATCTAACATTTTAAATTTAGAATCGATTTATGAAAATAGTAAGAGCAAGAGAATTATATTATCATTAAATATGTTTCATGTTTTGTGTTTCATACAATTTTTAATAGTTGAATTTATTTGAACTTTTAAATTTTGTTTGGATGACGTACACATAAATCAATTTAATACATTGATATATTAACATATAAGTTTGCGTATGACATAATATATCATGACTTATAGTTTTGAACTTTATTTATATTAAAAAATATTACACAAATGTTAAAATTTTTAGTTTATAATAAACATAATATATTTTAAATTTAAGGATGTATACAAATTATTTTAACCTGTATTTTTGGAGATGAAAATTGGATGCGATTACAAAACTTACCGATTCACCTAATACAAAGAATGGGTTGAACTTTTTTTTTTAAGCAGCTAAAAAATTAAAAAATGTAACATTTATAATTATTTTATGAATTTAAGTGCATTATTACCAATTAAATTAGTTGCATTTGAGTGAAAGATTTTAATATTTTTTATATTTTATATTATTTTCTTCTTTTGTCGATTAATATTTTTCTAAAATTTTAAAATTGTTAAGTGGATCAATTTACTGATCATTCTAAAATAGGAAGGAGTTGTTATTTTCATTCTATTTTTTAAAAACCAATGAATTGATTTATCCAATTTTTGGTAGGTTAATGGTTGGTTGGTCTGTTCTACCAATTCTATCCACATATAGATAAATTCTTGTAACTCAAGTAAGTTATTAATATTGGCTTATACACTTAGATAATAGATAGCTAAATTTATTTTCAACAAATTTCAATTCTTACATATTCCATTATATTTAATGACCAGAAAAAAAATAATTAAGTCAAAATAATAATATAGATAATTCAACTTATTGATAAAATGTAAATAATAATACCAAAGAACGAATTTTATCAAAATAAAAAATGAAATATTATAGAAAGATCAAAAAGGAATTTTATTAATAAATTATAACCCTAAATTCTATTTTGAGTAGTAATTTAAAAATATAAATTAATAAAACAATTTTATTTATCAAATAATCCCATTTCAATGAGACAAATTTTTAAGCAAATTAATTAAAACATAAATCAACTTAAATAACTAACTACATTTACTCAAAATTCAGAAGGCTTGTTTCATACTAAAATAAAAAGGACAATATACTTATATTTAGATGGTAAAAACAGTGATGATAATTGATTAATCTAAAATAGAACCTTAATAATTTATTAAACAACATCGTTTCACTGCAATGGTTATATAATTTCAGGAATATTAATGTTGTATAAATATGATGTGATATATAATATAATAATAAAAATAACGTAAAAATAAAAATAAGACATATTAAAATAAAAAATGTTAAAGTATATATTATATTCATAATTTAATTCATGCAAATTATATTTTCAAATTATCTTGATCTTTGTCTAATGAAAATATATAACAATTATATTCATAATTTAATTCATACAAATTATATTTTCGAGTTATCTTGATCTTTGTCTAATGAATTTATCATTTTTTTTAAGTTTTAATGCCTATACTTTTATTAAAATTAACCTTATTTATCTGATTATTTCTTATGATTATCAAATTTTCTTTGCACACTTATATCCCCTTTAAGTGAGCAATGATCATGTTTTAGTACAAAATTAAGTATCCCTGTTTTTCTTAAAAGTAAAGTTGAAGCGGAGTAAGTGCCCACAACCAAAATTAATAGAAAAATATAACTTGATATTAATATGATATTAAAATATTGGCAATTAATTATGTAAATTATTATGAATTAAATAGAGAACTTAAGTAATCTGTTGAAAACAAATGAATAAAAAACAATTTTTTTAATCTTTATATTCCCATTCTCACTCTTTATATTATTTATTTAAAGAAAAATTACACAAAACAATAAATTTAATCACTTTAGCAGAATTATTCAAAATAAACATCCAAATTTATCTTTTATCCGAACAAAAAGATATGAATGAAGAATAACAACTAGTATTGTTTTGAAATCTTATCTTATATAAATATATAAATAAGGCTATTTTTTATATGAATAAATAAATAAAAGACAGTGTTTAATTGTCATGTGCGACACAAGTCTTTTTAATTAATGTAACCCGATGCCTATGTCTTACAAAACTAAACCAATTAATGATAGAGATTGATTACATATTATTGAAAATGAGTTGTAAACAACTGCGTTTTGCAAGCTTTTCTTTTGTGTCCAAACACATGGTGAGATGAACAATCCATGACATAGCGTCATAGCTGAAAGAAAAGAACAGAATAGTATAATAAAACCCCTCTCACCAAAGCAAATTAATGCAGCAACATATATGTTTAATAATGATAACTTATAAATGTTGTCTCGTTTTTTATTTATCCCTCTCCTTAATAAAAGCTTAGATACATGTTACTTTACACAAAATTGTACTTTTTTAGACTCCAAATCTTCTCTTGCATGTTACTCTAATAATACTCATTTACTTTTTAAATATGTTTATATTTATAAAACTCAATGCATGTGGACCTTGCTATATAAATATTACCTTACATAACATGCTACATCCACGTAATAATAATTATAATAACAATAATTAAAAAGAATTTGCAATCTTATTGATCCAGTCTTCATTTAGATAGATTTGATGGCTTCAGTTAAATTAAGTGATAATAACAAAATTTTAGTCTAATGACACTCAACATTTTTACATTTAAATATATTTATAAACATCCTTTGTAACTGCAAAAAGTGGTAGCTTATCTTTTGCTTGTTCTGGTATGATTTGAGTCATTAAATAAGATTTATTTTTTTAAATGAATAATTTTTATATAAAAGATTCACATATGACTTCTATGTTTTTAACTTTCTATTATAATTTTTTTATAAAATAAATAATATAACATTTTTAGGTTATTTTGATATTTTACCTCACTTAACTTTTTATAATTTTATATTAGTTTTTTGCTAAATATATATATTATATAATATTGAAAATGTATATTTAGTTGTTATTAATTTAACCATAATTAAACTAATAAAATGTAGACCAATATCCTTTTATTCGTTCAATTTTAGGAATATTAACTACAATAATTCCTCACCAATTTATTTATATGTTTTTTATATATAAAAACAATAATAAATTTTAAAAATAAAATTTTCATATAAATTATTTTAACTTTCCATAATTAGACCAACCTTAATAAATAACTTATTTATGTGTTTAGTGATTATATTAAAAAAAATAATTCTTGTAAAACAACTACACAACATTCTAGCTTACAAAAAATTCTACATATGATGTAATTAAAGACAATTTCTATAGAATTTTATAAAATCATCGCGAAAGATGCACTTGCAAAGCATAAAGGACTCTCTAAATAATGTAAGGAACATAGGCACAGGTTTTCAATCAAATCCTGGATATTGGGCATTGTCAACAGCTATTACATGCTATTTGTGTCTCATGCAGTTGTTACAGTCATATATTAAGAATATGCAAATACAAACCATTTTATGGAAGTGAAAAATGATGGAGATGATGGTAAGAAATTAAGAAGTTTTTCAAGCATTCTCTAACAATAGTGATGAACAAATAGATGAGGGGAAGAATGTTGAACGTAAGACTCTTGTCAAATCTTGGGAGAAAATTTTAGAATCACAATTAAAAAGATATGTAAAGATCACTTGCTTAATGACTAATTGGATGTTTCTAAGAGGAAGAGTAATATACAAGGGATAAGGATAATAATAAATGGAAAGATTCTCAAATTAGAAAGGATTATGCCAAGAAATAAAAAAGAAGCTAGTATTAGAAACTTTAATATGGTAATCATTTTAAAACAATAGGTCATTTAAAAATGTTCTAAAAAATAATAGCATTAGGCCAATGTTTTCGTTTTCTTTAAAGAAAAAAATAAACTAAAAAAATATTTTTTTCAACTATTTAATCGATTAAACATGTTAAAAAAAAGATTAGCAGAATATGAATAATGTGTTCCAACAACAAAGATAAAAAAATAATAAATCTGATTATAGAATAAATAGTCACGTTTTTTTTAATCCTCACAATCATTGATTTAGTTTTAGAATTCCATTTTTGTTTGGAAGTGAAATATGATCCCTCTCACTACATATCTAGGTCACATAACATTCATCAAACAGTATGTTAAAAGAGATGAAGGAAAAATAATGCAAATATTATACTCAAAGAAGATGAAGAAACATGTTTGGTGAGGGTAGTTAGCATTGTGGAGGAACAAAATAATATAAGACAATAATATTATTATTAAGATTTTTGATGACAATAAAAGTTCTAAATTAATAATGATAATAATAATAGTTAAAAATATTAAACTATAATAATTATAATTGAAGGTATGAGCAAAGTTTTGAACATGCAACAAAATTTTAAAGGTTTAAAGAATTTTTTTAAAGTTAATTAAAAAAATGGTTGATAATATTTAAAAAAAAACTAGTGAAAATAGATATAAGGGATCACACTTAAAGTTTATTAGTTTCTTGAAAAATAGGTTGGCTACCAGTTATATTCAAATGCGTCTGTTCCCCTAATGTGTTCATATGGATGAATCTCTATAGAAATACTTAGAGATTATAGTAAAGTGCCAAGGATTCGACATTTGTTAGGCATTGGAAAAATTCTCTAATTACCACATGACAAATGATGATATTTGGCTTAAAATCTTCATTAACCCAATGTTTGGTTAAGAAGAATTGAAGGAAAAAAATTTATTTACTAGATTTACATAAATTTTAGTTTTTTTTATCTCTATTTACTTGTATTTATGTTATATATAAAGAAGAAATTAAATTTTGTGGAATTTATAAATTTTTTTCATCCCTTAAAAAATAATAAAATAATTTAGGGATCAATTTTTAAAAATATTTATTTTAAATTGTTAAAATATTAAATAATTTTTAAAAATAATAATAGATATTATATTAATAAAAAATTAATTATTTTAAAGTTAACTTATATAAGTTAAATTTATAAAAATTAATATTTTTTCCATTTCTTCAAATAACTAAAAATAAAATCTTTCCTTCTAGATCGTCTAGCCGGAGAGGAATAAAGTTTTTTTTTTTTTATGCAACACATTGAAAAACCATGAGATCATCTTAAAGATCTGTTCTATGGTGCATGACCTTTTTCGGGAGCATGGTTAGTGTTTTTTTTTTTTTCAAGTTTCGTTATTTCCACTCACACGTTTACTTCAAGTTCCATGCTAACACGAAATATATCTTATTTATTTGTTTATCTATCAATCTTTATTATATAAATAAAGATATAATTAACAACCTTTCTTAATTAACATATTTTTATATATTTTTTCTCTTTATAAAATTTAAATTTTACATACAATTCATAAAAGTAAGATTCTAAGAAATTTTTTATCTTTAAACTAACTATATTTATAATTTAACTTTAAATACTTAACCGTAATCAATATTTTTATGAAATTATATTTAATAAATATATTTAAATTAAATTTTTACTTACACATATTACAATATATTTAATTTAATATAATAAAATATTTATTTATTTTATCTAAACTATTTATAACCTTTAATAAAAATAATCATACTCAAATTAAGAATATTTATAATATAATAAATTATTTTTTGAATAATTTTTTTAGATAATATTTAAATTTGAAATCATATTAAAGATATTTTAGTAAAATACCTATACAATATATAAATAGATTATAGATTATAAATAAATAAATAAATATTTTGATATCTTGATTTTCCTCGTTGTACTTTCTCTGACATTTCTTTAAATAGCAGCATTTATTCTATTGAAGAAAGAAAAAACGGTTGCATTTATTACATCGTATTGCAGTTAATTGGATTCTCAGTGAAGCATATGTAGTTGGCCCGAGAAAGAAATGAAAATAGTTTTTAAGTATTAATAAATAAAATTTCATTATTGAAAAACATAAAAAAAATGCATGAAAAACTATAGTAAAAACATATATAATTAATAATATTTTAAAATTTTAACTTTTTAACTAATAGTTTTAAAACATTAATAGTATTTTTCATAGCTTTATATTATCTTACAATATTTTAATTCTTAAGTAAAAATATTATTAACTTCTAAATTTAAATATAGTTTTAGTCTTTATATTTTAATTTCTCTGTTTTTTTTCTTTTGATTTAGTTCTTGTATACAATTTAGATATTTTGGTTTTTTTATTGACGTGACCACTCAAATAATCAACATGTGACAACTTATTTAATAGTCACATCATTATTTAGAAATCAATAAAAAACAAAAAAATGTTTATTATAAAAAATAGAGAATTAAAATCTTAAAAAAATAATATTTTTTTTATAAATGTAAAACATTAGGAGCATATTTAAACCTTAACTTCTACACCTCTATGATATTAAATGTATTATTTTTACTTAATTATTAAAAATTAATTAAAAAATTATTAAAAAATATTATAATTATAATAAAGAACTGCGTTTATCCCAGCAGAGAAAAACTAACTTTCTTATATTTATTGAATCGAATCTGAAATAACGAAAAATGATAGAGAACTTGGGATTTTATATAAACAAATTATTTATGGGTAATTTTACAGAAAGAAAACCGTTAATATGAGGGAAAATGACCATATTATTTAGAAAGGGACAAATAGTAGTGGCGACATTCAGCCTTCAAAAATTTTCTTTGTCTAAAAAAGAAAAATAATGAATGTTTGATTGATTGAAAGGAAGATAACTTCTTCACGTACTCAGTATTGTCTTTTTCTATTTCTTTTGTTCAGTGCTTAGACATGTTATGTTGTTCACACACCACAGGGAGAAGGGGTGGGGGCTTCAAACAAACCCTAATTTTTTTTTAAGTATTTAAAAATAATAAATTTTTACTGAAAAATATTTATTATATTAAAATAAAAATATTTAGAATTATTCATAATAAAATAGTATAATAATTAATATAAAAGAAAAGAGGGAGAAAATTGGGGGTTGTTTGAGGGGTATCCATTGAAAGTGGTCGGCCATGTGGGAATGGGAAAAGTGTTCAATAAATGATGATTATTATTATTTGTTGTTGATCTTCCACCAATCACAAATCACATGGGTCACCTGTCCCTTACATTAAGGACTCCTTCCCTCCGTTTAAAGGGTACTGCCCTTACTCTTTTGTGGTCCCCTCACCCTTTCACTTTCACCTCGCTAATTACTATTTTGCCATCTCCTGTTCAGTTTCCGTTTCTTAATTACCATTATTCACACACTCCTACAGTAATTTCTTTTCTTTCTTTTTTTTTTTCAATTCTTTTTCTTATATATGTTGTAAGATAAAAAAAAAATCTTTTGCTTCATTAAAAGTAAGAAATAGTAGAATTAAATAAAATAAAAATATTTTGAAAGTTAAAATTGAAGATTATGTACGACTTATTAGGATTAAGTATTCAAGATTTATTTTGTAAAATGATAAATAATAATATGTACGGTTGACACCATGGTTTATAAAAAGAAAATATAAATATTTTAATAATTAAAATTGTGAAAATTATATGTGAGTGTATATATATTTTTTAATTTTAATTATAAACATATTATATTATATTTTTTAAAATTTTTATAAAAATAATATTTTATTATTTTCATTATTTATTATACAAAATTTTTAACATAAAAATAAAATATTTTTTTTAATTTAAAATAAAAAATATTTTCTCAAAACAAACTCTACAAGTAAGGAGATCAAAATCTACATTAATTAAAATATAGAAATTAAAGGTATAATTTTAAAAAAAAAATCGGTTACCACGCTAACATATTGTGTAAAAGAGCAAGAGTTGAACTTCAAATATGTAGAGTTGACACCATAGTTTACAAAAAGAAAATATAAATATTAAGAACAACATGTGTGGGGCAAAGTAATCGTAGAAGGAATCAAATCTATCATTGTGTAACTATTTAATGGAGATTTATTTAGTTTAACTAATAAATTGAAGTTAAAATTTTATACGTGCAGATATGTTTTATTTTTAAGGGGATATTACTATGAATTGGTATAATTAGAGACATATGAGAAGCTTTATTTTTAATAAGTATTGGTTAATGTTTTCAGTAGATGGCAACGTTTGAATTGTGAAGCATGGTTCACAAGTCTAATCATGTAATTAAGAAGAGGTTTTTATAAATTCCGTGACGATAGTTATGGATTGCATGGTAGAGAAGAACAATTTTTTAGGTCTTCAACTAGAAGTTTCAACTAATTTGGTCCTAATCATATCTTCAATATAATCTATAGTCGGTCTTTTAATATTCTAATTTTAATTATTGTTCTTCTTTTTTCAAAACAAAGGAAAAAAAAACTATTCTAATAATCCACTCAAATTATATAAACGAATCTGGTTCTGGCCACTGATCTATTCCATTTGACGACAACAAATTCAATGGTATTTACCAATAGTAATGTGAAATTTTCATTGCCCTCCAAATTTGTAGCAGTATGTGCATTTATGTGTTTGAATTCCGAGGTATAACAGAGCAAAGAGAAATTATGGAAATTTTAAAAAAATCTTTGAATTTTGACCATGGATCTTATGTGTCTCTATTTTCAAAATTTATTATTCTTATATACAGTGGCTTTATTGGTTAGGCCATGTATGATGTTGAAAAAATTATTGGAGTCATAATGATTATTGTAAAGAGAAAATGTGACCTTCCAAGTTCCAAAAGGGTCATATTCTGTAATGGTGTGAAGTCAAGATTCATTCCAAGTTCATCCTTTGCAACATATCTTCTCACACACAGCGAAAAGTGAAGATATACCTACATTTAATATATTAGCTTCGTAGTAGAAAGGCCAATGATTCTTTTAACTTTTTCAAATTATCTTTAACTTTGTCAAATGTTCAAAAGTTCTCTTCTTTTTTCTTTTTTCTTTTCTATGTAAACGAGTTTATAATATGGACTAAATAGGTGTTCATTTAGTTATGTACGGAATATAAACTGTTTGATCTTTTAAAAAAAAATTAATTGTTGATTATGATATGTAAATTTCTGTAGGTATATGTCTTGATATTTTTTGTAATAAAAAACAAAAGGAATTGAAAATTTTTGATCAGTGAAAATATCTTAAAAAATGATAATGGGTTTTGGACGAGTTTACAATGGATTAAACCAATCACCGAAAGATTAATTAATAAATAATAATTAATAATCAATAATCATGTAAAAGTAAAGTCATTTGGCTATTTGGTGATGCTTATGTAAAAGGACGTTAAGATTAAGTTAGAGTATCCATGCCCCATCCACTCTTTTGTGGTTTTACTTGTTTGTATATAAAAAGCGTTTAAAAATCAAGAGAAATATATTATATTGACAATATTTATTCGGTATATCTTATAATTTTTAAGTCAGGTTCTAAATCAATTGATAAATACTTGTGTTAGTTTAATAAGTTGACAGAGATTCGATTCCTAACAATACGTATAAAAAAGATTTTGTTGACAAAAAATATTTAAAAGATTTTATGGTTTGAAGAGATTAACTTTCGTTGTTAACTGGAATACTCTTGATATACATTAAAAAAAAAATAAGTCCAAAATAGTTAAAAAAAATAAAAAGTACGATATTATTTTGGTTGATTTTTTTGTTATTGGTGCATGTAATATTTTCTTGATTTTATACTATGTAGTTAAAGCCATAAACGATCAAATTAGCAATAACCAATTTAGTTGATGGCTCACATGCCCATATATATACTATAAATGATTAAAGTTCCACTTTAAAAATGTAATATCTACATATGCTAATATACAAGGAATATTAATTATTAAGTTTTTTAAAATTAATATATCCATACTTGTAAGTTTTTTACAATAAAAAATGATAAAAATTTAATCAACTTATTACATTATTTTTCTTATTTTAATATTGGCTTACATGTCGGTATATACTATAAAAGATTAAAGGTCCACTTAAAAAATTGTAATATCTACATATGCTAATATATAAAGAATATAATTATTAAGTTTGTCTAAATTAATATATCCATATTTATAATTTTTTATAACAAAAAAATTGAATGAACTTATTACATTATTTTTTTTTTAATTTTAATATTTTATACGAGTTTAATAGTATTGGTGAATATTTATATCTTAATTTTATTCCAAGACTTGTATTCAAACGTGAATGTGTTACATTTTTTCTCTTCAACGGCTCTTTAAAAGTGTTAGAAAAAATGAATGTTATGGATGTTTGATCTCACACAAGTATTAAAATTTGAATTCAAATGCTCATTAAGTGGAGTGTTTCACATTTTTGAGGCAAAAATTACTTTAATATGATACACATTTTTTTTTCTTTAATATATGATACATCAATTTTATTCAGTTGTTTTTATTTGACTGTGAATGAAAAAGATTCATAAATCAGGTTAGAAATTTTAAATGAAGTCATGAAAATTGTTACTTAAACAAAGAACTTGAGTTGAGAATAAATAGTACTTGCAATTATATTTCAATGTTAAGTCAATTTTATTTTAGTATAATAATATTAATAGATTAATGCATATTTATGATTATCATATTATATAAAAGTGAGATGTAGATAAACCATCGTGAGATAAGAGAAAAAATTTTCCATAACTGTTGTACTTTTAATAAAAACTTTTTTTATTTATTAAATATTTTATAATTTTTAAATATGTGATCCATGTAATTTTTTTCTTTACCGTGCAAGTATATAAAATTATTTTATTACCTAAAAATATCATATTAAACTTTAATTGATGAGATCAATTTATAAATTGTGCAAGTATCTTTATTAAAAAATAATATAAATTAAATCTGATCCAATAAATTATAACTAAAAATAATTTTCATTGACATTAAATTCAACAACTAACTCACACCAAGTTATTCAAGCCTCACTTGTTGATCATAATTGTTCATACACTTCTTCAAATGAATAAAAAATTTCACTTTTCATCAAGTTACCAAAGTGTTTAATCTCATTCTACATCAACTACCATGCACATAAATCATGTTGAGTCTTTAGCATCACGGTAGCTAATGCTTTAGTCATATTAGTCAATAAATCAAAAATAAAACTTTTCATTCATATGTTTCAAAAAACATTTCAAATAAATATTTGAATAATCATTCTTTTATTCGTTTAACAGTATTATCATAAAAATAAGTATACCTTTATAGTAGTTAAAAATTTAAAATAATTTAAAGATATATTAGTGTGATCGGTTTAATATGTTCAAACTTCAAAAATATTTTGCACTAACCCAAAATATGTTTGTAATTTATTCACTCAAATTCACGTATGACAAAATTACCGATCATCACTATAAAAAATTATTATTAACAAATAAAAATTGTAAAATGTTAAAATAGTTTTTAGTAAAAAATAATTTATTAGTATCTTTTTTGAAATCCTATACTAATAGATAATGTTTTAAAACAACATTTAATAATATATATTAATATTTCATACTAACAAAATTATATATCTATAAATATGTAAATTATATATATAATTATTATGTAATTTAATAATTAAATTAATAAAAATATTAAATTATATTTTATTAAACTTAATATATCTGATTTATTTAATATAATTATATATATATATATATGAAAATTACAAAAAATAAATTGAAAGTGAGGTTTAATAGGAGAAAAATAGTAATGTGAAAATAGAGTGGGTGGTATAAGGTGGAGATGAAATGAATGAGTTATTGATAAAAATAAAATAAAATAATAATAATAATAATAATAATAATAATAATAATAAAAAGTTAGTGGGTCCAATGTTGGAATTGACAAAGGTAGAGACAAGCGTGAGGAAGCAGACCAAAGGGAAAGAGGAAGGGCGTAAGGGAAGCAACATTCTTCTATGTGGGTCCCACCCACTGTTCCCTCTTTTCCTTTTCTTTCAATCTCTCACCTAATTTAATATATTTTCTTTACAAAATATAAATACATTTCAATTCTATTTAATATATTATTTTTACTTTTTAAATTAGTTTTGAATATAATCTCACCTCACTCATCCAAACCTACACCCATTCATCCTTCCAAATATGAATTCCAAGATAACTTTTTTTCATTATGAAATCACAATTAATTGAAGTCACATTCCATATATATTACAAAATTTAATCAATCAAAAAATGAAATATTAACGAGGATCGAAGTCTCAATTTTTTAATTTTTTTTTATTAAAAGTAAAGTCAACAAAATTATTTACTATAGTTGAACAATTTTATTTTAAGAAACACAAAAAAAAGTCATGGTCCTCTTAGACTTATAAATTAGCTTTTGAAAAAGTAAGAAAAAAATATATATGAGTATTTTTTTTAAAATCTATTTAAATTTATTAGGTTTTGTTAACATTTAACATACTCATTTTCGGTAATTAGCTAGGAAATGTATATCTGTTTTGGTAACTTCAAGTTCATACAACTATCACAGTTAGCATTTAGTACAATTTTAATCTTAAGAAGAGAATAGTTTTATTAACTGCAGTCTTTAAGATTAATTTTTTAAACATATCAAAGTAATAAATATTTATTAAAATAAAGATTTATTATATTTTAACTATAATAAATATTAATTTTTAATTAGAATTTAGTATTTAAAAAAACTTTAATCAGACATGTTTTAAAGTTATTTTAATAATTTTTTCAATGAAATTTTTTAAAATAAAACGTATGTGATAATTTTGTTTAAAATTTAATTATATTACTTATGCAAAGTTTCTTGTACAAACTCTTTGCAACATAAGACAAAAGGTCATTTCCAATAGTAACTTAATACGAAGGCAAAATGTTGTTTTATATTTTAAAAAATTAAAATGAAAAGAAAGGAAAAATAAAATAGGAAGAAGGAAAATAGAAAAAAAAAATTGATGTTATGTAATTAATATATAATGTGATAGGAAAAGTGAAATAAAAAAATAAAAAATATTAAAAATAAAATTAAAATTAAAATAGGTAATAATTAAAATTTTCAGATAATGTTAGATAAACAATATAGAAAAGGATAAAACAGAACAATTGAGTTAAGTTTTATGTTTGGTGCATATGAAAAACTGAACAAAACAAAACACATTAATATTTTTTGGTTTCATGAAAAAGGATGAACCCGGAGAGAACGAAATAGAATAACTTATTCTATTTCGTTCTGTCCATGTACTAAATACTACTTTAAAGAACATTTTTCTAAAGTATAAAACGATAATGTGTGCGAATCGAATCATGGTTTGAAGTTTGAAACTACGTAAAGACTAATTCGCTCATTCAATGAGACTTGGTAAAGAGATTATATGCCAAAATTGATTCTTAATTCCCACCAAGGTACCAAGATGGAATGAATGGTTTCATAACATACCTAATCTGTCACTAAGAAACCAATGATAGAATTATTTTTTCATTTATGAACTTCATAAAAAGTATTTTATTATTCAAGAATGAGAATATTTCGAAGATAATATTTGATATTTTGTTGATTCCATTGAAAACAAAAAACAAAAAATTATTAACCTTATTAAGGTAACTAATGTCAAGAACGCTGATATAAATAGAAAGTGAATTATACTTATCAAGATTAAACATAATAATAATTAAGTTTTATTTTGAAGAGACAATAAAAGTTCAAAGTGATCTTGCTTGTAAAAATGATTTAACTATACACATATTTTTCTGATAATACATTTATTTCATATCTTTTTAGAGTGGTGAAAATACTAACAAAATTTACTCGATGATCTTGTAAAAGTTCGCATTAGGAGAGAAATTTAAATCGTGCACCTAACTATGTTAACTCATAAATAAACATTTCTTGGGTCATAATGAAGAGCAGAATTTAGTAGCCAAGTTTCGGTGTTAGAATTGTCTTTGTGAACTACTTAAACAGTGGTCCATGCTCTATATGGCAAAGGATTTATGTCTCTTACTACTAAGAGTAAAATAAGATATTATAGCTATTAATTAAAGTAAATTAATAGTTAAGGTTTAAAAAATTATATAATTTATTAAAATATATCTATATTTAATTAAAAACTCAGCTATTAATTGCTTTAATCAATAATTATAAATTTTTGTTTAATATTTTTTAAAATGAATTCCTTACTTTATACGAGTTAAATCTAACAAAAACCTCACAATTGTCAATTTTAAATACTCACATTCACACGTAAATAATCAAAATGTTATTTGGAGGAGAAAAATATTAATAGATTGTACATGTGTAACTTTATATAACAACCTTATTATATCTATGCATGGATTGCATGATTATTTATCAAATAATGAAATTCTCTTGCTAATTTATTTATTTAAATTTTAAATTAATTACTAAATTAAAATTGAACGATCTTATATACCAAATTTAATAAAATGATAATTCTAATAAATTTTTATTAAAAAAGAATTTTATCATTCTAACTATTTACTCCTGTGATATTATCATGATGATCCAATACATAAAATTTAAGTTTATTTTTAATATACTATTAGCATAATTTTTTTTACATTATTATCAATTTAAAATCATAATAGATATAAATTTTTAAGTAATTATTATAAAATTAATAATTTTTATTAATATAACAATTTATAATTAAATAAGAATATCACAAAGTTTTACATTATTAATATATTTAAATTAAATTCAAAATTTTCTATACAATTTAAATGTTTATAAATATACAATTTAATAATAATAATTTACTTATATCTTAAATAACATGTCCTAAATTAAAATAAAGTAGTACAGCTGATCAATTAAAATTAACTCCACATAAATTTCTCAAAAAATCTTAGTTTTTCTTTGATAAATAACCAGGATGTGATCCACACTCTTGTATTGTGAAAGCAATCCTTATTAGCTTCTAGTTTGGCCTTAATCACAAGATGTTTTAATATTGAATCTCAAGTCCTCAAAATTATTTTAAATGATGTGAGTTTTAATTTATTTTTCTACATTATCCTAATAACATTCCTATTATTTTATAAAGTATTAAATTTAAAAATATATATTTATTATCTTTAAAAATATAATTTTCTACTTAATTCATTTCCTTTTATATATTTATAAAGAAAATTAAAAGTTTATTTCTATTTATTTATTCACTTAAGTTTTTAAGAGAATATTAACTTTTTTCATATATATTTTTATGTTTATCTAATTATTATCAATTCAAATAAGTGAAGAAAGATTAAATTAAAAAAAAAATTAACAGACAAAAAAATTGAGGAAGAAATATTTTTTATCGAAATTGAGGTTAAAAGTACCTTGAGGAAATGAAATAAAAGTGAATGCAAGTTGATTTGATACTCATTACAATCATGGAAGAAAGTGAAACAAAAAGTGATAAACCTGAATTTAACTAAAATTAGCTGAATTAATAAGGTGGGATGGATGACTTGTCCTTTTAATCCTTTTTTTTTAGGCGTAATGATGACTTGTCTAAAGCACAAAGTTAATCTGCCAAGTTCCAATTTCCAAGGCTTGGCTAATAATTTGAAGTGTGTGAGACGTCTAGACCCCACCCAGCAGTTGCCATGCCCCAGATGGGGAAAGAAAACAAATGGAATGAGAAATAAAATGAATTTTGAAAGATAAGATTAAGAAGGGAATGATACCCAACGGCTTAACCTGAGGGAAGTGTTCAAAAGTTTTTACAATGTGAAGGACAAGATTGAAAGAAAAAAAAAAATAGCACAAGTCCACAACATACATAAAGAAGAAGAATATGGAATAGATTGGACGCTAGATGGATCCACTTAGGTTACATACCTTTGGCCCAATATATGTTCTTATGACATTAACCCATCCATCACTCGGTACCAATTGTGATTGAAGTTCAAATGAGGTGAGACCAAAAGAAAAAGAAGTTCTAATGAGGAGCAAATATGGCCCAATCCTACGTAATATTATTCCTAACTTAATAATTATCACTTGATTAAATAAATAAATTAGGAAAAATTATCATTCATGCCAAGTGTCATCATTTGAATAAAAGCAGTATCTTGACTAAATGAAATAAATAAAGGTAATATTTATTCCAAGAATATTATAAATTAATTCCCCAAGGAGATGACTTGTTATAAATAAATAAAGTTTTAATGGATGTGGCATAACTAGTGTAGTGGTATCCTAATTTCGTCTTGCGTTTCTTTTCCTTCCTATTGTCTCCGCTCTCTGGGGTGTGGTTATATTCACTTTTTTTGCGACTGCATAGGATACCTTATCATTAGCTACCATGACTCATATATCACCAGCGCTTAGGGCCAGTTGGAACAATGCTATTGTTCGCTTTAAACTTTTTTTTTTTTGAGGAATGATTGGAAAAACCAATATTAATTGCTCTAAGAAAATAGTTGAAACCCATTGAAATAACAAGATTTCAATACTTCAATCCACTACTAATTAAACAAGTGAAAGAAGAGACATTAACATGATACTGGTTTATCACGTTAACTACTTATCTTGAATTGCGTCTTTCAACAAGTTGTTCCTTCGTCTATTTTTCGAAAAGGCATCGTGGAATAGTTTTCAATTTAAAAGACAGTTGTACGATTAGGCAAATCATGCCTATTGAAAGTGAGAAAGAATTTTTACATGAAAAAGAAAGAGAATTAATTTTAGGCTTTTCCTATCATCCAAAAAGCAGGCTCCTTAAACTGAATTTACATCTCTGTGACGCTTGCTAAAGTGAGGAGTTAGGACAAGCGAAGGGGTAAACATAACAAAACAAACATGCATGTATGTGTAAGTGTATGGATCCCACCATTACCATACCTAATTTGGACCGTTCATAGTTTTGTATGTGTACGCAATACGATTCCCAAGGGTGTTGTATCCGTTAGGGTTTAATTCAAAATTCATTCACAAGCATATCAGTATTAAGGGTTTAATTCTTGGATAACACTTCCAGTGAATATCAAAAAATATAAATTAAAATTATACAGTTATATATTAAGAAATAATTATTCATTATATGATTCCTTGGCAATCTATATTCATTATTTTTACTCTATGTACATATAGATAGATATACATATATATGTTTTACGAGTTGATAATTATTTGCGATCAGAATGCACATGGTTAGGACCCATGAGAATTGGGTATTATCCCAATCCCATCAAAGTATAAAGTTGAGAAAAGGTTAAATTTCCAGATAGATGTGATAGAAAACAAAATGATAAAAAGTTAGAATAGACGGGACAGAAGATAAAACAAAGAGAAAGCAGAAAATGCCAAACGATTCACGTTGACCCAAAAATAATCTGGATATAACAACATCCGAAGCATGAAATATGACCTATTACGCTACACTACATATCCATCCACTTATGAAAACTTTGAAGAAAAGCAACCCATCATCATGTCATCCACCCCAATATTAATAAAAATAATATACATTAATAAGAAGCAGTAACGCAAAAGAAAATTAAAATAAAGTTAATGAAGAGGCGTTACTTATATGTTTGTATCTTAAATTAAATAAAAGTTAAGGGGTAATTGGGGTTAAAGAAGGTTTATGTTCCTTGTTAGAGTTGTTGGTGAAGTACCTGCAAAGGACCTTACATTTGATAGCACTGCCGTAGACATAAAACCCTGGCGTAACCATTATTCTGACGATGCTTGGGACCAAATTGGAAGACCTGTCACCACCCATATCCTCCATGTAAACCGAATCAAAGCTCACCCCTTTCTCCACTCTCAAAATTGGTAAGCTAGGGTGCACCGAGTTAGCCAGAAGATGCAGCATCCACACACTCTTCGAGGCACCAAAGAAAGCCTGCAACAATGGTTCAGGCCAAGCTCTGTTCCACCCTAACATAGCCACAATCTCGCTCATTTTCCTATCGCAGAATCTGCTGAAATCCTCGCTGAAATGCCTCGTTCCTTTGCTCAGCACCTCTTCCCATGTCAACCCGTGAAGCATGTTGAACGATGCAAAACTCGCCTCGCATCTTTCCATGGGGTTCAGTATTCTATTACACGCGTTCTTCTGGAACCCAACGGTTTCAAAGTCTTCAAAGAAAGCAGTGTTCAACAGAGCTTCGAGGTAAAAGAGCAAGGTTCTAGGGCTCTTCGAGAAGGAGATTTTGATGTCATAAGGTTGAAGAAGAAACGAAACTTTTTCGTACACTTTGCTTCCCATGTGCCTCAATTGCATGGTTAGGGAACGACTCAGAAGCCTGACGCAGGATCTCGCTTCGGAGACGGAGAGCAAGAAATGACGAACGACGGTGTCGTTTTGAGGTTTTCCTATTCCCAATGGGGAAGCGTTGCTGCTGCTGCTGCATTCTTCTAGACCCGATTTCAAAGTGTGGCAATAGAGTTCGAGTTTGTTGAGTTTATTTTCCAACTCGGACATGGAATGCATGAGTCTGGAAGCTTCTAGAAGAGCCTCGTCTCTTTTCCTTGTGGCTTGAACAAGTTTATGAGAAAGTTCGGCCACCGCCATCTTCCACTGTTCTTCTCCGGTTGTCGGAACCGACTCGGCCGACGAAGACATAGGGCTTTTGCGTGTTAGCCTGGAAACGATTGACCTGAAAATGCCGTTGGGACTTGCAAGCAGAGAAGAGTGCTTATTATTGGTGTGTCCATTGTTGTTGTTGTGATCGAAAGGAAGAACGAAGATTTTATCTCGAGAATGTGGCCTGCACTTGTTGCAAGACACGGAACCATCCTCTTCTGATTCTGACCTTTTCTTCTTCTGATTCCATTTGCCATTGTTCTTGTTAACAATAGGTGTTGGAGGGTGATGCTGTTGGTGTTGCTTTGGGGTTAAAACCTTATCACTTGGCGTACTTCTACTCTGCCTTCTCTCTTCGCTAAACCCCTCCACCTCATGCTCTTCTTGAATCTACAATATTATCATTAATTAATAAATAAATAAATAAATAAAAAGAAAGAAAGAAAAGTATGTTACCGGTGTGAACTGAGGAGAGAGGCGAGAAGGGAGAAGAGGAGGAGGGGATTTGGAATTGAAAGAAGAAAAAGAAGAAGAAGAAGAAGAAGAAGCCATTTGGGAGTATTGAAAAGAAGTTATGAAATGGCATTTATCCGTGAATAGGTGACATGTCAGGAACAATGTAGAGTAGTGAGGGTGTGGTCCTTCAATAAATGCCATTCAGTGTAACATTAATAACTTCTAAGCCCAATTGGCAGAGACTCAACTACTCACATTTATTCCCACTGCGGTGGATCATCAATTCACCAACCACGTCTCTTTCTCTTCTTCGGATACCATTACTGCATGTGAACATATTAATTCACAACCCCCCTCCCAAAGGGGATACCCTTTCTAACCTCTGTATCCTACACCCATCATTTTCTTAATTACCATTTTCAAATATTTTTCATTTTCATTTTCATTTTAAATCTTACTCTCCTTCTTTCTAATCATATTCATAACACTTCTCATAAATCAAATACACAAACCCATGTATGCTACAATTTCTGTTGTGCTACAAAAAGCGACTGAAATCGAAGGAAATCGAATTTGGCGCTCAATTAATGTGCCTCTCCAACAGTATGTATATGTGCTGTCTAATTTGGAAAGTAGGTTGAATAGGTCTCTGCTTCGTCCCTCCGTGACTTCCAAAATATTTATAAAATATGGATCTTGTTAATCTGTTTTCAAGCCACTGGTTAAAGAGTTAAATACAATTTTTTTCATAAAAAATCTTTTAATGTTTAATTAATATCTTCAGGTTCCTAGTTAGCATGTTTTGTAAATTATTTTTATTGAGGTGGAAATATTATTTATATGTATGTTAACTATTTCTTTTTTTTTATAAAATGTTACTCATACATCTTATTTGAAATAATAAAAAAATAGTATGTAATATATGATATAATAACATTAAAGATATAGAAAAAAATAAGATATATGTATGTGTAAAGAGTTTTTATTTATATGTTAATCATTTATCCATTTCTTTAGACTACCATACTACAATTTAACTTGGAAAACAGTTTATCCTAATCGGTAACTCACTTGATCTGAATGTGTATGTGTTAATGCTCAAGAATGGTCCCTAATAAAACCATTATTTTTCTGTCTATAAATTGTAATTGTGATAATACAGTTGTATAAAGCTGTATATTATAGCTTTATCAATTAGGAATGGCATGGATCCGAGTTAATGATATGGCTCAATGGGATATGAGGTATATACCTGTTAATTTAAGGATTCATGCACAAATATTTAATATGAAAATGATGTACTCCCACTTCCCATCCTGCAAAGAATCACGACGCACCATTCAATGAATTTGTAGAGAGTGTATAGAATAATTTGTTATTAAAGGTAAGAGAATTATATTTATAGTGAGTTAATGTACACTCACATAATGAGAAAAGTGAATAAGAATTTAAGAAATAAATGGACATTGGAAACAGTACATATATAACTATTTACTGCCTACAGAGAGATCAGAGTTAGATAGAGGAGGATCTATGCGGGGCTATATTAGAGAGTAGAGAGTTCCCAAACTTTTTATCACTCACTCATTGTCATTTGCAGCTGAAACAACACTTTGTTCTTACATACCCGATATAATAAAGTTTGTTCTTACAATAAATGTGGCCCTTAACCTTTAGAAAGAAAATAATAAAAGAAAAAGAAAATAGAAGAAATAAAAAGGAAGGAAGTAATTTTTTACAATATATTAAAATTTAATAGGATTAAAAATAGCTAGAGGGAGAAAGTTGATTTTTTAATATTTAAATTATTAAATTTTATTTTAAAAATGAAAATTATTATATTAATAAATAAACTACATAATAAAAAATTTAAAATTATGTAATTAATATAAAATAAAGTTATAATATTTATGATAATAATTAGTTTTTATTAAAATAATATACGAATAAATACAAATTTATTATTAAAATATTAATAAATAATGTTTTTATAGTGACGAATCCGTCCTAATAAAGACATGACGACTATGACAAGCTAATAGGAGATTAAATATTGTAGAAAGAAAATTTTAATTTGTATAATATTTTTGTAGTTAATAAAGAGTTATGAAGAAAAATAAAATAAATAATATAATAGAAATAAATTCATCAAAAAATATAAGTACAGTCTAAAAATAGCATATTTTATTATATTCTTTTACAAATTTTTCTATTTATTTTTTAGTTTATAAAGTAACTATTGAATAAACAGTTTTTTAATACGAGCTAAAGGACATATGATAAATAATTTATAAATAAACTATTCTTAAAAACATTTATGATATTAATGTATTGAATTTTATAATTTTTAATAAAAATTATTAGTTATAACTTTTTATTATATATCATTAGATATTATTAGAAAATTTGTTAATAAAAAAGAAAATGTATCTATTATCTTAAAAATATAAAACGTATTTATTATTTTAGTCATTAAATGGTTATAAAGATATATAAAAGTTAAATGTAAAAGAAATTAAAATTATTAAAAAATAATATTTTTTATTTTTATTAATTATTATTTAAAAATTTGTTTTTATTTAATTATTATTTAAAAATTTTATAAAATATTTATTATTTTTAATTATAATTTTAATAAAGGAAATAAATTTATGGAGAAAATAAATATCTAATAAAATATATAAAAAATTTAATATAAATGAAAATATTAATTAATTTTAGCATAAATATCTTTGGCTTATTACTATTTATATTTATTTAAAAGAAAATATTTTTATTTAATTATCATTTTATAAATTTTAGATAATATTTATTATTTTTAATTATAATTTTATTTTTATACAAATGTTAGTTAATAAAGGAAAGAAATTTATGAAATAAATTAAAATTTTAATACAAATAAAAATATTAATTAAATTTTTTAATTTAGGTAAACCAACTTAAACGGCTAAATAAAAAAAAATGAAAGATTAATGTCACTCTTGCAGAAAAGACAAAAGCCGAAACCGAAGTCAACGAATGTCAAATTCCAACTGTACCCTTTCAATTTCAGTATGTTGTATCCCCACTCCATACTGACCTTTAATTTTAATCCAACTGAACTTTATAAAATATTCATAAAATTTAAAGTGAAGTAATTTATATTTAAATTTTTTTATCTTAAGCGTAAATTTATGATAAACTTTAAAATATACAAATCAATATAAAATTTATAATTTATTACTTTAATTCAAACGTAAATTTAGAGATAAAATTTATTGTATACTTTCTCCCATTTTTATATCAACATTTAAAGTTTCATGTAAAAACTTAAAAAAGATTAGTATTTTAATTTAAAAAAACTATTTAATTTTTATTACATTTTTATCCGATTAATTATTTAACATATTGTTCCACAAAATATATATTAGTTATTAAGAATATTAACAATTATTTATTTATTAGTCTTATAAAATGATAATTAAAAAAATCAAATTAAAAAAACAAACATGATAAACATGATCTCGAATCATATTTTCATCTTCCAACGTGATTTCAGGAATTTCAAACGTCCATTCAAATATCCACTAGATTCATCTAAAATAACATGTGATGCATCTTAAAACTCCATTGGAATGAACTTGATATTTTTTCAATTTATATTTATAATTTTGTACTCAATTGAGCCAACTAAATAGCAAACAGACTCATATTTTCATGATGTGTTGAGAATTTGACATTAAATTTTATTAAGAACTGGTTTTTGAAATAAGAAAATTGAAGCATAAATTACTTGACTTGAACAACTTCAGCCAACATCAATTTTAGAGAATAAGTATATTAATATTTTCATTCAACAGGTATCCTACAGTTTAAAAACGAGGATGAAAGTGATGGTTAGGAGTAATGCACAAATATAAAAACTTACAAGAAGTTTTGGACACAAAGCACTTTTCCGTTGTAGTCATAATATTAGATTTGAATGTGATGGAACGAAGAGCAAATTCCCAAATGAAAGCATATTAGTCTTAGAGGTTCAGAAAAGCTACCTGCATGTGAAACGAAAGGTCTAAAATACACAATTGTGACTTTGGTGTGCCGTTTTTTGTACAACTGTAGATGAAAGCAATAGATGATGTGGTGACTTGTCCAGCCATATTCTCACCACGATTGTATGGAAAATTGGTACTGCTTCAATTCTAAGAAGCAAATCTAACCCCCCCCCCCCCCCCACTTTATTTTGGAATTTTTACATTGCTGTATATTCTTCTAAATACCACAGAGCCTTAGCCATCATTTTAAGTTTTGTTTGGTGAAATTATCAAAAAAATGGGGTGTTATTTGTAGCTATCTGTATCTATCACACTTGTTGCTCTTCTTAGCCCCCCACACACTGTCATCTTCACGTTCAATCCCTGTGTCTGTGTTGCTGTTCCTATGGTGACTTCACGGCACTGCTATTCTTTTTCCAATTATCATTAAATATTTTGGCTTGTATACTATTTCATTATAGAATATAGCTCATCTAAGGCATTACTCACCGTAAGTATGCAAATATCCAATAAGTTTTGCAAGGCTTCCAAAAGTCTGTTTAATTTGTCAAAAAACAACTATGGGTTAGAGAGTGCAAAAATGATTATTTCATGTTCGATTTTAAAATTAAGCGTGCGAGGTAGTTCGATTTATATTGATTTTGAGATAAAATTAACTAATTTATTAAAAAAGCATGGCAATTTTTTTAAAAAAAATAAAGATACGATTATGCTCATATAATTTTCAAATAACATAAATGGCACGTATAAAATATTTGTACATTGCTGTTAAAATATCTATAGTAAAAGAAATTCGCAAACTTTCGTTTAGATTTGAAGTTCATTTGTATTACTTCCACAGAAAATATAGACACACTTACCAATACCCAGTTTCAGAGCTCACCAGAAACAAGCTACTGCACTAAAAATTGACTAAGGATATTTTTCTTTGGAGTCTTGGGTCTAAACGTTGACTATTTCTTGTGTGACGCAGAAAACTTTCATCTAAGAAATCCGGGACACGTAGTCACGTACAAAAGCCAATATCCTAGTTCGCATTTTTCCTCCCTTGATGCGTAAAATGGTCTATAATATATATATATATATATAATATATGTCACTAGTCTTTTTCCTTATATTAAACTTCTGGTACAGATGAAACATTCGGTCACAATCTATTAGTAGCATTTGACGCATCATGACGGGCATTTTTAGAATTTCAGACAATTATAGCCCAAACACATGTAACCCAGGAGCTCTGAATGCTGGAGCATTGACCACCACCAACGGATAAAACAGAAAATTGTGACTCAGCAACTGTTATGTACTGCTTGTGGTGTCCCAGGACGCGAATCAGAAGCATCCCAAATTCTTAATTTTCACTCGGGGTTGTCTTTCCTATAATGGATTTCCGATGTATTTGTTTATTAAAAAATGCTTACAACATTCTCTTCTAAATATTCTTTAACAGACTCTGTCATCAATTAACTTTTAAAAAACACTACTTTTTTAAAAATGGTGATTATAAATATTTTGCTTTTTTTCAAAATATAACCAATCATAAAAAAAATATATTCAAAAATCTGTAGCAAGTACATCTCTTATTTATTTTGTCCATAGAAAAACCCCACGTATGGGACCATTCGAAGCCTCCTTTCTACTCAGAACCAGAGGAGTTGAAGCCCACGGGTTCGGATATAAAATTTGTATTTAGATGTAAAGGGGTTTCCGTCAGGACACGGTCCTTTTAAAGTCTTAATCGGATAAACATCCTTTCTATTTCTTCTCCATTTCCTTTATTCCTATCTTTCTCTATATTTTTCTCTCACTTACATACATACAAAAATCCCACACACACACTCTTTATCTCTTTCTCTCTCCTAAATGGACCTCTCCAGTAACTGGAGAGGATCCTGCCTCCTCTTAATCTAGCATTCTCCAATGGAACTTTCTTTCTACTTTCATTCAAGACTGCCGTGCCCACCGCGTCTAAACGCATTATGAACAGAACATTTTCAGGAACCAAACAGCACCTTGGTATTTTCGAGAAGCATATAAACAAGAACCAAGAACTGCTGTCAATTTTTCCCCTCAAAACAAATCCATATGTAATGCAGATTACACCAAATATAGTACTCTTTAATTATCATATCATATCCTAAAGGTTGACTACAAATATCAAAGGGAGAAAAGGTAGGAAATGAGAAATAAACAGTCTAGCAACTTCCTAAGAACAATATTATCAGATCCATTTCAATCTTTTTCATTTGATTCCACTATGACGGTAGGGCCCATTTGCCCATTCTGGTAAAGAATCGCACCAATAACAAGGTTACTTGCTAGACCACTAAATAAAGGAATGTTGAACACTTGTCAGAAGCTTATTAAAATGCCGTTTAGAACCCGCCCATATCGTCGAAGAAATTTCACAAGAGTATATGGATGAGATTGAACTAAAATGCCATACGACCAGCCAGCCTGCTTTCAAGTATCCTCTTATCTATGGCTGCGTCAATGGAGCTCATCTGAAAGATAGAATGATAATAATGATCAGCAGGTAATCATTGACCACAAATTACAACAAACCGAATATATTTTAGAGCATGGTCCTATGCAAGAGATCCAAACTCTGCGAAAGAAGCTGACCTGGGCCAAGTCTGAATTCACTTGTTCCATAAAATAAATTGTAATGATGCTACGAATGGGCAAAAATCTGTTGGGTAAGATCATGTTCCACCCAAAACCCCAAGCTTTGGAATCAAGCAGGGGAGAAAGAATAACATTGGCAAAACCAAACCCAACAAAAATCATATATACATACTCTTTTACGGTGTACAAATGCTGGGATGAAGGATCACGAAGTTGGTTGTTTGCAGCAAGCTTCACAAATTATGTTGTGGTAATTATAAAAACTACCAAAAGAAATTAATAGAATAACTACTTGCAATCTTTAGATCCCACAAAAATTGGAGGCATAGCTAGCAGCCACATAGGCCATTCAAATGAAACAGCATGTACTGCCCATTTAGGTTTGAAACAAAAGGGAAGATTAAAAGGATCATATTTTCCTCGCCATTTACTTTTTTAGAAAAAGGATTAGAAATTCATACAGAGTGTACCTCTTTAAATAGGAAACAATGCGTAAACAACTGAATCTGAAAACAGGAAGCATAAAGCCTACTCATCTGGTTAGATGTGAAAGCAACTCCATCTATTACAGAGGTAGTATGACTTACCTGGCTACTTTCATCATGCACCTGATATTTTGGCAAAGACATTCTTCTTTCCTCCTACAGTAACCAAAGATTATAACATTACAAATCAAGAAACAATAGTAGTCAAATGGAACATGAAATTTTTCTCAAGAATATAACTGACCATGGACATTGCCTCATCATCCCAAACTAAGTAAACTTCATTGGTGGCGGGCTGGGTAGCAGGAGCTTTGTTTGCAATTACTGGGGGAGGTCCAATTGAAGGACCACCAGTGTTTGGACCAGAAGCATACGAATGTGAGTTACTTGCTGCCCCACCTGTAAGGAACCACAGTGAGAAGGAGATGAAAATCACTAGAATCACATAAAGTTTACCTAAATATAAAAACTAAATTTCAGTGCTATCAATTTTATCAAAAACACTCCTGCAAGTTTGTGTCATGAAACCAGTTACAATTTTCCAGAGAGAAAATATAAGGTTACCTGGTACCCCCATAGCCTGATAACTACTCGTTATAGAAGAGTTGGCACTCAATTGTGCATCAACAGGGACATTTGTAGACAACACTGGAGTTATTGATGGAACACTTGAGGACAGAGGTGCAGCAGAAAATGTTGAACTTTGGGTTGTTGTATGGTTATTTCCAACAACAGGAAATAAAGGTTGTGAAACTGGGACAGAAGGTGTAGATGTAGGCAATCCAGGAGGAGCAATCGGCGTTTGGAGTGCAGGAGAAGCAGTTGCTGGCAGCGGAGGCCTCACGTTCTGCACAGGAAATAATGGCTGCTGCGTGTATGGGGCAGGTGGAGGAATTGAAACAGCCGGAGGCTGTGGAAACCATGCCTGAGGTCGTGGTGGAGCCATTCCCACCCAAGCATTTGGAGGCACAGGCACAGCTGGATTATAACTGCAGCAGATATGCAAGTATGTGAGCAGATTTTGTGCCACTTGTATATATAATTTAGATAAGTAAAATATATAAGAATTCACACTTCCGCCGTAAGCGAAACAGAACATCAATACAAATAGGAGAATTAAAATTCAAAAAAAAAAACATACACTGGTGGAATTGTGCCTAAAGTTGATCGAGGAGGATAGCCTGTACCCAATGGAGGTGGCACCATTCCACCAACAAGCTGTGTTGATGTGATATCCACCTTGGCTGCCTTTGATGGAGCGTCATCCTCTGCATTAAACAGAAAATAGTGAGACAGGAGATTAACCTTTTTATGGTTGATTTAACACTTTCTTAACACATCGCAAGCAATATTTGTGCAAAGTTTGTGGTTTAAGTCCGACAAAAACACTACCAAGTGTAAAAACAATACCGAATACATCAGCCACACCATACATATTTAGTGTGACTATGCAGCAAAGCATCCTTTTTAACAAAATAATATTTTGTTAAGATGGAAAAATAAACACTACCACCCCAAAAAGAGACAATTATATGAAACAACAAGAACCAAAATTATTTTTATGCTGAGACAGAAGCCACCAGACAACATTACCTTCTTCGCCGTAATGAGCAGCCAAGATATCTGGTGGAATCCCTTGCATTCCATATATTTCAATATCCGTACTTTCTCTGCCAGGTTTTGCATTGGGCACCCTGAGAAAACCAAAAGGAAAATCTCAACAATAATTGACGGAATAGCATCAACTGCTGGAAATACAGAAAAAAAGTTTATCAATACCCAGAGTTTAAGGAGCAAATTCACTCGGCTAACACATTCCCTTCTCTTTGTTATTAATATAAATTAATTTATAATTTAGTATTCTAGTGAAACAGCCACACTGAAGCTCAACCACTTGCAAACATTCCTTAAAAGTAACCGGCAACCCTTACGTTTTCTAAATTTCTTGCATCTTACATAGGATGTGTTAACATAAATAACAATAATAACACGAAGGCAAACACAAATTACATAAAACTAATTTTATTCCGAAATGAGTTAAATGTGATTGATCCTACAATACAGTAAAAGGGAAAATAGAAAACCCTAATGAAGGAGAAATAAGGGGATTAGGGTTATACTTGGTGACGGATTCTTTGTGGACCTGGAGGACATGGATGGCCATGCCGCCAGCTGTAGATAGCTTTTTATGGCAGACATGGCACTTGAAGTGCTTTGCTTTCTGATGCTGAACCAAGATCTTCTCATCGTCGAACTCGCGATCGCAATAATAACACCACACCTTCGATGAAACCCTCTTTTTCTTCTTCCCCATGGCGATTCCGATCCCTGGTGGATCGGGTTTGTGGCAAAGGATGGACCTTGACTTGAGGTCTGTGCAGTGCACTCACCCTTCAATGGCGGAGGAGGAAGAAGCAGCAAGGGGCTAGGGCACGAATCGAAAGGGGGAAAGATCCAATCGTGGCCCAATTGAATCAAACCAAAAATATTTATCATTCGGGACTGAGCCTCGGTTGCCAGTCAATTTATATCAACGGCTCAGATTAAAAGGATTATAAATCAATGGCTCACAAAGTACCTATGTCATGCCTGAGCTGGTCCAAAAGCAATGTTGTCTACATCCTCCTCAGTGTATATTCACTTCAGACTTAATGTGCAAACACTACTTTCGATATGTTTTCTTAGGCTCACAACTTTTTTATTATTATTTTTTTTAATTTTCTTATCATATATAAATTTAATGTTTGGACGAATTTTGCTTCATGTAACAGGAAATTTAGTAACTTTTAATATTTGTGTATTTTTTTAAAATTAAACAACATATTCCTTACCAAACAATCATAACTCCCACACTTTTTAATGACATGTTGATCAATATAATACATACATTTGTGACTTTATAAGGCTTGTTTTTGTTTTTTTTTTTTTTGCAAAATAATAATTCTTTGAAAATTTTACATTTTATAAGTTAAAACGATTTAAACTTTATTGTAAATTAATTTAACTTTTTAATACAAAATTGAGCCTAATTAATTTATTTGATATTGATATGTTTAAACGTTGACTTTACTAGTTTACAAGTTTAGTTTGACGCAGAAATATTATAACTAATAATTACTTTGAATTATGGGCTGTAAACAGGTTAATAGGTTTATCCATAAGCATTGTTTAGTATAGAGTCGTTTAGGGTTTCGTATAACTAATAACTTGAGTAAGTGTTTTCGGATTAATGCTTTTGTTTCATCATAGAGTGAATAGAGAAAGTTGCGTTTGCCTCAAAGTTGTCATAATGTTGTGTGGAATCATTTTGTGAAGCTTAAATAGGTTGGTGTAATAAGATGAAGAAAGTTTCATGTTTTTAATAAACGTTCACCGTCAAATTATAATGGGGGTTTATATACAAGTTTAAATAATGCTCTTTGGATTCGAATTCTTTATGAAAGGCATAGTAGTGGGGATAACGAACTTTTTTATGATGAAAAGCAACACTCGTGTTTCTGATGGTGTCTAGAAAGTGATTTAAAATAGTTCTTATGTTGCAAGGATAAAGTTAGTTAGATGATGAATAATCAACAATATAGATATAGTGGAGATTGGATTGTTTCCCGTGTTTTGCTTCTCTATCCTTTTTCCATTGATTTTAATATGATATTTATAATAAAAATAATATTAATTATTTATAATAATATATGTTAAATAAAAATATTGAAGATATATTGATGTAAATATAAGTATCATAATAAATAAAATAGATTATTTATAAAAAAAATTGTGAAAAATTAAAGATTTTATGACTAAAAATATAGCTTAATTTATAGAACAAATATTTCAAAATTTCATAAAAAAATTCAAAAAAAATATTACGTAAATCAAAATTCAATTTTAACATGAATTAACTTAAATAATTATATTATTAAAAATCTTAAATTATAATGTTTATGATTTATTATAAAGTACATTATAATTTGATATTTATTTACAAATTTTTTATTTTAAATTAATTATAAATTAAATTACAATCTAATTAAAATTTTATATTTGTTATATTTTTAATAAAATATAAATAAAATTATATTATATTTTGTTATCTTTTTATTATACTAAATTATTTATGTAATGGAAATTAGAAATTCAGTAAAAAGATATATTTTAATAAATAATATTTTTTATTTCTGCATAAGCTGATTTTATTTATTTTTAAACAAAGAACCATTATTAATAACGTTGATTTTTTCGACAAATCGCCGATAAATCACAGTAAAAATTATATTCTTTTTAATAACTTTAATAGAATCTTATCATATTATAATTTTTAAAATATTTCATTTATCATTTTTTCCATTCTGACTTATTTACATAGAGTAAATCATATCATGCATACTTGTTTAATAATTAAAATAAAAAAATTAAAAAAAAAATATTTTAATTTATTTAGATTCATATATTTTTATTAATAAAATATAATTTAAAAATATATAATAAAAAACTACAAATTATAAGATTATCATATTAATATATTAAATATTATGTTTTTTATAAAAATTATTATTTACTATTTTTTATTTACTATTTTTAAATATATATTAAAAGGATAGATTATTTTAACATAAATTTAAACATATCAAACTTAAAACAACACAAACCTTATCATTTTATGTATAATTTTTAAAATTAATAATTATAGAATAAAATATTATAAAATTATACCTTTCAACAGGTTAACAATAGTTTTTTATTTTAAAAAATAAAAATTTAAAATATAAAAATCTATTTTTTAATAATTATATATATATATATTTTTTTATTTCCCCTATCAACATCTCTATGTATTTATATCTATTTTTATATATCATAAACAAATAAATGTATCATGAAGGTAAAATTCAACGTCTACTATGTATACATTTATTACCTATATAATATTTAATTTATAATATTATAATATATACTAATTTTGTTTTATATATTTTTAAACATAAAATAAATGTTATGAAATATAAAAATAGTATAATAATGAAAAGTTGCTGTTATACATTAATTATTAATAGAATACATAGAAAAAACAATTATATTGAGACTTGAATATTTATTCAATTTTATTCTACTTATACTATTCTTTAAAATGATATCAAACATACTTTTAATAGAAAATAATTTACGAATTTTATTTAAATTATCATGATTTCTATTAAAAAAGAAAAAAATTATTTACTTTTATATATATATATATATATAGATTAAGTAAATATTAAATAGAATTCTCTTAATTTAAAGTTATATAAAATCTATCCAATTAAGTTATATCAATTAAAATTAAAAAAAGATAATTAAAACAATGTTTATTATATATTTTAATAATTTTTTTATTTTAATATTTAATTTAATTTTAGCATGTTTTTAAATAAAATGAAAGGAGTATAATCATTAAATAATACTTTTATATTTTAAAATATTGTTTTATGAAAAAAAAATTTGTTTGATTTAATGAAAGATAAAATTAGTTCACAAATTTTATAAATTATTTGACACTTCACCAATAACATTAATTTAATATATAAAGTATATTTAAAATGTAAGTAAATACTAACTATACAATTACATGTCTATAAATTTTATATTTTTTAAAATTTAATATGTATAAATATTATATTATTATCATATTATTTAATAATTAAATTTATGTCTAGTACAAAATTATTAGTTAGAATAATTTCAATAAAAATATTTCTAAAATAAATTATTTCCCATTTTTCATATGTTATTTTCTAAATGAAAACAAAGATCCAATCATCTAAACCTATAATTTCAATCGAATTTATAGTATGGGTTATAATTTTTACATAACTGTCATTTAAAAAAATAATTTATAAACAATGAGTTCGTTAGCAACTCAAAGGGATAATTTATAGATAATAATTAAATTTAGGATTAAATATATTTTTAATTTATTTAAAATATTTAAATTTTGATTTTATTTTATCAACTTTAAAATTTTTGGTTTAGGTCTTTCATTTTTTAAAATATCATAATTATAGTTCATAATATTAATTTAAATTATATTAAATCAAGTTAGATTAATTATTATTAGAGTAATTTTTAATTATTTCATAAAATATCTTAATTATATTTCTTTAATTATAAATAATTTATTTTAATTTAATATAATTTAAATTAATAATAAAAACCATAATCAAAATATTTTAAAAAATGAAAGATTTAAACTAAATATTTTAAATTTAAAAAATAAAAAGAAAAAATTTAATTATTTTGAAATGATTAAAAATATAGTTAACTCTTAAATTTATATATATATATATTTACAATATATAACTATATTAAAAAATAACATAGAGAATATATATTAAGTTCACCAACAAATATCTATAATGAAAATTAATTACAAATATATTAAAATAAAAAAAAATATTAACAAACATAATAAAAGTATAAAATAAACTTTCCTTTTTTAATTTAAATTTAAAAGTTTGGTAAACTACTTCTAATAAAGAGTTGTTTGCGAGAAGGTGATACTTGTAAAACTTTCCAAAATGTAGAATCTTAAATGCGCTTATGGTTTTAACTGGGCTTTTTTTTTGTTGGGTTGATGGGCTTATAATATGATAATATTTTATTAGTAGTCATACATTGAGTTGAGTTTAATTTATTGACCCAGAAAAATGTTTATTTTCAATGATGAACGATTTAACATTTTTTTTTTGACGATCGTGTGATTTGGCAATATAATTTTTTTTTAATTTGAAAATAAGAATTAACTTAATTTCAAAATAGGGGTTAGTTTATCTCAAAAGGATCGTTGATCTCATTTTTTACATGCCACTCGACTCAGTAATCTGCATTTTGTACAATTTTTAAAATAATCTGAATTTCAAAAGTTAAAAAAGAGCAATGTCAATAACGACGACATGTTAATCTCATAAGCGTTCAAAGATATACTTAAGCCACAGTAATAACTTCTCAATTGCGAGTTTTGCTTACTCTCTTTTTTAAAATATTTCTTATTTTTTAAAATTAAAATCCACTAACTCACATTTTTTAAAAATTGTATGTTTCTTAAATTTTTTATTGCATTGAAAAATGTGCAAGAGTACATCAACATTCTCAAAGTTAAAAATCAAGGCAACTTATTTTCACACCTTTTTAGACTTAGGAAAATTTTATTCAATGTTTTTTTTTCTTTCCATTGTTATGTTATTTTAATCTTTTTTTATTCATATACTCTGTATACAAATTTAGAAGAGATTTGTATAACTAAAAGTGATATATACTATTATATTATTAGATAGATTAAAAAATTATATATAATAAAAAGGGAAGGATATTAAATAGAATTATTTAAAATTTTAGAAAATACATGTATAATTTACTTTCAAAATGAATTTATCTCAATTTGGTTTTCATTGCAATTTTTTATCCACTTTTTAAATAAATATATTCAAAGCTGTTATAACATTACACAATCAACTTAAAGTAATTGTTTTCCAATGGAATATGTATGATGCTATAATATTTTATACTGGTAATCGATTTATCCAAATCCTTTTATATTTTTTATATAAATAGACTTGAAAGATGACTCTAATTTTTTTATAATTTTGTTTATCGTCCCATTGATTCCATTTGCCACACTTAGCAAAATTGTAAACAAGTAATCCCCTTTTTTTTTGTCTTAAGTTAATCTATTTCAACTTAGCAACTGAACTTGCAAAAATTTGTTTACCAGCTATATTCTCTAATTATTTAAGGACAGAATTTATGTACCACATTTAAGTTTTTTGTATTATTTAATATTATTTTTTTATTCTTTTCACAAGATTCATCTTATCAAATCACACATAATAAAAAATAATATTAATTAATATATTGATTTTTAAAAATTAATATAAAATTTAAAATCTATAATTATCTAAAATAAATTTCTTCTATCATATATTAATTATATCATTTTAAAAATTATTAAAGTTATAAAAGATAAATATAAGAAAAAAATTTCTAAACAACTTTTATTTTAAAGAGTACTATTTCTAAGAGATATAAAGGAACCAAAGTTACTTAAAAAATATTTCTGTTCTATTAGTATATTTATTAATCGCAAGTTCACCGAAGGATATAGAGAAACCCAGGTAATGGATAATGGATAATACATGCTATGATATGAAACTACATAATCATGAAGCAAAGAATAAAAAAACAGAATTTATCAAAGAAGCATAACCATGTTGTTGTAGGGATGATGATGAGTAAAAGCTAAGAAAAGAGCGAATAAAAAAAGAGAGTAAAAAAAGCAATATATTAATTATCTTAGAGAAGAAAGTATAAGGAAAGAATAGACTTAACTGGTGCCGAAAAGAAAGACATTAATGAGGTTTCCTTTCTTGCTTTGCAGATTACACGCATTCCAATCTACAAGTCGTAGCAACACTTTTTGTCCTTTTCATCCTTACCTTTACTTTTACTATTTCACACAAATTAACATCCAAATAATGACATTTTTGGCGGTAATTACACTCATCAACCAAACCAACAAATTGTCCCTTGTTTAATTCTCTACCCAAAACACATCAAAAGAAGAATGATTGACAATTTTCAAATGTGAAATTATGTAATGCAAATGCTCAACAACTATTTATAAAATGTAACTCTTTTGTCACACATTTAAATGTCATTGTGCCATTATTACATCAAAACAAATAATTGCATTATTCAATAACAATTTATAATTCCCCTTAGCCAATTTTTTTCTTCTATTTATGCGGCTTAATTTCTTATGCATACTTAGTGCAGAAGTAGATGTTGGTAGTTGGTACCTTGAAAGAAAATAAAATGAATAGAATTATCTGCATTTAATTTAAGACTATATATATATATAAGCATTGTGCTTAATTGCAGCTACGGTCAATTATTCTGAAACTTAATGATATTGTTCCGTCTTTAATGGATGATTATACACAATACATCATAAAAGAAACGAAGATCATTGTCTAACTTTCGGCAATGGCCACCATAATCTTATTGGAGCTTATGAATAATCATAAACTAGATTTTGATGTTCTCAACAATCATAGTTTTCACGAAGTTAGAGAACGGCAGTGTGTTGTTGCATTTTCCTAATTGATTTTGGCAAACAATTAGTGAAAACTAGGTTCCATCTTACACTGAGTTAAAGTAATCCATTAATTGTTTGAGCCATAAATATCAAGCTATGTAATTGAGCTAAATTAATGCAAAACATATAAAAATTTCAAAAAATTAGTGACATGTAAGGAACCTATGAGAGATAAGGTATGTATAGTATTTCATTAGCACTCACCCAAGTATGTATTTCCTGAGATGAGAAAACAGTGTGGTTTATAGGTGAAGAGGATTATCATATCTTTTATAATTTATTGAAGTGATTAGGGAGTACAACTCAGCATTAACTGGAACCATCATGTGACTTCTATATATGATGAAAAGATAACACAAATTCTTTGTCAATTAAACACCGATTAGGAACCCCTAAAAAGCTAAACAGATTTACTAAAATCCTAATACTTTTTTCTGCCCTTAATTAATGTGTTGCATAGCTTTCAGATATATTCAAAATGGAAACCGCATCTGAATTGACTGGCTCAGACATTATTGAGTTGAATTTGAATCTTACTTTTAAGCAAGAAGTTACTGTGGCGTGTAAGAGAAAGGTTGAAATGTAGTTGGCGTCAAAATAGTAAATGTGAAGTGCAGGCAATTAATGGCTAAGTAAAAAGATGCTTTTATTGCTTCCATAAGCCAATCAACCACATGAAAATGGCAAGCTGAGCCTAAACATTAATAACAAAATTTACTTATTGAGGGCAATTTATCTCATCCTTGTACATCTCTGGCCAAATTATTCTTTTGTTTCCCCATAACCCAAGATGTGGTCCAAAATCCTGTCTAAAGGGTGAAAATTGAAAATTGTACTGGATTGGTTCATTTTTATTTGTCCTCTAGCTTTTGTTCTTTACTCCTTTGCAATCCCATTTTCTCATTTACTTTGCATATTTCAGGATTATTAATACGCCACCCCCACACTACTTTTCATGGATTTCACGGCTTTTAAAAAGTCCTCATGGATAAATGAGTATAAACTAAAATTTTGGTGACAAATTCATTTCGTTCAAACTAAAGCACACCATCATATGGGTCAAGGGTCATTTTTTTGGAACCAAACATGCATGAGTCATTTTTAAAAGACAGGGATTTAGTATAATACACTCATGAAAGGTAAAGAGAACAAAAAAGAGGCTGTAATATCATACTGTTTGCACCAAGATCTATCATAGGGTACCAGTTTAGTTTTCTTTAAACATACTATAGCCATTCGCTTCATTTTGCAATTTTGCATATTTTTTGAGTTGGGGTTGTCTTGACATGCCAAATCACCTATTTTCATTTTAATCAAACTTCAAAGATACCACATTTTAATAGAAAATAGGAAAGTTAGCATATTAGCTCGAATTGTTAATATTATTTTTACAAAAGTTTTCCTCGTGGAAATAAGCAATGGTTCCGGTCATGTATTTGACCTTGAGATTTGAGATCATACATAGAAGAATACAATACTGAAGTCTGCATGGACTTACAGCAAGGATGCTTTACAATGAAGACATTCCTTGAGTCAAAATTCAAGGCTCCTCACATGATCGTCACCACAACTATATTAAATAAATGATGCTTATTTATGTTATGATCCCAATATACCTAAAACAACATTATTTTTACATTAAAATTTTATAATATTTTCTATCGCATTATTATCTTATTTGATACTTTTTTACCCTAAATATTCATAAAAAAATAAGGTTAAATAATGATGTCAACTCTTTAATAGATATTAAACAGAAATGATTTTTTTGCAATTCATAGCTTATTTGAAATTTAACTAAATGAAAGAGGAGCCAATGCAGGAGTGTGTGACTTTCCCTAACAGAGTCCAAAGAGATGAGAGAGAAAAGGGTATTGAAGTTTTGGTTGGTTTGTTAAGTTTTAGGCTTAAAAAGCACAAAAAGAAGGAAAAGCAAAGTGAGAGATTGGAGTGTTGTGGGGTGAGGCTAAGGCAAGTGAGTGATATGGCCACAATTCCAGCAAGACAAGGCAGAGCCCACCTAACAACCCCAGAAGAAAAGTGCGCCCCACAAATTAAAACTCATTATTTCAAACCAATCAAAATATATTCTTTCCAAAATCCCAAGTCCCATTCTTCTCTCATTCTCAACTCTCTCTCTCTTTCTCTCTTTCTCTTTCTCTTTCTCTCTCTCAAGTCAGAACCATTCAAGCATGCCTGTTGTCACGGACACAACAAAAACAACAGTAGCAGAACACATGAAATGGAGAAGACCCAGAAACCAATTCCATCACCACATTTCACAAACAGATCCAAACCCACAAATCCCTTCCATAATCCAATCCACGCGCTGCAAGTCCACCATTTCTTCCATGCTCCTCTCCACATTCTCCAACACCTCCAATGAGACCCCCACCATCAATGGCAGAAAAAAAAGCAACTTTTCTGCCGCAGCAACCTTCAGAGGCTTGGGCTGCACCGCCGCGGCGTCCCAGCAGGTATCGGTGCCGGCGGTGATTCGTACCTCCGCGGATTGGCAGGGGAAAAAAACAAGAAAAAAGAAGAACAGGAGGAATAGCAACAAGAACAAGGGTTGCCATGGTGGTGCTGGTGTTCTAGAAGGTTCCAATCCTGGATGTGTGGACTTTCAAGATGTTTGGTGTGGCCCTGGAATTGGGTTCTCAACGGATGCTGCTTCCTCTGTTGATTGTGTTGTCGCTAGGAAGAATGCGTCTGCAAGAGGAAAGATTGATGTCGACAAAATCACTCACAGGGAGAGGGAGGTATTCATGTTCATTTCTTCAACCTTTCATCCTTCTTTACCCTTTTCTTTTGCTACCCAAAAATCCTCAAAACGTTATTTTTCCTTTTTTCCCACTACTTTCTTCTGTTGTTCATGGATAAACTGCATTAATAAAGTTTCCATTTTCCCCCCTCACCTAACTGATTTTTTTACACACATTAGGAATGGCATTCTTGTTTGCTCTTTCCTTTCTTGAATACCAATTTCTGATGTCCTCTTTGTAAATCAGAATAATGGCAAGATAGAAAATGATCACAGGTTTTTGTATTGGTGAACATTGAAGTGTGTTTACTTTTGATTCTTATCCGCATTCCCAAGTCTCATGCCATTTTTGTTTTGTTTAAATTCCCATAAACTATATACACACAAGACAACGTTTTAAAAAAAAAATTGTTTTTATGCATGGGCCTCAACTCTTTGATCATTTTCATGTAGGCCTATTTTTTGTTTGTTTTTATTTTTTTTCAGGCGCATGTGATCTCTGATCATCTTATCTATACTTATTAAAATAATTGTTTATACAAGTTAAGTCATTAAATATTTTTAAATTAAGGAAAATATGTTAATGTTTCTTTCATTTCATTTTCCGAGTGGAGATGACAAGAGATAATGATTTTTTTTTAAAAATAAATAAATTCCTTTACCTAGTTACAGAGGGAAGGAGAAGGAGGATTTGTTGATTGGTTTGTTGTGGACCCATTTGAAAGTGGTTATCTTAGTGGGAGACTAGGATCCGTTTTTTATGGTTTTAGATAGACACGTGAATGATTTGTTGGGATTGATTTCATTTGAGCTTCATCATCATTTTTGTTCCACAATACATTGACGTGGTTAGGAACTAACAAACACTGTTTCATCATTGAAATATTTTGGCAGCGTCCATCGTATTTGGGAAGGCGCACAGAAACCTTCACTTTTCTGGATGCTACTGATCCTGACATTTTCACACCACGCTCTGCCTCTGACTCTTTTGGAACTGCAACTTACTATCGCCACGTTAGAGATCCTTCACCTGATGCTTTTGCCGAGGTTGTCCCATCCTCTAATATATTATACCCTTTTGTGTATTCTTATCGTGCCTAATGATAAGTGCATTTTTTAGTATGATTCAATGTGTTAAAATGTACTGATATCCTTTTTTATTTTAAAAAATAATGACTTGTTAAAATTTAACATTCTGAAATTCTAATTAATTAGTAGCATGTTACTGTGGATAGGACTTGAATGTGCTGGCTACTACTAAATTGTAAAATTGGATTGGCTTAAGACTTGACTTTACCGACTCATGTTTTTAATTGCAAGTAAACATTGCCGTTTTGGTTCTAAAAATGAATAAGCTGTTGATATGTAAGTAAGTAATTTGGCGAGTTAGAATGGTGATTGCATTTGTTGTGTTAAGCTGCATGATTATTTCAAGTGTGTATAGAAAAGTACAAATAGATGGTGGAATTTGCCTTGTTTTGGATTGTAAATGGTGCCGGGTCAGTGTGGTGGTAGGATATGGGTTATGATTCTTGTATAAACATGGTCTTCACAAGTTCGGTAGAATAGACACCTGATGTATCTTCATGTTTACACAGGAATTTCTATCTTTAAATTGTTACTCAACCTACACATACTGCATTGAAGTTGGCTTACTTTTAGGCTCCCTTTGTTTTATGGTTGGGAGTCCTCAAATCAAGTTTTAAGGAATTGAAACAAACATGTTCATCCAACGAGTTTTGGGATGTGTGAAATGTGGTTTTGGATGTTCCTAATTATAAAAACAAACAAGCACTTCGAAACATAGCCCCTGTTAGCTTGCTGACTAGATACTAGTTAGTCAAAACAATTGAAATTTTAAATTTTGATATATGTATCATGAAAGACACAATGATCGATACGTGCTATCACTGCCGGGTGCATTGTGAATGTTTTGTGTTTGGCAAATTGTTAATACAATATATTTTACTCAAGACCAAAGTTGAAAGATCTATTTTATATTTGCTTTTTGGCATGCCTTTTTTTAAAATGTGTATCATCTTTCTTGTATGTTTGGATTATTAGATGTAACAGGCTAAACTAGGGGAAGTTGTAATTTATAATGAATGCATTATATAGGAGCATTAAGTTATATCCAACATGTCTTAGCTTAGACTTTGTTGCACTGGAGCTAATATTGCATATCATGATTTTTGGTGGCACTTAGAAGATAATGATGCTTCAAGGGAGTCTACTAATTGGGGGACGATTAAATTCACATGATCAATTCAGAGACTGGAGACTTGATGTTGATAACATGTCATATGAAGTGAGTTCTTTTCTCTATTAAAGTTGTCTATTTTCTTCTGCAATAATTATATTCCCAAGCTATTGATATATTGTCCATGGACTCTTGTTTAATGTTTGTGTTCGATAGCAATTGCTGGAGCTTGGTGAGAGAATTGGTTATGTGAACACTGGACTTAAAGATGATGAGATGGGACAGAATATAAGGAAGATTAAGCCTCAATTTTCCGATGATGCACCAAAGCATCATGTAGATAAAAAGTGCAGCATTTGTCAAGTAAGTTAGTCAAGTTTAATTTAATCAAATTTCTGATTTAAAAAGCTTGTTACATTGCTTTTCCTTCACATACTGTCTGCATTTCAATAAGCCTTTTAAGATGTGTTTAAATGATTGAATATAATTTATCATGGTTTTTGAGTTCAGGAGGAGTATGAAGCAGATGATGAGGTGGGGAAGCTAAATTGTGAACACAGCTATCACTTTCAGTGTATAAAACAATGGGTTGCACACAAAAATTTCTGCCCTGTGTGTAAGCAACAAGTTGCGGCTCGACATTGAATACTCTTTTTTTTTGGAATGCTACTATTCTCATCCTTAAATTTGTGTATAGTTTTTGCATATCCAATATAAGCAAGAATTTTCATTCTTTGCTGTCAATCATCTTTCAAACTCCAGCATCCTTTGTGAGGAGTCAGCATTTATATGCTATTGAGTAAAGGTTTCTTAATTGGACTGAGATCTTTGCATATTATACGCGAGTGGCCTTGCCTAAGAGCAGGTAATATTTTTTTTTTCTTTTTTCTTTTAAATGGAGTTGTTTCTCTGTGAGAGAGTAGGATGTTCATATTTGGAATGCTTGTCCTCAACTATGCCCATTTTGGATCTTATGGTGATATTTTTTTGTCGCTGTATCTTTGTTGACATATGTAAGTGCTTGTGGGAAAACTAGTCTGCAAATTAAAATGAAACGTTTCACAAATGATATAAAATCCCTGATGTGTCATGGATTCAGTAATTCCACTGTCTTGTAGCACTTGCCAAAACAAAGGACTAGATCCATTCTTCATCAAGTAATTTTATTCTTTTCTCCATTTTTCTATCTTCATCTCTTTCATCTGGTCATAATTTAAATAATTAAATCAAAATGAAAATTTTTAATTTTAGAAATTCAATTTATTTTAGTTTAAAATTTGTCTCATTGATTCTTGTTTATTTTCCTTTCCAATTTTAAGATTTTTAATATTGCTTTTTATTGTCACTTATTTGTATGAACATTGCATTTAGTTATGTCATGCTTGCAATTATTTTAAAATGACATGCAATATTGATAGATCCATGTAAGTGAAACTATTTCAAAGAAATTTAAATTTTGTTACAACTAAAATAATTTTTTTAAAAGATGAAAGTTAAATGAAGATATACTTATAGGGGTTAAAAATAAATTGTTTTGATATGATACTAAGTATTCTTTTTTACCCTTAAATAAAAAGAGGTCAACATTGTGAATATGAGAAAAATGCCTCGTTGCCTCAACTGAATAATAGAGTCTCTGGAAGCACACAACCTGAGGTCAGCCACAAGTGCTAGAATTTTATTTTATCTCTCACAAATTTTGTGATGCTTGGAGAATCGAACGTCACATTCACCATCATGGAACTGGCTTATCTTGAGGACCACACTTTTCCTTTTTCCCACATATTATCATCAGAGCACAAAACTACCCATATGGGGCCATCATGAAAACACAAACTCCTCTTGGTACTTCCTCAGTAGTGACAAGGATGTGTAGATGTGAACCATAAAAAATAGACCACACTCCATGATGCTTCACAAAAATAAATAAATAAAACAATAAAATACAGACCACTCCCATGTGTTATCCCTGCATGTGCATCACAGGCATTTAAAGCCTCCATCCTTGTTCTCTTATTCATCTTGGTGCCACTGATATATGACCTCCTCAAACTTCTAAGCATTATCATATCACACTCCTAACGATTTATGCTGTCATGTTGTAAGAGCGATCAAGCTTTTCTTTGGAGTTTCTAACGGTGTTATTGGTCCACAAGAAAAAACTAAGAGTTGGGTTCAGTTGTAAGCAGGAATTTGTTGCAACCACCATGTTAAGATTCTACTTTGTGGCCATTTTTTCCCTTTTTGGTTGATAGATTTACAAGAGAAAGGATGTGTTTTGCAATCTCAGCAGAGGCATTGGGGTTTGCAGCTTTCAAAGCCCTCTCAGACATATCTTCCATCTTCTTCTCGTCCCCTATCATGCATTTCAATTGTCCAAATCAAGAAAAAAGGAAAGAGAAAAAATAGGAAAAAAAAAAACAAAGACATATTGCTTCTTCAAGGTACATGACGTTCATCTTGGTCATATGGTGGTGGTTAACTCAAAACAGGTAAGTGCTGAATTTTAGAATTACTTAATGGACATGATAAATTCATACTGCAACTAACAGCAAGCAGTCATGTTAATTCATAGCATATTATATTAATATGAAAACCTATAATTTCAACATTAAGGATATGGAGTAGTCAGAATGCAAACTATGATGCAGAACTGAATGGGAGAGTACTTAAGTGATCTTTAATCTGAAGCAAACGAATGTGCAACTCAATTATGAGAAAAAAATGTATTGTATGAAAGTGGAGGAAAAAAAGACCAAAAAGAAAAAAATATTGCACTTTATGTAAGTTACTAAAATTTGGAGTAAGACAAAAGGAACGTCAGAAGATGGTTAGGTTTAATTTCAGGTAGAAACGGTGTACAATGGTTGGGGTCAAAGAATGGTTGAACTTGTTTTGAAAGATAAAAAAATAAATTATTATTTACTTTTTAACTCTTTCCTAAACTTCAAGTCTCAATTCTGGTAGCCACTTACCACACCGTGACAGAGTCTACATTTTAGAATACGCCATCATTATTAATAACCATTTATAAATAGTTATAGAACAACATTTTTCTACGCATAAGTTTCACAAGACTAGTACTGTTGGTTCTCCTGTAACAGAAATTAGTTTAAGTCTCAAAGGAACACCCTTAAACATCCAAGAACCTGGTCATGAATGAAGATACTACCAAACACTACCAGTTCCACCTTTAATTTTATTCTACTGTACTCGAGTGAGATTGATCATACATGAACTTAAGCCCTTCTACATTAATAATCTTAATGCATCTTTATCGTTTTTTATTTACCCATTATATGGTGATTTAGGTGATTTTTACCAAAGCATATGGCATGCTTCATGACAACCTAAAATTTTTAAAAGACATAGAAGATGAAGACTACATACTTAAAATCTGTTCAATTGCAATGGCAAGTGTACTTGAGTCAAGCTCATCCTCAGTTATGACAGTCACACCAGCTAAGTCTGCCATCAAGGAAGCATTTCTAAACTGATTCCCCTCGGAGAAATTTGGTGATGGTATCTACAAATAACAATTGAAGAAAAAGGCCATCATTTTTCTTTGTATGAGCCGCATATACAACTTAAAAGGAAAGCCGAATATGTGATTCTGTAAAAATATGGAGATCATGTGCAGTTCAGCACCACATACGTTGCAACATCATGGCTGAAGCCCAAATTAAAAGATAAAATACAGCATGCATTTATACAGAATCAATATCTTTTTAATTCATGGCCAAAATAACTAAATCTTTTTGAATTTAGACTTCAGTTCTCATTTAGCAGAAATTTGGGAGACACCTCTCATGGGATTGTGTGTTTCTTGTTTTGTTGCATAAAACAGTATAACTGCACCAAATACATATCATTCGTTCCATACAGCCTAATGATGATGAAGCATTGAAGGGAAAAATGTATTCAGCACTAATTTTATTTATTTTTCAACATATAAAAAATTGTAGGTACCATCATGTACATAGAAAATATGCAAGTCTAATACCTCAATCTCTTTGATATAGAGTAAGCAATTTAGTTCATGTGTTGGTGGATGATCTGATCCCAGACAATCATTAAAATTGTGCTAAGAGGTTTAAAAAATATCCGTTGAACTTAATTTAGCTAAATTATTACATTGACCCATTAAACTATCGAATAATAATATATTTCCAAATTGTAAGCATTAAACGAAAACAAAAAAAGGATGAAAATTAACGGCTAAACAAAAAATAAAAAAGTAATTACCAGGATAGAGGGTTTCCCAGTTGCCAATATTTCATAGCAAGTCATTGCACCAGCTCTAGAAACGATCAAGTCTGCAGCAGCATATGCCAAATCCATAGAATACATGAACCTTCATCAAAAGGGGATATGTCAGAGTCTTTTGCTACTTTTATAAGATTATCAAATTAATGTAATTATAAAAAAGGTAAAAAGAATAGGGAAAGAAGAATGAGGAGGAGTTACGGTGTGATATACAAGCGTGGATGATTTTTAACAAGGCTATCCATTTCATCAAAAGCTTCAACCCCAGTTTGCCATATAATATACAAACCAGTATCCTGTTTCAGAATCTGATAATACAAATTGAGCATCGCAATGTTAATTGCATTGGCGCCAAAAGAGCCACCCAGCACCAACAAAACCTTGTTCTTCTTCTCATCATACCCAGGAAAAAAATGAGACCTTGCTTTCACCTTTGAAACAAGGTTTCTAAGAGATAACCTAACGGGATTCCCACACACCACACACTTCTCCCTCGGGAAACTATCAACGGTGGAGTTAAAAGCAACGAAGATGACGTCAGCAATGAAAGAAAGAAGGGTATTGGCGAAGCCAGGGACGGAATTGGGTTCATGGAGGACGAGATTTATGCCTTTCATTTTCCCGGCGAGGCAAACTGGGAAAGAGACATGGCCACCGGTTCCAACCACCACGTGCGGTTGGAAATCTCGGAGGTGACGGAGGCATTGGAAGAGGGAAACGAAGAAACGGTGAGGGAAGAAGAGAAGGTTGAGATTGAGATTGTTCGGTGCTGCGGAAATGGATGCGAAGTTGTAGCCTGCGGAGGAGACAGCGCCACTTTCCATGCTGCTTGGGGTGCCGATGAAGAGAAACTCACACGTCGGATCAGCCCTTTTTAGTTCGTCGGCGATGGCCACCGCCGGGTACACGTGGCTGCCGGTGCCCCCACCGGCGAACACGACGCGGAGAGGGTTGTTGTTGGAGGTCGAGAGGGAGCATGAAACTTTTCTGGTAGGGTTTCGGATTTGGTAGCTCAGAATCGGTGTGAAGGGGGAAAAGGAAAGGGTGGTAGTCACCATTTTCAGCTTCAACTTTATTAATTTCAATATTCAAATTATGATTTTGTGGCTGAAATCAAATGAATTCAAAGCTAAGCAGTGAGTGAAGCACTTCACTTTTTCTCTCAACGCTAATTTCTCCCACTTCCAATTCTCTCTGTGTCGAAGCTTCCAACCACTCTGTTTCTTCATGTCTACCATACTAGTTCTGTTTTTGTTTTTATTTCTAAGTATCATTCTACTCTGTTCACAGTTTTCATGTCATTGTCATACGAAAAAAAAATGAATATTTATGCTATATGTGAAGGTTTCCTTATTAATATATCTTTAATAATTTTTATTATTTTATTATATTTATAGGTGTATCTACCCAAAAGTGAATGTCTACTATTAGTTTATTATATTAATTTTTGAATATTCTAATATAATTTACTAATTAATGAATGCTTAGTTTGCTTAATACAGATCAGATGCACATGAAAATTGAAGGTTTCAATAAGTTGTGTATAGAGTCCAATGGAGATTTTTAAGTATGATTATATAGTGTAAATAAGTTGTGTATATTGAAGTAATCAACATAAGTTAGTCAAACAACTAAGTTTTTAGCTACAGAAATTTTGTATGAATTGATTATTAACATAGCAAAAATTCTCCTAGCTTAGTCCCAGATACCATACTAGAACCAGTTCTTGGGCACGCTGCATGCACGTTCACAGATTCTCCCTGTTTAAAAGATGAAACCTTGCTCGTGATGAGGACTTGGTTATTTACAACTTATAAATCAGGATACTGTTTCGGTGGACATTAATCTCACAACAACCATGTGTGATCAGATTAATGCTCACCATAGATTGATGAGTCAAAAAGTTTAACTTCAATTTGGACCTATCTTGATTAATTTATTCAAAACACAACGTGCTAATATGTAATTATTTATTTCAGCAAGCTCAGATTATGCTCAAAACAGGACAAAATGTATAGATAATCAATACCAGAAGTTTCAGACATCTAATGTTACTGTTAATCTGAAGACAAAATAAATGTGGCCGTCAACGCCAAAAAATATTATAAATTTTAAAAAGAAGCAAGAAAAATGAAAAAAAAAAAAAGTCCTTCCATAAGCTAATGGCAAGAGTTTGCCTTTATCAATCAAGTTAGTAGCATAATAATAGTTTTTTTACATAATATTAGTCATCTATGTATATTTTTTATTCCATGATTAATAGATTTAAAAATAAAATAGATTCAATAATTTATATTTAAATATAAATTAATGTTATATTGCTATATGTATATATGATATTTTTTCCTTAATAATGGGAGTTGCCATAGGATGCGGTGGATGATGGATTTGTTGACGAAAATTGAAATTGACTAAAAGGTGGTTGAAGAAAAGCAGGAGTACGGGGAGGCATGAGGTATAGTGGAGGTAAATAGGTGGAAGGGGTTATATCCATTCATATATGCATGTATATATGGAAATACTTTTTATTTAACGACTCAGATTATTTTAATTTTTTTTAAAAGAAAAATTATACAGTTAAAAACTATAAGATATATCCTAATGTATGCATGGTAGATATGAATATTTATGTTTTTTCCTAGGTGGAATGGCATGATAGAAGGTGCCAAGGTGGTTTGGTATAAAGTGGGTAATAGGACTTCACCTTTTGATGGAGACTGAAATTTAAGCTCATAATGACAAGGCCATTCATGTATTCATATTCTTATAGGCTGCTTCATACATGCATATGCATCTTAATTCTAGATTTACCAAATGCACTCCCATTTTACTCCCATTTATCATATATTAGGATAATTTTTAGTAATTTAATTTTATCTAATAAAAATTAAATTATTAATATAAATTGTAAGATCTTTATTAATATATAAGGAATTATTTTAATAATTATATTAATATATTCTTTATAAAAAAGCTATTTATTACTGTAATATGTTTTATTGTCTGTATAAATTTATGATATTTATATTAACTTGTTAAAATCTATATTAACGTCAATTCAATATTAAATTATTAATAAATGATAATTTTTTTTTATTCCGTGCGAGTAAAAAAACATTGTTAATAGTTTTGATGCTTGATTCTTGTTTTCTTTTTCTTTTGTTTATTTTCTCTTTCTCACGAATCAACTGCATGTAACTATCTCCTATGATAAAAATATTAAATTTCTTTTTCTCTTATGATTTCCTTTAATTGTGCTTTGAGTATTATATATATAAGAAAAAGTTATATATATATTTTGAATCCCCAAATCACCGTTTGAATATTACATAGTCCTTTAGTATATTTGAAAATATTTAGATGGTGTTTGAATTAAAAAAAAATTTTATTTTTATTTTTTAATACAAAATTTTAAAAACAGTAAACATATTAAAAACACATTTTTATATTCTCGATTGGGCTTTCTTTGGGCTTGGAATCAAAGTTTAAGTATGGACTTAAAAAGATCAAATCTTACACTCATTTGTAGGGCTTTACCCCAAAGGGAGCCCTTCCAGAAATTCTCGAAGGCCTGAGGCAAGCCCAGGCCTAAGAGGGGGTTTGGAAATAGTTTTCAACCAGCAATAGACGCGCCTCGGTTAGAACCTCACTAGCTGCGTCATTGCCCCAAGCGCAAAGATGATTGGCAAAGCAAAATCCTCACCTATTTATAATCATCTTCAGAGCTTTTGCTTTAACTATTGTCGATGTGGGACACAGATAACGTTATGATACTTCAATTCCGCTTGTTGCTTGTGATCACAAACCTTTTATTGAGGCACAGTTTAGGTTCACTAAATATTTTCATTGTTAATGCGAATTTAACAATAGGATAATAATTATATCACTTCAGGCTTTTGTTTAATAGAACTTAACAAAAGTAAAAGTAGAATAAGTGTAGTTGGAGCATTAGAACATATACATAAACTTTAGAAAGTAATAAGGATGCATGTGGAGTGTTAGTAGAGCTTGAATTTCTTCAGATAAGAAAGAATAAGCAGCATAAAATTAAAGAAAAGGAGAAGTAAAAATCTTCTTCATCAATTATCATCGTAACTTGTGATAATGGTTTGGGAATTCAAGCTGAAGTTTTACATGATAAGTGGCAGCCACTTCACTTTGTAGTGTATCAGTTTGAGTAAAAACTGCAAAACCACGAGCAAAAGCAAATGAGCCTGTCCCTCCAATCACTCTGAATTCTTCTCTGTCCTTGTGAGCTAAATCCATGGCTTGGATGCTCAAGCTACCTGAATGATCTGGGGTGTCAAAGCTCAAATATATTACATTGAATGCTGATTGCTTGAACTGCTCCACAGGAATTACAAACCCCTGTGCTTTTCCTACAATCTTTGAAGTGCTCTCTGGTCCTTCTGTAAGTACACGGTGAAAAATGAATGCAGCAGCATCTTCCCTGGGTACAAGGTGAGTGTTTGAGGTTGATATGTGAGGTTGTTGTATATACAAGGACAGGTCCAGCCAAGGCCTTGAATGTTTCTTCTTGTGGGACACAGGTGATACCAAAGCCAAAAGAATGACTGCTATTGTTGCTAGACAAACTGCACTGCAGAATATGATCCTTGCCAACATCATGCATCAAATGGTTTGGCTCAAAATTTGAGATTTGTTGTGGTCCTTATAATGAGATCAAATGGATACATTTCCTTTTAAATTGAACCTTCCTCATGGTTAAAAAAACTAAATGTTATTGGCAACCTAACCCATTTTGCTATTCACTACCTAAACCATTATGAAAATCCTTCATGCTTGTCCTCTTGTATCCTTTCTAGTTAGAGGAATATCATGAGCTTTTTCCGTTGACTCATCACCTTTACACATTCACTATATCTTAACTTTTTTCTCTTTTTTGTTCCACTTACTTCCCCAACTCTGGTAAATTCTGCATCCGGGTGCTAATTCAGCATAAAGCCTAGTTCCCAAAGCCAAAGACTGTCCTTCAAATTGAAATGGCATTCAAGCTAGTAGCTAGAAGGGAGTGACCAATTTTTTGTTTGATAAGGTCTGAATTGCAAGGGAATTTTATTTCTTTCTGCCTCTAACTGATAGTGCATTATTTGTCAATCATTTTGCTTCAAGTGAGATTGAACAAAGCATGTGGTTTGTTAGACTTCTGTTACCCATGGTGTCATAGAATTTGAGCCATTATATAGGACTAAGATCTTCCTGATCACAAATTTCAATTACCAAAAAAATTGTACTTTTTGACTCTTGGCAATTTCTGTCACCATAAAAGAAGTACTCACTGCATGTTCTTGCTCAATGCACACCAGAGTACACGAATGAACCAATCAATCAATGTCCAATTTCAATGCAAATAGTTTATGTCCTGGCCACACTCCTTGGACAAAGACAAAGTACTGTAGTTTAGACATACTAGACCCACAACATGCATCGTCCTTAGTCCGTAGTCCTTTTACCTTTTTCTTCTTCTCACAAAATGGCCATAACATTCATCATCCTCATGCCCTTTTTGTTTTTTAAGCACACAATTGGTAATAGCCAAAAAAAAAAGCACACAAACGGCAATGCATAGTAAGATTGATGTTGAAAGCATAACTACTTCCAGGGTTAAAGTCATAGCCCACATATGAATGATATTATTTGCAAGGAAATTGAACATGGACTAGAGCTATTGCAGTGCTTATTATATGAACTATGAACCGATAAGTCCACAGGTGAACAGTTTGTTGCAAAGAACACAGATGGATTGTTTAAGTTATTTCATGAGGTAAATAGTTCTATCTAAGATGGACAAATGAGATTTTAGTAATAAAAAATTATTTATCTTGTGATAATCTAGACAATTCAAATCAAATTACCAATTCTTAAATTAAAATTGATGGTTGAATCATCTCAATCGATCAATAATCAATTCCTTGGTCAATGCTTAGAGAGTTCAAGGCTTTGCAAGAGAAGTGAGATCCATATTTTATATATATATATCACACAGTCCATTACATCTGTTCCTATAGATTTAAGAAGAATAATGATTATGGAGTTTAGTTTTAGATGCAGCACATATATAAATTTTCCAATTAATGTGGGAACCTGTGGTAAATAAATGAATGGCCAGTCCAAGAAAACATTAAGATTGAAAGATAAATTTGTACTGTCTCTTTCCCTGTGGTAAATGGAAAATAAGGGAAAATAAAATGTGTGCAAATAAACTATGATTTGGTATTGGATAAGTTTTGAAATGAAAAAACGGAATCCTTTGGTAATTTTATGTGGATTGAGACCTTTTCATATTAGTTTTGGTTATGTTATGAAAGATAGATATGGACTGATTATAGAAAGATCCACAATTACTTGTATAGATCTCATTTTGTTTTAGTGTATCTATCTCTTTTAACATAACATTATCCTTGGGAGAAGAGAAAAAATATTATGAGTATGAAAGAGAATACATTTTCTCTTTCCATTATCATTCTTAAACCAAATAATAGAAGATGTCTTTTTTTTACCATTTTTTTTCCTCCTTTTCCATTATTTCGAATAAAACCACAAGTCTATTTACTTTAAAATTAAGTAGATTTTTGTATAAAAGAGTTATATATTTTAAACCAAACATGTATCACAACATAGAGATTGATTTTAAAGATATTTTAAAAAGAGGCGCTACATCTATTTGTCCTAATAGATCTATCTATTTTCCTTGTACCTAAGAGGATTAGTTTTTTTTATTACATGGGGTGGATAATGCAAACTAAACATTAATAAGTCCCCAAAAAAGAAATACAAGCAATTTACACGAGGATTTGGTAAGATATTGACATCACATTAATCAAGGAATCTGCTACCTAATTTTTCCTCTCTATAACAATGGGATGTGTAAATTTCCCAATGTTGTGTGTCATCTTCTCAATCTTTTAATTTTATGTATTATTGGACTCTGCTATAAGGATATTATAATAACCCAAATTTCTTGTAAATCTCAAACCCTTTCAAAAAACTCCACCATATCCAGCTTTAGACGTGTCTAATAACACAGCTATCAATATTTTGTTATAATTTTTAATCCCAATAAACTTTTTTTTTTTTTACACAGTATAAAAAGCTATGATTCAAATTCAAAACCTTCGTTCAATGTTAGTAATTTTTAATTTCAATAAACTAATTCACTTCTCTCAATTACTTGTAGTCATAATCACCTCTTTTGAGATCTAGAATGTGTTGACTAAAATTAAGAGATACATTAATTGAAAATTAATAAATTATTAATTGAATTAAAAGTATTTAATAAATTTAGTAATTGAGCTAATTGATAAATGTAAGATTATAAATAAAGATATATTTAAATAATAAATTAAAACAAGATAAACATGAGATAATTTTTTCAAAAGAAATATATTAAAATTTAATTAAATGAAATTTTATTTTTTAAATTAAATATTTTTATTTCTTTAAATCTTTTTAACTTTCAATTTTCATGTTAACTAATTTATGATTTAATTTTACCAAACATATTAATATAATGTTATAATGGTTAATGTATAATTTTGGATAAAAAATAATATTTTATTAAAATTTAATTGAATTTTTAAATTATGACATACAATCAAGTTCTTTCATTATCTTTTCTTAGTCTAAAACTCTTAAACTTTCATTTTATACTTAGAATTTCTACACATTAAATAAATTAAACTAATGATAGTAAGATTTAAATTCTCTTATATCAGCAAGTAACTGTAACATAACAGTTAACATATTATGAGAAAAAAGTAGAAACAAAATTTATAAAGCCTACACAAATAATGGTACAAGTGTTTTTTATTGTTTTTTTAAACAACAAACAAAGCTTACATGATAATATCCTAATCTAATAGTCCTTGTAACATATAAAAGGATTAAAATGCAACTAAGGGTAGTTTTTGTAGCTATATACAATTGGATTTATTGGGAGTTGTTTGATGTTTACAGTCGATGGGTGTAAGAAGAAATTCCATAGAGGAATCCAGTGAACTAATCTAAATCCATATTCTCTTTCATTCTTGCTTACATGTACTGTTGTCTGGTCACGGTGACCCAGCCACAGAAGTCACAATTGGATGTTACAGAAAAAGGTTCATTCATTGAATGTTGTTTTGAAAATAGAACCATATTCTTATGAACCATACCAAGGCTCAACAAAATGAGAATGAAAATCCCGTGGCCGCACTTGCTGATGCGATTCAATTATATGATTTGCCATCACAGTGGTCGGATTTGGGAAGTGATCTATATATATATGCTGATCACTCTCCTAGAATTAGTTGAAAAGTTTCATAGACCAAAATGGAATTAATTCCCTTATCTGTATTGTCTAATACTTATGCAGTGTGACACTGTTTTCCAATTTAATCTCAAAATAATATATACTTATTCAGTTCCCACTTTCCATCATTCTTATTTTCTCTGTCCTTCTATACACTGCACAAGTGCATATGCATATGTTCTGTTGTTATCCGCTGCTGGTTTAATAGTACAAGTTATGATTGAAATTAATATTAATAACAGAATAGCATGCTCTTTAAGAAAGGTGGCTTGTATACGTCTTGAAAGTGTCTTCGTGGTCTAAACGCTACCCATTTAGAATACTTTTCAAAGATAGCATTGCCAACCATAATTCAGGAACCAATAAAAAACTATATATGACGATATATGCAGCAATTATGATCATGCTGTTTGGGTAATTTAGATTCATTTTCTCAACTTTTTTTTTTAAAAAAGAAAAAGAAAAAGAGAGAATGAGAACCTTATATTGGCCAATGAAGTTGGGGGAGGTGGTACACAACTAAGAGTCCATTAACCACATAGCAATGGACACAGATGAAGAATGGTCCAAACTCCAAAGCCCAAAAAGGGAAAATGAAAAAGGTTCCAATCCAAAAAGGGACCAGCTGTGATTCCCAGTCACTTAGGTGGGTCTATTGACACCAAATGAGGAAAGAAGGTATGGGGTGTTGACAGGTGTTTAACTTCCTTTAATCACCACTAAATTCCTTTTCATCTTTATGCTATTGCTATGCATGCTCCTCCCAATTACATATTCTCTGTTCACTCTTCACTCTTCACCCTTCCTTTCTCTCTTCTTCATCCTTCACTCATTCCCATTCTCTCTCTTACACCCTCCATTCATTTTACACCACTCTGCTTCTCGTTTGCAATGATATTCTCAAAAATTCTAAATACAAATAGCTCATTGCAGAGACTATGAAAATCCTTCATATTTTAATTTGTGACCCTAATTATGGTAATTTGAAGTCATACTTTAGAGTTAGAGGGAAGCTAGAAAAGAGCCAGAGAGAAATAACATATATATATATATATAATAGATGGCGTAATTAAAGAAAAATTAATGAGATAAGAATATAAAATAAATGTACATTTTTTTTATATAAGTTAATTTAGAAAATTTATGAAGCATTAAATTTTTTAGAAGAATTTATCCTTAATTTATAATAAATCATGTTTAATTACTCTACAATTTCCAGTTTTTCACGGTTCAAATAGTCGTGATTACACTAAAACTTTTCATTGTTTTGAGCAGACAAAGATGAAAGAGATAATTAAGGTGGAGATGCAGATTAATAGGATATTAAAAGAAGTAATTAAAGAAGATACAATAATTAATAGAATTGATGATTTTTGATGAATAGAATGCTAACTATTTTTTTTTTTAAGTTAATAAGGGTGTTTATAGAATAGACTTTAGCTTCATATCCCTGCCTACTCCAGAATTTTAATAGATCATTTATTAAATTTTATATTAATTATCGAAATTCAATAACATATAAGATAAGATAGATTTAATTTGTTGATCTATTAATATAAAGTTCAATATTATATATGGTTAAATTATAATGTTCTTTGCATAACCTTCTTTAATAAAAATTTGGTTTCTATTTATTTATCAATTTTAAAATTTTGACAATACTAATTGTTATATTTTTAATTATGCCCTTATTTTTTTAAAAAAAATAAATCTTTATACACTTGTCATAAGTGAGAAAGAAAATAAAAAGAAATCATGTTAGTAAGATAAAAATAATTTGTATTAGAAAGAATAAAAAATAAATTATAATAAAATCATATTAATATAAATGAAGATATTAATTATATTCAAATTTATCTGTTATTTTTTAAGTAAAAATATAAAAAAATGAAATTAACATTAAATAAATATAAAACTAAAATTAAGGGATAGTTTTAAAATTTTAATTAAAATATATTGACAGCATAAATATTTTTGTATATTATCATTCAATCATAAATTGTTATATTATTAAAAATGATTGACTTTTATGTTAATAAGTACTTCAAAAGTTATATTTATAATAAATTTTAATATATTAATTGTGTAACAATATATCAAAATTAAATTAAATATAATGTTATCAATTAAATCAATATTAATACAATTATAAAATTAAAAATTAAAAAAAATATATGAAACATCAAACTTATATATATATATATATATATATATATATACACATCATGTATAAAGTTTAAAAATCAAACTGAAATTTTTTTTTGAATCGGGATGGATCTTAAATATTTCTAAAATTAATCATATTGACTAAAATTTTTAAAAAATATATTATTTATAAAAAGTATAATATTTAATATTATCAATACATTTCATATACTTATTAATACAAACTTTATATATATATATATATATATATATATATATATATATATATTCTTTAATCAATGTCATTATATATAGCATTTATTAGCATAATAATCTTTAAGTGAGGATAATTTTAAAACGTTCATATTTTTCAAATTATCTACTAATTCCATTTTTTTAAATCTTTGTAAATTGGTTAGATCATAAAAAACAAAGTGGAAGTGCATATGGCCCAGTTTATGCATTATCTAAATAGCACGGTTGCATAATCCAAAAAATTTGACAATTGAGAAATGTTTATTTTTATAATTTTTTTAATTAAAAAAGGATAAAAAAGAAGAAAGGGAAGTATAAAATCAAATAAATGATATAATTAAAAAATGCATGATGAAAAGATTATAAAAACTACTGTAAAAAAGTAATGTAATTCTTAATATTTATTTTCTTTTATATTAGTCAGCTTACGATAAATTATGGAAGAGATGAACAAAATACGTTTTCTCTCAAAATTCAAGAATAGATAAATCCAAGGAAGTAGGCTTAACTGTGAGGGGTTTAAGTAATTAGTATAAAATTTTTAAATTTAATTTTATTATTTGTATATATATTATAAAAAATTAAATTATTAAATAATATATTATATTAATAAAATATAATTTTTATTTAATATAAATTTATGATGTTTATATTGATTATTTTATTTTTATTAAAAATCTATTTTAAATATATGTTAATGTATGTTTAGTACCTTAGTTGTTAATGTAATGTTTAGTACTTTAGCTGTTAATATAAACCATTTTTAGAATAAATTATACTAATAATATAACTTGGTAAAAGAAAATAAAGTACAGAAAATATGTGATTGAAGTTGTTCCCAAATCCCAATTAGTAAGACACAAACTTGAATACTTAACTAATTTGATTTGACTTGTTGTCCACTGATTGAGAACAAAGGGGACCCATAACTCTAATTTCTTCTCTTTTTTATTTTTATTTTAATTTTTTCTGCCTATCTTTGACATTCATGCATATTGGATACTTCTACACTTCAGTGGATGCTCCATCACATATTCACATAACGCCAAACCCATGAATCAAATATTTCAAACCATACAAACCCGGATCACAGCCAAACATATAATTCAATAATCATATTTATATATTTTTTTTCATTTTCTTCCTCCATTCCTTTTCCTTTTCTATCACTCTCTTTATTCTTTATATATATATCAGCATTTTTTTATATAGGTTAAATAATTCATAGATTCTTGAAGTATTTGGTCATTTTTAAAATAAGTTTATATGCTTGTAAGTTTTTAAATTTGCAAATCGTTTTTAATTAAATCTAATTATAATTTTTAGACTTTTGTTAAATACATAGATCTAATTAATTTTTTAAAAAAACTCAGACATCAACTTAAAAAATAATTAAACTTGGTTCCTGAATTAATTAAATTTTTTAATTTAAACTTTTATATTTAACTGAATGTTAACTAAAATATTTAATTAAAAATGAATGAAAAGTTTTAAAACCTACTTACAAACTTTAAAAATATAAATACATATTTAAAAATACTTCAAATAGATTAGAGACGTATGAATTAACTTGACCTTTTATAATATAAATATAAAATATTAATGTTACAAAAATTTCTTGTAGAATTCATTTCTTTTTTCTTTCTCATTAACTTAGCTATAACTTATGGCATTTAAGCTAATAGAATTATCTAAAGATAAAAATTAAAAATTAAAATAATTTTATATAAAATTTTAAATTCAAATCTCATCACTTTTTAAAAATTGTTTCATTCGAAATGCGTACATGTACTGAATATAATTTGGAGTTTGGAAATGACACCCTGTGCAATTAATTGGATCTAACCCGCGAAACTTTCACTAACGACACAGTTATATATATATATATATATATATATATATATATATATATATATATATATATATATATATATATATATATATATATATATTAAAAATTAATATTAAAGATCAAAATTTCATACAGTTAATTTTTTTTGAGAGAATGTGGATCCAGAGTTCTGAACAGTTAAATCTATATATATATATACTCTTTCTTATATTGGTATATCTTAAAAGAATGTAATTTAATAATAAATTTTTTTATTTAAAAATATACAAGACTTGTTTTTAAAATGAATAAAATATATTATTATTTATAAAAATATTATCAAATAAAACCATGTTTTCACTACAAATTAAAATTAAAAAAAAAGGTATTAAAAATTTTGCATTATCCCATTGAATAATAGGATGAAAAATAAATTTCTTACAAATATATGGTGATTTATATTCAAGGAAAAAAATAGTTATAAAAGATTCAGCCGGGGCTTAGTGAGTTTTCAAAAATTTTGTCAATCATTGTAGGAGTTATTTTCGATCTCAACGAAATTAACTTATTTTAGAAATAATTTATATTAAAAATTTATTTAATAATTTTACAAAATATAAACTTAATTAATTTAACTGTTAATTGATAAGATACTAATATATTTAATTTTAAATAAATTTAAAATTTATTAATATATAATTTTATGGTTAATATTTATTTATAGTTTAAAAGTATAGAATATATTAAATTGATGTTACTTAATAAAATATAAAAAAGTTAAACTTTCCATACAATTGTTGACTTAAAATTGAATTTTACACTATAATATACGAATATAATGGATGCTCTCCTATTACTGAATAATAGGATATGATTGTATTAGAGAAAGAAATGAGGAACAAGTTTTATGAACTATGTTCAATTAGCACAACTAATTATGGAAAGTTATTATTTACTAAAATTATGTACTTTTTAAGCAACATTATATCTGTGTATAATGTTTGACCGGAGAGAGAGAGAGAGAGAGAGAGAGAGAGAGAGAGAGAGAGAGAGAGAGAGAGAGAGAGAGAGAGAGATGCACAGACCCTACAACCAAGGAAAGCAGTGGCGGTCCAGGATGTTGACTTAATCACATTTTCCAAAACTTCTTCACACACCAAATCAAATCAAATATTTCATAAAACTCACATTATTATTATTTATTTATTTATTTGTTTTCATAAGTTTGGTGTGTTGTTGCTCTTGTATTGGCTCTTTCCAATACATCATATTTAAAGCTGTATCCATGTAAAATTTACTCATTATATCGTATAATTTAATAATAAAAAATTAAATTCAGAATAAATAAATATACAGATATTAAGTTTTATTAATCTAAGATCATCAATTAATTTTTTATTACATAGTTAAGCTTATAAAATTTTATAAACTTAATTTATACAATAAATTTTTTATTTAATAATAGGATTCATAAATTTATTATTTTAAAGAATTTATAAATATAATCAGTTTTATAAAAATTATTATATATATAAAAGTGATAATTTATTAAAAATAATAATTTTGATAATTTTTTATAAAATATAAATATAATAATTTTAAATAATAAATTAATTATTAAATTTGTTAAATTTATATTTATAAAAATTTACTAAACAAAATGACTTTAATGTTAGGATTTTCAGCATAAAGCGCTAATAGTGGAGAAGTTACTTTACTTCTATTATGCTTAGCGTAGAAATAACCAATTTCCTAGAAAAAAAAAGGGTAAAGTTTAGTTATATATTCTTCACTCATTGTTTTGATCTCTTGCTTGTCTTCTTTTTTTAAAGATATATATATATATATATATATATATATATTCAGTAGAAATAAAAATATATTTAAATTAACATATTTTTTTTACTAATTTTTACAAAATATTAAGATACATTTATGTTTATATTTTTATAAATAAATATATATAATACAAGATAAAATTAATTTTAAAATAACTTTAATTTCTTTATTTTTCCTTCCTCTCCTCTCTACCTCTTTTTCTCTCTCCCTCTCTCTCTCTCTCTCTCTCTCTCTATATATATATATATATATATATATATATATATATATACATGCGAGATCGCTTTTAAAGAGTACACACCAAGTATAAAGTCGCCGGTGCATAACTCTAGAAAATGATAGATCAAATAAAAACAAACCTGTAATATTTAACAATCAAATAAATAACTTTGAATATTTAGAAAGATTACAAAGTAAACTAAAACCAACACCACATAAGAGACCAAACTAACAAAACACTGAGAGGATTACATTGGAAATAATAAAAAAATAGAAGAAACAATCTACAATTTTTTTAAAAAAAAAGGAGATGACATATATAAAAGAAATGTTATATTTTAAAGATTGAAACGCACAATTTAAGCAAAAATGAAGTAATAATATCACACAAACATGAGTAAAATGAAGATTTCTGCAGAAAGAAAATTGGAACACCCCCATTTTCCAGTGGTACACAGATTTACGAATTGGCGGTTGTGTGTGTGTTGATGGTGACTTGCGAACCATGCAAGTGTGTGCATATCCACAATGGTGAAGAAATGTGTGGTTAGGTGGATCTTTTATGTGATGGCTCTAAATAAGGTAAACGGATTCACACAATGACTGCAGCTAACACTTAGGTTTCCAATTCAAGAAAGAAAATAGAGATTAATAATAATTTGTCTCCACATAATACTAATTTACATGCATATGTTTAACCATTTCTGAACCACTTGACTGGCGTTGGACCCATGAAAGGTCCCTCAGCAGTGGAGAATTTGAATTATGGGCCCCACATACCACTCACAGTAAGTGATCGAAGAAGATAGAAGAGAATCACAACAACTATGTATAACAGCATCAGGACTATTAAGTTAGTAACACTTTGAAATATAATGATGATCTCACAAGATTTACAGAAATCCTATTGCACATGGGAGCATATCAATATCATATCAATAACTGTTGCATAAATCTTTGAAACTTGAGGCTTGTAGTGCATGCTAGCTGCATTATATATTTTCAATAAATTCATATTGTTTTGTGTCTCAAAAATCAAAACACTAGTATTTCTAGCTACCATGTATTTATAGGGGTGAGATTAATTAAATTGTATGTATGTTCATGTTTGAGAAGTGGATTGACATGCATGGTTTTACATGGAGTACGTGAATGGGGTTGTTAGCAAGTTACATATATATAAAGTGTCCTTTTTAGAGGATGTTTTATCTGATGAGAAGCGGTTACAAAATGAAGAGTACACGGAAAGTGTCATTGCATTGGTACAAGCTACATAGACTAGTGGAATATTTTGAGGCTCTTTTACCCATTCTTTTCACTACCTTCCCTTTTGTTCATTTTTCCTATAAATAGGTGCTCATGCCCTTTGTGAAATCTAACACTCCAAACTTCCAAGCCTGAGTCTCTTTATTTCTCTCTTTCATTATCATCTATCCCTTCTTATTTATATTTATATATATGACTATTAATTTCCCCTCTTTTTGGTGTAGGAGGAAGAGGGAAAAAGAGGAGGGGAGGCACTGATTTGTAAGGTTGTTGACAGAAGATAGAGAGCACAGATGATGATATGCATGTTATATATATATATATATATATACATGGAATTGAATTGTGCATCTCACTCCTTTGTGCTCTCTATGCTTCTGTCATCACCTTCAGCCTCCATTTCTCATTCCCTCTATATACCAATTGTTAATATACATCTCCTTTCTCTTCTGGAGGATTCATAAATTAGCTTAATGAGGTACTAATTTTCTCCTCTAATTAAACTTGTATCAATTATATCAACTTCTCCCTTTCTATTTTGCAGCCAATTAGTCATGCACTGCTACTATGGTTGTTGGACATTGCGAATCTGTTAATTTGTTGATGGTATAAGGAAGTTAGAATGAGAAACTGAAGGATTAATTTAACTATTTGCACAAGTGCAATTCATTCTGTATCTCTCTTATTTCAAAAGCTTGTATTTGTTAACTGCTACAGCGTCTGAGACAGAGAGAGGTTTTGTTCTTTTTTCCTATTTTTAATTATTACTTTTATTATCTAAAACATTTAATTATATTTTGATTTGAGCAATATTAGACCTGTAGTATAGTACTTTTCATTCATTAGTGCTTCTTCTCTAAGAAAAATCTGGCTTCCTTTTTTGTTGTGCTAGATATGTGATATGTTTGGGCATCATGATCATCACAATATGATTCTTACCAAGAAGAACGTACTACCACTTGCTAATTCGTGGAAGAAGGACCACATGCAAAATTGGAATTTGTGGCAAGGGGATTGCAGAAATAAAATATATGGGGTCCAAACTCTAAACTGATCATGACATATTGTAGGGCATATTGCTCAGGGATTCTTCCAAGTCGATCAGTACCCCACACTCTTGTTCACTCATTTACGAATTAATGTGACATCTAGCTAATGCAGTTAATTTTACAAAGAAGCCAAGTTAATTTGTTTAGTGGAAATTTGAAGTGAATATATCAATAAGAGCAACAATATATGCAACATTATGCAGCTTATTATGTAGTATTTAGTACTATTCATCAACAAAACCAAGCTCATCAAATAATTCTATGTATATGATATTTGCCTTAATTGTGTAAATTGGTCATGGTCGATGAACCATAAATTTTTTAAAAAAAGTAAAATACAAATATGGGTAGTCTCTATCGATAATTACAACACTTACACCATTTTTGTGCTTTGAAAATTCAGACTGTGTGATGAGCCTCATTACTATTAATGTGACGTATTGCAACTGACAAAGTGGTAGGCAATTGATGTATATACCATTAAAGGTTTCATTTTCTCCATATTGCAATCCAACATAGAAACCATCTCCGGTGAACAATGTGAAGCACATACAGTGAAATATCACTTGTCTTGCCTGCAATGTAACAAACATGAAATTAAAGAAAATATTCTATCTCATTTTCTAGACCTACCGCTTTAAAGTTACCTAGCTTATGAGGAAGGAATAATATGTTTTATATTTTCTGATCCCTTTTCCTGATATGTAGATAAATGCTAATTGAGATTTTACTTATATTTTAAGATGATTTTGATATCATACAATAGAAAAGCAGAAAGGGAAAAGGTGAAAATTAATAATGTTTTTAGTCATAACAATGGAATCAATGTAATATATTCTAGCAAATTAAGTTAACTTAATTTATATAATTATATATTTCACTAAAGGTGTATTAGTGGGGTACATGTAAGCGAACTAGGACAATGTTGATCACATAGCATTATCTTTACCCAATTTTAGAAGGTATAAAATGCGAAATGGTTCGTAGCTATTTAACTTTTATACGAATGGTATTTTCATAATTAATATAGAATTCTATTACCCTATATATAAAAGAACTTTTGTTTCACATTTAAATGGTGAGAAATTAGGGTAATTTACATCAAATATTAGATTTAAACTTGATTGCTTTTAGTTTCTAAAAAGAAAACTCTTATTTCACACTAGAGTTAAAATACTGACAATTGTTCACAAACATTAAGAGTTGAACTTCATTATCAACCCTGATTTTCTCTTTTTTCCCCATATTCATGCAACCGTGTAAATTGTCAATTAGGCCTACCTAGGCAACGGTACACATATAATATATATTTTCCATTCACCCCCTTATGAGATATATGAGAAAAGTAATAGCGAAAGATTAAAAAAATAAAAATATAATAAAATAAAAAAATCTTAACTATTATTTTAGAATATTAATTAAAAATAAAAAATTATTTAAAATATATTAATATTTATTTATTATGATTTTAATATATTTTTATTAATTACAATTTTTATAAAAAATTATTATTAATTTTTTAACTAATACTCTTAACAAAATTCATAAAAAAAAAAGAAAAATAAAAAGTATGATAGAGAATAAAAATATGAAAATAAATTAAAACCAACATATGAGTGTGTGCATGTACATGTGTGTAAAGTGTACTTGGCAAGAAGATTTGATTACAGGGAAAAATAAAAACAATGAATGTAGATTACCAGATTCTATTTGAATGATTAATATTAAAAATAATATTTTAAAATGATCATAGGATTATTAAAATTTTTATAATCTTTATCATTCATATATGGTTATATGATCTATAAAATATAACTAGTGAAAATATTTGATAAAAATAAAAAATAAAAATAAATAAATATAGATTATTAAATTTATTTTAATGATTAAAATTAATATATATATATATATATGATATTTCAAAATTATCATGTAATCATTAATAAATTTTTAATCTTGATCATCCATATATATTATATGATTCAGATTTATCATTTTTATTTTTTACTATAACCAAATATTTTTTAAAAAATACACTCCCCATATTACATATATGTTAAAAATATAAATATCTGTATATACAAAACATAAGTTCCACCTAGAAAATTTCTTTGTAAATTTTTTGGGTAAGGACGACATTCAAACATATAAAAATTAGTAATATTAACAATGCTTGAAATCATTTTGAAATAAATAATTTTAACATTACTATGCAATTTGAAAATACAAAACTAATTTCAATAAAATGACACATGAATGTAAAAATTTCGATATAAATTAATTGAAAAAAAAAAGTTAAATACAATATAATATATGAAACTGGTCTAGTGTAGTTTAATCTTATATCTTTTATTTGGCCATATGACCTTCTTTTTTATTTTAATAATATTATATTATTAATATTCATATCAAATCACTTCATAACAAAAAGGGGAAGGAATGTTAGTTTGTTGCATGCGAGTAAGTAATCAGCAAGAATCTAGTGTTGCAATATGCTTTGTCTATTAAGTCATATATTTTCTTTTCACTTTATAATATTTGTTCATATCAAATCACACCCTATAACGAAGCCCGAGGGGTGTTTACTTTTTATTGCATGCGTGTAATCAATAAATCTATTAATGCAGTGTTGTAATATGCTTTGTTTGTGTGTTAAGTCAAATCTGATGCAGTTTTAGTTCTAAAGAATATTTAGTTTGAAACGGCAGATTAATGCTTTTCCTTTGAAAAGAAAATACAGAAGAGGGAAGATTCTGTTTGACATGGTTCCAAATATAATTATACCATCATTGACCAAAGCCAAGAGAGGAATGTGGAGAGAAAGATGAGTGTGAAAAGAGAGCAAAGAGAATTTAAACTAAAATTTAAAGATGACAGTGAGATTATACACTTTGAAGAAAACAATGTGTAATGGATCCATTTTGATGGAATCTAGGCGTATTCTGTATGTGACAATTACGAAACGTCTTTTCATAAATGCTGGCCTTAATCAGCAAACAAGGAAAATGTAAAAGTAAAGTTTAAAAGGGAAGGAAAGATATTACATGATTATTTTTCTTCTTAATAATTTTAGTAATTTAATTATTGAGAATTGTAATTAATCCCTGAATAAGAATAAAAATGATTGAATAAAAAGCAATGGTGGTTGAAGATTGAAAATGTTGAAGCTTTAAAAATTCGAGTAAAAAATTGACAGAAGAACACAGTTAGTAGAAAGAAGCTTCTCACAGAATTTGTAACCTTTCGGCTACGGATTGGCTGGGCGGGAAGCATGTGCATGTGGCAAGTTGATGTGCAAAACTCTTATCTTCTCTACCCAACAACTGATTCAATCGTTATCAGAATCTCAATATCTCATTTACCCAAACCACTTGTTTAATCCACCCAATAATTTCCTTAAACTTGGAAAAATTTAATTTAGAAAAAATTTAAAATTTTCAACAATTTTGTTTGAATACTTTTAAATTTAAAAATTATGTTAATAAACTAAAATAAAAGGATTTAAAATTTTTAGATAGGAATTTAAAATTTCTCAAACTAAAATAAAATGAGCTTGAGTAATAGGTTTGCAAATTAAATAATTTATTAGTGTAAAAAAATATTTTAACTATTTTAAGACTAATATTTGTAAACAAGTTAAGTTCAAAATTTAATTTATGATTGTTTAAATAAATAAGTTAAAATTAAATAATTTTTTTCTTTCTTTTTTCCTTAACTTTAGGTATTTTATGTGTCTCATTTATATCCTAACAAATTTTATGAGATAATTATAAAACTATTTTTTGAGAAGCATTTTTTTGTTTGTTTAAGTTACAAATATTAAGATAATTCTGCTTAAGTTAAGATGAATATATAACATGATAGTATTAATTCTTCTAACGAATTTTTAATATATATACTAAATTTGAACTTACGATCTTATTTAAAGAAAATTAAATATATATTATTTAAATCAACTAGCCATTGATTGTTTGAGAAGTATTTGATATAGTAAATAATTATTTTTTTTGTAAAATTTTTATAATCTAAGAAATTAATTAATTATTCCTAATTACTTAGAAAAAGAAAGTAAAAAACTTTTTAGAGTTTCTGATATATTAATTTTTGTTTTTCATTTAATTGTTACTTTTTAAGGTACCTGTAAGAAATTTTTTTAAAAATGTTAATTGAATAAAGCTCCGTTACAAAGCATTCAACATTAAAAAATTGAAAATTTTCAACAAAAAATGCAATATTATTTGTTAGGAACTTTAAAAAAGATGTTTATTTTATTTATTTTGAACAAGTATCTCGTTAATATTCACAAATAGAGACAATCAAGCGTAATGCTATATATGATAATTTTTTTAAACCGAGGGAGAATAAAGTTTAGAATTATTTCATTTCAAGTCTAATCATTGCGGAATTATTTTATTGGCCCTCAATTTGATAGACCATTCTAAAAGCAGCCATATTCATGGAGGGGCAAATAGATTCATTTTAGATCAAGTTTCAAAAGCAGGTCAGAGAGTTGGTATGCTAAGATAAAGATATGTTGATAAGGTATCTGATAGGTAAGCAAGCTTTTTAGCTTTATGTTGAAACTTGAAACTCCCACTTCTAATTTTGTTACCAGATATTTTTTGCCACCATCCCTGTTGTCATGGTCATGTAAATTAAATTGCCAAAAACAAACAATATAAAATGGTTTTTGATCCCATTACTCCAATTATTACATCCCTCAGTCATTGACATCCCATATATGTACTCTCTTTACATTTGAATAATCAACCAGTTTCAGATTGTTTGTGATCAATATTGTACAAACATCACATGTTCACAAAGCTCAGTTATGTTCATTTCTTGGCTCCTGACGTGACTTAGCATGCCTTGATCTCATATAAACCAAATGAATAATGAAATCTGATTTGTTTTTTAAAATTATGCCATTCATATCTGTTTAGGCTTGCAATGAAAGGATATTTTGGAATCATATTCAAGACAATGATAACTGTATTAAACGGGAATGTGCACCGTATACATGCAAGTGGCACTAATAAAGCTCATGTTCTTTATTCACGAATTAAGCATAAGGTTCAGGATTAACAAACTCCCCCAACACACAAAAAAAAAATCCCTTCAAAAACAGGGAAAAGAATACTTCAAGATACTACACATACTATTCAGTAAATATTATACAATAATACACCAATAATAATATTGTTATGGATTGTAATCCGAAAAGATTTTTCAACATCTTTTTGAATGAATTACAATACTAGTCAAAGTCTAATTTCACTTGACTATTATCTTATTATTAATTAGAGATGACTTTACAGATTATGCAATCCTATTTATTGATAAAATAAAATACTTACTATTTGGGAGGGATATTCGCCCCTAGCATGATCATCTCATTCTTTCTAATTCTCTCTTTCTCCCTTGCTGACTTAAACATAGGAGTATCTTTTGTATGTATGCTATCTCAAGATGAAGAGAGAGCGTTGAAGATCCATATTAAGATACAGGTAACAAATATCATTAGAAAGATGATTATAGAAAATCTCCAACTGAACTAGTAGAAACTAAAAGATAAGTTATCAATTTCAAGGACAGTTACTATGATGGACTTATGCTGCTTCCATGTCATCGGTTTCCCTCTCCTTGAATGACTTAGTGTGAAGATCCCGTGTGAATTGAGTGGTTGTGTCCAAGAAGTACAAAATAAATGATGTCAAGCAGCAACAGGCAAACATGGGTATGGGCCCATAAATCCAGAGGACAAGAGGAATTGACAAGTAGAAAGCCCGCAAGCCCAGAGACCAAGAATAACTACCCCGGTTCAAGGTTTTTGCAACATATGCAATAAAGTCCTTTTTGCCTTTCAGTGCAGGTGTGGTGATTAAGAAGCTAACATGTGCATAGTATCTAATAGATTGCATATTGCATAGAAATGCTACGAGGAAGCATAACGAGATACAGAGGCGTTTGATTGAAGAATTAAGGGAAGTTTTATTGCCATAAACTAGTTTGGTATCTGTCTCATTGCTTGCAAAAACACCAATTAATGAACTTAGTGTGATTGCTGTTGTTGCAAGAAGAGTAGATGCCATGATATTGTTGCGGATTGTTTGAACGCCCAAAACCCCATTTTTCAAAGGATCCTGAAAACAATGCAAATGGGAGTTTGTTATAGAAACAACTTTCTTAGTAACCAAAATTAAACGATGCCAAGCAAAGTGTCAGAACATGGCTTCTAAAATTTTGGGGTCTGGCAGATGCAAGGAAAAAGAAAATAAAGAAAACTCTTGAGTAATCCAATTCACAAACAATCTGAAACCTTGGATGGCACCATTACTGGATGGGTACAGAAAGTAAGGCTACCTTCTTAGTCAGTACCACTTTTATTGAGAATGTTAAGTAAAGTATGTAGTATATAATGCAACATAATAAGTTTGAAGACAAAAATAACCACATTGAGCTCCTTATAGAATCCAAATTTTACAAAAGATCCTTCAAAGAGGCCTTTGAATTACCAATATTAAGATAACCAGTAGGAAAAAAATGGTAAATCAAATTACCGAAGAACTGGTACCAGTTATCCACCGATATTTCTTCTAATAGTTTTGTACTAGCTCATTGACCTATAACCGCATCCAAAAAGTTCACATAGCTCATGTCTGATTCAAATTCTATTTGAATACTACTAGGTCGCTAAAGATATTTGCTTCTTGACATTCCACAAAAGGCATGCTTGCTTCCTTTATAAATCAATTTACTATTCTTTATATGGGAAGTCCCTTCTGTTTTCACTGAATTATCAAAGAGGTAAAAAGTTCATATCAACCTGCACTATCTTTGCATCATATTTTTTTCCTGCCTCAAAAATTTCTAAAGCAACACTTTTCTACCTTTTCATTGCTTAAATCAGCTCCTTACAGCAATTTCACCTGACTTCCCTAACTGGAACTGGAGAAATCCTTTACCAGGATGTTAGTGGATGAATGAGAATGCGAGACTAGCACCAACATTGTATGAATTACCAATCAATGCCAATATTCAAAGAGAGCAGAAGATGGCAATCAAAACAATTGCAACAAGTTGAGCATACATATAATGACAATATACACGGAAACTGGTGCATCTGATCTGAGCCTAAAGAAAATGCATGATTCAGTATCTGCTTTAGCAAATTACTCTAAAATATACTACTGAACCAATCCAGAATTGTTTCTAAACAGTACAGGTAATGACAATATGCAGGGACTCAGGCAGCTGATCAGTGAACCTATAAAAGTGAGACTAACTGACCAAGACTACAAGATGGTTGAATATCTACTTCAGAATAACAACTAATGAAGCAATCTAGAGGTGTTCTTATAGTGCAGGTAAAGCACTTGTCAAATTTCTTTCATAAACAAGTATCGGAGGTAAACAACTTCTAGAGACACAGAAACATGAACCTTGACGAATCCAATGCCACAGCACTCAAGCCCTATGGGATACTGTTGCTAGTATCTTGAATTCGAAATAGCTCTCAGGTAAAGCACTTGTCAATTTCCTTTTGTAAACATTTATCAATGATCATGGCCTTCTAGGGACACACAAAACATGAACCTTGACAAATGCAATGACATAGAACTCAAGTCCTACAGGACACTGTAGTAAGTATCTTAATAGCTTGCAGGCATTGGGGATGGACCCTTTTATGTTAAATTTTAACATGACAAGTGCCTGTTTACATTTTGTGTCTATCCCTTTTTTTTATAGATATTAAATAGGTTTTCACTTGACCTTGATATGAATTTTTATTTATTTATCTCTTGATAGGTTTTCACAAATTTTGATAGGGTCTCGCCTATTTCATGTCTCTGAAGAGAGAGACAAACAAATTTTTCATGTGGCCTTGTCAAGTGAAAATCTCACATAAGAGGATTGATTCCCAATCTTGCTCTGGGCTCTGGCATGCAGGGGGTGATGGGTTCATTAACTTAATGAGACACAACTATAGGAGAGAAACCTGTGTGCAGTGTTTGGTGGGAGAAAAAGCAAGAATGATCCTCAATCATGGGGGAGTAACCGTTAAAAACATAATCCTTGGCCTTGGGAGCACGTTGGGATGTGTTATGATAATAAGACAAAATTCATTAATGGGTTGATTGAAGTAAGACAAGGCGTGCTATCGCTCTGCTGCACCAGTTAGGGGGTGTTGCACCTCATGTGAGCAGAGAAGGGAGCAGAAAGGTTTTAGGATTGTGGCTTCAGGTTTGATCCTCTACAAAAATTAATCATTATTCTCTTAACATAAAGCTATGTTCTACCTTATGATTTCTAGTTCATATAAACTTGTCCCTTCATTTCAAGAATAAGATTAGATCATTTCCCTTCAAGACCATTTTGAGGTTTTCCAGATTCAAGCAAGCACATGGCAGAAACGATCAACCATGCTACTGCCTGCTCTTTTCTGCTGGAAACTCAGAACAGACCTCATTTTCTGTGACATGAACATGCAGTACTTACACTCAAGGCAGGCAATTATTAATTCAATGCATTTCTTAACCTGATTGAGCCTTAATAAACTAATTAAGCCTGTAACAAATCTATCAATCAGGTTAGCCAGCACAAATCACCAATTTTAGCCTAAAATTTCTGTCGTCTACATATTTTAAGAAGCTCTTTAGAACTCAGTCTTGGTGAAAGAAACCTTCTAAAATAGTAAGAATCAGGATGAAATTTAGAAAACCTCGTGATAGTTGAATCCTTTGTTGACAGTTGACAACAATAAAAATGTGAATCTTTAAACAACACTCTCACAACTTAACCGTCAAACTGCAATGTTATCTAACTATCAAGGGCGAGTATGAAGTATGAACTTCCTTTCAGAGGCAATTCAATATGCGTTTCCATTTCCAATCAAATAGCAAAAACATGACAAGTTTCAATATATGCCTCTGTTAGTATCCTCACCAGAAAACCAAGTTTATAGACACAAGCTTATTCTGAATAAAAAGTAAACATTGCGAGAGAAAGACAGTAAGTGAACACAGGACAAGGTCCAAGCCATGTAAAAAAGCAACTAATACCAAAACTGAGAAACTAGCCCAAACAACAGTACACAACAACTACAGCAAAGTACTAAACTAGAATTTTCTCCTAAAGACAAAAACCCAACACTGCCTTTATTGTATAAGGTAAACGGTCTTTATGAATTGGAACAACACTTAACATCTCGGAGCAACACAAGAGTGAGTCCAAGAAACGAATATATGTTGATAGTGTATCTAACCCAAAAGTACAATCCAGTTACTAGGAGTGTTGTGTTTTGTTTTTCTTTTTACTTAGAAAGATACTGGAACGAAATAGCTCAGAGTCGGAGACAAGTGCCAAGTATCAACTACAAATAGAGGAAAAGTAAAGAAAGAGAGAGTACTGACAGCCATGATGGAAAGAACCCATTGGTAACGAGATTGAGCATTCAAGCCAATGACAGTGCGAGAAGGGTGGCGGATTATAGTGTAGAGAAACCAAACGTGATATATTCCCAACACCAGCATACCCAGAGGCACCACTATATAGTCCAAATCCTGCACTTGCATCCTGCCTCTTCAAATTTCAAACTTTACCTTTCTTCACCATTCACCACTGCTACCTCATAACATAGCCACCACGCTCCACTCCTGATATTGTTGAAATTCAAATTAGTTACCCTTTCCTTTCTCTCTTATCTACCCTTGTCTTTTTACCCTACCTTTCCACTGAATCCACTAAAAAAATTTTGTCTTTTTTCCTCCAAAACAAGTAAAGATAAAGAGGCTCCCGCTTGCTCTTCCAACTATTAAAGTTGTCTGCAAAAACTGAAATTAAGTCCATCTTTTATGATAGGCAACAAAAAGTGGGAAACAGTTATTATTGCTTATATTAATTGTATGCTTAATTCTCAAACCCCACAGAAAAAGAAGATAGTTATTTTCCCATTTCCACCTCCCTCCACGTTGCTCCATTATGATACCATTGAGTCTAAATTTCACTAAAGAAACTAAAAACGAATTCAAATTAAGTTAGAGATAAGATGCAATTTCACATTGTTGTTCTCTTCATACTTGTCAAGTCTAATCATGCCCAAATAAGCCGTACAAGCAAGCAATGATGTTGGTATCATTCTCATGAGGGTAATATTAACACTGATGGGTCTCCGCGTGATCGAAAACATGTCTTTAATCATATTCCTTATAAAAATTATGCTAATATAATCCTTTCACATTATATAAAGATCTGATCGTATAAGAGCTGAACCTCCATCGTCATGATTTATGAGACACTTCAACCTGGTTTTTCTAAAGTCAAAAAATATTTACTTTGCACCAACGGAGGTTCGGAACATGGAAATAAAAAAGCACTAAATTGGTGATGAAATTGCATTGAGATTTAAATGAACGCATCTTTTCTCTGGAGTTTATGAAAAAAATCTGTGTAAATATGTCACTGTCACCAAGTTTTTTCTTTATACATCGTCCCTATATATGGAGCATAAGATTGTTGGAAAAACAAAAGAAAAGAGAAGCACCGAAACTTCCAGTCTCACATAATGAGTGCTGCTGATGTTTGCACCACTTTTTAGTATTCCCTTTCCACCACTTCAATTATTAGTTTAATTTATTTAGGAGGATCCAAGTGTGCGGATCACGCATAGCCATAGGTACTAATCCTGAATGATGCAAGCACTAAATGCTGCATGAATCATTGTGGCTATAATTTTATTTTATTTGTGCGAAGATAGTGGATACAATATTACAATGAAGTAATTAACAACTATAGTGTGTAAGGAAAAGGACAAAAAAATTTGGCCTTATCATTTATGCTGACCTTAGCAGCACCAAGACACCTTAACTGAATAAACCACTAATCTTGCTTATGTAGCTATGAAAGCGTGACGGTGCATGCTCCTTCATGAACCATGACTGAACAAATTGTTACCGGCCTTTTCAAGATAAAGATTATTCTAGAAAAGTGAGGATTGAATTGTACAACAAAAAATGATTGGGAAATTTGTAAGCAAGTTCATCACAAGGAAGTGAAATGTAACTAACGCCAACACCCCAAAAATGAATTCTACGACCATTAACATGAAACAAAATTTACTACCTAGTAAGTACTACTCTCAGTTGCACATGTTCATACTTCTCAATAGGAACATACAAAAGCTCACCAAAATTGTTACATTTATTCAATTATACACGATCCACACCTTAGTTTTGAGACAAATTGTTGGCAGGTAAAGGATAGTAATCAGGTTCCTCTGCAGACTCTACATCTTGAGTTCCTCTCTCTTTCTTGAATGAGTTACTGTGAAGATCCCGCGTGATTTTAGCTGTTGTATCCAAGAAGTACAAAATAAGTGATGTCAAGCAGCAACAAGCAAACATGGGTATGGGCCCGTAAATCCAGAGGAAGAGTGGAAATGACATGTAAAATGCTCTAAGTCCAATGGACCAAGAAATACTCCCACGATTCAAAGTTTTAGCAATATATTCCATATAGTCCCTTTTGTCTCTGAGGGTAGGTGCAGTGATTAAAAAGCTAACATGGGCATAGTATCTTATAGACTGCACATTGCATAAAAATGCAACAAGGAAGCAAATGGTGATAGCGATACGTTTGATTGAAGGACCACTATAAGGTATGAAAGCTGTCTCACCAGAACTCCATGTACCGCTAGCAAAAATACCAATAAGTGAACTCAGGGTAATTGCTGTTGTAGCTAGAAGAGTAGATGCCATGATACTGTTGCGAATTGTTTGAACTGCCAAAACCCCATTCTTCAAGGGATCCTGAAAATATAACAATGGAATTGCCAAATATGACTTTAGAAGGAGAGGGTTTTGATGAAGTAATGCAAGGTAAAATAATACACACAGACAATGTTGCATGAAAATCAGAGCCTCAATAAGCCAAATATCTCTACCAAATGAACAATATCAGCGAGAGCCCAAGATAACACAGTCAGAAAGGTTATTCAATCAAAGACAAGCCCTGTATCACATTCAAACCAATAAGCAGTAAAAACTATGTTCTAAGAAAAGCACACCACTGAGGCATTGGTTACAGGAAGTTCAGAATGAGTTCCTTTTTAAGTGCATCCTCTTCTGAGCATTTCTTTCTCTAATACCATTAATCTTTCTATGTAATAAAATGAGCCAAAGGCAGGGCTTAATTATTGTCTGTAAAGAATTGCACATTAGAACACATGATCGTAGTTGTTTGAAAATTTTATTTCATCATCAATTTTAGCCATCTTTTGCCAGTTTCATAACTGGGTGTTTGATCATTTCAACTGATGATTGATTGGATTCAAACAAGAAAGCTTTCTAATGGAAGAGAAGTAGATAGAAAGAAACAAGAACAAGAAAGAACCAAATGGGAGGAAACACAGGATATGCTTGGTTGAAGATTAAGTTTTTTGTTTCCTAAAAGAAAATATTTAGGCTTTATTTATCTAAATACATTATCATCAATTATGAACTAAGATCGGATTCAGAAAATTACAACTAGGCACATGTTACAAATACTAATGCAAGTCTAAAGATTTGCCTAGCCAACATGCATCAACAAATTTAGTTCCCTCAGATACTATAAACCTTATGTATGAAAACAAAGAGTATAGTAAAAAGTTTCAACAAATTACATTTCTATAGGAGGTATATTTAAGTGTCCACTTTTGAGATAGACAGCAGAAGAAAGCAACTGAAAAACAAATTAGTGAAAAAACAGATCCTGTCCTCAAACAGTACAGTAATTCACCAAGGTGGAACCATATGTTTATTTAAGTTATTCATTTTTACCTTTTCCCAGCACATTTTATTAATACAGCAAATTCTAGTGACTCAAACACCAGGGGACAGTACAACTCAATCTAACAATCAATGACTTGAAACAGAAAAACCTACAACTCATTCCAATGAACAAGTTTGCAATACTGTATCACATCAACAATTGAAGCAGCTAACTTCACTACACCACTTATTTACTAGAACAATAGAAGCCAGGTCATGCACTTGCTTCATTTAGAAAAGGAAAGAAAGGGGAAATGAGAATATGCGGTTGCACTTGCTTCCATGAACTCTGAAATCTCTGGTTTATTTTTTCTTTTTTCCCTAACAATAAGAATCGTCAGAAACTACCTAACTAGGCTCTTGGATTCACCAGTAATACCAAGGAAACAATAAATTTTTCAATCATGATTGCCAAATAAACAAACCAATAAATACAACAAGTATTGCTGCCTCCAATTTCACATCAACCGACAAAAACCTGACCATAAAATCCATTAGAAATAAGGACACAAATGCAAACGCAACATTTCATAAAACAAGAAAATCAGAAAAAGCAAATGTGAGAGCAAAACAAAGAGTCTCAAGTTGGGGAATGGCGAGTTGTGGAGCACATGAAAAAAATTGAAGATAAGATAAGATAACAATCTAACAAAAATTTTGTAACCACATAGCGAAATCATAAACCTATTGTTGTTGTTAATTGAAAAGGATAGAAAAGGTGAAGGAAGGTATGAAGCACTGACACTCATCATAGAAACAACCCATTGATGACGAGACTCGGCGTTTAGGCCAATGACAGTTCGAAGAGGGTTACACAATATGGTGTAGAGAAGCCAGATATGGTATATGAGGAACACCAAAAGACCCAATGGCACCAACACATACTCCAACTCCTCCTTCTGCATATTCCTCCACGCCACCAAAACTGTTTCGTACCATAATGATTCATTCCTTCCACTCTCTCTATATCTATAATTCTATTCAAATCCATCATCATCAAACTCAAGTAAATGTAACTGTCAAACACCAAAATTCATCACCGCTCCTGCCTCCAATTTCATTTTAACAGATTACAATTATATTTGGGATAATCCCAATGTTTTATATATTTTTTAGTAATTTATTTTAAGTTAATAAATAACATTTTGTATAATATAATATAATATTATTTATTTTATAATATAATATATAAAATATATCCTAAGTTTATTGTTATTTAATAATTTAATTATACATAATATTAAGATTAATTTATTATATCAATATATAAAATTGATCTGATATTAAGTCATATATTATAAAATTTTACATTATAAACCGGTTAGAAGCCATTCCACATAGGAATATACACCAGTAATGTTGAAACACCCATTGAGTCTATGACCTAAGATCTAATGTGAGATAAAGTTTAAAGTATGGTCCCATCATGTTTTTGTTGCCACTTGCCAGTGTCAGTGGCACCTTGTTGATATGTTCATAATGGCGTTTATCGAAAAAGCAAAACATTTTTTTTTCAGATATTTTTACATTCCATTTTGAATCTATATAATAATAAAAATAAAAAATATATTATATATCTTATATAATAAAATAATAAAAGTAAAAAATATTTATTTAAAAATAAATATTGATATGTATAATAATAATTTTTCAAATTCTTACTATGACAAAATAGTATGACCTGTTTAAAAAAAGTATTAATTGATTCTGATCACTAAATTAATGGTCAATCAACAAATATATTTGAAATATGAATTTTAATATTATATTTATATTATTTTTTAATATATTTTGTTGTCACATGTTATTTGATGGAGACTTGTTTTTAAATAAATCGTGATATTTGTGTATATGTACAACAATGCTATTTTTTTATTTTAAATTTTAATCGATTAATTACAGTTATTAATTGATTATTTAAATTTTTATATTATTAATCAATAATTCATTATTAATTACGTAATTTATTTACCATTTAGATTAAATAATTGATAACCGTTAATCAACTTGCTCAATTATACTGATAACATAATCGGTTACTATGCCTACGTGTTTTTATCATTTTCTGCTCTTGCAAACTGACACACTTCCTATGTATTAGGATAGTTTATATATTATTTATTTCTTCATTAGTTTAAATTTTTATCTTAACTATATTTTTTCAGAAGATGGTTATAGTTAATAAAAATATTTATAACATAATAAAATTAACTTTTATTATAACTTTTTTAATATATACAAATTTGATAAAATTTTATTTATAAAAAATTAAATATATATTATTTAAATAAATTATTCGTGGGTTCAATTCTTCATCATTGGTTAACTTTTAATAGTTTTCTTATAAATATCGTATTTGCATGTAACAAAATTTCAAAACTAAATGTTATATATCTCTGTCTAGTTGATAAAAAAATTATATTCAAATTTTATCTTAAATTTAAATTTTATTATTAATATAAAAAATTGATTAATAAATTATTTTTAAATTTTTTTAAATTCTAAAATATGTTCTAATCTTTTTCAGAATAAAAAAAATGTTATCTTTCTTTTTAAATTGCAGATAAATTTCATTGGATATAACTTCATTTTCTGTTTCTGTCTAATTTTATATACAATTGTTCAACTAGAGCTTTCTGGTGAAATCGTATTGTAACATCATTTATAAAAGAAAGAACAAATATTAGACTAAAATATTTAAAAATATGTGCAACTGATCTTATATATTTATATAATATATATCCAGGTGTATATATATATTGAATATGAATATCAATGTAAGATGAAATATTTGTCATGTGAGCATCCTCAAGCTGTCAAGAATTCAATTTTGCAAATAATTGGGGGAATGAAACATGCTATGCTATTTGTCACTGCTTCTCTGTTCATCCCTTCAAATTAAAATCATGGACAGGCCTGCAGGGACAGTGATGGCTCTCCACTCTAATTTTTCTTAATTAAGTGTTTTTATCTTTTAAATATTTGTCATTTCTCTATTATTTTTTAAAATGGATCTTTTATAATATATTATTTTATTAAATATTTTTGTATTTTTTATTTTTATTTTACCCATTTAAATATTATAATGATTTTTATTTGATTCTTACAAATATTATGAACATTTTATTGAATTTTCTTAAAATGAAAGGTTAAATAAAAATTCATTACATTTTAAGAAAACTTATTTTAAAAAATTCAAAATAATAAATAAAAAAATTAATTTTGTTAATTTCAGTTTTTAAATTTGATTTTAAATATATAAAAATAATAAATTTTTATTAAAAATATTTATTATATTTTTATATAATAAATACTTATTTTAGTAAAATTCTATTATTGATTGAAGTTAATATTTTCATGAAGAAATCATAAATTTTCAAGAACTAAAGTGTCATTTTCATATTACTAGATGAACCATACAAAGTAGTCACCTTATATCTCTCATGTGATCTTATTCTTTGAGAGCATCTTCTTGTCTTTCAGTTTTTTTTTTCATATTCTTTCGGTATCTATCTAAGCATTCCAACCATTTCACTCGTAAACATTCTCTAGTATTTCGTAAACATTCTCTAGTATTCCATTTAGTATAAGGGTGGAAGTAGACATTCTATTTAGAATATGAATGGAACTAGACCGAACCGAGCTAGGTTTTGAGTGTTTAAATATAGTCTGTTTAAAACTTTTAAGGTATGGGTCTGTTACTTGTTAATTTATTTATTTATTTTTATTAAAATCTGACCTGATTTAAAGCATACAAGACTTGGAAGCTTGTTTAAAAGCCTATATTATAAAAAAAATCAATAATCTATATAAATAATTAATTAAAAAAACTTACAAATTTAAAATTTATAAGATAAAAAAGCCATTAAATAAATCTAAAACATATGTATATTAATATTATGTAAATAAAATATAAAATAAATATTATATAAATATAATATATTAAAATAAATATAAATATATAATATATAAATATAAATAGATTCCTGAATAAGTTTTTTATAAATTTATGTCTGATTTGTTTATCTAAAAAGGCTTTTTAACAATTTTGAATCTATTCATTTATTAAATAAATTAAATTTAATTAGCTTTAAACAAGTAGATAGTCGTAGATCTCTCTGTTTCACTCCTATCCTTAATTTATAAGCATATGTATTGTTATTAAGATTTTACTGTTATTAATAAATAGATTTTTATTTTGACATTTTTAAAGATAGACAACAAGATATAAATTCATTCTTTTATTTAAACCAATACTTTTAAACACTCAAAAAATTTAATTAGTTTGATTGAATCGATTTAGTTTAAGAAATACTTTAATATAAATTTTTATCTCTTTACAATTTTTTCTCATTTATTTTTAATTATTAGTTTTTTATTCATCATCTTCAGTTTTGTATAATCATAAATCTGACATAAACTTTATAGTTTAATTTTTGTGAGTTAATTACGATCAAACTCCAGATTATACTGAATAATTTGGATATTAAATTGAAAATATTTTAAATCAATTTTTAATCCCCATATATTAAAAGCTATTTAAAATTATTCATAACTATATAATTAAATTACAACCAGTTGACTTCTACACCAACTTTTATTGTATTGTATTTTTCTACTTATACTTGCAAAGATTTAAACTCAAGAATTTGCCTTACAATTTCATTATGAGTGTTTTTTTTAAAATCTCATTTGTCGATGAATTTGCAGGAACGAATAATCACAACAAAATATTTATTTAGATAAAAGAATTTTTGACATCATGAAAAATATGATGTTTCAAACGAACGGAGAATATGTTAAATTAAAATAGATATATAAGTTCAAAATAAAATAAAATTATATATATATATATATATATAAAAGAATTTAGTATGAGTTCACATTATCATAATAATATAATTTTATGATATATTTAAAAATTAGATAGTTATGAGTCATAAAAAAAATTAAAATTTTTTATTAAAAAATAACAAGATGAATGATTCTTAATTTTATCTATGTAAAAATTATAAATAATAATAAAAATATCTAAAAATGTTTCATGAATATAAATAAGAAATATCAAACCATATTATTATTTTTTCGTATGAATGTTTTCATGATAGTTTTCAAAACATTTCAACACCATTTTAATTTCAATTACAGGCTCTGGAAGCAAAATTGGTTTTCCACTTTCAGTGCAATACGTGTACATCTTAAATGTCAAGGTTTTTTTAGCTATTTAATTTTGTATTCAATATCTACATGAATATGATTTATAAAATATTATTTATTTTTAGCATTGTTAAGTACTTTGTTTAGAGGATGAATTTTCTTTATCCTTTCACAAATAAGGATGAAGGATTTATAAAACTTGTTGTTATAGAGATTCATTATGAGTCTCCGCTGCTATGGGCTAAATCAATGTCAGCATGTGACATGAGTTATTGGCTTATCAAAAAAACAAAGAGTTATTGATATCTCCTTTATGCTTGAAACTTTCATGAGCAGATATAAGGTTTAGTGGTTGTGAGCGACACCTAGTGGCTAGTGCTAACGATTTTCTTGGTTCTGCTTTTACACAATTAATTTGAAATATTATTCTAAATTGTTTGGATTAATATAGTGTCTTCATGATTCTGAAAAGTCACATGCTTGCTCTTTTCGTCATTTTATTCAAATTAAATGGAAATGTATTAAATAGAATAATTTATCATTATTTTGCTGCAATTTTATGAAACATTTTTTCTTATTTTTTTTCTTTCTGTATATATTCTGTTAGAAAACAAGGAAGAATATTTGTGTGCCATGTAAAAATTACTGAGTTAAAAGAAAGAATTCGGAGATAATTTTATGCCAGGAAAGAATCACTAATGGAAAGAAGAAAAATATACAAAAACTTATAAAAAAAATAAAACTTGAACAATATAAAATTTTAAAGGAGAGAAGACTATCAAATTATTATGCAATATTTTTTTTACCTATATTTACTATTATTTAACATTTAGTATGAATTTACACCATTACAACAATTTAATTTTCTGAACGTAATTAAAATTTGGATAATTATATATCATAAAAGAATTTATAATTTTATCTATTTCAAAAATATAAATAATAATATTTATAAATATAAATAAATAATACCAATCCATATTAAATTTGTATCTTTTTATTTTTTCTCTCTTGAAAAAGAAAATGTGTTCCAAAAGAAACAAAACCGTGTAGATGTTTGATATAGGCAAGCCAAATGCTGCCGCATACTAAAAAACATTAAAAGCAGAATAAATAGTATTTATTATATAAAAGAATAAAAAATTATTTAACATTTATTTTTTGATAATTAAAAATATTTTAATTATAATTTTTAAAGCAGGCCTTAATATAGTCTACGGATAATGAACCTAGTTGACTCCTATAAATAAATCGAAATCTTTGATCAGTAAATAGAGTAAATGTTAGAAGCTTGGAGTTTACTTTCAAACGACGTCGTGCTTATGGAGCTTAGCGAAAAGATGAGAAACTAATCAGCAAAAGCAAAACTCAAAGTTTTGTGCTATAATAATTGCTCTATAATTTACTGAAAAAATGAAATTACAACATTTGGATTGAGCACGTTATTTGGCAGTAGTTTTACAAGATGGGACGAAATTAAAAAAATAAAAAAAGTAAGAGAAGGTGATAAACAGGTCACAAGTTTCAACAGAATCCAACGTGTCTTCATCTATCTTTCTGTGCGGTGCAATGACAAAAAAACGCGTTGTTGGAATCCAATTCAATCCAGCCTCAACGCCTCCACACCCGTGTGAGCTGTATTCACGTGATGACATTTGTTTCCTCAGCCAAATAAACCAATGAATCATAAAATAGAGTAACATTTTTTAATTTAATTTTATTTTTGCATAGTTTTTTTCTCCTTTACTTCCCACACACTGAATCAATCGTATGTGCAAGACTTCTTGAGTGAAAGTGGAAGAGTGATCTTCTTCGGATCCAAAGTGATGGAACAGTCAACCCTCTTATAGTACTTTGGCTTCACCAATCTTCCAAGCACGTAAGCTCTGGATCGAATCACAAAGCTCAATTTCAAAGGCACAGGCACTGTTGGCATACCTGTTGAACTACTCAAGCTAGCACCACTTCCATACAACGGGATCTTGTTTCCCATCACTGCAACACTCACCAATCTCTGACTCTTCCTTGACTGATAAAATTTGTTCATCTGCATAATCAAATTCAGCCATCACATTATTGTTTATAAAGAGACAAGAACTATGATGATTCAGAAGCATATACATATATATATATATATAGATGAATCTTACATTGCCGGTGGCAATTACGATTTCTGAATAGGAGAGATCCAATGGTGTTGAAGTGACATGAACCCCAAAGAATGTGCCGGTGTTGCGATACGTGAATTTGAGGGTGGAATTCATGGTGATCATGTCGGTGGCGACTCCGGTGGAATCAGAACCAGCTTGAACTCTGAGATGATCAAATTTAATGCTCTGGCAAAGGCACATGGAAAAATTGTGAATGAATTGAATGAAGGAGAGGGAAAGATTTATAGAAAGTGAAATTAAGTTTAAAGTACCTTGATGACTATTTTGGGCTTCATGGGCCTGCTAGCACCCCAGAGTATAAGGGAAAAGAGAGAGAAGAGAAGGAAGAAGGCAAGAACAAAAGCGAGGAAATAGAATCTTCTAGAGAGAGTACGGTCACGTTCTTCGGATTGAAGAAGGCCTTCTTCTTCGATGACGTCAATGTCTTTCCAAGTCTTGTTGTTGCGATGATGGTTCATCTTTCGTGAACCGGAAAATCGACTTGAAGAAGAGTGAGAGTGAGGAGGGGATCCCATGGGGCTGAGCACAGGAGTAGAGTGCAACGACGTCGTCGTTTTCTCCCCATCGTGAGATGGACTTTGAACGTAATACACCGCTCTCCGAGGGGATCGTGTGGTGGACGACGCATCCAAGCTTGTCACCTCTGAGTCAGTCTTAGCATGCATTTTAATCAATCCAATATGATGATGATGATGTATTTTTAGTCCCAAATCTTACAGATCTATGTCTTGCTCCGCTCTCAGATCTCAAAAAAGAGAGGCCCCAACAATGATATATCAATGTGAAGTACTACGCGTTGATGGGTGATTATTTTTCATCAAACTTGAGAAGGACATATGGAATGTGGTTATAAAAAAATAAAAATAAATAAATAAAAAACAGATTTATGCTTTGACTAACATTAACGCTGGCCAATGGCCAAAAGCAATAATTTAAAGTAACAAAAAGAGACACTACACAAAACATAGAAAAGGGAAAATGGGAATGCTTGCTTTATTTGCGGTGGTTGTGTATTTGTTACATGGTTTAATTATTTTTCAGAGTGAGAAGAGAAGGAAGGTGAATGGGAAGGTGACCAGGTAATGAACCGACAGCGACAGCGACAGCTACATTACAGTTGTCACCCAACAGAATATGAATCTACTAATACTATTTGCTATAAGTCTAGGACAGATTGTGCTGGTAAACAAGGATTAATTGGAATAATAATTCAATTAAAAGTATAATAAGCACATGTATAATTTGGTATGAGGACAGAATCACATAATAGGGAAGGCTCTTTCTTCTGTTTATGTATTTATATTAATAGTCTTAACTCAACATTTACTATTAAATTTTTTATAATGATGAAATTAACGAAATTTAAATTTTATTATTAAGAATTTAATAATAATTAAAGATGTTTGTTAAAGATTATTAAGTAATTTATTTAATATATGTATAATAATATACAATAAAATATTAATAAATAATTTTTTTATTAAAAACTATAATATTTAATGTTCTCAATATTTTAAATTTTATTATATATAAATTATTATTTTATATTTTTAGGTGTATATTAAACAAATTAATTAATAAATGAAATTTATATTGAGTGTATAGTCATAATTTTTAATAAAATATTTATTTTTAATTCATTAGCATTTTCCTTATTATTATTATTATTTGTTTATAAGGTTCTAACTTGCTTAACGATCATATTAATTAAGGGGTGTGGTATGTCGGTGCCGTGATGATAGTAATCAGATAAACCCATGAACCTATTGACTTATAAATTGTTGAATTTATGCACCAAAAACCATTTAAAAAAAAATTGTTGAATTTGTTATCATCAACTGCATCGAACTCGTGGCATAATTATATTATGCACTCACGAAAAAAAAAATTAAACTGTTTATTTTCTTTTAAATTTCGTTAACATATTACTATTATATGTTTTTTTTTTTTTTAAATGAAAGGGGCCAAACGTGCATCAATAAAAAACGAGGGGGAAAAACACTGCAAAAAGGAGAAAACTTTGGGTAGAGGGGCCCTGGACAATGAACATATCAGTGATTAGATGTTTCTCGATTCAAAAGGAGGAGACCGAATAATAAATGAACACCAAATTTCTGATGAATACTCCACTTAGCTTTAGCCAATGGTAACAAGTAAACATATAAATAAAATTCCAACTTGTATATATATAAAAATAAAATCTTAACTTGTGTATATCTCATCAATCTTATTTTAATTTTGATATAAAAGTTTATTTTGATTAGATTTAAACAAATTAATATTTAAATTATAAAAATAAAATATAATTTAAAAACATAGATATTTATTTCAAATTTATCTTGATAATTATAATAATATTTCAATCAAATTTCAAACTTTTATATATTGTTAAAAATATAAAAAAATTTATTATTTTTATATTTTTATATTTATTATTTATTTTATATAATTTAAAATAAAATATACTTAACATATTATTTATTTAAAAATAAAATAAAAATTAAAAAATAAAGTATGAATTCTTTAAAAATTTAATCAAATTTATAAATTAGTATTGAGTTTTATTTTTTTTATCTTTATCCGTTTAATTTTGCAATTAATATTGTTTCAATCTTTTAAAGGATAGAAATAAAAGAGCATAATTCATCTTTAACCTTTCCTATAACAAGTGTTTCCATATTTGAATGTTTGGATGAATTTTTTAATCATAATTTATAACTAATTATAATAAAGGGAGATTCTAATTCAACAATAAGTTTAGCCAACTTAAGATGATAAATATAAACTATACAACTATATATAGATGACTAATATATTTAGTTCGTGGTTATATGATAACTTAAAAGTATTGTGTACTTTTTATTTTAATTTTTATTATTTAAATAAAATTTAATAATCTACATTAATTTTTTATTTTTTATTATGATAAAATATTTTTAAATGGTATATTTCATATATATATATATATATAAATATATATATATATATATGATAAGATTAATTGTCACAATGTCAAATTTATAAACTTACATTACTTAATAACTTTTTACAAGATAAAAGTTAAAATAATCAAACTGTTAAATTAAGAATTCTTATAAATAAATCAAATTTATCAAATTTTATACAGATTAAAAATCAATTAATATTTTATTTTAATATTTAATATATTATTTAAAATATAAACAAATATCCTTTATTAATAACATATTTATAAATGTTAATATAAAATTTCATATACATAATTATAAAAGTGTACATTCTAAAAAAATATTATTAAATAATATAAATATATTTGATATCAGTTATCAATTGATCTTATATATATATATATATATATATATATATATATATAATAGGATAGGATTTTTGACATATATCAAATTTTAAAATTATACTACTTAATAATTTTTTTTATTAAATGTAATATTTATTAATTCAATGATTAATTTAAATTATATATAAAATAAAAATTAATAAATAATTTAATATATAATCTTATTTTCAATTGTAACATGTTACTAAAATAAGTAATTATTAATTATTGAATAATATATTTATAAATATATAAATTATTTAAAATTTAATATATATAATTAAAAAATTATTATTACCTAGCTTAATATGTTAAAATTTAATATCTAATATAAAAAAAATCCTTATCCTTCGGTCTATACATTTCTATATATAAAATGATAATTGATTTATGGAATAAATTTTAAACAAGAAAACTCATGTTATAGGTCGGTCTTTTAGGGGAAGGTAAAAACAAATAAAACTTAAAGTTTCAAATTGGATTAAGAAAAAAACGTTGACATCTATTAGTTCTTACTACACAGTTTATTATGATATCTTCCACAATTCATTATGATATCTTTCACAAGTTACGCAGTAAGCCATGTTTATCCTTTAATTAACTAAATTTCGCTACATTCAACAAATATGTAAAATAATTTTAGGTCTAAAAATTACTTATACAATAATAACTATGTTTTATCTTTAAACTTTCATCATTGAAAGGAGATATTTTATTATAATTTAACTTTTTTTTATTTTAAAATGATTTTTTTCCTTTTATTTAAAAATATTTTAAATTTTCATAATATAAATATGATGATATATCTAAAAAATTTATTAATTATAGTTTTATATTTCATTTGGAAATAAGGTTTTGAGGATTTTTTTAATGGTAATAATTTTTCTACATAAAAACAATATTATTCATTTATTTATATTTTATTGAAAAATAAATTCAACAACATATATGTATATTATTTAAAATTTTATGATAAGATAAAAATAACATTTTAATAATTATAGAATAAAGATGACAAAGTAATAGTTTCTTTTATTTTGATTCTTCCATAACCTTAAAGCTCATAATCTGTATCTTGTTTCTTTTTTCTCTTACAAAATATATATTGAGCACACCACATGATAGAACAAAATACATCAACATAACACTTAAAAAAATTGTTTTACATTCTATCTAACAAGATTTCAATGAACTCAAATGTGAATTGTAATATTTAAATATTAAACGTATCCTTTTGGCATGAGAAAGGAATGCTAAAGAAAATCATTGGAGGCTCTTAGCTGCTATGGTTCATCCTTTTCAACTTGCGATTTTAGTTTCGAAATAAAAAGAAGAGTTAATATAACTCAATTCACTTCAAAATCCAAAATTTTCAAAAATAGGCAAGCATGACATACTAAAGCGTCATCTTAATTTTAATTATGAAACTAAGATAATTTACATCACACAGTTCTAATATTTTTCTATGTACCTAAAGAAAGTTGTTGCTCTCTTGAAGAAGAATAATTAGTTATTCTTGTCCTTTCCTTAAAGCACACTAGAAAGCAAATTTTCAACACTAATAGAACATTTAAAACCTCATAATAAAATCACTGTAAGCCTTTGTAAGGTAGAGAATGTAGATCAAACATCGAGTTTCTTTGAGATTTCTCTAAACCTTAGAATCTCTTGCTTTGTTTCCTTAGCTAGAGAGCTTTGAACGTGAAATAACAAAAGAAAAAGATAGATTAAAAAAAAAGAAAGAAAGAAAGCAATTTAAACCTTTTGTTTTCCAATAAAGAACACTGTTAGATTAGAAAAAAGAAGTACACTAAATTTCAAATCTGCCATCATCTTTTCCATTACAGCTACCGTTATAATCACACATTTACCACAATTGAAAGAAGAGAGATATTGATGATAAATTTTAGTGTTATGAGAATCAAAATGAAAGAAACAAGTATTGTGGAGGATAAAAAGAAAGAAATGAGCGTTTCAACAAAACTTGATTATCTGTTTTAAACATCCTTTAATATCAAAGACTAAAGTAATTGATGTCCTACAATCTTAGGAACTAATATCTTATTTATAAAATTTAAAGAGTAAAGTAAATAATTCTTACAATCTTATAGATAAAGGTGAAGATTTCTTTAAATATTAAGATCACTAAAAACTCCTGTTTCTAAAATTTTACAAATTTAAAGAATAATCTCATAATAATGCAAATGGTAAAAATGTTAACCAAATATATATTTTTTAAAGTTTTCTAAATAACTAAACTTCAATGTTTTTGTTATTACAAGATTGTTCTCAAATTTTAACTTGATTTACTTTTAATTTATTTTTAGACAAATTATATTAATATATAAAGTATATCAAAAATATTAAATATTTATTTATTTTTAATATTTTTTTAACTTTTTATGGATATAATATCATAAAAAATTTAAAAAAATTTAGATAGAATTATATAATTGAAAGAGATATGATATTTATATAAATTAAAAGAATGTTGTCTATCAAATATAACGAAGTTCAAATATGTAATTTTATTTTTATTTTATTACAAACCTTAGTTATTTATATTCTTAAATTATTTGTTATTTTTAAAACTTATTTATTTTATACTTTCTTTAAGCTTACTTAAAAATAATCTTACAACTACTGGTATGAAATACCTATTGCATACATAGGCAACTCTAATAGAAGGTTAATTATTGTTTTATTTATTTATTATTATTATTATTATTATTATTATGTCCTGTGAGATTCTTGATCGGAAACAGAGAAACTAAGACTCCACCTTGTACGGCAACCGGCGCCGGCATATTTCTAAACAATGTTGACTCATTCAAAACTCCTCCGGCTCCGCCACCGCCACCGGCTGCTACCGTCCACACTTTTCTCTCTGCGGCGCTGCCACAGTGGAAACTCATCAGCCTCTCCAGAAAACGACGCCGAATCGATGGTGACCCAAGTGGTAGAGCTTCTGCAACACCCAACGAATCAGTGGGACTACGATCAGCTTCGTCCCTTTCTCTTCGACGCCTCAATTATGTCCTCTCACCATCTCCTCCAAATCACTCTCCGCTTAAACTCCATTCCCAAAGCCCTCGATTTTCTCGATTACCTCAGAGATAAATCAGAACCCCAACACCAATACCTCTCTTATGTGTTCCAGGGCGCTCTCGAACTCGCTTTTCGACAACCCAATTCGCAAACGGAGCTTCTCACGCTTCACAGTTACCGAAAATCCGACGATTGTAGCATCCCTCTCACTTCCAAATCGGCTTCCCTTCTTTTGCAATGCTTAGAAAATGCGCAAATGTTGGACGATTCGCTTCTTCTGTTCAACGAGCTCGACTCTTCTTCCAAAAGTTCTCGAATTTGCAACGGGTTGCTTAGGGGGTTACTCAAATCGGGTCGTACCGATGATGCACTCCACGTGCTAGACGAAATGCTTGAACCGGATTCTGATTTTCCTCCCGATGATTTCACAGGTGAAATTGTTTTTGGGGAGTTAGTGAAGAGGGAGCGCCCTGGAAGAAGTGTCGCTGATGAGGAAGTTGTGGGGTTGGTTACCAAGCTTTGTGAGCATGGAGTTTTCCCTGATGCATTTAAGCTTACCCAAATGATAACCAAGCTTTGTAGAAAGTGGAAGAACGGAGTCGCGTGGGACCTTTTGCATGGTGTGATGAGATTGGGTGGTCCAGTTGAAGCTGCATCCTGCAATGCTATGTTAACGGGGCTGGGAAGGGAGAGAGACATTCGGAGGATGAATGAACTGATGGCGGAGATGGAAGAAATGAAGATAAAACCCAGTGTTGTGACCTTTGGGATTCTTGTTAATCATTTGTGCAAGGCTAGGAGAATTGATGAAGCATTAGAGGTTTTTGATAGGTTGAGAGGGAAAGGAGAAAGTGATAGGGTTGGAGTTGAGCCTGATGTGGTCTTGTATAATACTTTGATTGATGGTCTTTGTAAAGTTGGGAGGGAGGAACATGGTCTGAGTTTGTTTGAAGAGATGAAAACAAAGAAAAAAAATAGGCCAAATTCTGTTACATATAATTGCTTGATTGATGGGTTCTGCAAAGCTGGTAACATTGATAAAGCTCGTGAGCTATTTAGTCAGATGATTGAGGAAGGAGTACAGCCAAATGTGATCACTCTCAATACGTTGGTTGATGGTTTGTGCAAACATGGGAAGGTACACACTGCAGTGGAGTTTTTCAACGAGATGAAAGGGAAGGGTGTGAAAGGAAATGCTGTTACTTATACTGTGTTGATATCTGCCTTCTGCGGTGTGAACAATATTGATAAAGCCATGCAATATTTTGACGAGATGTTGAGTTCCAGATGCCCTCCAGATGCAATTGTTTACTATAGTTTGATATCTGGTTTAAGTGTTGCTGGAAGGATGGATGATGCCAGTGTTGTTGTATCGAAGTTGAAACAGGCTAGGTTTGGTCTTGATATAGCCTGCTATAATGTCCTCATCAGTGGATTCTGTAAGAAGAAGAAGCTGGAAAGAGTTTATGAATTGCTTAATGAAATGGAAGAAGCTAGAGTGAAGCCTGACATTGTCACCTATAACACTTTGGTTTCCTACCTTGGTAAAATTGGAGATTTTGTTACTGCCAGTAAAGTGATGAAAAGGATGATTAAAGAGGGTCTTGTGCCCTCTGTTGTCACATACGGAGCACTTATACACTCATATTGTTTAAAGGAGAATGAAGAAGAGGCCATGAAGATTTTTGGGGAAATGTGTTCTATATCTAAAGTTCCTCCCAATACTGTGATCTATAACATCTTAATAGATGCTTTGTGCAAGAAAAACAATGTCGAAAGGGCTGTTTCTTTGATGGATGACATGAAAGTAAAAGGGGTTCAACCTAATACAACAACATATAATGCTATTCTCAAAGGGGTTCGGGATAAGAAAATGTTGAACAAAGCATTTGAACTTATGGACAGAATGATTGAAGATGCATGCAGCCCTGATTATATAACGATGGAGATTCTTACTGAATGGCTTTCTGCAGTTGGTGAAATAGAAAAACTGAAATGTTTTGTTCAAGGGTATCCGGTTTCCTCTCGTCCAGCATCATCTCAAACTTCAATTTGATTGTAGTATGCTTGAGCTAAGTCTAAATGTAAGGCTGTTCTTTTCTAAGCTCTGCAGTATGATATTCCTTTCGAGCTCATTTTTGAAACACCATATAGCTGACAGTTTTTATGCCAAGCTTAAATTAATCAGTATTCCTGATAGTTCTGTTAGATTTTGAAATAGGTTAAGCTTTAGACTACATTAATGGTTGTTTACTTGTTTTCGACCAATTTACTTGCCATTTTGGATTGCTGTTACTGTTATCAGTTTTAAGGGCTTAGTTATAACAAAAAATATGTTATAATTAGTATGGATCTGATGTTGAAGGCAGCACAGGACTTGCTTACAATTGTTTATGTAAAGATACCTTACAGTAGATTACTTAAGAATGGATCATACCTTAATAATATGATTATGTTATGTATTATTTACTACTTATCCTGTTTGTATTATTTTTTTTGTTTTAATTTACTTTTAAGAAAAATTCATATACCCTTCCTCCCATCTTCACTTGCAATGAAACAATATTATTCAGATTTTTATGCGGACTCCCAGGTTCACCATGACCAAAGGCAAAATGGTCTCCTGGATTGAAGGAGACAAGCTTGACTTGGGCGACAACATCATTGTTATCGAGTCCCCTACAAAGCTGCATAGATTATTGGTTTCCTCTGGCAGATTGCAACTGGATTTTAAGTCATCTTTTTGGTGGCAGAAGCTCCTTCCTGATTCCTGTGGCAGACAACAACGACCTTCAAAGAAGGAGCGGAGTTTGGGCCAGTACTTGGTTCTACTCTTGAAGTCAGCGCACCAGGTTTGATTTATTTAGACAAAGCTTGTGCGCATTTATTCAACTGGATGAAAGATAAGGCCTTGTGGAGATAGTTCTCCATTAGACGGAATTAGATGTATTTTTTTTAAAAATTTTGAAACTTCGACTCAACACTTGTTATTTGATCACACATCAGGCTCAAGTCCAAAGTTTAAGGTCAAAGGATGTTTATCAGTTTCCACCATCAAGTTTCAATGGAGAACACTTACCTCCAATCTTAAATTTTGAAAGTAGCTACAAGATATCTGCATACATGCACAATCTGATTTATACGACACATCTAGTCCCCAAAGCACCCAGTTTTAAAGCCAATTCAATTAATTATTTTTGTGTGACTATTCCGGAGAGTTCGAGCATCCTGCATTGTCATCTCTCTCGAGCATGGTGTATTAAAAAGGATGGTCGGTTCTGTATTTATTTCTGTCCTCCAGACCTTCCAACCTTTCTAGTCGCTAGCTATAATGCCAGCCCCAATTCCTCGTGATCAGTGATGCTCTGGATGATATGTAGACAATTCGTAAACCATCAATTGAAGATTCCAAACCATTCTAAAATTGATAAAGACCACTGGTAAAAATTTGGTATGTTCTTTTAAAATAAAAATAAAAATATTTAGCCTTCAACATTTAATCAAAATTATTGAGACAAACTTCATGTATGAATTGTTATTATAAGATAGGATATTTTATTTGACACATTAATATCATGACCCTTGTTTAAAAATTTACCCAATGTTATATTATTTAATACCATTATAGATTCGACCATAAGTAAACCAAAATTCCAAACTGTATAATTGCCGATTCATGTTTATGACAGGGTTATGGGTGCCATTGTAATCTTGCTTGATCTCGCACATGGGGCAAAACCAAAGGGGGAAGAAAGGTTACTAACACAGCATCTTTGAAAGGGCAACTCCAAAATAAAGATAAGTATACCTACCCGTTGACGGATGCAACTATCACGTTCAGTAAAAAGTATCAGCAGAATTGTTTGCCGCATTTCGTGTAATATTAAGTGATTTTCCTATTCTATAGATAGTTATCAGAGTCAAGGACTCAAGGCAAAGTTGGCTTGTGCAAGGTAGGTGTATTCCTATGGTTACAAGACCAAATTTGGTCGGTTGGTAGCAGTCGTCCATATGCTTTACATTATAAACTGACATATCTGAATTTGTAATATATAAAATAAATAATTTGTTGCGAGATCATCAGCAATTATGTTTATATATATTGAAAATCACTTCCGAGATTTTTTTTACTTTTTAGTTTGGGTGTCTAGTTCTAAATAGATGAGTCCTATCATTCCAAATAATACCATCATCCATCCTAAAGCAACCAATGGAATAGAAGTCCTCCATATCCCTAGGAGAGTCCGGTTTCAAATGAACAGAACTCCAAAGCAAAGACATCAAGATAGCATCGAATCATCGGAGAATGAGGTTATATTATAAATTAATGATATTTCATGTTCCATGAATGATGACAAATTTTGTGATGCTTCCTATAACAAGTAACAGCCTAAGAATATACATAATCCACACAATTTCAAGATGTTAAAATTATTAATAAAACACCTATTCTAGTCTAAGTCACATACAGACACAGCTATACAAGTATGGCTTGGAAAAGGAAAATACATGAACACAATCAAAAGCAGTTGTGCTAAGAAAAATTATCAAACTATTGAGAAACTCACAACACACATCAAGAAGGACTTATGACGACTTCAGCAAGCATCAAAATCCACGAGGATATTCAAAATTGTAAATAACAGCAGCAACCAAAAAGTAAATCAAAATAACTTAACCAAAGTCACTAGAAAGAGAATGAACTACCAAAATAAAATTAAAGCAAGAAAGACATAAGATGATGGATGATTCAGTTCCTCTCCAAATTTCTCATTGTTTAATCAACTCTACCTCACAGTTACAATATCATCAATCTTCAAAATCATCCGCACACACTCGGTCGCCAAGGTGATTGCACTCGTGCTCACTAGCAGAGGCTGCACCACATTCTCCTCCAAGATGTTTGTAATCTGACCCTTCCTCACATTGATTCCAGCATTTATCTCACCCTGGGCATGTCGGTTCCTCAGCTCGGTAACAATTGCAATAGGATTCAATCCCGCATTCTCCGCTAGAGTATAAGGAATGACTTCAAGTGCCTCAGCAAATGCCCGAACACAGTAACCCTCCATCCCATGCAACACCTTAGCCCAGGCACCCAGTTGCCTTGAAAGCTCAATCTCTGGTGCGCCACCACCGGCAATGAGAAACCTCTTGGCAACCAAACACCTAACAACACACAAAGCATCATGCAGACTCCTCTCCGCTTCATCAATCACAAGCTGGTTAGATCCACGGACAAGCACGGTAGTGGTCTTGCCCATGTCCTTAATGCCAGTAATCCTCACAATCTTGCCATCCCCAAGAGAAACCTCCTCCACAAGATCAGCATGACCCAACTTCTCGGCGCGGAAATGCTCAATGTTAGCAATGGGCAAACAATTCAAAGTCTTGGTAATGAACTCAATCTCATCCCTTTCCACATCCTTGACCACTAAAATCTTAGCTTTAGCAAGGTAATGCAGAGACAAATCAGTGACAGCATCCCTCAAAATGCTCTTCTGAATCAAGAGCACATTACAACCCGTGGCCTTAATTTTCTTAATCATGCCAAGGATATAACTCCTCTCCTCCTTTAAAATCCTATCCATCTGAGAGTAATCACTCACCACAATGCTCTGTTCAATGTCTGTTTTCGGAGGAGAAATCTGGAACTGGATCACCGCAATCTTGGCGTTCTCCATGCGTGTGGGTCCCCCCGCAGCGTGGCTCGCCTTCTTGTCAAACACGAGGCCCTTCACGAGTTCGGTGTCATCGACTGTGCCGCCGAGCTTCTTCACGATTTTGATATCACGGAGGTCGACCATGTCGGGCTTGTCGGGATCGACGACGGAGAGGACGGAGTCGACGGCGAGGGGAGCGAGGAGCGTGGAGTACTGGCTGACAACTTTGCTGTTGAGGGAGGTGCTGGCGGATTTGACGAGGGAGTCGCGGTCGGAGAGTTCCACAGGGACGGCCATGGCGGTGAGGACGTCGACGGCTTTGACGGAAGCCTTGTGGAGGGAGTCGGAGATGACGGTGGGGTGGATGCCATGGGAGAGTAGAAGGAGGCACTGCTCGAGGAGGGCGCCGGCGATGACGACGACGGTAGTGGTACCATCACCAGCGGCAGAATCCTGCGACTTGGAGAGCTCGACGAGCATCTTCGCGGCGGGTTGGAGGACCTGCATCTTGTTGAGGATGGTGGCTCCGTCGTTGGTGATGATTACCTCGTCGGAGGATGTGGAGATCATCTTGTCCATGCCCTTGGGGCCCAGACTTGTGCGCACGGCGTTCGCGACTGCGCGTGCAGCCACGATGTTCGCATGGCGGATGTCTTCCTTGCGCTTGTTGTCCACGTAGGACTCCGTCTTCGAGGATCGCTGTTGGGGAGCCGCGATTGCCGCCATTGGTGGTTGCAGAGGGAGAAACCCTAAACGAAGGAGGGAAAATGGGAAACCCTAGATTTGAGAAATGAGCGTAGGAGGGAAGAAAGAGTGATGATATTGTGTTGTTCTGTTCGGAGAGTGAGTGGGGTTTTGCGTTTCGATACTTCGCTTTTTCTACCAAATGCTAGGGGTTATGCCTGTTTTTATTTTAATTGTTACATTTTTTTTTGTTTCTCCTACTATTTTAGTTTTACTTTTCCTAAACAAAATTATCTATTTATTTAAGAAAAAATAAGTAATATGTATTTAATATAGTATTATTTAAAAATATTTTAAACATCGTAAATTATTTTTATAAAATGACATAAATTCTTTATATGTTGTTTTAAATGCTTCTTAAAATATTATTAATTACTTAACCATGTAAACATTTTTATACTAATAATATATTAAAATTAAAATGAGAATAATTTTTTATTTATAACTGTGAAAACTAAAAAATAATTTCAACAATAAATTTTAATAACACTGTTTATCACTTTTGATAAAAATTCAATATATATTATGCAGTTGTTATCAACAAAATGCAAATTTTACAAACGAAAAAATAAATAAAAATTCATATTAATTAGTTTAATTTATTATACTATTATTATTAAATTTTTAAAGTTTACCATATTGATTTTCTCATTCACACGCATACATATATATATATATATATATATATATATATATATATATATATATATATATATATATCATATTTTCCCTTCAGAATTCAACTTTTCAGTTTACAAAAGTTAAAAACATTTTATGCTACTAGTGAGCAACTTCATAAGTGGGAGGGTTGAAATAATAGTTCTAAGAAAGAAAAAAAATCACCCCTTTGATGATTCGCATTCAAGCTGCGGAATTGTAATTGCGAAGTGACTTCAGTCTCAATTTATTTTAGAAGGATATATAAACGTTATTCACTAAAAAATATTATTCAAAAATAACAACTTGTTTCTTCCTTGATTTGGAAAATAGCTTTTATTTTTTAAAATATAAAAATTAAAAGCACAATCAAAATATCCAAATTTTTGTATTTACTAAAAATTTATATTAAGTACACGTATATGATTATATTTTTTAAAATTTAAATATCCAAAATATTTGAGTTAAAAATATTTATAAAATTTATAATGAAATAAATTTAAATCATTTATTATTTTAAAAATTAAAAATATATTATTTAAATTAATTATCTTTTTTTTTTTTTTTTACAAAAGACTCGTTTATTTAGATGACCATTTGCTTCTCCATTAACAAATTCCAGTGAGTAAAAACAGGAGAAAATATTAACACCAACAAATATTGGTCCAGTTAAAATATTAATATAAGGTTTACTTGTATTGGCATTCATACTTGGTGAACGTGCTTTTACTGTTGCATAACTTTGTTTTTTTATAATACTATAGAAAATTCATCATAATATAAAAAAAAAATTGGTGGATGATCTGTTAATATTTTTATAAACATTTTTTTTAAATTAAAATGTGTTATGATAAAATTTGAGATTTAATTTATCTAAAAATATATTAACTTTAGTTTTTATTAAAAAAGTATGTTTTTATATGTGTAAGATAAGATAAGTACAAATAAACAAACTTTTAAAAAATTGAAAAGTTAAGAGAATATGTGAGTTTTGTTAATAAAATCCTGGTATGAAAAAATTTAAAATAATTTATCTTTTTTAGTTTGTACAAAAGAATAATTTTTCAATAACAAAATTATAAAAATATGTATGAAATCATTTATACCAATTAAGTTTGTATTTATAATAATTAGTTATTAAAAATATTAATTTAATCATTTTTAATTATAAATTATATTTTTTTTTGTCTTTAATAAGTCATTTTCTTTATAAGAATAATAAGATATTATAACTTTTTTTACTAATTTTCAAATACATATATCAGTGTATTGTAAGCTTTTTTTTTAATTATGTAATGCATTTTATCTAAACATAAACTAATAAAAAATATTGCATTTTTAATTTTATAGTTAAACTTTATTTATTTATTTATTATTTAAATGGACATGAAAATATGAAATGTTAGGAGAAAGGGGGAAGAAATTATTGATGCAAGAAATAGAAAAAAGATAACTTATAAAGAGCGTTGGGGTTAGGGATGCAATGCAAAACTGAGTGTCTGCGCAGTGCATCCTCTTCAACTTGCAAGTTTGCAAGTTGCCACTGAACCTTTCACCAGTGGCCACCAATACGATGAGTATGCCATATTCAGCCATATTTCAGGGTTTCATAAGATTCAGAGCCATGTCGCGGCTCAGCTCCACTCCTCTCAGACCTTCTCTCCCTTCCATTTTTACCCCTCCTCTTCATCGAACTTCCATTCGCCTTCCCTCCTTCTCAACCGCGCTTCACTTCCATTCAAACGACACACTTAAGCACAGAACTCTTACTTTGCCGTTTTGGCACCAACACACCTCCAGCTACGGTCGTTTTGCCTACCAAGACGTGTCCAGTGATGATTCCGATGTTGAGTTTGCCTCTTCTCCTTCTCACCAACAACAATTGGTTCCTTACTTTCCATCCACTAATCTCTGCTCTGTTATACGCATACTTGCTTCATATATTCATTTTTAATTATTTTTTATTGTCCTGAGAATGCGTTTGATTTTTATTAGGGTGCTTCAACCCTCGAAAACATTGATGAGTGGAGATGGAAGCTGACCATGCTTCTTCGCAACAAAGATGAACAAGAAGTCGTGTCCAGAGAGAAAAAAGACCGCCGCGATTTTGAGCAACTTTCAACTTTAGCTACCAGGATGGGTTTATATAGGTAGGTATCTGTCTTTACTTTAGCATGATTTTCATGCATTTATTTATTTATTTATTATATTTTTGAATGAATTTTAATTTGGCAGCCGGCAATATGCAAAAGTTGTTGTGTTTAGCAAGGCGCCTTTGCCAAATTACCGCCCTGATTTGGATGATAAGCGTCCTCAAAGAGAGGTATTTATTACTTTGCATTGAAGTTTCTTATTTTCTGTTACTTGGATTATGATATAAAGGAAAAGGACCCTGCTTCTCTTCTTTAAATTTTTATGCATAACCTTGATTAACTAGATGAATCTGGTGGACCAACAAATTTGGGTGTAAAGAAAACCACTTTTAGAGGATACCATATCCAACAACATAGTTGGAATTACGTTTTAGACTTACAGTTGTAGATACGACACCTTATTGGTGATGCTGGTGATGGAGTCTATGTTTTCGATATTGGTGGCAGAGCTGGTAGGAATGGGGGTGTATCGGAAGTGGTACAGGGGGAGAGGGGTTGGTGGCAGTGTGAGCTACACAAATGGCAGTAGAGAGGTTGGTGATTAACAAGATGTTCAAGGTAATGAACTTAGGTGGCTATGGCTGTTTCCTTTACCATAGATGGTAAATGCAGAATTTATGATGCAAGTTGAATATATTTTGCTTTTTTGAAATTGAAATTTTTAGCGTTTTTGAGTTTGAACTTAGGAATTGGAAAGGCTATGTTTGTTCTTCAATTCCTTGGAATATGATAAGGAACTGGGATTCAAAGTCTGAATGGATAACAGACAAGAAATTAAGAATTTAGTGTCCCAATTTCAATTCCACTCCCAATCCCGATCCCCATGAGTCCCTAAACTGTGCTAATAGTTGTTCACTGATTACAGCATTCTTTATGGTTTCAATACTATAAAAATTGTGATATTTGGTAAATTCTCTGTCCTCTGTTGCATGTATCCTGATTGACTGCTTTTTATGTGCTCTTGCAGGTAGTCTTACCATTTAGTGTTCATAAAGAAGTAGATGCTCATCTCCTTGCCCATCTTTCACGAAAGGCTACAAACAGGACGGGTTCTTTGGATAATTCCTTGCATAGATCAAGTGATGCTAGAAGCATTCCTGCCAACGAAGGAATTTATGAGCAGCCAGAGCCCATGACCCCTAATAGTGTTGTCAAGGAGAAAATCCTTCGACGAAGAAGTTTACAACTGCGTCATCAGCAACAGGATTGGCAGGTTTATTTGCTTTCTCAGTCTGAAGTGCATTTCATTTGCTGTTATAGCTCAGTTGGCATTTCAGTAATTTTGTATTTCAGTATTTTAGCCTAAGTCACATTCATAGGTGGGTGTGAATTTATGAAAGCTATAATTTGTAAAAGTTTTATAATACAGCCTTGTTTCTAATGCATAAATCTAGCATTTGCAATTTTTTAAAAATGGATGTAGGGTTCAGCCTTGATCTTTATTATAACTCTTGTATCTTTTAATTTGGTAATACAATTCTAATGAATAGCAAAGTTATTGACAAATTCAATCAATTATGGTAATATGGTTATTTGATTTCCAATTTGCTGATTAATGGACAACAATTGAATATTCTAGAATTTGGTAGTTGTAATTCATGTTATTTGGTTTCTGACCTTGATCCATCATGATGGAAGCTGTTTATTAATCTTTTCTATCAATGAAATTTTCTGAACTTATATGTCCTTTATTATTGTTTTATCCTTTAAAAATGTTGTAAAAGATGCTGGTTTATCTATAGGAGTCTCCTGAAGGGCAAAAGATGCTCGAGTTTCGTAGAAGTCTTCCTGCATTCAAAGAGAAGGATGCATTTTTGAGAGTCGTTTCAGAGAATCAGGTGAGTAGGGGGAGTTGGTGTTCTCTGTGATTTTTAAATTTTTATTATTTTCATTCAATGATTTGTTTTTACTTCTACAAAAGAAAAACCACATAACAAAAATAAAGGCTTTATATGATGCTCATGTATGATCCTTTATATGACAACTGTATAATTTATTGTAATTAGAGACAAATTTTCTTACTCATGAAAGATGTTATTGATTGTAGATTAGTCAAAATATTATTGTCTTAAACAATGTTTTATATGCCCAACCAACAATGGTTATGCCTCAACTGCAAAAGTTGTAATCTCTATTTTCATAGTGTGTGAGGACTAGCCCTTGGCACAACTGTAAGGTTGCTGCCTTGTAACTTAGAGGTCACGAGTTCAAATCTTGGAAAGCTACGTAAGTATGAAAGTACTAGTTCAAGTTCATGGTTCGTTGGTTTAATTGTTGTTGAATCAATGATGATTATATATGTATGTATGTATATACATATATACATAATCTTATATTATGTAATAAATTAATATGGAAAAACTTATATGTCTTGTAAAACAAAAAAGTAGTTGTGAGAGTTTAATTGAAAAATAAAAGAAATACAAAAATACTATTAAATTTAATAAATAAATATTAACTTAAATTTTATATAATTCAAATGTAATATGATAAATTTGTGTAAAATATTATTCAGATTTTTATATTATCATAAATAAATTTGCATATAATAACTCTAAAGACAACAGTCGTGCAGTGGTCTTCAGCATCTCTATCATGCATGAAATAGCATGTTAGAGTCCTGGTGGCAGCACTCAAATGTTTTTTCCAAAATGAAGAATTGAAGAAAAACTGGTCTGCATGTAAATTGGCTGGTCCAATCCCCTGTTCAATAGTTCTTTGATCAGTTCTTGAATCACCAGATTAAAGGGGGTGGACTAAACCGGTCTGTGGACTGGTTCCTGGGGTTGAACCTTTCTGAGCAGTCAGGCCACTCCACTTCACTCCAATTTTCTTAACTCCTGTGGGCCCATTTGGTGGGAGCCTTGTGTTACTGAATTACCCCTTTATTTTCATAGTGCACAGCACATGACTGTTGTGTAACATTACTTATTGAAATATGTGGAGCTTTTGCATGGGCATGAAGCTATGAACTAGAGTGCATACTGAATCCAGTGGGCATGTAAATGATTAGAATGAAGGACAAACTAAAGGATGCACATGGAGAGATAGACAGTGGACTAATTATTTTTGGAAAATCATCAAACAAATGTAAGAAATTTTGTCACAGCTTATAGATTAAATAACAAATAGTTTACATTATGCTTCTGCTTTTTGTAAAATTTACAAGAACACAATCCTATGGACTACGATCTAACAATCTAATTGATACAACTTATTTCTAAAGCAAATAATAATTCATAAAGGGTAACATAAATGGTAAGATTTTCTTTTGCAGATTTATTTCTTGTTGAGTGTGAATCCCAATATGTTTGTCCTGAATGATAATTCAACTTAAGTGTTATCATAAATGAAAATTTGCAGGTTGTTGTTGTCTCGGGTGAAACTGGTTGTGGTAAGACCACACAACTTCCTCAATACCTATTAGAATCTGAGACTGAAGCTGCACGTGGAGCTGTATGTAACATAATTTGTACTCAGCCTAGAAGAATATCTGCTATGTCTGTTTCTGAGAGAGTTGCAGCAGAACGTGGGGAGAAATTGGGAGAATCTGTTAGTTTGTGGACCTTCTCAGCTTGCTGATGCTTGAAGTACTTCAGCTTATATCCATAACTGACTAAGTTAAATTTTCTGCTTGTTTTCCTTTCTGAAGGTTGGTTACAAAGTTCGTCTGGAGGGTTTGAAAGGAAGAGATACTCGTCTTCTTTTTTGCACCACAGGTGTATTGTTGCGAAGGCTCCTTGTAGACAGGAACTTAAATGGTGTAACTCATGTTATTGTTGATGAAATTCATGAACGTGGAATGAATGAAGGTAGCTATACAATTGTTTTATTCCAATGTTTTTTATTCTATTTAATATGATGCTTACCACTGGTTTTCACATCTGTCAGATTTTCTTCTCATTGTCCTGAAGGAACTTCTCCCTCGTCGCCCTGATTTGAGGTTGATTTTGATGAGTGCAACCTTAAATGCTGAGCTTTTTTCTTCATACTTTGATGGTGCTCCAACTATGCATATTCCTGTAAGTTCCAAATACTCATTTCTGTAGTGTTAAAATTCAATTGCTGTCACCCTAATATGTCTGGTTACCATTGTTATTTGTTCTGATGTAATTTTATCTTGATCTTGTCAATGAACAATGATATGCCATTTTTATGGACATGGAAATTCTTATCTCTTGATAAATGATCGTATAAGCTTTTAATAAGAAAAACTGTGCACTTTAGCAGCTCAACCACTTTGCTTTTAACTGAAAAGCTCTAGTTGGTTTTCTTTGATATATTAACCTTTTAGCATGACAGCTTATAGTTACCTTTATGAGCAAAATCACAATTTGCTGCTTTGGCAAATCTATAAACAATTGCTTACAGATGATATGAAAGATGTGATATACTTGTTTTCCTTTTGATTTTTCGGGGACGTGTGCACTTTCTAGGGTTTTACGTTTCCAGTTCGAGCCCATTTCCTTGAAGATATTCTGGAAAGGACTAGATATCGGTTGACACCTTATAATCAAATTGATGACTATGGTCAAGAAAAGACTTGGAAAATGCAGAAACAAGCTCAAACTTTCAGAAAAAGGAAGAGCCAGATTGCTTCTGCTGTTGAGGTACACAGGTTGAGCTGGAAAGCTTTGCTCTTCTTTAGATCCATGCTTTTTTGTCTAATTCTGTTCGCTTCTCTATGATTTTGCATAGGATGCTTTAGAAGTTGCAGACTTTAAGGGGTATAGCCAACGCACTCAAGATTCATTGTCCTGCTGGTTCCCTGACTCAATAGGTTTTAACCTTATTGAACATGTGCTTTGCCACATTGTTAAGAATGAAAGGCCAGGTGCTGTTTTGGTTTTTATGACTGGTTGGGATGATATAAACTCTTTGAAGGATCAACTCCAGGCTCATCCTCTGTTGGGTGATCAGAGCAAAGTATTGCTTCTTGCTTGCCATGGCTCCATGGCCAGCTCTGAGCAGGTGACCTTGCTAGTAATAGACTGATTCACAACCACAGTAGATGGTGTTTGTTATCTAGTTTACAATTTAGTTCAAGATATCTAATAGCTAATTTTGTCTTGGAATATTTAAAAACAATACCTCTGAAATTATTGAAATTAAGTATATTGTACTAAAAATGGGTGCTTCATTATTGGTTTCTGGGAACACTTCAGTTTGTTTGATAAAAGGAGAGGCATTCTAATATTGAAGTCGAAAACAAGATTTCAGAAATTCTTTGTCAAACATGAATATAACTTATCCAGTTCACTTTTTTGGTGAAGAAATTTTCTGCAGCAATTGATTATGTGAAGGAGTTAATACAATTTTTTTCCTGGGGGGAGGGAATTTCTTTTCATATTGAAGCCATTAAATTTTTGGGCTCTAACTTAATAAATTAAATCTCTATTTCACCATATAATTCTAGTCATATTTATGCATTACAACATGTTCAATAATAAATTTTGTTTTGTTCCCGTTTTTGCCTCTTCTGCAGAGGTTGATATTTGAAAATCCAGAGGGAGGAGTGAGGAAAATTGTTATGGCAACTAACATGGCTGAGACTAGTATTACCATTAATGATGTTGTCTTTGTGGTTGACTGTGGAAAAGCAAAGGAAACATCATACGATGCATTAAATAACACTCCATGTTTGCTTCCATCTTGGATCTCTAAAGCTGCTGCACGGCAGGTATTTGCGATTGTCCAATATGGTTTTGTGGATTTGGTTTTTTTGAGAATTAATTTTCTATTTCCTTTCAAATGGTAGATAGTCCAACTAAAAGGGTTAGTGGAATACCTAAGAAAACTTCAGGACAAACAATTAGAAAAAGCCTTGCTCCCAATAGTTTTACTGGAAATTCAGTCTTTTGATAGAGCCAAAAGGAATTAGGATTGGCATTTGTTGTTTCATTGCAAATATAAATTTTTATTTAGGGTGAAGTTTTCCCATATCTAGAACCTGAGCTTATGTTATTGGGTTAATAGCAAATAACAAATATGAAATTCAATTATGGTTTGTCATGTGTGATACACGATATTTTTTTTTATCATATATGCTGTAGAGGTCAGATTATCAACAATATTTGTTTAATCTGTTCTGTTTTGTTAAGATATTTTCTTTCATAATTTTGGATTGCAGTAATGTGTCAATTGAAATCAGATGCTCTTGCCCAATGCTTTTGATGGATTTTTGAAGTTGGACTTGAATGATTGTTCTCATGTAATTGTTGTTGCTATCAAGTTGACCTATATTTTTTGAGTAGTTAGGCTATCATGCATGACTCCCTTGTATGTGTACATCTTCATAATGTTTTCTTTTCCAGTTATTCTTTTCTATTGAACATTTAGATTGTCTGGTTGCTTAGACCGCTTTCATTGCTTTTCTTAGAGAAGAGGGAGGGCTGGTCGTGTTCAGCCTGGTGAATGCTACCATCTTTATCCCAGATGTGTTTATGATGCTTTTGCTGATTATCAATTGCCAGAGCTTCTAAGAACACCTTTGCAGTCCTTATGCCTGCAAATCAAAAGTCTACAACTTGGAAGCATCTCTGAGTTTTTATCTAGAGCTCTGCAACCACCAGAGCCTCTATCGGTAAAATTCGTTGCACATGTTTTTGGAACTTTCTTTGAAATATGATGGTTGTTATTTGAATATATTTCCCAGAATTGTGTGTGTTAAATTTAAGACATTCTCCATCCTGCATCAGTGTTGTTTTACTCAATTTATTATGTTGTCAATTAATTTCATTCCGCAGGTTCAAAATGCTGTTGAATATTTGAAGATTATTGGGGCATTAGATGAGAATGAAAATTTGACAGTTTTAGGTAAAAGTACTACTGTATCATTGTCTTTGTTTCTCTTGCCACTTTTCTATTAAAAGAATTTTCTCCTGTCGTTGGTTTTTCCAAGCCTTTATAATGTATCATTTTGATTTATTCCATAGAGTTACTGCTGATATTGACTTGTTAATTTTCAGGGCAGAAATTGTCAATGCTTCCTGTAGAGCCCAAACTTGGCAAGATGCTCATTTTGGGAGCTATTTTCAACTGTTTGGATCCAATAATGACTGTTGTTGCTGGTCTTAGCGTAAGAGATCCATTTGTGATGCCATCTGACAAGAAGGATGTAAGTTATTGTTATGACTCCTGCTGGAATCCCCCTCCCCCTTCAAATCTTCCTCCTTGTCTTTTGAACTTGGATGTCCCTCTTGATATAAATGGTGGTGGATTTTATTAGTTTTGATGTTATCAGGTGAGACCAGTTGTTTTCAAGAATATTATCATTGGAATTAAACTATAGCAAATTCATGGACTCATGCTGTTTTGTTTATTGTGTGGGACCTATCAAGCATGCACCTCTTTATTGGTTAATTAGGTTGATCCCATTGTGTAAAGATGGCTTTATATTGATCTTTTTTGGGTGCTTATAATGGTTTTTTTTTTCATATTGAAAATGTCATTCTGTCTTCATCGTTAGCCTGGACCACTCTTGATCTCTTATCATAATCAATATGTTGAATGTCTGTATTAGGTAGGGAGGAGCCTGGCTTTTTATTTAATTGTTTACTGTGCATGTTTTATGCAGCTTGCAGAGTCTGCCAAGGCCCAATTTGCTGCTCGTGACCATAGTGATCATCTTGCACTTGTCCGGGCTTATGAGGGTTGGAAAAATGCTGAAGCACAGCAAGCTGGTTATGAGTACTGTTGGCGAAATTTTCTTTCTTCTCAAACACTTAGAGCCATTGACTCTCTTCGAAAGCAATTCTTTTACTTGCTTAAAGATATTGGCTTGGTCAATAACAATTCTGAAACCTACAATACATGGAATAATGAAGAGCATCTACTCCGAGCAGTTATCTGTGCGGGCTTGTTTCCTGGAATATCCTCTGTTGTGGTAATCCGTTTTACTAGTCCCTTCAATTTGTCTAATACTTCAGTTTTTAGTTTCACTTTTATTTTTTAATTTTGGCTGTGTGCCCATATATGTAATGCTATGTCTTCAGAATCCATTTGCTATTTCTACTTGTGCATGAACCCATGTAAAACACATACACACCCAAGGACATGTATGAACCACATGGGCTTACAATTTTGTCATTAGTTTTGTTGAAGTTCAATTTTGTTTCTCATTTCAATTTGAAACTATGCTCTCAGTTTTAACCTGATGCAATTAAGCTCCCTCAATGCTTTGTTGATGATATGACACTTATCTATCAACGTCACATCATATTATCATCAACGAACAACAAAAAAATGTTGTTTTGTCAAATCTAATGTTACATCAACAAAAATGAAAGTGTATTGTCATATCAATGGCAGGATATAACCCTGGGAGGAGGGGTGGATGGGGGGACATGATTGCATCAATTTGAAGACCATGGAAATAACCATAACATTGCGATTAGGTGGACATAAATTGATCTTTGTTAGAATTAGCACAAGTAAACTTGTAGTCTATATTATAACAAATCTTTCCATGCTATTGCCACGTGTAACCCTCTTGATGCTTTATTTCCCATCAAAATTATTTTTTTCTTGTAAATTTCCAGTAAAAATGTTGGCAATAACTTGAAGAGATTTGAAGTCCAGTGCGTCTGCATGGGGTTCTGTTCTATTTAAGTAATATATTTATATTGTTATATCCATATGGTGTGTTTGCATATATAAAGTTAATCTCATCAAATTATGGAGAGAATAATATTGCATGTTTTATTTGTGAATTAGTTGCTTTATTGTGCATTTCTTCTTTATGTGAGGTTGTACAATTTTTGTTGTGCAGAACAAAGATAAGTCAATAGCACTGAAAACAATGGAGGATGGTCAGGTTCTTCTGTATGCCGTAAGTTTCTTTTCAAATATCTGATGTTTTTGTCAATCCTTGTATTCTTATGACCCATTTTTAATTGGGGAATATATAATCCATCAAAGTTCTAAAATTTTTGTGCTGCATTGTATAGAGCTCTGTAAATGCTACTGTACCTCGAATTCCATACCCATGGTTAGTGTTTAATGAAAAGGTGAAAGTAAATTCAGTATTCCTTCGGGATTCAACTGGTATATCTGATTCAGTGCTGCTCTTATTTGGTGGGAACTTATCCAGAGGTGGACTAGTAAGTTCCTAACTTCTTTTTCCTCTTCATTTTTTCCCCTGAATCTGTCGTTCTTGATTGTATGTACCAGGTGTTTTCTTTTTACTTCTTATCAGTCTTTGGCATGTGATTCTTTTGACAGGATGGTCACCTGAATATGTTGGGAGGGTATTTGGAGTTTTTCATGAAACCAGAATTAGCCAGGACTTACTTAAGCTTAAAGAGGGAACTGGAAGAATTGATACAGAAAAAAGTAAGTCCAATTCATACTTATCAATTTCTTCTGTGAATTATTATGTGTAGAGCACATTCTTCCATTGATTTTCAGTCTCACTCCAAGTCCCTGAATAGTTACTTTATGCTCTGCATGTTTTGCCAGCTTCTGGATCCAATGTTGGATACACAATCGCACAATGAGCTTCTTTCAGCTGTAAGAGTGTTGGTGTCTGAGGACCAGTGTGATGGTAGATTTGTGTTTGGTCGCCAGGTCCTGCCTCAATTGAAGAAGGCTACAAACTCCAAAACGGGTGGTGGAGCTGAGAGTGGTAATTCTAAAAATCATCTTCAGACTTTCCTTAACAGGGCTGGGCATGAATCACCAACTTACAAAACAAAGCAGCTGAAAAACAATCAATTCCGGTCTACTGTCATATTCAACGGCTTGAATTTTGTTGGTCAGCCATGCAGCAGCAAAAAATTAGCAGAAAAAGCTGCTGCTGCTGAGGCTCTTCTATGGTTAAAAGGGGATTCCCATTCATCTGATGATATTAACCATGCATCAGTGCTTTTGAAAAAGAGCAGCAAGAAAAGTAGGAAAAATTCGTTTAGTGGTGCTAAATGGAGCTGAGCTGCCTTTAAAAGCCTACCTTGGATAGATTTGTTAATAGGGTTATATACTGAGGAAGAACTTGTCTAGGTTAAGGCTATGGTGCAATGGATCCAAGGATCTTTCCAGTCATAATTGCAACAGCTAGTGTACAGAGCTATTGAGGGAACTTGAATCTGACAGGTATTGATCTGAGAGCCCGTCTTTTTGTAAAGGGTTATTGCATCCAGAGTCTATCTAGTTTTGGGGCACAATTCAGTACGTGTATTTCTATAATTGCTTTTGGCTAGTTTGGCCCAGAGAAGAGATTGGCTGGCTGAGCAGCTTCTGTACTTGCAAAAGAATTCTTATAGGAGAGGTGTAAGCAGCTAACTTTTGTACCAACATGCTGATGATACATTCTTTTTGCATTGCTCTAATACTTTTCAAGAGATGAACCCGCAATAGTTCATTGGGGGACGGAACATTTTCCACAATTAAGACCAGACATGTTATGGAAGAGATATCTGTATACTTACATATTCATAATCAGATGTGGTAGTTGCTCTGGGAACATGTTAATCAAGCCTGCAGCCTGTTATGAAAAGTTTGTACACCTGAGAAGAATTCTTTTCGTACTGGTACACTATTTGCTGGGGGAGATAATTTAATCCAATGAAAGGGGGAGGCCAATTTTGATTTATTAAATTTCAGCTCTGATTAGCAAATCGAAAGAATTTATTTAACTTGTATAATTTTTAGAAACTATGGTTGTTGATGGCGATCTGATTAAAGCAAAGGTCGGTATGATAGTGCATCAGATTCATCGTCCTTGCACAGCACATCAAATTTCTATGGACTTTGAATGGATTCATTTATATGTTATCCTTGCGGAATGTTCATTCCAACTTCCAACAACTTTACCTTAGTGTACGCCATTGTGACCACTCGCTACAAAATAATTGCAAATATCCAATAATGTTTGTATTCTTCATGGGTCATTCTTTTTTTTATCTATTTCTGAATATTGAATTTATTAAAAATTTTATTCTTAAATGAGATATTCTCATTCTCAGTTTCTTATTAAGTCATGCGATCTTTATTACATTAGTTTTTTATTTATAATTTTTTTTGGTAAATTTTGTTTACTGGTATATAGGTGGTACATTTTACTGGTATTTCTAAAATTAAATAAAACTTATCAATAAAAAGTTTAAATATTTATGATTAATGAACATTATATTAATAAAATTAAAGATTTAAAATTTTCAAATAAAACAAAATAAAAATAAATTATTAAAATTATATTACATAAAATGCATCAAAATTTAAATTTAAATTAATTAATATTATAATGATTTTAAATTTAGTTGACTTAAATATATATATATATATATATATATATATATATATATATCTTTGAATACTATAATGTAGTAATATTTAAAATAAAAAAAATTAATATATAGATTTATATACTTTTTAATTTTATTAATTTATATCCTTTAAATATTAATTTTTATTATTACAATCTTAATTCATTTTATTTTTTTTATTATATAAGAAAATAAAATAAGATTACAAACAAAGATGAGGTATATATATGACATTTGCTGACAACAAATTATTCAACTTATGGAGAAGAGGTTAAATTTAAATTTGATGTATTAAATAAATAAAAATTGTTATAATTTTAATATTTTATTTTATAATTTTAAGGGTTTTCTTTTTAAATTTTTTAACGTAATATAATGTTAATTAATAAAAAATATCACCAATAATTTATTTATTTATAACTTTTATTTAATTTAAAAATTATCCGTGCGAAATGCGAGCAGTACGCTGGTTATTATAAAATTTCCATGGTTTTGACTTCATTTTCTTAGCTTGCTAGTTCGTCAGGGTCTAGGGAGTAAGACGGATGAAGCCATAACTTTTCAAAGGATGACATCCAATTTGGTGATTTTGTCATAGAATTCTTACATTCCTTAACAAATGTAAGTCAGGGTGTATGGAATGCAGTATCTTTTCCTTTTTATCATTTCGTTTTTCCTTGATCCCAAAAAAAGCATGTGCTATTTATTACAAATGTAACTCTTCCAAAAATAATATAACTTACTCTGAAAGTGGGTATTTGTGTTGTTGCTGTTGTTGTTACGTAACTAGACCGTCCTTGGAAAATTATTAATGAGTGCAGTAGAATAGTTCTTCAATCTTTTTTTTTACAAAAAGACATTCCCTTAAATTGTATCAGGTAAAAATCAGAGAAATAACTAAACCTTAACTCATCAATTCCAATTTTTGAAGTAGCAGGTGTATGTATCTTCAGAATGGGAGCTAAAGAAACCCTAAAAATTTTGAAAGAGTACTTACTATGTAAAATAAACTAATTGTCATTTGCAATCGAAATAGTACACCAGCATATGCCAACAAAAAAACAACTTAAATGACTTCAATTATTATCATTATCATTTTGCCAAGAGAACTTCCTGAAAAAAAAAAAAAACATTATTCCCTAAAACTAATCTCTGGCCAAACACGCACTAAATCCCAAACAGGGCATAGCCTAATATATTTATGATTGCAAGATGTCCCCTGAACATCATTTTCCTTTCATACTAAAATCTTGTAGATGATGGTTTCTCTGTCCTTCATTCTGTAAGTTACTTGTTGAAAAACAATGGATAAAATCGAGTAAAAAGAAAAAACACAATGATCAAAGTGTGATCTGACACTAACCATGACAACTTTACTACATTTACACTCAAAGCTCCGATTCCAGCTTCGTGGATCAAAAGTCATGCTTATTGATGCAATAGCTCAAGGGCTTTCAGCAATGTAGGCCTAAACCTATCAACATCAAGCTTTACATGTTGTTTGTCCAAATACACAGACTTATATGCTTGCCATCCTATTTTGGCAACTGATGGGGGATCCTTTATTAACATATGATCTGGTGGATATTGTTGAATAAGAGTGCTTTCTTCCAAACTTATTTTGTATTCCAAGTACTTTATGTTCATATCCTTTGAGGGCATTCCAAAGTCACTTGTAGCAAGCCAGTTCAACACAGACCCACCATAAGGCACAACTTGGATGAAAACTGCATTTTCCGGAAGGAAAAGTATGTTGGTGAGACCAGCACCATGAACCCCCAACAACACATCACAAGAATTCACAATATCTGCAAAGTTCCACAAGCTTTGTTCTGCTTCCTTAATAATCACATCAAAATCCAAACTCTCAGCCATTTTTGCTATTTGATCTATATTAGTGAAGGATCTTGATGTTTTTCGTGAAAGAATCATTAGCCTGGGCTTCCCACCTTGACCATCTCTGATTTTGATTGCTTCAACTCTCTTCAATGCATAGGAACTTCTCAAAAAATCCCTGAAGTCTTTCATAGAGTAGGAGTACTTTTGAGGGTCAATGCTTAGCTCTTTATGATACCGTTTGAGACCCACATGCACCTTTGGAAAACAATGAACTTCATCATCTCTATCAATGGCCATAATCTCATAATTTGACAGCTTCTTAAGAAGTGCTGTGTGCTTTGAAACCCACCAAGTACGGTTATTAGTTATGATGAACTGTACTTCTCCATTGAATTGTCTAGAAGTCAAAAACAGTGGAATAACAATGTCACTGAATTCATGGAAGTGGTTGCCAACATAGCCTCCGGTGGAAAATATTACAGCTGGAATGCTGTGATTTTTGGTGCATTCTGGGACTTTCTTGCTCATCTTTACTGCCTTCACTGACCATTCTCTTACAAGACTCAAGGCAACTACATCACCCTTTCGCGCATAAGGCTTTATACTCCAAGAGATTTTATCTTCCAACATGGCCATTTTAGGTGAAACAATGTAAACAGTGGAGGATTTTCCATGCACTCTGATATCTCCACCAGTTTCGCAAAATTCTGTACTTCTTTCTGAAATGCATAGTGGCTCCTCTTTCTTTGTTTCTATTTCTTCAACTGAAAAACAAAGAATTATAGCTTACATTATAAATTATCTTTGAGAATCATTAGTCTCAACATTATTCCACGAAATTTAGTACAATCTGGTTGAATACTATGCTGTTTCTCTTGAGGGAGAGAAGAGGGGGATGTTTGTATATTGTTGAGTAAATAGAGCTGATTTGAGCTAGCTTTCAAGGCTGATTTGAACTAGTTCTTATTGATTTTAGAGAAGGTATCTCTATGGCTAAACCACAAATGGAGTTGATTTAATTGTTGAGATTCAGAATGTCTTACCTTTGGCTATTTGTGAAGAACTGCTGGTGTCTTTGACCATCAGCATTTTGGAGTCAACTCCAATGAAGAGCTTCGGGTTCACTGTGGAGAAACAAAGGAAGTTAAAGATATACTTAATGTAATGGCTACCATAAACATTTTTACAATACCATATATCAGCATTTCATGCCAAAACACAATGTATGCTTGTACTTGGTCTTGATTTATGGAAATAGGTGACTAATACAAGTGAGTATAGAGTAAGATGTGAAGCACTCACAATGATGTATAGGACCCAAGTAAGGCTTAAACACAGTGCAAAGGCTCAAAACTATGAGCAAGCAGCTCACAAATGCTCCATATCCCAACCTTTTCTGCTCATAACGACTAAAGCTTTTGGCAAGTATTGTATCGTAAATCATTTTTTTATCACTCATGACTCTAGCTAACACAAGAAAAACCTGTTCTATGTTAGGACTACAATGCCATCTCACAAATAGAAGCCATCTTGATCAAAAGCTGATTAGTGGATGAGAGCATGAAAACATTTGCACTCGGCCTTTATGGTTTGAGTGGCTAAGGAAGATTTTGAGACACTTCCATATGGCAAATGAAGGAAGGTTGAGGTGCATTTTTGTATTCAACCACACACACACGTAGTTGTTAGCTTTTGAATCAGGGGGATTCTCCAAAACAAATATAATAGAAGATGAAAAGGACTCTGTTGTTGACTGTTAAGACGAAGAAACCTTTACAATGATTGGGTTTTGGTTAGGTTATATTTTTTTCACACAGGAAGCCTGAACTGCCAACCGTGGAACCCATCTTTGAAAAGCATTAGCCAACTAAAGCTTGTTTAAAATGTTGATATCATATCAATTATTGAAATTCTTGAATCACCCTTACATGGTAGTACTACTAGATTACATACTTGGTCACACATATTTAGCTCAGGTGAAATTCTTACTTGCACAATCTCTTCATAAAAATAGCAAGCTTAGTTAGCTTAGTGAACAATAAACCAAGGACAAATTACTAATCATTATGAACTATAATATAATTATTATCTCAAAGTCATTGCATTCAACTGTAAAATGGACCAACTCCTTAGAGCTTGATGATTGGATTTCTCTGTTTATATTTTCAAGTTATAATCTGTTTGCAACATGTTGATTAAAAAATAAAAGGTCCAAAACTTTAGATGGAAATTCAAGTCACAATAATATTTGGAGGTGGGTATATGGGTTCCCATTTAAATGCAGATTTATTAACCTATGCTAGTAGTTTCTTGGTATCAACTTATGGCACACATTTTTCTTCACAAACAAAAAGGGTAGCAAAAAGTAAAATGGAGAGTAAGGAATTATACCTCAGAGAAATGGAATTGTCGGCAGGAAGCTGAATTTAAGTAATTTAATTCTAGAAATGAAATGCATATTCAAACAAGTTGTTTGGTAGAAGAGAGCAAGACATTTTAACAATGAGTATTTATTTTTTCTAATTTTTGGTGGGGGTGCATGATAATGCTTAAGTAATATATCGGTAGCCTTGGTATTATATGTTTGATTTCTTCTTGAGTAATACGCGTGTGTCTTAAAATAATTAAATATTTGATAATAGACATTAGGTAGTTCTAAAAGTAAGAATTGTTAAAGGATTTGATTACGTCGAAGATGCAACCACTCGAGGCCCCCATTACCTAGCAGTTTGAGACATTTTATATATATATATATATATATATAATTCATCATAAAATAGGTCTCTTCTCTCACACTTGCATTCATGAACGTACAAGTTGAAAATCTTTAGTAACTATATAGGAGATAATTTGAATACTCAACAAATCCTTGACCTTAAAAATTTGTGTATGCCAATATTGATCTATAAAAGTCAACAGTAGGTAGCAAAATGTGGGATTAGGATAGATAATATATGTAACTAATCAAAATGTACCGTGTGTGCCACGCATGTTTCAGTTTCTGTGCATTAATTAGCTACCTATGATCTTTCTCTTTTTTCTTACTTATTTTGATTTCTCACATGAAAATGTGTTGTAAACTTGTAATTAAGCTATACGAAGGTTTGACTCAATCACATTGTGTGTGTTAATATCTGTAAAATGTTGATTTGAAGGTTTTTGAAACCAAAATTGAAGGATATATGCAGACACCGGCCAGCTCTTGGCTGCATTATTTCTTTAAGATTTTTGCACACATTGTACGCAGCAAGTTACTATCATTTATAGTGTAACAATATAATAATTCAGTAAATAAAAAAGTAGTATCATGTTTATTAAAATAAACTCATGATTATTTATTGCTCCCTTATAATTTTGTAAAAGGAATATATATTCAATGCTTCGGAGTTCCTTTTCACCTACATGATTACCAAGTTCAATAGTAGAGTTTAAATTTAATTATTAATTCTTACAGAGCTAATTAATAAATTATATTTTTTTTAAGAATTTTAGAAAATATAAATCACGGATTATATCTAGTTCAAGAATTAAAAATATTAATGCTCTAATACTCTTTTTTTTATAATATATATATATATATATTAATAAAAATGAAATTATTTTTCTTAAAAATATCTAAACAAAATCATTCTATTTATATGAATTTATTGTGTACATCACCTTTAACTAGAGGAAATTGGTTTTGAACGAAAGAGGAAAAGCGGTCATTGAAAGTTAAAAAATCATTCTTTTATTAAAGGGAAAAAAATTTGGGAGATAAGCATGTGGCAGGAAGAAAAGTATTTTAAGTCGTTAGAATGGAGCTATCAATTAGGATGATTAGTAGAGGTTAAATAAGTTAAATTTTATTTAAATAAATCTAACCTGTTTCAAAATTTAAGCTTCATTTCTTATTTGTTATGTGCTGTTTTTTAATATGACTCATGAATTGCAAAATTTAACATGCAAATTTACTTGTAAGCCTGTAAATAGGCTTTACCTATACATAAACTAGTAGATTAGCCGGTTAAATTAAAGCTTACTTCTAATAAATAATAAGTTTTTTTAATAAAAAATTATTAAAAATGAGTAATACAAGGGATTCCAAATACTGGAATAATATTATACATAAAGCAAAAGACAAAGGAACCAAATTTTATATGTGCATTGATATATAACGAGTTAACGATACATGTAATATAAATATAATTTAATAATTAGATATATATATATATATATATATTAATTTTTAAAAAATATATATGATATATATAGAGAAGAGAGGAATATTAAGGTCAATTTACTTCTTGATATCTATCTTTAAATAAATTGAGTTGTTCAGTAAAATAAATAAATTCATAAAATTGTTAATTTATACCAAATTTTATATATACATTGATGTATATCAAGTTAACAGCTTGTAATATAAATATAATTTAATAATTATATATATATATATATATTAATTTTTTAAATATAAATATGATATATATATATATATAATATGTACATCAATTTAATGTTTTATACCTATCCTTAAATAGATTGAGTTGCTCAGTAAAATAAATAAATTTATAAAATTGTTAATTTATGTTTGACCTATCTAGTTGTACATCAAGAGGTTAACTCATTTATTTTTTTAACTATATATTTGAAACTAAAAGAATATATATATATATATATATATATATATATATATATATATAATTAATAAATTATATATTTTTATATTAAAAAAATATTTATAAGTTCAATCTATTTAATCTATAGATTAAACGAATCGAATTTAAAAAATTCATATTTAAATTGTTCTATATTTTTATTAAAAATTAATTTTTTACTTTATATATATTATAAAATTATTTTTAATTTTTAAAATAATAAAAATTAGCTCTTTATTTTTAAAAATATTTTAAATTAATCTTTTTATTTATTTAAAATAATATAAATTTATTTCTATATAAATAAAAATTGATAGAATCAGACTTATTCTTTTCCAAAATTTATTTCTCTACAAATAATATTATTTATTTCTCTATCACTTATTTTATTTAAAATTTAAATTTTTTAATAAATAAATAATATTTGATTTATTAAAAAATTTAATAAATAAGTTAGATTTAAATTTATAAAAAAATTTATTTAATTTATTTAAAAATCTATTTATATTTATTTTAATATATTATATTTATATAATTTTTTAAAAATTAAAATTTTTAATTTTTAATTTGAAATAAAATAAATTTTAAATAACTTTTTCTTTATTTTCAAAATAAAATCTTAAATAATTTATTTAAATAATTTATATATATTTATATATATAAACTTTAAATTTATTTAATTATTTTTTATTAAGTTTGCAGTACTTTTTAATCAATTATTTTATATAAATTTTAAGTTTTCTATTAACTTTATTTGTAAATTTTTAAAATTTGTAAATTCTTTAAAACAAGTTAGGCTTCGATAAAAAAATCTATAATAAACTTAAAATTTTTAAATAAATTAAATTTAAATATTCAAAATTTAGTTTAACTTAATTTATTTTTATTTCAATCTATAAATAATATAAAAATAAATTTAAAGAAGATAAAATTTAATGAAAAACTTTTTTTTTAATTGAAAGACTCTTTTACAAAAATAAAATAAATAAAAATTTAAAATAGTTATAAACTTTCTACATTAATCTTAACTTATTTAATTGAGAAATTTTTTATATTATTCTTTTGAATCTACCTCTTTATATATATATATATATATATATATATATATATATATATATATATATATATCTTATTTGTTTCTAAATAAATTTTTATCTTTTTTATTTTATAAATAAATAAAATAATTTTTTTTATAACTCTAAAGTATAATTTGTAAGAAATAAAGAGATTTTAAATTTGATTCACTTAATTGAGATTTTTGTCATTAAAAAATTTTTATTTTTCAATTTAATCCTTTGTATAATGTTATGTTAATATTTAATGGTAAAATAAATGATTGATTATTAGAAGGATATTTTTTTGGTATAATATAAAAATTGATATATTATATATTTATATTTAATAAATAATATAATAAATATTATTAAAAAAATATATTAATAAATAAAATAAATAAATTTATTAAAAAAATAAATTTAATTTTAATATTATAAATATTAATATAATATATATATATATATATTAATATTACATTAATTATATTACTAGAAATAAAATAGTAAATAGAAATAAAAATATATAATATATATTATATGTAATAATAAATAATATATATAACTAATATAATTTTTTAATTTCTAATATTACTTATTATTACTGAAATACTTAGGTTCAAATTAGAAATTTCTATGCAAAATAATTTTTGGAATAGAAATTTAAAAAAAATGAAAGATTAAATTAAAACAATTAAAATATTTTAAGGGATTAAAAATTTATTTAAAACTGTTTTTAACATATGTTTAGTGGTATATAATAACAAATTTTATTAAAAATTATAACATTTAATTTTATAAATATATTAAATTCTATAATTTTAATAAAATTAATATATTATTTATTATATTTTTTTAGGTACAAGTTGAGATTTTGGAAAGATATAATTCTGAGAAAAATGTACCTTATCAAGAAAAACGATAAAAAAAAAGTTATAAAATATAGTTTAATGTTAAAATATTTATTAAGTTTTTCAGGAAGGTGATACATATATAATTATAATATTTTAGATGATGATTAATTTGGAAATAAGCACTTCTTTTCTAAAATGGAAAAAAATGTTGACTTTTACCTTGAACGTACTAAGAAAAAGAAAAACAATTTCTTAAGAAGGCAGCAACTAGACCATTATAATAATGGAGAAAAAATTGTTGACTTTTAATTGAACGTGTTAGCAAATTAAAATTTATAAAACTAAATGTCCAAAACTATAAAAACATTTTTCATAAAGTCAAATATTCCTGAAAAAAATGAGCAGTAAGAAAATAAAATATAAAGCAAAGTTTATATATATATATATATATTATAAGAAAATGAAAATAAGAAAATTGAATTGTATAATTATATATAAATAATATTATTATAATTAGTTAATAGTCACATAATTACTTTAAAATATCATATGTATTTTTAATTTTAATCATTTAAATAAAGTCTAATAATCTACATTTATTTTTTTGTTTTTCGTTAAAACTAAATACTTTTACAATATTATATATAAAATATAAAATTTTTATACACTATTATATAATTATGGATTATCATATCATCAAAAATAAATTTTTTAATAATTATTTTAAATATTATAATATTATAAGTTCAATTGATTGATAATGTATTAAAATTAAATTTATATATATATATATATATATTTATGAGATATCAAATGAAAAAGTTTATTATTATAAAATATGAGAATATTATTGTATGTAAATAGTTATAAATTATTTAATAAATAGATAACTGTTTTAAAATATCATTTATTAAATATTAAATATTATTTTTCTTACTTTCACATTAAAAACACTTTTCACTTAAAATATTATATATATAACTAATAACTTTTCTGTGACATATTACCAATTTTCATAGTTTTCTTTAATAAGAAAACATGTTTTTAAAAATAATATAACTAAATTAGTTTTAATACATATATTAATTATATTTAACTATACAACATTAAATTTATTCAATTTCAATTCAAACAAACTCGTGGTATATATAAGTCAATGCTTACATTTAAAATTAATTAAACCTTCCAATCACACATTTAAATAGTCGGCTTCTAAGCTATCTTCACTAGCGAATGCTACATTCACTTTCTTTTATATTTGATTCAATTCATTTATTTCTCCAGCAAAATGACTGGATCATCTGATGCATGTCTTCAATTACTTGTAAAAGAATGTTTCATCCACAAAATTCAGGCGGTTTTTTCACATCGTTTTTTTATATTAATCTATTTAAGATGTTTTTGCTTCATTAAAATTGTGCATAATCATTTGTTTCCGTCAACTGTCCTTCACTTATTCCTCATTGGAGAGTTAAAATATAACTCTTCTTTTCAACATAGAGATTATATATCAAAGTGATCTTTATTTCTATTTTACAAAAATCTTTTTTTTTTCATACATACTGTCCCAAATCAAACCTAGATCATCTTACTTATTAAAGAATTCAACTATTACTCATGTGTCTGACTTTATACTAACATATTTTTTAATGTATATTTAAAATTATATAATCAAAATTTATATATAATAAATTTTGTTGAAAATCATAAAAATAGATATTAATAATATTAAATAGCATAATCTTTTCCTATTGTATATTATATTAATTTTAATTTAAACGGTTCAACTTAACTGAAATTTTAAAATGATCATAAAAATTAATTTTGTGTTTTTTTCCCTATTAGAAGCATAAATGTAATATTTTAATTAGAATATGTTAATTATGTAAAAAATATTTATTATTTAATCATAAATTATTATATAATTAAAATTTATTTATTTTTGTGATAATTAAGTAAAATATATTATTAATATAACTTTCTTCACAATATTATCAAATTATAAATTATCATATTATTAAAATTATTAACCATTATAATTTGTAATAACTATTTTAAAAGTTATACATGGAGTGATTGACAATTTGTTGACATTATAAAAATGTTTACTTAATAATGTATTAAAATTTAAATTTAAATATAAATACTCCATGCATATTTCTAAAAACTAGTTGCAATACATCGATCAAATTCTTTATATCTTTCTTATTAAATTTACAATTCAAATAATAGTAAATTAATATTTTTAAAATTTTATTTTATTTATATAGAAATGTGTGGTTGAATTTAAAAAAAAAAACCATGTATTATTATTTGATTTGAAGTTTTAATTACTGAAATTTAAAAATATTTATATAAATATCATATGATCTCATATTACATGATATATTTGAAATTGATGTATATAAAGCTGTACATAAAATTATGCCGACAAAGCTATAAATGTAAATTTTCATTAATAAACGATAATCGAACCCAACTCACGTAAGACACAAAAATCAATGGAGAAAAAGTATACACAAACTAATTCTAAAGTAAATTATAAAAACCAATAAAAATTGATCTAATCTAAATTGAAGTTATATAATTATATAGTTTTATTTATTAAATTAATATATTATTCACACTTGTTTATATATATATATATTTATAAAATTACAATAAATATTTTTTTTATTTTTTATATTATTCTCATGAATCACAATTAAATATCTTATTACTTTAATGTATTAACAAGTGTACTTATTTTAAATGAATTTAAAATTTTATTATGTCTTATTTTTATTATATATATTATTTTATATTAAAATAAATCTTTAATAAAACATATAAAAAAGATAAAATAAATTTTATTTATTTCCTTCCTAATAAAAATTGTTTGTTTTATTCCTCGATTATTATTCTTAAGACAACAAGTAAGAAGATCGTTTTTTATATAAAAACTAAATTAATTAATAATACTACTTTTAAGTATCAAAATAATATTCTATCCTTACAATTTATCCGCGTGAATCATTTCCTTTAAAAAAATGATAGGTGCGAGGGGCATTTTTTATATGTTTAATTGCAATTGTGTCCTTTCTTGTTTGATCTAATACAATTGTAATCTTTCAATTTTTAAATAATTTTGATTTCTATAATTTTAAAATTAGCAACTTTGTTACTTTGCTAATTTTTTAAAAATTGAAAATTATTATTATTTACATAAATTTTTGAAGAAAAATTATATCGATGTTGAAATATGAAATAATTTTACAAAAGATGTTTTATTAAAAATTGAAAATAAAAAAATTAGATTTTTCTAAATTTAATAATTTAATTGGTAAATGTTAAACAAAAGGTAATTAAATTTAATTATTATATGTTTTGAATAAAAATAAGAATTATAGAATTTTAAATAAAAATATACAAAGAACCAAATTTACTAAATTTTAAAAAATAAAAAAATTATTCAAAAAATTAAATACTAAAATTACACATAAATCAAACTAAAAAAAATTAAAAATACATTTTAATCCTTGTCCTTATTATAGGGAAGACTACCAAACATGATGCATTGGTTCAATATCTCTTTCTATTTCTTAAAATGGCTATTGGTTGGACTGTGACTTGGTTGTATCCAACATGACTGCATCACTCCTTTAACCTTTTCGCCTGCTGGTGAATAAAATATAGTATCGTTTTGTGCAAAATTATCTACTGCTAAGGCTTCTATTACTATCTAAACACATACTTAATTTGTAATTTATGGAAACATTAATTTTTGGTGATGTATAGAATTTTCCTAACAGGTTATTCTCCATGGGTATATCTTTTCACTTAAGTTAGGACTGCAAAAGAAATAGACCAAGTTGCCCATCCTGATCAATGAAAAAACTTAGGAGGATCAAGTTCAAAAAGTTGAGATTGATCCCGGCCTAAAATTTAAATCCTATATTTTGGCTGGTTTAATGAGGTCAAGACCATTTTATCAGTTCTATGTATGAAGCATTAGATCTACTTAGAATCAACTGCACGAATGTAAAGAACTTGAACATAGGCAGCGTATTCACAAATGATGCATCATTAATCCAAATGACTACTCACAACTACAAGAAACCTATATTTAAGTGAAGATACAAAAACAGAAAAAAATGGAGTTCTATTATGTCATAACAATAACAATTAGTAGCTATCACTCTAGTCCTCTGCGGCATCATCAATTTCTTCATCCTCTGGCACTCCACGAAGGTAGAGAACATTGTTACATCTAGAAATACAAACAACGGAATGATACTATATATTGTATGTAAGAAATGACACACAAACGAGGTTAGAGTGACTAGGTGAAATAATCTTCTTAAGAGGGAAAATATCATAGAAAATAGGCTCAAAGGAGGATACGCATATATTTGCTTTTTAGTGTCACTGTGTTAGACATTTTGAAAAGTTCAGAAAAACAAAAAATAGCAGAGCATTGCTGCTTTTTAATAAAAAGTTTATTAACAACATTAAACAAATACAGGACAAGGATGACAGTGAAGGCATGAATCAGCATTGCCATTAATGTTTAGGTTACCAGTATGGGACATGGCATGTGCGAGAAGGAAATCAAAACCACTCAATTGTACATGAATAGTTAAGAATAAATATAAGTAAAACCAATCTTGACCATTTATATAAAATTGAACGGTCAATTCTAAGCTGCTCTCATGCTCTCACATCACATGAGAAACTTGGAAAGAAAAATAAAAGGTAGTTTTGGGCAAATATAAAAACATCCAACTTGAGATCACCTTCAATTTATCGAAAAACACGATTCAAAAACCATATATCATATTATCTTCTAGCTCACGATTCAAAAAATTAAATGCTAGAGAAACACAACCCTAATTTTCAATGTTGACATAAATTTCAAAACATAGAGAAATCACCGTATTGAGAATTTACAAATATGTGCTAGCAAAACACAAATACCACTAAATAATTGAGAAGCAAGTTACCTGATCAAAATCTCTCCTAAATTTCCAGTAAACTGTCCCTCAATGTACTCTTCAGTGTTGGCCAGCTACAGAGATATTCACGGAAAAAAAAAATTAACAACTAAGTCAAGAGCCCAAAACAAAAAAATATTATAAGCAAGCTAACACCTAAGAGATATTTTATAAATGCACCTGTAAGTTCATATACGAATCAACTGAGACAAGATAACCTGAAAAATAAAAGAAAAGATGATCAGAAAATCCGTGAAACATTTGACTAACTAAAGAAGGAACACTGCAACAAAACATGTAATTGTGAAATAACAGTAGAAAAATTGGGCCATAAAAAAAGATCATACCCTTGTACTCCATTCCCCACTTTAGTTTCACAATAACAGGCTTCCCAGTCAAATTGTTCAAGAAAGGCTTCGGATTAACGGGTATAGTCTGCAAAACATTAGGAACGAAAAAGAAATTAAAATATAAGGCGTTTATAATCACACTGCACGATCTTCCATACTCAATGCATTAAATAAACATAAAAAACTTGCATAGAAGATTATCAAGAATGATGCAAGAGGAAGGTACTCACAGCCATTGTAGATCCAATTGCAGAACCTGAAACTGTGTAGGCTACTGTTGTAACTTGAAGCGGGAATTAGTGTTTGGTGCAAATCGTGCCCAAAGCCAAATAGGAAAGGGATTCACTATTTTTTGGGCACCCAATTGGGCCGTATGGATCACTTAAGTTTATGGCCGCAGTTCTCTGAGCCCAAAAAAGGAAAAAAATATGCAGACAATTTGGGAGTCTCCAAGCCCATAAGAAAGGTAATTGCTTTTAGCAACTCCTAATTTGCTAAATACATCTTCCTTTTTTCAAAATAGTTTATCAGCTATTTAATATATGCATCTTCTTTTTTTCTTTCTTCTCTATTTTTCTTATTTTCCTTTTTTTTATCTAAATCTAAAAATTCAATCCATCCCATATACATATCATATATTACTCCTAATCATACAAATAAATATTTAAAGTATATTATTTATAACTAAAGATCAAATATTCTTTAATAACATGTATAGGTGACCAGTCTAACTTAAGTAGCATCATTTAGATTTGTATTCAATTAATACATGAACTAAACCAATTTGTTATTAATATTTTATGAAAAATTATATTCCATATTTTTTATAACGTTTTATAAATTAAAAGATAAGTATAAAATATTTTAAAAAGTAAAAAAAAAAAATAGGTGCATGATTGCCTTTCTTAAAATGTTGGTTAAATCTAGGATAGATTTTAATATTACATTAAAAATTACGTTTGGATCTAATTTAATCCAAAAAAAAAAACCCTTAAGATAAGGATTACTTTCATTACATATTTCTATCCAGCATGGAGTTGGCCATTACATGATGATGCCAAAGGAACTGCAGTGCTACGTGCACCACTCAGAGGATCATTGATTTAGCTTTAAAAAGAAAACGAAGGATTAAGATTTCACTAACATCTCATTATACTTTTTTTACTTATAAGAAGATCCTCGCCCTTTCTTTAAACATTAGATTTTTTTTTTTTGGTGTGGAATATCATTTTTGTGTTGGAAAATAAATTTTCATACTTTTCAATTAAAATCACGTGTTTTAATTAAAATATACAGTTTAGATTAATTTATATATATTGAATAATTTAAAACTATTTTTATTTAACTTTAAATCAAATGGATGATAAATCTTTTCATTCGACGTAATTATATTAGTTTTGAAAAATTAGTTAAGTTTTTCTATTTTTTTCCTTAACTTCGCTTATAGTCGTTTCACTGATTTTGACTTTATTTATTTATATATAAATTTATTTAAACTTTATAAAATATGAAGACAAATTATTCTAATTAAATTAATATTACATGCGTGTTTAGGTTTCTTGTTTTTAACATAAAATTTTTACTTTTGGTAGCTTTCCTATATAATTTTTAATTTTTTAAAAATTATCCATACCCTGCAACTCAAGTTGGGATAATTTTGAATATAAAGTTGGAGAGAGTTAATGTGGGAGTCATTGTCAGCTACAAACATCTATAAACACTAAAAGAAGAATGATCTACTCCTTCACAAGATTACTGTTTATGCATTATTCATTTACATCATATTATTTTTTATATTTATTTATATTTTTACACGTTCTATTTTTCCTTTAATTTCTTTTTAATTTTCTTATAATTGTTCAGATATAAAAAGAATTAAAACATGTCAAAAAACCTTTCATAATTTAATTTAATTTTTAATATTATTTACAGTTTTGTATATTAAAAATGTATATCATTAAATTTTTTGAATTCAAATACAACCAAAAAAAATATGAAAAAAATACAAATAGATTAATATAAACATTGAAAACAAATAATTTCTTTTTTAAAATGAGTGATAAAAGTATAAAATAAATATAAATATAGTAAATATTTCTTGAGATTGATGTTTTATGATTATTTAAAATTTTGTATATTAAAAGTTAATTTAAATATTTTTTTTTGTTATGAATGAAATTATATATTTGTTATACATTTTTATTTTTTTAAATTGTTCTAACATAATGAAACTGTAAAAGTATGCAAAGAAAACTTTCCTTCATTTTATTATTTTTTAACAGTATTTAATATTTAAAATTATAATGTTAATATTTTGTTTTTGAAAATATAAATAAACATGATTTTTTTTAAAAGTATTTTCTTTAGATTGTGTGAAAAAAAAAATAGATTGGATGATCCCATAATAAATATAAAAATATAATAAAAGTATTCTTCAATTTTTTATCATTATTTAAAATCTCATCTAACATATTTTTTGTCTATAAAATTATAACATTTTAGATAATTGATTAGTTTTAGTTTATAAAAATATAAAATATTTGTTCAATATTTAAAATTACCTTAAAAGGGATTAAGGATACACATTTTTCATTAAATGTGAGAATTAAATAGACCAATTCTAAAAATTGTTATATTTTTTAGCCAAAAAATTATTTAATTTCTATAAATTATAATGTTGGTCTTTATATTCAATAAAAACACATTCACGAATATATATATATATGGACGTATGCATACACATATTTTAAAAGATAAATTATGCTTATATTTTGTATTAAAAATTCAATAATCATCTTTTATATAAATAATAAAATTTGTTAGACAATTATCGTTACGTAGTATGAGAAATAATACTAGTATAATTTCAATGCGAGGCAACAATAGCATAATAAATTCAAAATTTTTATCTCACTTTTATTTTCATTTTGAAGTTTTTATTGATTGAAAAATACAATATTAGTTTCGTTCGATATAATTAATAATAAAAATAATTAAAAATTAAAATTATATTTTAATAATATTATATTATTTCTCATCATTATACTTTACACCATCTTTAAAATAAATATTTATTTACATAGTTCTATTACTATGGTCAACCAAATAAAATAATTTTATTTTGAGAGTATACTCCGTTTGATAAGAAAATCCGAGTTTAATTTTAATATATTATTAATATAAATATTTTTATATTATCTATTAATAAAATATATGATAATAATAGGTAATACGGATTTTTAATTTGATAGAAGAAATATGTTTTAAAGAGAGGAAAAACTAGAGAGAAAAGATTATTGGAAATTTTTTGTAACGATTTTTTTTAATTTATAAAAAAATTATGCTAGTTTATTATTTTTTATTTGACAGGGGAAAATCGTAAATATATATTATAATTAATAATTAATTATTTCCTCCATTTCTTATATTATTGTCAGATTGTAACACGAGACAAAGATGATGATTGATGAGGGTTTAGCCTCCATTAACGTACCCTCAGCTTCCAAGTTTGAGAAGTGTAACATATTATTGAAAGTGAGAAAAGCCGCGTCTCTGAGTGAGTGTTCATGTGAGTGATAAGTGTAAAGATGGAAAGAGAATATCAAAATGCATCTCTACGCTCTCCGTTGATTCAAATCCCAGAGCAAGTTGAAGTCAAAGTTGATAACGATACAGAGAAAGGAGTAATTGAAAAAAGAGAATTTTTTGAAGAAGTGAAGAGGCAGTTATGGTTGGCAATGCCCTTGATGTTCGTGGGTCTCCTAAATTTTTGCATACAGATTATATCTTTAATGTTTGTGGGTCACCTTGGCGAACTACCTCTCTCTGCTGCTTCAATGGCTACTTCTTTTTCTACTGTCACTGGTTTTAGCTTAATGGTCACTTCTATTTTCCTTAGCTTTTTCCCTCTCTCAGTTTTAACCAATTGGATTATTGCTTTCGTGTTGTGGTTATGGAAAATGGAAAATATACAATGTTTTATTTATTTAGCACTGAGTTTAATGTGCTAAATTAGGACCTTTTCGAGTTTTCGATTTTCATGCCATACTATATCATATCATTAGTTCAAAATAAGTTGGTTGACCATTGCCAAATGTGAAGTACAAGGTTTATGTTACAAGCTTATTTGAATGCAGTAGTTGATTTGGATGCATTAAGATGAGCAATAATGATTAAGTAGTATGGTGGAGTGTGCTCTAAATTTTTCTTTGTTTTTGATTAGGATAGCTGGGAATGGCAAGTGCCTTGGATACCTTATGTGGACAGTCATATGGAGCAAAGCAGCACCGCATGTTAGGCATACACACACAAAGGGCCATGCTTGTTCTTATGATTGTAAGCATGCCCCTAGCAGTTATTTGGGCAATCACAGGATCCATTCTGATTTTCCTAGGCCAAGATCCTGAAATATCTGCAGAAGCTGGAAAATATGCTCAGCTAATGGTTCCAAGCCTTTTTGCCTATGCTCTTCTTCAGTGCCTAAACAAATTCTTGCAAACCCAAAATATTGTATTTCCAATGATGTTCAGCTCTGGAGTTACTACATTACTTCATCTTCTTGTATGTTGGATTATGGTATTCAAATCTGGACTTGGAAGCAGAGGAGCTGCCATAGCAAATTCTATATCTTATTGGGTGAATGTGTTGTTATTGACACTCTATGTCAAGTTTTCTCCTTCATGTGCAAAAACTTGGATAAGCTTTTCAAGAGAGGCACTGCATGATATTCCATCTTTTCTTAGGCTTGCCTTTCCTTCAGCTGTTATGGTTTGGTAGTTCAGTTTTCTAATCGTTTGATACTTTCCTATTATAACTGACAAAGATTTACACTTTTTCAGCCTTTCTCAACATCACACTTCTAATTGTTTGAGAATCCAATGTTGTTTTTAATCTTTTGTCCCCCATTTTGCTGGTCAGCTTGGAAACATGGTCATTTGAAATGATGGTTCTCCTATCCGGTCTTCTACCAAATCCAAAGTTGGAAACATCAGTGCTTTCTATCTGGTTAGTTTCATTTTTGAGATGCTTTTCACCATTCTTATATTAGCTAGGCCTAGGAGATCCTACAGAAACTTTGGGTTAACATTATTTTCTCCATCCTAATATGGACCTTCTCAGCTTGAATACAGCAACTACTGTTTGGATGATCTCGTTTGGTTTCAGTGGAGCTGTAAGGTCAGTAATGCTTGTCAAGTTTTAGAATTTTGTAGCAAGCTCACTAGTTAGCTTAATTACACATCGATCAACTTTTATGCTCTCTTCGCCCTAATTTGCCTGTTAAACTTTTCCTTGATTTAGTGTAGATATAGACTATAGTTACAGTAATGTCTTTGTGAGTCTTTGCAGCACTCGCGTATCAAATGAACTTGGAGCTGGTCATCCCTGGGCTGCACGTTTAGCTGTGTTTGTTGTCTTAGTAATGGCCATTATTGAAGGCACCCTAGTTGGAACCATGATGGTTCTAATACGCAATATTTGGGGTTATGCATATAGTAATGAAGTTGAAGTGGTTGAATATGTAGCTATCATGATGCCAGTTCTTGCAGTATTATACTTCGTAGATGCGCTCCAGTGTGTACTTCAAGGTTTTCTTCTTTTAGATTTCTTTTCTACTTGGGAACTATAACTTAGAAGAATTGATAAGGACAAAATCTTGGTACCATAGCTACATTATAACCCCTACATTACCTCTGCTGGTCAGTAAATGTGCTGGATGCCAAATATTACAGCAATGTTTTAAAAACTTTTTAAGAGCAAAATCTTTATGTTTGTATTCAAAGATCTTTGAAGTTTCATAAAAATTCTGAGAGGATGCTTGGTGTTGAGAAATGGATTGGAAGAAAGAAAATAAAGCAGAATGAGAGAGGGACAAAGAACACTAGATGGTGTAGAGAACGAGAAGCTTCTCTAGTAAAGTAGGGACATAAAGGTTTTGGGAAAAATTGCCAGTGCAATTGCCTTATCCCCCCCCCCCCCTTTTCATTGCTGTTTCATGAAAAAGCGTGTTCTAGTAGCGATAGTTACAGTAGCTTATTCTAAAATTTCATGTAAAGGTGCTTAGCATAATCAATACAAGAAATCCTTGAGCAAACCAAACAGTGTATTAAATGAGTGTCTTACTAGAATAAAAAGAGGCATACAGTATTCCATGTCAAAACTTCCAATACATCTCATTTTGATTATCTTTTGGATTCGTAATCCATAAAATATGTGGATGAAATACTTATCATTGAAACATAAGCATAAAAAAGCCGAGCTTATGATGTAGCCTTTTTTGTATGGGATTCATATTTTATTCCTGCACATCACATAAAAAGCATGATCCAGATAAAATTATTTTGAACTTGATTGATGGATGAGGAAAAAAAAAAGGGTCCTCAAGAAGAAAACTTGCTGTGAGCATTCACTTAAAACTGCAAGCACAATGCTGTCTGTTACGGTTAGCTACAGAGAAGTAATCTTCCATTTGGTAACTCAATGTAGGCATAGCTAGAGGATGCGGTTGGCAGAAAATTGGTGCCATTATCAATCTAGGTTCATACTACCTAGTTGGGATTCCATCTTCGCTGATGTTTGCTTTTGTATTGAATATTGGAGGGAAGGTAAAAGAAGTCTATGAATTGTGGCATAGCAGCATTGTTCTATTGACTTTTTAACCAAAATTGCAATAATGTGATTTGCTTTTAATTACCTGTTAAAATACCTGTGTAGGGGCTCTGGCTGGGGATTATATGTGCACTTGTTGTTCAAGTATCATCTTTAGTGATCATAACCTTACTCACTGATTGGGAGGAAGAGGTGCAGTTTTGCCTATTTTGTTTGATCTTTCTTCCTTTCAGTTTGTGATGCTGGTTGGCTCGTGTTCCCATGATCTTTATCCAAAATTTTGTTTCTTATTCAGGCAAAGAAGGCTAAGGACAGAGTCTATGTTTCTTTAACACCAGAGAACATATTATCATGAAGCTGTAATATCTTTGCCGCTACACCTTCAGAAAAAAATATTTGGATGAAAGAACGACTGGTTTTGTTATCATCCTTTCTTTCTGTAGAAACATGGCATCAAAGTAAGTGCAGATTTATATGAGCAGAAGAATGATCTGATCTTATCATTAAGTTGGTGGAAAATGTTAATCTCATCCCCTAAGATTGGAATATAAATGATACTTTGACCAAAACAATAAATAAATAGGTTTGTCTATATTAATTACCAATACTTTCTTCATTTTTTTTATCTTTCAATTCAGACAAAAATATTAATTTCTTTTTATTTATTCTTTATAAATTTACATTTATTTATTTATTTATTATTTTCTTATTGATTATTAGGTGACCATAAGAGCATAGTGGTAAAAAAATATAATAATATTTTTTAATTTTTAAATAAATATATAAAAATAACTCATTAAAATTTGATTTAGTGATGAGAAATTTAAGATAAAATTAATTTACACGAAATTCTGAGTTTAACTTCATCATTTTACTCATTGTACATAAAAAAAAAGTAAATATATAAAAATAAATTTTTTATTTATAATTTAAACAATTAAAAAAAATGGAAGGGTAATTATCAGTTTCTTATGTTTATTAATGTTGAATGATCTCGGTTTGAACCATAACTGGGTCCATGTATTAAATTCCATTTAAATATATTAATTTTTTGGTCTTTTATAATTTATTTGATTACTCTCAAGAACATCTTATTATGTGTATCACCCAAGAGATAATTGTCAAAAGTATATGACTTTCTTTGGCGGTTATTTTAGTGCATGGCATGGTGCATGTGCAAGCAGGAAAGAGAAAACACTTCCAAAAAATTATGAATAATGTTATTTATACGTATTATATACCAAAAAATAGTTAAAAATAGACTTTCAAAATTGTTCAAACCGTTTTTCAATCTATTTAAAACGGTTAGTAATTGGTTTTTCAAGCATCATTTGAATGATGGGTCCATGTAATTATGGATTCTATGTTATATAATCATGTTGCTTAGAGAATGGTTCATTAATATATTTTTTAAGTGACATTTGAAGAACATTTAATTAAGAATTTAAGTACAATTTTTTTTACGTTACCCAAAAACTTCTAGGATACGACTTATTATTATAAAGTGAGACATGAAATATTGCATCTGGTGTAAATTCTATGCTAATTAATCCACAGATACAAAATAATGTGCATGGTTTATTGAACAGAACAAGTAACTCTAATTAACTTTGTCTGCAACCTTGTGTGAGCAATCATGATAAGCCCATACCACGCGTAAGAAAAGAGATAAATATAGTAATATAGTTGGGTTGAATCGGTTGATGATCGAATCTGATGAGTGGGACCATAAATAATTGCATTTGCACCCTCAATCTTGAACCAGATTATAAATATTTAGCAATGGGGTGAACCTCGTACTTGTAACACTGCGAATTGCAATGCATGGGGTATGAAAAAAACTTTATGCCCGATAGAGGAAAACTAAAAGAGAAACTTTTATTATTTTTGGCACCCATCACACATGAATATATTTCTTTATTTATATTAGTGGTAAAATCACTTTTAACCTATCTTAAATAAATGCCTCATTATTAAATTAAATGTTTCGTGGTTACGTATCAGGAAATTATAGCCCTTAAGCTTAAAGAAGGAATTGCGGCCTTTAATACACAAGATCCAATTTTCCTACTACAAATCCCAATAACTTTTTTTATAATCCATCTCTCTCTCTCTCTCTCTCGCATAATCCATTTTATTAACACTTTTTTTTTTCTATCCCTCTCGTATAGTATTTCACTTTTTTTTAAAAAAAAAAGCAATGCATGACTTTGTGGAGTGTATGATCATCTGAATTCTTAACTTTCAAGTTCATAAGGCTTTTTTTTAGTTGCATGAGGAGAAGGAATTTAAATTTTTAGATTTGGATATATTTCATTTCACTTGCTCTTTTGCATTTGTTTTATATAAAAAGATAAAATTTACAAAAATTTCTTCTTTTAAAGATAAAAAACGGGAAGTTTTTTTATTTTTTTTAAATTATTAAATATTTTCTTAGAAAATAAAAAAAAAATATTATATTAAAACTATAGTAAAGTATTCAAATTTTTAAAATTAAATTTTAATTTTTTAGAATTTTTATATATCAAAATTTATACTTTTAATATTTTTTTATTTTCTTTTTTATATATTTAAATAGCATAAAAATTTTTCTTTTTCTTTATCGATATTTCTATTCATTCAAATATCTTATCTTTACATTTTATTTTTCTATCATTTTTTCTCTACTTATTTATTTTTTCTTCCTATTTTGAACCCTATCCAAACAGATCATATATATCATTGTTTAAAGTGAGAAAACCCGCCTCCAAATCTGGAAAGTGTATGTAAACATGGAGAGACAATGTCAAAATGCATCTCTAAGATCTCCTTTGATTCAAATCCAAGCGGAAGAAGTAGTCATAGTTGATAATGATACGCAGCAAAACAAGAAAAGTGTAATAGAAAGAAGAGAAATTTTTGAAGAAGTGAAGCAGCAATTATGGCTGGCAGGGCCTTTGATATCTGTTGGTCTACTAAACTTCTGCATACAGATTATATCTGTAATGTTTGTAGGACACCTCGGCAAGTTGTCTCTCTCTGGTGCTTCAATGGCTACTTCTTTTGCTTCGGTCACTGGTCTTAGCTTAATGGTGAGTAGTGTTTCCCTTAGCTTCTTCCCTTTTACTTTTATCTTCTTATCTTTCAAATACCCTTTAGCTAACTACATTCTTGGTTTTATATCGATGGTTATGTAAAATGGAAGAATAATGATTGATTTACGTATTAAAATTATCCAACATCCATCTAATGCACATAATATATTTTTAATATCTATGATAATCATTCCGAAAAATGGAAAGTATGCAATGTTTATCTATTTGGCACCAAAGCTGTAACGGTTCCTTTGGTTTGGTTTAATTTTAATATGCCAAATGAGATAGAAGACATATTCTAGTTTTTAATTTTCAGCCATAATATAGCATAGGAAGTAAAAAACAAAAAAACAAAAAAAAGGTTCAAAATAAATTTGTTGATCTCTGCCAATTGTAAGGTAAATGGTTTACGCTACAAACTTATGTTAACGGATTATTTGATGTGGGTGCTTTAAGAAAACAATGAATGGTGTGGTGTACTGTGCTCTCAGCAATTCTTGGTTTTTGATTATGGCAGATGGGAATGGCAAGTGCCTTGGATACCTTGTGTGGACAATCATATGGAGCAAAGCAACACCGCATGTTAGGCATACACATGCAAAGGGCCATGCTGGTTGTTATGATTGTAAGCATACCCTTAGCTGTTATTTGGGCAAACACAGGATCCATTCTGATTTTCATTGGCCAAGATCCTGAGATATCAGCTGAAGCAGGAAAATATGCTCAACTAATGGTTCCAAGTCTTTTTGCCTATGGTCTTCTTCAGTGCCTAAATAGATTCTTACAAACCCAAAATATTGTATTTCCAATGTTGTTTAGCTCTGGAGTTACTGTGTTACTACATCTTCTTCTATGTTGGATTATGGTATTCAAATCTGGACTAGGAAGCAGAGGAGCTCCTATAGCAAATTCTATATCTTATTGGATGAACGTTTTGATACTGACACTCTACGTGAAGTTTTCTCCTTCATGTGAACAAACTTGGACAGGATTTTCAAAAGAGGCACTACATAACATTCTATCCTTTTTTAGGCTTGCCATTCCTTCAGCTCTTATGGTTTGGTAATTCCATTCTCTAATATTTTAATACGACTTATTGTAACAGATCAAGATTTCACTTCCAATTCTATTTTAGATCCCACTGATGGTCTTAATTATTATCTCCCACTATGTTGAACAGCTTGGAAACATGGTCATTCGAAATGATGGTTCTCCTATCTGGGCTTCTACCAAATCCAAAGTTGGAAGCATCAGTGCTTTCTATTTGGTTAGTTTCATATTTGAGATATTTATCACAATTCTTTCCTACACTTACTCTCACCCTTTTTAGTATTTTCACCAACCTAATGTCACTCTTCTCAGCTTGAATACAGGATCAACTGTTTGGATGATCTCATGTGGTTTGAGTGCAGCTGCAAGGTAACTGGTGCTAGAATTTTGTGGCAACCTCACTATTTAACTTAATTACATTTTTCTTTTGTCAACTCTTGTATTCTCTTTCTAATTTGTGTGTCAATATTTTTCCCTTGATTCAGTATAGATTATAGTTTTAGCAATGCTAGTGTGATTTTTGCAGCACCCGTGTGTCAAATGAACTTGGAGCTGGTCGTCCTTGGGCTGCACGTTTAGCTGTGTATGTTGTCTCAGTAATTGCCCTTATCGAGGGCTCCTTAATTGCAGCTGTGATGATATTAGTACGGAATGTTTGGGGCCATGCGTATAGTAATGATGTTGAAGTGATCAACTATATAACAATCATGCTGCCATTTCTTGCACTATCCAGTTTTGTTGATGCAATCCAGACTGTACTCTCAGGTCTCTTCTTTTACCGGCCATTTCTTTTTTTTTCATACATATATGTGGGCACCATAACTCTGGAGCATGGATAAGATAGATGACATACCTAAAAAATAATAGCTTATTTTAAAATCATCTAGTTGTTTTAACTAGGATCAAACAAACCAAGAAATGTACTAAAGCAGTACCTTATTAGAATCAGAATCAATAGAAATTTGTATTCCATACCAAAACTTGCAACACATCATGCTCCATGTCTTATAAGATTTGATTTTTTTTTTTTCATTCATAATGCATAAGTTATGTGGTTGCATGCAATTGAGACTTAAAATATGTGGCAAGTTTGAGATGTATGATCCAGATTTTTTTTCAATTGATGGATGAAAAAAATGGAAGTCTTGCAGAAAAAAAAAACTTGGCATGGGTATTTAATAACTCCAAATATGGTAGTTACATAGAACAAGTAATCATCAATTTGTTAACTAAATGCAGGTATAGCTAGAGGATGTGGTTGGCAGAAAATTGGTGCCTTTATCAATCTAGGCTCTTACTATCTAGTTGGGGTTCCATCATCTATAATACTTGCTTTTGTGTTACACATTGGAGGGAAGGTAAGAAGTCTTTTTCTATTGACATTTTCACAAAAAATTGCAATAATTTGATTTACTTTTATCACATGTTAACATATGATTTAGGGGCTCTGGCTGGGGATCACATGTGCACTTGTAGTTCAACTGCTATGTTTACTTATCATCACATTACGTACTAATTGGGAGCAAGAGGTGCACTTTGCCTTTTTTTTTTGTCCTTATTCAATACTCTATTTTGTGATGTTGGTTTGCTCATGCACCCGTATCTTCTTGTATTCAGGTGAAAAGGGCTATGAACAGAGTCAATGGTTCAATAACACCGGGAATTTGATCTCGTGACATCTTCACATCTACGTATCAGCTATGCAAATATATGGGTTAAGAAAATAGTTATTGTTACGTCATTTGGAAATCTTAGCGTGAAGTTTTATGTGACAATAAAATAATCTGATTTTGATGATGGCGAAATAATGCAATGCGACGCAGCTGGCTAAACATTATTTCAAAGACTTTTACATTTTGCATGTGCTTTTACTGTCTCTTGAGAAAGAATCAAGGAATCCTTCCCTGTTACATGAAAGACAAGATTTGTTGAACATGACATCATAATAATGTGAATATTGAAAAATTATCATTATATATATTATATATCATATATAATCTTTTTTTTACTTTATTTCTTTCTTATATCTTCCGCGTATATCACTTTATACATCTCACGGTACAAAACAAAAGTATCAACTTCTATGACTATTATTTCGTAATTTGATTGAATAGAAACTAGGTCAAGTCAAGTTAGATTTTGGGTGTTTAAGTTTGACCAGATTTTAAGTGTATAAATTTCACCTATTTAAAAATTTTGAAGTTTGAACATATTGTTGGATAATTTCGAATAATCGTCGAAGAAGCTTGATGATGTTGATGATGTCTCGTAGGCTGAGGCGTGTAATTACACTGCCCTCAAGGATTCGTCCGCCCATGGCGTAATCCCCCAGGATACAACAGCCCCCATCTGAAATATTCAGGAACAGAACTAGCAAGAAATTTTTCCTCATCTATTTAACCCATCAGAAATAGTGGTATATATAGAAGATTGTTAGGGTTAGAAATTAAATTCCTGTCAGAAATTAAATTAAAAACGGCAAAAAATAATGTCGTAATAATTTCTCAACGATCAACTTTTAAAACATAATGACCATTAATGGATAATTAAAATGATTGATTCATAATTTAAGTTTACAATAATTAGTAATAATTGTAAATATCTTAAAATCATAATGATAATTATTTAAATTAATTTGAATATTTAAAATTAAATTAATAAGATTAATTTGAATATTTAAAACTATTTTAAAATACACAATTTTTACAATAATCCTCCACTATTTCAAAAAGGTTTAAAATTAAAATAAATCAAAAGAAAGATTTTACTGGATTAACACAAGTGTAAATGCATTAGATCCGGTGTCTTTTGTACTATGAACCAGACCCTAGACAAATAAACTTAACTTACGATGCTTTGGTGAAGCAGAGCTTCTATGAACCAAAAACATCTGGTTGTAAGACAGAGGTTTACGCGTCACATTACACCCCAAGACAGAGGTTTACGTGTCACATTACACCCCCAACACAGAGGTTTACATGTCACATTACACCCCAACACAAAGGTTTACGTGTCACATTACACCCCAACACAGAGGTTTACGTGTCACGTTACACCCCAAGACAGAGGTTTACGTGTCACATTACAGAGGTTTACGTGTCACATTACACCTCAATTCTTGCCGTTTTTGCCGTCTTTGCGCAAATAGGCCATGCGCGTGCCTGGTCGATTCATGAGTGCTCTAGAGATTGTGCATCAATCTCATACAAACGGCCCCACTTGACACTCGTATAGGTCACTTCATCAAGTATATTTTGCATTTCATACACCACCCATAAGGGATATGATAGTCATTAAACATCTTAAAAATAACCTCTCGTTCAATGCAGCTCAATGCAGCCTAACACTTCTCACACCATATGAACAAAGAATAAATAGTGCTAGAAAGACCAACAATAACTTGTATATAAATAATTTATTAAAAAAGTTTACAAACTTAAAATTTACACGATAAAAAAATTATTAAATAGATCTAAAACATATATGTATATATTAATATTATATAAATACAATATAAAATAATATACAAATATAATATATATATATATATATATATATATAACTAAGCTCCTAAATAGATTAAATAGATTTTTTTATAAGCTTAAGTTTAACTCTTTAAAAAGGGTTTTTAACAAATCTGACTCTATTTATTTTATTATTATTATTTTAAATAAAAATAAAAATAATTTTAAATATGGTTTTATTAAAATTAAAGCATAATTTTTTTATTTGATTAGTGAAATTTTAAAGTTAAAAGATCTAAACAGCTGATCTTCTATTTTCAAAATTTTAGTATTTATAATTTTTATATACTATTTTATTTTGTATCTAGTTATTCTTTAATTTTAAAATTTTAAAATAAAAAAATTAACCTACTATAATTCACATGTTTACCGTAACTGTTTAACGAACATTGATACTTAATTTTTTTATATTTGACTTATTAATAATAATAAATATTTTCTTGATTAATCTCGGTTGATTATAATAAAATATAAAAGAAAAATTGTATGCATTACCAATAAAATTTATGTATATTCATATAAGGTCAAGTATCTGAAGATAGGTTTGCATATATTAAAGAAATTTTTATAATTATTTTTTAAAAAAATTAGAAATGTGACAGACTATTATTTAAAATAATGTATTATATATTATATTTTTATATTACTTTATATAAATGTTAAAAATTTATCTTTATCTTATTTTTTGTGTTAATCGAATATAAAATTAATTAAAAAATATTTTAATTAATTATAAATATAATTAAAATACATAGAACAATTTTATCTTTTCTTCTATTAATATTAGTATGATAATTCAACAAACTCTTTATTAAATAATTTAAAATACAAATCTAATTTTAAAATTTGAAGTTCAAAATTTAGTATTTGAAATTTTATTCAAAATAAAAATAATTTTTTTATATCATTATATTATTTTATTTTTAGTAATAGCAAAAATATAATAATATTTTATTTAAATTAAAAAATTATTTATTTAATTAAATTAAAATTTTTAATTTAAATAATAATTAAACTATTCTTTAAAAAAATTAGAACATTGTTAGTGTATAATGTGGTAGATTCAAAATACTAAACTGATAGCAAATTAGTTATACCAGTTTATTAATTATTATAGTTAGTATCTAATAGCATTATGTAACATTTAGGAACTATAAAAAATTATTTTAAAAAAATTTCTTTTTTTATTCATTCATTCGTTAATATTAGTTGATAGATTTTTATTTAACCAATTATTAATTTTACAAGTATTTAACTGAATCCAATATTCTTTTAACTAGCATCATTATGCATTAAAGTATAACAAATAATTTTTTTAATTTTTATAATAATCTCATGTTAAAGAAAATTCAATAATCTCATGTTAAAGAAAATTTAATAATCTTATATACAATTTAACAGTAATCATAATCATTAGAGTTGAGATCATATATTTATACGTATCTATATTTCTAACTTAATAAATAAGATTTATTAATTTTTATCAAATAAAAATTATTATATATTTATTAATCTATTCAGATTACTAATACTTTTTTTATCTTTCATTATTATAATAACCATCATAATATTAAGTATTTAATTTTAATTAAAATCTTATCATATTAAATAACCAAATTATTAATATAATAATAAATTTTTAAACATATAATAGATTCAATTTTAGACATACTTATTTATTCCTAACAAAATTTACTTTTTTTAAAAAATATTTTATTATAAAGTTTTGTTTAATTTTTTTTGGTGATAAGTTTCATGAATAAAAATTTTCAATCAAAATCTACATCTGTTTCATTTATTTAAAATATAATTTATTTTATTTTATTTAATAAATAAATAAATTTTAATTTATTCAAAATTATTTTAAATGAATAAATAAGTGAAACTTACATTTGTAAATTTTTTTTAATCTATTTAAGAATTCTTTAAATATATAAAATATAAATATATACATATATTATATTATTTTAATATATTAAATTTTTAAATATTATTAATTATATATAAATTATTAAACAAATTTATAAATATTTAAAATTTTCACTATAAAAATAAGCTGAAAAATAGAATTATATATATATATATATATATATATATATATATTAAATTCCACTCATATTTAATATTCATTCATTTGATAAATTTGCATAAACTATTTTTAAATGTTTTGATTTGGTCAATTTAACAGGATATTTTGTTACATGATCTTACATGTTTGTTATAAAATTTTATTTTTTAATTAATTTTTTATAATGATAGTATTTTTGTTTAAAAAGGATTCATAACATAACAATATAATTTTTAAATATAATCATTAAAATAATCTTAAATATAATTTTTAAAATAATTAGTAGAAAAGTTAATAAATTTTTAATAATAATAATTTAAATTGATAATAGTAGAATAATATAAAATAATTTTATATATTATTAATATATTTCAGATAAATTTATATATTACATATTTCTATTAAAAGAAGGATTATTTTAGATTTTATTTAAAGAAAAAATTTAAAATTTAATTAGATTTTTTATTTATTTTTTAACTAAATAATAGAAAATATATTGTTATTCGTATCCCTCTGTCAAACTCTATCATCAATCCATCATTTGTATACTAGACACAAGGTTGCGAAGTCGTAGCATTCTTTGACTTAGTTGGGCTTGAGACTGAGAGAAAGGAATCTGTAAGTAAAGATTCTTCCATTGGAGATGTCAAACAAGGATGTGGTATTGCGGATTCATGGTAACAGGAAAACCAATTTTTGAAATAAAAGTAAAAAGTATCAAACGCAACTTAGAGTCTTGTTTGTTTTCAATCTTTGAATTATAGTTTTATTAAAATTAAAGTATAAAAAATTTTATTTAATGATTGAAATTTTTAAAAATATTATTTTAAAATTTTAAAATTAAAAGATCTAAAACCGTTGATATTTTATTTTCAAATTTTAGTATTTATAATTTTTATATACTATTTTATTCTTTTATCTAGTTACTCATTTTAATTTTACCGCGTTGAGCAACATTCATAAATTGTAATAAAATTCAAAAAGAAAATTGCATATTTTTTTTTGGTGTTTTTTAATTTTGATTAAGTATAACTTGCACATTATATTTTTTGTTATAAATAAAATAAAATAAAATAATAAAAATTATTTTATTAACAAAAAATATAAATAATATTAGTATAAATTTTGAAAATTGAAATTCAGATTAAAAAATTCAAAAATAAGTTTTTGCGGACTTGGATTTAAAATGTATATTCAGTTGAAAATGAAAAAAAGTAAAAAATTTAAACAAAAAATAATATAAAAAAAATTAAAATTCAAACCGAATAGTTTTAGTTTAAAAGTTTGAATTCTGATGTGAACATGATGTTATAAATAAGTGATCTCTTCTCTTGAAAGGTTTACATTCAATTCTGAAAGCCAAGAAGGAAAGAACAACACAGAAGAATGAGTGGACGTTCAGGTTCAGAGGGTATCAAAAGCCACGACGTGCACTTCTCCGTTCCATGGAATTGGAATGACAATGAATGCGATCCCGGAATATGGCATGAGGCATTGCTTCGCCGTGCATCTGATATCACTTTGGGTTCAGATCAAATGCATTCACCCATTCAACCAGAAGACTCAGCTGCACCCAAAGAGCAGCATATTCCTCCGGTTAAGAGAAAGAAAGTATCTCACTGGACCAAAGATGAACACAGGTTTCTTTTTCATTTTTTTTCTTTAAATTTTGATTGTTTATATTTTTTTATCTATTAGTTCCTTTTTATTTTCTTTAAAAAATTTAAAATTAAAGTTAAAAACAATTGAAATACTTTGTTTGGTAATTCTCGTGTTTGCGGGCTATAGAATGCTTTTAGTATATATATTTTACCTTCGTATCTCTTCTTTTTATAGGTTGTTTCTTATCGGATTGAAAAAATACGGAAAAGGAGATTGGAAGAATATTGCACGGTGCTGTGTGATGTCAAAAACTTCCGTTCAAGTGGGTAGTCATGCTCAAAAATATTTTCTCCGCCATAAAAATAACAAGAAAAAGAGAACTAGTATTCATGATATAACTTTAGAGCATGATAACATGATTGATCATCACTTGATCCCAGACCACAATGGCCAACACAACCCAATAGAACGATTATCGAAGAAATCGCAAGTGGGTTTCAACGCTAGCATGATCCCAGATCACAATGGCCAACACAACCCAGTAGAACCATTATCGAAGAAATCACAAATGGTTTTCAACGCTAGCCTTGCTCATCGTTGCTTGGAAGAATCAGCAGATGATGTTCAAATGCATCAATTTCCTCGTCCGGTTGAGCATCATAACTTAGTCCCTCCTATAGATGATGGCAAACTAAGATGGGTTCTTTTTCCTCCGCATTTGAACTTCGATTGGACAACTTTGGCCATTTTACAAATGATTGAGTCTTACACTTGAATTTAGCCATTAAACCCGAACTTTCAAAACTATTTGAAAAATATTTGTTATTAACATTATGTTATTTGTTATCAATGTTACCATATGAATGATATATTATTTATATATTGTGAATGGTTATTATTTAAATAATTACGATAACTCAAAAATTGTAGAGTTAATAAGTTATTATTTTAAAAAATAAGAAAATTATAAATAAATGAACTGAGAAAGAATTAACTGAAAATGATGTGTGAATTATTTATTTTTAAATTTTAAAATTTAACATTTGCTCTATATATGATAATGGTAAATACTTTGCAATTTTTGTTATTTAATAATTAATTCAAACAATTATTAACAAAAACTAGTGATTAATAAAAATTAAAAGAGTAAACCCTTGAAATTAAAGATGAAATTAAAAAAAAAATAGTAAATTTATAATTTTTTTTAATTTTAATATCAAAATTCAAATTTTAAAATTTTAATTCAATTTAATATTGGTTAAAATTATAATAATTTTAATCTTTTTTATTTAAAAAAATCTTTAATTTTTAAATAATCCTTTTAAAAATGATAATTATAAATTGTAAAAATATCTAACTATTAATTTTTTAAACTCAAATTAAAATTGATAAAATTATTTGTTCATTAATTGTATCTGCAAAATGCAAATAATAATAATTTTAAGATATATTTATTTAAAAAATCCTTAATTTTTTAAATATTCCCTTAAAGATGACATTTGTTACAAACTGTACAAGTATCCAACTATTAATATTTTTACTTAAATTTAAACTGATAAATTTATTGGTTAATTAACCTTATACTTGGATGAAATATTAAAATTTTTTAAAATTAAAGATAAAATTAAAAATAATAAATTTATAATATTTTTATTTATAAGATTTGATTTTTTTTCGATTCATAATGCATAAGTTATGTGGTTGCATTAGCGTTTTATTCCTTCATGTCATGCAAAAGAATGATCCATATTTTTTTATAATTAATGGATGAAAAAAAATATGGAAGTTTTGAAAAAAAAAATTGGAATCATCAATCTGTTAATCTATAGTACTTGCTTTTTGTTACACATTATCTTTCCAAAATGTGACAGCATTGTTCTATTGACATTTTCACATAAAATTACAATAATTTAATTTTCTTTCATCATGTTAAAATAGTATATAGGAGCTCTGGCTGGGGATTACATGTGGACTTGTAGTTCAACTAGTATGTTTACTAATTATCATTGGGAGCAAGAGGTGCAGTTGCCTTTTTTTTTTGTTCTTTTGAGTACTATATATATTTTGTGATGTTGGTTTGTTCATTCATCCATATATATTATAATAGATAATATAAGATTAATCTAAAAATTGAATAATAAAAAAGTATATTTAAATATATAAAATTTAATTCTTTAATTATTCCTTTTAGTTATGACTTTTTTGCTTTTACAATACAAAATATTTGTATATTAGAAGCTAAAAAAGCAATATCCATGGAAACTAAGTGTATACTAGAAGCTAAAAGGGCACTACTCAATTTCTTATGCTCTGAATTACAATCTGGCTTTTTGCTAAATTCAAGAATAAAAAATAAAGCAAAATTTCAATTAAAGTAAGCATAATCGCGTTTTGATGAGTCAAACTCATTAATCTGAATCCACACTTTTTTATTAAACAAATAGAATCATTTAATTCATATATATATATTATTGTTATTAAATTTTAGTATTTATATTAATTTAATATTTTATATAAGATATAAAATTTATTAATTCAACCGTTAAATTATATTATAATATTTAATAAATTATGTATATAAAATTTTATGTAAAATAAAAATTAATAAATATTTTATTTTATAAATTTATTTTAACAATTTATATTATTTAAATATATATAAATATTAATAGTTAAATAATAAATTTATAAAATTTTAAATTCTTTAAAATTTTATATACATAATCTATTAAATATTATAATTTAATTTAATAATTAGATAATAAATTTTATATTTTATATAAAATTATTAAATTAATCTGTGTGTTAAATTTTATATATATAATAATAAATTTTAATTTATAAAAAAATAAAAAAATCAAAACTTTTCAGGATCAACTCAACTTCAGAACAAACTTTCCTCCGCTAAAATATAAAACAAAGATTTCAACTTTCAAATATACATTCCATTTCAGAAGAATAAGAAAGCAAATGCGGGTGGCGTGGTTGCACGAGATAAAGCTAAAACATGAAAGAAGAAAGTGGAAGGAGAGAAGAGGATAAAAAAAAAAAGAAAAAGAAAATCAGTTTGTTTACCAAAATCAGCAAAACTTCTTTATTGTGATTCTTTTACCGTCGTTTATGCGATTCACGTGGAAAAGGTTAAAAAAAAAATTTAGTTAGAAAGGGAATTGTAACATTAAAATGAGAGACAATGGAAAAAGTGGAAGCGGAAATTTAAATTAAAATAAGTCTGTGATCAAATCTACGATCATCAAATAAAATAATAAATGATAATATATTTAAAAAGAGATTTACGAATAAATTCAAATATTATTTTTAATTTATTATTCTACTAATTATATTTTGATGTTAAATGTGATGATTAAATAAAAAAATTTATTTATTTTTATCATAATCACCATCTATAACTAGAACTTTTTTTTTTTAATATTTATCTACATGTTAATTTTAAAAAAAATAAAATCTCTCCTTTTCTTTTATAATAGTTGCTTCTTCTTGGATTAAAAAGATTTGAAAAAAAAATTAAAAAATATTGCAAAAAATTATGTAATATTAAAAACTTTTATTTAAATTACTAATCATGTCGAAAAATATTTCCTTTACTATAATAGTAGAAACAAAAGAAAAAAATAGCATTCATAATATAATTTTAAGAGAAGATAACATCCTTAATCGCCACAACCTAAAACAGTGCTAATTATAACAACTTGATCCCACATATTAACGAACATCATCCAATACAGCAATAAGCAACCTCTAAATGTTCTTCAAATGCAAGTTTCCTTATCTTGTTGATATCGCTTCGTCGACCCTTAGCTGGTTCCTCCACTAGATCTTGATCAGATGCACTACATTGACATCTGATCCCTTGAATTTTCAATCGCAATAAACATTAGAAACCATGCAGTTCAACCCACCACACAATATACTGCATTTTCAAATCAACAACATTTTCACTACCAAAATCAATATATTAAATACCCATCTAGCAACGTTTAATAGAAAAATAAGCATGCATTTTAATTCGTTATTAATACCGCTGTCTAATACCAAAAGAAGAGAGAAAAAAAATAAAAAATAACGCTATCTAAATTATGTGTCATTTGTTTCTTGGACACATTATGTATTTCATTATAAATAAAATAAATTAATAAAAATAGTAAATATTTTTTATTATTAATAAATATTATATAAATTCAATCAAACTCTTAAAATTAAATACTAAAGATAAAACATGTATTTTTATTAATTTTATATATCAAAATTCAAAATTTAAATAATAAATTAAATTTAAAATTTATTCCAATTATAATAATTTTAAGATTTATTTTATTTTTAAAAAAATACTTTTAAGTTTTTATAATATATCTTTAAAAAATTGCATATGTTACAACTTACAAATTATACGAATAACTGACTAATAATATTTCTCACTTAAATTTAAAGTGATAAATCTATTGGTTTATTAATTATTTTTGCAAATTCCAAATAATTTAAACGCGACTTTCAATAAGTTTTCATTGGTTAACTTAACAGGTTTTAAAATTACACAATTTTATTTTTTCATAAATACAAAATGTTCTATTTTGGTTTTTATTTTTATAGTTTTATTTGACCTAGTATTACATGCCTACATGGCGGTATCTATTGATTTGAAAATAGAAAAGGGAAGCGGAGAAGCTCAAGCATAATCGTTGGTTTTAATATAGTCTTCTTATTTTGTTTAATCGGCGAGACAATGAATTCCAAGCAAACATGAAATTAATTGCACTTAAATATTATTATAACCATCAAATAGATTTTAAAATGTTATATATAATTTAATGTTTAATCATATTAATCATGAAAGTTTAATTGTTTCATTTGTTCACATATACAATAATGTATATATGCATTTTACGTCTGCTAGAAGTTTAATGATATTACTCCAGGAGATGATAAAACTTCACTTAGTGGTTAGTAATCCTTCGTTATATATACTGAATAGAATAGGTAGGATTACAACATCCTCACTTTCAATGATTAATGGTTAATAATCTTTTTGTTTTTTATATATTTATTTTGTAAGATTATAGGATGTTTAAAATATTGCAGCAAGATACAAAATAATTTTATGATATATTATATATTTAAATTTTATTTAAAATTAATATAATATATATATATATATTGAATAATGTAATTTTTTTTAAATATTGATAGTATGAAAAGTTTATGCAATCAAATATTTGAAAGTTTAGGATTTGTGTATGTAAAAAAATTTCATAAATATTTTAAAAAGAAGGTTTGAAAGTTTAGGATCTGTGTATATAAATTTTTTTTCATAAATATTCTAAAAAGAAGGTTAAAAATACGAGAGACTACAGTTTAAAATAATGTATTATGTATTGTATTTTTTATTATACTTTTACATTATTTTATATAATATTAAAAAATTTATCTCTTTTTAATTAATTGGATATAAAATTAATTAAAAAATATATTAATAAATTATAAAATCAACTAAAATATCCAACATTTTTATTTTTTTTAACGTTATTATGATAATACAATGAATTTTTTATTTAAAAAAATACAAATTTAAAATTTTGAAATTTGAAATATTTATTTTAAATTTATTCAATATTACTATATTATTTTATTCTTATTACTAATGAAAAATATAATAATATTTTATTTAAATTAAAAAATTATTTATTTAATTATTTTTTTTTTAATTTAATTAATTCAAATAATAATTAAACTATCTTCAAAAGGATTGAAACATTATTAGTGTGTGATCTTATATATTTAAACTTTGAAATACTAAACTATAACAAATTAGTTTTTTTAATTTACTATTGATATGCATAACACTCCATAATGTTTAAAAACATTAAAGAATAATTTTAAATTTTTTTTTATTCAATCAATTTTATTGATCAATGTATTAGTTATTATAGTTAAAAAGTTTAAACTTATTCATTATCATTAGTTGATAGATTTTCTCTTAATTAATTATTAATTTTATAAGAATTTAATTATATCTAATATTCTTTTAACTAGCATCTTTATGTATTAAAATATAATAAATAATTTTTTTAGCAATCTCATGTAAAAAAAATTTAAATAATGTATTCTTTATAAAAATAGTTTATTGACAAATTAATCGTAATTATAACCATTAGAGTTGAGATCATATCTTTATGTATATTATCTATATATTTAACTTAATAAATAAGATTTATTAAATTTTATCCAATAAAAATCGTTATATACATATTAATCTATCCTCATTACTAATATTCTTTTAATAATTCAATAATCAACAATAATTTAAATTAAATCTTAAAATATTTATTTTTCAATATTATAATTTCTATTATAATATTAAATTTTTAATTTTAATAAAAAATTTTATCATATTAAATAACCAAATTATCAATATGATAATAAAATTTCTAACATATAATAAATTAAATTTTAAACCTACTTACTTATTCTCAACCAAATTTATCTTTTTTATAAAAGAAGTTCTATTATAAAATTTTGTTTGATTTTTTTTTTTACGAATTTCATAACCTAATGTCATGAGTGTATATCAATGAGAATTTTTTTATGAAAAATCGGTTTCGTTTATTTAAAATATAATTTGGTTTATTCTATTTAATAAATAAATAAATTTTTATTTATTAAAAAATATTTTAGATGAATAAATAAGTAAGACTTACATTTATAAAAAATTAATTTAATCTATTTAATTTTTTAAAATATATAAAATATAAATATATACATATATTATATTATTTTAATATATTAAATTTTTTAAATATTTTTAATTATATATATAAATTATTTAAAAAGTTTATAAATATTTAAAAATTATACTATAAACTGTTATATATATAAATATGGGAAGATAAATTTCCCTCACAGTTGACATTCATTCATTTGGTAAACTTACGGAAACTATCTTTAAATGTTTTGATTTAATCAACTTAACAGGATATTTTGTTACATGATCTCATGCATGTTTGTTATAAAATTTTATTCCTTAATTTCCTTTCTTATTGATGTAGTATTTTTATTTAAAAAGGATTCAAAAAAATAATAGTATAATTTTGAATATAATTTTAAAATAATTAGTATTAAAGTAATAAATTTTTAATAATAATAATTTAAATTTATAATTGTAGGATAATATAAAATAATTTTATATATAATTAATATATTTCAGATAAATTTATATATTACATATTTTTATTAAAAGAAGGACTATTTTAGATTTTATTTAAATAAAAAATTTAAAATTTAAATTTAAAATAAAAATTTATTAAATATTTTTTTATTTTTTAACTAAATAATAAAAAAATATATTGTTATTCGTATCCATATCTCAAACTCCACCATCAATCCAGCCCTACATATACCAGCTACAAGGTTTGCGAGCAAAATCGTAGCATTCTTTGACTTAGTTGGGTTTGAGACTAAGAGAAAGGAATCTGTAAGTGAATTTTTTTAATAGTGTTAAACATCGGTATTGCAGATTCTACTAGAACTATGGACTATGGGCACGTGGCCTCAGAAATTAGGGAGATCTTCATCAGAGTAAATCAACAATGATGATTTTTATTTTTTGCTTAGCTAGTCTATTTGAATGATAAAAGGTAATTTAATTTTTTACTATCAACTTTATAGATTATCTATGTTAGGGATGTAATCATACTGGTTGGAAAAGAAAGAAGGATCTAATATTTATTAGATAAATTTTAAAAAGAAGATGTGAGTATAATTTATTTATTTATATATATATATATTATATTTATTTATTAACTTTTTATATATAAGATTTAATTTTTTTTTATTCATAATGCATAGATTATATGGTTGTATAATTTTAAATATATGGTTGCATTTTATTTCTGTACGTCATGCAAAAGAATAATGATCCAGGTCTTTTATGATCGTCTAATTGAGATTCTACGTGGTGCAAAAGAATAATGGTCCAGAATTTTTATAATCCTCTAATTGGGATTCAACATCGGTAGTATTTTTGTTACATAGGTGAAAGAAATCTATCCAATATGACATTAACATTTTCAAAAAAAATAAAAATAAAATTTTTTAATTTGTTTTTATGCATGAAAAATTGATAACAAAAGTTTTTGTTTTTTTTTCAATCTTTAATATTGGTTTGTTTATGCGCCCTCGTCTATCTTGTAAAGAAGACTGCAAACAGAACAATAACATCGGTTCGTAGAACTTGATCTTAACGTGATTCATGAGACAATCAAATATTTCGCATATGCTTTTTCTCGTCGGATAGAATCATGTTATTATATGAATTTTAAAAAATATCTATTTTGTGTATATCACTTTGACTATTATTTTTATAATATTTCTTTCACGTTACCATGACAGCTTACTTATGTCGTTAACTATGTTTATTAAACTATATTAATAGATTTATTATATAAGAATGTAGATAAATTTAAATACAAACATAATATAAATAACTAAAAAAATTTTGAATAAAATATTTAGAAACAAAAATATAAATGTAAAAAATTTCAAACTTTCACCTAAAAATAATATAAAAAATTTTAAAATTATAATTAAAAGTAGATTTTATTTTTTCTTTCTTGTTCTAATTAATGTTTGATTCTCGTTTTTATTATCGTTTCTTTCCGCTGTTCAATAACCCAGTTATCATTAAATTTTAATTAATCTTTAAATGTGCTATAATTACAAGTGTTTTAAATTTTTTTCCTGATATATATATATATATATATATATAAAAGATTAAAGGAACGTTTTATTTTAGAAAATATTTTTTATTTTAAATATTTTATATAAAAAATAATAAAAATAAAAAGTAATTATTTTTTGTTTTTACATAAACAAAAGTATAGTCTTTTTTTCTTTATATTTTTTAAATAAAAATAAAAAACATTCTTGTTTGTTTTCTGTTTTTTGAATATAGTTTTATTAAAATTAAAGTATAAAATTTTCTTTTGATGATTGAAATTTTTAAAAATATTATTTTTAAATTTTAAAATTAAAAGATCTAAAACAGTTGATCTTCTATTTTCAAATTTTTAGTATTTATAATTTTTATATATTATTTTATTCTTCTATTTAGTTACTCCTTTCAATTTTAAATTTTTATATAATATAATTTTAACGAACATTAATGAATTCTGGTAAAATTATTGCATTTTTGTCTTTACAATTTTTAATTAAGTATAACTTGAACACATTTTTTTATTATAATAAAATAAATTAATAAAAATATTTTTATTAAAACATATAAATAATATTAGTATAACTTTTGAAAATTGAAATTCAAATATCAACTAAAAAATATTAAAAAAATTTAAAAATAAACTTTTAAAATGATTTTTTATCCACTTTGAACTAAACTGTACATTCAGTTGAAATATTAAAAAAAAAATCAAAAATTCAAAAAAATAATATAAAAAATTAAAATTAAAACTGAATAGTGATAGTTTAAGAGTTTGATTTCTGACACGACATTATAAATAAACATCTTCCCATTGGAATTCACATTTCTCGAAGAAGGAAAGAACAGCAAAGAAGAATGAGTGGAGGTTCAGTTTCATACGCTAACAAAAGCCACTACGTGTATTACTCCATTCCATGGAATTGGAATGACAATGAGTGCAATCCCGGAATATGGCACGAGGCATTGCTTAACCGTGCATCTGATATCACTTCGGGTTCAGATCAAGATCAAATGCATTTATCCATTCAACCGGAAAACTCAGCTGCATCCAAAGAGCAGAGTATACCTCCGGTTAAGAGAAAAAAAGTCTCTCCCTGGACCAGAGATGAACACAGGTTTTTTTTTTTCATTTTTTTTCAATTTTAGAAACTCTTGTTTTATTCCTTCTTTTCTGTTTTAATCATTGTTTCGTTTTAGATTTTAAGATTAAAAGTGTTTTTGGCTTTAAATTTTTTTGTTAAAAGTTTGATTTTGCTCCTTGGTTATGTTTTAATTTTCTATTTTCAAAGTGAGCCATGATGATTCACACCTAGTATCTACGTTAAATTTAAAACCGATAAAGAACTAAGAGTTATTTTATAATTTTTAAAAATACTTTTTTAAAATAATTCAAAAATTAAAATATCAAAACAATTTGATCTTTTGTTTTCAAATTTTGATTGTTTATATTTTTTTATCTACCAATTCCTTTTTATTTTCTTGTAAAAATTTAAAAATTAAAGTTAAAAACAATTTAAATACTCTGTCATCCCCGTTTGCGGCTACTGGGGATTGAATGCTTTTAGTATATACTTATATTTTTAAACCTCATATAACATTGCATAGAAAATATTTAAAAAAAAAAATTATTCATATTGATATCTCTTTTTTTATCAGGTTATTTCTGATTGGATTGAAAAAATATGGAAAAGGAGATTGGAAGAATATTGCTCGATGTTGTGTGATGTCAAAAACCTCCGTTCAAGTGGCTAGTCATGCTCAAAAATATTTTTTTCGCCAAAAAAATAAAGAGAAGAAAAGAGCTAGCATTCATGATATAGTTTTAGAGAATGATGATATGGTTGATCATCACTTGATCCCACATAAGCACAATGATCAACACAATCCAATAGAACCGTTATCGAGAGATATGATTGATCATGACTTGATCCCACATATGCAGGATGGCCAATACAACCCATTAAAATCGTTATCGGAAGAACTGCAAATGAATTTGAACGATAACATGATCCATCATCAACCACCAGATGTGATTCAGATGCATCAATTTTCTAATCATGTTGAGCATCATAACTTGATTCCTTCTGTAGATGATGATCAGATCCGGCATGGTGACAAGCTGAAATGGGTTCCTGTTCAACCACACATGCACGATGATAAACACAATCCAACAGAACCGTTATCGAGAAACATGGTTGATCATCACTTGATCCCACCTATGGACAATGGGCAAATGAATTTGAACGATAACATGATCCATCATCACTTTGATCAACCATCAGATGTTGTTCAGATGCATCAATTTTCTAATCATATTGAGCATCGTAACTTGATTCCTTATGTAGATGATGATCAGATCCGGCATGGTGAGAAGCTGAGATGGGTTCGTGTTCCTCCCCAACCACCTTCTCCGTACGACTGTATATTGGGTTGGAAGTTAGCCATCTTACAAAATTTGAACCTTAGGCCGGAAAGCTAGCCATTTTACAAAGTTTGAACCTTAGGCTGAAAGATAGCCACTAAATCTGAAATTTCAAAATTATGTTGGTTTTGAAAAATATCTGTTATTAGTACTTTTTAATATCTAATATTTTACTAAAAAAAAAAGAAAAATTATTATCGATAATATACATTATTTGTTTATTCTAACCCCCAAAATCATGTCGACTTAAACTCACGTAAATGTGCATTCACTAGGACGATGAACTTTTGTATGCGGAATTACGTAGCAAATTATTTACGACATACACAGAAAAGTTGATATTTATCGTCCTAGTGTTAATATCATAACTCTGTTATAATTCATGTTATAGTATTATGATGATTAAATAGGTAAAGTTTTCTATAATTTTAATGTTTATAAATATGTAATCTAATAATAATAATTAAAATAAAGTGAGAGATGAAATATTAAATAAATTGTAAGTCATATGAAATTTTTTAAATTAATTAATATATTTTATAAAAAATTTAATTCATTAAATGGATTAATAAATTCTTTTTAGTATAAAATATTAAAAATGATATTTTATATATTTTAATATCTAATATTGTTTAATTTTGATTATATATAAAGAGAAGGAGAAGAGAGATATTTTTTACTTAAGTGAATTGTAACAAATACTATACAGTTAATAATCTCATATAATGTATTTTTCTTGGATTTAACTATTGAATTTATACCAATATATTACGTTAACTATTAATATTAAATTTAGTTAAAATCAAACAATTATAAATATATAATTAAAAACATTTTATATATTTTAAAAATATATATTACATTAAATTAAACAATTATAAATATATAATTAAAAATATTTTATACTTTTTAGAAATATATTACATTATTTTTATATATTTGAAAAGATTATCAAATAATTTTTAATTAATTTCAAATTTTTAAATATTTTATATTATAAAAATGTTTAATTCAACATTTTAATTGATAAAATTTATATTATATATAAAATTATTAACAATAAGATGTTTAATATAACTAACAAGAAAATAGGTTAATGCTACAAACTTGTAAAGGTAAAAAAAAAATTGAACGTAAATATAATACATACATTTATATTTATATATTTATATATTTATATATATATATATTTAGATATATATTTTTAAATTATTAACTATTAAATGAAATGTATAGATAAATGAATAACTTATAAGGATAAATATAAATGCGAGAGGAGATACTCAAAGTTAACTTGTTCAGGTATTCTCGGGCACCTGTTTTTATGTTTTGAATATGATACATGGATTGATTCCTAATTATATTTAATAAATATTTCTTGTAAAATTAATATTTAATAAATACTTATCAGATTATCGTGAATGTAATATTCATCTGATACCGTAACAACTCAAAACATTCACAATGCAATTAAACCCAATTTAATGTAAAATATAGGAAGTAAACAAGATTGTGTGGCAGAGATTTATGCCTGTTGAAGTATAATCTAATTTACATAATATTAATATATATTTTTAAATTTTATTTAATAATTTTTTATTTTGTAAATTTTAAATTTATAAATTTTTTTAATTAATTATTTGCATAAATTTTAAATTTATTTGTTAATCTTTTTTAAATATAAATTTTTAAATAGTTCATAAAATTTAAATTACACTAAACATTAAAAAAAACTTAATAAATAATAAGTCTTAATTTCAACCTTAAATTTGTAAATAAATCAGACTTCAACTTCAAAAACTTAGTTTGACTCATCAACTTACATTCTTAATTTTAAACATCAAAATAAAACATTCAACAATTTAATTGATTAAAATGATTATAAACTTATTTGTTTAAAAATTGTAAAATTATTTTTTATATTTTTTATATAATATACTTTAATAATAATTAACTTATTTTTAAATACTTAGTAATTTAAAATTAATTTTATTAAAATTAATTCTATTTAACTTTAAACAAAACATTAATTACATATTTCTACCAAAATAATGAATGGTAATGAAACTTGCAATTTTCAATCCAAATATTTGTTCTACTAAAATCATTGTCACGTCTATTCTTTATCGAATCATTACACTTTTTTCTTCCCGAGATTATAATTTATATAATTTTATAATATAAATATGGTATCTTTATTTACTGTATCAAAAATCGTAACTGCAGTCTTGTTTGCCTGAATAATAGTCAATATTAAATTTATGAAACGGGATGTATTCAACCACTCATTCTGATGTCTAAATTTTAATATATAATTCAGTATAAGTAAATTTTATTTACAGTACAATTTTTTCTTTCTTAATTAATTAAGTAATAAAAATATTTTACTAAATATTAAATAAAAAGACAAAAAAATGCATAAAAATAAGAACAACCATTTCCCATAAAACGAAGAAAGATACCATGGAAAAACAGAAGTGCACCTCGAGCACAAGACAGAAGGCAAAATTAAATATATAAAACGAAGAAAGATACCATGGAAAAACAAAGACAGCTTGAACAAGTGCACATGTGATCCCTCAGAGGTCTTGCACAAGTATTTTAGCAGATAAAAACAAATCAAAATATTGCAATTTTTCGTTAAAAAATGACAATAGGATATGCTGCTAACTCTTTTGATAACTCTTAATAGAGCTGTTAAGGGTTGCTATTCTGATAGATTGTTTCTTTAATAGGCCTTCCATGTTCTGATCAATCTTTCACTTTGGCTTTTTGTAACAATGTATAGAAAACTACAATTGAATTATTATTTTTTACAAGTAAATGTTGAGTTTTTTTTACTAAAAAATTCTGCTTATATTTCAACATTATTTACATCTTATTTTTATTTTTCCATTTTTTTTCTTATATGATATATTGCATCTCATATTTTTTTAATATTTTTTTTCTATTTTTTACAGCTCATTATATCCAAAATCAATTTTATAATGCAAGAGTATCATGTCTCTTATTTTTAAACTATATTAATATTAATTTTTTTATATATAAATAGTCACATATATTTATTTATATTTAATTCTAGACTTTTAAATCTATTTTATTTTTTTTATAAAATCTCTTAATCATTGAATAAAATATATAAATAAATAGATAATTCTCGAAAGAATCATTACTCAGTAATATTTTACTATTTGAGCAACATATATTATGTCCTCTTCTATGGGTGGATTGTAAACTGTAATGTATTTTCATTTTGATTTGATAGGTAATTGTAGCTTTTGAGATGTTTGACAGGTAACTTGGCTGCACATTGCCTGGTTTGATGGTTTGAAATTTGTAAATGCTTTTTTAGACAGCATTTGGTTTGATGAAATCCTTTGCTTTTTCTTTGGTGTTATTTAGTGATTAATAAAATTTGAAGTTTCTCTTAAAATGAATTATTGAATAATTTAGAAATAAACTAAAATTGTTAACCACTTAATACTACATGAAAGATATTAGTTTTAGCGAAATAATCGTTTTTTAAATAGAATAATAAATAAAAATATTTTTAAAACTAAGTTAAATCAATCTTAGTTCTTTTCGTAAATACCCACTAATTGAATTATTAGTAGTTTACACTTTTCTAAATAAGGATTGTTAATAAAGCTAAATTCAAAACAGATTCAACTCCTTTAAATTAAAAAGGCATCTTATATAATTAAATGTATTTACAATTATTAATAAAAATATATGATAAAAATTAAAAATAATGATAAGATTCTTCAAAATGTAAACCTGCTAAATGTTTTTTTAGATGAAATTGTGAAATACAATGAAAAAGAAACAGATTATTTCTCATTTAGGAAGGTATTTGCGTTCTTCAATAATATATTTGCTAGCTGAAATATTAATAAATAATTTTTTATATTTTATAAAAAATACTTAATTTTTTTTAATTATTTTAGAAATTATTTAATTTATGAAAGTGTATTTTTATTTAAAATATATTATCTTATATTTTTTACTTTTTGATTTCAAAGTTTTATACAGAAAACACTAAAAATAATTCTTATTTTTATTAATTTTTATATAAATTTTATAAATAAAAAATAAAATAAAAATGATGTGATATTTTTATAAAAATAAAAATAAAAAACATTTTCAAAGACCGAACAGTCCTGAATATCTTATAATCTTGAGTGTTTTTCAGGAAAAAAAAACACCACTATTTCAAAAAATATAATGTTTATTACTAATAAATATATTCACCAAAATAAAAACCTTTACTTTTTAGTTTTTTCATTTATAAATTTTATTTATTTTTAATATATATATATATATATATATATATATATATATATATATATATAAATCTGGAACAGCGCGAACTTCACGTGATTGCAAAAGTTGGGTTAAAGGATTTACATATGCCTCACATCAAATTCCATATGTGAAGTTTGTTTCCAAAGGCCAAACCATCTTTTTGAGAGAACATCGCATCTCACAGTCTCATCAATTCGAAGCTTCGAGAGAATGTTGATTAAGATCTCATCTGAGAGGTTGTTGATGAAATCTCCATTTATATCAATTTTCATTACCTTCTCCTTATTTGGTCCCTTTCTGATTCTTCCGTTGCTTGTGTTTGGAGTTGAAGAGAGACACGTGAGATTGGAGTGATAGAGGAAAGTGAGTGAGGCCTTGAATCCTATCCGAAATTTGTCATCCATAAAATGAAAATGAAACGGTAAAATGCTTGAAGGACACCACTCAGCTCATCTTCAATACTCACCTGCCATAAGGTAATTCCCATGTTCCGTTTCCAGGTTTGGTTTTGGCAATATACTCAATTTTAAAAACCAAATGAATTGAGTATTAATTGTATTATTAATCTTTTATATATATATATATATATATATATATATATATATATATATATATATATATATATATAGGTTTTGTTGATATCAGATCTTAAATATTACATTTATACTTAATTTAATAATCTTACATATAAAATATAAAATTTATTAATTGAATTATGTTATAACATAATATAATGTATATATAAAATTTATAAAAATTTTATTTTAACATCTTATATATTATATAAAAATATATAAATATTAATAATTTAAAAAATATATTTACAGATTTTTAAATTATATAAAAATTTATATATATAATTTATTAGATATTATAATATAATTTAACAATTGAATTATTAAATTTTATATTTTATATAAAATTATTAAATTAATGTAAATCTAAAAATTAACACCTGTTATATGATTTATATATATATCAATTTAAATATTATATTAAAATATTATATTTTAATAAGTTTTTATTGAATAATTTTATTAAATATATTAAAATAATATAATATATATTTTAAATATATTAAAAAGTATTATTTTGGTTTACAAATTTAAGTATTTTCTAACTTTAATAATTTTAAATTATTTAAATTTTATTTTTACTTAATTGTGGATACTAATGTTAATAAATAAAAGGAAGATTTAAATAACTATATAAATTTGAAGTTTTTAATAAATTTTATAAATAATAATATACTTATAATCAAATTTATAATATATATAAATATATATACATATTTATAATTTTAATTTCTAAAGTAGTGTTTACATTTATTAGCAGCATAAAAAATAGTATTATAGAAGAAAGTACTTTTTTGACGATGATAGGGATTTGATGAATCGTATTACAACAAGTTGAGAAAAAAAAAAAGGAATAAATTGAAAGAAAAATTATTACCATAAAAGAAATCATTTATTAATATTACATGCGCCAAGCATGTATTGGAGAAGATCAATGCTCTCTCATGTTGGGTGACAGGAGAAATAAGCAAGAAAGAGAACCCGCCCGTGACGAGAGTGTGGTGGTGAGTGAATAGTGTAAACATGAAGAGAGATTGTGAACACGAAGATTCTCTACAGTCTCCTCTGATTCAAAGATTGAGGCAACATCAAGAAGATATAGTCATAGTTGATAATGATACACAGCAAAACAATAATAAAAGGGTAATTGAAAGAAGAATTTTTTTTGAAGAAGTAAAGAAGCAATTATGGCTGGCAGGGCCATTGATATTTGTTGGTCTATTAAACTATTGCATTCAGATTATATCTGTGATGTTTGTGGGACACCTAGGCCAGTTGCCTCTCTCTGGTGCTTCGATGGCTACTTCTTTCACTTCTGTCACTGGTATTGCCTTATTGGTGAGTTAGTTACTTGTCTTTTCCTTAGCTTCCCTTTCCCTTTCATCATTTTATTCCTTGAAATATTCCATTCTTGGTTATGGGAACTTTTAAGTATTTAATTTAACACTGAAGCTACAATGGTCCTTTGGTGAGACTAATTTTAACAAGCTAAGTGAGGCTGAAGACCTTCTCTGGTTTTCCATTTTCATGAGTTCCAAATAAATTTGTTGATCACCGCCAACTGTTAAGCAAAAGGTTATAAACTTATTTTCAAGCTACTTGCTGATTTGGATGCATTAAGCAAGTAATGAATAGTCTGGTGTGGCGAGCTTAATCTATTCTTGGCTTTTTATTAGAACAGCTTGGAATGGCTTGTGCCTTGGATACCTTATGTGGGCAGTCATATGGAGCAATGCAGTACCGCATGGTAGGCATACACACACAAAGGGCCATGCTTGTTCTTATGATTGTAAGCATACCCCTGGCAGTTATTTGGGCAAACACCGGATCCATTCTGATTCTCCTTGGTCAACAACCTGAAATATCTGCGGAAGCTGGAAAATATGCTCAATTAACGATTCCAAGCCTTTTTGCCTATGGTCTTATTCAGTGTCTGAACAAATTCTTACAAACCCAAAATATTGTATTTCCAATGGTATTCAGCTCTGGAGTTACTACGTTACTACATCTTCTTGTATGTTGGATTATGGTATTCAAATTTGGACTAGGAAGTAGAGGAGCTGCTATAGCAAATTCTATATCTTATTGGGTGAATGTTTTGATATTGACACTCTATGTCAAGTTTTCTCCTTCGTGTGCCAAAACTTGGACAGGCTTTTCAAAAGAGGCAGTGCACAATATTCCCTCCTTCCTAAGGCTTGCCATTCCTTCTGCTGTTATGGTTTGGTAATTTCATTCTCTAATACTTTAATACTACCTATTATAAGTGATCATGATTTACTCATCTGTTGCTTTTCTCAATATTAGACTTCCAATTCAGTTTGAGATCCTAATGATGTTTACAATTTATGTCTTCCTCGATGATGAATAGCTTGGAAATGTGGCTATTTGAAATTGTGGTTCTCCTATCCGGTCTGCTACCAAATCCCAAGTTGGAAACATCGGTGCTTTCTATCTGGTTAGTTTCATGTTGGAAATACTTTTCACAAATCTTATATTAGCTTGGTCATCTTACATGTGCTTAGACTTTTTTTTGTTATTTTCACCAACCTATTGTTGGTCCTCTCAGCTTGAATACCGCATCAACTGTTTGGATGATCCCTGCCGGTTTTAGTGAAGCTGTAAGGTAACCATTGCTTAGCTAGTTTTATACTTCTATGGCAACATCACCATTTATAACTTAAGTACATGTCTGTCAAATGTTCTGTTCTCTTCCTAATTTGGCTGTTAATACCTTTCCCTTGATTAAGTATAGATATGGACTATAGTTCTTGTGATGATTGCTTGATTATTTGCAGCATTCGTGTGTCAAATGAACTTGGAGCTGGTCATCCTTGGACTGCATGTTTAGCGGTGCATGTTGTCCTAGTTCTGGCTATTATTGAGGGAATCTTAGTTGGAATAGTGATGATACTAATGCGCAATCTTTGGGGCTATGCATATAGTAATGAAGTAGAAGTGGTTGAATATGTTGCAATAATGTTGCCAATTCTTGCGGCATCCAACTTCCTGGATGGGATCCAGTGTGTACTTTCAGGTTTTTCTTTACCCTTTTTTTCATGTCCTGTCTATTCATTACCTGAGAGTCAGTAATAATGTTGGTGTAACATTTGGTTTTCCAAGCATGTCGCATAAGGTTCAGTCCTCTCCTTATTTAGTTTGTTTACCACTCTAGTATGGTTGCTGAATGCTGAATGCTGAATGCTGACTGTAGTCAGTTCTAAAATTTCATCCAATGGTGCTAACCGTAGTTTAACACAAGAAACCTTTGAACAAATCAAGCAGTGCGTTACTAGAATCAACAGAAGCATATAGTATTCCATGGCAAAACTTCCGATATATATGTCCTCTAAGTTTTGCTTTTCTTTCAATTCATAATACATAATATTTGTGGATGAAATACTATTTTAATTGAAAACTGAAACAGCCAAGTCTTTTTAAACATTTTTCTGTGGGTTATGTTAGCTACCGAGTTAGAAGTAATCTCCATTTTGTTAACTCAATGCAGGCTCAGCTAGAGGATGTGGTTGGCAGCAAATTGGTGCCTTTATCAATCTAGGATCTTATTATCTTGTTGGGATTCCATCAGCAATTGTGTTTGCTTTTGTATTGAATATTGGAGCGAAGGTAAAAAGAACTCTATCTTTTGTAGTGTAACAGCATTTTCCTCTTATCTTTCACAAAAACTGCAATCATTTGATTTGTTTTTACTTGCTAAAATACTTGTGTAGGGGCTCTGGCTGGGGATCATATGTGAACTTGCTGTTCAACTATTATCCCTATTGATCATCACCTTACGTACTGATTGGGAGGAAGAGGTGCAGTTTTGCCCTTTTGTTTTATCTTCCTTTCATTTTGTGATGCTGCTGTTGTGATGTGCATGTATCTCTTTCTTTGAAATTTTGTTTCTTATTCAGGCAAAGAAGGCTACGGAGAGAGTCTATATTCAATAACTCCAAAGAACATAGTCTCGTAACTGCGACATGCTCAGAACAAATATTTAGATGAAAGAACAGTAAGTTTTGTTACCACTTGTTCTTTCAGTAGAAACATGCCATAAAAGTCTAAGTACAGTTTCACTTGACCAGAAGAATTATCTGATCTTGATCATTAATTGGTGGACCAATATAGATGATGCAGCTGGCTTGTTTTTACTAGAAGTTACCATTCCCGAATGTGATGTGTTGGTATTTGGTGTATTATCTAATTTATCTTACATTGAATTAATGTTTACCAATTACCATAATTATCTTGAAATCATAAAGGAATGAAGAAACTATTATGGGCGTTTGGAGTTGCCATGGTATCATATGACTGCCCAACGAAGTTAAGAGAGAAAGAACATGAACATTGCATAGTATTTGAATAATTTGGTTATTTACCAAGTACAAATAATCAATCCACCACTGAAATAAGAAATTGGATTAAAGGACCAATACTTTCCTGATTTAATTAAAGTTGGTAAATTATGGAATAAGCCATAACCTTTTGTTAATCTTTCCGGTGTTCAAAAGGTTATGGGATATTCCATAATTCACCAACTACAATTAGAAAAGCAACATTATTAATATGGTTAAATTGAACTGTATGAAAAAAAATCTTGGGTTGCAAATATACGGATATATACATCCGAGGCTAATAAAGCTTTGTAAGTAGGTTTATCCAAAATTGTTTGTTGGTTGTAATTTCTTACCCTCTGAGCCTAAATCTTCCTTGAATTCTAACATTCTGCTGGTTCGAAAGATAAAAACTCAAATTGTAGGAATGGAAATTTGGATGACTGCAAATGTATAATGATTGAAATCTCCTTTATTATTTTTCGGTACATAATCATTTTTCTGGTACCTTATTTATTTGCTATTAATATCATTGTCAATTAGTATTTTTGACGGCTTGCTTGGACCTGATTAATTTATTCATACAGTCATAAGAGTAATGTACTTGGACCTCACACTCAAGTAGTTGGAATAGTTAAAAATTTACTCATGTGGAATTTAAATACTATTTAGTATCGAAAAGAAAATTTAAAATATGAGTATTTTTAGAAAAGATGTTAAATTTGTTATACCAAATTACTACGTTTTATTTATTTTTAGTGACAGGTATCTGTTTTTTTGTTAGGTATTTCTTTTTGTTAGGATCCTCAATTTTAAAATAATTTTTTCTTTGAACATAGATTTCTATTAGGCCTGTATTTTTTTTATTCGTTCCAATCTTTTAATTAAATACTACTTGTGTTCATAATAATTATTAAACAAATAAAATACGATTAAAAACTATAAAAAAAAGTTCATTTTAAACATTTAACTATTAATATTATGTAATAAGGAGGGTGATAGTAAATAGTAAATTTTATTCAATTCTCCTATGTGATCTTTTTATGTTATGATGATCTATTTAAATATAATCTTATGTGTTTTCGATATATATTATTTTTAAGATGATTATGTGTTCAAATTTTTAAATAAATTAGATAAATCTAAACATATAATCTAATTTTCTATACGAAACAACTGCCAATATTTATTCTCTAAATATAAAAAATATAATTTTATTTTTTAATTAATTAATTATTAATATTTTTTATATTTTTATTTTTTTATGAAATTTATGTTAATAAAGTGTTCATTTACTTCTCATAGTATTAGTTTAAATATTTAATATTATAAATATTTTACAATAAAATTTAAATCTATACTATAACATATTAATTATTTCAACTAATTTATACTAATCTTGATAAATTAATTATTCTTTATTTATAGAAAAGATTGGAGGTAATTTTTGATATGTTAAATAATATATCAATAAAAATATTTATCAATAAAAATATAAGCATTATTAGTATAACTTTTAAAAAAAAATTCAGACCCCCATCCAGAAAATATTAAAAAAGAAAATTCAAAAGCAAAATTGAAAAAAGTACTTTTTTTTTTGGGTTTGTTCCACCTGCACAGGACTTACACTGTATATTCGGTCCATATATATATATATATGGCTGTTTCAGTTTTACTTTTAGCTCAACAATCTCTCTCTTCAAGTTCGGAGGAAGTGGAAGTCAACGAAGGTATGCGTTATGAATTTCAAATCCGAAAGCGACCGAAAGAGGAAGAAGAAGAATGTTTCCATATCTGCATTACCTGTTATTCATCCTTCTCGCATGAGATTCAATTGTCCACTTTTTGAGGTCCTCCCAACTTTAGTATCTGTACAATTGACCCTTCACATGATTATAAGATCAGAATAACTTAACAGAATTATATTTTTTAATATTATTATTAATTTTTTTTATCAAACTAACTGTTAATTTATATAATATTATTATGATAATATATATATAATGATTTAGATAATTTAAATATTTATATTTAAATAATATATGGTAGATTAAAATAAAATAAAATTAGATATAAAAAAAGTTAGAATCGGTTGATATTAAATATTAAATTTAAATATTTATATTATTTAATTATACTTTATATATATGATATTTATTAATTTAATGATTAATTTAAAAAATTTTATTAAATAAATTATGTTTATAAAATTTTATAAACAAGAATAAATGTTTTATTTTAATGTATAATATACTATAAAAATATAAATAAATATCAATTGTTTAACAAATTATATATAAATATTTATATTATTTAAAATATATAATTATAAATATATTATTAATTTAATGGTTAGATTGATAAATTTTATAAACAATATAATTATTCAAATTTAACGTGTAATATTATTAGATCTTATCGACTATTTTAAGTGAAATAGAAGCAATGTATCTCAAAGTTATATATATATATATATATATATATATATATATATATATATATATATATATATATATATAAAGTTAGCTAGTTCTCGTTTATTTGAGAGTAATGACGCCATTTATGAAGCATCTAATTTTTGTTTAATGTAAATGATTTTTTATATTATTATCTGATAAATGATAGCACAAAATAATTATTTTTAACAAAAAAAAAATATATTCATTTAATTAATTATAGGAACGTGCCACTTAAAATCAAAGTTCTATTACATGACCAACCAACCTAGCAAAAGAGAAGAATAGAACTTACATACTGTCTAATCCACCAAGAACATTGTCAAAGTAGCGAAGTTCCTATAGTGCTTAAGTGAGTATATATCACCCCTTTTTTGTGCACCAAAGAGGCTTTCTCACTTTAAAAGAAAACCATATATATATATATGTATATATATATATAATCTTAAAAATAAAAAAATCAAGATTTTTATTTAATACTAAAATAATTTGTAAAAATAAAAAGTTGAAGTTTAAATTATTATTTTTTATATAGCATAAAATAGCTATTGAAAATAAGTTACTCCGGATTAGTTTATACTTTATAGACGGCAGAGAATTTTCAAGGGATATGACACCAATAGAGATTACTAGTTTAAAGAGAAATAATAAATATCCAAAGGCGAGACAACATGACGAAAGTGTACTATTTCTAAGTCATTTTTTTATAAATATCCCGCAGATATCTCTTGTCTTCTGCTTAGTGTTCTGTTCCTTTTTTATCTTTTGCCTTGTTTCTCTGTCTTTCCAACCAAACAATGGATGGAGAAGATCAAAAGGAATCTCTACAGTGTCCATTGGTACATATCACAGTGGAAGATAGATTCAAAGTTGATAAAATACACCACAACAAGGATAAGGCAATAGAAAGAGCAGAAGTGTATGAAGAAGGGAGGAAGCAGTTATGGCTAGCTGGGCCTTTAATGACTGTGTCTATACTAAATTATTCCCTACAAATTATATCTGTAATGTTTGTGGGCCATCTCGGAGAACTGCCTCTATCTGGTGCTTCAATGGCTACTTCCTTTGCCTCTGTCACTGGTTTTAGCTTATTGGTGAGTTTTGTTTCCCTTATCTTTTCTATTTGTATATATATAAATATAACTTATTTGTTGAGAAACAAGTTGTATATTAGTCTACAAATCTTCAAATAAATAATAATAATAATAATAATAATATCACCACTTTTATTTCGAAGCAATAAGACCAGTATGTAATCAATATAGAAACAGACTCCTGATAACTTCATTTTAATATATTTTTTTTTCAAAACAAGTATTAGCATTATGCCAAACAACCTCCAGATACTAATGTGGCCCTATTTTTTCTGAGATATTATTGTTTTTTTGGTTCAAATAGGTGGGAATGGCCAGTGCATTGGATACCTTATGTGGTCAGTCATATGGAGCAAAGCAACACCATATGTTAGGCATACACATGCAAAGAGCAATGCTTGTACTTATGATTATTAGCATACACTTGGCCTTTATTTGGGCCAACACAAGATCCATTCTAATTGCCCTTGGCCAAGATCCTGAACTATCTGCAGAAGCTGGACAATATGCTAGACTAATGATTCCAAGCCTTTTTGCCTATGGCCTTCTTCAGTGTCTGAACAGATTCTTGCAAACCCAAAATATTGTATTTCCAATGATGTTCAGTTCAGGAGTTACTACTTTATTACATATTTTTATATGTTGGACTTTGGTATTCAAATCTGGACTAGGGAACAGAGGAGCTGCCATAGCAAATGCTATATCTTATTGGATAAATGTCTTGATCCTAACTCTATATGTCAAATTTTCTCCCTCATGTTCAAAAACTTGGACTGGATTTTCAAAAGAAGCATTCCACGGCATCCCCTCTTTTCTGAGACTTGCAATTCCTTCAGCTTTTATGGTTTGGTATATTTTCTCTTCATACATTTTTACCAACAATTTCCACATGTCAAAGTTACAGTTTGTTGCTTTTCCCAATCCTATGCAGCTTATTCAAATTTCTATTTCTATTATCCCAAACAGCTTGGAAATGTGGTCTTTTGAAATGATGGTTCTCCTCTCTGGACTTCTTCCAGATCCAAAATTAGAAACATCAGTGCTTTCTATCTGGTTAGTTACCACTTAGTATCATAATGAACATTTATTTCAATACTTGATAATATTTTCATATTTTATGTTTTGAGCTGCTACACATACCTTTTAGTTGACAGTATTGTTGGCTTTTACGATCCAATTTCTGTTTAACCAGTCTGAATACTTCAACAACTGTTTGGATGATTCCTTTTGGACTCAGTGGAGCTGTAAGGTGAGTGCAGCTCTAATAAAATTTCAAATACATGATCAAATTTCCGAAGTCCTAGTTAAAATGTTTTGTCTTCTTTCTACTTTGCCTTTTAGCACGTGTCTCTTGCTTCTGTATAAATGCAGTTGTAATATATTGCATGATTTTTTGGCAGCACTCGTGTCTCAAATGAACTAGGAGCTGGTAATCCACGGGCTGCACGTTTAGCTGTGTATTTTGTCTTTACGATGGCCATTATTGAGGGTATCTTTGTTGGAGCAGTGCTGATACTAATACGCAATATTTGGGGCTATGCGTACAGTAATGAAGTAGAAGTGGTCAGATATGTAGCTATCATGTTGCCAATTCTGGCAACATCCATTTTCCTTGACGCACTGCAGTGTGTTCTTTCAGGTTTTTCTTGTTTTTATTTCTTTTATTATTTTTTTAAAGTAGAGACAGGTCTAAATAGAATACTATATGCTTCATATATGCCATCTTTACACTCGGAAGGTTGAAGATTTTAGTAGCAAGTAATCAAATCCTTTTGAAGTTTTCATTGGCCATATGCACTAATTAGTTTACTTGGTGATATGTTTTATTTCCCTTTTGTCCCTGTATGAGTAAATGGAAGAGGACAGAGGAAGTGAAAGTAATGATTAAAATGAAAGGAACTTGCATTCTATGAAAATAATTGTATTGTTCAATAATAAATATATATCCATGATATTTGCAGATAAAAACTATAGTTGTTGATGCCATTCAAATAATTGATAGAATTAATTCTCTTTTGCAGTCATTTTTATTTGATATTGACATTGCCTAATTGTATATTATATGAGCAAGAATCAGGTGGATTTTTTAACCTATTAACATATGTGAACGAACAAAAAATGTCAATATTGTATGTAGCTAATCATTTGGAGTAATCATCATTTTATTGATTCCAATGCAGGAACGGCTAGAGGATGTGGTTGGCAAAAAATAGGTGCTTTCATTAATCTAGGATCATACTATTTAGTAGGGATTCCATCAGCTATCTTATTTGCTTTTGGGGTGCACATTGGTGGGAAGGTAAAAAAAAAAGTTTTCTTTTTCTGTATAAGATTTCTGAGTATTGTCATTTTTCATAAAAAATTGTCATTCTATTTTGTATAGGGACTTTGGCTAGGGATCATATGTGCACTCGTTGTTCAAGTATCATGTCTTCTCATCATTACAATACGTACTGATTGGGAGCAAGAGGTTAACTTTTGCAATTCAATATTTTATTTCCTGCATCTTCTCTTTTATGGAATGGTGTTGGCAGGGTTATATTTTTCTGAAATTTCTTCATTTTCAGGCAAAGAAGGCTAAAGATGCAGTCTATGATTCAATGAGATCTGAGGTCATAGTCTCATGAAAATTGTATATATATGTATAGTATGGTCTTTCCACCTACCATATTTTAATTGAATCATGTTTCTTTTAAACAACAAATAGAATTAATTCTCTTGAAACTGTAACATCTGTCTCCTGACAAAATTACCAACTTCTTTTTCCTGCCTTGGATTTCGTCTGGTTGATTTTTCAAGTTTATTCTCAAATTTGCCAATTGTTAATAATCCACTACTAGATCAAGTTTTGAAATTAGATCCAACCTCTACTTTTTTGGGAACCTCAAATCCTGAACCACTTAATTAAACCCCAAAATAAGAGAAAAGTAACATTTATTACATTTTACAGCTAAGCAAAATAAGTTTAAGAACATTAAGAGTAGAATGAATAACGAAAGGATGTGGTTTTGTAGATGAATTATAAAAGAGAACTGTGCTGACAGCGAGCACACACTTGCAAAATGACAGGATCATGAGCTATTACTCCTCATGCAACCGCAAGTTTGCTTCTGCAGCTTTTGCCTTTTACTGACATAATATATATATATATATATATATATATATATATATATATATATATATCATGTTTCTTTTAATCTTTCAATTCACTGTAAGAAATTGCGTGAATTTTTCTTAAATTTTAATTTGTTTTTGTCAAGTTGATTATAGATTTTGTAAATTTATAAAAAAAATTATTGGAGTTTAATTAAGAGAGAAACAATAATAACTTGGAAAGTGTTCACCATTCTTGCATAGGGTGGTTTTACGAAGCCCAACCTTGTTTGTGTCAGAAGCTGGGTCCACAAGAAAGGGAAACAACATAAATTCGGTGATGAACACGAAATTGGACCCTGGTTCCCCAAGCATGGACATGCATGCAATGGAAAGTGACGGTGTGAGCAAGTGCTAGAGTGAGGGAACAGTTCAATTCACTGCCAAGTATGTAATACAGGTTCCACTGTAGATACTCTTTTTTTCATATAAACAAAATAAATTTATTAAATTAAAAGAAGAGTAAAAGCTGTAAACGAAAGCAACAAAACAGGAAAAGAATTGCTGTACAAAGGACACAGCATCCCTTCTACCACACACTCAAATCAAATAAGATATGGTACTTAACTATTTTAGTAAATAAGGAAATTATTTTTTGAAGAAAACTTTTTTATAAAGGATTTTTTTTATATATTACTTTTATTGGAAAAAGGTAAAAAAAAAAATACAACAAAAATATTTATAAAATGTGTGGGATATTTGCTATCAATTAATGTGTGGATGTTTTATCTTATTTTGGGACATATGAATTAAATTTTATTAACAGATTTGATGTGCAAAATTGTATTTGAGTAAATTTTTATCTTAAACCATAATTTAAATAAAGGAAATACTGATTAATATTTTTAAAATATTGGTTAAGAGGTTAAAAATAAAAATTATAATTTTTAATACAATTTCTCTCATAATTTTTTTTTTCAAGTTGAACGAGGAACCATTTTGTGTGCAACTCGAAACTTTTTTTCCGTTTCTTCCCCAGCTGATAAAATGATAAAAAAGAAATTAAATTAAATTAAAATTAAAAATATTTTCAAAAACTAATATTTGTTTAATTTTTTATCTCATTTCTTTTATCTTGTTTTTTCTTTAAATTCAACAGTTAAAAAACAAAAAATTCAGAAAATTTCTCTCCATTTAAATTTTTTTATTATCTATTTTAATAAATTACATTTAAATAAAAACATAATGATAAATTTTTTACAATTAAAAATACTAACTTAAAATTTAAACTATTTAATATTAAACCAATGATTATAATCAACCGAAATACATAAAAAAATTTTTACCGCCCTATAACAATTTTTCCTATATGTCCTTCAATTGCCACGTTCCCAAATTGTGAGAAAGTAGAAATGAGCATACTAATAAGCCGAGTACAGACAGAAATCAAACGTAGACCCAGTTCCAAAAATGTTAAATATTTCCATAGGTTATTGTGTTTTTATTTTTCTAATTTAATACTATGATAAGTTTTATTTTTTATTTAATTTTAGTTTATAAAACAGAATAAATATAATTTAGCAGTTGAATTTTCATTCAGTTATTAATAAAAATTTTATTCAATTATTAATACAAAATACTAGCTTGAATATATTCCAAAAATATATTTTATAATTTTTAATATGTAAAAAATTATTATTATCTAATATTTTATTAAAAATATATTAAATATATTTAATTTTCATATTAAATATTTTTATTTTAAATTCTCAAATATTAATTTTATAATTTAAGATATAACTGAATCTTTTATTAAATATTATTATTTATATTTTATAATATCAAAACTTATCTTATATTACATAAATAATTTATCCAAAATTTACTTCTATATTAAATTAATTTCTTCCATATATATTAAGCTTATTTATTTTAATCATAAAGTTCATATTTAAAATTTAAAATAAAAAATTAGTATTAAATATAAAAATTCAAAATAACTAATAATTTAAATTTTTAGAATAATATAAAATAATAATAAATTTATATATTAATAAATATTTATAAAATATTTAAATTTATATTTGTTATAGAATATATTTTATAATTATTAATATGTATATATATTATTATTGTTATATTTTTTTTTAAAAATTAAACTATAGTTGTTTTAAATTTTTTATATTAAATATTCTTTTTATTTTAAATTCTTAAGTATCAATTATAGTTTCTTTACATTAGTTTATAATAATTTAATAATGTTAAAAAAATTATCCAAGAAAGCACGTTACATTTGGAGCTGAATGAAAATTCAAGTTAACATTTTTTTAGTAATTAGATGAAAACTTTTCAGTGCATCATTACCTTTGTTCTATTTTAAAATTAGTAGATTAAATTAAAAATAAATAAAAAACTAAAGTTACTCTAAAACTAAATTAGAAAATAAAGAATGTAATTAAAATTTTTGAGTATATTCTATTAATTCAAATTTTACGGCTATTTCAACTATAATAAATATTTTTAATATTTTATAAAATATTTGTGACAGTTATAAAATTTAAATGAATAGAATATATTTAAATTATTTAATTATTTAAATATTACAAACGGACTATTGTGTAATTTAAAATATAATAAAATATTTGAATAATTTATTTTAAATTTTTTATATAAACAGACTATCATTATATATGAGTTTTTTTTTATTTAAACAATCCATTAATTATTTTCTTTAAAAATAATGTTATGTTAGTTACGTTTTTTCTCGCATATAAGGGTAAACTTAAGTGGGTGTGTAAAGTTAAATTTAAATAAATTTTATTTGAAAAAATAATTATATTTTAAAATAATATAATTTACTTAAATATACTTTAAAGACAAAATTAATTATACTATAAAAGACTAAATATATTGATTTAAATTTAAATTCAAATTTACATCTCTATATTTGATTTCAAGATTTCATAATACTCATCCAAACAAGCAACAAGCCATTGTGTTTTCAAACAAGTTAGTTACGTTTTTTCTCGCATATAAGGGTAAACTTAAGTAGGTATGTAAATGCTTTTATATTTAGTCATTTATAGGTTAGTCACATGCAGTGTTCCTATAAATATTTTAGATCCTGTAATGTTAATGGTGCGAGTCAATTACATGTGCAGTAATGATATAGTAATGTATAAACACTTATTTACATCTATATTTCTATATACATATATATATATATATTATTTTAAAAAATTTAGAAAAAAATCCTATTACTAAAAAAGAATGAAGATAGATCTAATCACAATCATTTCCGTTGTACGTGTGAAAGTGTGACGAATTTCTTTTTGTGGACCAAGTGGGTATACGAATAGATTAGGCTCGAGTCCAATTGGGTTAGATCCAGAATAGTATTAAATCTCATTATAACTCATAATTAAATTTAAATTATAAATAACAAATTAAAATAATTTTTAAGTATATAAATATATTTAATAAAATATATTTTATATTAATATTCATATAAAAATAATAAAAATAATATAATTTAAGTATATTTATGATTTGATATATTTTAATTTTTTATAATAAAATAATAATATTTGAATCTATAGCTTTTATAAACTATTCAAATTTATTTTTAATAAATCAATCATAATAAATTTGATTTATTTTAATTTAAAATATAAAAATAAAAATTAAATTAAATTACATATTAAATCATAAAAGCCTTGTTAAATTATTTTTAAATTTTTTATTTATCTAATTTATATATATTAAAGAATAAATAAATATTATTTAATTTATAATCTTGTAATATATATTATTTTTATGTAAAATAAATATTAAATAATATAAAAATATTATAATAATAACATATATAAAATTATTTATTTTAAATACTGATAATCAAATAATGTATAAATTATAAATTTATACTTATATAATATTTTTTATATTATAACAATCATATTATTATCATTATTTTATAAATATTAATTTATTTTTATTACTATCATTATTATTATTACTATTATAATTATTATTATATAATAATATTTAATTTTATTATTTTTAAAATTTAAAATTTATATTATTTTAATATATTTTAATTTTTTGAATTAAAATTTTTATAAATTTATAACAAAGTGATATAATAGAGTATCTTAATTTTAAAAATTAAAAAATAAAATTAAAAATTGAAAATAAAAACTGATTTTAATTTTTACAATTTTTAAAACTTAAAACTAAAAATCATCGCTTAAGCTTGTATTAATAATTTATTTAATTTTAGGTTTTGTTTTATCGATTTAACAATTTAAAAGAATTTAGATAAATTTTTGAACACGTTTATCGTCAGTTACTATTTATGTTTATTATCTCTTATTCTACTAAATTAAACATAAAATACCAATCAGGTTAATAAGTTCGTATTACACTCACTTATAGAATAATATAAAACAGTATTTTCATTCTCTAAGTAAGAACATGCATACATAAATAAAAAGATAAAATTTAAAACGGAATGTTCAATAAATTCACATCAATATAAAAATATTGTAAACTTGGACAAACATACAATATATTAAAGAATCCAAGACAAATTAATTGGAAGGTTTAATAAACGTGGCGAAAATAAATCTTTCTTTCTTTTTTTTACTGAAAAACTGATAGTACTAATTTAAATATAAATAAAATTTATGATATGAAATAACAACATAACATAACATAACATAAAATAACCTTATATTCATTTAATTTCAATAAATGCAGGGTATAGATTTAATATTTAATTGAGAAGTTCTCATTATAAAATGTGTATATACACACATACATGAAACTGAAACAAGACAGAGTCTGTATCTGAAGCAAATTGGAAGAAAAAGATAGAAGAAGAAGAAGAAGAAGAAGAAATGAGAATCCAGAGAGAGGAAGTGGTTAAAGAAGTGAAGAAGCAACTATGGTTAGCTGTGCCTCTATTCTCCGTTGGAATTCTTCAGTACATTCTACAAACCATATCTGTTATGTTTGTTGGCCATCTTGGCACACTCTCTCTTTCGGCTGCTTCTATGGCCACTTCCTTTGCATCAGTCACGGGCTTCAACTTATTGGTAACTTCCATGCTATGCTATTTTTTCACAAATTTTCTTTGCATCAATCAATGCTGTTTAATTATCTCAAACATACTAAGTCACACATGCATGATCAATGACAGTTCAACTAAATTCACATGGTATATGATACTATATACAATTATTTTTATTTTTAAATTTTATTTTTTCTATATGTATGATTCATAGATATATACCAAAAAAAAGTAAAGGGAAGTACTAAAAGTTGTCACCCAAAGTTGCTCAAAAAACATTTCTCACTGAATTAATTAATTATTCTGAACATTTTGAGTTGTAATTTTTTTTAACTCATCATATGTGTGACGTCTTATGATAAGATGGGATTGGCAACTGCATTGGACACATTTTGTGGTCAATCAAATGGAGCAGGACAGTACCATATGCTTGGGATACACATGCAAAGATCAATGATTGTAGTTTTAATGATGAGTGTGTTCCTTGCTATCATATGGGCAAACACAGAACCAATTCTAATTGCTATGCATCAGAACAAAGCCATATCAAAGGAAGCTGGTTCATATGCTCGTTTCATGATCCCAAGTTTATTTGCATACGGTCTTCTTCAGTGCTTTCTCAAGTTCTTGCAAACCCAAAACATTGTGTTCCCTATGGTGGTAACCTCTGCAATCACGGCTACGCTTCACGTGCTGTTGTGTTGGGTTTTGGTGTTCAAAACTAGGCTTGGAAGCAGAGGAGCAGCCTTATCCAATTCCATATGTTATTGGGTAAATGCTATCTTGATTTCTATGTATGTCAAGTTCTCTTCTTCTTGCAAGCAATCATGGACAGGATTTTCAAAGAGCGCACTGCACAACCTACTTGACTTCCTTAAGCTCGCTGTTCCTTCAACTCTTATGCACTGGTAACTTTTTATAACTCAAAACCAATTATGTGCTCTTAAAGTCTTAACTAGATTATGATGCAGTTTTTTTTTTTTTTTTTTTTGTCATATTTCAACATTGAACAGCTTGAAAGTCTGGACATTTGAACTGATGGTACTCATGTCTGGTCTTCTTCCTAACCCAGCATTAGAAACTTCAGTGCTTTCAATATGGTTAGTATCTGAACCACAAACACACAAACTAAAACATTCTTTTATTATATATTAACCCCTATATCTTATAAATGTGTATATCTATATATATATATATATATATATATTCAGCCTTAATACATTTGGTCTAGCTTGGATGATCCCTTTTGGATTCAGTGCTGCTATAAGGTATTTTATATTTAATTGATCATTTATTTAGATATTCTTTGGTTTTAGTGTTTAACTGGATACATATGATTCTTTATTTGACAGTGTAAGGGTCTCCAATGAACTTGACACGCTCGTCGCAAACGCGCAAAAATAATTTCCAGATTTCCCCCAAACTATTGGTATAGTATAAGGTGCAACCTAGGTCATCTCCCAAAGACCATTTCAGATTCTTAAGCAAATAAGGAGAAGGTTAGAACAAGGGGATTTTGGAAAGATTTGATATGAAGTTATAAATGCAAAATACAGAATGAAATTTGACTTAACAATAATCAACTCAAGGAATTCAGAGGCTATTTTCTTAACTAATCATTGATCACTAAAATCATGCATTGTGTTTATCAACCTAGGATCATCTGGAACCCCTACAATGATCCTTGAATTCTCTACTGAGAAACCTCTCAGAATTTAATTGATTATGATCAACAAGATTTAGTAACCACTTAATCTTTTATCTAAACCAATTTCACAATCAGAATTCAGTTGAAGTAAGTAATAAAATGAAAACCTTCAATTAAATTACTTAATTTCTACTCTTCAAACTTTTGGAAAGTGATTTACCAATCAAAAACCAATTATAAATCAATCATGCATTAATCAAAATACGTCAACCGATCAAACTTTGATTAAAGAATAAAATTGAAGAATATAGTGAAGTAGAGTAGAAACCACTTAATAAGCATGTAAATAAAGATCAAGACCTCAAAGTTAAAATGAAAATAGCTTGAATCCTCGAATTGAAACTACAAACCTAGCCTTCCATGAAGGAGGCAAATTAACAACAAAGAAAGAGGCAAATTAACAACAAATAAATCCTAAGCCTTCCATGTAGGAGGCAAAACTAACAAGAAATAAATCCTAAGCCTTCCATGTAGGAGGCAACTAACAATAAAGAAAAGCTAAGCCTTCCATGTAGGAGGCAAACTAACAAGAAAGAAAACATAAGCCTTCCATGAAGGAGGCAAAACTAACAAGAAAGAAAGGAAGAAAGAAAGAAAGAAAGAAGATGGTATTGGAGTTGATCTCCAAAATTGGTGTGTGTCTCCTCTTGCAAACCCTTCTATTTATAGAGGATTTTTGAGGCATCATCTTCAGAAAGTCACCAACTAGGATATTACTTTTCTACCCTTTTCTTGCTTTCACATGGGCTTTGTTGAAATTGCAAAACACTTTTGAATTTTTGCCACCAATGAGCACAACAATTTTGACTTTCTTGCACCGCAATTTCGGATGTTCACATGTCCGAATTAGAGCTTGCCTTCTGAACAAAAGTTGTAGCCCTGGATCTTAGCTGTCCAACAAAGTTGATTTCATCTCAATATGACTTCTATATCTCAAGATATGGCCGGATCTTTGCACACTGTTCAAATTCCACGTCAGCAACACTATCTCATCTTTTGAGATAATTTCGGAGTCCTAAACATCCCATTTAGAATCTTCTCTTGCTTTGTAAATATGGACACTTCTTTAAGCTTTCATTCAAGATAGATTTCATGATTTTTGGATGTCTACAACTCCTATTATGCTCAAAATACTATAATAGTGTCATTTTAATCGGGTAAGCAAAGAAATTCAATTAAACTTCATATGAACCCAAACTCATAAAATATGACAAAGATCACTTAATTGAACATATAAGAAGTCTTAATGAGATAAAAGTGAGAGATAATTATTTATGAAATCTATGCTTATCAAATTCCCCCACACTTATCTTTTGCACGTCTCGGGCAAACTTAAGTTAAGGATTGGTGACTTTTTTTTTTTTTTTTTTTTTTTTTTTTTTGAAAGAACATCAAAGTTTTGAGTTGATTTCTCAAGAATTCACAAAATTTCATGAAGCATTCTTTCATCACATTTTTGAAATTACTTAGAAAGGCAACTTTAATTTGAAAAACATAGATTGAGAAAGATAAAACCTCACATGATATACTCTGAATCTCTCAAGTGTTTGATTTGGTAAGTGTTTCTCTCAAATTCAATCCATGAAAGATGAACTATCATAGGCTTGCATATCTTCTACTTCTCTACTACTATGTACACATGCAATGCACAAATCAAGAGGTCTTTATTTTGGTTCTAACGGGAATAGAAAGATGAAATGATATATTGAAGAGATACAATGTTAGACCAATGAAAATGGTGAGGATTGAGAATTGATTGTAAGTGCAAGTGTGAGAAACAGATATCACTTCTTCAATTTTTTTTTTTATTTTTTTTTTTTTTTCAATATAATAGTTTATTTATTAATTTATTGCTTCAGTTTTTTTTTTTTTTTTTTTTTTTTTTTTTTTCAACCATGATATTGATGAACACAACAATAATCTCCCCCACACTTATTGAAACACTTATGGTATGATAAATCCAGTATTCCTCACCTTCTATGGTCAGACAAAGTTGTTTTTTTTTTTTTTTTTTTTTTTTATTTGTGGTGAGCTAAAAAGAAGAAAAGGCTAATCGGCTCAAAGGGCTGATCAAAGGATAAAATTATATGGTTTAGTTATTTGGCCAAGTGGTTTGTTCAAGAAAAACAGTGCCTCAATCATTTTTGTACAAATCATGTGAAAATGTAGCTTCAAAAAGAATCAATGCAAGTTCTGAAGTAACATATTCCATGGATGAAAATCACACAAGAAAGAAAATAATAATAAGGCTCAAAATCTCACAGGTAATATATTTATCAAATCTAATCTATCCAGTTCAAATATGTGTTGCCAAACTAATTAATCTCGAAATGTAAATCATTTTGCTTCAATTATTTTATGAAATCTAAAGAAAAACATACTTCCACATTCAATTTTTTTTTTTTTTTTTTTTAAATCATAAGATGCGTATCAAGAGTCAAGTGTAACTCCTTACTCAGCCATCTTACTCAAAGCAAGTTTATGAATCTAACCTAATTTTTTTTTTTTTTTTTTTTTTTTTTTGGGTTTTGTTTTTTTTTTTTTTTTTTTTTTTTTTTTAATTTTAGATGTCGGACCATCTTCCCCCCAACCTATCCAAGACATTGTCCCCAATGTCTTAGATGAAATTTCATATAACAGGAAAAGAAATGTAAGAAAACCATCAAAGTAAGGAAAAGTTATAACCGAAGAGTGGTATCTGGTTCTCTTTTATCTCTGCCATCCTGATTTGGTTGGTTCACCAGCTGCATTGCTTGACTGAGCTCAGATGTAGGATTTTGCAAAATCTCAAGTAGCTGTTCAACAGTTGAAGCAGATACTATGATGTTGCGCATGGATTGTGGCATGAACTCCTGCTCTACTGCATGATCTAAAAAGGATATCAAACCATTATAAAAGCCATTAATATTCAATAAGCCCAAAGGTTTTTTATGAAAATTCCGATAGGCCCAAAATATAATGGTAAAAATTTCTTCCATTGTTCCAAGACCACCAGGTAATGCAATAAATGCATTAGAATTAACCAACATGTGTCTCATTCGGTCATGCATGGTTGCAACCTTCAATTCAGTACCCAGGGTGAAGTAGGAGGTGCTCCCATTTTTTAAGCCAACACCTAAGACGTTACACCCCTTTGTGAGTGCAGATCCTGCAACACATCCTTTTAAACCCTGAATCCCTCCCCCATAAACAAGATTGATTTTTCTTGCAGCTAATGCCTTACCAAGGGTAGAAGCTGCATGTTGAAATTCTCCATCCTTTCCAAGGTTAGACCCACCAAAAACACAGATAGTATTGATCTTATCCATATACGGTGTTTCTGTCTTTTTTTTTTTTGAAAAAATATGTCATAGAGGTGGATAATTTATAGGGACTCAATATCAGACAAGGAGATCGCTTGAATAGTGCGGGATCAGGATTTGGTAGCAAAAGTTTGAATTTTTGTTGCAAAAGTTTGAATTTTGGTTGCAAAAGTTTGAATTTTGGGTTCAAGGAAAAGGTGAATGTCAGAGGGGAAAGACTTTAAGCAGAGGTGAAAATTTCAAAAAAAACGGTGGCCCAATAAATTGAAAAGACAATGTAAATGACAAACATACACGCATGAGAATGAACAGTAGTTGTGATTGTGGCTCACATCTTCCTCTGGTTTTACGTCCAGTAACGGCTGAAACGCCTTCTAAGAGTCGAGGATGTGCTTCCCATTCAGTTTTCTTGTAAACTGACAACAGGGTCTTTTAAAGTCAGATTCCCAAGACTATAACGTGCTTTTTCCTTACGGAACAGTTCAAACAAATCAAGAAGGACTCCTTGTACATGCCCACTAGGATGCGTCTCAAGAGTCTGAATGATATCATCCAATGACTCCTTACTCAGTCCATCCTTTATGAATTGAATTTTGTCCTCTCGATTTCTTGAAACCATTCCAGGGTTCTTGCATCTTGTGTTACAGGTCCATCTTGCACACCTGTAGCAAACTCCAATTCTTTTTGCCCTTCTCTTCTTTGCATAGGAACTTCTTCCCATACCTGGCATGTTTTTAACAAATGATTCTTGAAATTCACCTGCTAAACGTACCTTAGCTTCAATGATCCAACGGACATCTTCTGGAAGGCCTAAGAGTGTTAATGCTCTCAATCGTTCAAGTCTGCAATTGTAAATGTCTTTAAGAAAATTTCTGGGGAGAGTAGGGAACAAAATTTTGATCCTGGTGAGAGCTTTCTCCATTTTTTTTTTTTTTTTAAAACACTCAAGTTATTATTCCTGCAAGCTCAATGTGGTGTAATAGTTAGGATGATTTAAGAGGTGAAGAAGGAAGTTGAGAGAGTAGTTGAAACTTATAAGCGAGGAATGGGAGAGAGGGAGAGGGAGAAAGAGAGAGAGAGAGAGAGAAAGAGAGAAAGAGAGAGAGAGAGAAAGAGAGAAAGAGAGACTTCTCTTGAATTTATTGCAGGTATGTGGCATTGTGCAAATGCACTTCTTCTACCGTGTGCTTTTGAAAACCTTCGAAAAATGGTTTAAGACGATGTCCATTCACCTTGAAGATTTTTTCAGTTACCTCATTTTTTATTTCCACTGCACCATAAGGAAAAACATTAGTAACTACAAATGGTCCTAACCATCTAGAGCGTAGCTTACCAGGCATAAGCTTTAGCCGAGAATTGAAAAGGAGAACTTTTTGTCCAACGAAAAACTCCTTTCTTGCCAACTTTTTGTCATGAAAAGCTTTGACCTTTTCTTTGTAAATTTTGGAGTTTTCGTATGCTTCCAATCGAATTTCTTCAAGTTCCTGCAATTGAAGCTTCCTATGGATTCCTGCTTGGTCTAGATCCATGTTGCATTTCTTTACTGCCCAAAATGCTCTATGCTCTAATTCAACTGGAAGATGACATGCTTTACCAAAGACAATCCTGTAGGGAGACATGCCAATGGGTGACTTGTAAGCTGTCCTATATGCCCATAATGCATCAACAAGGCGCAAGCTCCAATCCTTCCTGTTAGGCTGAACTGTTTTCTCTAAGATTTTCTTGATCTCTCGATTAGAAACTTCAGCTTGACCATTTGTTTGAGGATGATATGGGGTGGAGACTTTATGCATGACTCCATATTTGCGGAGTAGGGCTTCCATTGTGCGGTTGCAAAAATGAGTACCTTGGTCACTAATTAGAGCTCTAGGAATGCCAAACCTGCTAAAAATGTTAGACCTGATAAAATCTGCAACAACTCGAGCATCATCAGTACGGGTGGCTTTTGCCTCCACCCATTTTGAAACATAATCAACAGCTAGCAGAATGTAAACAAAGCCAAAAGAGACAGGGAATGGACCCATAAAGTCTATACCCCAAACATCAAATACCTCACAAAAGAGAAGTGGTTGTTGAGGCATCTCATTTCTGCGCGAAATACTCCCTATTCTTTGGCACTGCTCACAAGTTATGCATAATCTATGTGCATCACGAAATATTGTAGGCCAATAAAAGCCTGAGTCTAGTACTTTTCTAGCTGTCCGTTGTGGCCCAAAGTGTCCACCACAAGCTAGGGAATGGCAAAAGGTAAGTATAGACTGAACTTCATGATCTGGAACACATCTTCTAATGATTTGATCACTACATGTCTTCCAAAGGTATGGTTCATCCCATATGTAGTGTTTGGCATCACTTTTCAACTTGGCAAGTTGCGATTTGGTGAAGTGTTTGGGTATTTCTTTAGCAACCAGATAGTTTACCAAATCTGCATACCAAGGATCCTTCCCGTGCAAATGATAGAGATGCTCTTCTGGGAATGAATCTGCAATTGAAGTTTCTTCACAAGGTTGCTGGATCCGACTTAAATGATCTGCTACAAGGTTCTCTGCACCACTCTTGTCTTTAATCTCTAAATCAAATTCTTGCAACAGAAGCATCCAACGAATCAGTCTTGGCTTAGCATCTGTCTTCTTCAGCAAGTATTTCAAAGCTGCATGGTCAGAGAAGACAATAACTTTAGATCCAAGCAAATAGGAGCGAAATTTATCTAATGCAAACACAATTGCCAAAAGCTCCTTCTCAGTAGTTGTGTAATTTGATTGGGTTGCATCAAGTGTGCGAGAGGCATATGCAATGACATGAGATCTCTTGCTAACTCTTTGAGACAGTACAGCACCAAGGGCATAATTGGATGCATCACACATTAATTCAAATGGAAGCGTCCAATTAGGTGGTTGAATGATGGGAGTGGTTGTCAACCGCTTCTTTAGTTCATCAAATGAATCCTTGCATGCTTGATCAAACACAAATTTGGTATCTTTTTGTAGTAGTTTAGAAAGAGGTTGTGCAATCTTGCTAAAATCCTTGATGAATCTTCTGTAAAAACCTGCATGACCAAGTAAAGAACGTACTTCTCGCACAGAAGTGGGGTAAGGTAGAGAAGAAATAATGTCTATCTTGGCCTTATCAACCTCTAAACCTTTGCTAGATACCAAGTGTCCTAAGACTATACCTTCTGTTACCATGAAATGACATTTTTCAAAATTCAAAACCAGGTTAGTCTCAATGCATCTGTCCAAAACTTTAGAAAGGCTTTCTAAGCATGCATCAAAAGAAGAACCATATACAGTGAAGTCATCCATAAACACTTCCATGCAACTTTCTAAGAGATCAGAGAAAATGCTTACCATGCATCTTTGAAAGGTTCCAGGGGCATTGCATAGACCAAAGGGCATCCTTCGATAGGCAAAAGTACCAAAAGGACAAGTGAAGGTGGTCTTATGCTGGTCTTCTGGGGCTATATGTATTTGAAAATAACCTGAAAAACCATCCAGAAAGCAATAGTGAGATTTTCCTGCTAATCTTTCCAAAATTTGGTCTATGAAGGGCAAAGGGAAGTGATCCTTGCGAGTAGCTTGGTTAAGCTTCCTATAATCTATGCACACTCTCCAACTGTTTTGTATTCTGGTAGGGATTAGTTCATCATTGTGATTTTTGACTACAGTCATGCCAGTCTTCTTAGGAACTACTTGCACCGGGCTTACCCAATCACTGTCTGAGATGGGATAGATGATACCAGCTGCCAAAAGCTTACCTACTTCCTTCTTTACCACATCTAGGATGGTTGGATTCAAACGCCTTTGTGGTTGTCTAACAGGTCTGGTGTTTTCCTCCAGCAGTATCCTATGCATACAAGTAGATGGGCTAATACCTGGAATATCAGCCAAAGTCCATCCAATTGCTTGTTTATGGATTTTTAAGGTTTGCAGTAACCTTTCTTCCTGTTGTGGTAGAAGGTTCTTTGCTACAATGACAGGAAGCTTCTCATTTTCCCCCAAATAAGCATACTTTAGATGTTCAGGCAAAGGCTTTAACTCCAAAGGAGGTGGTTGTATTATGGAAGGAAGAGATCTATCTGAGATTGAAATGTCTGCAACACTTGCATCTAACATGTCATCTTTCAACAAAGGTTGGTCTGCAGCATTAATCCTGGAACACACAATACATGAATCAAATTCATCACATGTGCAAGTAAAATTATCTAAGTAATCTAAATCAAAATCAAAAAATTTAAAAAGTAGATTGTCAATAGAATAATCATCCGCAAGAAGGTCTATGGCATCAAGTTGAAAGAGTGAATGATTCTCTATGGGATGCTTCATGGCTTCAAATATGTTGAATTGGATGATATCATCTCCAAATTCCATAGAGAGAGTCCCCGTATGCACATCTATCTTTGTTTTTGCAGTTTTGAGGAAAGGTCTCCCTAGGATCAAGGTTGCTCTATTGATGGATGACTCATCTTCCATATCCAAAATGTAGAAGTCAGCTGGAAAGATCAGCTTATTCACTTGAACTAGCACATCTTCAAGTACTCCGGCTGGATGTGCTGTACTTCTGTTGGCTAATTGAATCACCACACCAGTTGGCTTCAGTTCTCCCAGATTCAAAGATTTATAAACTGATGAGGGCATAACATTAATGGAAGCACCTAGATCCAGCAATGCATCACCAAATGTAGAGTTTCCTATAGTGCAAGGAATGGTGAAAGTTCCTGGATCTTTACATTTCTGAGGGAGGCTGGGTTGAATTAAGGCTGAAACATTGCGTCCCACACTAATCTTCTCATCCCCTTTGAGTCTTCTCTTATGCGTGCACAAATCCTTTAGAAATTTGGCATATTTGGGAATTTGCTTGATAGCATCTAGAAGTGGTATGTTGACTTCCACTTTCCTGAAAGTATCTAGAAGCTCCTTATCCAATTCTGCATGAACATTGGGCTTGGATTGAACCATTCTATTTGGAAAAGGTAAAGATACCTTCTGATCAGCACAATTTGGGGTTTTCTTCTCATCAGATGCTTCAAGTGCAGATCGTTTATGGCAAGCTTCTTTTTGTTGATCATTCGATGTCTTATCGAAGGCTGGTGTACTTTTTTCATCAGACTTTCCTTCTGATTCAGATGGCTCATCAGAGATATCTCCAGGTGTGGAGATAAATGCTTCTTTTTGGTGTGGATTAGTCTGATTGAAGCTTTGTTGCTTTAAAATTGTAGGGTCTGTCTGCACTTTCTTCCCACTTCTCAAGGTCATGGCATTCACACTTTTGGGATTTATGACAGGTTGAGAAGGTAGTTGACCAGAACCTTGAGATTTCAATTGGTTGACAGTGGTAGCCAACTGCCCAATTTGAGTTTGTAAATCCTGAATGGTAGAACTTACATTTTGTTGAAACTGAAGATTACTGGTAGCTAATTGCTTCATCAAATCATCAAGAGAGGGTTCAGAAGCATTAGAGGGTACAGATTGCTGCATATGTTGTTGTTGTTGTCTGAATGGCGGTGGTTGGTATTTATTTTGGGAGTCAGATGTTTGAATCCTTTGTTGTTGTGGAGGGCCATATCTCAAGTTAGGATGGTTTCTCCAACTAGGATTGTATGTTCCAGAAGGTGGTTCAAACTTCTGTTGCTGATAATGTTGAGGAGGCCTGTATTGTTGTCCTGTGCCAAAAATACCATTTACCGCAGCCTCAGGTGTCTCACTTTCTTGCAATGTTGGGCATGCATCAGTAGGATGATCTGCAGAAGTGCAGATGCCACATGTTTTGGTTTTGTCAACAACATTAAGTTGCTGTTGTTGTCCGATGGCCAACTGTCTTACGATGGAGGTTAGTTCTTCAATTCTGTTCTCCAATCGTGTATGGTCTGTCTTGGTGGTCATTTCATGGACTCCTTTAGACAAGGAATTAGTTCGAGAATTGAATTGCTGAGAATTTTCTGCCATGTTGGCAATCAAATCTCGAGCTGCTGTAGGAGTTTTGTCCATAAGTGCTCCACCACTAGCTGCATCAACCATGCTTCTGTCCATTGGCATGAGTCCTTCATAGAAATACTGAATCAGTAATTGATCACTGATTTGATGGTGTGGACAAGTGGCGCATAGTTTCTTGAATCTCTCCCAATACTCATAGAGAGTTTCTTGGGAGTTCTGTCTGATGCCGCAAATCTCTTTTCTGATAGCTGCTGTTCTGGATGCAGGGAAGAATTTCTCCAAGAATAATCTTTTCATATCATTCCAGCTTGTAACAGATGTTGGATGTAGATAGTACAACCAGTCCTTAGCTCCATCATTTAAGGAGAAAGGAAATGCCTTCAACTTGATATGATCTTCTGGAATTCCTTGTGGCCGCATTGTGGAACACACAATGTGAAATTCCTTCAAATGTTTATGAGGGTCCTCACCTGCAAGGCCATGAAACTTAGGTAGCAAATGTATTAGTCCAGACTTCAGTTCAAATGGTGCATCAACATCAGGGTATTGAATGCACAATGGTTGATAAGCAACATCAGGTGCAGCTAATTCTTTTAAGGTTCTATCAGCCATGTTCTTAGCAAAATATTTAAAACTATCAAAATTTAAAGATGAAAAATCACTACTGTTACTTTCTTGGTTATTACTGGATGAATGCCTTCTATGTGCTCTTTTCAAATGGTGGAATGTTCTATCAATCTCAGGATCATATGCATATAAATTTTCAGGATTGGATCGGGTCATACACAAAAAGGTGAATTCATACAGAAAATCCAAGAATGATATACCTAAAGTAAAAACAATTGTTAGAAAGATTAAAATTTTTATACAAACTCCTAAATGAGCCTAGGAAATTAAAATGGTCCCCGGCAACGGCGCCAAATTTTGACACGCTCGTCGCAAACGCGCAAAAATAATTTCCAGATTTCCCCCAAACTATTGGTATAGTATAAGGTGCAACCTAGGTCATCTCCCAAAGACCATTTCAGATTCTTAAGCAAATAAGGAGAAGGTTAGAACAAGGGGATTTTGGAAAGATTTGATATGAAGTTATAAATGCAAAATACAGAATGAAATTTGACTTAACAATAATCAACTCAAGGAATTCAGAGGCTATTTTCTTAACTAATCATTGATCACTAAAATCATGCATTGTGTTTATCAACCTAGGATCATCTGGAACCCCTACAATGATCCTTGAATTCTCTACTGAGAAACCTCTCAGAATTTAATTGATTATGATCAACAAGATTTAGTAACCACTTAATCTTTTATCTAAACCAATTTCACAATCAGAATTCAGTTGAAGTAAGTAATAAAATGAAAACCTTCAATTAAATTACTTAATTTCTACTCTTCAAACTTTTGGAAAGTGATTTACCAATCAAAAACCAATTATAAATCAATCATGCATTAATCAAAATACGTCAACCGATCAAACTTTGATTAAAGAATAAAATTGAAGAATATAGTGAAGTAGAGTAGAAACCACTTAATAAGCATGTAAATAAAGATCAAGACCTCAAAGTTAAAATGAAAATAGCTTGAATCCTCGAATTGAAACTACAAACCTAGCCTTCCATGAAGGAGGCAAATTAACAACAAAGAAAGAGGCAAATTAACAACAAATAAATCCTAAGCCTTCCATGTAGGAGGCAAAACTAACAAGAAATAAATCCTAAGCCTTCCATGTAGGAGGCAACTAACAATAAAGAAAAGCTAAGCCTTCCATGTAGGAGGCAAACTAACAAGAAAGAAAACATAAGCCTTCCATGAAGGAGGCAAAACTAACAAGAAAGAAAGGAAGAAAGAAAGAAAGAAAGAAGATGGTATTGGAGTTGATCTCCAAAATTGGTGTGTGTCTCCTCTTGCAAACCCTTCTATTTATAGAGGATTTTTGAGGCATCATCTTCAGAAAGTCACCAACTAGGATATTACTTTTCTACCCTTTTCTTGCTTTCACATGGGCTTTGTTGAAATTGCAAAACACTTTTGAATTTTTGCCACCAATGAGCACAACAATTTTGACTTTCTTGCACCGCAATTTCGGATGTTCACATGTCCGAATTAGAGCTTGCCTTCTGAACAAAAGTTGTAGCCCTGGATCTTAGCTGTCCAACAAAGTTGATTTCATCTCAATATGACTTCTATATCTCAAGATATGGCCGGATCTTTGCACACTGTTCAAATTCCACGTCAGCAACACTATCTCATCTTTTGAGATAATTTCGGAGTCCTAAACATCCCATTTAGAATCTTCTCTTGCTTTGTAAATATGGACACTTCTTTAAGCTTTCATTCAAGATAGATTTCATGATTTTTGGATGTCTACAACTCCTATTATGCTCAAAATACTATAATAGTGTCATTTTAATCGGGTAAGCAAAGAAATTCAATTAAACTTCATATGAACCCAAACTCATAAAATATGACAAAAATCACTTAATTGAACATATAAGAAGTCTTAATGAGATAAAAGTGAGAGATAATTATTTATGAAATCTATGCTTATCAGAACTTGGGGCTGGAAATTGGCAAGCTGCTAGAATAGCAGTTAGGGTGGTGTTATCCATGGTCTTCATTGAAGGCATCATTTTGGTTTCAACCATGATTCTACTACGGAATGTTTGGGGACATGTTTATAGTGATGACAAACAAGTAATCAGATATGTGTCAGTTATGATGCCAATTTTGGCCATTTCTAGCTTCCTAGATGGGATCCAAAGTGCACTTTCGGGTATTACTCACACTCATCACTCATCTCTTGTTTCCTCTTGACATAAATATCCACTCTACAACTCGTTTTTGTTTTCAACAAGGAAAAAATTAACATCCTAGCGCATCACGGAAGAGTATATCCAAATTTTTTAATTTTTATAATAGTTTTAAACCGGATATATTATACTGAAAGTGAAAGGTGACACAATAATCATGATTCTTTGGAGTTTGGACAACGTTTCCATGGCAACAAGGAGGCCAAGAGCTTAAGACAAAAGCCCCAAGACAGAGAAACAAAGGCATCAAACAATTATGGTTACTAATTTTCTAACCATCTTTTTTTTTCTCTAATGGTGCTATGTTTTTATACGCTTTTTTTTTGAAAATTTTGATTTTGAAATATATTAAATATTGTTTTGAAAATTTAATTTGACTAATAATTTATAAACTACTTTCTGAAAGAAAGTTTAATGTATTTTAAAATTAAATTTTCATAAGTGATTTACAAACTACTTTTTAAGAGTAAAATTTTAAAAAGGGTTTGATAGTGCTTGAAAGAAATGCAAAATGGGTCGTACTTCCTAAGTATTTAATTAATTAGGTCAAATAGTGCTTGAAAAAAATATTATTATAATTTTCCCACATTTTTTTTTCTTATTATTTCTCTCTTACTTAACCTTTTCATGAGCAGAGAGACTATTATTATTGGAAAAAGGGCCTAAAATCTTATACCAAGTTAATGAATTCAACCTGTTTAATTTTTTTTAAGTTATCTAATAACAAACCAGCTTTTCAAAATATTAATATTTTTATAATTTTTCTTTTCATGAGCTGTGGCCTTAGAGACAATTATTATTATTGGGAAAAGGGGCATAAGATCTTGTCCACTTTAATGAACTTAACCTGTTGTATCCAATAACAAACCAACTTTTCAAAATATTAAAACTTCTATAAGTGAGGTTTAAACTTGTGACGTAATCAATTTTTTACACTTCAATTATATGTTAGTTATACCATTTCTATTATTATATTTATTATAAACGTGCTTCCACACACAAAATTCAATTAGTAATAAACAAGTCATTAAGGTTGGTTAGTAGTAAAAACATAAAAATATATAGAGAAGATTCTAAATTTAAATTTTATTATTTTGATTGTATATAAAAAAAATAATGAGAAGATTTATGACTGTTAGATGTCCTTAAGAAACTTCCAATTTGTGTCCACGAGAAACAGGCATTCTTGCAGGATGTGGATGGCAAAAGATTGGTGCTTATGTGAATCTTGGTTCATTTTATCTTGTGGGTGTTCCTTGTGCTGTTGTCTTAGCATTTCTTGAACACATGAAAACCAAGGTTAAAACATTGTTATCCATCCTTTATAACTCTTATTGTGCTTGGCTCTTTCCTTGTAGTTATTCACTATAATCTTTTGTCATCAGGGGTTGTGGTTGGGGATCATTTCTGCGTTTATTGTGCAAGTGTTATTTTACATTGCCATTACTTTTAGAACTAACTGGGAGGAAGAAGTAAGCAATTTCAGAATTCTCAACTTTGATTTTCTGATTTTTGTTCTTGTCTATTATTCATAATTTCCCTATCCTATTATTTCATTTACACATCTCATTATTTATTTAGGCAAGGAAAGCTCAAAGCAGAGTTGAATGCTCAACCATCACGCCAAGTCGCCAACTGCTAGAGATAACATAATACCACATCAAAAATTGGAACTAATTACCTAATCAATTTATGGTTATTGATTTTATCATGTTGATACCAAAAACCTGCCACCAAATGAGTAGTGTTGTATATAACTGAGAACAAGCACAGGAATAAAGATTGGAAGGAAAGGACCGTGGGTTTCAAAGTAAAATTAGGGAGACTTATATTAAAGAACTTTTGGGCATTGTAATTCCAGTAAAAGAACAATTAAAACAACTCAATTGTAGGGATGGCGATAGGTTTTACATTCATTGGCATAAAATAAGAATAATGAATAAAGTGAATATTTACTTGATAGGTTTGAATTTAGATATAGGTAAATATTCATTTATTTATATATATCTATATACAGCACCTCTGTTAGAAGTTCAGACCAGAACTTGGTGTGTTTGAAGGCTAAAGTGTCACAGTTTCAGCATCTCATCTTCTACTGGATAAAGGAACCCTTTCAATGTATAGTTTGGTTATAAAATTGTAACTATGGGATTGGTGTTTCTTTATGCTCATTGCATTAGTGACAGTGGAAAATAAGATAAATGACATGACTGTGTTGAGAGTCTTAGCATTGTATCGCTTCTTATGACATATTTTGTTTGGCTCTCATAGATGTGTAGTGTAGAGAATATGTCCCCACACTGTAACATTAGTAGGATTAGCTGGTTTAGTATCTAATGTTCTTTGGATAATGTGAGAAGGAGGATATGCCTTATGTTTCTTTTTCTTATCATCTAATAAAATTTACATGTTACATGTTGGTTGGTGTTTAAATATATATATATATATATATATATATATATATATATATATATATATTCATTTCACTAAGAGTTAATTTAGATACATAATATTTCAAACTTTAACATGTAGTTGAAGAAAAATATTTTTGGACACCTAATATCTTATTTGTAGCATTCACTTTATTAAAACGAACAAATCTTAATTAAAAAAAATGAATAATTAATTTTTCTATTTTTTCAACATTTTTTTATAAACTTACTTTTATAAAAGGGAAAAAAGATATATTTGCATTAAGAGCAATTATATCCATTTAATAAAAAATTAATTTATATTATAACGACTATTTTTAATTTATCTCATATATGTAAGAGAAATTATTAAAAAAAGATAATAAAAAATCAACATTCATTAATATTATATGAAAAGTTTTAAATTTTAAATTTTATTCTTTTTTATATATATTAAATATTCATTGTAGTTGTTTTACATAAAAGAAACCGTTTGTTCAAAAATATTTAAATTTTTGAGCTTCAAAAAACTTATCCTGAAATATTCTTTAAAAAAATTGTTTAAAATAAAAGAATGTTTCTCTTAATAAAATTTCTATTCAGAATGAGATGAAGCTGTGCGATTGAGACTAAATCTTTGTAAATCTCAGCATCTTTAATTCTTTACGTTCTCCGTTTTGAATTTGATTTTTATATCAAAGAAATTGATTTGACTATTTCTAAATTTTTCAACAATCAAAATAATAATTTACTCTTTTATTTTATATTGTAGGCATTATAATTTTCATATAAAATAAAAATAATATCTACATATAATCATCGTGTATGTTTCATTTTAGCTCGTATTTTATCAAAAATTAAAATATTACTTAGATTGATAAGTTTGTTTTCTACGGGTTATAAAGTAATAAATTTATTCTAATAAGTAACATGTACAGGTAAGAGCAGAATTTTTTTTTGAAAAAAAAATTCAATAGATTCACACCAATAAAGAGGAAAAGTGTGAATCATCGTATTGGTAAAAAAAATATACAAAAATTTATATAATATTTATTTTTATATTACTCTATCTATATTACATTTTTCTTTTTTTTCACCTTTCCCTTATTTTATATAATTATTATATATTTTTTAATGAATACTTTAATTTAAATTAAATTTTAATACATTATTAATTAATTAAAATTTTATTAAATAATTTTTTAAATTGGTTATTATAAAAATAAATTTTTATAAAATTTCTAAAAAACAATTCATGTAGATAATTCAAGGGAAAATGATTGAAAGATTTAACAATCATGCTAATCATTCATTTCTTTATAAAAAAATCTAATATTAATTCAATTATAAATGAAATTTATGAAATAGAATAAAGTTATAGTCGCATAATAAATAAATAATGATAAACATATAGCTATTTTTTATTTTATTATTTATTATTAAATTTAGATGAATTTGGATAAATTAGATCTATATCATTCATTTTTCATAATAGATATAGGATACATTTAACATTCAAACTAATATTTTTATTCAAATATCTTATATAATTTTGGACCATACAAGTTTCAACTATGTTCTCAAGGGCGAAAAAGTTTTAATAGTAAATTCCTAAATCCATTCCGTCTTCACGTAGATATTGTTGGAAAATATATCTTGTAGGTTGAAGCAGCTCTCAAGAACTTGCTCACAAGAATTTGTTGGTCTACAGTGTTGTCTGGTTGAACCAAGAAACAAATTAGCAAAAGAGATTAAGTGCAGCAAAAATAATAATATGGTTGAGAAACAAATCAATAAGAGATCAAGTGCAGCAATAATTATAATATATATAAGAAACTTTGATTAAAAATTAAAATTAATGATGCAATAATAAGGTAATAATTTATCAACAGCAAAAAAATAAAATCCTAATAAATTTTTAATGTTCAAAGAAATAAAATCATAATAAATTTTCAACGGTCAAGGAAAGAATTAATTCTAAACATTTAAATTAATATGAGATTTAAAAACTTTTGAAATATTCAAATTTTTACAACTAATATATGTGGAAACAATGAAACATAAAAACTAAACAAGAAACTCTCAATCTGAGGGAACTGCAAAACAGGAAGAAATGAGAATCCGTAGAGAAGAAGTGGTGGAAGAAATGAAGAGACAGTTACGCTTAGCTGTGCCTCTCTTCTCTGTTGGGATCCTACAATATAGTCTTCAAACCATATCTGTGATGTTTGTTGGCCATCTTGGTACCCTCCCTCTTTCAGGTGTTTCCATAGCCACTTCCTTTGCATCAGTCACTGGCTTCAATTTATTGGTATATTCTCTGCTGAGTGCTGCACTTTATCCAATCTTTCTTTGCATAAGGCAATATTATTTTTACAATAAGAATATCATGTATGACTCATTAACCAACATAGTAATGAATTTCTATTAGTGTGTATAACAAGTCTTAAAGTATAATGAATATTTTCACCTGTTAATTTTTTTAATAATCATATGCTTCACATCAAAGTAGGACATGTTTTTATCAGATGGGATTGGCTGCTGCATTGGACACATTCTGTGGTCAGTCATTCGGGGCAGGACAGTACCATATGCTTGGCATACACATGCAAAGATCAATGCTTGTTGTTTCAGTGATGAGTGTGTTCCTTGCAATCATTTGGGCAAACACAGAACCAATTCTAAATGCTATGCATCAGGACAAAGCCATATCCAAGGAAGCTGGTTCATATGCCTGTTTCATGATCCCAAGTTTATTTGCATATGGTTTTCTTCAGTGCATTCTCAAGTTCCTGCAAACCCAAAACATTGCTTTCCCAATGGTGCTAACTTCTGGAATTGCAGCTCTTCTTCACGTGTTTTTGTGTTGGGTTTTGGTGTTCAAATCTAGTCTTGGAAGTAGAGGAGCAGCCTTATCCAATTCCATATGTTACTGGGTGAATGCGATCTTGATTTTTATGTATGTCAAGTTCTCTTCTTCTTGCAAACAATCATGGACAGGATTTTCAAGGAGGGCAATGCATAACCTACTTGATTTCCTTAAGCTTGCAATTCCTTCAGCTTTTATGCTCTGGTAACTTTTTGAACTCCCAAACAATGAATTTCTCCTAAGTATATTATCCAGAGTTCTGATGCAGCATATTCTTTTGTCATTAAAATTGATTGAGCAGCTTGAAAGTCTGGGCGTTTGAACTGATGGTTCTCATGTCTGGTCTTCTTCCTAACCCAGCATTGGAAACTTCAGTGCTTTCAATATGGTTAGTATCTCAACAATAATCACGCACACTAAGAACATTCTGCAATGCATCTGCACTTGTAAGCTTCATTACTTGTGTAAATAATATAACTTTCTATGTTTTCAGCCTTAATACATTTTGTCTAGCATGGATGATCCCTTTTGGATTCAGTGCTGCTGTAAGGTATTTTATGTCTGATTACTTATTTAGATCTCTTTGCTTTTATTATGTACCCAGTAATAGAATGCAATTAAAGTTTGATGTGTAACTGGGTGTGATCATTTATTTCACAGCATACGGGTCTCCAATGAACTGGGGGCTGGAAATTCACAAGCTGCAAGTTTAGCAGTTCGGGTGGTGTTATCAATAGCCTTCATTGAAGGCATCTTTTTAATTTTAATCATGATTCTACTGAGGAATGTCTGGGGACATGTTTATAGTGATGACAAACAAGTAATCAGATACGTGTCAGCAGTGATGCCAATTTTGGCCATTTCTAGCTTCCTAGATGGGATCCAAAGTGCACTTTCAGGTATTCCTCACACTAATCGCTGATATGAATATCTTACTGCCTCCAGTGAAAAATATCCACTATAGAAGTCAAAATCCAATTTTCTTTTTAAATATTGATTGGTTGTAAGGCAAACCGGACTAAAACAATAATTACCAAACCATGTGACCAAAAAAACAAATCAAGGTTTCATCTAATGCAGGACATAGGGCATCACAATGAACCAACCTCCTTCAATTCTATTTTCTTCCTTCAGAATTATTCATTCAGAAACTAACGGTTTCAATTGACGTGTCCACAACAACTAGGCATTCTTGCAGGATGTGGATGGCAGAAGATTGGTGCCTATGTGAATCTCGGTTCATTTTATCTTGTGGGCGTTCCTTGTGCTGCTGTATTGGCATTTCTTTTACACATGAAAGCCAAGGTTGTCTAAATTTTAACCTTTATAACCCTTGCCATGTCTTTTTTTTTTGTCTTGCAGGTGTTGACTAATTTTTTTTGTCATACAGGGGTTCTGGTTGGGGATCATTTCGGCATTTATTGTGCAAGTGTTATTTTACATGGTCATTACTTTTCAAACTAACTGGGAGGAAGAAGTAAGGAATTTCAGAATTCTCAACATTTATTTGCTGAATTTTTATTCTTCCTGAATCATAATTACTTTGTCCTGTTGTTGCATTTACACATTCTGTTCTTTATTAGGCAAGGAAAGCTCAAAGCAGAGTTGAACGCTCAACCATCTCATCAACTACTACCATCAGAGACAGTTTGTTACCATATCAAACACTGGAACAAACTCCCTAATCAATTTATGGTTATTGGCTTTATCATTCTGGTCATAAACGTCAAAACCTGCCGCCAAAGGATAGATGTTTTATATAGCTTACACCGGAACAAAGATTGTGAAAAGAACAACGGATTGCAAAGTAAAAGAAAGGATATTTACAATGGAAGAACAATAATCACTCAAATGACTATTTAATTCAAAATGAAATGAAATGAATTCATAACCATTCCAAGTAATTATTTGTTCACTCGTTCCTATAGCGCATCCAATCTTTCCTACAATGTATGATTTTGACGAAAGATTTATCGTTGCACCAAATACAAAAACCAAAGCATGATCCTACCTAGTGACTAGTAAGATCAGCTAAATAAATCTACTAACGCCTTTAGATTAAATTATTTGTTCGATAACAACATTTAAAGGAAGACTTCTTCTATGGCTTCTCCTTAAAGTTATTGTACTGAGTATTTAAAACATTCCATCACATGTCAATCGGTGACTCTTGTTATCACCTGCATAGGACTCCATCCACTTTCTTCTATGCTCATCCTCATTGAAAACTTCTGTACTTAATTTAAACCCACGCAGAAGCATAAGAAATATTATCTCTATCAGCACTGAATATAAGGTGTCTTTTAATGCCAACATCAACAACAGAAAAATACCATAAAAGAAATCAACCGATTAAAATTGGAATTCTCCTGTCTGAAGCACCCGATGAAGTACATGCATGTATTATACACTCCAGGTGCATACAAGAATTTCCTTTGTGTTCAACAACAAATTAGTGTTGAGATTAAGTATCCCCCAAAATTTATTGTTTCAAGTGATATAGCAATGGCTTAAGAAAATATCCTCATACTCAATGTCTTCCATGGGCTCAAGTATACCAGTTCTCTGAAAAACAAACGAAAATGTACAAGGGGCACCAGAGTGAGAATGTGACAACTATAAATTTGTTTTCTTTTCTTTAATTACCGTCGCATTTACTTTTGGGTCTCTGAACTACAGCTGATCTTGGGTGACTGCCACTTCTTCCTTCAGGCATCTACTTATCTCTTGTAGCTTCATGCAGAGAAACAGAGATAAAGAATGGCATACCAACAAGCCAGTTTGAACGCTTCAGCCACAGAATATTTATTCTGGCAGTTGAAATTCTAGATCTAATTTTCGTTTTAAATATGATCTGTCAGCACTGCAGAACAAAAAGATGGAACTAAATTAAATATCATCATTTAAAAGTAGAAACTAAAAGATAACAAACATCTGGCACATCTGCACACAACATGTTTAACAAGGCTCTGTATTAGCCTGGTTTATTTTCTTCCAGGTTCCAACAGCATTGAACTTAGCAAGATAATTTAATGTTTGAGTTGGTTAAAATTACAAACTATTAGGTCAATTTGAATTGATTGGACGATCAATACTATTGTACCTGTTAATTGTAGGTCTATTTGGAGGTTTTAATCCAAAGATAGAAAAATCTACAGACATTGGAGCTGATTCATTCTTGCCTGTATTATCATCAATTGTCTGTCTGAAATCACCAAAATTGCCATCAACCTTATCTGCTTGTACAGAATTTCCTTCAAATCCATCACGCCCTGGCATCACTCTCCTAGACTTCCTTGGAGGTGATAATACAGTAGGACCCTCCTGTGGATTGAAATCAGAAACCTTAGATTCCTTCTTGGGAGGAGGTCTAGGGAGCTTGTCTGGATCTGAAGGCAGAGGTGCAGAAGAAAAGTACCTAAAGTGGAAGAGGTGAGATTAACTGCAGATAAAAGAAATTTCTTGATGTCTTAAACTCTTAATGGGATGTTAAAAGGCACGTACCTATGTTCTAGTGCCTGCTGCACTGAAATTCTAGATTTTGGATCATATGTAAACATCTTTGATAACAGATCCAAAGCATCATCACTTGCCATCGGAAATAAAGAACGCAGAGGAGGAGCAGGAGCATATTGGTACTCGACATAATCAGGTAAGTACACCATATCAGGCCACTGAGAAGGTGTTGGAGTGCCAAATGCTGAAAAAATCTTTCCTAACTGATCAATGTCACTTGAACCCTACCAAATGATAGAAACAAAATGATGAAAAAACCAGAACAAACATGCTTAATTATAATAATATAAAAGGAAAAAGAATGAAGAAAATCAACCAATGCAAAGATTTGCATTTAAATCATGGAAATTGTATTAGAAAAAAAGCTAGTCACAAAATATAAAACAGGAATAATATGGAAGCCTAATTAATAGTCAATAATGCATATAAAACCATAGCCATTAGTCAATCGCTTCAGAGCTAATTTATGTTCAGTAAAAACATCTCTAAATGGTTTAGGATTTTCAGACAGCAACAATTTAATTTTAGCTAGTAGATAAAGTTAAATGGATAAAATGTCCCAATAAATGGACAACTCTTGATGTCAAAACCCATCTACTTCATAACATCAATCATTTACCATAAAAAATAATCCTTATGACCTTGTCAACAAGACAATCTTTCTTACCTGTAAAAAGGGTCGCCGAAGAAGAAGTTCAGCAAATATACAGGCTGCAGCCCAAACATCAACCCCTGAATTATAATTCTTGGCACCAAATAATAGCTCAGGAGCTCTATACCACCGAGCAAAAACCTGTTCATGTATAATAAGTGTTATGTGTGTAGAAGCTAGAAAGTCAATAAGTGGAAAATACAAACACAAGATGAAACAAGTTATGTTCAATAGGATCCACATGCTGTTATGCGTAAAGAAACAAACCTGGTGAGTGAACCTTCTATCCGGGCTTCCAAACATGCGTGCTAAACCAAAATCTGCAAGTTTCAGCTGTCCATTAGATCCTATCAACAAATTATTTGGCTTCATATCCCTGAAAATATGAAAGCAGACTTTTGAGCTCAGCACTTCTAGTAACAACTTTGTAACAATCAATTCTGCATCATACCCTACCTATGCAAAACCCATTTCTTGTGGCAAAAGGCAAGACCTTTTAGTGTCATTTGAAGGTAGGATTTTGTATCAGCTGGTGAAAGAAAAATATTTCGGTCTCGTATGACAGCTTCAAGGTCAGTCTCCATGAATTCAAACACAAGATGTAAATTCCCTTTATGGGGGAATGCATCAATCAACTCAATAATGTTAGGGTCCTTGAGCTCTTTAAGCAACTTAATTTCTCTAAGAGCTGTAAAATTTACCCCTTCTTTCTGCTTGCCAAGCCGAATTTTCTTAATCGCAACCGTCTGTCCTGTCTGTCAATGCAATGAAATCATCTTCATAAGAAAACCACACAATATGGTACTGTCATTTCCATTATTGAACAAAAGGCTAGTTCATCAAGATATGTAAGTAAGCATATCTATATCCAGAATGCATTGCCAGCTATACAAAAAAACAAGCCATAACTTCACCAAACCTACGCTGAAATTAATTAGAAAGTTTCAAGCTTTCCTCCCAATACATTCTCAGGTCATCAAACAAAAGGTAAGAACCACTTCCTCATACCCAATGAAACATCATATATGATCCTTCCTAAATCTTTGTAGAAGCAAAGATGATAAAGTAACAAACACCCAAAGCAAATTCAGGAATCCAAAGCAAACAAATGCATCTTCCCTTTCTACATTACTCTAATTCCCTATGTGAATATGTATTTTACTCTGATTCAGCGATTTTCTTTGCACCAACTGACAGATAAGACCCGATTCTCACAACCCAGAAAAAAGAATAGGGAAAAAACTCGATTATTCAGTGACGAATTCGCATAATTTTATTCACAAGTAGGGGTGAAAAGGCAGAATAAGAGAACAGAAGAAGATAACTTCGGGGAATTACGTGCGTATCAATGGCTTTGTATACAACTCCATAGGTACCCTCACCAAGAACTTCACGCTTCAGATATCTATCGGCCACTTTTTTGGACGGATCCTGCTCTGTCATTTTTGTTCCGAATATTGGGGTTGATATTGATTACAGTTGAAAATATTGAGAATTTACAAGTGGATCATTTGGATCAAATTAGGGTTTTATCAGAAATCGGGTAAAGTGTGTAGATTTAAGAAGAAAGCCGTTGATACGTGAAAGGTTGAAGAAGTGAAAACAGCAGCTGAAGCTGAAACCTGAAAGTGAAAGCGAATGAAGGAGCGTGAGAGTGTTAAAAGGTTGCAATAAAGAATTAGTAAAAAAATAGAATGAGCTTAGTTTCAAATCATTATTGGGTTTTAATTTGAGAATTCTATTCCCCACAACAAAATTTTCTTGTTGCTTTGTACCAAAAATAATATAAAATTATCTTGATGCTTACTGTTGATTGTGAAAAGTCTGGTAACCAGTGCGGTGCATGCTTTATGTAATGGGTAAGAGAAGATTTTAAAAAAAATGTAAATAAGGTGTTAGTTTAAAAATTAGAATTAAAATTTTTATGAAAATTATTATCAGTATATTTTTCTCATAATTTTTAATATTTTTTATTTTAATTTTTTAATAAAAAGCATTTATTAATTTCTTAATTAATATATATTTATTAACAGAATTAATTTTGATAATATAAAAATTTCTACACATTATTTATTAATTGGAAATTATGGAAAGTATAAATTTTACAATAGTTATAAAAAGTCAATATTTTTTAATAATATAACAATTTATAATTGAATGAAATGTAAAATATTTTTTGTTATAGATATATAACTTAATTTAAAAAAATTATAAAAATAGATCAACATATATATATATATATATATATATACATTTAATTTTGGTGGGTACAAAGTGAACAGTAACAGATTTAAAGTCAAAATCTTTATATAAAATTATTTTAATCCTTAACTCTTTATACGATGAACCAATTCTAATGGCTTTTATGTATACATGCAATTTGAATGAGAGTCTAATATTTGTGTTAACAGACAAATATCTTGTCAAATACTTATAGGCAATGGTTTCACGTTTAATAGTGTCCTAAGGAATGTTCATATGCAAGCAAAAAAATCCTTACTTGGTGAACACAAACTTTGAAACGTGTGCATACTTGATCCAAGTATATATAACACACCCTTGACCCCCTTCATTGGATGAATTGCTGTGCATGAATTTTGGAGTAGATGTGTTCAAGTTTGTCGGAACAGTTGGTCCCTACCATAAGTTCCTTTATTCAGGCTCTCGAACATCATTTTAGAAGTGTCACATTCTCGCTACTTTACCACTTTAATAACCTTTTATCAACAGTATAATATGTTAATAATTAAGATAATGATGTCCTTATTTGAAAAATTAAACAATATCTGTCACTGCTTTCTCGCTTTCGTTTTAGTTAATAATTTCTCTCATTAATTGTCCCTCGCATAAGCTACAAGTGGTTTTTGAGAGCTTATTGATTTAGATTCACAATACTTGCTTCTTTTTTCTGATAAATCTGTTTCAAAGAGATTCCCTAGAATAGAAAAAAGGTTGATATTCGTTAGGCTCTTGAAGTTTTGCTTCATCATAAGATTCAATGGTTAGGCTCTGCTGCACACTCAGTGAGATGGGGAATAACAATTGTTTTCCAAACAGCATATACACTTAAAGGCTTGTTATGTGTCTAAGACCGCAAGGAGGAAGCTTAATATCAGTAAATCTCAGACACAAAGTAGCTTAATATCGCAAGTGATTCGCTAAATTGGAGGTTGAGGTTGAACTATCTTCATGACTTGGTGTGAGGTTACATGAAGTGTTTGGAAGTAGGAATAAAGGCCAACAAACACAACCTAATTCTAAAGAATCTATGCCACTTTTTTTTTTTGGCAACCGTTAGTTCAAAAATAAAATGGAAGGTTGAAAAAGTTTCTCCAAGCATATGAAGGTATTTCTTAATCTTTTTTCTCATAGAATTAAAGATTTTTGTGAACAAGGAATGAAATGCAGTTAAGGAATAGGGGAAGGCTACAGCAGCATCAAATTTCTATGACAGCAGAAAGAGACAGGTGAATCCGACATTTTCATTGATTCTAGGATTCAGCACCAAAGCACAGTAACTACATGATCACAATCAATTAGTGTGGCAATCTCAGCAGTAAAAATGCGCATTGAGATCATCCAAAAATAAAATAAATAACAGCCAACAACAAGAGAAAGAGAAATAAAGAAAAAACAAACATTTCCTCCCAAGGGATCTCCTTCCCCCTAACCCCAAGCCTTTGAAAAAAGAGAATTGATTTTTCTATATTCAAATAATGGAAGTATTTTTATAAATTGAATTATCTAAACAGCTGAAAGAACATTTCCTGTTCTATGTTCCTCACCAGCATGCTACACTTTTTTTAGAAAAAAATAGAGCATATTTGAGGGTAAGAAAGTATCACTTTCTCAACGCCAAACGTACCACTTACACTTACCACTTGCAAACAATGGGAACAAACCAACATTAAATTCACTGGGACCATTTTGCCAATTAGATAATATCCATTTTCAAATTTGTCTTACTCACCAAGCCACAATGCAATGCCACCATTCATCTTCTATCCTCCACAAATCCAATTCATCATAATTTCTTGGTTCAGAAAGAACCAGCCATCATCATCCTCCTGCATGGTCCTTCCAACTTTCAAACCATGTAAGTATCTTATCTTCTTAAACATCATCACCACCATTCATTGCAGCAACACCCTTCTTCATTCACTAGGAATAATGGCAGCTGCCAAGAGCGACAACCCCAATGCACAACTACTTGAAGAACTAGAGGCTTTGAGTGAGTCCCTCTACAAAACACACACCTCCACCACAGCTAGAAGAACAGCTTCACTTGTGTTGCCAAGAACTTCAGCTCCAACAGTTGAAGATGCTACTAATCTTGATGATGGAAGCAGCAACAGACCTCGAACGCGCCGCATGTCCATGTCTCCATGGAGATCAAGACCAAAGCCTGATGATGCCATTGCCAAGACAGAAACCAAAAAACTTGATGACACAATTTCAGGTGATGGTGACAAGAAGGGGATTTGGAAGTGGAAGCCTATGCGCGCCTTGTCCCACATTGGAATGCAGAAACTAAGCTGTTTGTTTTCTGTTGAAGTGGTCACTGCTCAAGGCCTTCCTTCTTCCATGAATGGACTAAGGCTATCTGTTTGTGTTAGAAAGAAGGAAACAAAGGATGGTGCTGTTAAGACAATGCCATCAAGGGTTGCACAAGGAGCTGCTGATTTTGAAGAAACACTTTTCATAAGGTGTCATGTTTATCACACCACCAACTATGGCACTTCAAAGCAGATCAAGTTTGAGCCACGCCCCTTTTGGATATACCTTTTCGCTGTTGATGCGAAAGAGCTTGATTTTGGAAGAAATTCAGTGGACTTGAGTGGGTTGATTAGAGAATCCATTGAGAAAAACCAACAAGGCACAAGGGTGAAGCAATGGGACACAAGCTTTGGCTTGTCTGGGAAGGCAAAAGGAGGAGAGCTTGTCCTCAAACTTGGCTTTCAGATTATGGAGAAAGATGGGGGAGTTGACATATATAATAATCAAGTGGAGAGCTCTGGCAAGTTGAGTAATTTCTCTTCTTTTGCTCGTAAGCAATCCAAGACATCATTCAGCATGTCTAGTCCTAGAATGACAAGTAAAAATGATGCATGGACTCCTTCACAGACAAGAATAGGAGAGGATATTCAAGGAATGGATGATTTGAACCTCGATGATGATCCAAACCCGGTTCAGGATTCCTCTTCCTCTACCCAGAAAGTTGATGAACGTGGTAAGGAACAGGTGGAGGACTTTGATCTTCCGGATTTTGAGGTTGTGGATAAAGGGGTTGAGGTTCAAGAGAAGGAAGAAGATGGAGGAGGAGAATCTGAGGAACCTGAACTAGTGGAACCAGCTTCTAGTGAAGTTGTCAAGGAAGTAGTGCATGATCAGTTGCATCTTACAAGATTGAGTGAGCTTGATTCAATTGCACAGCAGATAAAGGCTCTTGAGTCTATGATGGGAGAAGATGATAAGTTTATGAAGATGGAGGAAGAGACAGAATCACAAAGGCTGGATGCGGATGAAGAAACTGTTACAAGGGAGTTTCTTCAGATGCTTGAGGATCAAGACAGCAGAGGAGGGTACTTGTTCAACCAACCTGAAATTCCACCTTTACAACTTGAAGGACATGATGATTCTTCTGCTGCTGAAGATGAAGAGTCCAAGGTGTACCTTCCTGACCTTGGAAAGGGCTTAGGTTGTGTAGTTCAAACAAGGGATGGAGGCTACTTAGCTTCCATGAACCCTTTGGATATTTCTGTGTCTAGAAAAGACACTCCAAAGCTAGCTATGCAGATGTCAAGGCCTTTTGTGTTGGCATCAAATCAATCCTTAACAGGGTTTGAGTTGTTTCAGAAATTGGCTGGAATTGGCCTTGATGAACTCAGCTCCAAAGTTTTGTCCTTAATGCCCATAGATGAACTCATAGGAAAAACTGCAGAACAGGTTGCTTTTGAAGGCATTGCTTCTGCCATCATACAAGGTAGGAGCAAGGAAGGAGCAAGTTCCAGTGCTGCACGCATAGTTTCTTCCTTGAAAAGCATGGCAAGTACCATGAGTTCAGGAAGGAAAGAAAGAATATCAACAGGACTTTGGAATGTTGATGAAGAACCACTCACTGCAGAGAAGGTTCTGGCCTTTACAATGCAGAAGATTGAGTCCATGACTTTTGAAGCATTGAAAATTCAAGCTGACATGGCTGAGGAAGAAGCTCCGTTTGATGTTTCAGCACTAAGCTCAAAGAAAGGAGAGGGTGGGAAAGATCTTTTGGCTTCTGCTACTTCATTTGAGGATTGGATCAGAGACCAAAGCTCCTACAAGCATAGTGAAAGTTCTGATAGTGAACAAGAAAAAGTAACAGTGATACTGGTTGTCCAATTGAGGGATCCAATAAGACGGTATGAAGCAGTTGGAGGACCTGTGATGGTGCTTATTCATGCAACAAGTGCTGACACAAAGGGGAATGAGGGGGAGAAAAGGTTCAAGGTAACAAGCATGCATGCGGGAGGTTTCAAGGTGAGGAGTGGCACAAAGAAGAGTGTATGGGACAGTGAGAAGCAAAGACTAACTGCAATGCAATGGTTGGTGGCATATGGGTTGGGAAAGGCAGGGAAGAAAGGGAAGCAAACATTGGCAAAGGGGCAAGACCTGTTGTGGAGCACTTCATCAAGAATAGTGGCTGACATGTGGCTCAAAACCATGAGAAATCCAGATATCAAGCTTGTAAAGTAATTAGCATGTTCATTCTATTGTTAATTATGCCAAGGACACAGTTGCATTCATGAATTCGAGAATTGTGTAAATGTCATGTCATCATTAGTTGTTTTTGTAATAGCAATGAAAATTTTCAGTCATGTATAGGACATATGGATATGGTATTTGATTGATAAAAAGGACAGAGTGGCTTTACAAGCATCTGAATTACCCTGTTTCCATTTCTTTTCATAAACATGGCATTCTCTCTATGCAAATTAGTGTTGGATGAAATGATTCATGCTGCACCTTAAACAAATTGAAACACAATTTTAAATTTTTTTAATTAGTCAATCTCAACCTTTAAACTTGACTCATTTATATAAATAAATCAAGTTTGGATGCCATTTTTTTTTTCCTTCTAAGTTTGACCTTTAAGTGCTTAGTTCTTCTTAATTTGTTTACACTCTTAGTCTCTTGTGTTCTGTTCATGTTGTCATGTTACCGGGCCTTAGCTATAAACATTGAGGCACTTGTACCGAAAAACTTTAGCTTGAAGGAATAAAGCTTCAGTGATCCGTGCTGCAGTCCATGCGCATACATAACTATTACTTCAAATTAAAGGTCCTTGAAAAGGAAATCTTCTGGCTAAACTCACAAAAATCAACATAACAAAGACACCGGCAGATTTTCACTTAAGATGCAGTGATTGATAAACATTGTTATAAAACAAATCAGAGTTCGATATTTCACTTTACACAGATCAATGAATGCAATGCAATGCAATTATTGTACTAAACAGCTAATATTGTAGCGTATCACCAATCCATTAGTTTAGGAATTTCAACTGTTTATGCACTCAAGTAAAGGGAAAGGAATTGGAAGCTTCGAATGGGAAAAGCAATCTTACCGACCAAGAAAAAGGAAGTTGCTCCTGACAAAAAATTACAAACAAAACATCTAGTGTTTTAGAAAGCTATAAGGTCATTTTCAAAGATGGAAAATCTGTCTTAAGCCAAATAGTGCATCCTTTTCTCCTTGGCCTATGGAGTTAACGACCACATTAATTGACACGTGATTTTTAAGCCTGTGAACACAAGAGAATAGGCAGTAATTCCTTTGAAAGAAACACTTTCTGAAGCATTGAATTCGCATTGACTTGTTCAATTATGTAACTGGACCTGGTGGAGAATAACTTCTTCCTCTTCCTTATTTTTTAAATCCACTTTGTTTAATAGTTCTTTCCTCACAAGGGCAATTTCATGAAACAAAAACTTCAATTCGAAGTATATACTGCAGTTTCCTGGAGTTTATGCAAACAACTATACAGTATACAAGTACAAATGTTTTATCTCAACCTGAACTTAGCTGCTTACATATATACATGAATCTTTCCTTCCGCTCGAAGTCAGAAAATAATAAGTAGAAAAGGAAGAAAAGAAAGAAACTTAAAAGAGAAGGAGAAAGAAATCAGTTATTGACACGATGACACCGACACCAAAATGCAGTTCCTCCACTCCGGCCTCGAGCAACAGCTATTTCCTCATCAACATAAAACCAGATGAAAAATGGATCCTTGGTATCTGGTTCCTTATCTTCCTTTTTTCCTAGGCTGATCTGTAGAGGTTTCAAAGGTCCAACTTTTATCCGAATGTTCTCAAAAATGAAAGCCAGTATTCTCTTTTTCCATGAAAGTCTGCCTTCAAATGTTAATTGTCCAATGGGTCCAAGATATACACCATTTTCGATCCTCTTTGCCTAACAACACATCAGGATAATTTAATATTCAGACTTAGACAGAAGCAATCAGAAAACTAGCCAAACTTTACTTTAAAGATATTTTAGACAGTGATTTGGCAAATGGAACATTTACACACAATGAAACAAACAAAAGCAATACAACTTTGCCTGCATGAGAAGGGGTAAGGAGCCAATCAAGAAACAAATTTAGCAGCCCTATAAACTCGTAAATGCACAACAGTCTTCCCTAAATGAAGTGGATACATACAAGTGTCCTCACAAATAATAGTTGAGGCTTGATCTCCCTCGCTTCATTCAAGTGGCTAGAAAAAACAGAGCCACGGTTCATTTTCAGTTTTTCACCTAAGTCCTCACAACCTTAAATTAAGATGATAAAAGTAGCTACATCACAATATTCAATGCAATGTTAACAGTTCTCTCTCTTGTCCTTAATAAATTGAAAAAATCATATAAAATTTTTAAAATCAAATAGCTCCAACTTGAGATGGGGATGGGAATTGGTTCCTCTAGGAAGGATATGATTCAAGCATGTCTTCACCCCAAGTGGCTCATCTGTATTTCTAATAAAACGTCAAATGATGCAAGAGGAATGCTAGCAACACACTCTTTTGAAATTTGAATACACTCCTTGTGATTGATCCATTTTTTTAAAAGTCAAAAACAAATTTTAAAAAAATGATCAATTTAGAAGCAAGTACTTTGATATTTTAAAAATAGACCAAATACAAGGACTATGTTGAAGAGTATGTTTAAAAGAGTGTGTTGCTAGTATTTCTCACGGTGTAATGATTGACATTAGATATGCTTTTAAAAACTTGGATAATAGAAACATACTTGGTATCAGATGCAAACTAATAATTCCATAATTGGCAACACATCAGATGTGGGCATTGGTCTGGAAATAAGTTCATAGAGAACAGAACAGTATAATCATGATTCATGACCAGAGAAGCAGCTATTCCATCAAGTTCATAAGAAATGTCAACTCACATGACTTTGGATGAAATTCGAGCTGAGTGTTGGAAAATGGGAACAAAGTCATCAAAACAACCTTTATTTTTTGGCACCTTTTCTTAACACTCAAAATGTTTCTTGTGTCATGATCTTTCTCACTTTTATGGCTAGAAACAACTTAAGTTCAAAACTCAATGACACTCAATGATACAAAAAGGGCAGAAAAAGGGTTCCTTGAATATTTTAACTATACACACTGAACTCTAATGCATCAAGAATTAAATATAGAGATAGGATCAAGGGAAAGAGACTTACAGCAGCATCAAACCTCTGAACAGCCGTGAGAGGGAAATATCCACCACCTTTTAATTGTTTCTAGAATTCAGCACAAAAGCATAAACTGCTAAGGTAGGTAACTGACAACCATAAAGATGCAAAACAAGGAACAGAATTATAGTCAAAGAAGAGATACCAAAAGATGTTAACCTTAGCAGTAAAAATTAGCATCCAGGTTCTCCCAGGGGATTCCCTTCCACCAAGGGTTTCAAAAAAGCCAGAAGGATCAACTTTAGCTTTCTCAATGACAGACAGTGCAGAAAGAACCTCCTCCGCTGATACCTTTCTTGTCTTGGCTGCATTTTTTAACACTTTCACACTTTCCTCTATTTCCTATGCAAATATTGAAGTTAAAATTAAATTAATTTCAACACAAACCCACATAAATTATTAAAAAAAATCCCCACCTTGCAAAATGGACCAAATATTCATGATGAAAGAAAGGTGTTTGTTTGTAAAGGGTGCGCTAAAGATTCAAAATTTAGCATCTTAAAGTTTTAAACATTATCTAAGGAACCAACCAAAGCTTGAAACGTTAATAATGGATTGGGAACCCCCAAAGGGAAAAAGCTTACCTTTTCGTCCTCAACAAGATGCGGGGTTGAGGAAAGTTGGTCTCTTTCAACATCATCAAGGGTTGCTCTGGTTCTTGTTCTTTCTCTGGGTAATTTAAAAAGGAGGTGTTTTGATCCTCTGAAAGAAGTTGCATTCAGAGGCTTAAACTGTGGAGAGAGTTTTGATGCTTCAATGGGAGATGAATTTGGGAAACATAAACGGAAGGAAGAAACGTACAGCACATGGATTGAGCTCATTGTCATTTACAAATGCAGCTATAATATATCTTAAACTTATGTAACATTTTTATAAATTTTTTATATAATTTTGGAGCATGTTAAACCGTGACCATATATGCTTTTCATTCTTCTTGTTAGTGTTCTTCTTCACGTATGTGGTTCTGAAATTTCTATTATCGTCGTAATTAACACCCTCATTGTTAGCACTGAAAACGAATAAAAAAACAATTTTAAATTTTCTTACAATAAACTTTTATTAATTCCCTTACATATTAAATAGAAATTATTGAGTGTTTTTATGTTTAAGATATTAAATATTGTTCCCTTTTTATTTAATGATTTTATAAAATATTAATAAAATAAATAAAAATTATACAAAAGGAGTTATTAAAAGTGCTTTTTAATAAGTATTTTCTAATTTTCATCAAAATTAATTTTAGAACTAAATAATTCATGTTCTCTAAAAATTTTAGTAAAATTGAATATGAAATTTTTAACTAAACCAAAAAGTTATATTATTTTCACCTTTACTCAAATTTATTTTTAGGATCAACTTTTTTTTTAAGTGAACCATCAATATTTTTAAATCAAAATTTTATTTAGATCTCAAAAATTCACATTTTGGTCACATTTATATTAAAAAAGCTTATAGTATTTATTTTTTTCATTTATAAAAAAATATTAATCATACACTTTTTAATATATTTTTTAACATAATCAATAATATTGTCCTAATTTTTTATTTGGATTATGTTTTACAATACATTTCAGCCAAATAAAAGATAAAATAATCAGGTTAATTTATAAGATGATTTTAATTCTGTTTAGCATATGTTATTTTGATCATTAATTTTTTTATGTTACCTTTTTGCTAGTGTTTATATTTCAACCTGAAAGTGAACATTCTACTTTTATCTTTAACATGTTTTGATAATCTTTTATTTATTATGAAATATTATTTTTTATATGATTGTTTAATGTTATATTGATAAAATTTATAATAAAAATATTTAATTTTTATTGATAAAATTTTTTAAAATAAAATAAATATTCTATTTAAAAATTATTTAAATTTTTAAAAATTAATTTCAACAAAAAAATTATTTAGAAATATAATTTTATTAAAAAATATATCATAAATAATAAAATAAATAAATAAACAAAATTATCAAACTTTATTTTTTATGATATAATTATCAAAACAATTATAAATATATATATATATAATATTTTAGTAGAAATATATATAAATTAAAATAAATTTATAAAAATCTTACCTTCATCTTTAGTATAATAATTTTATTTAATAATAAAATAAAAATTATAATACTTAAACTTTAATCTAATAATTATATCCTTATTTATCATTTTTATCTTTATCAACTAATTTAACAATTAATTTATCAAATACTTTCTAGTTAATTAATAATTTTTTTAAGTTTTATTTTTTATTTAATTTTTTAATTTCTATCTATCTTTTTACTTTTTAAATAATTTATCTACTAATTTTATCAAACGCATTTTTAATATCATACATAAATTTCATCACATAATTAAAATGATACTTAAAAAATGTATTGTTACTGTTGTTTATATAAATTATTGATCTAGCTTGTTTAAGTTTTGATTTGATATTTTTGTATTTTACATGTTTTCTAACCATCCCGAAATATCCAAAAGTTACCAATTTATTAAAATATGAATTACTGCTATAATTTAAAATTGGTAAAATATATTTTCAATTTTTACAAATTTAACTACATTTAGTTTATAATAATCCTTTAAAAGTTGCTAATTTTAATCATTATAAATTTTAAAAATTAAATTAATATTATTACCACTTACTAATAACATAATGTATATTTAAATATATCATATTAAATTATTATGATTAGTCTAACGATAAATAATTTAATATAAAATTTTAAATTCAAACATCAATGTTTTTCATAATATATACTATAAAAAAGGATATCACATTAAAAATTATTTTAAAATAATTACTAACACAAAATAAGTAAAACCATATCATGTCCCCTCTAAAATGATAATAATGAAAATTATTTTCAAAAATATTAAAATTTGAAACGATCAAAACTAAATAAAAAAGTTTAAAATTTATTAACATGGATAAGCATAAATACCAAAAGGGAATGTGTCCAAAACATGTTATGCCCAACGCAAATCTTAATGAAACCCTTAATTTTGTACCATATGTTTGTTGTGCCTAGTAATCTTCTAGGTTTGCAGCAATATAAAATTAACAAATTTTGTTTTGAGAGACTCACAAATACGTTTGTCGTAAATTTCTTAGGGAAAAAACCGACTCATAATTAACTTCAACAAACAAAACATTGATCAAAAACAGGAAAAGAAGAAAATCTACCAGTGTTCATAGTTTCTGTTCCACGTTTTTCATATATAACTGAAACTTCCATTTTGTCTTCATTTTCTTTCTATTCTAAACAAGGGCAAAAACAACATTCACATTTTTCTTGTTGCTGACAAAAATAATTTAAAAAAAGGGTATAAACGTGACTTATATTTTTACTTTAAAAAATGGGAGGTATAAACTAAACGTTTTCAAATCGAAATTTCCCAAATAGCCCACTCTATTTTCTAACTTTCAATATGGAATTTCTGGCATTATTGAGACTCAGTCCAATTCAATGGTCGTGGCATCCAAAAGGACCAAATCCAAAACAGCAAGTGCCATGTCGATTAAAACCAGTGCCACATTGGTTAAAGAATGAACAAATAAATTTATTAGGAAAATCATTATAAAAATATTTTACTTTTGATTCCTTAAAAACAGTGATTAGCATTTGGCATTAGTAAAAGATCCAATTATGTACTTTAGATGGAATTTTGGAACAAAAGTATCGAATTAAAATCATGGGACGGTGAACATAACTGGCAAATTTCCAATTGTACAAAATTTCAACTTGATAAAAAGAAATCATATATCACTATTCCTTGAAATATGCTAGTCAACTGTGACTGGGAATTTTCTTTAATTGCCCGTAGGGCTAAAATATTAAAATTCCTCAGATTCCACAGCTAATATGGTTTTCAAAACCATCCATTTCAATTATATCTCAAAGTAGCACGGCTGGAAGTAACCAACCGCAAACTACTGAAGCAGCCCGGCCTTGTAAAGGCCGCATACAAGTACATGGGGCACCAGCAGCTACAAACAACTCTTCACTGAATACTAACCCAAGTAAAAACAATAACAAATACCGAAATGAACACATGTAAATTTGATGCTGTCAATTATGCCTCAATAGTGCCACTCCATTTGTTTGTGTGCAGGCGTCCTGTCCACAAAAATTGTTAGAATACAAGAATCACAGTTAACTTTGAAAAACAAAGGCAAAGAACCAAAAATGGAAAAATGCTAGCAAGCAAGTGACCCAGTGGCCAGTAGTAAGTTGATTTGTTAGTAGTCTATTCCCTTAAAATCATTTGATTTTCCAAAAAATGCAGAAGACCAGAAAATTTGTATACATGATGATGGAGACATAATGCCAAATAGGTTACAAGTTGAATCATTTGCAAGTCGGTTTTTGTTCACCCAAGGCTTCTGATGCCGGGCTATAATGGGCAAAGGGTGAGAACACAGTCTTACCCTAGCCCGAAAGACCAAAATGCTGAAGAAGCTGCCCACCAAGCTTTGTCTTCCCTTAATTTATAATAGGTGAGCTTTTCATGAAAGAATTCTTGGGATCACCCTAATGGTCAAATTCATAATTAGTTGGGTTAATTTTGTGGGGATGTCCATGATTCTGCCAATTCTATAATGAGTGTTCTTTCAGCCCTGGATTTATTCTCCTAAACCTTGGCAAAGATTTTGCTCCAGCCTCGCTTTCAGAACTCATTCCTAAATTGGGCAAAAAGGATGCCCAGCCCTACTTCTCTAGCCTGCCAGAATTTGTGAATTGTGATGATCAGCCCATTCAGTGAAGGTCATGTACCTCCTACCAGAACACGAGTCCCCAGAGCTCCTAGCTTGGAGAAGGATAGGAACTAGTAGCAGATGGTCAAGCTGAGTGATGTATGGAGTAGACCAATTGCCCAAGCACCCCTTGGCAGATAGACAAGCCCCCCCAAGCTCATAGCTCTCATATGTTGAAGCTTATAGCAATCGGTAAGGCTGAGTTTACGTAGGTGTAGACTGAGCACCCCTTGGCAGGTACAGTATCCAAAACATATTATACTCGTTTAATTTTATTTAGATACAAGAAAAAGACTAGAAATGGTACTCTACATAACTGCCAAATTAAAAAAATGAATAGATATATCAGGATATCAAATTATATATGCTAATGCGGCAGCCAATATGAAAAGTTTAATAGTATTACAAAGTTGATCATGAAAAGCAAGAGAAGCTTAAGCAATAATGCATATGAAATATTCATTACCTCAAGTCAAAATTGTTACAAACTTAGAGACCGGTGACTTTTCCCACAGCAACAGTTTTGCCTACAGGACAGTAAAACATACAGCTTCAACATATATTAATATCAGAAACACAATTGCAAGATAGATTTTTTCTTGACTCTTACCTTCGGTGCGAAGAGTGAACCTCCCAAGTTGAGGAAAATCAGAGAACTTCTCAATGCAAATTGCGCTATTAACCTGTAAGTACATTTCAATATAAGTTCAAATCAAACTAGCATAAATCAAAACAAGTAAATAACCACCAAGAATGAATCCCCCCTCTCTATTTGAGACTTTGAGAATCATTTTGCACAACCACAAAGGAGTCAAACATTTATTAGCCTTATGCATTGTTTGGGTTGAAGGAAAGTAGGGGGAAAAAGAATTAATTTCCTGGAGTTGAATGAATTTTATTTCTCTTCCTCTGTTTATTTGCATTTGTCTTATATGGAAGAAAAGAATTGATTTCCATGGAACCCACGAAAATATTTTCTCCTTAGGAGAGAAAACAAGAGGGGCCAAATTTTTTATTTATTTATTTTAATTATTAAAATTATAAAAAATAAAAATTATATTAATAAAAAATATAGTAAAAAAATTAAATTTTTTAAAGTTAAATTTTATATTTTTAAAATATATGTAAGTTAAAATTTATACGACTAATATTTCTTTCCACTTTATCCAAACAACTTATTTTTATATTTTATTTCCACTCCAATTCTTATCCTCCTCCTATTTCCTTCCCTCCTAATTCTTTCTTTCCTATTTTCCATATCATCCAAACAAAGTATTAAGGTCTTATATACAGCAATAGCTACAACACAACAAGAAGGGAAGCAGCCCAGTCCTATTAAGCTCCTGCTAAGTGCAGAGCAAGGGAAGGGTGAAACCACCATGTGGACCACATCGCAGGCAGCCTCATCTTGGATGTTAAAGAGGCTAATTCCACTAGTTGAACCTATGACCTCCAGGTCACATGACAACTGCAAACCTTGCATGTTTTTACTGTTGTACAACAACACAACATAAAAGATAAGAGTAAAAGTAAAATTAAGCTTCTAGATTCACGGTAAAAAGATGCACCTGAACACGGCACACTACCACTGCACCATTCTTCACAAAGAGAACTTTCTTTTTCATAGGCTTCTTTGTCTTTGGATCAATTTGCTGCAAGAGTTCAACAATCTCACATTCCTCGACCACAGAATGGATGTGCAGAACAGCCTTGTACCCAGCGGTAAAAATAGCCTACAGATTTTACGTCAATAAAGTTAACATCCTCAATTAATACATTAATACATTGTAACTAAAGCTAACATCCAAATGTTGTGGTTAAAAAAAGAGGATACATACATTGTCCAACAATTCAAGGATCACCAACTGAGCAACAAACTCGGTAACTGCTGATATTGGATTAGCTGCAAAAGAGAAAAACCACAGACTACATAAAAAGACCAACCATCAAATGTGTAACCACAAGAAAACATGGCAATTAAGCCACAATATAAATGAAATGGATCTAAATCTAAATTTAATTGACTAGAAAAAACAGATTTGCAGTGGGACAAGGTCCTTTCTGATACCATTCTTAAACCAATACAAATAATTGACTATGATTCAACCAATTTTTTAAACCCAACACACTTTATGCATAGGTTTCAAACCCAACTAAAAACAATACAAATAGCCTTAGCTTCCTTGGAATTAAAACTGCAAGGTAATAGTACACTTATATGGTAACATCTCATGGTATGCTGCATGGCTAAAATCAGAATCAGAAATAAGAAATGAAACGAGACAAAAACTAGCTTGTACACATGCATCAAAATTGTTTGGGTAATTATTTTTTCCAGGGCACTTTTCTAATAAAAAGTCCTCTTTATAAAAATTAAAAATCTTTTAAATTGTACTACTACAACACATCTTTAAAGTCCAGCAAAATTCTAAGTAAATGTAGCTAACAAAAAAACTTACCAACACTGGACAGGACAAACCCAGATAATATGTCTTCGTCTTCAACACCAGATAATCTAATCCGTAAATTTTCACCAGGTCCAGCACGTTTAACACGATCTTCATCAATATATATAGCAACAACTTTTACTTGATCCTGCAAATTAATGTGCAGTCATCACCCATTTTATGTTCCAACAATGAAGAAAAGCAGAAGAAAGGACAAAGCTCAAAGACCGAAAAAATATAAATAAAATAAATAAACTACCTTATTTGGCATGACCCACAATGAGTCTCCCTCACGAACAGTACCAGATTCAACTTTGCCCATAACTACAGTTCCCATGTCTTTGAATTTGTCAATAATAGGCATCCTGCACCAGACAGAAGCTCAATCCTAGCAAAGAAGTTGAACTCCAAAAAGCAATGAGGAAATTATGAAGGACATCTGAGAGGGAAAGGTAAGCAACAAAATGTACAAAATGCAATACCTGAAAGGGCCATTAGGATCTCGCTGAGGAACTTCAACAGCATCAAGGGCCTCAAATAAGCAAGGCCCATTCCACCATGGACAAGTGCTTTTATCCACTTTTGTTTTTATGTTTGTACCAATCAGCCCAGATATTGGTAAAAACAAGACATCTGGAAAATAAAACAATAAGTAAAATGACTTCATTTTCCACAATCCATTCAACTGGTTGAGACCCATGCAAACTTATGAAATTGTTTCAAAGAATCATTTCCAAAAACAGGGTGTTTCACGTCTATTTGCATAAGGTTTTCAAATCCTACATCATAGAGATAACTTAAGGAACAGAAAAAGAATATCCTTTGCACGACCTAAATACCCTTAAATCTCAGTCCTTACTTTCCTAAATTGAAACAAACTGTTGTTCATTCCATATACTAGGTTCAGCATCATCCATCCATCCCTTTAGAACTAAATACCTAGGATCCCAAACCTGCCAACCATTTTGCACAAAGAAAGTACCAACCTTTCATCCATCTTCAACATGTCCCAAGCTCCAGCAGCATTCAGCAAGACATAACATTCCCCACTCTAGAAGAGAACAAAACATTCTTAAAAGTAAACTATGGTGGACAGTCTATCGCCCCAACACATCTATTCTTATATTAAACATGCTCCCCATGTAAATGTAACATAACTCACTCATTATCAATCGTGCATCTATACTAGCTTCCCACAATTAAAAAACAGATGAATTAAAAGGACAGAAAACATGAAGTTCTAACATTTTCTAAAACAAATAAAAGGCAGGTACCTTTCTTTACATTGTATCCTGATTGTTTTAGAAATGGAACCATCTTTGACTCAATTTCATCATACCTAGTGACACACCAGTAGCAAGGAATCTCATTAAATTGCATACAAGTATAGAGAGTCAATACACACAAGCACACACACACACACAGAGAGAGAGAGAGAGAGAACCTTTCTTTTGACCACTGCACTGTAGGATCATCCATTTTATTGACAACAACAAGCAACTTAGCCACACCCAGTGTTTTTGCTAGCTGGACATGTTCACGAGTTTGTCCACCTCTCTCATATCCAGTTTCAAACTCTCCCTTCCTGGCAGAAATAACCTGATTGATGGGATGTAACACAGACAGATATATCATCAAAAAACTTGTAAAGAAGCACATACTTAAGTTCAAGAAACAGAGTCACATCATAATCAACTAACCAACACTCCAATATCAGCTTGAGATGCACCACTAATCATGTTAGGAACATAGCTTTTGTGACCCTGCATAAGCATTGAAATTCAATGTTAAATGTTTCCTCCCAGTAGCATAAAATGGTCGAATAGTTTTAAGATATAGGAGAAGAAAGCAACTGATTCAGGGGAAGAATATCGATCAGAGAAAGTCCTTTAAGTCACTCAAAACAAAAGATTATTACTCTAGAGAATATGCATGTCCACAATAAAGAAACTGAGAGGATAATCATGCAATGGAAATACTCACAGGTGCATCCAAAATGGTAAACCTTGTAGTCTCTGTCTCAAAATGTGCTCTTCCAACTTCAACTGTTTTTCCCTGCCATTATCACAATTTTACCCCAATTATGAATTCCAATCAAATTTATACAATGAAGAAGCACAAAACCAAAACTACATCAAATGGAGTTAAATTTAATCAGCAAATTTATTCATACCTTTACCCTCTCCTCCTCATTTGTGTCCATTATATAAGCCATATACCTAGCATATAAAAACCAAATCATCAATTTGAAATAGATTTGTGTTAAGTAGTATATTCACCAAGATTCTCTCCCCCCCCCCCTCTTTTCCTGTCCAAAACACACTCCTCTTAACAGAAAATTAAAAAATTGATGACCCAATTGGCCACATCCCACATTTTGATAGTAAAAGCGCAATAAAACATCTAAAACTTGAATTACTAGTACCGCTGATCTTAAGTTATAAACTAATGGAAGAACATGCAAAATAAATAGTGAAAAAGTTCAAACATAAAATTTGTGAAGCATAAAAACCTATTAAGTAATGGACAATTACCTGGTGTAAAAGCAAACAACAGACTCTAGAGGATGGATATATTAGCATGCTACAGTTTTCATCAAAAGGGAGGGGAGAAAGTTCACACAAATATTTGTAGTTATGTAGTTGCAATTTGCAAGGAAACAAAATCTTCAAAAGGGAAGACCAAGATGCACAATATAAATCATGTGTATACAAGTGACAGTGCAACACAATTATAAAAACAGTATCATAAATATAATCAGAAGTCATATATATATGAAAACATACATTTAAAATCCACACAACCTAATTGAATTTTCTGTTAGTATTACTTTACCCACCAATTAGTTTTTTTTCTAAGTAAAGCAAACTATAGGACAAACTACCTTCTTATTTACTTTTAATGCTTATCTATATCCAACTGTTTTATCTGGTTTAATCTAATTACAGTATATAATAGTCCAGACCTTTCAACCATTGCAATAGTTAATTGATAAAGTAGCTTGTTAAGACAAACAGAAATTCCTCAAGCTGCAGAAGTAAATGACTGTTCCCAGCAAAGAGAAATCTCATTCAGTTCAAGCAAAATATGCTAGCTATGCAATATCTAACATGTTATCCAGAGTTTTATGTTACTATGCCGCAATTGCACCACACATAAGTAGCATAGCTCAAAACTAATGAACATTCTGATTGACAGATACTATCTCTATAGAATAAAGGTGAGACGTTAAAAAATTCTCCCAATGCCACAAAAAGAAAAAGTAACCTCATGAATTTCTTAAGAGTATATTCACAAATTGGACAATTACTAAACAGCTGTATGACACTTTTTAGCTAGGCAAATTCAGCCACATATTAGGGAAATAGCCTTAAAATCATATGTTAAGACCCCAAGCAGCAGTAAACAGAAGATGAGGCAGCAAGGCAGCATTAGAACACACATAACTCCTTCAATAAAGAAATAAAATAAAAGAGCTAACCAGCTTTCTCGACTTTTATCCTTAGCCTCTTTCTCGTATTTCTGGATAGTTCGTTCATCAACTTGACCACTGAGGAAAAGTATCTGACCTCCAGTTGTAGACTTACCAGCATCTAGAACAAGAAATACAAAAATCAATTCCTTCAAAAACAAGGTTATACAGAATGAACATCTCCAACTGAATTCCAGCCTTCCTTGGTTCTCACTCCTCCCTGCTGCCACATGACTAGGCAGTTACAAGAAATTCCCCATGCATATTCCCTTCCACCTCAACTCTCTTGTTCATGAGAATGATTAACTTTTCATCACATAGATTATAAGAATATGACTATATCTATCATAACACAGCATTTGAATTAGCTTCTTTTCTTTTGTGTTCAAAACAGCTTATAATCAAAAGCTTACCAAGAAAGCATTAAAAAATGATTACTATCTCGAATTTAATCATATTTCAAACAGGTCATTAGACAGTAATCAATTATAGATCAATAACCACATAAACAATATGTAGGAGTGGAAGCATGCAATTCAAGTCAAAAGGAAAAAAAATTATTCACTTTCTGTCCTGAAAGACAATTTTCTTTTAGAAGTTGACAATCCACACCACAAACAGAGGCAACAGGGGCAACTCCTCTAGTAGTCCACGGTCAACATTTAAAATTCATTTGATAGGTCGTTGAACTAATGAACATTTAATCCTATAATGCACAGGGTAGACAAGAACAACAATACTCTTGGCTAATTGAATGGTTGCCATTTGTCAAAGCTAAACAAAAAGGTAAAAAGGAACGCTGGCAACCCATATGGTGATAAAGAACCATGTGGAATTTATCAACTTACCAACATGACCAATAAACACAACATTCAAGTGTCTTTTCATCATCTCCGACTCATCTTCTTCATCTTGAACAGAAGGAATTTCCTTATCTTTCACTACAAACCAAGGTAATGGAGTGAGTGAAAATGGACACTTATATCTGTATCAGCAATGATCTGTCTAATTCTGAAACAGAAATCCAAATGCACAATATGTATATAATCACATGCTTGAAAAATAAATACATTTCCCAATACCTTTTGGCTCAGCCTCAACAGCCTGCGCCTGAACCTCCTGCTTTGGATCTGAAACCACCAATGTGAAGTTCATTACTTGTTGCTAGAAAATACAAAATTACTTCATCATCATTATTTAACCATGAGGATACAAGGAGATGACAAATTTTCAAGGGGGAAAAGTTGCTTTGGGTGCCAACCAAGATCCAAACAATTAGTTACATGCATAAACTTCACAACAATATAAAATATCCAATCAAAGGCAAGACACAATACAACTCATTTTAAGTTGGATCAAACAATACCAAAATTGAGCAGTAGGCAAGACAAAATACAGCTGATTTTAAGTTAGGTCAAACCTCTGTTGTGACATCTGTGTATTATAGCTATCAATCATTCATTCAAAACAAATGAGCTGATCTAAGCAAAATATTAATATTCATCATAAATATGGTAGTATAACAAGGGACTTGAAGAAATGGGAGGAAAAGTGGAACACATGCAATTTCCAACTTCTATAACATTTTTAAAGAGCCTCATTATGGCAATAACTTTCTACATCAAAACATGAAAACAATCTTTCTGAAAAAGTGAGAGTTCACAGTTGATTGAATTAAGGGGGCTGGGAAGTGCACTATTGTGCGGTGCATTTACTCATGCATGTAAGAAGTAGAAACAGGTTGATCTCAAAAGAAATAACGATGATGATGATAATAATAATAATAATAATAATAATATTTTAGTTTAAAGTGAAGTTTGCAAATGAGAGCCAAAAGTATAAAAGTAAAAGCGAAAGAAATACAGCAGAGAATCTAGTAGTATACTGAATCTACACTTTTAACACTGATAAGATCTATTTTCTCAGAAAAAAATATAAACAAAACAAAAAAATACAGGTGTGAGAAAACACAGAATCAACCACTTCCTAACAACCAACCTTCATCCATTCTATCAGACTTCTCAACTTCTCCTGGCTTTCCATCCTCTGGATTTACCACCCCATTATTGTCTTCTGCTATATCACAATAAATATTGGATAGAAAGATTTATAAAATGGTATAAAACTGTACATTCATGGTGAAAAGAATAAAAGCGCAAAAGTAAATAGGCCTATGGATTACCTGCGGAGTCGAGCTGTAAAGAACGGATGTCCTCCTCAATATCTACCATTCAAACAAAGCAGACATAAATATTACCTCTAACTCCCCCGATTCCTTATAACCTCATAGTAGAACGCTTTTGTTTGATTCAGGAAATGCGATAATTCATTTGCTTTTTTATTTTTATTTTTCTTCAGTATGAATGAAATTCAAAACAATCATAAATCAAACAATAAAGACCACCGCCACAACATGCAACTCAGCTTATACAGAAATACACTTACAACTGAGCAGCGAACAATATACTGTAACACACAAGACACACTAGGTGATAAATTTGCAAGCAGGATATGAAAGTGCAAATCGGAACATGAGTTCAATCAATTGAACTTGAGCAGAAATGAAAGCAGAAAAGCAAAATAAAATCGAGTTGATAGTTCGCCGATCGGTAGGGTTAACAAAAACGCGGCACAGATCTATCAAAAACTCGTAACACGCAGATCTAAAACGGATTAACAAAAGACGGATTGAAGAAATAAGGGGGGAAAGGAATTCGTATTGGAAGTGAGATGAAGAGAGCGTACCCATGATGGCAAAGGGGATTCTGCAGAGGAACAAGGGTTTCGGCAAGCACGCAACTGAGAGCGCGAGAATAGTAGAAGAAAGAGACAAACGAGGCGTGAGGTTTTGTATTGCTGCTAGCTACTCTTTATCTGTGTCTCTCTTCTATTCTACTATTCCCCCTTTACCATTTGTTACTAGCGGACTACGGTTCGAGTCCGAAGCTTGCGCTTTAGCAATTTTTCAAACATTTTATAAAGGTGAACCAATCTTAACAATCCTTTATTAAAATGCAATTCCCTTTTTTAGAGTTATAAATGTATTTTGTGATATTGTCAGGGTGAAATTTTAGGTTGGCTTAAAGAAAAGTGGTGAGATCTTAGTTTTTATTTAGCAACAACACTAAAAAATTATCAATAATATTGTTATTTATTTTTTTTTCTTAAGATAATATTTCAAGTGCAATTTATAATATGGTCCAATTTCTGGCTTTATTAATTTTAAAGTTGGTATGATTAATTTTAATAAAATTAAAATTAAACTATTGAATATATTAGAAAGATGCTAAAATTTATTTTAATCGTATTTTTATTAGAATATACGTATTCATTAAAAACACGATAACTGATTTCAAATAATAAATCAGACAAGGTTGCACGATTTGCTACCTTTTAGTAATTCATGAGTTTTCGGGTAATTTAAATAGTTTTGACAAAATCAAGTGGTAGTTTGACTTATTGTTAAACTGGTCAAATAGACCAATTTAATGTGTGATTGTTTAAGCACTGTAATTAACATCTGCTTCCAACAATTTAAAATATTTCCCACTGTAAAATATTTGCTAAACTTGTTTTGAAAATAAAAAATTACCTTTAAAAATGTTTTGTTTATATAATCAAAACAGGCTGCTGACCTGATTTTTAAAAATACTAATGTTCGCTTTATAATGAATCACAACTCACTTCACTAATAAGATATTTAATTTAAGGATTATTACTTGTAATCAACTAATAACTTCATCGATTTAATTCGCTACCTCGGTTTTAAGTAAAAATAGTTATTTGAATTTGACTTTGACCAGCAAAATCTGATATAATTAAAACTAACAATTTTAATTAAAAAAACTTAATCCATTTTACAACAAAGATTTCTAAATTGTTTTTTCTATATTTTTTATGTTTTTTTCTTTTTTATTCATACTCGCTCCACTTTTTCTATTTTTGCTTCCATATTCTTCATCTTTGGCTATTCTTTCAAATTAATGGAAAAATTTATCCAATTTTTCTTTAAATTTGCACACTAAAAGAACTATGATATCAAATAACTTTCTTTAATTGCACCAAAATGGTCATCGTATTAAATTATAAATAATAATAAAAATTATTTTTATATCATTTAATATTTGGATAATTTAATAGTATAGATTTAGAAGATTTGTTCAATATATTATTAAAAAGTCAATTATAAAAAATAATTTTTAAACTTATTTATACACATCATATTATTTTTATTTTATATTACAAAATTTTTAAATATACTTAACAACTAGTTAATAAATAATTTACATTTACCAATCCTTAAAAAAAATATTTCATAATATATATTATAACTTCATACTGATGTTTAAACAAAAAATATTAATTCCAATATTTTTTGTAAATTTTATTATATTTATAAAAATTACAAAAATTTAAAGAAAAATATTTTATCTATTCATGAATATTAAATTTCAAATTAAAATAATTTATGTATAATAGTTTTTCTTTTATTTATTGATTGATATTCTCAAAATAAAAATTTCAACATTTCATTTTATCTGTCTATAAATAAAAGTATAAATGTATTAGTTAATCATTTATAGACTTTACTTTTATTTTTATTTATTTATTTATTATAATTTTAATTTCTCTTCTTAAAATAGTAAAAATAGAAGATATAATAATTTATCACAATTAGTAATAACTAGATAAATAAATATAATAAAATTTTAATTAAAATTTTATTGAAAACAAAAATAAAAAGATATCTAAAAATAAAATTTTTACTCTATTTTTGAGATAAAAAACAAAAAATAATAAAAAATATTTTTTTTATAAAATTATATATATATAATTTACATTGTATTAATAATAATATTAAAAAACTATTATTTATATTTTTCCACATCCTAAATCCTAAATTATTATAGCCCTTATAAATTTTTCAAAATATTTATTTAGTATTATAAAAAAAATAAATGTCAGTTTAACTATTATAAAATTATGATACTGAATAATTTAAAAAATATATTATATAACTATTTTATTAAAATATAAAATCAAAATATTTTAATATTTTTCAATATTTATAGAAGGTTATTCTATAAATATTTCATGATATATATTATAAGTTCATACTGATGTATAAATAAAAAATGTTAATTCTATTAATTTTTATAAATTTATCTATATATAAAATTTACAAATATGTAAACATAAGTATTTTACTTTATTGTATTTTGTTTTATTTAATATTAAATTTTAAATTATAAAAAATACTTATTATTTTTTCTTGTTAAAAATAAAAGTATAAATATCAGAATTGATCATTTATAAATTTTACTTTTTGTCTTTACAAATTTTAACAATTTCAATTTCTTTCTCATTTTAAAATTGTAAAAGTAGCATATATAACATTTTATTATAATATATAATAAGTAGATAAATATAAGATGTAAATATAAAAAAAATTAAAATTTTATTGAAAATCAAAATAAAAAGATAAATAAAAACATTTTTTATATAGATAAAAAAATAAAAAAGTAATTTTGTATAAAGTTATATATCTATAATTTATATTTTATTAATAATAATATTAAATAAATTTATTATTTGTATTTCACCATATCATAATACATAAATTACTATAAACACCTTTAAAAACATCAAAATATTTATTTAGTATTCCAAAAAATATAGATATCAATTTAATTATTATAAAATAATGATACTGAATAGCTTTCTTAAATAATATTACCTAACCATTTTATTAAAATATAAAATCAAAATATTTTAATATTTTTCAATATTTATAGAAGGTTATTTTATAAAATTAAAATAATATTTTTTCAGATCTAACATAAATATTTAGAAGATAAAGTAATATATAGTATAAGTCTATAAAATAAAAAATAAATAAATATCAAAATAATAAATTATAAATTATTATAACTATTATTCATATAATACATTTTACTATATCAAAATAATTTTTTTAACTATAATATACTGTGCGTACGCACGGCAAAGTATTTCTCTTCCTTTGTCTTAATTTAATTTAATTTAATATTTCATTATTCTTTCTCAAAATGATAAATTTCTTATTCTCAAAACCTGATGCTGATACTATGTTTAACAAGGATTACATGTCCGAATTCCAGTGAAGAGGTTGATTTATTTCGCATGGAGCAGGTGCTTATAATACCAGATTCAATCTCCAGAACTCGATAAACCCTATATCCTTTTGGGACTTCACTCAGCAAATCAATTCGATGAGGATTCTGCAACTTGGTTTGTTTCTTGCTTTGGCATCTGGATTTGCGGCCATTTCCATTTACATCACCGGACTCTCTGATTCTTTTGTATGTATGTATGTATTTATATGTCTTATTAAAACTGAAAGAGTTGCATTCATCTAACTTAAATCTAACTATGATTGAAACGTACCCATTTCAGATCCCAATTATCACCTCACAGATGAAGACACGGAAGCATTGCTTTTGCTGCATAACACTTTCCAAAAGTGTGTGGTGAGGTTTCCCTCTGCTTCTATAGTTTTTTTTTTTAAAAAAATTATTTATTCCTTTCTCAAAAGGCTAGTTTTGTTTATTGGTTTCTGTGTAGTGGCATTTACCTTAGAACTAGACTGATTGTCTTGAACTGTTTTCGTATATAACACACAATGCTGTTGCTTATGCAGGAGTGTTTTAAGCAGTGCGTTAGGTAGAGCTTGTAAACCTGAATTTTAGTATGGTTCCAATTGGATGTCGACAACATTTTGATAAAATAAGATCTCTGCAGATTAAGGAGTAGTTAAATACTAAATACAATGCCATTGAATATTAGACCTTTGACTGTGGTAGGGAAACTCTGATAAAACACTATTTAATTTTGAAAAATAATGTATTTTCTTTGAAAGGATTATGCTGGTGAACAAATTTCTTAATTTTGTTTACACCTTGGTGTGGTATTACTTTTACAGTTTAAATTGTAGTAAGTTGGTTTCAACGTGTTTTCTTATGTTTTCTACACTTTATACATGTTTTAAATCTTATGTTCTCAGTATGTGTTCTTTGGACAACTCAACCGAGTTGCTAAATTTTTGTTTTGTGCAGAGTGCTAATGGACTTGGCCTAAAAGCAACTAAGGGCACAGATTATTGCCAAACCAAAATAAATTTCCCCAGTGACACCATCCCCAAATGGGTAAATATTCCTAATCTTTAACCAAGCTGATTGTTATAAGGAAAGAAAGTGTTCTATATGTGATTCTAAAGAATCTGTTAATTGTAATAACCTACAAGCTGGGGGAAAATGGCTTCCTTCTATTCGGAAGTATGGATAGTTATATACTTAATCACATGGCTCAAAGATAGTTAAAAAATTATCTCATTTTTTGACTTCTGGAGATTTTTGCATTAACAGAGAGATCCCAAAACGGGTGAACTTGAAGCTCTGTCTTTTGATTTTAATCTATGTGAGGCCGTGGCTACATGGGAACAGGTAAGCAACATGGTCTATGTTTTCATGATCTATCATTTCTTTCATGTGGTATAAATCCATATGCTTTTTTTATGTTCTATTTGATGCTTATTAGACCCTGTAAATATATATTTTTTAGTCTACCATGAGTCAGTCTAACTACCCTTGCCATCCTCTATATATTAATGTCGACTTCCTTGTAAAGTTTTTTTCTTTAATGATAAAAAAAACTTATGATTTGTTCTTTCTATTTTATTGTTTTGTGTCTGGACCTAATTTCTCAGGTGCGGAACAGTACCACAATACTCACCAAGGAATTCATTGATTCTTTACCAAATGGATGGGACGAGTATGCATGGCGTAGGATCAATAAAGGAATACTTCTGTAAGTGTGACTGAATTTTACTGAACAATTAAGTAATTATGCAATTTAGCTGAGCCAAATTAAATTGCACTTATTTCATTTATTAGAAATGAATTATAGTGGTTTGGTTATAAACTTCCAGAAAGGTTATGCTAATTTCAAAACCTCAAATAGTCTGAAGTTTTCTTTGTCCAAAAATGCAACAGTGAACTTTATATCGAAAAACAAGGCATATGATACATTACTTGAACTGGTATACTCAGTCAAATTTGTCAGTCCTAGGACATTTTTAATTGGCAGTTAAGAAGTTAAGAAGCAACTTGCATTAGAATTAACTAATATGACAAATCTGTGCTATGAAATAAATAGACTATAAGCCATGGGATTTACAAGGTTCATCCGCCTTTGGCCAGAGCCCTCATTCTCTTGTTTAGAAGATAAAATATTTTTCTTGAGTCATCTTTTCCACTTTACTCCAGTTGCTAAATACAACCTAAGTTTCTCAATACAAAGTGTAATTATCATGTTCCACGTTTAATGTATTTATAAATTATAATCACTTATAGTAGTAAAGTCATGGTTTCTTATTTAGAAGGAAATTAAAGTAAGTTCGAAGATTCAGAAAAGGATCTTTCTTGTTGCAGCAACCGTTGTGTGAACAAGACCTTATGCATGGAGAAACTTTCACTGGTTCTCCCTGAAATCCCCCCATACTTTCCAAAGCAGTTTGGGCGTTGTGCTGTTATTGGTAATTCAGGAGATCTCTTGAAAACAAAATTTGGAAAGGAGATAGATGGTTATGATGTTGTCATTAGAGAAAACGGTGCTCCAACCCAGGTTTGTTGCTCAACAGGGTGTTTCTTATGTTCTTTCTATTTTGCCCCAGAAATTAAGACCTCATCCACATACTATTATTATGACCGCAGAGCTACACTGATTATGTGGGTAGGAAAAGCACATTTCGTCTTCTAAACCGAGGATCTGCCAAAGCACTGGATAAAGTTGTAGAATTAGATGGTATTGCCTCTGGTTATCATGCGAGTTCCACATGATATAATGCAATTATGAAATATGAGAACCTAACAATAAATACTGTTTTTGCAGAACAAAGAAAGGAGGTCTTGATAATAAAAACAACAATTCATGACATCATGAACAAAATGATTCGGGTATGTGTCCTTACCAAAGGAAGCCACCTTCTAAAATCCTTACTTTATGTTATGCCTCACATTCTATTTCCGCTTGCAAATCAATTGGTTTTTGTCTTCTGCAGGAACTTCCTATAAAAAATCCCATATACCTCATGCTAGGTGCATCCTTTGGCTCAGCAGCAAAAGGAACGGGACTTAAGGCTCTTGAATTTGCTCTCTCTATGTGTGATTCAGTGGATATGTATGGTTTCACTGTAGATCCTGGTTACAAAGAATGGTATTATATTTTCTTTCGGCAATTAGTATTTCTTGTTCAGTACTTCTTTCTTTGGAATATGATAATCACCTGATTAATAATCCTTAATTCTTTTAGGACAAGGTATTTCTCTGAATCCCGTCAGGGCCATACCCCATTGCATGGTAGAGCTTATTACCAGATGATGGAGTGCTTGGGAGTAAGTAAACTATAGTGATGGAATTCGTTGATTCAAGCCATATAATAACTTTCCTTTGGTACCGAACAAAAATAGATTTTCCTCATTATTGGCTGAGAATTATGTTAATTGTTGAAGTTTCATGCATAGACTATATAAAACATAAGCAAGAATGTATATTCTGTTTGATTTCATACTTAGTGGTACGAGTATAATAATGTTTCTTGTTTTTCAAATTATTGATTTTATCTATCTACTCCCATTGTCAAGCTTATCAAAATCCATTCTCCCATGCGAGCTGATCCAAACCGTGTTGTAAAATGGGTTCCAAGCCACCATATTATAAGAGCTGCTAGGATTGCATCTGAGAAATTACTGAGGTATCCCCCCTCCTCCCCCATATTTTTGAATTTTTAATCCTGAAACATTTTTGTATGAATTTTACCTTGGACGTGATGTATAAATATATAATTATAATAGTAGTCACTTAATATGTTTTGGCTTGTGCTCCTGTTAAGACCAAGCTAAAATTGTGAAAAGTAGAATATTTAGTAGTTTGTTGTTGCGTTGTTGGTCATGTTCATAAGCAGAAGGGTATTGGTCTTTGACCTGTTTTATTGGGAAATTGGAAAATACTAAAAGGTCATGACCCTTTTGCATAACTTCATTTGGTATCAGTCATACAGCTCACTATTCTATGAGCCTTCAAATTATCTGTTCAACTGTAAAAGTTAGAAATATCTAATAGTTTACTACTCTATAGGCATATAATATTGATCATCATCGGCTAATGCTATCCTGCACTTGTCTGAACACTTAATCTGGCATGTTATTTTATTTATCGGTGTTCAACATTAATTGAGTTTGATGTTGCAAGTATGGTTGCATCTGAGACTAGTTGAACTTTCTCAAATTTATGACTTTTATAGGCATATAATATTGATCATCATCGGCTAATGCTATCCTGCACTTGTCTGAACACTTAATCTGGCATGTTATTTTATTTATCGGTGTTCAACATTAATTGAGTTTGATGTTGCAAGTATGGTTGCATCTGAGACTAGTTGAACTTTCTCAAATTTATGACTTTTATAGGCATATAATATTGATCATCATCGGCTAATGCTATCCTGCACTTGTCTGAACACTTAATCTGGCATGTTATTTTATTTATCGGTGTTCAACATTAATTGAGTTTGATGTTGCAAGTATGGTTGCATCTGAGACTAGTTGAACTTTCTCAAATTTATGACTTTTATAGGAGAGTCGGAGCCGGCTCTGAAGATCCACTCGCTGCATGTTCCATAATTAAGAAGCAAGTAAAAAGAAATCCAAATGCAGTTTCAAAGCTCAGAAAGGCGGCACTTGATCATTTAATGTATGTAAAGGACGCAACCATGTATCCTCTAGAGCATAGTACCGGACATGGGTTGCTTTGCACTGTGCCAACTGATTGAAGTGTAGTGTGATTCTATGCATTCAGCTTGTGCTGTTGGGAAGCATTCAACCACCTGATTACTAAATTTTCAATTTGTTATTCTTTTCCAAAATATGTCTTTAACTAGAAAAAAGGGCAATGAATCTTCCTACTCCTGGCCGGTGTAGTAGCAAATCAACAAAATATATTTTGTCTTCCTCATTCTTTTCTTCTTTCTGTTTAAAAACTTTTAAAGGACAGATTTGTTTAGGGAGAGGATTACAGATCAGCTAGGACAAATTGAGGCATCTATATGTATTTTGCTTAGTTGAAGTATAATTAGTTCAGCTTTAATGAACTTTTATTTATTTTTTTCTACACAATTTACATACTTTTAGTGTGCGATATAGCTTAACGTGTTCCTACGTGCCCGTTATGTGTGTTTGAATTAGAATACACAAATTTGAGCTTGAACATTTTTTTTTACCATAAAAATAATGATGTTTGAATTTAGGATTTTATGTAAATTATTTTAAACTTTTATTATTAAATTAATTCTGGTAGCTTAATTTGAACCAATTTGATCTTATCATCTTTAATTTTGTCAAAATTGAATTAGAAGTTGGAGTAATGTGATTTAGATACTTATCTTAAAACGTGATTTTAATAAGAATATTATTTGGATGATATGAATCAGTATGCGCAAATGCAAATTTAGCTAAAGAATCAGTTGCTTTGTTACTACATATCTGAAGGTCTCGCATTTTAACTCCCTAATGAAATGAATATAAACCGCTCACTATCAACTATGAACTTGTCTTAAATGTTAAAAATTATAATCAGAGAACAGTACATATAATACGTTGGCATGAGATAACGATTCTAAAATAGACCAGTAATTTAAATTTCATCAAAATTAACATTTAAAAAATAATTTTAGGAGAATTATTTTTAAAATTACATTTAAAAATCTGTCAATAACTATTTTAGAAAATGACATGATATTTAACCTTAAAAATAGTCTACTTATGTCAATAATCAATTCTAACTGATCACAATGTGGTTCTACTTCACCTCAAAATTACCTAAACACGTTGAATTTCTAACGGAATCAAGTTTGCACACCACTAACAGGCTAGTTGTGATGGTTATGCATTAAGAAGAGGGTAGAGGGGAAAAGTACTTTTCATTTAAGGATTGAATTGGAATCGACATTTAATTAGATGCAATTTTTTTAATTCCAGCCAGTTTTCTCTAAATTTATCACGACATTTGTTTTGGGGTTGAGCAAATGGTTAACTTTTTCATGATATTGAACTAAATATTGAGAGGTACAACAGCAATTAAAGTCAAGCATTGAGCTGAACAAATTCATTACGGATACAAAGCTAGATGAAGACAAACGATTCTTATAAATCGGAATTTGCCAATTGGCCATTTTCTGTGACAGCTTCCAAGTTCCAGCCTCTGAGGAGAGAAAAAAAAAACAAATTAACACTAACATTAGATCAAATCAACCAAGACAATCAAAATTACAAATTAATCACCTTTCTGCTGCTTCTCTCTTCAGTTCATTTATGCGATTTTCAACTGAAGCACATGCAGATCTGATGTCTATATTTTTCTGACACAGCTCCTTCCATTGCATGGACAACGCATTCAACTCATATGCAGTATTTTGCTGACAACAGTTTAAAAGGAAAAAGGTCTTTTAAGCAAAAGGCTAACAGAAATTTAATAAATCAAAGGGAGAAGGGTGGTAATAATGTCATAATCACCTGATGATACTTCCTTTCACGATTTACTTTTTCAATCTTTTCATTTTGTTCCTGAGCTAATTTCTGCATTCTAAAAATAGTAATACAATTATAACCAATGCCATATAAAACATGAACTATGCAGGTAAACAACAGGTGCTATTCAGCTCAAGCAACATCTTGATCTATTTAAAATGGCAAGATCAACGTGAATGAATGCATGAATATGTTGGAGTGTTTCAGGTGAGAGTATGAGAGATGGGAGGAACAACTCTAGACCATTCAATTTTACATGGATGGTCAAGATTGATTTTTTAATTAAATTTAATCTTAATCGTCAATTCAATATTGAATAGTTCGGGATTAGCTCTCTAATTCCCACTGGTATACGCCCATATAATTGAACGTGCAAGCAGGTTTGTGTGTCTGTGTCTGTGTATAAATTGACCAGTAATAATCTAAAGAACTCAGGTCCAAACTAAACTTGATGAACAAAGATGACGATGATGCCTCATGCAGATCAAGTTATACAAACATGATGACATCATGAGTATGTGCATGACAAAAAAAATGTTATCAATTCTGTGAAGCAGAGAACTAAGGACTGTTCTAAACTAGAGTTTTACTAGATCTGTTAAAAATTATTCTGGTGATGCACTTCAATCTGGTAACCCAAAATTTGGGGAAGAACCCAGTCTGAGCTGAATATTATTTATTAGGAGGCATATGTTTCAAGAATTAGTTTTATATTCTTGGGCATGTTGAGATCGGTATAAGATGTTAACATGTTTGTTTCTAGATTTGAAAAAAAAAAAGGACTCCCACCTAAACGGCTAAACTTACTCACAGGCATATTTTATTAAGATAATTCTGTTAAGAAACAAGTTTACAGAAAACAGAAGAACAATAATCTTTTATTGAATCTATCTCTTCTTGGGAACAGACGGTTCCTAAGAAGATAAAAAGAATTAGAGCAGTAACAATCAGGTATTCGAGAGCCTGTTCTCTCCTACAAACAATTGTCCTCTTTCCCATAAGTCCCTTTTTCCCTCTAACAAACTCCAATTTAAAGTAGGTGCATAACTGTAACAGCCTTAACTACCTTCTAAGTTTCTTCAGTTTTGGGCCCAGCCCTGTTTCTATTTCTTCTTTTATGTACATTTTAATAGGAGGCCTAACAAATCCCACCAAATCATACCTAAGGAGGAAGGTGGGTAATGTTCATTCCCATGGGAATGATTTGTGGTAGTGACTAGTATGCAATAAGAATCACGGCAGTGATTCATGGTAGCAGGGCGTATTTTCATCTTGTAATCAAATACTCTTATGAGTAAGCAGTAAGAAACACAGTTGTCAAATCAGGATTTGAATCGTGAACAGGAAGAGTTATTTCCTGAATCATGAAACAAACCATATCATGAATCATAACATTCATGATCAATAATTAAAATTATTATATATAGCTGATAAAATCATAAAAAAATTAAAAAGTCAAAGCATTTTGACATAAAAAACATTGAAAACATCCATATATGGAAATTTAAAATCAAATAATTCACTATATAGCTAATAAAGTAAAATATAAACTTCAAAACAAACCAAAGTCTATATAAGACGACACTTTCACGGTCGCTTCACATAATGTCAAGCTCCATTGTGTTTGTGTGATCCATTTTTCACCCTTTCAGCACACACAGTACAGTACACATGCACAGCAACAAAGTAGAGATAGAAATAAAATACCAGAATAAGAGGTAGGGAGCCATAGGACCAACAGAACCTTGAATAAAGAATGAATGCTGGCAGCAATAAAATACTAGGGAACAAATAATATACAAAGCATGTCTATTGTGGGGGAGGGGCAGAGGGGAGACTGGAGAAAAGAAAACAGGATTGCTTTTTTCTTATGTCTTGTCATGAGAGTGCCACTGGAGGGAGATGGTCAGCAGTTTCCCTCTATCTTCACACATTCTTTTTCAAAAAAAAAAGTTTTTTTTAGGTTTCAGAAACAGGTTGTGCACAGCCTGACATGCTTCATGCGTGTCCAACTGCATCAGAATTGTGCAATTTAGCAGATTTCTTGCAATTCAATTGATTCTGTGCAATTCAAACAATTCATGGTGCAATTTAGCACCAAAAAATGATTTGCACTCCAACTTGTCTTGCTGCAACGAAGAATTGGATTGGATGAATTGTATCACAATTCTAACAATACATATAGCAGCAAGAAATCTACATTTGGTTATGGTATTTTTAGTATGATAGGTCTCCAGAAATAGCATTCTGAAGACTATCATTCCTAAGAATCTTACTCATAGGAATGAAAAATCAATGCCCGAAACAAAATGCCCTTTCAGGAACTTTGGGGAAAAATCCCCAAGCACATCTGAGGCTGTCTGCCTCAAGTGTCATCTGTACTAATGAAACATTCATTTAACAAAGTCAATCTCTGGAACCAAATGAACATACATAAAAGCTTAAGCTGTTTGCTGGAGGCAAGAAATTTAAATTGGAATGAGAAAGAAAAAAGAGACTAAAAGTGCCAGTCATATGGACCAAGGCAGGCGTGTCTAGTGACAGCATCAACATTTGCTACTGTATGAAGGAAGGAAAAGGTGCACAAGCACCGGTGTAACATGCCAATAGTCAAGGAAATAGACTGATCCCAGTGGTAACAACTGTAGAATTGAACCGCTCATTCAAAACAAAATCGAAATATGATCCACATTTATTCAATCAACAAACCTTGATAAGTATACTTCCAACCGCTGGTTGTGTTGTTTCCAAGCATCGGGACCATATTTTAACATCAAATCCAAATTTTCCATCCTGCAGATCAACCAATTAAACAATTGTAAACACCAACCAAACAGTAAGTCTTTTAAAAAAAATCATGCTGCAAGAAGGGCATAACTTGAGATTCAAAATACAATAATTCTTTTCTCTACAAGTTCCCTTTCAGTACCAATCTAGATGCTCAAAGTATACCCATAATCTTCGAAAATTTCCTGGAAGCTACTAGACCTCCTAATAATACTGTATTGGGGAGCTAATGTCAGTGTATTTGGGAAGCTACCAGACCATCTAATCTTTTTGCAATTTCACTGACATAATATAGCTATAAATATAGCATAGGTTTAATTTCTTGTGTGTGTGGGAAAGGGAGACCAGTTTGTCATGTAAATCATTATGAGTGACAGAGCCCATCAAGCCCCACTGAGAAAGAGACTAAAAGTGAGCTAATTATAGTGGTGACGACCTCTTGGTATCCTTTATGTTATTGAAACCATTTGATACCAAATAGTTTGAGAGCTTTCCCTTTGTTCAATAGTACATATATTCTACAGGGTTAACATAGAACACCCATGACAATGTGCCAGAACACACTAGTTATTAATAGTTAAAATGTTCAATGTAAAGAGACCACTAAGGCTGGAGAATAGGATTAATGCTGATAATGGTGTAAGTTGCATTCGTAGTCCTGTCTGTGGCTTAAACTATAATACATTCAATGCTTGTAACGATTCTTAGTAGTAGCATTTATATGATATTCCCTGGGGATGACAATCTCAAACACGAGAAAAACAAAGCACAAAGACTATTTAACATTGCATTCTATGGCATACCTCATCATCTGGTATTGCAGTAGGCGTTGAGATCTGTTAAGAGCTTGCTTCCAGGCAGTTTCGTCATTCCTTTTATTCGCCGGTGGCATTTCTAATTCATATCGTGATCTATCAAGCGAAACTGGAGGCCTTCCAGCTCTTACACGTTCGTACTCTCTAGCAATCATTGGGTAGTTCTGGAATTCAAACAATACAATCACACTCATAAATGAACTAGGGCAAGACTTTAATCACCAATACAACTTCAGCACGTCTTTCAGGCATGATTTATTTATCTCAGACGAATGGCAGATCAAATTGAACAACAATTACATTGTAAAACGAAATTGAATTTATTACTTTATTTTTAAATTAAAAGTGTCATGCAAGGTTTATGAAAATTAAAATAGAGAAATGAAAGAGAACCTCGAAATTGGAGTGGGGAAGAGGAGGGAAATCTTTGAGGAAATCAGTGGGCTTCTTAGAGCTGCGGCGCATCTCATCCTCAACGAGACGGTCAACCTCGAGTTTGACCCTCGGGTCAGCGTAGTCCTCGTCAATGTATGGCAATGCGTCGATGATTTCCGCGTCCGAACTGTTTGCCCTACCGTAAGATGGTGGTGCTTCCAGCATCAGAACATCTCCGTTGCTTCGATCCGCCATGCTTCGTTCGGTTGTGCTGCAGCCTCCAGAGAGAGATAGAGGGTTTTACTCTGCGCGCGCCTGTAATCACAGTTCCTGCCGAAAAGAAGAAAGAAAAATTGTCTTGGGTAATTTTATCACTCTGTCCTTCCAGCCCAAACCCAACAATCCGGAATTCCGGATACACTACCACATGCTTCTCTTAAAATTAAATTTAAGTGTTTAGACATAATAAATATTTATTATATAAAAAAAAAATACATGTTATTATTATTGAATAATGCAACTACTTGGAATAAACTTTGCAAGATAAATAACGAACCACATGGATGGATGGATGGTTGAATAATAAGTTAATTACTTAAATATTTATCTTTAATACTTTTTTCATATGTTGAAATAGAAAATAAAAAGTTGTTCCTATTTATCAATACACTTAGAAATTTAATGAGTAGTAAAATAATTTTTATTAAATTAAAAATATTAGGCAAATCATTATTTTTTTATTATAAAAATATTATTTTACTTAATATTTTTATGATTAAAAATAATATTTTTTTATTAAAATAAAGAATAATAAATGATTAAAAAGATATTTATCAATATATTATTAATTTTTAATTTATCTATCATCGTTTATCCATATTTAAACAAGAAAAAAAAATAGACCATGATAAAGATTTTATGAAAACTGGTCATACTTACTTAAAATAAATAAAGTAAAATAGATTGAAAATTTCTTTGATAACATGAAAGATGATTGTGACAATAAACTAAAAGGATTTAAAGATTATATATTGTTCAACACTTCAAAGTTATCCCATGATAAAAAAATGAACACTAATATTGAACCAATTTGAATATTTCATGTAAGATGGTCATGCTTGCTTGAAATCAAGGTGAACTAATTTTAATATTTCATGTAAGATGGTCATGCTTGCTTGAAATCAAGGTAAATGAAAATGGTTGAAAAATCTTTTGACAACATAAAGATGATCATAACAAAGATAAACGGTGGACTCAAGATTTTGTATTGTCCAACACATTTAAATTGCTTGATGATAAAAAATTTGCAATAAAGTTGAATTTTAGTTTAAACAAACTTGCAAGTTATGATCTTGATTTGAATAAATTTTCAGATGATGAAGAAGAGGAAACTATAGAAAGAAAATAGTATTATTTAGTAGGAGCATGTTAAAGATTTGTCTTTCTAAATTTTATTAGAAGTATTTTATGTCTATGTATATGTTATAATATTATAAATTAAAAATATTAGGTGATAAACTACATAGTTGTAGGTATTATTCTTTGTAGCAATACAATTAATCTTAGAAGTACATTAATTGATATCATATATCATTTTTTATACATCAATGGTCTTTTGATCTTTAGCAATAATATTGGTAGTATTACAAATGTAGGAGAATTGCAATTATAGAATGATCTTGAATATTGAAGGAGGATACAAATAGGTTGGTGAGTTGGAGAGAAAAATTTTATCTTTGTTGTTTTAGCTAGGTATCTTGCTGAATATTAAACGATATATACAACTTTTCGATTGTGATTGTTATTCTAAAAAAGAGGACATACCTATATTATTATGCTAATTCTTCATATGTAGTTTAATGTCAATTTTATTTTATCTTTATTAAAAATATATAAAGTTATGTGACATAATCCTTATGACCTCGGTTAAAAAAATTTATGATTATTATTATTATCATGATTAAGCTCCAATATTTCTTATGTGGTTCTCATCGTCTAAACTATTATTACTACCTTGTCAACATTATAAATCTCTAATTTAATTGAAATTGTTTAGCTTCCTTAAATTATTTGTTCAATAGAGTATAAGTATTATGTGGCATGAATATTGTTATAACTACACAATGAACTCTATATTCAACAAAGAAGATAAGAACTAACATTTTTTAACATAGTAAAAAAATTTAATTGATAAAAATGAGATTGTTGTCTTCAATCACTTTTAACAAACTAAAAACTTCCAAATAATAAAAATTCTCGCAACCTCATTTATTCAGAACAAAGCAAACAATCGGAAGTGAAATCTATAAGATTCCAAACTAAATTCTTAGGCTTTAATAAACTTATAAAAAAAAAAAGCAATCTATGGAATCAAACAAAAATTCTAGCAACCCAATCAATATAGACATTGACCAAAAATATTTAAATAATTCAAAACTTGTGCCGGTGTCGAATCAAGTTAAGTAAGAAGTTCATCAAACCTTTGTAACATTCTTTTCTTGACATGTGGAATTTGATATCCATGGGATCCTTTGACTTTATGGATTTCTATCATCCATGACTATAATTTTACAAATATATTTCATGGTAAAAACTATAAAGTTATACATCAAGCAAATATTTGAACTATCTTGCACAATTGCTTCATGGAACTCATCATCCTCGTCATGAATATTAGTTCTTGCATTATCTTGTTCTATAAATATTGAATGCTCCAAGTTTTCTCTATTTAGTCCTTGCTTTTGTCTCCAATGCTCCAGCAAATCTATCATCACTAATCCTTTTAGGTGTAACACACAGAAAAACACCAATTTTTCCAGAAAAATTTTTATTCTGTTCTAAATCAAATATAGGACGAGTTATAATAACCAAAATCATAACTTCCATGATGCGATTACTGTTGTTACAAATACGGATCTTCCTCATCTACTAAGAAATAATAATTCTACTTCTTATTTGTAACTAGATCCTATCAATTTAAATGACCTATACGAATGTTGTATTTAAATTCAAAGCATAAACTATTAAGATCCATATATAATATAATCATTATTGTAACTTAATGGACAAATTTGATATGAACATAAGCATTTTTAAATTAAACTAGTCATGTTATTACTGTTTATATATATATATATATATATATATATATATATATATATATATATATATATATATTCATTAAAGTTAAAAGAAAATACCTACAAATTTATAAATACATATACACCTAAAAATGCATATACATGTATATATATATATATACATTTATTTTCATTAATAATATTTTATATTGTATAAAGTTTATAAAAAAATTATCAAATAAAAATATTATAGTACAAAATAAGTTATTAAATTAAATTTTTATAATCATTATAAATAATTTTTTATTAAAATTCAAACAAATGAAAAAAATTCTATACTTCTTTCTTTCTTATTTTTATTTATCCAAACAATATATTTTTAAAGAGAGAGAGGAAGAGGGAGGGAGAGAAGTTTTATACTTATCCCGCCGTTACCATACCTTGTTTTCCCTATGTTCTCATTTATTCCCAAACAAAAGCGTATTGCAAAATATTGGACATCATTGCACAACTCTTGCACAAAGAGAATCATGATGTAGAATACACAAGAACAAACAGTAGCATTTGAAAGGCCAATCTGACAAAGCACCGCATGAACAAAAGAAATGGATGAAATGATAAGTCATTTCCCGCGTGTACAGCATTGCTAATAAAACAAACTATACTCCTAATCGGACCTGGTTCCTCCAAACGCCAAGTTAAAGCCAAAGGGGGAGCATTATGCATCACTAATTACAACAAATGGGAAATGTCATTGAAAAGATTAACGCTAACACAATTTAGCTCCTATATCTATTTTGACCCTCGCTTAATTTTTGTACATTGCCCGATGCCTTTCATGCAATAAATTTAATCTTTTTGGTTTCTTCTTTCACTTGAAACATAAATATTAATCACTATGCCTGTGGCATATTTGTATAGAGGAGAGTGAAAAAAAGTTCAACTTCCTGTATATTTCTAATGATTTGGATGAACTGATTTTTGCTGGGTTCTTCAAGGAGCAATGGACACATCTGTGCAACTTGAGGTAATACTCTGGCCAGCGGCAGGCCTGCAGTTATACTTCCCCCACTAAATTTGGCCCCCATGAGCTCCACCAGTGTATCCACCACTGCTTTCAGAGATATCTCTACAATGCTCCCAAATTCAGAACTGCAGAAGAAAGGAGAAATAATTATTTGAGAGATTTATGAAACTCAACAGTGAAAAGGTATCAGCCTCTGACAGCAATACGTTTAATCTCAAAAGGAATGTCATATATACAAAAATTTTATACAAAATTACTTCATAGAAAGGCATGTTTTAGTGGAAATCTAGCCATATAAAAGACTTGTATGTGAATGACTAATGGAAAGTAGATCCTACATGAGGCATCATTTTAAATATTTTCTGTAAAACTTTCCAGTACAGTAAGGATTTCCTTCTCAAATAGTTTTTCAGCACTGTCAACTACTGCATCAGCCGTCCCTCACATTACATGTAAAGAGTTCATGGACATAGTTGTCACAGATTTATTGAGTTTCCAGACAGTTGTAAAGAACAAACGACCAAAAGAAAATATTTACCTTGATAATACTGCCTGTGCTTCCATCATAAGTTGTTCGAATTCAGTGACATCAGATGGAACTGGATCATCACTGCCAATGGTTGGGGAATATGGTTTAACATCTTCAGGTATCATATACTTTACCCAGGAATGTGGACTCCCCATGCTCATGAAGGTGTTGAGTATCCGCATGATAGTTTCATGAAGTGTTGTGTTGTTGAAGAAGGTACCCAACTGCTTTCTGCACATTGAAATTATCTATAACCAATTTAAAATGAATATTGATCATTAATCTATAATATCTGTCCCTAGATTTTATAAATAATGTTAATAGTTCCAAGTTCCAACTCAATGATTACTCGTAACGGTCAATTCCTCTCTCTTGCCCCCCCCCCCCTCCCTCCTCCTCCTCCTCCTCCTCCTCCTCCTCCTCCTCCTCCTCATACATACACATGAGATCAAGTGAGGCACAATTTTTGGTGAACTATTATATTATATATAATAAATAGAAGACTGAATAAGGGTTGCATTAATGTGTTAATGTTGCTAATTTTTCATTTTCACCAAGTTTATTAACTGTTCATGCAGGTGTTTGATCACAATTTAGATAATTAAACAAAAACAATGGGAAATTATCTGGGTCTCAATTCGAACTTAGTCAAGAACAGATTGAAAACTTGGGAAGTTTTAGAACATAGATGTCACTAATGACAGTTCCTATGCCTAATAGAAAAATGAATTCCTATAGCCTCAACTACGCACAATTAAGATTGTTATATATCTTATAGAAAATTATAGAATTAATGTTTACATATCTGAGACAAGTTTTAATGATAGATAGATTCGATTCACAAATTGTTAATTTTCAAATTAATGAACGAAACATCACCCTTTGAGAACTTCTTTTGTTGCTGCTTCCATGTCAGAAATCAAGGTAGGCATACCATGCTGAGAGAGAAAATCAACACTATCTAGAAATTTCTTCTGGTCTCCCTTATCAACCACATCTCCACTTTCCTGCAGATAGAGCAACAGAGAAGAAAATAAAATACCTTTCGGATCAATAAGGCATGTCATGTGTGAATTTGGTCAAAAGTATATTCAAATTAAATTTGAATAAGTATGGCTCTTTTGCTGTAAGTAAAAGTTAACCATATGAAGGCAATAAATACACTCCCCATAGAATTTGACAGGAAAGCTTTGAAATTCTGATCTACTTTGAATTTAACCATGTGTTGCTTCAACCAATTGAGCAAAAGCCTCAATTTTAACTACAGAACCTAGTTCGAAATCCCTCTCTTCTCCCTTCATCCCAGAATTAAGTTCATTGTTCAAATGCAATCTTAAGATAACAAAAGAAAATCAACAGCACAAAACCAATAAATGACAAGAACAGATAATAACTTTCAATATATTCACTAATAATTGGTTTCTATAGATCTGCTGCCTTAACATTTTATTTTCTATCACTTACTGTGATCAATTATCCAAACCAGAAGTTTTGCAAATAAACATAACATACCGCCTGAAACCCATTAATCTGTCATTAAGCATGTTAATAGTTAACTCTATTTTGGTAAAGAGAAACTGGTAAGAAGGTGTTCTGTCATAAATTATTTTCATTTTTCACAAATTATATGAGCAGACAGACAGATAAAAATTAATTCCATCATGACAAACCCCTTTGGAAATCCAAATGCACCAAGGTCAGGCATTCTGTTTGGATAGCATGCAGACAGATCCTGATCTTCTACAGTTGAAATGCTAATTGCACCTCAAACAGCTGTAATCTTACCAACCCTGCAACTCTAAGAGTCACATCTAATTTTTGTTCTCTATTAATTAGCCCTTGGATCACAATTGCATGTTCCTACAGTTATTTTTTAACTCCAGAGTGTCCCAGTCCCAGTCCCAGTCCCATCTGGACATTATATGTGATACGATGGATCCTTGTACAGAGAATAATTTGTGTTCTTTCATAGTTCATACTACTTGTACACTCAAAGCATCCAAATTACTATTTGATAAGAGACATGCAACTCATTACATATAAAAAGAAAGAAGAAATTAGTCGTTCTTACCACTGAAGTAGAGATTCCAAGGCTTCGTGCAGTATCAATATATAGATGCCTTCCTAATATATTGACTTGAACTTTTGTATGTAAGCTAAGCATTGTTGTTGCCCAAACAGACAACGTCAATCTTGTAAAACCTAGGGAAAAAAAAGAAAAGGCAGAGGTGTTTATTAGAGATTATCGCAACCAGGTGAATTAACATAGCCACAAAGCTATAGGTAGGAATAATAAATGCAGAAGGCAGGGCCAAATTCTTACTTAGAATCTTGAGTCTACTCCATAAATCTAGTTTCTCTGATTGTGTTAAAGTGTTTGGCTGGCCCTTTCCTTGTATTAGCCTTTCAAGAAGATGAGAAAGATCCAACTCTTCCGCTACCCGACAACTTAAGTCGTGCATAGCATGAGGCAATGTTACATCAGAAATCCTCTGAATATTCTCAAAGTGAGCTTGCATCCTATCATTGTCAATTGAAAAATAAAAGGCGTGCCATCAACATTGCTGGTTTTAGACAAAAGGTAGGAAATTTAAGATCACAGAACATATCTATCTATCAATCTATGTATTTTTCCGTCTATTCTATTTAAAACATGAAAGATTGAAGGTGAACATTTCACTCAACTGAGCCTTCACAAGCTCCTCGCTTTCCCTCTGAACGGCGAGTTCTCTTTCAAGTTCCTGAAGCCCATGCCTTTGAGCATCATAAAGCTTATACAAAAGATACCCGCCTCCTAAAACGCCAACAGTGAGAAAAATCTTCCTCCTATGCCGCCTCCACAAATCCCTAATTCACGGTAATCAAAGTAGTAATAAACAAAGAAGCCCTCATAAATGTAGGAATGCATAAAGGACAATAACGGAAATGCAGGCAATTATCATTTTGATCATAAATGAACAACAGAAACAACCCATGGTATGAAATCGGCACAAGTTTAAAATTTCGGTAACAATAATCAAATTGCGCGTCAAACATTAAGCAAAGAACTATAAATGAAGTTGAATTAAAGAGAGAGGCACTGGATAAGGGGTGACGACAATAAAGTTGGAGACTAACCTCACAGAAAACATTTTGAAGATATTAGGAAGAGCGAAATTCAGCGGCTAACTAAGCCTTGGCTCAAAAATCAGGGTAGAGAGGGAGCAATGAATAAAGAAGGATAAAAATGCACAAAAACAAACGCAAAGGGGAAAAAAAACTGCGAGGAAGTGACTTGGGCGAGGGTGCTAGGTAGCTAGCTCAACCTCGGGCTTTCAGAAATGAATCAGGGGAATGGGTCTGTGTGTTGTGTTGTGTGTGGGTGGATTCTCCAATTCACAGCTAAAAAGAATCAAAATAAATATCAAATGGTATAGTTTATGTAGGGGAAGATTTAAAAGGGAAAAACGGAAACATATATAAAAGTAGGGATGTTCATGAGTGAAATTAATCCGATCTAAATTGCAACAATCACATTAAATTGAACCCAAAATTGGTTCAACCAAGAATTTAAAAAACGTAAAATTTTTTAAAATATTTTTTTATTCCGTTCAATTTGGTTTAAGATTTCTTTTTATAAAATTGAATTGGATGAAAGCTAATCACGTATAATTTTATTAGTTTTTTTAAGTTTATTAACATTTTAATTATTGATTTATTTCATTTTTATAAATTTATTTTTAATTTTTAAGATAATATAAATTAATTTTTTATTTTTAAAAATCTTACAAATTATTGCTTTCACAAATTTGAGGGAGGGTAATAGAAGTTGAGGATGGATGAAAAAGTTTTATGAAATGTTTGGTTAGAAAAAAAAAATGAAGAGGGAAGAATTTATTTTTTGTAATTTTTTTATTTGTTAAAATAATTAAATATTTTAAAAAAATTATATTAATAATAAAATATAGTAAAAATTAAATTTTAAATTTATATAAATCAAATTCATTAATATTTTTTCCACTCATCTAAATAATAATTTTTTTCCTTTTCTTATATTTCTCTCAATTGGAACAACTTAATTTTGTTTGTTTTGTTTTCACTCCATTTTTTACTCTTTCATTTTTTTCCTATTTTTTTATTTTTATTTTTTAAATCATCAAAATAAAGCATTAATAAATAAAAAATTTCTTTATAAAAATTATATAAGTTAATAACTAAAATATTAGTAAACCTCTCAGTTTATTCATACGTACTAAATAATTTTTGGATAAATGTATTTTCATCATTGTGTTGTTTGGATCAATAATTTATGAATGTATTAGTTTATTGTAATGTTGCATATTTAAAATTTATTAATATCCTATTTAATATGATATTTAAATAAAATTATTAATAAATTGTAAGTTTTATGAAACTCTGAACAGAGGCATGAAAAGATTGATTACTCTCTATTTTATATATTGTTTTTAGGTAAACATTAATAAAACACAACTTATTAATTTAAAAAAATAAATCTAAAGATGATTAACAATTTTTTTATAAAACATCTTACGAAAATAATAACTCATTAACTTTTTCTTTTTAACAGAATCCTAAATAAAATAAAAATATATGTTTGTCATATATTTTGCTTCGTAATTATTACAATTATCTAGTTTAAAATATTAGATTATAAGATATTTAACTTTACAAAATCATTACTTTATTTTTTTTATTGACTTAACTTTTATTTTTTACTGTTAAATTTTTAAAAATAAAATAAAAAAATTGAACCAAAACAAAACCGTCAAATATATGTTTAGTTTGATTTTTATGATACATTTCAATTAAATAAAGTTAAACTATAATATTTTTTATAATCGGTTCAGATGATTTTTTTTCTCTAAAACCTAATCAAACCGCATCACAACATTCGTATATCCAAAAGGATATTAAGAAAAAAGAAAAACATGTGTGGCTTTATGAAATGATATTATTAACATCAAAAGTAAATAATAAATAATTATATTTTTATATTGGATATGATATAAAAGCGAGCAAAGGGTGACTAAAAGAAACTCTAAACTCAAACTATCTGCGAACAAGTGAAGGGTCAGAAACAGAAGTGGATCAGGCTAAGAGGTAAAATCACCATTGTCTGTTGCGCTAAATTTGGCCAGTGGGTGAGCAAAAGAGTTTTCTTCCCAAAACATGTAGCATCAAGACACGTTTCATTATCTTATAAAGAGATCATGCATGAGTTGGATAAGTTCATGATACGCTAGTAACATCGAATTTCCCTATACCCTTCTCGCCAAGTTAAGTCCAACCATAGTACAGTGTCGTGAGCTCCGCATGAATGTTATTGGAGATGCCGAGGTTACCACTCAGACCTCACAACCATCCTCCATCGACTATGCCGAGGATAATCCCAAATCTTACCAGCCCAGAAATAAGAACACTACTGCTATATTGTTGTTGTGTTCTATCCAACTGACTCATGATGATTAGCATACTTTGGATATGTAGGTTAGCATGTGATAGATAAGATAGTGATGATGTTCGAAGTAATGAAAGTTGCAATCACACCATATAATCTAAGGGAGCGTAATAAACTTGATGCAGTACAAGTTATTGTATCCAAGACATAACCACGTAGTAGCATTTTGTTCATGCATGAGTTTGTAGTTGCACGAAAATCATAGAGCATGCCATGTTCAATCAAGCTGTAAAATGGTTTTACTATGTAGAGAACTTTTAACCTGTGTTTGGATGAAAAAGTTTAAAGTTTAAATAACTTTTAAATAAAAATAAGTAATTTTCAATATATGGAATTGGTCATTATCAAAAGTAGAAGGTCACAACAACTTAGTACCATCCATGAGTCCGTATCTTTTCTAGTAAATGGAGGAAGTCATTTCAAGAAGAGAAAAGATAAAAAATGTATATGTGGGTTTTAGTATATGTGTAAGAAAAAATATATAAAGAGATTAGAATATAAGAGTTGAAGAAAATAAAATGGAAAGAATCTTTATCTATCACCTTGACCATAGAATAAGAAGCAATGAAAATGATGACTTCTATTTTTTATTTTCAATTTTAAAAACTAAAGTTTCCATACTCATTTTGAAGTAAATGTTTAAATCTCCACCATTGATATTTTATATGACACGTGTTTGATTGTTAAAATTAGGAAATAAAAATCTCATTTTCTTTAATAAATGAAGATGATCATGTTCCTAAAAATATTTTACCTATTAATATTTTTTTATAAGCAAATTAACATGGAATATAAAGGATATAATGATTGACTTTAATTTTTTAATTTTTTAAATATAAAAAATATTGTATATCATAAATAAGGTAAAAATGAATCTACTATATTTTTATACGTATGATAATAATTTTATTAAACTTATAAATATATTAAAACTAGAAAAATAAACTGAAAGAATCGAAAAAGGAGTATTTGTTAATGGTTGTTCTTGTCTTGAAATGGATAAAAATGTTGTTTTAGATCCAAAAGCAATTTTATTTTTGATAATATTTTTATTTATTAATAATATTTTATTGATAGAAATATTCTGTAATCTTATGTTTGATAGAGTAATTTGTAATTTAGAGTTTATGTGTTTAAATAATAATAAAAATTTAAAAATGCTATAAATTTGTATTTGTGTAGTTTTATGTTAAATAGAAAAAATTTAAATAATTTTTATTTAGAGAAAAAATTTAACTATTTTATTTTATAAACCTTCACCTCTCTCTCTCTCTCTCTCGTTGTTCATCGTGGAAGCTCAAGATACTATTTCCTCTATATTACTGTGATGGAGGCTCATCTATCATTGTTTGTAATGTTGCGGTGCCTGACTTGTTATGGTCAAGTCTTGTGCATCTTCAATGTTGGAATCATTTACATGTGAACTCCTTTCCCCCTAAAATTTGGGTTTTTTTGGTCTATGGGAAATTTTTTTTAGTACTACAATAGTTTCTACTATTGTATTTATAATACTAGTTTCTACTATTGTAATTGTAATATTGTTACCTATTTATGGATGGTTATTTTTTATCTTCCATTTTAAAACTTTTTCTTAAATTTAAAATAAAAAACAGTGTAAGGATAGTTATTATAAGAAGACAAGTAGTGAAAAATATCGAATATTCATTAAGGTTGGTTCCATGGTCCCTCTCACACAAAGTAAGCCATTCCCAAACCTGACATTCCCTTTAGCCATGCAGAGGCTCCCACAGCTACACCATGGTCCAATCTAGCCATGGCCAACCTGCTAGCAACCTAATTCTTTATGTATAAATTGACCACCATAAGGGTGGTGCTTTATAGAATAAATAGCATTGATTGAAAAAAAAAAAAAACTATTGATTATCATTCATTCTCTATTTTATTGGTTGATTTGTTTTAACTGATCCATATTTTGAATTAACAGTGCAAATTTCCTTTCAACGTTTAATTAATGTATATTTATATCTCATTAATTGATATTTATATATTTTAATGGTGCAGTAGTTTGAGCTCAATAAGCATTTTTCTGATTTGCTATTTATGTAATTTTTTTAAAAATTTTAACATTAGACTGATTGATTGGAAAAACCTGTTATATCTTGTACAATTATCACGATTAATCTTTTGACAACAATGCAATTTCACAAAATTATTTTAATTTAATTTTTTCAACAATATCAAGAGTTTAACAGATTTTTTTTTCAATCTTTTTCTCTTTCCCTCAACACTCCAACATTACAATTTTTCTATTCATCTCATTGTTACTTCAATTTTTCATTGTCAACTTTTGAAAAAAAAAATTGAGAAAAAAAGAGATTATATAGAATTAGTGAAAAAAAAAAGCGAAACCAAAACAACAACAACCTATAAATGACCGTCAAATAAGATAAAATTATAAAGATAATTTCTATTTTGTTCTCATACTCATGTATATTAAAAATTTAAACCTCAACCATTGATATTATATAAGATGTGGTTGCTTGTTAAGATGGAAAATGAAAATATCTTATTTTTTTAAGAAATTGAGAATATCCTGACTCATATTTTTAAAACCTAACAAAAAAGCTTTACGTTCTTTAGAGTAAAACCAACCTCATTTTCTTGTGGTTTCTATTTTTCAAACATTTATTATGTAAATCTTGTGTGTTTATATTTTTTCTACCTATCTTTTTCGTATGTTTCTTGCATTGGAAATGCTAATATATTGAGTTATTGCTGCAACACTTTCACCAAATCGACGAGTGACGTAGTAGCTGAGAATTTAAATTTAAAGGCTTACCAGTGTTTGTTTCATAAATCAAAATTCAAATTATAACCAATCAAACACGCTTTATTTAGTAAATTATAATCAATTAGATCAAACAATCTATCAACGATGCATTAAATATAAAGTGTAATATCTTAAATTGAATATATAAACTTGTTGAAGATCAATGTTTGAGTAATTTTGAATAAGAATTCACGTTTAATGTTCTCGTCTTACTTAAAAGTCCTAAAAGCATGACATATGATTTATAAAATAGAACACAGTGATTTAACAAATAAAATAACTTTATATTAGCTATTGGTAAAATTAAAATCATTGGAACATCTGAATTTCTTTTAAGAATGTCAAATTTTGAGTAACAAATTCCCTTTTATTACATATTTTTCTCCTTATCTACAAAATAATTTAAATACTGAAATATGCTATTTATTGTGAATAAAATAATAAGATAAATTCAACAAAATATAAAAATATATTAATAATTTTTAGTATTTATGGTTAACTATATATAATTATATATCTTAATTTTTTTTATCTTTTGTGTATTAAATTAACTTATTTTCTTTTAAGATGAATAATACCATAAATTATTAATATTTGATGCATATATTATTTAAAAATATATTTTTTATTAAAATTATTTAAAACATAACATGCAATAATTTAATTTAGAAAATTATTATGGTAATTTTTAAATTATTCACAATATTTGATATAGTTGCACAAGAGATAAGTACAACTAAGGTAGTTACTTGAAAATGCAAAAAGATGGTTAAGAGAAAGATAAAGGTGTAAGAATCTAGACAATGTTTGGTTTAGATTTTGATGGTGGATATATATAACAAAATAGTGCTATTTTATCATATGAGAGATAATGACTTGAAAAAACATTCATCTTAATCTTTAATAATTTTACGAGAATAATGTATATAAATAATAAGATTATTTATATTTGATTCTTAAAAGCATTTTGAAAGAGAGATGCGAGACTTGTTGACCTTGAAAAAAGTTACTATTATTAAGTTGTTAAAAAATAAATTAAATTTTAATTTTCATTAAGCATGAATCTTCAAAACCTAGCAATTAAAAATTTTAAGAAAGTGGTTGATCTTAAGAATGAGTTATTCTTCATCAACATTGAAAAAATAAGCACCTTATAAGGATGTTTGAGAAAGATATAATGATATAATGTCGGTAATATGATTTCTTTTTTTTACTATGCAAGATAAAAATGCTTGGTGTTATGTATTGGAATTTCAAGTCAATTAATCTAAATATTATGAGAAACAGATGTTATATTAAGAATAGTCTAGCTAGAACAATTAAAGTAAATACAGACATGTTAAAACTAAATTAGGTCTGAAAAGATGGACCACCATGAAAAAAACCAATTTTACTATAATGTGTATTGAGATGAATCTTTACAAAATTTTAGTATTTAAATTTGAACTATATAAAAAGGTGTATGAAGTTGAATAAAAAAACCTTAATTTAAGATATTATTTATCAGGAGAGATATGCATATAGATATGAAAGTTATCACTTCAATCCTAAAAAATTCTATAATGTTAAATCAATGTGAAATATACGTGTAACGTTAAAAATATAATAAAGGTTAATTGGAATGATAATGATTCCACAACTTAATCATAAAAAAAATAGATGAATTATTATGATTAATAAAAAAAATCACATAAAATAATATAATAAAACAATTAGTTAAAATAACATAATAAAATATATGAATAAACAAATCAACTCATTTTACATCGTCGGTAAAAATAAAAAAAAGTATAATAAAAAGTCAAAATCTAGTGAGATTCATATAAAAAAAATTCATACAAAATAACACACATAAAAATAAATGAAAGAATGCCATCCTAAAAATGAAATACATATAATACATGAAATCATACTAATAAATTTGAGTGAGAGACAAAAATAATAAATTTTAACTAATTTTAAAATTTTTATTAATATGAATAAGTCACTAGACTATAAAGTAAAAAATAATCTATAAAAATAAATAATAAAATAAAAAACTTGAATATTGATTGAACATAGAAAATAAAAAGTATAAAATAGGTAAAAATATTAAATTATATAAAAAATATTAATAATATTTTTATTTTTTTCACACTTAAAATAAATATGAAAGTACAATTTGATAATTTTTTATTTATTTAACACGATTGAGAATAAACCTATATAAGTCACATATTTTAAAATATAAATCCAAATCAATGAAAGTGGATGATCAATAAACTTCACATTTATTCTTATAAATTTAATTGAAATTTATTGATATCATAATGTTTTTTACAATATCATCTAATCACCAAATGATATATAATTAAATATTTTTAATTACATTAATTAATATAACAATGAAAACTAAATTTAATAAATATAATATGTATAATTTAATGGAATAAATTATATCTAAAGCAATAAAATTATTGTACTTCTAAAAATACTTTAAACATAATATTTATACCAATCTTTTAAAAATACCATAGCAATTATTCTATTTCCAATTTTACTTAATTTTTTCTCTATTTTTTAATTTATCTTTTATATTTATTGAAATAACATTCTAATCGTTTTTATTTAAGATAATTTAGAGTTGAACGTTTGACTAATTTGCTGGTCGAATCAGTCAAACCATTTTGATTTTCTGTCAAAGATAATTATTTATATCACAAGTTTAGATTTCACTTTTTAAAACTGAGTAAAATTAAAAAATAAAAGAAATAAATATATTAATTAATTTAGAATTAATCAACATTATCAAGTAATTTAATTAAAGTTAACAGTAATGTATCTCTACTTTTTTACAATACCCATTCATTTAGTCTAGAGAACCTAAATTTTTGCGCGAAACATAAATAGGAAAAGTTCGAAATGTAAGGTGACTGATAGATTCAGATGGAAAATTATTTAATAGTTTACTGAAATAACTGATAAATAGATTGCGAGTAATATGTCACTTATTATGAGTTTTATTTTATTTTTGGGCCTGTCAGGAAGTAGCTGGATCACAAAACTGGGCTCCGAGAAAAAAAAAAAATCATTATGATTTTTTATCCCCAAAACCCTAATTGAGGTTCTCTTCTCCCTATATATTGCTTCAGAGTGTGGCTTGGCACCAAAAGCCTCTAGCAGTCGCAGAGACAGAAGCACTCACTGCAAACCCTAGCAAACGAAGTAGCGTGTGTGAGAAATCGAAATGGCAGAGGGGCTTGTTCTTCGCGGCACTATGCGCGCCCATACTGACGTCGTGACGGCGATTGCGACTCCGATCGACAATTCCGACATGATAGTGACGGCATCCCGCGACAAATCCATCATCCTCTGGCACCTCACTAAGGAGGAAAAGACCTACGGCGTCCCTCGCCGCCGCCTCACCGGTCACTCTCACTTCGTCCAGGATGTCGTCCTCTCTTCCGACGGCCAGTTCGCCCTCTCCGGTTCCTGGGACGGCGAGCTCCGCCTATGGGACCTCGCCGCCGGCACTTCCGCCCGCCGCTTCGTCGGCCACACCAAGGACGTCCTCTCCGTGGCGTTCTCCATTGACAACCGCCAGATCGTGTCGGCTTCTCGTGACCGCACCATCAAGCTATGGAACACCCTAGGCGAGTGCAAGTACACCATCCAAGACAGTGACGCTCACTCTGATTGGGTCAGCTGCGTCCGTTTCAGCCCAAGCACCGTTCAGCCCACAATTGTTTCGGCCTCGTGGGACCGCACCGTCAAGGTCTGGAATCTCACCAACTGCAAACTGAGGAACACCCTTGCAGGCCACTCTGGCTATGTTAACACTGTTGCTGTTTCACCTGATGGGTCCCTATGCGCTAGCGGTGGCAAAGATGGTGTTATCCTTTTGTGGGATTTGGCTGAGGGGAAGCGCCTATACTCTCTTGATGCTGGGTCTATTATTCACGCCCTCTGCTTTAGCCCTAACAGGTACTGGCTCTGTGCTGCCACCGAGCAGAGCATTAAGATCTGGGATTTGGAGAGTAAGAGCATTGTAGAGGATTTGAAGGTTGACCTCAAGACCGAGGCTGATGCCGCCACTGGTGGTAACACCAATAAGAAGAAGGTATTTTTTTTTTTAATATTTTCTTATCTTTCCTTTTTGAATTATTTATCGCTGTTTCATTCGGTTGCTTCTATAGGATTGATTATCTTATAAAAATAACTTCAATTTCTTGTCATGGACATGTCTGCATTAGGTTTAGTCCAATCACTGTTTGCATACTTTATAATTGGGATATACTGTTTAGTTACTGCCAGCTGTTATTTCGATCGAAGTGAATAACTCTGCTATCCGTAGTTGTCTCTCGATCTGGTTTTATATATGCATGTCCGTTACATGTATTTTGCTTCTCTGATCTGTTGTATTGTGCTAATTATGATGTTGCTTCCCCTGACTGATGATTAATTCGTTCTTTCCATAATGTTGTGGTCACTTGGTTAAGTGTTGTTGAATGAGTGCGTTACACCGAATTGGACATTTGTTTGCATTTTAGCAAGTGTTTTTTTATTATATTCTTTGGGGAAATTCTTGTTTTAGAAAGAGCCTAAATAATCAAGTCTTGAAATGAAGTTGTTTTGTTCCCCCCATTGGAATGTCATCGGAACAAACTGTTACACTAGGCTTGTCATGACAAAGATCATGTAACTAGTGATCCTGGAACATGGATATTGATCTGTTGGTCTTATTGAATAAGACGTTCTGAAACTTTGCCTGTTGTGTTCTTTTGGTCTATGGAGTAATTGACTCTTGATTTGTTTGTTTGCCGCTGCATTTTGCAGGTTATCTACTGCACAAGCTTGAACTGGAGCGCAGATGGAAGCACTTTGTTTAGTGGCTATACCGATGGCGTGGTCAGAGTTTGGGCAATCGGACGTTATTAGGTTAAAGCTTTTTAGTGATTTCAGATGCGAATCTCTTCTGAGTTTTGGGACAAAGTTAGTTTCTTTTTACTGTAGAATCAATTTTATTTTGAAGACCGTGGCTTTGTGGCCTTTTATTTGTTTTAAAACGTCGTTTTGGTTATTTACTTGTTATATGGATAATTTAACATCTCGTCTTGGTTGTTCTCCTGCTACCAATATTGTCTTTACTGTGGAACGTGGTGGAGATAAGCTCAATTAAAACAGTGGCTCAATTTTTTGTTTCTATTTTTTAACGAAATGTTTCACTTTTATTTTTTCTCATAAAACGAGCAGCCATTCAATCTTTTTATGTAAATTTTAAATTGAATTATCCTTTCTATTAATTATGTTATTTGCTTCTTTTTTTTTTTGTAAATTCTCTTTCTCTTTGAATGTCATGTTTTACACGGAGTTGATTAACCAATTTGCTCAACCTCTAGATTCAAGCGATTTGTTCACATATTTTTCAAGCTTTTTTAAGTCCATTTTACATGCACGTCCTTGTTTATCTCAAGACTGTTTTTCTGATTTGTTATTGTTTATGCTGTGTTGCCTAAGCGGTCTTTACTTTTTCCGACGAGATTAATTTAATTTTAATACTTCGTTATGCTGATTGTTGGAACGTTTGATGATAATTAGCGATGCTTTGGAGTTTTATTGTAACATTGGGCTGTCCATTGTAGTAAAATTAAGTTCCTGTTTGTGTGGATAGGAAAACCGAGTTACACTTCGAACGGGTCATAAAGCTGGTCAACATTAGAATCTTGGTTTCGTTTTAGTTGGAATTGCCAAAATTGAACTTAGCTGAAGGTATAAAGGAAAAATCAGGATTATGTTCTTGTTTACAACAATAAATAAAGAGAATATCCATCTGGTTCAATTTCATTTGGTGACAAACCTTGGAAGCAACGGTTTATGATCCTATATTCTTAAATTAAAATTAAAATTTTATTAATCAATATTTATTTTCAATGATAACTTTTATTCTAAAACTTTTAAAGTACTTCTAAAATACTGAATTTGCGTTTTATTCTACGAAATATTGGATCTGTGTTATTGGTCAGTTTTGTTGCTGATCCAATCATTAGGCGAATGAGGCCCGGCATTCTTTAGAAAAGGCAATAATATACATCATTGTCAATAACAAAAAAAAATTGAATCAGATTTAATAGCCCGTTTTGCTCCGTTTTGCAATTGATCATAAATTTTTAACATTTTGAAAATAGTTGGCGCTCCATTTATTGAACATAAATTTTTTACATTATGAAAATAATTTATCAAGGACAGAATTATATATCTATTCCTCTATTTATGCTTTATTTTAATTCTTTAACCTTTAAAATTTTATTTTTTTCTTATATTATATTTCTGAATATACATTAAACAAAAGCAAATGTACATTGGAGAGATAAAACTTTATTATTCTGAATTTTTAAAAAACTATATTATTTATTATTTTTTAATTATATTTTTCTGAATATACATTAAACAAAAAAAATCATAATATAAATAGTAAACAAGATAGATAATACTTGTGACATTTTAGCATACAGATGCAAATTTGACTTCTCTAATCAGAAATCGAATGTCTATTATGACTAAATAAAATAATAAGTATGTATAATAATATGCATGCATTTAGCAAAGAAGACATTCTCCACTAAACCATCCTAACACGGGAGACTTATTGCCACAGACAATGCAGTTCACAATTCTTGCATCAAGCAGGTGGTGGAACAGCCGCCAATGGTATGGTTTGATTAGTTGTGCATGTAGTCTTGCAAGTCAAAGTTCTTTGGGTAGAAGCTCCGTTGGTCATGTAAGATGCATGATGCTTTATTTGATAAGGCTACTGCAGCAAACTAGTTGGTCCGAAAGGTCATGATTACTGACCATGGATGATGCTCTTATCATAAAGTTTGATAACGGATTAATTAGTTGCCCACATTACCTTGTATCAATACGGATTAATTAGTTGCCCACATTATCTGGTATCAATCCTGGTTTATCAATACCCATCAACTCTGAGCTTAATTTATAAATGCCAACAAATTTTTATTCTAGTTTAGTTATTTTTTAACATTATTTTCTACTATTATTTTGCATTAAAAAAATTTAAAGTGAATGATATTTTATAAAATAAAAAAACTATTTTTTGTTATAAAATTATGGATTAAAAGGTACTAAAAAACAAAAGTTACAGACAACATTAAGTCTATCTTTTGTTGGTATAATCTTTATTTAAAGAAAATTAACTTGTTAATATAAAAATTATAAGTTTATATTAATAAAACATAATGTTAAATACATAATTTTAGCACGTCTCCTTAGTATGGTTAATAAATAATAATACGTTAAAAAAAATTAATGTTTGATTCACATGAAAATGCGTACCAACCACATGACTTCATATTTATGGAATAGGAAGACCATTTCTAATATTTATTAAGGATATATCATAAAAATTATACATAATTTATATATAATACATTTTTATTGAATATTATATAATATATAAATAATATTTTTAATAAAAATTATTATTTATTAATAATTTTTATAGTACATATTAAAAAAGTAAAATATAATTATGAATATAGATATATTAATTTATTTTCTATTTTATTTATTTAAAAAGATAAAAATTATACAGATGAAGAAATTTAATTATTATATTATAATTATTAAATAATTTTTTTAATTTAAAATTTATTTATTTAATTAAATTATTTATTTTTATTTCTATTATAAATAGAAATAAAAGGATATTAATAAAAATATAATTGTTAATATTTTCTAAAAACAAAATGTATCGATAAATAATACTGGATGTATTATATTTAAGAAGAGATGTAGTATAAACTCTATTAAATTCAATAATATAACAATAAATATGCACATTATTCATATATATATATATATATATTACACATCAATAAAATTTACTTTAGGAGTTATAGATAATATTTTTCACATATCAAACAAAAGAAAGAAGATAAAAGCATTCTAAATTAAATATTAAAATATACATTTACAACCGATGTATCCTACAAATAATTAAATATTTAAAATATATAAAAATCAAAATATATTTATTAAAAAAGTCAGATTTAAATATTAGTTATTTTAATATCTTAATAAGAAAAATATCAAAAATTAAATATATAATTTTAATATATTTTAAAAAAATTTATTTGATGTTATATTAAGAGAATAAAATATTTATATAATATGTATATAAATAAAATAAAATACGTAAAAAAATAACCTAAATTGACAATATTTTATTTAAGAGAAGATTGTAAAAAGAATATTTTTTTTTTAAAAAAAAATTCTATATTTTAATTTATTTGATAATAGTATTATTTATACTAAATTAATATGTATCAAATTTAAGCTATAATTGTATTATAAACATGTAAATTTATAAGATTATAAAATATATATTTAATTTTAGAGAATCTTAAACATTAATTTAAAATATGTCATACGATATTTAAAATTAAAATATTTATTTAATAAAAATATATATTTTTATATTTAGAATAAAATATATTTACATATGCGATAATAGAGAATACAATATATATAAATTTAAGTTTGTTATACAGGTCTACGAATAAAATTATTTATTTAAAATTAAATATATTTTTAATATTATTAAAAATTAAGTATATATCATCTAAATATTAGAATAAATTATCTGTTAATTATTAATTATTTTAAAAATAAAATAAAAAATTAAAATTAATTATTTATAAAACAAAAAATTAGAATTGAAATTTTAAAATTATGGAAGAATTAAAAATAGCTTTTATTTTTATTTAATAATAATAAAATATATTTTTATATAGACGTATGATAAGTACAAATTATGTGATAAATTTTTATAATTTTAAAAATATATAAAAATAAAAAATTATGACATAGATTTAATATTTGATACGTGTGATCTCTAATGTTCCAAATCCAATTTATATTTAATAATAATAAAGTATATAACTTCTATATTTGAAATAATCCAAATGTATACATACATCTTTAGAAAGAGCTACATAGTTCAAAAGAATGATTTAAAATTAAAAATATTTATTTAATAATAATAACATATTTTTTATATAAAAAAATCAAAATCCACATTCAACATACTTCAAATCAAGTAAAAACTATTTCAAAAATATCTAGTGATGAATGGATATCTAATGATGAATGGCCAAGTATTTAGATGAATGACCACATGTTGGCTAAGAGAGTTATGAACCTGAACATAATTCCAGCTTCTTCAGGTTTAATCTTACCTATCAGAACCCAACGAATCCAAAAAAAAATAAGCGAGACTTAAGGTAAAGGTTATCTTGGTAATTGTATGTCCGGAGGTAAAGGTTATCTTGGTAATTGTATGTCCGGCTACAGCATTAATATTTTCATCTCACTCTTTTATGAGTGCTTCAAGATCCAACAACTGTTCCACGAAGACTGAAGACTGCTTTCGGCCATTGATAGTGTGAAGGATACCAAACAGCACAGCATTGCCTTCATGGAGACTCAAATGGTGGTATCTCTGTACTTCATGGTGAGAGAAAAATTGATGAGAAGAGAAGAGGAATTGAGAGAAGTAAGGAACAAATATGGTATGGTATGTGATGTTGTATAGGAAAAAACGTGAGACAGGAAAACGAGGGTGATATCTTGTGTGGTGAGTATACAAATGATGCTTAAAACCAGCTTTAGAAAAGACGTGAGAATGAGGTCACCTTGATACTTGGTACCAGAAAACGTGTGAAAAAAAGAACGTGAGAAGGAATGGAAGAGCAGTTATTGTAACTGAACCCAATTCTGTTAGGGAGCTGTTACAAGATACCAAAAGGATAAAGACTTGTTGGAAGAGAACGTGAGAAGGGAAAAGGAATGGAAGAGGCAGTTATTGTGACTGAACCCAATTCTGCTAGGTACTATTACAAAAATGCCAAAAGGATAAAGAGAGGTTCACGTGAATTTTGGATTGGTATTTTTCAACACGAGTGATGAGTGGATCATGCTGGTTTTTTTTTTTTTTTTAGAATTTTCTGAAAAGAAATTCTAACATTTTTTTTAATATAAACATAAAAATTAAAAATTAATTAATAAAGAAATAAAACTTGTGATAATTATTTTTCTAATTAATTATTAACCAAAACTAAAATAGAAACTTAAGATAGAATGAAATATTCATCGGTAATCATATTTTTAGAAAATATATAACAATAATAAAAATGTTTCAAATCATATTTTTAAATAAGTCTAAATAAAAATCATAGTAATTCCATACGGTCATATCATTTAAAATATTTTTAATTTTAATTTTTGTTTGAATAAAAATTAAAATAAAAAAATGATAAAAATAAAATAGAGTACAACTATAAATAAAAAATATATGATTAAATATATTTTTAATTTTTTTAAAATATTTTAATTTTTTAAATTTAAAATATTTAGTTTAGATCTCTATAATGCTTGATGTTAACTTAAATTATATTAAATTAAAATAGATTAATTATAATTAATATATTTTATAAAATAATATTTTTTAATGATAATTAATTTAATATAATTTAAATTAATATTAAAAATTTTAATTATGATATTTTAAAAAATAAAAAATTTAAATAAAAATTTTAAAATTAAAAAATTAAAACCAAAATTTAAATATTTTAAAAGAATTAAAATATATTTAACCAAAAGATATATTATTTAGATGGATAAAAAAATTAAAGAAATTTCATTTAATTACTTGTTTGGAAGAATGGAAGAAAAAATAATAAAAAAATTGTTAGAAAAAAATATTTTATACTAGTTAAAGAATAAACTTTATTTAATTTTTATTATAATAATTTTTAATACAAATTATTTAATATTTTGCAAATATTTTATAGTTATAAAAACTTACTTTTATTTTTCAAAAATTAAAATCAAAAAAATAGAAAATGAAAGCACTAAACAAATGAATTAATATTTGCATTAGAATTAATTAATATTTGTTTCTTTCAGCATTAAATGAACCCACTTACTAGTAATATATAATTTTACAATTATATTGTTTTAACATTAGTTTTTTTTTATTTTCACTTATTTTATTTTTTTCGGGTATACATATATCAAAGTACTCTTCTAAAATAAAAAAGAAAAACAAAAGTTGTCCCACTTTTATTGTACCAAAAGCAGATTCCATAATAAAAATATTTTGAAACAAACCTTAAATGCTTAAATGTCATATTTTAGATGTTTTAATGTTATTTTTTAATTAAAATTAAAAGTTTACCTTAATAAACTAAAATTCGAAAACCAACCTTTTAATTTCAATGTTTATTTCATGAGTTATTGAAATTTCAATTATAATTATAATTGAAAAATAATAGCATTAAAAGTACCTGAAGATCATACTCATGTTTTGTTCTATACTTATTGTGAAGAGAAAGAAACAATACTCTATTGGTTCACTCTAGATCGAGGCAAAAAAATAACCGCATACGTCATAACAACAACATATTGGGCGACACATATGTGAAACACTAGCCGATGATAATTTTGCCATGAAATGTAACTTACATTAGAAGTTACCACAAATTATAAACTTTGGATAACGATTTCTAAAAGAAAAAATCTAGACAAGTGCCAACAAGTGTCAAGGATATCCACTAAAGCATTGAAAACTGAAAGAGAGGTAGGTTTGCGTTAACATCACAGATTCATCCTCCTTCTATGTCACCGGCTGAGCTCGCAGCTCTAAGAAGAAATTCTTATAAATTAAAATACATCATTGAAAGTGCAGTCTAAGAAATTCAGACAAACATCCCAAAGAAGTAATGGCGTTATCTCTTTTCTCTGCACCCTTCATTCATCCCCAACTCCACCCTATTGTGGCCAAAATGACCCTTTTTGACACAATACTCTTCTATGTTAGTACCACTGCTTGTCTTTATATCTTTGTGTTTGCAATTTATGTTCAAGTTCAAGCTAAAGCAATATATACAGTATATATATGGATATTATAATTTGTGACATAATTTGTGTAGGTGATGCATTTTGTGGACAAGCTTGGGTTGTGGCATAGGCTGCCAGTGTTGTTGGGGTTAGCATACTTGGGAATTAGGAGGCACTTGCATTATCGTTACAATCTATTTCATGTTGGAGGGGTCAATGGCCACAAGTATGATACACAAGAGTATGCTTATAGGACACCTGCTGGTATGTGCAACCACCCCACTGACCATTTGATCGGTAGCCAGGGGACTTCCTTTGGCCGGAACATGCCGCCAACGGCCTTAAAATATGGGGTATGGTAGCCATAAGCTTTTGGATTTGAACATTTCTTTATGATTTGTTCCTGCTGATTTTTTGGTCCCCATTCAACTGTTATTTCTCCTATGCATTAATGAAGGTAAATAATTGCTCATATGCATATGTCTGCAGTTGCTAGACCCTCACCCAACCGAGGTAGCCTCAAAGCTCCTAGCAAGAAAGAATTTCAAAGATACAGGGAAGCAATTCAACATGATAGCTTGCTCATGGATACAATTCATGATTCATGATTGGACTGACCATTTAGAAGACACTGAACAGGTAATGAGTATTAAAGAGATTCTAGCACAACAGAGAATGGCAGTTTTACAAAAATGATAGAAACTAAGTCACAAAACTATGTGAAGAGCTATTGAATCAACCTTGTATATTAACCTTACAGTGTGGCTAAAATAAAATGTAAATTTTGGAATAAGTAATTAATTGCTTACAGTCATGTAAAAAAGTGACAAAGGAAAAATAAAGAACCAACCTTATCGTGTAACTTTGTCAATCAATTTAAACAAGGTTGTTTTTTGTACTTTGGATCTTAGCGAAGTTCATAATGCATATTTCTTGCATAATTCTTCAAACAGGTGGAAATTAGAGCTCCTGACGATTATTCAAGTGGATGTCCTTTCAAGTCTTTCAAGTTTTTCAAGACAAAGAAATTCAGAACAGGCTCTTCATGTATGAAGTTTGGCTTCCTAAACACCAGGACTCCTTGGTGGTAAGTAGGACCTGGTATATCTTCATTACTGGTGCAGCACAAGTTCATTAGATTTTGGAATAAAAACACCCTCTTGATGATCCCACAAACGGGAAGGCCTTTTTGTCAATAGAAGAATTCATGCAACAAACAGGACTCTTGAAAGAACATCCTCAGTTTAATGAATTTCTTCGTCTACAGTTTCACTCATCAAGGGGCTTTCCTTTATTTACTTATTTTTCCTCACAGTTGCTCCAAGTTTTAAACCCACATCATAAAGTAACAGATGGCAAGAGTTCTTTAGAATTGCAGAGCTTGATTTATTTTTCTTATTTTGTGGTGAGTGGATTAGGGATGGAAGCGTCATATATGGGAATAACGGGAAGGGCATGAGAAGAGTGAGGTCATTCAAAGATGGAAAGCTGAAGATCTCAGAAGATGGGCTTCTTGAGCATGATGAGAAAGGAATTCCTATCTCTGGTGATGTTAGAAATTGCTGGGCTGGCTTTTCCCTTATACAGGCCTTGTTTGTCAAAGAGCACAATGCCGTATGTGATATGCTAAAAGTAAGACTTCCTCCCATTTGTAGCATATCTTGTCTACATTTATTACCTTGCACTAACTTTGCCTCGAATAATAAATTAATAATGCATGGCATTGTTCTTTGCTTGCAGGTACACTATCCTGATTTTGACGATGAGCAGCTCTATAGACATGCAAGATTGGTGACTTCTGCAGTCATTGCAAAAATCCACACAATTGATTGGACTGTAGAACTCCTAAAGACTGATACTCTTCTAGCAGGGATGAGGATCAACTGGTAAGTCTAAATAGATGCAATTTTTAAGGATACAAGCTACATTGATATAATAGCAGTTCTCAACGCAAAACTGTTGGTGAAACTTAATTTGTTTTTTCTCTAACAGGTATGGAATTTTAGGGAAGAAATTTAAAGATTTATTTGGAAACATTTGTGGACCCATACTTAGTGGATTAGTTGGTCTTAGGAAGCCAAGAGATCATGGAGTTCCCTACTCACTTACTGAAGAGTTTGTGAGTGTTTACAGAATGCATTCAATGCTACCTGATGAAATTGTCCTCCGAGACATCAAGCCTACAGGAGGAGAATACAAATGCCCTTCAATACTTGAAAAGTATATTGATATCCCTCTCACTGATTCTAGTTTTAAAATTAAGATTCCAGATTTGTTTTATGGTTCTTTCGAGAAGGGGATATTTGGATAAATGGTTTAATTAAACACTCATTCAATAAATTCTAACTAAATGAGATTATTTTTTTTCATAAGCTTGACCATGAGACTTTTTGTCATAAGTTAAAAAGATCTTATTATCTTCCATGAAACTTGCTGAAATAAGATAAAAGGGTTTATAGGAAGGTTATAACTCACTTTCATAAATAGGGCCTTCCAAATGCTCCATAAAACCAATTTCACATGTGGAGTTACTTCATTTTACCAGCAATTTCTTTCTGCATTTCACTTCAAAGTTCCTGCATTGTGTGTAGAGCAAACATGATAACCTTTTCCAGAATGTTTAGTTTTGTAAATGAGAAGGGCAGCTAAGTTCATTTGTAAAAATGCTATTTAGGGTGCCTATGACGGAAATGTTGGGAAAAGAAGGGGAAAGAAGGCTATCAAACATAGGAATAGAGCAAATGCTGGTATCCATGGGTCATCAATCATGCGGTGCACTTGCTTTATGGAACTATCCAACATGGTTAAGGAACCTCGTTGCTCATGATATTTATGGAGAAGATAGACCTGATCCGGTTGACATGGCTACCATGGAAGGTAGTGGTAGTCCCCTTCACACTTATTTTAATATAGTATCCTTTCTAAGCATTCATTTGTAATCTTAATTTTGATCTAAAATGATGAATCTTGTATCAGTTTATAGAGATAGAGAAAGGGGGGTTGCAAGGTATAATGAATTCAGAAGAAACTTACTAATGATCCCTATTAGCAAATGGGAGGACGTAACAGATGATGAAGAGGTCATTGAGGCTCTCAAAGAGGTATATGAAGATGATGTTGAGAAGCTGGACTTGATAGTGGGTCTCCATGCAGAAAAAAAGATAAAAGGATTTGCTATCAGTGAGACAGCTTTCTTTATTTTTCTAATGATGGCTTCGAGGTAAGTCCTATACAGCATTATAGTATGCAACAAATCACAAAAGACATAACGAAATTTGTTCTATGACTTGGAGTCTTGTGTGTGTATTTCTTCTATGGTAATGACTATGATGCTTTTAGGAGGCTAGAAGCTGACCGTTTCTTCACAATGAATTTCAACTCCAAGACATACACGGATAGAGGGCTTGAATGGGTAAATAGAACTGAGACGTTGAAGGATGTGATTGACAGGCACTTTCCTGAAATGACTAAGAAATGGATGAAGTGCTCAAGTGCATTCTGTGTTTGGGATTCAATGCCAGATCCAACAAACTACATACCTCTGTATTTGAGACCAGCCCCATAATAATTATGGTAGATTTAGAAGCTCTTGTGCAGCCAAGTCACTACTTTTTTTGCTATATTTTAGCCCTTCCCATCGTATGTATACTACTTATTGTACTACTACTAGTTTCCCCTCTCTTGGTCGTAAAAACTCTCTCCATTTCTTTTTCTTTCGTACACACCAAATTTCGCACATACAATATCTATCTTTTTCTCTCCATTAACGCGCTACTCTTACTCTGTCATTATACCATGTAAAATTTGTTACGATCAGGCCCCGTCCTCCTTCTTAACTGAAAACTCGAAACATAGATTTGGACTCCATATTCTTTAAATTTCAACAAGGGGCGATCTTCATAATGATATCTTAAAAGTATGAAGTGCATTTGCATTAGTTTCGTCTCATGAACGATTTGATTGAGCTATTCATTATTCAACAAACATTACAATTGCGTCTTACAATTTTTATAATCTTATGTTTACATCTTTCAATTGTTTGTGAGAGAAAAAGAGAAAAACATTATAATCATGACACTCTTCTTAATAAAAATTATGAGAAAAAGTAATTTTGTAAATTTTTTTTATTTTTAATGTATCTAAACATCAGTTGAGAAGCTTATGATTTTTCTAAACCATCAAATGAAACCAATCCGATCACCGTGACAATTTATTGATGAAAGATTCAAAAATAGGTTTGAATTGAAAGTCTCATGAGAGCTTAAGAGAATAATGCTGCCTATATATATACTCCCATAAAAAGAATAAAAAATGCTGCCTATATATCCTTACATTCACATGTAATGCAGAAAAGGAACAATGATTGGACTACACATGTCCAGGCCTCCACCCCTTTATACCCCATCTGACGGTTGAAAAATTAAAAAAAATAACATTGAAGGACTTACATTCTAATGTACCCGTAAATTACTGTGTTCATGTATATTGATATTTTCCGTGTAGAAAAGTAATTAAGAAAAAGAAATCAAATAGAATCATCCCGTCATAAATTAAAATGTGTAATCCAATGATCTGAAGCCGAACACCACAAAAACAAATTTAAATACATCATAAATTCCAAATGAAGGAATAATTGCCACCATGTATTCTTTCTATTTTTAATAGTTTTAACCATCACTTTTTTCTTTAAAAATTTTCAGAGCAATTTAATTCTGAAAACGTATGTAGGTCCCAAATCCTTCGTGTTGGTTTTTAATCAAATTGAATGAAGTAACAAACAACAAACATACACAACTGCATTCGAAGTACAAACAAACAGTACAATCAATCTGGCTTCAAACAGGAGAGCCGATTGAGTATCCTCTAAAGGGATAACAAAATGGGATCTGCCGGGTGGGTAGAAATCGTTGCGTGTGTCCTCTAGTCTATCAGCACTTCCTTCTAATACAAAAGCTCGCACTATCCATATTGATCCCCTGTAATGTACACAACAACATCCTTTTGACAAAACTTTGGCACACCTATTAAAAATCTCTGGTAGCACAGATTGGTTTTATCCAGAGTAAACCAATAAAAATAGCGATGTCCATTGGTACCATCATAGTCTAGGTATCGAAACTCACAAAAAAGCACCTATGTTTAAAAGCGGTAACAAGAAAATGGCCCCAACCTTCATACTGCAATTCGAGAGTGACCATCAAATCGATGTTGGATATTTGCAACAAGTCCTTTTGCGATATATGGTGATAAGCACATCCTCGTCAGTCTTGATTTTTAGTAGCCTTCTTAAAGGAATAAATTCGAAATCCAACAGATATTTCCCACATTCACTTCTTTTCCAAATTGACTTTGATCTGTCAAGGAGGGGTTATCCTCCAAACACGGATAAAAGCATCCTCACCTGAACTAACCAAACTATACTCATCAGTGAATACTAACCCATAAACCCCGCCTAAGTGAGCACCCTTTATGGTAATTCTACTAGATGGAGGCTGGTCAACTTCATAAATGATGACACATGTGTCAAGTGATCCAGTAGCAATCCTGCGGCTATCAGGGGACCAGGCAAGGCAGTTTATCCTGGCAGTATGGTACAGCATGTTCTTAAGCTTCACCTGAATAATAATGTGTCAGAAAGGTTACACAAGTAATCACGCAAAAAATTCCTTCTTGCAATCAAACTAGCATCCAAAAGCACAATAAGCACATTAGAGAGAAAGCATTAATCGTAATACTTTGGCTATCAAAGCTCATACTGGTACTCACCTCTCGGGAGGCACGGTCCCACACTACAGCTTCTCGATTGACATCCCCTGATGCAAACATTGAAATGTCCGGAGAATAACGTATGACGCTAACAGCACCTCGATGTTTCTCAAGGACAGCCTCTTCTACAAGAGTATCACCAGAAACAGAATATATGTGCAATTTACCATCCTGTCCACCAACAATGGCTTCACTTCCATCAGGAGAGACAGCAGATGCTGACACAACAAACCCAAGATTTATGGTTGACACAATTTTGGTACCACGCAGCATGACAACTCCTGAATCAATTGAAACTAGAGCAAGTTCAGGAGAAAGAAGTGCGACACTCAAGTCCTTTGGTTGATTTCCGATATCAATGGCTTCAGCATCTCCACATTGATCACCATGTAATGAAACTCGCCATATCTGATTGTCAAGAGATAAAGGAATTGGTGGGATAAGAAGAATAAACCATTAGTTTTCCGTAATTTTCAAATATAACAGATGCCTTGAAATGTAGCTCACCACTAATTTGCCCAAAACTCATAAAAAACTATCACCAAATGAAGATCTATGCCACAATGGCTGATGGCTTTCAGATAACAGGATTAGAATATCATAATATAAGACATAAACTAACAATTTCTTAAAGATCTTTCCAGGAACTATAAACAACAGAATAGATACTGACCAGTAAGTAAAATCAATCTTTCCAGGTAGTACCAAGACATAAAAGAAGATTATAAGAATATCAATTGCCAAACTATAATATCTCCCAATTAGTAAAGCAATTGTTGATGTTGTCATTTAGTTAGTTCAATAGAACAAGTAGGGGACGGGAAAGAAATGGTCCTCACATCACCAATGGGTCCTAAAATTAATATATTATGAAGACAAAATGAAGTGACAACAGCATTAGATTAAAGTCCAAAGTACCAAACTGATGAAGTAAGGAATAGCCATAAATTAACATATTGAAGGCAACTTAGATAAAATGAATAAGTATGTCTTTCCTTTTTAAAATATTAAGTCTCTTTGTTTAATGGCTCTCTAAATCAAAAGATTGAGCCAAGTGCATTATGGAGATTTCTATGAAACTGATAGAACAATCGGAACAAGAACTGGTGCATAAGCATTATTCATGCAAGAACAGCTGTGCCTTTTTTCACAAAGTAACTCAACCAGAGCCTCAGGCTCCTCAAAGAAAGCTATTCTCTGTCAACTAACATGATAACCCAAGTGTGCCCCTCACCTTTCTTACTCCCAACATTTCTGCTACTTGGCCTAACCAATTACCAAGTCAGCACAACCAATTCTCCTTCCCCATTCCCTTTTGTTGCTTTCTGGAATAAACTTCCTAGATCATAGGCTTCTTCAACCTGGACCCAAATCCAATAATTGATCCAAGTCCTGTTCCACCTCATTTTCTAACCAATCCCCATAGCCCAGTATCCTATCAGAGACCATACTACCAATATAGTTCATATGGAGAATGTCATATAAATAAATTATTTCATCACATTAAAACAAGTACATTCTTTAAATGCAAATGATAAGCACCACTGAAATTTTATCCAATGAAGGAAATGGAAACTGAGTAAAATGTACTGTAAATAACTATAGTTCTCATATTAGCCAAAGAATATAAGCAAAACATTCACCTTATTATCGAATCCAGATGTAACAATCTCTTCTTCTACAGCTGTTAAGCATTTGATTTGAGAATTTTCCTTCCTTTGTAGTTTACCACTATATCCGATCCCTTGAATCCACTTAACTATTGAGCCATCATAACTGCTAGACAAGAGCACTCTAGGGTTACTTCTAAGTATAGTTAAGGAGGAAACATTTTTCATATGTCCAGAAAATGCTGTCGGGGCTTTATCAAGATCACTTGCTAAAAATATAGATATTGTCCCACCAAGAGAAACAGTGACAAGATAGTCATTCAACCATAGGCACCCCACTAGCATGTCTTCAACTCCACCAGAGCCATGACAAGTCAATGTTTTCTTCACCTTTCCATTATTGTCCTCGGATATGTCCCATACTTTTGCAGACTTGTCAGCAGATACAGTCAGCACCTGAAGACAACATTACAACTGAAGATCAGATTCTCATTATTAAAAAATGTGTGGCAGTCTTATAGTAAAATGGAGGGAAAAGAGATTTGTGCAAAAAGACAAGTACAAATGCAATGGACAAAAACTAACAATCCTGCAGATCAGTAGTTAGCTAGCACGAGAATTTTGCTAAGGGAACAGTGCGAACTATATTTAATATGGATTTTGCCAATTGAGCCACACAAGTTATATCTAACATGTCAAAGATATCTAGTAACAAGCAATAAAAACCTGTATGGCAACATCAACAAGTAAAATTGCAAACATCTATTGCTAATAAAAATTCAAATATAGATGTTTATGATATAGAACTGACAAGTTTATTAGAAAGAGTGGGGAAAAACTCTCTAATTTACAGAATAGAACATATACACACTGCAAAACTTTGAGGTTCTGCACCTCCCAATGCCCAAAAGACCCCAATTAGCTCACAAATGGCAAGTTATCACACCCTCTCAACCCCTTTTTCTTATTTATAGACAACATGCCTGGTTTCTCTAATCATCCTAGTCTCCAAGTGAGAAAGTAACACCCAAAGTAACTAATTATTCTACCAACTAACTATGGGAGCTACCTATCATTTTATCTATATAAAATTCCTTTAAACATGATAGAAAATTGTCCCAAAAAATAAGATAAAAAAATAAACCTTAACAAAATAAGTTAAACTGCAGGCACAAAAGGCTTCAATTTGAGAGCAACATCAGGGAAAAGTAAAATAAATGTCAAGTCAAGCTAGCAAAAGAAGTAAAAGAAAATTTTTCAAACTTCCATGCCTTAGAACTACTGTATGTCATGTGTAACTAGTAGGACCATAAATTATCTTCAAAATGCTACCACGCAAAGCATTTAAAGGAAACAAGTTGTTACTTCATGAGTGTTACCTTACTGTATGCTTTTTAGTTTATTGAGAACTTTTTTTTTTTCCTTCTAAGAAAAGGTAACTGTTCCAAAATGTTAAATGAAAGTAGCATTTTCAGCAATATGTTAACTTTGAAAAGAAAGAAAGTGACCAATCATTATTTAATAAAAAAAAGAAAAAAGAAGATAGACGTGAAAAATGGGCTAAGTACATCTGGGGATGAGGATCTTTGCCATAATCAGTAAAAAACGGATGGGGATACTCATACTCCCAAGTTAGCTCACCTGTTTTCCATCAGGACTCCAGCTAACTGCGTAGATACTGCCAGTATGACCACCTTGAGAAGACAGTTCACCGATCTTCTCTCCACTCTTTCCATCGAATATGATACCCTTTTTATCAGAACTTACACTTATAAATTTACTGCCATCTGGAGAGTATCTTACACAATTGACAAAATTTGAATGATCCCTGCACATAAGCAAATTTAGCAAGATTTGTGCAATGGGATCAAAGATAAGAACAGACCAAACCAAACCAGATGCATCAACATTTAAAATCTATGGTTCCTTGATACAAGTGTACCTGTGAGATAGCTTAAATCTAAATGGTGGTCCTTCATAAAAGTTGACTAGAAAATCTTCTCCACAGGTGACAATGCGAAAAGGTCTCGTTGGTTTATAGGCACAACTTAGAACCCGCCTCGAGTGACCGTCAAATTCACCAACATTAGTCCCAGAATCCCACCTATTAAATTCCATTACCGTCAAATAGAAATATAGAATAGACAACAGATAGATCACACACACATACACACCAGCACAAACCGAGAGAGATATATATATATATATAGAGAGAGAGAGAGAGCGATAGGGAAAAGAAGTAGGAACTGACATAAAAGCACGGACGAAGGACTTTCCTCTGCCGTCGCCGCAGGCAACGATCCTGAGGCCGTCAGGGGACCATTGAAGGTCGTCGATGCGAGCGGAGAGGACGCGGAACTCCTTCTTCAAAACGAAGTCGTTGCGTGTGCCCCAGATCCTGACGGTGCCCGACACGTCAGCGGAGGCGACCCACTCTCCGTTGGGGGAAAAGCGTGCCACTGTGGTAGGGTAGGCGTGGTCCCCATACACCGACACGTGCAGGGGGTTCTGGAGGTTCATCATCACCACCGATCTACCGTTGGTGTAGACGATGGAGTTCGACTTCGCATCGCCGGAGATCAGAATCCCGCGCCCACGCTCGGTGGAGGGCATGCACGCGTACGTCTCTACCAGCTCCTCACTCATCTCTTCCTTTTCCACTCACTCCAAGTCAAAGGGAAGATGAAACCAATGGACTTTGCGCTGTGCTCACAGTGAGACCAAGAGAGAGTTGTGCACAGCACGATGCCAGAACCAGCTCTATTCAACAAGACATCTCAACTCTCCCATCTTTAAACATCTTAAAGTTTTGTTGATAATTTAATGATTAGATCAATCTTTTCTTTCAATCCAATATCTAAAATTAACATTATGAAACATAAAAGTAAATTATTTAAAATAAAGAATTTCGTTATAACATACTGATAATGTATAATATTTTTATATTATAGTTTAATTACAAGTTATTACATAATTAATTTAATAAATGATTTAAAATTATATTTATTATAAATTTTAAGTAAGGGAAGATCTAAAACTTTTGTATTGTAAATGCATAAAATTAATTTTATAAATAAAATAGCCAAATTAAATTAAATATGTGTTAATGATTTTGTTCAAATAATATGAAAAAATATTTTGTAATAAATAAATTTATTTAAAAAATATAATAAAAAATGAGATAGAAGAAATTTTTTTATTCTATTTTATTTTTGGTATTTGTTTACAAATAATAGGATAGAATAAGTTTGTTATATTATTCAATCGTTTTTTATATTTAGTATAATTTTTTTTACAGAAAAAATTAAAAAATAATAGAATATGACCATATTTATTTTATAATAGTAATAATAATAATATATTTAATTTTTATTTACTTTTACTAAAAAATTATACATATCAAATTAAAATTGAATAAAATTTATTTAATTTGAATTAAAAATTATTATTTAAATAAAATTATATCATCTTTTATAATTATTTAATTTATCTAAAATATAAAATAAAATAACATAATATGTCATCTTAATCGCAACAACAGATATGTGATAGAATATCATTATGTAAAATAGAATACACAATGGTGATAGAATAAAAAAAAATAGAAGATAGTAAAATATTAGAATAGAAGTATAATTTATTTTTTTTTGTATTTCAATATAATAAATTAGATAATGTTATGTATTTTTTCATGTATATGAAACAAATTAAATAATAATAAAATATGATATAAATTTTATTTAAATGATAAAATTAAATAATGATAAGATATAATATACATTGTATTTAAATAATAAAATTATCTTTTATTAAAATTAAATATAATTTCATTAAAATCAAATTTTATGTTAATATTTATTATTTTTTAAAAATAAATAATAATAATAATATTATTATTATTATAAAAATATATATGTTATTATATTATCTCACTTTTTAATATTTTAGAAAATAAAAATTATATTAGAATACAGAAAATAATAATGGAATAAAATAAATTTATTATATTTTATTAGTTAAATAAATATAAAAAAATAAAATAAGATAATAAATAATTCTTATTTGTAAAGAATTCTTTAAAATATAATATTAAAAAATTTGTACCTTTGTAACTTATGTGTTGTATTTAGGTTAGTATTTTTTGAGTTTAAAAAATATATATAAAAAAGAAAATATCTTTTAAAAATATAGATGCAACAAAGGTTTTTTTAATATATATATATATATATATATATTAGGTGTCAAAAATAAATAAATTATGTTTTAAACAATTTATTTTTAGGTCAAAATAAAAATTCTGTCCAAAACCTTAAAGATTTTTAAATAAAATTTAATATTTTTTGTTAAAAAAAATAAAAATAAATTAATAGTTTGATATTTAAATTATGTATACGGATGGAAGTAAACAAAACTATTGGATTGTTTAATAAATAGACAAATTCAAGTTTGTTAAAAAAAATTTTTAAATAAAAAAATTAGGTCTGAACTTATAAAAAAATTTATTTAACTTATTCAAAAGCCTATTTATATATTATATATTTATATTTATTTTAATATATTATATTTATATAATATTTATTTTAATATATTATATTTATATAATATTTATTTTATATTTTATTTATATAATATATATATACATATATATTTCAGATTTATTTAATAATTTTTTTATCTTGTAAGTTTTAAATTTATAAAAATTTTTAATCAAATATTTATATAAATTGTAAGTTTATTTATTAATTTTTTTTTGTAACCTAAACTTTTAAACTGTTAAGATCTCTCAAATTAAGTAAAACATTTAAAATTTAATTTAATTTAACCTACTTCCATCACTAATCATGTAAAATAAACTTATCATTAATTTATTTTTAAAACTACAAATTAATATTTAAAGTTTTAATCATAGATAATTTAATCTTTAAATCATGTTGGAATTTCTAAAAAGTCTAAGACTATTTATATTGTAACTGATTTAAATGTTAAAATGCTAATTTATATTTTTTAGAAATATTTTTAAAAATAAATTAGCAAAACGATTACTCTCCACTTATTAAAAATTTTGAGGTTAAAATACATATTTTAAAAATTGAAAAACTAAGTTTCCATTTACTCAAACCTCAATGTACTATTAATTTGTATTTTTCCTTAAAAATATGTAAATTATTAGGGGGTTCATGATAAAATAGAGCAAGAACCAATATTAGATGTCCCTTATTAACCGAACAGGCAAGCAGAACAAGGTTTACATACATAGAACCCATATCTGACTCATGCTTGACTCGACCAGATTTTTTACTATTTAGTTATATGATTTTGACTAAAGTGTATGTAAATAAAGAAAACATAAAATAGAAAAAGTTGGATTTTCAATTTATTTTTCTCAAGTTTACATAATATTTACAAGAAGCTTATTCTTTCAGCTGTTTAAACAAATATATGCCTGGATCAACATCAAATACAAACAATCTATTGATCAAATCTGATCTATTTGTCCCAAGCATGATTCTAAAATATATTTCTAACTATGACAAATCAACTAGACGGACATGTTCTGTTATAATAAAGGATCATAACATATTTTTGTCTTCATAAATTGTAATTATCAACAAAAACACAGTCTGCATGGTTGAAGCAAAACATGCTTTTGTATCCCTCTATGTAAACAGCAAATCCCAGAACACAGAGGCAGAAACTTTGGGTGGTAAGTGGGTGAAACCGCACTTTCACCAAACCTAAACTGGAAAAAATTATGTGACCTATACTTTTTTGAATAAACAAAACTGGCAAAGCTCTGAATTATGATATTTATATTTTAATAATAAATAAATAAATAAAATTTTTAATATGTATTTTAAAATAGATAAGAATAAATTTTATTAAAAATTATAACATTAATATTATTCATATATAAAATTTTATAATTTTTTAGAAAAACTTATTATATATATATACACAAATTTTTATCATGAATCTTTAAAATGTATATTAAAAAATTGATAAATAAAATATAGATATTGAAAACAAATTTTTAAAATCAGATAAATCATTAAATCAGTTAAGATATTAATCTAAGATTTTAAATTTAAATATGATCGAACTATTATTAATGTCTATTAAAAAATATTTAAATATAATTACATGATATACCTGGATATAAGTTGTTAGATTATTTAAAAAATATTAAATTATTATATTATAGATATAAAAAATGTACATTTTTGTACAAATGTATAATTATTTATTATACATATAAAAAAAATTATGTTTTTGTGTGTATGTATAATTATATAATGACTTAATATTTTTTTTATATAATTACATTAATCACTTTCTTGAAAGTTTTTAGTCTTTTAAAATATGAACTGATGAGTAAGTAAGATTTTGCTAGCTACAGAAAGATTGCTCAAAACAAGAACATAACAGAAGCATTATTCTTTTAGAAAAAATAAGTGAAAAAATTAATATATAAAAAAGCATATATTATTGAATTATATATTGATTTTATGCATAAAAAATGCTTTTTAAGGAAAAAAAAATCTAATAGGACATGATTAGGTAAATTCAGCTGGTGAAAAATAAGAAGAAAGTTTTATATATATTAAAATTGTTTGGATAGCATTACTGAAACTATCAGGTAGCCTAGTAGGTGGATAAGTTCCCTTCATTTACTCTTCAACGTCTTGAAATTCTTGTATCTACCCCTTCTCTCACACAAATATATGTTGATATCTCCTCCTTGTTACGGACAGATACCTGAAAGTCAATGTTGCTGGCTAGTCTGCTGGCTAGATAGATATCTCGGTGCAAATGCACAATTACCTCTACTATATATATACATCCACTACATGACCTTTGCCACTGCAAACACCTGAACCCCAATCTTAATTTTATATAATGGTGTTTTCACCTTTGTAGCCATTTCCTTCCTTTGGAAACAAATCAACCAAGCACAGTGAAAGGCTTAATTAATTACGGTGAGTGGTTTCCATGCTTTCCTTTGTCAAGCAAACACACTCTTGCTAGATTAATCTTTATCTCGTTGTCTGTTCGACCTTGATTATACCTTTTATTTATATATATTTGTTTGGTGTATATACATGTTTTCTGTGCTTGTTCTAAAAAAATTGTATATAGAGCAATCATGCATCTTTTAATCTTCTATAGCAATACGTAGTTATAATTATTATTATTTTGTTTTGTTTTATTAAGACATGCGCAAGATTTTTCTTTCAAAGCTTTGAGATTTCCATCCTTGACAAAAAAAAATTATCTTTCATGTATTAGCAATTTTTTTTTTAATTTTTTGAAATTAAAATTTGATAGAATCGATCAAACGATGATATCTCACTTTTAATGTGCCAAGTGAAAGAATACTGAGAGAAGGTCTTCAAGTGCTTCAAACCTTAAATCAAAATTTATATATTTTTTTTCTTTCTAGAAATAAACAGTATTATTCTCAAGGTCGGACAGGCAGCGAAATTGAGTTTCTTGCAAGACTTGTTTGCTTCACAAGATTTAGCATGAAAATCTATTATTCTCACCATTCATCTATATATCCATTATATATTATTGTATTATTTACTTATCGATATGTGGAACACGCTCTCTCTCAACCTTGAATCACTATGTATTAACTATATATACTATGGTCTATGTACTATTCAGATGTAATGATGTCATATTTTAAACCTAAAACAAGATTGATGAATTTTCTATGAGAAGTGTGATCATGAATTATATTATTTTTTATATATTTATTGATTATCTAATTTAGGACTCATTTGCTTAATTTTTAAAAACAATAAAATATCCTTTTTACATATATTTTTATTTATTATTTTGATTATTTTATATACATATCTTTAATTTAATTTAAAACCAATTTTCTTATAAAAACAAACAGAACTTCTGGATAAATATAGAACATGTGTATAGCCAATGGAACTTTCATCAAATTATAATTATTTATTTGTTTTGATAAATAAATTAACTATAACATTTTTTACATCTTAAATATGCTGTAATATTGTAAAGTTAATCAGAATGTCAAATTATAATTTGACACTACATATTTGTATATGTAGTTATACTCTCACTATACATGTTAATGTCACCATATAATTAAAAAATTTCAAAATTTCATATTTAAATATAATTGAAAATTTTGAAATATATAAAAAAAGAATATTTATAGGAAAAATTAAATGTAAATAATTTTTTTCCCTTGTGTGTGGTGCGAGTACTAAATAATGGTTTAGTTATTTTATAAATTACAGATACACTCACATATTATTATTATTAATTCATTTATTCATTACTAATAATAATAATATTATTATTATTAGTATTATTATTATTTAAGTTTTGGGCAAGAGACACAAATAGTTCCATTTTAAAGGCAAAAGTTTGAATGAAAATTTATAATAATCAACTAATAAATTAAAAACACCAGCTGCAATCGAAACCCAAATATGTAGACGTTTTAAGGAAAATATTTGATTTTCTTGTTAGATTGCAATATACAATTCCGTGCTCCATGTTCATTCTACTTAAATTATAATAGATTCTTAAGTAAAAATCAGTCACTTTCAATTTGTATCTGATTCTAAGTTATTTTGTTTTAAAATTTCATCGGACCTGCTGGTTGAATATAATTTAATTATTATTAAAAAAAATTCATTTCATTAGTAAACCAATTCAACCATGATGGAGAGGTTTTATCCTTTCAATTTCTAGTAAATTTTTAAAACATTATTTATAAATATATATTATTTTAAATTAATTTGGTTATTCTATATAACTATAATAAATAATCCAATAACTTACATAGGATACGACTATTGGATAAATGATCCAGTAGTTTACATTAGGGAAAATTGAAGTTCATAAATATTTTTAGCATAAGAAATTTATAGATTAATGTAACGAACAAGTATATACAACTTATGAGATGTTCTAATACTCATGGATAAGGTTTGATTATTTTTGTTATAATATAGGATTGTACATAACACTTCTAATATCTTTGATACTATCTTAATGATTTTTTTTTTGTCTAGAAAAAATAACTAATAATCATGTATAAAAGTAATAATAAAAAGGAAGTAGAAATTTCCAATAAACATTCATCTTATGTGAAAGTTTTAGTAAAAACTAAGAAAAGAAAGTAAATAACTCTCATGTAGTTGGTTTTATAACCATTTCAAAGCTCTCTTTTTTTATATAATTATTAGAAAATTTTAACCGCCCAATGGAACGAAATCGTTATTTAAGTTTCATTTCATTTTATTTTTATCTTTAATTATCTAAGAGTCATCTAAAATATATATATAGAGAGAGAGAGGGGTTGGAGCTTGACTAAATTTTATTAAGGAAACTAAGGTAATGTTCTATAAAAAAAAATAGTCATTTTAATTTTGGAAAATAAAAATTGATTATATTAATTTTTTAAAATAATAATGATCATTGTCATTAAAATAAATAATAAGTTATTTTTATTCTAAAATAATTTATTAATTTGATTCTTAAAAATTCAAAAAATTAAATATTGCCAATTTGGCAATCTCAATAGCTCGGTCGTTTGTTATATAGGCAACAACATTTTTTCATCGGTCCAAAACTAACCAATTGATAAGATAAATTCATCACTTCAAACCAGGCCCAAGCCCAAGACCACGCCCAAGCCCATAAGGATTTATTTGATAATAATTCATTCCTTTCGAAACATTCACCAAATATATCCTATAAAATGATAGTCACTTTTGAGTGGCCACTTGGTGATTGAGATAAAAGCTTTTCGATTAGGAAATGGGTAATCCTCTTTTAGGATGTTTGCAAAGTCAAGATTCATAACCTAATCTCAACACTTCAACAAGAAAAATTAAAATTAAGCTCAAAACTTTATTTTTTGAGTTTTGATACTTTTTTAGGTTTTTTTCATAATCCAAGTATAGCTTTAGATGGAATCAAGAGTAAGGGTTCTTCAAAAGTTTTCTTGTTCGAGCAAATGCTTATTATCGCTGAACAAATGGCAATCGTGATAATCGATGAATTTTTTTTGATAAGTTCAATTTTTTATATTTGTTAAAAATTATAAATTATTTCAATTCATTTCCACCTAAGATGTTAGAAAATAATAAATTTTTACGATGATAATAAATTTCAATAACTATGGATCTTCATCAAATCTTATCTATTACTATATGCTTATCAGTATTTGATATCTTTGTTTGGAGTAACTTTATCTTTGCATATTTTAGTTGATTTGGATTTATGCCTACAAATCTTATATCCTTCAATGTTTTAGTTAAATGATTTTGGGAATAGTTATTTATGGAGCTAACTAGCGAAACTTTTCTTAAACTGAAAAGGTGACTAGAGATAAAAGATATTCTTATATTAAGTGCTTGATTACATTTCCTTGATTTTTAGGATTTATTTTTAAGTACTTCTAGTGATTTAATATTTGTGTGTAAGAAAGAGAATATCTTCTGGTTTGATAATTAAAGATTAATCTCTTTTGAAGCAAAAGATAACGTAGGTATACTCCTTTTTAATAAGGTGTTTTCTCCCACACATAATAAAAAATTTAGCTTTGGTTAAAATGTTAAAAGACTGAAATTTTCCATCCATGTTAGATTTAAAAAAAAAAAATTAGTGAAATTTCAAATTATAAACTATTTTAAATAACAAATGAATTAATTCAAAATACACGCATTAAAAAAATTCTTCCCTTGACGATAACTCAATAACAAAAGTTGTACGCATTAACTCCCTCATAATATTATGTATAGTAATTGTTTTTTTTTAGTACAACTTTAATTTCTTTCTTTTTAATCGTTACTTAGTATATCTAAATTTTGCTTAATGGTTAAAATAAGAATAACAGGACACGGTAAATTATCATATTTTATTTTAATTAATTGTTAATTGATGAGTTAATAAAATAGGATAAAATTATCTAAAATTATATTTATTTATTTTATTTTATTTTTAATTAAAGAATAATTTTAAAAAATAACTAAGTAAAAAAATTGAAAAATCTTTTTTTTATTCTTATTACATATTAAATAATTTTATTTTATTTTTTACTACTATTTTTATTATTTTTTTATTTACATCACTTACATATTTATTACCGTTATTTATATATTACATTTATTGTTGTTATTTAGATTATTATTATTGTAGTCATTATGATTATAATAACTATTATCATCTTCATCAACCTAGTACTATTATTATCATTATTTTTAATATTTTTTATAATAATTATTATTGTTATAATCATTATTATTATTATTATTATCATTTATCATAATTTTTATGATTTTTATTTACATCATAATTATTTCTATTATCATCATTAATTTTTAAAATAAATATATTTTTATATATATACAAATTTTTTTACTATCTTATGTTTATTGAATAAAGGATATTTAGGATAAAAATTTATTCTACCTATATTCTTTTATACTATTATCAAATCTATCATATTTTATATTAATCATCAAATAATTTTTCAAAGCATAATTTGTAATATAATATTTTTTCCCCTAAACAACGACAAATGTATTTATTTATATTAAATTTTTTTAATCAATTATATATTTTGAATATTTTATTATTTATTATTTACATAATTAAGTTAATTATTATTTTTTTATTGTTAATTATAATTTTTTTAATAATCAATTATTGAAAATGGATAATTAATTACATAATATAGCGATTACCAAAATTGCACAATCAATTATAAAAAAATATGATTAACAATATAAAAATTATAATTAACTGAATTATATATATAATAAGTAATCGATTATTAAAAATATGTAATTGTTTTAAAAAAATATAAATAAATAAATTTACTATAATTATATAAAAAAATATTTTTTATAATTTGCATGATCATTAATTGTTAGAAATGTTAAAATTAAATTTTTATTTATCTTATTTTATTATAAATTATTATTTGTCAGCTTATATGAATTTTATGTAAATTAAAAAAATTTAATGGTGGTTAGTTTAATTCATTTCAATTTCAATTTATTTGTTTGTAAAATAAAAAAATAGATAAAATTAGATGATCATTCTCTTTTAAAAATATTAAAATTAAAGGTTTATTTATCTTATTTTATTATAAATTATAATTTATCAATTTATATGAATTTGATGTAAATTAAATTTTTTTAATGATGGTTAATTTAACTCATCTTAATTTCAATTTATTTGTTTGTAAAATAAAAAGAAAACAAAATTGAATGAAAGAAAAAATATATACCTTCATTATTATTATTATAAATATAAATTAATATAATATATATATATATATATTCTATTTTTCTATAATTGATTTATTTTTTTGGAGTATTTTTAAATAATGTGTTATACATGCTCATATATATTTTTTAATAGCATTATCTAAATATTTTAATTTGTTTTTTTTTATATGTTTTTCCTTTATATATATTTTTTTTAATCTTATCTTACACCTTCCACCAAGTATGAGAAAATTACAACTCTTAAATTAATCAATCACCATTAATTACAATAGACCAAAAATCACTCTAAAAAAGACATACTTAAGTTAGGTTGAGTTGGTAAATATCAATTTTGAACTTTGAACAATTTGACTGATGCAATGTCTTGTACTCATCAATTATTAAGTACACAAGTCCATGCGAAGGTTTTAACAACTTGTGCTGTGTTTTCCCTTCTTTTCGGATCCAATTTTTCAATAAACATCAATTCCTGAACCAAATTACACTTAACGTCAGGTTCATATCTTTACGATTTGTACATGTTGTAAGAATATAAAAATAAATAAAAGATAGTAGGATGAGACCTGCAAAATCGCTATCTTAAAATTTTAATTATTGTAAAATATTATTTAAATATTAAGATTTAATAAGTTTTTTTAAATCATTGAGATAAACATAACTACACAAAAATAGAAAAAAGGATAATTTTTTTAAACAATTTTTAGTATAAAAAAAAATCTATTAAATTGAAAGAAGAATCACATTCTTCTTAAAAAATTTATGGCTAGATTGCAAAAAAAAAAAATGCTATAAATTTTTTAGTAAAATCAAAATATATATTATTATTTCCAATAAAATAGATAAAATTGAGACGATCAAAATAATTAATATTTTAAAAGAAATAATAACATTTTGTGAATCCAAACAAAACAAATAAATCACAAGTAAAGAAAAAAATAAATGGATAAAAATATATCAATTACAAGTACTATTTTTAATTAATTAATGTATAATTGATAATAAAAAGTATCTTTTGAAATAAATCACTTTATAATTAAATTTTATTATTATTAATTATAATTTATTATAATATATTTTTAAAAAATATTTTTATAACAATGTTTTATATATTTTAAAAAAATTGTTTACCGAAAATTTTGAGTTATTATCACAAGTGTTATGTTATATAATTTGGTATTTTTTAAATTAAAAAAAATTAAAAATTTGATATCTTTTAAATTATTATCATAGATTTAGAAAATTTTATTAAATATATTAAACTTCTAATAATTTAAACATAGTCATGTTCAATTACAAAGTTTATCTTTATTTATTTTTTAATTGAATGCTAACATTATAAAGAATACTTAAAGGTTTAGCATCAAAATAATCAAGTTTCTTATAAAATTTCACCAACTTCAATAGAAGAAAAACCATTTAACAATTATAATTTGATAAAAAAAAATTTATATCATTGTTTAGGTGCTTCTTTTAATTTTATATAAATTTTTGAAAAAAAAAAATTTTTTTTTTTCAAAAAGTCTATAATTCTCAAATTGAAAATGTAATTTTCTTTTTTTAAAATTATTGTTAAAAAAATTATTTTTATATTTATTTGATGAATAAAAAGTTTGTAAATTAAATATAAAAACTATTAAAACTCAAATTTATAAAATATTATTTAAAATAAAAAATATCAAATTAAATATTTTAATTGAGTAAAGCCTTTTTTTTATTAATGTAGTTTTATATTTTTTAATTAAATTATGAGGATTATATTTTCTTTTGAAAATATTTTTGCAACTAATTAATTTTTCTGTTTAAGGTGATTCAATAAAAATTTAAATATTCTTTTTTTAAAAGAATTAATTTTGATTTTGAGATGCTTTAAAAAATAATCAGAGATAATAATAACATGAGAAAAGATTAAAGGATTATTTTCTATTAAATGTTGATAAAAAGTTATTTTGAAAGAAAATTCCTTTTCTATATCTTTTGTTCATTCTCAAAATTTGATATAAATTTCATGATTATTGTGTAACTCTATTAATTATTAAAAATTATTGAAAAATACTATTATTTTTTGAAAAAAAATTAAAAATATGTTCTAAAATTTTAACATTTAATCTTAACAATTGTATTACAACTAAATAGTTACTTTTTAAAACAAGAAACTTATGAGTATAAAACATTATTATTATTTTTAAAATATTATTTTTTCTTTTCGTACTTCATTGAATTCATTAAAAAAAATTTCTTAAAATTATACCTTTTTATAAAAAATTATTATATAAAATATATTCATTACACTCTTGCTAAATCTGATTTATTTAAATTTTTTTATTTAATTATTTTTTATATTTTCTTTATACAAAAAATATATTCAAATATTTATCTTTATTTCTAATCAGATATATGTTACTCTATTAAAAATTTATTTTTTAAATTTTTTTTAGGTTAATATAAATTAAATAATTCATATTATTTTTATTAAATACAAACATCATATATATTTAAATATTTTTTGTTAATTCTAAATTTAAATCAAGATTATATTTTTTAATGTAAAAAATACTAAGATTTCCTATTTTAGGATACACATCAATAGATTTGATCAAATAAAAAAAAATTATTTATGATTTTATAAATGTTAAATACAAAATACACCGGTCACAGTAGTACTTCACGACTTTTATCAGATTCAAATGACACTTTAATCCCAATTTCTTGAGATGGAAATTATATTTATACTAACAATAAGCAACTGAAACACTTCATTCAAAATCAAGATTTTACTACGGAAGTAACAATCTTAATTATATTAAGAAGCTATCAAAATAATAAATTATTTTTATTAACCAAAATTATAGAACTGTAAAAAGTTGTTATTTTAAATTTATATTTACCATAAATTGAGCTGTCTACGATGACCTGTTTGACATAAATAAAAAAATATTCTTTTTAAACATACGATTTATAACTTTAAATGTATAATCATAATTTTTAAATAAAACCTTTATCCTTAAAAGAAAATGAAAAGTATTCAGAATGTTATTATTTTCCATATAAACATATTAAATCCTTAAAAAAGTAAAAAATAAAAAATAAAAATATTATAATTTAATATATCTTTATATGTTGTAGGAATATAAAAAAAAATAGTAGGATGAGATATGCAAAATCACTATCTTAAAAATTTAATTATTGTAAAATATTATTAAAATATTAAGATTTAATAAAAAAAAATTTAAAACATTAACATAAACATAACTACACATAGATAGAAAAAAGGATAATTTTTTTAAACAATTTTTAGTATAAAAAAAAGTCTATTAAACTGAAAGAAGAATCACATTCTTCTTAAAAAATTTATGGCTAGATTGCAAAAAAAATACTATAACTTTTTAGTAAAATCAAAATACATATTATTATTCCAAATAATAATAATGTAGATAAAATTGAGACGATCAAAACAATTAATATTTTAAAATAAATAATAACATAATGTTTTGTGAATCCAAACAAAGCAAATAAATCACAAGTAAAGAAGGAAATAAATGGACAAGTAATATTTTTAATTAATTAATGTATAATTGATAATAAAAAAGTATCCTTTGAAATAAATCTCTTTATAATTAAATTTTATTATTATTAATTATAATTTATTATAATATATTTTTAAAACATATTTTTATAACAATGTTTTATATATTTTAAAAAAATTGTTTACTGAAAATTTTGAGTTATTATTACAGGTGTTATGTTATATAAATTGGTATCTTTTAAATTAAAAATATTAAAAATTTGATATCTTTTAAATTATTATCATAGATTTAGAAAAATTTATTAAATATATTAAACTTATAATAATTTAAACATAGTCATGTTCAGCTACAAAGTTTATCTTTTTTTTTTATTTTTAAATTGAATGCTAACATTATAAATAATACTTAAAGGTTTAGCATCAACATAATCAAGTTTCTTATAAAATTTCACCAACTTCAATAGAAGAAAAACCATTTAACAATTATAATTTGATATAGAAAAACCATTTAACAATTATAATTTGATAAAAAAAATTTATATCATTGTTTAGGTGCTTCTTTTAATTTTATATAAATATTTGAATTTTTTTTTCAAAAATTATATAATTCTCAAGTTGAAAATGTAATTTTTTTTTTAAATTATTGTTAAAAAATTATTTTCCATATAAACATATTAAATCCTTAAAAAAGTAAAAACATAAAAAATAAAAATATTATAATTTAATATATCTATTGTTTCCTATCTTTAAGAATTTATATACTTTTAAATATTATAAAAAATCTCAATATTTAATAAATTTTTTCAAAAATATTTTAAAATAAAAAAAAAACTAAGTAAGAAAAATAAAATTAAACAGATATACAAAAAATTTTAGTAGAATAAAATATCTGTATTAAAGTAAAAAAAAATTACACTCCTCTTAAAAAGTTGTTCCAAGATGTAATAAAATATAGAACAACTTTTTCATTTCTTTAATAACAATAAAATTAAGTACCTTATTATTTTAAATAATAATAATTAATATTTTTTATTTTAAATAATAATAAAAAATTTAGATATATTCATAATAATGTATCTTTTTATTCAAATAATAAAAAAATATAAATGGTTTTTTAATTTAATTAAAAAATTAATCAATTATAAATAATATTCTTTCATTTCCATTTTATTTTTAAATAAAAAATTATAAATTAAAAAAATATAAAAACATGTAACTCAATAATATACATAATCATGTACATTTGCATTGCACAATAAAGGCACATCCAACATGTATATATTTGTATGGTAATGTTCTTTCAATTAATATACATCCATAAAGTAACTCATTCTATTTCATACATTAAAAGTAACTCACATTAATATACACATTTACAGGCAGTAATATATAATGTTAATACATATCTGAATCTTTGTTTTTTTGAAATGTTAAAAAAAATTAAATAATCATCTCAAACTTGATTTTTTTAAAATATTAAATAATCTTCAAATAAATGATATATAGTTTTTTTTTTTAAAATTGAATAATCTTTCAATAAATAATTTATTCAAATATATGCACTGTATTATCCTTTAAATTATTTATCAATTTAATTAAATATTAAAATAATCAATTATAAATAATATATAAAAATATATTTTTATAATATATAATTTATTTATTTAACAAAACTAATTAGAACATGTCACATAAACAGTTATTAATTTTTTTCTTATACCTATTGTTTTTAAAATTTTCGCTTTTATTTTTTAAAAAGATTTACATTTTGTTATAAAAATAATGTAATAATATTTAATCATTTAAATTAAATTAATAAATATATATATATATATATATATATATATATTTATAGACTTTTTTCACTCCAATATATATATAACACTTATCGAAGACAGAGGAAAATGGTGTTACAGTTACCGAAGACAGATAAAAATGGTCCACACCAACCAACAAACCCAATAACTATACAAATCCTAATTAGCCTGACATTATACAAACCCTAAATAAGCCTGCCGAACAAACCCTAGCTAGCCGAACTACAGAACCCTCTCCAAACTATAGAACCCTACCCAAGCTGAACTACCACCTGATGCTACCGAGTTGAGCTGAACTACCGATGAACCTGAGCTGAACTACCACCTGATACTACCAAGTTGAGCTGAACTACCACCTGATACTACCGAGTTGAGCTGAACTACCACCTGATACTACCGAGTTGAGCTGAACTACCGATGAACCTGAGCTAAACTACCCGATGAACCCAAGCCTGAGCTGAACTACCCCATGAACCCGAGCCATGAACCCAAGCCCGAGCCGAACTACCCCATGAACCCGAGCCGAACTACCCCCGATGAACCAAAGTTGAACTACCCAAACCCAAGCTACCTCTGATGAACCCAAGTTGAACTACCCAAACCCAAGCTACCCCTGATGAACCCAAGTTGAACTACCCGATCATTCAGCCAAATTGAACCCACCCGAACTGAACTATACACATCCGATGATTCAGCTAAGCTGAACTATACACACCATCGATGCTGTTTATTCACTTTTTATTTATATTACCCAAACCACTACCCATACTCTAACCCTAGCCAAACTATACCTATCTTTATTTATACTACCCAAACCCTAGCCGAACTGTACATATCCAATGCTCATTGTTTATTTATGTTACCCTCATTGTTTATTTATGCTACTCGTAGAATCATCTTAATGAAATTATGTTAAAGAATATGCATGTATAGACTTTCTTTTTTACTTAATTCTTAAATTTTATATTCAAGAAATAATAAATTAATAAATTAATAAAAAAAATAACAAAAATATAAATTCATTCACTTCCACACCAACCATTAATATAAATTTATTCATTCGATAATATAAACCCCATAGGAGAAGCATATATATAGAAAGAAGTTATTAAAGCCAGATAGAGAAACGATCAACACCAGTCGAACAGACCAGTATCAAAAGACAAACCCTAGCCGAAACACAAAGACAAACCTAGCAAATTATATAAACTATACATGCCCCCTCCTCATTATTTACTTAAAGTAGCCACATATATTATGCATATACATGACTTACATCTTCCATATATTATATATTAATCATGGAATCTTCAAGGGAGAGTCATCTATAGTAGAGACGCATTTAACGCCTCCTGGATGCGGGCTCCTTCTGAGAATTGAAGTAAACAGTTGCCACAGGAAGCCCCAAATCCAATTGCCTGGCAAAGTAGCGGGTGTTGAAACTAGCCCGCGCTGGTGGCTGCTCCACCAAGCCCAAAGGTCCTTTCTGCTCAAACAGAACTAAGATATAACGATGTATTCCCACAGGAGGCCTTGGTCCCACGTAAGGAAGAATCTCTTTTCCTACAAAAATTAAAAATTATATAATTATATTCAATTAATTGGTAAATTATATAATTATATTCAATTAATTGGTAATTTATTTTTCTCTTACGGCAAAATTTGAAAAAAATTTCTAACTTATATATATATATATATATATATATATATATATATATATATATATATATATATATATATATATATATATATATATATATATATATATATATATATATATAAACAGCCACTTCGCAACATTTGAAATTTTACTCATAGATGTAAAGAACTAAAATTAAAAATCAAATTTATTTTAATAAAGTTTAAGAACTGTTCTTGTTGGAGCAAATGGAATGCCTCATGGTTGACACATTGGTAATGGAAATTTGAAGTAGGAGCAGCCATCTTGATGACATGCAAGCCATGAGTTACAAGTGATGATATCATAACAAAAGATCTTCTGCTTAACAGCTGTTATCTAACTAAACTGGTGCATGCATTGATGAAAAGGTAAAGAAATAGGAAAAAAAAGGTACTATTAATGAAAACAGGACAATAAACAATTAAAACTTAATTATTTAATATTTGAAGTTAATTTAATAATTATTTGAGAATTCAAATTAAGAATGTTTGGTTGTGACACATGTCAATATGAGCAATAGCAGCAACATGCAAGACACGTGGACACTGGATCCAAACTTAGATTACAGGTGTGAGAGAACCATTTGATAGATTGAAACAGATCAGGGTACACCCACCAGGATGTGATCGACTTTGGGCTGAAATTCTGTGGTTTTACCTGATAAAATCTCAAATATATATGCGAGAAGTCTCGCTAGATTCATGCATGTTGAATTTTGCCCCAAATGAGCCTAGGGTCTTCTATGACGCAATGAACAAAAACATCTGTGAAATCTGAGAGAAAGTGGTGATGGCTAATGCTAAGCACAAGAAAAAAATGTGAAAGTTTATTTCTTATGTCACAATAAAAAAATATCAGCAAATCATAAACCCAAAAAATACCAATTTTCATGTTAGTACATGGGTTAAGGTATAAATCGTTTTGTTATAAAAAAAATAAACAAAAAAAATGAAAATGTAAAATTGAACCCCAGGTACCCATGTCATGCATGCCAAATCATGAAACAGGAGTATGACCTTTTATATTATGGAAGAAAATTAAAGTGTTGAATATGAAGCAGGAAGAAGAAAATTAAAGTGTTAAATATGAAGCAGATCAAAAGTTCCTTTTACTACCGCGAGTTGGGTTAGTCCCTCCAGGTATGTCAACCACGATCCTGTAAATTAGGTGTAAAAACAGCAAGAACAAGATAATTAGTTGAAAAAAATGTTTAATTCTACCGAATTAGGAAAAGGATAAAACAAGTTCACCAACCAATGTATCCATTCGCGCATGCTTGGTTCACTGGGGCTTGGTGCATCTGGATCGGTCATAACCTGCATGCACATAAAATTAACAAAATCTTTGACATTGATTTGAAAATGACAACATTTAAGAAAAGAGAAAGCATGAGAAAATCCCCATGCATGTTAGATCTCTCACCGCAAGCATGCTCAAAGAGGAAGGGACAAATAATTTAATTAATTATATATTTAATTAATTGTAGGATTAATCTTTACCAGGGTGTAAAGGTTATCCATGTTCCCAGTGAGAGTGACCTTGGGAGGGCTAATAGCCATGGAGGGCTTGATGTCACACCCATTGGTAACATGCTTGGAACCAAAGTACACAGACATGCTAACGGAAGGAATGAACATATCCACAACATCCCCAATCACACGACCCACAACAAGAGGATCAACGGAGGCAGCCATGATCACAAAGACAATGCACAAAAGATAAGTGAGGGACAAAGAAGGCATAAGCACTAGAAACTAGAGCAGAGTGGGTGGTGAGATTGCTTTTGGAGTAGGGTTTATATACTAGTGTTTGAAAAATCAAAAATCAAGATTAAAATAAAAATCTGGGACCTCTATTTTGTAATTATGTGAGTCTAATAAAACCATGGTTTATGCATGGACCATAGCAAAATCAGGGACATGCAATGCATGACACGTCTGTGGCGTCCCGCTGAGGTTAAAACAGCCATCCTTTGTTTTTATGTAAAAAATGGCATTATCATTGCCGTCCATTGAAACTACTAAAGTCAGAAAAGCAGTAAATGAGTTCAAACCATCATGCACATCAAGATAAGCACACATAACTTAACGCCAAGGTTCAAACCAGCTTGGTGGAGTCCACAAAGCAAATCAGTGGCAAAGAGTGAAGGTGCATATTAAAATGGTGGGTTGTGAAGTAGCAAAGCACAACTTCTGTTTGTAACTCTCCCTTCTACTCGCGTTTTTTCATTTGTCTACAGCTAAGTGGGTTTTTGGCTGTTTAGAGGGTTTGTTCAAGACCAGCGTCATGGATGACCTGGAAGATTCTTTAGTGGAAATTAACTCATTAAAGCGAAAAAAAAATGGTTAAAAGTGATACTATCTTCGGTTCCTTGAATAAAAGAAGTATTATTTTATGTAACTCATTATTGTCCTCTGATCAATATATATTTTTTAATCTTATATCTCAACTGTAGTTCATTAAAAAAATTCATGATTTAATTGCTTTTAACTATGAATTTTTTTAATGAGTTTTCAGTTAATATTAAATATGTTTTTAAATAAATTTTACATTTTAAAGCTGAAGTTTTGTTAATTATATATATAAATAGTCGGCACATCAATGCTTTCCTTATGTTACTTAAAAGGTAACTATTTCAACATTTATATATAATTTTTTATAAATAATCAAATTATATTTTATTATTAAATAAATATTTAAATATATAATATGTTTAAATGAGAAATTTTAAAAATTAAATTAATTGTATTAAAAAATTTAAAATATTTTATATCAATTAAAATATTTAAAATTTCAAATAAAATTATAATTAACCTAAATTTAAGAATTTACAATTCAACCTAAATAAATATAATTTTAAAAATTCTTTCCTTACGAATCTGACAAGTTTTTTTTTTTACATAAGAATAAATTGAAAGATATATGTTTTTAATGAATTAAATATTGAAATTATTATATTTATAATTTTTTAATTTTTTAATTTTCATATATGATATTAATAAATGTTATAATTTATTATTTTGATAATTTATTTCTTTCATTTATCCCTAATTTTAAAATTTTATTATTTTTACTTTGTTTTTAATATAAAAATATTTATTATTAATAATAAAATTATTTATATAATATTTAATTTATTATTATTTTTATTTAAATTTATAAATATTTATGCAATACACATATAATATATTTCTTTGTCAATATATCACATTTATAACATGCAAATAAATTTATTTAGTTAATGTCAAAAAAAATAATAATTTTCAGTTGTTCCATTAAAAACCACAATTACAGCTAAAAAAATTATTTAATTTTATTGATGGAACTTTATTATATCTTTTTATATTATTTTCTATTAATTTTCTTATCAATTTAATTATTAAGAAACAAATTAGAAATAATATATATTTTATTTTGTAAGAATAATTATTTTTATTTTTATTTAAAATAATTCGTACAAAAAATTATAATTTTTTAAATTTATTATTAATTTTAAAAAGTTTAGCCCTTTAAATTTTTTTAATATAATCTTATGTTAATTATTAATAATAAAAATATTTAGTTTATCTTTATTTTAAACTTTATTTTAATCTAAAAATATTTAGATGATATATTTGTTTTTGAATATATCGAATTTTACATCTGCAAATATATTTGTTGAGTCCAGTCAAACAATAAAATAAAAAAGTTTCTAATTGTTCTATAAAATTATAGTCACAGACAAAATAGTATTTAATTTAGTCAGCTTTATTATATCATCTTATATTATTTTAATGAAATTTTAAATTAAAATAACATATTTTTAGATTTTAATTATAAAAAATTAATTTATTTTATTTTAAAAAAATTATAATACTTTATTTTTAATTTTGTCCTTTAACTTATTTATCCTTTTTTATTAATATAATATAATATTTATTAATAATAATAAAATATTTATTATAATATTCCATTTTTAATTTTTAAATTTAAAAATTATTATACAATAGGTAGGTAATATGTTTGTTTGCGAATATACTAAAGTTTAAATTTGTAAATAAATTTATTTAGGCATATCTAAAAAATATAAAATTTTCGATTGTTCTATAAAATAAATAGTTACACCCAAAATATTAATTAATATTGTCAATGAAACTTTATTATATTATATTTTAAATAATTTTCTTACTAATATTAAATTAAGCATTAAATTAAAAATAATATATTTTTGTTATGTAATCATTAAAATTAAATTTTTATTTAATAATTAAAATAATTTATTAAAATAAAATTATAATAATGTAGAATTCTTAACCATTTTAATACAAAAACTTAAATTACTCTATTCAAATAAAAAATTAAATCATTTTATTTAAATAAAATAAATTTAAATTTTATGTATTTTAAATTTTTTATAATGTAAAATAAATTAAATGCTTTACATGTCTTTTTACAAGGATACCTTCACATATTCAACCAAAAAAGATTTATTCAACTTAGGGAATAATTCTTATACATGCAATTGTTAACAGTATTTGCATTATTTGGCAGTGTAATAGCGTGTAAGTTTGAATTTGGAAAAAGAGTTTTACTTTAATAAAATTATTATTGAAACTGTTTTCTGAGGTTGGTCTAAACTTGATTTGGAAATACACAGGATTCATGTACATTCATTTATAATTTTTTTTTTGTTTAAAAATCATTTAGTGGCTAAGTTATGTGCAATTTACATCTTAATTGCATATAATCCAAATGGAAAAGTAAATCAACGGGTCATAAAAAGCCACTCGATGTCAACGTAGATACGGGAAATCTATTTATTTATATTTTTAAAAATTTTATTTGGTAAACAATCTTTAAATTTGATAATTGATTATATAAAAAATTATGGTTAATAATATAAAAAATTATAAATAATTTGTTATGGTTCGGAATAATTATCTTAGTGTATAATCATTTTAACTTTATTTTAAATATTCATTAATCACACTTTTTATACTATTAACTACAATTTTTTTTTATGGCAATCAATTAAAAAGACAAATTTTAACACGTAGATAGATATAGGTACAGACCGTTGTCATACCTATGTCACGCTTTCCAAGATAATTATGCAAAAAGAAATTTTGAGAATTTTAATTTTAGAATGTATTTTTTATTAATAAATTAAAATTTTGAAATAATTTTTTAAAATACATTCCAGAATTAAGATTGAGATTGTATTTTTTGCATTTCAGACTTTTAATTTCAAATTTTGAATGTATATTTTGCATTCTGAAACTAAAATTTCAGAATATACCTTTTACCTTCCAAAATTAATAAAAAAATAAATTCTAAAGTTTTATTTTCATTAAATTTACAAAATGTAAAAAATATATTCTACAATTTTATTTTCAAAAGATAAATTATTTTAAAAAATAATAATATAATCGTTAACTTCGTAGGAATACAAATCTTAGTTCTTTCTTGAGGCTTTAACTTTTGAACTAGGGATGGGCAACCAGCCTGGCTGCCTGAAACTGCACAAATCGATGGAAGAAAGATTCAGATTTCACAGGTAGAAATAAATGCAGACTATAGATGAGTTTAAAAAAAAAAAAAATTAACAAGATTTTACTGTCACCTAAAGACGCAAAAACAGAGCACTTGTCACTAGAAAAACAGAACATGAGCATGTTGTGGTAAAAAAAAAAGAGTATGCAGGCGTGGTAAAAACAGAGCACGTCACTCGTAGATAGAAAAAACAGAGACTCGTGCTCTCAGTTCCAAAAAATTTTACCTTCCAACATTAAATAAAAATACACAAAAGATATGTTCCGAAATTAAAATTGCAAAATGTAAAAAGTATATTCTAGAATCTTATTTTTGAAGGATAAAAAAATTATAATCGTAATTTAGTAGGAATAAAAATCTCCGTTCTTTCTTGGAAGTGCAAAAAAACAATATTTATTACATTGGCAATTCGAGACTTTAACTTCTGAACTACGGTATAGGGATAGGCAACTAGCTTGCGCTGCCAAACTGGCATTAACAGAAGCATTATCAATCAAAATAGATGGATGGAAGGGATAATTAAATTTCATGGGTAAAGATGAACGATTATGTGCAAATTGTGTTAATCGAAAATGGGTTTAAAAAAAAAAATTGTGAACTTGCCAACTTGCTGAAAAAACAAAAAGAGCTTGTTGCAATTTGAATATGCAAAAACAGAACACTTGTCACTCAAAAACAGAACACGAGCATGTTATGGCTGTGAAAAACAAAATACGTTGTCGCTACAAAACCAAACAAAGAAAACAGAGCAAGAGATTGTGATAGAAAATCAGAGACTCATGCTCTCAGTTTTACCTACCTGCATAACTTGCCGCCGATCACAATCCGAAATCTGAATATCCCTGTTATCGGCGGTATAAATTGCTCTTAGTTCATGTTCAACTAATTCACATTATTTGTGCATCAAGATTTATTCAAAGACCTGTTTACTTTGAAATTATAGTATATTTTTTATATTTCTAAATATTTATATTGAAAAGAAAAAGTTATTTATACAAATTTTTAAAAATAGAAAATAAAATAATATTTTTATAATAAAAACTGTAAATATAACATGTTTGGTAAAAGTTATTTATGAGAGATTATCTCAAAAAGTTATTAAAAATACCTTCTTTTTTTTCAAATGAGCTAAAACAATTTTTAGTAATCATTAATACCTAGATGGGATTTTTTCCTCTTGTCATTTTCCATGTTGAACTTGGGATTCGCCCCTGTCTTTCTTACAATTCAGACGACAAAACATACTGAATTGACAATAGAAGATATCAGCATTGTGGTGAGGTTAACGTTATACATCTTATAAATCACCCGTGAAACATACAACTGTCTCCAAATAATGCCACCACAACAAGTGAAGGTACATCTAATTTTGTCCCTCCAAAAAGAAGCACCGGTCGCTATAAGCACATGGCAACTAAGGCCCACCCAAATAAAACCATTATGAATTTTGTATCAAACACGTTAACCCAATAATTTCAATTAACACCTAAGAAAAATTACATTCCTAAGCACAAAAACATAGATGAAAATTTACAAATGCCATGTTGGAGATCAATAATTTTTGTTCACATTTGTGGATAATATAGAGTGAAATGCATGTATAAAAATAACAAAAAAAAGGAAAATTGGTGCTTGGAGGTTGGTCGTTGAAGATTGATCTGACATTTCAGTGGAATCAACGGCAAGAGGCATTCCATCACTGTTTAGAGTGCAAGATTGTGGATCAGAGCCATCACTGCTCAACATCAAAGCACGAAGAACCCCAGAAACTGTGTGAATGTAAGCTGTTCGATTCTTAGCTAGAAGCCATGTCAAGCCCATTAGTTCACAGTCTTTGTTATGGATCCTGGTGGTCCTATCTTCTGATTTGCTTGAATTTGAAGATTTCTTTCTAAGCTGCATACAAGCAATATTTCTTTCAATTAACATATTTAATTAAAAGCATCTTTTATCACTACAATTCGATAAGAGTTGTATAGTTTGTCTCACTTCAAATTATTATGTGTATACTTTCCCTTTCCAATGCAACCCTCTGCCCTTTCCACATTAACAACTTTAATCCAACAACTGACTATGTAACAATTGCTTAATTTTAAGCAATTCCCACTAAAGTTGTTTTAAGAGTAACACTACATCATTGGGAGTAAAGAGGTTTAGTGTGGCAAGGTTCGTTAATTTACACTCTTGATTGGTGTAACATCCACTCATAGAAAAATGGTCAATGTTGCTCATCAAGGCTATTTATTACCAAAAGAACGCATAGATAAATTTCAACCACAACTAATTATTTGGCTTAGGAAGGTGCGGCTTTAGTTTTGCTTAAAACATAGATAGGGTTGTAAAGATTATAATAGTGGGACATTATGCTATGATTAATTTATTTTATGTGATGTAACAACCCAGAATAATATCTTCAAATGCAACAAACTACATTTAGAACACCCTCAATGAAGGCCAACGATTTTCAAATGATAAATGTAAGATTCTGAAGCAATGCGTGGATTTTTATACATGGAAATAGGCACATGCGACAGCATTTTGCAGACTGCTAACTACAAATCAGAAACAGGAACGATAAATCCAAATATGGCCACAGATATTATATCATCTAATTGAGTTTAGTATGAAATGTGGATCAGACTGGTGTCAGGCAATATGTAAATAGTTCGGAAGAATCAGAGGGATAACAGATCTCAGTTTTACTCCTTTGTAGTCAATTTACAAGGTAGTAGGCACGTGAAAGTGAAAAAAATAAATGGATTAAAAGTACAACTATGTCACTTCAAACCATTCCTAAAATGGTTGGAGCAGGCAAAGAACAAGAACCCTAAATGGACAAATTGGAGCTGCCTCTTGTAAGTTAGAGTGTTAAAATTGTTCATGATGTTTCTTGCATTTGAAAACATAAGAAAAAGCCTAAACAACGCTGGAGAACATTGGTTAAAGAATCAAAAGTAAAAAAAAAAAGACACTTATTAAAAAATATTGCTAATACACTTTCATCATTCTAAAGCATTTCAAAATAATTTCCAAGAAAAAAGCTTTCCAATTTTAATTCTTAATCGGAGCTAAGATCATTGGGTAGCAAGACTAAGAAACAAATCTTTTCCCGATGTTTTACTCATAACATAACTATTTTAATTATCTAGTTACCGAAAGCTAACAAATATGGTTAACACCTAGAATCTAAAATAATTTATTTTGAAGACAATATAGTGACATTGCATGTGCTTAATCTATTATATTGTAGGCACATCCACAGATGACATGATATAGTGTTTTTGGACCTTGGGTTGAAGACATTCGAATCATTTGACCGTAGTGTACCACTAATGGTTCTATTAATGTGATAAACCACACAAATCTAAAAGCACATAAAGGATAGTGCCAAAACTGACAGCAATCACTATCCTAAGTAAAGGAAGGCAAAAGGATAACTTTCCCAATCACCAAGCATGAAGATTGAAGATTTCATCAAGATGAAATCTTGATCAGCTTGATCTTCTTCAATTTTGAATAAGATCCATTAAATACCAAATAAACAAATAGTAAGCAATGCTAAAGAAAAAGAACAGCAAAACAAAATTGAAAGAGAAAAGAACAACTTACCAAATAGAGACTGTGTAAGCACTTGGAACATCCTCCAAGTCCTGGAAACTTATTGACATTGGTGCTGCTACTCAAGCAATTTCTCTCCAATCTCTTCACATTTTCATCCCCAACAAGGTTCCCGCTTGGAGTAACTGAAAATGACTCAGGGCAGGTCAAGGGGTGTAGCCTAATGCCGCAGTAGCAATACACCACATCACAAGTCTCATTTGGCTGAACAAGCTGAATTCCTCTCACTTTCAAAGCCTTTCCCAAGTCACTCACACAGGTTTCTGAGTCATCTGGTAACAAAGGCATGTCATAGGATGAGGTATGGCCTTGTGAAGCAGCATGTTCCACTCCACCACCAAGGGCAGTGGCAGAGTAAGCAGAGTAGAGCCATGCAGCCAGCACAGGACAACACCTGCTACGGTGGAGCTCTTTACCAGCACCATCTTTGTTGGAGCTACATGCACTCTTTATCCCATCATAGTGCTCATCTGAGAGGTTCAGAGGGCACCCTGCAACATCAGCTTGTTCTGGGAATGCAGGGATTGTTCCTGATGAAGATGGGTTTGGGATGATTGCCTGAACTGTTGTTGCTGCAGCATCAGGATCAGGGAGAGCTAGATAGCAAGGGAGGAGAATGCACAGGAACAAAAGGGTGTTGAAGAATGGTGATTTAGGAGGAGGCAGTGTCAATGTCATAGTGAGTTTAAGAGGGTGTATTGTGTAAGATTCTATGGTGAAGGGAAAAGGGAAAGGGGAAAGGTTGTGTGCGTGTGAAGTGCTCTTGTTTTTCCTACCACAAAGAAGAGAATATTGGGATAGTATGGGCGTGGTGGTAGCCTCCGTTGGGTCAGAGATCACAAGCAAGGAAAGTGAAAGGGAAAAGGAAATAAAGGGTAAAAGGGGTGGTGGGGTTGAACTTAGTTTGGCAGTATGCTACCTCATTTTAGATCTAAGCTTAGTATGCCACCTCTATAAAGTTTCAGATAGGGATCAACGAATAGGCTTCATGATGAAATCATTCATGGAATAAATGAATTTGATTGAGATTGATTGAGGGTGTAGGTTGGTGTATCTCATCTTTTTAGAATTTTCACTATGGTAATTTTCTGTTCTTTTTCCTTTTTTATTTTTGCCAGTTTCCAAATCTATCATATTTGTCGTCATTAGATATTTTACCATCATCTTGTATAAACTTAACTATGCCAACAATTAAGGTAAAACATGACATTGTGTCTGCAGAGTAGAAAACTACCCAGAACTACCCGTGGTTTAATTATTTCCACCAGCAGTTGCTGTAATATTCCTTCTATACCATGACAAATTGGCTATCATTTACACATTTTCTTGTCTGTATATTGGAGCTGGGGGAAAACTTTGGAATGTTGGTGTCGATAGTAGTGTTCTATTCTCCAAGGCTTGACAACAACTTCTGTTTCCTTGTGACAAATTATTGGAAGGGGACAAAGTTAAACAATATACAGCTTTAGAATAGAGTTCTATACAACTCCGCATTATATGGCAGAACCTTTTTCTAAATATTTTTTTTTCCTTTCCCTGAGTTTAGATGATAAACTAGTGAAGTATCACGGTAATGGTTCTTATATTCAGAAGACAATAAACAAAAAACACTTGAAACCAGCCAATGCTAAGTGCCAAATCAACCGGAACTCAACTTTTAGAGTTATGGTGGTCATAACAAGATTTTTACCTGTTAATTGTCATCAAAGTGATTTACATATGGGTGGGGGTTGTCAATTTCCAACTCAAAAGCCAGAGTAATACGCTTTTTCTCTTTTTCTCCTCACCTATATGTCTTGGAACAAAATGGTGGCTAAGGTAGCATATCACATCACATGGACTCATTACGTATTTTATATTGTAAAATCTATTTTTGAATTGAATTCTGCTCCAAATTTCTTTTAATAAAAAAAAAGTGGGACTGTCTGTGTTTGCATCTTTATGCATATGAAAATGTGACAAGGAAATTCCAGTTGCGAATTTTCATATATTCCCTCTGAATTTTATTGTATTCAATTCAAGGTAATTTTCAAATTACTCTTTTCTTAAAGTACATATTAGACATTATGCTTTTATACTATTTAACCCTCTCATAATTCTACAATTTACATTTACGAATCTGTACATATATCAGTTTAATGTTGGTGTATTAAAATAGTTTTACCTTCGATGCATAATAAAAACCACCAGTTTTGAATTTAACATCTCGCATAAATAACTATCTTACCTTGCCTATGGGCCCATCATTTGAAACATCATTTTACGTTTTGCAAAAGGGTGTTTATCTACAAGGCTATACCTAGTGGGTGGTAAGCAGCACCTTTCCCTAATCACTTGAAATGGTAAAAAAATGTTGTTAGCCTGCCTGATCAACCAAGTTAAACAATCCCATGGGACTTAGGAAAATCTTTATTATATAGTAATAATCCTCATATAATAGAATTTAATGGCTGTGTTCACGCTAATTTTAATAATGTAATAGAGGCATGAAATCGTGAGTTTCCAATATCCACGAAACTGTAAGGATTACATTGAATGGCTCAGTTTACAAAGCAGGTAAATAATCACTTCTATTGATTCTTAAAGTTCCAATTTAGTACATCCCTCTGGCCTAAAATATTTTATGCTTTTGAGTTTCTCTGATGCATAATTGTGTCCCCACCCACACAACCTGTAAAATATATAACATCTATAACTTTAAAAAGACGAAAGTGTTTTTGACTGTTTTCTCCATGGCTCAAACCCCATTTCAGCCATTTCTTCATGAATAGAATTGTGCTTTTCCCCCTCCTAAATCCCAATTGCTACACAACCAAAAAGTGACAAATAGAAAATCCAGCTGTTGCCATTAGATTATTATCTTATATCCATTATGGGATTTGCCTGGAGCCTTTTGTTTGTTTCTCTCTTTTTGGTTTTTTCTTTGGCCTACTAGTTTCTGCTTTAATCCATTCTTCTTATAGAAACCTAAATAATCTCAGTTAAGATCTTGTTTAATTTTTGTCCTTTTGTGTTTGTGTTATCAATTTGTCAAATACTGATTTTATAAAAGAAAAATGCTGTAGGTTAATATGACTTTCAATTGTCACTTTTTATTGTTGCATATCAAATGTGATAAATTTGGTAAAAAGTAGAAACTAAAAGGAAAGAAGATGGATCTTTCAACAATATATCCTGTGAAGGGATGCCTGTTTCTGAATTCAGCTTCCTAATGATGTAAGCTTTGTAAGCTAGAATCTGTACAACATGAGATGTGCTGCAAAACCTTAATATTCCGAAGTTTTGTTTGTTTGCCCCTTATTCCATTTCTCGGTCGCACGCTTTGCAGTCTAAAGCTGCTAAAAGGAGACTCATGGTAGCAAAGCAAAAGGCCTGATTCTCTTTCTCATTATAAAACTTTTATTTCATCAAGTTAGAGGTTTCCTCAAGTGAACCCCTTTATTGCATATTCAGCACAAAAGAGAAACTTTTTTGCTTATTGGATCAAGGTGTTGTTATTAACACACCAGTACTAGTACGAAACTATAATACTTTTTATCTTTATGTTAAAGTTTATATTTTTGAGTTGCTGCATGTACTCCATAGTTTGTTTGTTTTTTTTTTAAGTTAAACTGTTTTTATCACAGTTTTACCTTTCCTGAATGATTGCAACTCCTCCACAATGATAAGTAACATCAAGCATGATAAAAACATAGATGAAATGTGAAGATCTTTCCTGAATCTAATTTGTTTCCAAAATATGAAAGGTAGCACCCATAGCGTGAAACACGATATTGTAGTGTTATACTGAAAGGCTGAAACATAAAACAGAAAGCATTATTAGTGTCCCTCTCTTAGCAGCTCATACCACTCTTTCTAGCAAAATTGCTGTCTTCTTCATTGCAGAAAGTTGATCAATAATTTAGCTTTTGTTGGCTGCAAAAGCCAGCAGCTGAAGTGGTCTAGGCAGTGGCAATTTAGATATATTTGCTACTTTTGCAACATTGGTATAAGGGAGAAACAAGTGTAAGAGTGAGAAATATGTAATCAACAGAGAGTTCAATGTACTAAAATCCTCATAGCAATGAGTTATTGCTTCCTGTTGTGTTTCCCTTTTTCTTTTTCCTACTCTTCAATCATATCAAAGAAGTTTGAAAAATATGAATAATTTTCTTAAAAATCAACAAACCAACACCATGGTTGTTAGCACAATTTGACCCCAATACTGAGAGCACCTCACAAAGGGATGAGTTAAAAGGGAATAGGCTGTCCCAATCCCAACCCCAACAAAAACATTGCATTGTACTCCACTGACTACTCTAAAGCAAGATTAATTATAATGTGAAGTGAATCAATGTCAACATTTTAATGTATTAATCAACTACCAACAGAGTTTTTTGGCCAACTACCAAATTTGTGGTTAGAGAGGAGTGTTCAGTTGATGAATAGAATGCAGGCAACTTTTTTCACCACCTTAGTAGTGTAATCACCGTTGATTTTCCAATTAGCAATAATGGCGATTTCGTTTAGCATCTTTTAATCATTCCTAGTTGCACCACTTGTTTGTCTTTTATTTATAAATTTATTTAATGCCTTCTGCTTCTACAGGTGGCATGCTTTTGTAATCCCCTGACTTTTTCATTCTCAACTATATTTATGTTTTGGCATGACTTCCTTTTGGGAAATCATAAGCATTATATCTTTTTATAAAGATTGACATAATAAATTTTTTAGAGAGACTAATTATAAACCCAAGTAATCATTCATCAATGAAATGAAATGAAATATGATCTATAAACATAGTTCGGTTATTTTGTTATACTTTTTTTTTTTGAATGATTTTTGTGAAAGAATGTTATGTCTTTTAATGCATCTACCTAGTTACTTTCATTAAGTATTTACCATACCCATAGCATATAGCAACTATAGGGAACGGACTCCACATTGGTAGTATTTATCATATATAGTGTATACCTTTTTATTTTTTTTTATTTGTATTTTTTATATAATGACAAATTGTTTTGACTTTTTCATATTATTTTTAGTTTACAAGTTATTCGTAAATATTTTCAACAAATAAATCTAATGCAAAGTTTCTAGAAGTATTCAATGACTATTGTTAGAAAATAAATAATTTGAAAAAGATATAACTTAAGAGATAGAAAAATGGAGAATAAGTTTAAATTGAATTGTGTGGGCGTAATTGTTGAATCATGAAAGTTTAAATAGAGAAAAAATAATGAATTTTTTTTTATCTAAGTATCATTTTCAACGTGACTAAAACTACCACTAAGCCGCAAGCTTTACTTTCAAAAGTGGTTAAATCTGAATGCAAAATAAAACTACCACTAAGTCATTAATAACTAACTTTAAACAATTAAATTTAATTTCAAAAATAAAAAAAATAAATTGAAACTAAAATGCCAACTCATCTAACACGATCAACCAATTAATTATCAGTCAAAAACTAATTTAAGTTACCGTCTACAAGGTCTACAAATCTGTTTAAAGACATACATTTCAGAAAAAAAATCATTAAATAGGTTTAAAGTCTATATAAATAAATTATTCATTAAAAAAAATTTGTAAATTTAAAGCTTACAAAATAGAAAAAATTATCAAATAGACTTAATATATATATATATATATTTAAAAGGTTTATAAGTTTAAAACCTTTTATGAAAATATATTTTAGTATTTTTGTAAGTTATAAAATTTATCAATTTAGTCCTTACTAGTATCAACTGTACAAAAAATAAATCAAAATTATCTAACATTAAATAAATTTACAACTATTTATTTTGAGATATTACATTAGATACTGTGTTACATATGATATAATTTTGCAAGATCACATTAGTAGGAATTAAGAGTTGAATTGTAATTTTAGGTAGACAAAAACAATTCAGAAGGATTCTATCTTGATAATAAGAAGGAAGTCATTCAGGATTTCCTTTATTTGAAATTAAAAATTAAAAATTTTAATTTTTAACAAATTATATAAATATATTAATATTATATAAATATAATAAATATAAATATATAATATATAAAAATAAATAAGACGAGTCAAACTATATTTTAAACAAGCCCAAGTCGTACTAATTTTAAACGTCTTATTTTCTTTCGTCCTTGATTGTAAATGATAACCATATGTTTTGAATACCTTTATGTTCGTTTCCTTAACTCTATTTTCATTTTCTAAATTTTAAACAAATTTAGTAGTAAGGATAATTTGATAGAACTTTATTCGCTTTCATCTTTGCTTGCAAATGCCAACCATATGCCTTGGATACCTTTAGGTTCGTTTCTTAACTTTATGTTTGATTTCTTGAACCTTATTCACTTTCATCGCAAACGACAACCATATCCTTTGGATACCTTTAAGTTCGTTCCTTATCTTTATGTTTGATTTTTTGAACCTTACGCCAACCATACCATATGCTTTAGATATCTTTAGGTTCGTTTTTTTAATTTTATGTTCAATTTCTTAACGCTTAATATCTTTAGGTTCGTTTTTTTAATTTTATGTTCAATTTCTTAACGGTTAATTATTAGTATTCTAGTCATAATTACAAAATAATAATCAAACTCAAATCATATCATTATTTTTTTTTTCAAGGTTATTGAATAGAAATAAGTAAATCAATTTGAAAGTTTTGAAAGAAGACAAGTTTATGAATAGATAGCTAAAATTCAGCGAAATAAATTTGAGGAAGTTTGAAACTAAGCTGTGGAGCTGGGTCCCAGCTATATAATTAAGTTCATGCACATTTCCCCAGTATGATCTCATTTTGGAAACAAAAAGCTTAATTTGATCAAAATATCTAATATTAAATCTATAAAGCTCAAGTCCTTTTCCTTGTCAATATAACCAAAAACACTTTAAAATGTATGGTTATCATAAATTATGAAAGAAATATACATTTTACTCATGACCCACATAAATTTCCTTCAAGATAGCAAATCGTCATTATTCAACCCTTAAGCCGAGTTGCACCTCAACCCCCCTTTGGAACTCTCACTGTATTTTTCTCCGGACTTATCCAGCCCCTAGCCAACAGTGAAGAAGTGATATGAACTTGAATTGGGTGGTTCTGCACATTAAGAAATCAAAGTATCCTGCAGCACAATCTTGAGATGTGTGCCATAAGGCGATGCAAAGTGTTTTGTTTCATGTTCTATGCTCATGCATACTGGTGTCAGTCATGTGATCCTATCCTATCAGATCAATTGATATTAGTTGTCAATTTTAGAGTGGCACCAAATCTTATCCTATCCATATATTTTATTTATCTTCAAATACAGAGTTTATTAAGAAATCAACTGAGCTTAGTATTTCTCCACAGAAAACATGTTGATTATGATCTACGGTTGCACACAGCTTAGAGGAATCACGTATCTCCTTTGTTTCTACACTAGTTCACAGTGACTCACCTCCCCAACAGAAACTGCATTCCCTAAGGCAATAACACCTTTACTTTGTAGAACAGCAATATTGGTTTAGATTGAGTAAAAACTGGAAAATTGTCGTTGAATCAGACACACTTAATACAACACATGAGTTATTTAGTAAAGGACAGTTTATGAAGGTTAATTAAGTTGAATCCAAGCATATTCCTGTTTATAAGCCAAACCTGCTTCGCAAGAGGCTTTGCAATGCAAGCATACACACAATCGTAGCCCAAGCATATACGAAATTTGTGCCATATTGGCTTAGCATTAGTATTCCTATAATACCTGTTTATACCACATGTATCAGAACTGTAACTAAACACAAAGACATTGATAAAATCAGCTAGGTTATACAAGATGCTTAATCTAAATCCCAACTTTGATCCCCCTCCATTAACATTAACAATTATTAGAATATGCAAATATAGGATGTTAAAAAAGGTTGATCTCTCTCAAATGTGTGGTTTGAGGATTGTGGTAATGAATATTTTTCCTGCTAATTCATATCCTAAGGCAATGTAATCCATTTATCAACTATTTTCTCCCATTCAGTTCTGCAAATAATCTCTCTGTAAGGGGACATAAGCCAGTTCTCTGAATCGGTTAAGTAATCTAAATTCTCTAAACATTGATCACCTCAACACTTGTGCAGGAGCTTTGGCAATGCATTCCAGGAACTCGGCCCAACTCTGTCATCATCACCCTATTCACACACAATATAATTCCCAAATACTATACATAAGTATATAATCTTGACTAAAATTGAAAGGTAATACCCAGAAGCAATCCAAAAGTGAATTCATTGTGGCATCCGTCCTATCCCTCAACATCAAGGAATTAGATGAGGTATCATCCTTGGTTATGTCTTTATTATATTTACTTCCATAGATGATCTCAAATTCAGACCACACATTGTTGCTTCCAACTGTATGGTTAGAATCTCAGGTGTGAACTAATAACAGAAGATCAAATGGTCGGTATCATAAAATTTTATACATTAACCTCTAATTTGAATAGTGTATGTTTCACTTTGGAATAGTTTCAAGAGTGTTTAAAGTTTTAGACTGTTATGCCTGAGTACTACTATAATTTGTTTTATCCTTTTCTGACTGCATCCAAAAACTGAGTTATAGCTTAGTTATAACAAGAAGAAAATAAATCCTTTAAGAATATACAAATCTTAAACCACCGAGACCTCTATGAGCCTCCAATAAGATGGTTCCACTTTGGTTTGGTCCACAAATAGGTGAAGAAACTTTCATCTGCTGGCAAGCAATTTTATGCATTATAAATTAGTTCTGGAAAGAAATTTTGTGAGAACACAGGTAGTTTTGGAACGAATCCATTATATAGAAAGTGCATACATGTTCTCCAATACCCAAGTCTTTAAAAGTGTCAATCCAGTTATCTTAATGGGCAAGTAGGCCATATATTAGTCATGCATTAAGTAAAAATTAACTGTAGCAATAATGCTTAGAAATAATGTATAGTATTTTGGTACAGGGCAACCAAATTAAGTTTGACACTGTCTTTAATTCTAACTCGTGGGACACTCTCATACTAGTGCTCTCAGTAACACAACCAAGTGAATTAACAGACACAACTAAGAAGACTGGCAAACAAAGACAAGCAGAATTCTCTCTTCACCACATCAAAGCAGAGGTCAGAGTACCTCTTGAGGATTATGACAATTAGACATTCATCAATCTCAAAGGAATTCAAGAAATGGTTCCAGCAAATATATATAAGAAGGGATTATTTTCTGCAAAATGATACAAAAATATATGAAGAGCGAACCAGCCACCACTGCCAACAGATTGCTGGCTTCCATTGGACTTGGGGAATTTGCTTGGGAAAAACTCATTGATAAGAGGATATCGCAAAACCTTCACACTTCAATAAATCATTACATAATCAGAGAACAATAGTCAAAGGAATTGAAAAAATGGAAAACTTCGTTTGACAGATGAAGATCTCTGACCTTGTAGATAGTTTCGGGTGATCATTTCCATAGCTCATGCTGGTCCTTGAGAAGACATGGCATGGAAGGACACATGAAAACAAACAACATCCGGTGAAATGTACTGTAATTCTCATGAACCGGTGCATAAACATAGCAGTTGAAAGGTTTCACAAACTTTTGCCATGATCCACAAGAATAAGACAAATCATATGCACATACGATATTAGGATGAGGCATCAGCTTCATACCTGAAGCAGGATCCGTAAAGGGCCTCCACAAATGTCACATTCAGAAGACCTCCCTAGTGGAATATTCAGAGGATCAAGCCAAGATTATTTTTCAAACCACAAACCATCAGAAACAGAAGCTTGCTTTCATGGAATAAAGCAAGGCTTTCTTAACGATACTGATAAACCAGATATATAAGGTTTTATAACCCACAGAGGAGGTTGATGCACTTAGAAGATAATGCAGTCGGGAGGAGGAGGGGAGGGCTATATTAAGACTTTAGAATTAGTTCATATCAAGCATATTAAACTACAAGTAGCAGCAATATATAATTTTACATATAACTTTCAGCCGGAAATTGCAACACTGCTTGACAGATACACATACAATAAATGGCAATGACCACAAAACCAACTGTGAACTCTTACTATATTTTTTAGCCAACCCTATCACTTTCTTGTTTGCAGAAAAAGATTTTCATTGATGTGGAGACTTTCAAGAATTCTCCCGCAGGCATTTCTGCTACAAGTGTGTCTCTTATATTATTGCTAAATATGGACTGGGTGATCAATCTTTCAAGATAGTGAGCTATTGTATACTCCTCCTTTCTTGGATGTCACACTCCATCATAATGGCAACACAACTCCCTGATGCAAGGTTTTCCCGCCTCCTGAACATGATGTCATGGCAGTGTCCAAAAATGACTGAACTTGGTGTTTCCAAAGGTGGATGTAGCTCTTGCACCAAACACCTTTGACTGATTCAAAACTTAGGTAATTCCAGACACTAAAACTCTAAAACTCTAAATTTGGAGTTTGAAACCCAAAATGGCTTAGATATGAAGAAAAGAAATTTGTATTTCTGGGTACAGACAATGAGGACGGCCCTATTTACATTACTGTTACAAGGTTATAAAGCGGGAAAATTCTGGAAACAATTATGATAAATGATTGTTATGGGGATTACACGACAAGCCTATTATAGTGCTTAATTGGGTTGTCATGGCTGCTGTAACTTGACCATCATTCATGTGGTACCACTCAACAGGAAGGAAAATCTTCTGGGAGTGGAAGCAAGCATTCAGTTGGTGTAGGACCATCTTTCACTATGAAAGTCATGGCAAGGCCCCAAGAAGTGTGCTCCTCAAGATGGCAGTGTATAAACCACACTCCTGGATTGTCTGCTTTGAGCCGAATTGCAGCCCATCCCCCCTTTGGAACTCCAACTGTATTCCTCTCCGGAGGATCAAGAAGATTATAATTTGCAGGGTCCTTGTTAACTTTGTAGTTACCCAACCCCTGCCCAACAATAAAGAAGTTGTGACCATGAACATGAATTGGATGGTTCTCCACATTAAGGAAACCAGTATCCTGCAGTACAATCTCCAAATTTGTTCCATAAGGCAATGCTAAAAGTTTTGTACCAAATTCTGTGTTCATGTTTTCAGTTAATGGGTCCACACCAGTATAGTTATAAGATTTTGGCGGCTTCTCTGGGAAATCAAGGGAGTATTCATGGCTGTTGAGTTTCTTGTAGTAAGAGTCTAATATTGACATGGAAGGCCTGACAAAAGACTGATTATTCATAGAAGCGTAGAATCTCTTGCCATTGTATCCCTTGCAGGTTGTGTTTGTTGGACAATCCTGAAGGTTAAGGCTTATAGTGATTATAACTCTCTTGTCAATCTGTTGAGGTACCTCGCATGGAAATTCTGAAGATGCAAGGCTTCTAAGTTTAGATGAGAATTCTGTTGCAAAATTTGTATCTTCCATCTCAGGAAGGTTGTTAATAGCAAGATTAGTAGAAACATAGAGAGGCTTGATTTCCTTAGTCCTTGCATTTTTATACCTCAAAAATCCAATTGTGGTTGAGTTATCAAAGGGAAAAACAGAAGTGCGATAAGGCCTAGCTGCCAAAACAAATGTGCCTGAAGGATCAGGAACCTGATTTGCAGTGAGCAAAACGTTGGTGGTCTGGCCAGGAGTAACCATGATTGCTTTGGTTGTAAATGGTTTTATATATGTTGCATCAACCTCAACAACAGTTAGGGTGTGGTTAGCCACAGCAAAGTAGAGCTCGTCACTGAGAGCTGCATTGATGATCCTAAGCAAGTACGTTTTACCACTCTCAACAGCGTAGGTGAAAGTATCTGTTCATGGTTGAAAAATAAGAAAAAATTGTGATACAGTCCTTATAGTGTGATTATGCACATTGTCCACTGAATTAAAAGAATAATAAACATTTTCTGGATTTATGATTTTGAAATGATTCATCTTCTTTTCTTTAATTTGTTTTGATGATCAAATGTTGAGAAGTTGCCAGATTAACTACCTTTGTTTGAACAAGGATACAGAGGTCCAGGCAAACCATTTATAGTGTAAGCATCAGAGCTATTTGGTCCACTTCCATACTTCATCATCTCACTCTGCATTGTGTCCACATCCAAATTCCACCATTCACCTGTTGCCAAAACGACATGCATACTTAGTCTTGAATGAAGTGGAGAAGCAAAGAGGAGATCCATTAGGATCATCACCAACCCTGATCTCCAAGGACTTAAATTGATAGTTTCCAAGAAGATTCTCTTGGCAATATATAGGAAGTTTGTTTGACCTTCATAAACCACAGACATGCTCACATTTTAGAAATTTCCTAACCCAATCAGGTTTATATTCATCCAGTTCGGTGTTTAAGTTTTGATTAAGTGATCAATAAGTGTGATAATGTACAATAACAATCTGAAGATAAGCAACTAGGAGTCTTGCGACACATGAAGGAAAAGATAGAAAAACTACCAAAAATAATGGGGACCTCAGCATCAATTGGACCTGAGAAAGGGTAGGGCATACGAGGGTAAACTATAAAGGCACCATATACTGAAGCTCGTTGCCAAGAATAATGTGCATGCCATAGAAGGGTGCCTCTTTGGTTCACCACCCTGAACTTGTAAGTATAGGAATTTCCTCCCTTAATGGGACACTGTGTAATGTATGATGGACCATCTGCCCATGCTGTTCTCAATTGCCTTATCCCATGCCTGTGAAACCATAATCAAAAATTGTAAATTCAATTTACTGTTTTTAGATAGTTGAGTATCCATGCATGAGACTAAGACACATTACACATGCAGGGTCTATGTCTTCAAACAATTAATAACTTCTTTTTAGATAATCTTATTTGTAAGCATGCCAATTACAATGCTGCCAGTATTACAAAGCTTCTCACCAGTGAATAGTAGTGTTCTTAGCAATGCTATTGGTCACCTTAACTTCAACACTGTCACCTTCATGGACAGCGATGGTTGGCCCTGGATACTTCCCATTCACCGTTAACAGTGGCTTAGAATGGCACAATCTAGTTACCTTCTTCCACTCAACCTAAAAATCACCCAAAAGTAGAGAGCACTTTTGAGATTTGACTAAATTTCAAATACTCATATATTACTTCAAATATAAAATATTTGGATAGTTAAGAATGAATCTCACATTAAACTGAAAACTTCTGGTGGTTGTTGTAAGCAAAGAAAAAGAGGGTAGAAAGCAAGCTCCTATCAATAGTATTAATAATGATAACTTATAATGCTGTCCTAGAACCTCCATTAGGCTGTCTTTGGAACTTAGAACTAAGTAATTAGTGTGGCAACTTACGAACTTCAATGAGAGGACACCTAAATATATATTTTGAGTTACTGCATGGGACAAAGGAATATGTTATTAATATTCACTTTCCTCAATCTAAACTATACTTTTGGAGTTGTCACCTGCTATTCCATGATGTTGTTATATTAGACCTACAGATGAAAATGAGTTGGGCTGTCAACATTCAGGTTTTTTAAAAAAAAAAATTAGATAAACAAATTATGTTTAAATTTATTAAAAAATCAGTTTAATTTATTAAAATTTATTTAATATTATATATTTATATTTATTATATTTATTTTAATATTTTATATTTTATAATATTAATATATTTATATAATTTATTAAAAATTAAAATTTATTTTAAATTTTAAATATAAAAAATCTTATATTTATAAAACTTTTTAATATTTGTTATAAAAGTTATGTGTACTATTTTATTTTTAAAATAAATATTTTATATTTTATTTTAATTTTTATATATATCTAAATTTATATATATGTACTATATGTGTGCATATTATATATTTGCATTATATTTTTTATATATATTATTGTATTTATATATAATTATTGTATAATATATATATATATAATTATATAGTTAAGAGTATGAATTTTTTTTATTAGTTTCAAGATTTAATTTATTTTAATTAATTATTTATATAAATTTTAAATTTTTATTTATTATAAACTTTTTAATAAATTTATAAATTTTAAAATAAATTAAACTTTATCAATAATAATAAAAAATATTAAATTTAAATACTCAAATTTTAATTTAGATCATCGTATTTTTATCTTATTCAAATAGATTGTTAATTAAAAATTATATATTTCAAAGTCTAAATTAAATAATGTCTTATGTATTCATGTGTGTCCTCTCCTTGGAACTTGCGTTATGCAACAGAAGAATGATTATCAGTCGATCTCCCTTACCAACCAAATAACTTGGTTTTATGTTATAGCCAAAAAAAACAATAGGTATTGGATAGAAACAAACATTAAAAACAAAATAATAATGAAAAAATATTGTTTATAAAGATATGTTTTTTGTGGGTAAAGAAATGTGCACCATAAATTTATGAGGTAATTGAACGCTAAAAGGTACAAACTAGTCGGCCACATACGATCATGAAAGATATATACCTCTACCTTTTCCGTTTTAAATATTATCTTTATTCTTATTTAACTGTTCAGAAAAAAAAAACTATATAGAATAAAGAATTTAATCATTATATTAAAAATTTTTTGATAAACTTTCTAATATATTTTTGTTTATTTTATTTTACTATTTTTTTCCTTTATTTATCTCTTTATATAAATAAAAAATATTTGTAAAAAATAATAATTAATGTTATTTTAAATTTCTATATAAACAAATAAATAGACACAAATATAATATGTTACTTATTCATAAATACTATCACCATTATTAATAATTTTTTCCAGAAAATTACATATAAATATCATATACAAGTATGGAAGTAATTTCAAACCTGATGTATTTTAGGAGCATTCGGCATCCAAATTTTCTTCTTTTTATGAATTGATTGCATGGACCACACTCTTCATAAACTAAACATTCAAACAATCCAAAATGAATTTGTGGATGAAACCCATCTACAATTCATGTCCAGTCCTACTTATATGGAAATGCTACAAACTATAGTTGGCTCAGTTAAGAACTCAGCACTGAACAGAAAAGAAGTGTAGAACATTTTTATTTGGTTCTGGATTATCAAATTATAACCAGAATGTTGTGATTGGAAGAAGAGGTTAAGAAAAACTAGCTTTCTAGCAAGGAGGGCTAGAGAGACGATTTTGACACCTTGGTTCACATTGTAGCTAGGCCTTCTCATAAAAGACCCAAGTTGACCTAAAATATGAAGCAATTTGTGAAGTCCATATGTATAAAACAGCTCACCATGAAACTAAATAGCTCAATGTATAACACAGATCATGCAGCAATATTGAAAATCTTTGTGGTTAGTCCTTGTTAGGTGAAAAAATTATGTCAGATCCACCAATCACAATTGTTTTCCCTATAATTAAATGAAGCAGGTTAGTTTAGCACATCTAGCAGATTGTATATGCGATCTACTTATCATTCCATACTTAATAGGATACTCTGTAGTAAAAATGCATTGCCCAATTGTCTTTTGCTCCATCCATCCATGGCGCAGAGAAAAATAAAAAAGAACATTCAAATAAGCTGAAGAGACTGAGTAACTGGAGATACCAAGAATGATAGTATCCAGAGTCAAATGGATGATGACCATGACATACTATTGCTCTATGGACGAAAGAACCCTTCTCTTGTCAATATCAGCTTCGTACACCCACCAAGTTCGATAGTGGGACATGGTACTTGCTTTAATGGGTTAGATCATCCTACAAATTGAAGAAATGCTGGTTTTGTTTATCTACTGTTTGTTGTCTTATCAATACTCCCACCTTTCAAAGAATAAAGAAACAGAACAATCTTAATTGATAGACCTTTAAAATTGAATGATGTTTCAAGGAATTGCCAGAAATGACCAAGAGCACCGAGTATGATAAACTGACCAAGGTTGGTCTAGTTTAGTTTAACCAGAAATCTTAATGATGCAATTAACATAGAGCAAAATTGTCTCATGCAATCTAAAAAATAAAAAGAAAAGGCATCCAAGAGTAACATCACCGGTTACAGGAAAAATTAGATTATCCAAGTAGAATGAGTGGCTAAAAAGAAAAAGCTTTCTAATTTTAATTGACAAATCAATAACAAAAATTTCGTTATAGACAAGTAATATCGGATAATCATGAGTATTTTATGTTTGAAAGAAATGAAATCCACTTATGTATGTTTGTAGTTTGGCCAGAAAATCGCTACAATGCAATTGGCGTTTATGATTGGTTGCCAGTATAAAGAGCAGTCCTCTGAATTGCCACATCCTCCATATATTCATACGAAAATTGCTTAGAAAACGCCACCAATCACTCATCATTCCTCAATCACTCTGCTTTATTTCTTTCCAAAAAAAAAGACTAACCTCTTCCCTACACGCCATCTAATAACCAAAGAAAATTAAAAAACTAAAGCAGGAAAAGGAAGATTATTGGTAAAGGATACAGATAAAAGGAAGGAGGAGGAAGATGTGTTTGTAGGTTGATTTTTAAATTGGTGAATGGAGGGAGATCACCATGAGTATTACAAGAGTGGAAAGCTCTTGCTATGAACATGTTATTATTGCAAGAAAGCAGTAATCAGCTACAAACAGGGCACAGCACCAACCCATTTTCGTTACAATCATTGCACCTGACGACAACAGTTCTTCCCTGTTTGTGAGGCACAGAAAGGTCTTGCTTAACAAGAACCACCATCTTACAGCTACCATTGCAGTTAAAGCAAGGCAAGAACCTCATATCCCCACAACCCTCACATACAGTCCCAAGTTTCTTCCTTGGCAAGCCTTCTAGAAGCTCCCCCAAGAGACCCTCTTCGGCGACCTTCAACATCTCCTCAGCACCACCGATGTAGAACCCTTTCACGAACACTCTCGGAGGCACCATCGACTCTCTCTCCTTCCCCTTCAACAAACCCCTCAACTCCTCTCTGAACCCGCTATCCATGGACACGTCACGCTCGCAGATGAGAATTCCGAAACTCTCGAACGCCGCTCTCACCGCATTACACGCCTCGAACGTCCTTCGCACTCCTCTCAACGTCGTCGTATAGATCACCACTCTGTTTTCCCCGTTCGGCGGACATATCCTCTCGAACCGGTCAGCCAGCGTGGAACCGGGTTTCTTGAGAAGTCTGGATCCGGTTGGAGGAGTGAACCGGTTTAGGTTGGGGTTGGAGTTCTCTTTATCGAGGGGTTTGGTAGGAGGGAGGGGAGAGAAGCGGAAGCTGTCAGTGTCGAGGCCTGACATGAGTTCCCAGGAGTTGATGACCTCAGGTTCGGGACGTAGGGGTCTAGGATCGGACCAGAGGGACTTAGGTTCGGAGAGTGGTGAGGGGAAGATGGAGCCAAGGGTGAAACGGGAAGGAGGGGTGGAAGGTGTAGGGGTGGTGGTGGTGGTGGCGGTGGTTGAGGAGTGAGGAGGATCAAGGGTGAGGAGACCATAGGTGGTTGAGGTGAGAGACACAATGTGATGACCGAGTGCTGTGCTACCAAGTTGGGCAAAGTCATCATCTTGGTTGAGCAAGTTGGAAGAGACGCAACCCATGAGAGTGAGTGTGTGTGTGTGGATTTTGAATATTGGTGGAAGTGAGTTTGGAGGGAGAGTGAAGAGAAATGACAAGGAATGGAATTGGAAGGTGAGAACTGTAAAGATGATTAGATTAGGTTAATTGTTAATGGCAGTGTCTTTTTTTAGTACTATTAAATTTTGAATGCCTTTCCTCAATTTCGTCCTTTCTCCCGTTCAATTTTCAAACACTTCCTGGCTGGCCCACACAACCCAACCGCTAAAAATTTAATGACATCCAAAGCAGCTTTCATCATTTAAATTCCCCAATTCCCTCCTTCTCTTTTTTTATCATTCTTGTGAATTGCTGGTTTCAGAAATTCAATGTTGCGCGCTACACGGGCAGTACACACTCTAATTTGGAATCTGTTCACCTTCTAGGAAAGATTTAAAATCAACATACATGTCTAAATTAATTTAAATTATTTTTACTCGAAATTCTAAAATTTGAACTTTTTATTAAATTAACCATGTTTCAAAAATAAAAACAATTTTATTAAAATCTTGTTAAAATATATTTGACATCAGGTGAATGTATATTTTTATATTTTTAATTGCTTAATTAATATATGTATCCTATCTCAATTGTCCAAACATTAACCTTATTTTAACCGAAGAAATAAACAAATCGATTAACCGAAATCAAGGGAAAAAATAATTTTAAATTTAAAAATACTTTTTAATTGACTATTTATCTGAGATGTTTAAATTATTTAAGTAAATTTTATTTCGTTCAATAAAAAAATTCTATTCAAATGACTAAAAATTAAACTATTTTTAATATTTTTAAAAACATAAATATTTTATCAATTGTGTTGAATTAAATATTTATTAATTATATCAAACTTTGCTACCAATTTGATTGACTTGGCATGCGGCATTTGTAAACTAAATTCATCATCAAAAATTAGTTTTACTTAAAATTAAGTTAATATAAAAAATTATATTTAACTTATCCTAAAAATTCTTACCATCTTTTGATACGCATGAAATGGAAAAGGAAGATACGTACAAAGAAAATACATATTTCTAAAATCTTTAGTCGTTTAGAATATTACGAGAACTTAACAGTAATAATTGTGCAACTTGATAGCAAAAAATTAAATTTTAACATAAAAAATTGAAAGAAAAATTGTATAATTTTTTTTTTCAATTTTATCAGTTAAGTATGAGTTTGGTTTTATTTATTAAGATATAATTTATTTTTTACAACTTTCTATTATAATTAGATATTTTTCTTCTCAACATTCAATGACAGTTTATTTGTTTGACGGTTGTAACCTTGGTTCAACCAAATTGAATTCCTTTTCCTCAGATAAAACTCCCTTGCAAGCAAATGCATTAGTAATGGTGACATTGGACTTCGTGCCTCTACCAAAGAGATATTAATTGTATATTTGGTTTTTATTTTGTAAAATTTAAAAAATAAATTTATTGTTTGATGAGTGAAATTTATAAAAGTTATTTTAAAAATAATATTTATTTTTAAAATTTTAAAATTAAAATATTAAAATATTTTTAAACTATTTTAATTTTTAATTATTCTATTTTTTATTATTCCATCTTATTTTTTCACTGTTCATTTTTTTATAAAAAAATTGAAAATAAAAGAAAAGAGGATGAAAAAGAAGAAAAATAAAAAAAGAAAATAATAATAATAATAATAAATTTTACCTAACTTCACACCACAATCCTAATTAAATTTGAAATCTTTATAACACAAGATAACCAACTTCTTTTAATTAAAATAAATATAACTTTATGTTTAATTTAGATTTATTTAAAACATGAAATATAATTATCAATAACTTGAATAAGGTAGGTCTTTAATTTGATGAATAGATTTTATTATTAAAGTTTTAGTAATATTTAACAGTTTTTTTTTAAATTAATGTTATATATTATTTTATATAAAAACTAAAAAATCTTTATATTAAAATATCATTTTTTTTTTCTTTTCATTTTTCAACCTAACTAAATTCGTGAAATAAGTGAAGAGACAGTTACACTGCACATCCACGGTAGCAAAATATGTGTGGCATATGGAAAGGATGCGCGGGAAGTATAATCTGAGACAGTTACACAGCAGCAACTTCCAAGTTCAACGACGAAGGGCAATCACAAGCAGTTATCCATCACCCCCTAAAACCATCAAAGACCCACACATTGTGAAATGCACCAAGGCCATCTCCACCCACATGCGCAATGGCCACTGCGACTTGGCCCTCCGTCTCTTCGACGCCATGCCTTTTCGAAACTCCTTCTCCTACAACGCCATGATATCTGGCTACCTGAAAAACGCCAAGTTCTCCCTTGCAAAGGACCTGTTTGACAAAATGCCTGAAAGGGACTTGTTTTCCTGGAATCTAATGCTTACTGGGTACGTCAGGAACCGCAGACTCCGTGATGCCCGCACTTTGTTTGATTCAATGCCTGAAAAGGATGTCGTTTCATGGAATGCCATGTTGTCCGGCTATGTCCGGAGTGGGTGTGTTGACGAGGCAAGGGAAGTTTTTGATAAGATGCCTCATAAAAATTCCATATCCTGGAATGGGCTGCTTGCTGCATATGTTCGGAATGGGAGACTTGAGGAGGCTAATCGCTTGTTTGAGTCCAAGTCAGACTGGGAATTGATTTCTTGGAATTGTTTGATGGGTGGGTATGTGAAGAGGAAGATGTTAGGTGTTGCTAGGCAGCTTTTTGATCAAATGCCTGTAAGGGATATTGTTTCCTGGAATACCATGATTTCAGGTTATGCCCAGGATGGAGATTTATCACAGGCTAGGAGATTGTTTGAGGAGTCTCCGGCAAGGGATATTTTCACATGGACTGCAATGGTGTATGTGTATGTGCAGAATGGGATGTTGGATGAGGCAAGAAGAATTTTTGATGAAATGCCACAGAAAAGAGAGATATCGTACAATGCAATGATTGCCGGTTATGTGCAATATAAGAAAATGGACATGGCAAGGGAGTTGTTTGAGGCAATGCCTTGTCGGAACACAGGTTCGTGGAATATCATGATAAGTGGCTATGGTCAGAATGGTGATATGGCTCAAGCTAGGAACTTGTTTGATATGATGGATCAGCATGATTCTGTATCTTGGGCAGCTATCATTGCTGGTTATGCTCAGAACAGTCATTATGAAGAAGCTATGAACATGCTTGTGGAGATGAAACGTGAAGGAGAAAGTTTAAATAGATCTACCTTTTGTTGTGCTTTGAGCACATGTGCTGATACTGCTGCTTTGGAGTTAGGGAAACAAGTTCATGGGCAGGTGGTGAAGACAGGGCATGAGAATGGGTGTTTAGTGGGAAATGCACTTGTCGGAATGTATTGTAAATGTGGCAGCATAGATGAAGCTTATGATGTGTTTGAAGGAATACAACATAAGGATATCGTCTCTTGGAACACAATGTTAGCTGGTTATGCTAGGCATGGATTTGGCAGACAGGCTTTAATGGTATTTGAGTCAATGACCACAGAAGGTGTTAAACCTGATGAGATTACCATGGTACATATTTTATACATTTCTTATCCATGAGTAACGGCTCCTTATCTAATTTGTTGGAAGAACTACTGTCTTCAGTGCTTCCTATTTCACTTCATTGTATTTTAATTTACGCATGGCTGGTTTACAACTCAATTTTCTGATTAAAATTTTTACGGTCAAATCGTCTCCTAAGGAAATACCTGGGTTGCTACTGGGGATTCTCTGAATCTGGTCTGAATACATTTTCCATGAAGGGAACAAAGCTTATTATTTTCTCGTTAGCTGTTTATTTTCATCCGGGTGGTATATTGTTGTTACTGTCATTTGTCCAAAAAGAAATATGCACCGCCATAACATGTGATAAGAATGTTATTGACCAAAGTAGTGGAAATAGATTCAAGCTATATACGAAAGACACATTTTTAGTAGAAACTGTTGATTTTAGTAGCAAGATGCCCCCAAACAACCACTTGTCTGATATTTATGTTGGAAAAGTTGAATTACCTTATTTAGCTATGAATCATATATCATATATAGTGGTGCATACTTTTAAATTTGTTGAAGATGAAAAATAATGCAGAAAAAGCAGATGGAGCAAGAGAAAGGGAGAGTATACCATAATTTCTACGAGCAACCCTCCATCGTTATATTAATAGGAATAGACTCCACGCCTGCAACTTCTTTCCATGCTCATCTAGAATTTGCCATTTTTTCTTGTCTAAATCTTTAACACGGGTAGGAAAATTCAGTTAGAAATACTCCATGGGCAAAATGCGGGCAAGAAGTTCAAATTCCTAGGATAATCTTAATTGCTTGAAGCATTATTTATCTCGTAAGTTGTCAAATAGGTGGTCCTTGCATTGATACGAGTCATATAATTTACTTTGTTTTCCTCCTCTATTTGGTATTTTCGTTTCTATAATTATCCCTATCTTTAAGTTTTCTTACCTCATGGGCAAAGGAGCTAGTAGTTGCTTATGGGGTTTCCTAGTTCCTACTTGTAAACAAATACGATGATAATCATAAAAGAATTGGTAAATAAATTAGGAATGAGGCATTAATAATATTATTGTCTTATCTAGAATACAGTAGCTTGCCTTTTGACTCTTTTCTACCAGTAAAATTCTGCTTATTCTTCTTCTAATCGTGTTCCAGGCTGGTGTTCTGTCGGCTTGCAGTCATAGTGGTTTGACAGACAGGGGAGCTGCATATTTTCATTCAATGAATAAGGACTACGGTATAACACCAAATTCAAAACATTATACTTGCATGATTGATCTTCTCGGTAGAGCTGGCCGCCTAGAAGAAGCACAAAACTTAATTAGAAACATGACTTTTGAGCCAGATGCGGCAACATGGGGAGCTCTACTAGGTGCCAGCCGAGTTCATGGCAATACTGAACTGGGTGAGAAGGCTGCTGAAATGGTGTTTAAGATGGAACCTCATAACTCGGGAATGTATGTCCTTCTTTCAAATTTATATGCAGCTTCCGGTAGATGGATTGATGTCGGTAAGATGAGATTAAAAATGAGGGAAGTTGGTGTTCATAAAATACCCGGATATAGTTGGGTTGAAGTTCAAAACAAGATTCATACATTCACAGTTGGGGATCAATTTCACCCAGAAAAAGATAAAGTATATGCCTTCTTAGAAGATTTAAATCTAAAAATGAAGCGTGAAGGGTATGTTTCTTCAACAAAAATGGTTTTGCATGATGTGGAAGAGGATGAGAAGGAACTTATGCTCAAGTATCACAGTGAGAAATTAGCTGTAGCTTTTGGAGTTCTGACTATACCGTGCGGCAGACCTATACGTGTCATGAAAAACTTGCGTGTGTGCGAGGACTGTCACAACGCCATTAAACACATAACCAAGATTGTTGGAAGGTTGATAATCTTAAGAGATTCCAATCGCTTTCACCACTTCAGCAATGGTATATGTTCTTGTGGAGATTATTGGTAACGGTAGAGAAATATGGTCAAAACTAACCTAATTATTAGTACAAGTATAAATTGTACCTCCCTTGCATAAAACATTTTATCATGAGAGATAGATAATCATTTATAGATTAAAATTGATAAAATTCTTAATTGAAATAATTTAAAGTAAATTCTACTACTCTCTTTGATAAATGTTCAAATTGCACATTATTTTAAAAATAACATTTTTTTTGAGAAATAAAAATATATTATACTTTAGTATAGATCTCTTATAGTGACAACTGAGTACTGACAAACAATTATGAATGAACTCTTATAAGGACATTTTCCTTTCTTTGCTATTCTTAATATTAATGGCAATTAGAATATTTGATTTGAGAAATATTTTTATTTTTATAAAAATGTCATATCACCTTTATTTTATTTTCTATTTTAAAAGCTATTAAGATTTCTAGTAATAAATATCCAAAATTTGGTAATAGGGTATTGATGGGAATAAGAACTTGTATTTTTGTGAATATTAAAATTGGTACTAATTGGATACAGGCATGGTTGCAGTTGAAATTAAACTAGGTTGATAAAAGACAAACATAAGTCCATCAACTTAGAAAAGAATTCCAATTTTATTATTAATCATACTTCATATATTTTGAGTAATCAGATTAAGTTATCGAGACTAGAGGTTAATCCTCTTAACATGCTTTAGATTTTTATATGTAGATTAGGCCATTTTAATCAAGAATTATTATTTGTTATCCCAAAAACAATTCAAATTCTTTTATGAACAATAAAGTAGCTCCTTTCAACCAGAATATTAGATATGGAGAATAACTGCAAAACTTCTTTATTCATATCTAACTTTGTTTCGCCATGCTTCTTCAACCACAAATAAACCTTTTTCATATAGCATGGATTAAAACTTTGGTTATTTATGGATCAAATTAAAAATAAGTATAATGTATTGAACAGTGACTAATTGAAAATAAATATCTCAATTTTTGTGAAACACAATTTTTCTCTTTCAGCTTATAGGTTTATCCATATTTTAATTAATTAAAAAAATGAAGTTAAATGAAATATATTGACAATATAAAAAAAATGTTCTACTTTCATTTTATCATGAATTATCATATGATTAAAAATTATTAATTTTTGTAATAATTTAAAAGGAAGACCTAAGGTGATTTATAATTCATTAATAATGTAAAAAGTTTATATTAACAATAATCAAAATTAAACCCATAAAATGTATTTATAATATTTTTCACAAAATTGTTTTTTTTCTAAATAACATTATTGAAATTAAAATTTAATCATATAATTTATCACCACAGATATAATTGTTAGATTTGAAAATCAAATTACCACAATTTTTTTTAGACAAAACTATATATTTACTCAAAGTAAATTATAAATTATTTTAATTTTTTTTATACTTATCTTCTATTTTTATCTTTTTCTTCTTATTCTTTCCTTCACATCAACATATCTTTTATTTCTTTTTTCCACACTTCGTACATCTTTTAAACATTGGATACTAACAAAGATATTTATTAGTTTGGATTGAATTTAAAAAATCGAACTAGTAAAATTATTTAGTTTTTTACATAAATATTTTCTCCATTCTCTTTTATTTCTCATAGTTTTTTAAAAATTTAAACAAGATTTTATTTTTTTTCTATATACCTTTTTATAAAAATATTAATTGATTAATAGACTAAAAAATTAAGAATATAAAAGTATTTAACACAGCATAAAACTTCATTAATCTACGTGAAATATTAGCTTTCTTAATCATTATGTGTGAGCGGATAATAACTACTGCTAGGGAGTAGATCCAACACAAATCCAACTAATTAAATTCGATTTCTATTGATTTAGTTTTGGAACTCATGCCAACTGACACCAGATTTTTTTTCTACTCCAAAAGCGATTCAAACGGAACAATATACACCCGCAAGCACAAAGTTTAACTAAACCAAGTAGCTGTAGCCTGTATCCAAAATTTCACCTTCAAAATCATGATCGGTAATTGCTCCGTCATAGTACAATCCCAGATGTCGAAAGTGGAAACTCAGCGTGTGAATGGTAGTGGTAGTTGAACACGTTCAATATAATGCACGGGAACTATGTCGTGAGACACTTGCGTATATGCAACTCGCGTTGTCTTTGTACGAGTAGGAGTAGGAGACCAAGGCGAAGCAGCTACTCTCCCTCCTCCAAGAGCTCCGTCAAAATCAAAGTCAAAGTCAAAGACCCTGATATTGTGACATGGAACAAGGCCATTTCCACCCACATGCGCAATGGCCACTGCGATTCCGCCCTCCGTGTCTTCAACTCCATGCCTCGTCGGAGCTCTGTTTCCTACAACGCCATGATATCTGGGTACTTGAGGAACGCCAAGTTCGCCCTTGCAAGGGACCTGTTTGATAAAATGCCTGAAAGGGACTTGTTTTCCTGGAATGTTATGCTTACTGGATATGTCAGGAACCGCAGACTCGGTGAGGCCCGCAAGTTGTTTGATTTGATGCCTGAAAAGGATGTTGTTTCCTGGAATTCCATGTTATCTGGTTATGCCCAGAATGGGTTTGTTGATGATGCAAGGGAGGTTTTTGATAAGATGCCTCATAAGAATTCCATCTCCTGGAATGGGCTGCTTGCTGCATATGTTCAGAATGGGAGACTTGATGAGGCTCGTCGCTTGTTTGAGTCCAAATCCGACTGGGAATTGATTTCTTGGAATTGTTTGATGGGTGGGTATGTGAAGAGGAAGATGTTAGGTGATGCTAGGCATCTTTTTGACCAAATGCTTGTTAGGGATGTAATCTCCTGGAACACCATGATTTCGGGTTATGCCCAAGATGGAGATTTGTCACAAGCCAGGAGGTTGTTCGATGAATCTCCAATACGGGATGTGTTCACGTGGACAGCAATGGTGTCTGGTTATGTGCAGAATGGAGTGCTGGATGAAGCAAGAAATTTTTTTGATGAAATGCCTGTTAAAAATGAAATTTCTTACAATGCAATGCTTGCAGGCTATGTGCAATATAAGAAAATGGACATGGCAAGGGAGTTGTTTGAGGCAATGCCTTGTCGGAATGTAAGTTCATGGAATACCATGATTACCGGCTATAGTCAGAATGGTGATATAGCTCAAGCTAGGAAATTGTTTGATAGGATGCCTCAGCGAGATTGTGTATCTTGGGGGGCTATTATTGCCGGTTATGCTCAGAACAGTCACTATGAAGAGGCTCTAAACATATTTGTGGAGCTGAAACGAGATGGAGAAAGTTCCAATAGGTCTACTTTTAGTTGTGCTTTGAGCACATGTGCTGATATTGCTGCTTTGGAGTTGGGGAAACAAGTTCATGGGCAGGTGGTGAAGACAGGCTTTGAGACTGGTTGTTTCGTAGGAAATGCACTTCTTGGGATGTATTTTAAATGTGGCAGCATAGATGAAGCTAATGATGTGTTTGAAGGAATAGAGGAGAAAGATATTGTCTCTTGGAACACAATGATAGCAGGTTATGCCAGGCATGGATTTGGCACACAAGCTTTAGCGGTGTTCGAGTCAATGAAGAAAGCATTTGTTATACCTGATGAGATTACAATGGTATACATTCTATACATTTCATATGCATTTAGATTTTTTATGTAGAGTTTATCGTTTACATGAAGTTCTACTACTTTATCCAATTGTCTGGAAGTTTAAACCTGTATCATCGGTACTTCATGTTTTACTTAATTACTTTTTAATTTATACATTGCTGGTTTCAAACTTAATCTTATGATTGAATTATTCTTTATCAATATGACAAAATCATTTCTTATAGAAATGCCTAGTTGTTATAATATTGCATTGGCACTATATAGAACCTCTGAATATAATTTCTGTAAATGGAATAAAACTTATTGTTTTCCTGTTATATTGTTATTTTCGTCCTGGTACTTTAGTTTTTGTTGTTACTTTGTCATTTGTCCATGAAGAAATTGACACTGCATGTGGCGTTGAGAATGTTCTTGACCTTAGTAATTGGAATAGATCACTACAAAATATTTGTCATTGACATGAAATATGAATAAGCTAGAGGTTCCATTAATTAAGCTATATATGAAAGGTAACTTTTAATCCAAATTTGTTTGTTTGCACCCCCACTATTTGTCTGACATTGTGTTGGAAAAGTTTGATTTACTTATTTCGTTATGAATGATACATGTTGCTGTGTGCTTTTAAATTTGTTGAAGAGAAGTACGTTATTAAATTAAGCACACAAAAAAGCATGGTGAAGAAAAAGAGAATATACCATAATCTTTTAAAGCTTTCATCTCCTCCATCAGTTGCCTTAGTCTGCAACTTCTTGCCTCGCCCTTGTATCTCTGACTTTCTTTTGTCAATATCATCAACATGGATACACAAATTCTATCAGAAATGCTACAGGAGCAACTTCTCGTCTCACCCTTGTCTCTCCGACTTGCCTGTGTTATTGAACCACTTAGATTTTATTTATCTCATAAGTTGTCAGATAGGTGGTCCTTGCACTGTTAAAAGTTTCCCTCTGTTTACCTCCTTGTTTTGGTAAAGTTTCTTTCCATAGATACTATGGAGCAAATAGTTGCTTAGGTGCTTTCCTCTTTGTCTTGTAAACAAATCTGATAATAATCATCAAGCACTGAGAAATGAACTAAAAGGGAGCTATGAATGTTGCTTTGTCTACAAACCAGTAGTAGTATGCCTGTTTTTATAACGCTTTCCTACAAGTTATAATGTTCTGCTTATTCTTCTAATCACGTTTCAGGTTGGTGTTCTGTCTGCTTGTAGTCATTCGGGCTTGATAGACAGGGGAACCGAATACTTTTATTCAATGAATAGGGATTACGGTGTCACACCGACTTCGAAACATTATACTTGCATGATTGATCTTCTTGGAAGAGCTGGCCGCCTGGAAGAAGCAGAGAACTTAATGAGAAACATGCCTTTTGAACCAGGTGCTGCATCATGGGGAGCTCTATTAGGTGCAAGCCGGATTCATGGAAATACTGAACTGGGTGAGAAGGCTGCTGAGATGGTTTTTAAGATGGAACCTCATAACTCAGGGATGTATATCCTTCTTTCAAACCTATATGCAGCTTCAGGCAGGTGGGTTGATGTTGGCAGGATGAGATCAAAAATGAAGGATGTTGGTGTGCATAAAGTAACTGGGTATAGTTGGGTTGAGATACAAAACAAGATTCATACGTTTTCAGTCGCAGATTGTTTCCATCCTGAAAAACATAGAATATATGCCTTCTTAGAAGAGCTAGATCTAAAAATGAGGCGTGAGGGGTACGTTTCTTCAACAAAACTGGTTTTGCATGATGTGGAAGAGGAAGAAAAAGAGCATATGCTCAAGTATCACAGTGAGAAATTAGCAGTAGCATTTGGAATTCTGACTATTCCTGCTGGCAGACCAATCCGTGTCATGAAAAACTTACGTGTTTGTCAAGACTGTCATAATGCCATCAAGTACATATCCAAGATTGTTGGAAGGTTGATTATCTTAAGGGATTCTCACCGCTTTCACCACTTCAATGAAGGTGTTTGTTCTTGTGGGGATTATTGGTAGGAAAGGAGAGATATGGTGAATATTAACCTAAGTTTAGTTGCAATCTCTGTGCCTACTTTTATATGATCGAAGAAGTGCTGAGAGCAGTGGGAAGCGCATTTATGTGCCATGTTCATCATGAAATAGTGTCCATGTGAATGAATAAAACTGACAGGGTCTTCAGAAAATATGAATTACTCGGACTTCTTTAGAATCACTAAGTATCATCATCTGGTGGAAGTTGGAATCCAGCATCTCCTTGAACTACATCACAGACACATTAATAAGATTGCATGACATGCAAATAGTAAATCGAAGAGTAAGCTGAATTATCAAGCTAGTGGAGTGCTCTTCATAGTACTTGGCAACTTGTCGAAGTACCGGTACCCAAGAACAAATCTAACCGTGATAGCAACTCCTAATTGATATGGATTGCCACTCCCCCTGCAACATAGAAAAAACACTAAATTGTCCGGCAAATTTAATTTATTTAGTTAGAATTTGTTTATGTGTGTGTACAACAATGATAGGCTTTATATAATAGTCAAAGACTAACCCTTTTAAATATAAAGATGAAAGATCACAAAAGTGAGCTTCGTCTTTTCTAGCGAAGTATGATCTATATATGTCTAAACATACTTCAATTTGCAGATAATGAACACTGTCTCTCGAGTTGCATTAAGGGATGTCACTTAACTTTTGTGAGCTATTGGATTTATGCAACGAGGGTAAAATGATGCGTTTTCTAGTGTAAGGGACAAAGGCAAAACATTTATCCTTGCTACAACAGCGTATACTAAAATGTTTAGTGTCGGATATGTAAATCAGCTCAGCCTTGTAAGTAATCTCATTGTTAAATAAACCAACTTGTATGTGATTGTGTTTTAGTTCTGTATTTCACAAACTCATTCAAGTCTCGGATTAAAGAGGCCGACTCACAAATAAGTCCACATACCTTGTGTAAGTGTGTGTGTGAGTGTAAGCATCTTATTTGGGTTTATACTTTTTTGCATTTTTTTATATTTTTTAAATTTTTGTTATTTTTTTTTTCAATATATTCTCTGCAAATTAGTTTATAAAATATTATAAAATATAAAAAATACAGAATGTATTTTTACATTTTAAAAACTAATTTACGAAATATATTTTATAAGATGTGTAAACTAATTTGTAGAATAAAAAAATATATATTGCACAAATTAATTTAAAAAATATAAAAATATATTTTCTGTAAATTAATTTGTAAAATATATTTATTAAAACAAATTTAAAAAATGAAGAAAGTACGAAAAAAAATTAAGGAGCACAAAAAGCAATTCGCCCTTACTTGTGGCCTATTCCAAAATAGTTCATGATCCAATTTAAAGGAACTTTTTGTAAATTTTTTAACATGGTTTTTTTTATCTGTTTTAAGGAAGTAAATCGGGTTGTAGGACAAACTTGTTTAACCTAAATCAGCCGTGAAAGTGGGTATTGCTCTCTGTATCTTCTTTCTTTTTTCACACTTCTCTTTCATTTTTTTTAATTTTGTCTCAATTTTATCTTCTCTGAATATGTAAAAATCAACTTCCAAAATTTTAATTTCGAAATTTATTTTTTGTATTCTTGAATTGGGATTTCGGAATTTATTTTTTGCATTGCAAAATTAAACTTTTGAAATATATTTTTTATCTTCTAAAATTAAATAAAAACATTATAAAATTTTAATTTTAGAAAGCAAAAATTTCAGAAAGATAAAAATATAAACGAACTTTTGTAGAGGTACAAATTCTTATTATTTTAACGGGTGAAAAAACAATTCCCCGTGATTATTTTGATCTAAGTTCATATGAGCTATGGGTTACAGTTACACTCTTGTCATGGGCGATGATTTGTATACCCCTCCCTTTCACCGATAAAACTCTTATTCAGAAAGATCAAGAGTCAAACCTGATTGCTATCGGTTGCCACTTTGCACCTCTTCGAATATGTAGTGTTCCTCATCTTTTACCTACATTATATTAAGTTTCTTCATATTATTATTATTATTATTATTTATTATACGCATTTACTTAAAATATCTTATGTGCTTATACAAAATATGATAGTAAACTATGAAAATTTCAAAGTTAACAAAAACAATATAAACCACTCTTTTACTTTCTTTCAAGCAAATATAATTCTACATGCTTTGAATCGATTGTTATAAGATGGGTCTACTTGAGTTTTAGACCAAACATAATCCATTCGTTTTAAATGGTCAATGAATTATTTTATTATTATTTATATTGTAGAATTTCTCGTGTGATTATTGATAATAAATAGCATACCTGTCTCTTGTCATGGTTGGATGAATAGGTTACTTTGGTTACTAGATCTTTCCCTTCAATCTCCAAGTTAAGATGTGGCTCTTAATGGGCAAGTCACTAGCAGCAATTAATGTTGGAAGAAGACCTAACCTCTAATAACTACAGTGATATATTTTCTTTTGTCAACAACTACAGTGATGTTTACCTTAGCAATCCTCTCATTAAGAGACACTAAGAAACATCTATGTTGTTGCCAAATCATAGATTAACTCAACTTATCCAATTAGTATTTATAGATTATCTACTTATAGAAACTATCTATTACTGTAATATGCCTAAGTAATTAAGTAGATCTTCTTTGGTCCACTTGGACTTTCATGTAGATCAGTAATTAATCCATTTTTATCAACAAAAAAAAAAAACACCAAGGCACACATAACATTTATTAGTGGCAAACCCTAACTGGATATATTCTTACCCAATCCGATAATGATATTTACAGTTGATAAGTGGTATAATATTAATGAAAGAAAAGTATTAATTCATCCGAAAAGAATAGATATTAAAAAATCGGGTATGAAATAAATGGACCAATTATATTAGATAAAATCATCAACAAAAGGAAAGGTTAATTTTTAAAAGAATTTAACTGAATTGTTGACCACTTAAGATTTATAATAGGTATAATTTTTAAAATAATTATTATAAAAGTTAACAATTTTTAATAATATAACAATTCACAGCATAATAATCATGGTAATCTACTCGGTTTATATTTGATAAAATTAATTTTAAAATCATTAAATGTGATTAGAATGTATGTTCAAATTAATCTTAACAACTAACTTTATTACCGTGTGTGAAATAGATTTCTATTGTTATCCAAATGAACTCTACATGGATGGCACAACACAGGTGATTAAAGAAAATTCATGAGAAATTTTTTATACAAAATAGATTTTGTCATCAAAATGAAATATTTAAGAAATAAAAAATATTAAAACTATTAATTTATCTTTTAAGCTTTAAATCTCTATCTTAAATACCCTTCAAAAGAACATAGAGTATAAGCAAACAAGTAGCTACGAGAAACATAAACCCTGTTAATGGGTTACCTATCCCCCACTAATCCCAGCAGAGCAGCACTGAAAAATATTTATTTAGTCAAAATATAAAATGAATAAAAATCTAGAACAGCAAAGACATAATAATATATTAATATTAATTGGGATAACTAATAATATTTACCTAGTTACCCAAAAAGTTTCAAAAGAACACACGTAACGTGGCTCCGCCCATGCTAAAAGTCTCAACTCAATTACAGTAACTGGGACAGTTGATTGTTCTTGTTTCATAATTAATTAATAGTATACATTGTGTTTCCGCACACAAATTAAGACTTAATTACAAAAAACTTAGGGCAGTAATACAAAATATGGAGCACTAACAAGAGGTGTAGTGCTTCAAACCCTTAGCGGAAAGGATCAAAGCATGAAAAGAAGCTACATTCAAAAGTATAATGAGCCTACAACTAAGGATGGATGGCAGCAATCTCTTCCCTCAATCCATCCATTTCCTCGTCGTTGACCTCCGTGATTGGCTCCTGCTAATGCAAAGGGAATTCATATCACATAAATCAATTTTATTCGCTACAAATTTTGATTTGTAAGGTTTCACTAAAAATTAATTTTAACAAATAGCAAAAGCTAGAGAACGCTAATTTTAATTTGTAAGGTTTACTTTTGCTATATACATTGATTCTAAATATCAAGATGTGTAAGATGTATGTGGAAAATTGTCAACAAGACACTGAGATGTCACTTGGCAGAACACAGATCATAACCAATTATTGGATATCCTAATTATCAGAAGTTCTAACAACACACTCTTTTCTTAAACACATTTCTTACAAACGAGTCAAATTTATTAGGATTCAAGAAATTACGTGGGTTCCTCTCCTTATTGAATGAGTCTCATTCATAATGTCATGATTCCTAATAAATTTTAATAATAGAAAATGTGTTAAAAAAAAGTGGATTAGATAATGCATTGCTAACACTTCTTGTAATTATTGAAAAGGTATAGTTAGCTACCTCTGGATCTTTATTTCGTTTCACATCTATACACTTGGAAGCACTAATACTAGCACTTTTCAACAAGCTACGTGTACTGTAGTTTGATTTGGAGGTTCCATTTTGAGCATCAGTTCCATCAGCCCCTGGAGGACTTTGAAGGTTTGATCCAGTCGACCTTTCAAGTTCGTTTTGTTTATTTTCATCCTTGGGAGCACAAACTCGCTCTCTGTGAAAAGTTAAATAGCAATAGTCAAATGTATATGACTCATACAGTACCAGAGAAAAGGTCCACAGGCTTATCTGCCAACCTAATCTGTGAATAAACATTAATAATCTGAATCTAAATTGGCCCAATTTCTCCTTTTCAGGAGAAGAGAAGCTCAAATTCAGCTGAGCCAAACACTAGCTGAGAATAATAACAACATATAAGAAAAATTAAATCTCCAAAAGAACAAGAGAGGAGCTGTTTTTTAATGTGCAAATTGGTAACCCACTATTTGAACTGGTTCATGTTTGGACCAAGAAAATGCTACTGATAAGGCTAGAAGTGCTTAAAGTACTAAATGTTTAACCAACACTTACCTAGGCAGGGAAGCATGCTGTCTCTGCAATGGAGTGCTTCGTTCTCCTTTGCCATAATGCTCTTCAAGATGTGCGAACTGTCGCTTGAACCGATCAACTCCACTACACAACAACATAACATAGAATTACCAACTATTAACCAAAATATGTTAAACTTAAATTTCGAAGGACACACATTCCATGTTAGAGTTCTAAGATGACATGCAAAACACAAAATTAACTATCAATAGTTTCGTGGGACTAGGAGTGAAAATTTTAACTACAATAAGGATGAGCATCTACAAAACTTTGTATTCACAAGGAATTAAGGTTTAAAAGTATGGCAAATCAAATAAGCATGTCTGTGGTTTGCTAATGGAGATTCTAGCTCTGCATGGATATTTGGAAAAAATAAAACAGAATTTGGGTGCAAAAACAATAAATGCATGAAGCTTGTGACAGAACAGATAGGTGGTCCATGGACATCTGCTTTAATACATGCATCAAGCCTTCAATAGTTCAATTAAATGTCAAGCATGCTAGCACATCTACCTTGGATACATGAAGCTAGTTTGATCTCCACCACGAAGATATTCCTGGAGCATCTGGGGGTGGTACTCCAAAATCTGTTCATTTCCAAATATTTAATAATTCTTACCAAAACACAAAAAAGACAATAAATTGAAGCAGGAGTGAATGACAATGTAAGATCATACCTCTCGATAAATCAACTCTCTAACATCATCTTTGGACAATTTCCTTCTCTCAAACTCGAACTCAAGTTTTGAAATGGGTTGAGTGGATGGTTCACGGTCCACATTCGCCAAACCATGGAAGTAAGGATCAGCTAATGCCTGATATCACATGCATCACAGAAATAATGAAATACCCTCTTTGATAATTATCAATGAAATTTCCCTTTTGACAATTATATATAGGTGATAGGAGGTCAACCTCTTCAGCTGTTGGACGGTCTTTTGGATCAAATGCAAGAAGCCGCTCCAGCAACCGAAGAGCCAATGGATCTGCATTTGGAAATTTTTGGGAGAATGGAACTAGTTGCTTTTTTCGCATGTTATCAAGATACCTTCTAGCTTTCTCATTTCGTATCTGTAAAATTGACATGTAAGAATTTATATACTAGAGAACAAGGGAGAGGATTTAACCATAAGGGCATATCTTAAAAACATAACACAGGAAGAATTTTTAAAATAGGAAAACTGAAAATTTAGAATTACTCCCGTAACACCATGTCACAAGCTTGCTTATTGATTTCAGAAAACTGAAAATTAGATTTTGATAAACTAACCCTTGCAATGGTCTCAGGAGGAGGAGTTCCAAGCAAATCAGTCATGAGATCCAATTGGTGCACAACATTTTTCCCAGGAAACAATGGCTTCCCAGTGAGCATTTCTGCAAATATGCATCCAATGCTCCAAATATCAATTGCAGGGGTATACTGCAATAGAAAAAGGATTTTGAAATTACACACATATTTCTATACATCAAGTGTGTTCAACTTATAATCATACATAACCCAAGAGAAGATGTTTTTAAATAAAAGAATGAGCTTACTTTTGAGAAAAAAGAACCACATAGTTCAGGTGCACGGTACCACCGAGTTGCAACATAATCCTTTGTTAAAGTAGGTAAATTGAGTCAGCAAGAGGTTTAGAGAGAGATACCTAGATTACAATTTGCAATTTCCTACTGAAAATCTTAGAAGTCGGAACAAAATGGATAAATGCAACAGTTCAACATGGTTACAGAATGAAGTACTCACAGTCCAGAATATAGCTGATGGAGCATCATTAAATGAAACTCGAGCAAGCCCAAAATCACATATCTTTAGTTTGCAATCAGCATTGGCAAGAATATTTTTTGGCTTCAAATCACGATGAAACACATTTGCTACAAGAGAGTACTTTACCAAATTAAAATCACTATCTGAAATCGTCAAGGACCTGGTTATAAGGATATCATACCTGTATGTATATATTTCAGGCCCCGAAGAAGTTGGTACAAGAAAAATTGGTGGTGCTCAGGAGTAAGATCATCATTTGCCTTGATTACTTGATGGAGGTCAGATTCCATCAATTCAAACACGACATAGATATCCTTAAACTCTCTCCGTGAAGGAGGAAGCATAATATGCTTAATTTCCACAATATCAGGATGTCTGAGCAACCGCAAGAGTTTAATTTCTCTAAGGATTCGTGTGGCATCCGATACATGTTCAAAAACATCATTAATTTTCTTGATTGCAACCCTTTCACCAGTATGAGAGTCAATGGCAGAACCAACAACACCATAACTTCCTTTTCCAACAACTTCTTGGATCTGATATTGACTTGCCTCCCCATACTCAGTAAAAAATTCTGTTTCGGGTGCACCCTGTTTGATAACCAGAAACAATTATGTAATATTGTTGGAAGCATAATTTGAAGACAATCACTTAAGCAGATCTCTTTTTTTGACCTACTGCAATTTCTACGGTAAATTATGGAACACGGTGAAAAATCCATGAGAGGAAACAATGTATCAAATTCACATAAATTGACAATGCCACAAAATTTGGTACTTTGTTTCACAATATGCCATTTACAATGGCAGAACACGCACAACCAAACTGGTGCTGCTTTAAGAAAAGTGCCAGGGAAAGATGAATCAAAAAGGGTCTTGATAACAAGTGCTCATAAAGCACTAATCAAGGAATCAACCAACAAATGCCGCGACTGGGGTATTAAATGTTACATTTTCTCACAAAAACATTTTCTTAACAAATGTCCTTACACCACTGGCAAACAGCCTCCAAAATCAAAATCATGCTGATTTATGCCTCTTCTCCTTTGTTTCAGAAAACTGCAGAATGTTTGGCGTCTTGTCCAGCAATGAAAGCATTTACAATCTCTTCTCTCGCATCAAACAACAACAGTTTACGTAATTTTTACTCATGATCCTAGCATCTCTTGTCCTTTCACGTGTATGTTCCAAGACAAAACTTGAGCCAGATTTTATAGGACACCAAGCATAGCCATAACCCATGAATTTTCTTAGAGACAACACAAATACGACCAAATTGATCCAGCAAACGTTAAACGCAAACAAAACAACAATCAGACAAAAAAGAGAAACATGAGGTGGTAAAAAAAAAACGAAACTTGAGGAGTACCCAATAAGCCAATCAACAAAACAAAAGATGACAGAAGCAAATCGCATTAAAAAAAAAGAAGAAAAAAAGAATAGATATCCCGAGATGGGGTGAAGAAAAAAAAAAAACCTTTTTGTGAGGATCCATGGAAGAAGGTCTGAAGAGGGTTTGTGTAGGGACTTTGATGTGCTTCAAGGAAGAGAAATCAAAATCTTGGTCAATGGTTTGGCGATCCTGGTTGGGAATGGAAGCCAATTGCGCGCGCAAATCTCTGAGGCTATTATTGGCATTGGTGTGGTGTTCAGCAGAAGTAGAAGCGCGTCGTTGAAACAAGCGTCGAATCCCTTCCACCAGTGTTCCTCCACCACCCATGTAGATAGATCATAGATTTACTTCACTCTTTCTTCGCCTTTGACTCAATCCAGCATTGCATTTTTTGCATTCCCCTCTCCTCCTTTTCTAATACCCCTTTTTATTTACCTATTTATTTTTATTTATTTTTATTTCTTTATTATCTCTGTTATGTTATTATATACTTATACTTTATTGTTGTTTATCTTTTTTGTCTCTTTTCTATCCCGAATCATGCGCAGAATGGGGGAAGAGAGAGAGAGAGAGACAGGGATCATGTTGTAACGTACTTGAGTCTCTATATGTTGTGTTTAGTTGTTAACTGTAATGTAATCGTTACTTGGTTTTGGGTTCAAGCTTGAATCTTGCTGTACCGTGACGTGTGAATGAGTTGTTAGTGACTATGCACTTCCCAAACTCGTTGCTCATTGCGTACGCGGCTCTTTTTTCAAAGATTGTTTACTACTCCGCAAATTGGATTCATCCCATTAAAATTATTAAAATATTATATTTAAAGTTTAAAATTTACACTAAATATAATCTTTTAACTCGTCTAAAAAAATTTATTGAATTGGATTCACTTGATTTATTTAATCATGAGTAATTCTTATGAATATAATATTAATCATGTTAATTAATAAATGATAAAATCGTTTGTCATTTTAATTTTGTAGAACTGGAACCTGTTTGACCTAAATGCACATTCACAGATCTCTAACGTGAGTTGTATTTTGATTTTCGTATTTAGCGTTATAACGTTCAATAATTAATTTGATTATTTACTTTTTGTCAAACACGTGCGTATGAGTTGTTTTATAAAAAATTATAAGCAGCATTTTTTTTATATTTAATATTTTTGTTCACTCTTTTGTTTCTTATTAGTTATAAATTAAGAACAAAATATGCAAATATTGGTTATACAATTATCGAGAAAAAAAAACAAGAAAGTGTTGTTATAAGATGTGTTTGGTTGTATTTTTAGTTTTTAATTTTTGTTTGTACATATTTTTAAAGAATTTTAAAAAAATAAAAAGAGAGTAAGTAGAAAAAAAAAAGCATAGAATGGTAAAAAAGAAAATATATAATTAAAATATATTAAATTATTTTAATTTTTATTTCAAATACTTAACAAAATTATTTTTAAAATAATTTCAAAATATGTATTCATCAAATAATTTTTTATTCTATTTAATTTTTTTTATAAATAGAATACAAATAAGCCCATATTGTATATTCATTTTGCATTCCAGTTTTCTCTTGGTTGAGTTAGCATTTATTTGGTTTAAAATCAAAATTTAAATTCTTATATTTTATAATATAAAATACTTATTTAATAAAAATATGTGATTTATATCTTAAAAAATACATGTCGAAGAATATTTAATGAAATAAAATTGATTTATTTAGTTAAATAAATATTTATTTATTTATTTTGTTAAACACTGTGGTATATTGACATGTGTTTTTAAATTTATATATTTGTTAAAAAGTTTTATCTTAAAAATCAAGGTATATTAAAATGATTGATAAAATGAGACTGTGTATAAAAGTATTAAGAATACGATCATCTTATCAGATTATAAACTATAATAAAACATTAACTATTTAATTATCATTAGAATTAATATATAATTAAAATATTCATAAAATATTATTTTACTAAAAATACTAATAAGTTAAATAACTTGATTATTTGTGTGTTTTACAGTATATTTTTGATAAATAAAAAATAAAACAACAAATTAATTTTTTTAAAAATTAATTTTATTTAACATTATAACTGTTTTCATAATTTTTTTTATATTATACTCATTAAAATTTAAGGTTTTAACTAGTTATCTATTCATTTTTATTCTTACATATTTTGATAATTTTTTATTTATTATAAAATATTAATTTTTTGTACTTAATATTTCAGTGTTTAGTTTAATTATTAAATATTTTAATTAAAAATTTATAATAAGATTTTAATTTTTGTTGATGAAAAAATTAAAAATAAAGTAAAATTTCTTTTATTAAAATACTATTTAAAATTTATTTATAAAAAAAAATAATTTTAGCTGCAGTTAAAAATTATTTGATTTAAAAATGTATATTTTTAAAATACATCATAAATAATAAAATAAACAAATTTATCAAATTTTATTTTTATGATATATATAATCATCAAATTGATTATTAATTTATTTATATATTATTTTTTAATAAAAATATAAATAATAATAAATTAAAATATATCATTTTTAAATATAATAATATAATTTAAATAACAAAATATTAATTTTATAATTAATTAAAACTATAATATTTGAACATCAATCTAATAATTATATATTTATTTATATTAATTAATTAAACAACTAATGTTACTAAATACTATTACTCTAATTAATACACTTTTCAATTTTTATCAATTAATTTTTTAATTTTCAACTAATTTATCTTCCGATTTCACCCACCACTTCTTAAATAACATGATGCAAATATACATACTAATAAATTATAATTAAAACCTATTAAAACATTATATCTGTAAACTATAATCAAGTCCGCGATAAAACTTAAATAAGTATGATTAAGATAAAATAGAACCGTGGACTGCGCAGACAAGATATATTTTAAAATTTAATGTAACATGATTGACAGATAACGTCTGCTATAGAAATTGAATTTGAAAACATAACTTGCAGCCTCAATTAAAGAACAAAGATAATTGTTATGTCATCAGCAGAATACAATTATTGATCACATTTTCAGAATATCCAATCAGATTTTGAAACGTACCGCAATGTGAGAAGGAAGGACAAGGGACAACTGTGTCCTGTAATAAACCTGTTCAAAATTAAAAGTTAAAAGTCGTCTGACATTCTTGTGGGAACTCCTGGACAACTGTGCCATGTAATAAACCTGTTCAAAATTAAGGTTGCCAACCTCCTCACGCGCAATAAGATTTTTCTTATTTTTATATTTTTTCTTTCCTTTATATATTTATTATATATATACATACATGTATTTTTTATTTATTTTTAATGAGACCTTTCCAAGTTCCATACAAATCCGAGAACAAAAATAAATTAACCAATCATATTCTTTTTAAATGAATTGAAAATATGAGTATGTTAGCTGAATTAATTTATTTTTTAATATGAATTGAAAATATTAATCTATTTTATTTATAATAAATTTATCTATTTATATATTAAATTCTATTATTGATAATTTATTTATTAATAATATATAATTAATGACTTATCAGATATATAATTGAGTTAAGTTATTTTTTATAGTATTAATTAATATATTTTTTTAACCAATTATATATTTTTGTTAATCGATTATCATTTGTAATTAATTAAAAACATATATAATTAATTACCAAAAAATTTAATATTTAACAATATAAAAATAATGGTTAAATCAATTATGTATTTATAATAATATAAAAAATATTAAATCAATTATATATTTGATTAAATAATTTATTACTAAAAATATTAATCAATTATCAAAAATAAATTTTATGATTTATATTGATATATTTACTATAATTATATAGAAGAATATTTTTGTTTAATTATCAATCTATTTTAGAAACAACAATTATTTTCATATATATAAATAATATTATATACTTATTTATACATCTAGTTTAATAAAAAATAAATTTTAAAAAAAAAATAAATTTAATATCTTACATTTGTATGTAAATAGGTACATATTATTAATAATATATGTGATAATTTGTTTTTTAAAAAAAAAAACAATCATGATATACACATAAAAACAAGAGATACACCCTCTCGTTAGCAGTTTCCAAATTTTCAAATAATAATCGAATAACTTATATCTGGAAATAACAAAATGTAAGTTATTGTGATATATGTTTGAATATCGTTTATGTTTAACATGAATTACTATTATAAGATAGGATGAAAGTTGGTTCACTTAACAATTATAAAAATAAAAAATGATCAATTAAATAAAAATATTTATAAAATAAAAGTTAAAATTTTATATTTAAAAAATATGATAGATTTAATTAATAATATTAAATCAAATTAATAAAATAATTATAAACATCGTGTTTTAATTCAATTGTTAGTTGTGAAAAAATAAAATTAATAATAATTTTATAAATTTAATTTCTTCAATCCCATTTTAATAAACGGGTTAGGCAGAATGAATTGTAAGATTTGACGGGTAGAAGATGTTAACCTAATTCATCCCATCTTGATATGTTAACGTAATAGGTCGAACCTATTTTTTCTATTCCTAACTCATATTGCATATCTATCTTATCAAAGAATATATATATATATATATGCATTTTATTGATTTATTTTTATCAACAAAATTGTATAAACAAAGGATGTCACATATTTATTGTTAAATAAAAAATTTATATCATGTATATTATATGTACGATATTATAAAGTTAAATTCATCAAGTTATTTGGATAAATCAAAGTTAACTATTTTAAGCTGGTTGAATAAATTTGTAATTATGTTTATCATTCTTCTTAAAATGGATTGTTTTTCTTTTGCTTAAAAATATTAAATTGGAAAAAAAAATTATAGTAATTTTAACAATATATAAATAAATATAGTAGCGGTACATGTGATTAGAAGAAATATTTTTCTTCCTATCTCGTAAAGAAGTGAGATAATTTTAAATTTAAAAAAGTAAAAAAATATAATAAAATCATGCTTTAACTTTATAAAAAATTTCACATATTATTTTAAATTTTTTTATAAAATATATTCTTATATCTATTACACAAATCATATATATTAATTTAATATAATTTAAATAATATATAAAATAAATGTTAAAAATCTTTAAAAAATTAATGATAACATTTTATTGTTAATAAAATATAAAATATTAATAATATTATTTAATTATTATTATAGTTGTTAAGATAAATTTAAATTGAAAAATTATGTATATCCTTAAATTTTATCTAGAGCGTGCTATATATAGCAGAACCACAACAAAATTTGAACACAATAATAGCGGTTGTATTGATGCTAGAGTATCATATCCATTTTTGTCCATTTCCAAAATTTAGAAATATCATTAATTGGATATTTGGATGTAGTTTCGCACGCATCTATCTATCATGTTGCACCCATACTATGTCCAGCACCATTGTTTCTGTTTTTGTTTTTTTAACTTTCATTGTTATTTTTTTTTTATGTTCTGCTTAAATCATGTGATATTTTACTATTAATTATGAATATGTCATGAAATTTAAATATTTTTTAATTTAAATACATATATAATATAAATTATTAAAATATTTTAATTAACTAAAAGTTTATATAATGTTTGAATTAAAGAAAATAAAAAAAATTATATCCTAAAATTGGATAGATTTTATTTTTTTATTTTTATTTGTTTGTATTTATTTTATATAAAATAAATTAATTAATTTTTCTAAAACGTACAAAAATACTTTTTCATCTGATTCCGTGAAAAAGGGGAAAATTTTTTTTTGACTTTTTTTAAATTAAAAAAATTATTAAATATTTTTAAACAAATTTATATTAATAAAATCATAATAAAAAATAAAATAAAATTTAAAGTTAAATTTTATTTTTTAATTTATATAAATCAAAATTTAAAATAATGATCCTTTCAATTTTTTTCACTCATCCAGATAATATATATAAAATATTTTTTTTATTTTTATAAATTTAAAAAATTTATTTTTATTATATATTTACATATTTTTTTATTTTTCAAATTATTTTTTTATATTTTTTAAATTATTCAAAATATAAATTGTTTAAATTAAAAAGTTTGTTAAAATATTTTATTGTTAAAATATTTTTTTAATAATTATTAGTATTTTTAATTATTAATATTTTAGCAAAAGTTACTTTAAGTAATTTTTTATATTTTTTTAGCTTTTAATTAAAATATTTTTGTTTATTTTTATTTTTAATATATTTTTATAATTTAATATTTTATTTATTTATTTATTTTATATATTTAATATTATTTAATTTTTTAAAATAATAATATTATTTTATATATATTTATTTTATATTATTATAAGATATTATATTTAAATTATTATTTTAATATATACTATTTATTATATTATTATATTATTTATTTTATTTTATTAAAAAATATTGAACCATTTAATAAAAAATTAAAATTATAAAAATAATTATTTTTAAGTTTTTATTTAAAATTTATTTATGTAAAAAATAAAAAAAAAATTTAAAATAAAATATTATTTAATTTTTTATATATTTTTAATAAAATATATAATACTTAATATATTTTATTTTATTATTTAATTATATTTTATATTTATTATTTATTTTGAAAATAATTTTATCAAATACTTTTAATTTAAAATCAACCGCTTTCAATTGTTATTTTTTAATTAACGTATTCATTAATTTTTCAAAAGCAAAACTTTTAAATAGTGGCAGCGCGTTCACTCCATGTGTTTATCCAGCTGTAATCTTTTTCGGATCGGTGCAGTTTACTTAATAAAATTATTTTTCGTTATGAACTTTAAGGATGCTTCGAATTTGAATTACCTTTTTTTGGAAATTTTTTTTATTTGCACATTGCATTGCTTCATTTTGTGGAACAGGGAGCGAGAGCTACTATCTCAGCGCAAAAGGCTGCTAGTGAAGATCTAAGGAGGAAATAATTTTCCGTTTGAATATTCAATTGTTTATTGTATTTCATAGATATTATGTTTCATATGCCTCAGCAATAAAAAGTGAAGATATGTGTTGGTATGCTTAAGCCTTATTTTAAGCATGAAAGTCTATTCACTGCAATTGCACAATCCAAAGCTTGGAGAACCCAGCAAATCACCAAATACCGCCACAGCCACAACTGCAGCACTTTATCCAATTACATACCTCAGCACAATGGAGAATCACTTGTACAAGTGTTTTTAACAAGACACAATAGGTGATAGATTTGTAAAATGGAGAACTACTTTATTTGACTTTTTACAACTTACTTTACTCATTAAGCTCTTGTTGGAATTTCGCATTGTACAACATACTGTAGGATCTTGAGAAGCTGCTTATTACCTTATAAACCATGCAGGACTGTTAAACTATATATTGTATCATTTGATGTACTGAATGAAAAAAAAAAAAGAAATAAATTGGTTTAAGTATTGTGTTCGGTAGTTATATGATACGATGAAATGAAATCTTTTATTATCTTATTCAATGTTTAATTGGAATTCTATAAATTGAATACAATATGATGATTTTTATATAGTTTTTTGTTAGTGATTTTTAAATTTGAGGATACTAAACCTTGGTCGAAGTGGAAGGTTGTATCTATATTTAATATAGTTAAAATGTTAATATCTAATTATATTATTTTATTTTAAAAAAACTAGTTAACAAAATTACAGTTTAATTTCTAAAATTTATAATCATTTATTTTTTTAATTTTTTTTTAAAATAATGGATATAAATTTATTTAAAATATTTTATATATATTTGTAATATAATTCATTAAAAATATAAAAAAATTAAAACTTTTGTTAATTAAATTACATTTTAATGTATAATTTAATTTTATTAAATTAATATTATAATTGATAAAATTTATTTCACAATCTGAATTGATAAATAATTTATAAAAATAAAATTAATATTATTGTAATTTAAATATTTAATAATGTAAAATCCAGATTTCAATCTTTTGTTAATAACATAAGTAGAAGATAATATTCTTCTTATATAATTTTTTTATCTTATTTAAATATTTAATTAGGTTTTTTATAAAAATAATTATTAATTTTATTTTAACTTAATAAAAATCATGTCATATTATATATTATTGTATTAGATTGATTGTTAAAATAATTATTAATTTTAAATTTAAATAAAAAAATTTATTATGATTTTATAAATTTTTAATGAAATTGATATTCTTTTTATATTAATTTTTTTTATTTTTATATGATTGCATTTAAAAATTTATATAAAATTATTTTGTGATATAAATTTATAATTATTTTATGATAAAACATGTTATAATTAAAATTAATGTAATAAAATAAAATTAAAATGTTAAAACTAAATGATAAGAAAATTAATATTTGATACAATTTAAATAATTTTGATAAAAATAAAATTTAATTTAAGGTTATTAACTATAATTTACTTTATTATTTAAATGGTTTTTATTAATTAATAAATATTATTTTAAATAGAGTTAAATTTAAGTAAAATATGTAAATTATATTTATAAAAATAATTTATGTAATTTTTTGAGGATTAAAAAATTGTTAAATAATTATAAAACTTAAATTATTTTCTAATTAAAATAAAAATTAAAAAAATCATAAATTTATACATTTCTTATATTACTCAATATGGTGTATAGGTTAATAAGTGAATTTAATTATTATAAAAATTAATATAATATATTAATAAAGGTGATAAATTAATTTTAAAAATTATAGATAAACCAGAATATGTAAAATTTTATTTTTATATTATAGATATAGGATTTTAATTTAATTAAAATAATCAATTTAATATTTTAAGTTAATTAAGATAATAGTTTAATTTAATATAATAAATTGATTTAAAATTAATTTTAATATTATATCAAATTAGTGAATTAAGTTAGTTATGATAATAATTTAATTTAAAACTTTAATTTTAATATAATAAGTAATTAAGAGATTAAGTAAATTTTAAAATTAATTTATAATTTAATTTAAATATGATATGTAAATTAGAATATATAAATTTAAAATTAATTTAATTAGATAATTAAGGTAAGATTTATTTACATATTATATGTATTAAGTAATTAAGGTAATAAGTTAATTTAAAAGTTAATTTAATTATTATGGAAATTTAATTTAATAATTTGATTAAGATAATAAGTTAATTTTAAATTTAATTTAAATATTATAGGTAGTTTAAGTAATATATCAATTTAAAATATATTTTAAATATTATATGTAAATCAGAATACATAAAATTTATTTGTATATTATATATTTAAAGTTTTAAATTAATTAAGATAATATGTTAATTTTAAATTTTATTTCAATATTTTTGAATTAAAATAATAATATATTTCAAATTTAAATATAAATATTATAGATCATTTCAACAATAAATTATTTAAGATTATAAGTTTATTTAAAATTTAATTTAAATTATACATATATTAATATAATGCGATAATTTATTTTTAAAATTAATTTAATTATTAGATAAAATTAACGTCATAAGTTAATTAAAGTGTTAATTAAATTTAAAATTTTAAATAATAATTAAAATAAAATTTAATTGAAAAAATTTAACCGATATAATAATCATTTAAATAATATTATATTTATTAAATTTAAAAATATAAATTATTTATTTTATTAAATTTATGTAAAAATATATTTTTAAAAGATTAATATATATAATAACAGTATTTTAAAGCTTTACAAATTAAATTATTAAAAATATATAAACAAAGTTCACTATATTAATTACAAAATCACATATATCATTTCCTTGTTAAAACACATCAATCAAGATTTAATTTATTCAAATTTACAAAAATACCGAAATATTATACTTTATTATTAAGAAAAATATTTGGTTCAATCGTATATATTATTAAATCGAATGCAGTATGTATTTGAAGGAAACAGAGGTAGAAAGGTAAAAATTCAATAAACAACTAAAACAATAATCCACGGAAGAACAACATATTTTGTTCTTGAAAAGACTGTAACTTTAGAAAATAAATTATAGAATGTACGAAAAAAAATCATAGTGGTTGCTTTCTAGGTCCATGTTTAGGGACGATTGGTGCTTGAATTTGCGCAAAATTTTACCTTGTTCACGCAAATTCCAGTTGGCTTGAAAATAACATGTATCATGACAAGGCCGTGCAATAATACTCCACCAATAGGGAATTAAATATGCAATGTTACAATATATTTTTTAATAAATATATACTACTATTGTTAGTTAATTTTTTAAAATGTTAAAACAATTTTTAAATATTTTCTCTTTTAAAATTGTTGTTAAAAATAATGTTTCTGACTTTTTTATAAAATATATTTCACTAAAAAAGTTTTCATAGAGACTAGTAAGAAAGTGACAGATAACATCAGGAGTAGGACAAGTCGTTTATTATTCATGATTCTTTCTCAGCAATTTTGCTTTTCCCGTCCTTTAATCACATCATCTAATCAACTATCACAAAAGGAAGCAATGAAGTTAAATACTTTATGTTACTCCTCGTGATATTGATTTAAAAGATAAACATAGCTTATTCATCCATACTTTAACCTGTTAACCTTGGGGAGAGAGGGGGTTAATAGCAGGATTCTCTATGCCACTACCACATGACATAAATAAATAAAAAATACTCTAAAAAAAATAATTATATTATGTTTGTTCAACTTGTTATGGCTGGAAAAAGAAAGAATGAGCAATCATATTCATACAGTAACTACCAAACCTAATAGATATAGAATTAGGATACTGTTAGTAGAGTGTTTTATAATTGCAGAAACAATTTTAGATTTATTTATTTTTAGATTCATTTCACTCCCTATAAAATTCATCATTGTGCCTGGTGAGTTTCAATGTTCCATTAGTTAAATATAGTTCCCTTTCCGGTTGGTTGCACATCTTCGCATGCTTTGCATGAGGGAAATTGGTGGCTGATTGGTTAAATTACACTTACTCGATGCTCCATACACAGGCTCTTGAAGGATATTTAGTGTCTATTTAGTTTTAAAATAAGTAAAACTAATGTTGATAAAATTAATTTTAATATTATTAAATATGATTAAGATATTACATAAATTAATTTAATATTTTTATTAAAACATTTTTTAAGAAGTACAATTTTTTTTCAATTATAATGTTGGAGACAAGATTATTCTTTACATCTCTTCGTATGATTGTTCAAATACTACATTATCCTCTTTGTTAAGAATTTTTTTTTTAAATTTATATAATGCTAGATTTTTCAAATAATAATAATAATTGGGATGCATATTTGGCATACATATATTTGAATTGACTTGCTTTTGAATTTAAAAAAGTTGTTAATAAAATATTTTTAAAGTTTGACAAATGTGATCAAATTAGACTTTTAATAATTTTTAAAAATTTAATAGAGATTTCAGTTTTTTTATATTTAATTTTTATTTTAATGTCTACCACATATTATTTATGATTTCCATTCTTATGTTATTGAAAATGTTAGTTTTAGTCTTTATATATGGTTAAAAAATCAATTTAAATGATAATATATATATATATATATATATATATATATATATATATATATATATATATATAGTTTAGCATCCGAAAGCTGTATTTTGTGTATTTTTAATTTAAAAAAATACTATAATGTATAATTTATCTCTAGATATATTAACTTGATTATATTTTAACTTGATTCACAAAAGTATAGACAAAATACAAACAAAATATGAATAAAGTTAGCATATTTAAAAATTAAATTATATAAGCTGACAATTTCAGGATAAATCCTATAAAATTAAAATATAAGCAAATAATAAATTTAGAGATCAAATTATAAACACTAATATTTTGAAAAACAAAATCAATTAGTAGAAAAATCATAATCAATAATTTATATAAAATAAAAGATAAAAATTATAAAATATAGATGTGAAAGGCTATAATTAAAATTATATATAAATAAATAATTAAAAATTTGATGAAACTATTCTAAAATGATTGATTGGATATCTAAATTTAATTTCAAATGGCAGATATTTTTTGTCTTCATGTCATCGCCATTTTTTAACCTTATACCTAATAAAATAATTATTTTGACAAAAAATTTATATAAGAGGACGAGAAGGTCCCCGAATATCCCTATTAATTAGGGCACTGCAAGAAAGACAAAGAAGAAAAGGCTTAGCCTTATGCACTGGCGTTATCCGGTGCCGATTATCAATTTTTTAAATAATTAATTGTTTTTTATATATAAATAATATCATATATTTTTTTATTTAATAATAAATAATTTTTAAAATAAAATAAATAAATAGAATATATCTAACAATTACATCGAATACAAATAAAAGTATAATAATTTATATTTAAATATAAATAAATATATGTTAATTCTGTTAGAAACTTTCTTTCCTTTTCCAACTCACACTCGTTTGGATAAAACGAGGCATCTTACCTAACCACAGTTAGCTGTCAAGAAAGATTCAGAATTTATAAGACGAGTTCAGATTAACATTTTTTTTGGTGAATCAGAATAGGAAAACGCTACATTTTTAATGAAAGAGGATGGGGCATGTTGAGATAGGAAGAACGATCAAGTAAAAGAAGACGTATCAGATAATAATATTTCATATTATTTTGAATATAACCATTTAAAAAAACAGAATCAAAATCAACATAGATAATTAAATTATTTCTTTAAACAATTTAAAAATGTTTTTTTAAAAAAACATTAACACTGTAGTAAACACGTTTCTTTGTAAATTGACAAAACTTTTCTTAATGAAAGAATTGGCCCAATAGGCCAATAACAAACAAAAACTAAGCTATCCCTCTAAACAAACAAGTAAAGACCAACACGTATTACAACAACCTACCTACTTGGGAGAGCGTTTTCAATGTGGTTTTGTATTTGAAAAAATTATAATTAAGTTTTTATACGCGAAAAAAAGTTATAATTTAATCCTGCGCTAATAATATTGTTTATAATTTGTATTTAAAAAATTTATAATTAAACTATTATATATGAAAAATTATAATTTAATTCTTTTATTTAAGAACAATGCTGTTTATATTTTGGATAACGTGTTTAATGTTGATTAATATGATAATAATATATTTTTATTTAAATATATTTTAGTTATTATTTATATTATGTATTTTTATATCGTGTGCATTTTAATTAAATTTTTATTTATAATTTATAATTTAATTTTAACATATACAGATTAAATTAAAAAATTACACATGAAAGTTAACTAAAAATATTATATATATCAAATTAAAATTGTATAACATAAATAATGATTAAAACATGTTTAATAAAAATATATAAATGTCATCTTGGTTGTAGTCAGAAAATAAAAGACGTTATAACATATTATAACATTAAAAATTGAATCACAAATTTTTTTCACATATATAAACTTAATTATAATTTTTTTAAATAAAGAGACCGAACTTCATATAAAAGAAAATAAGCAGTTTAATTTAAATAATATTAAAAATACTTCTATATATAATTAATTTTATTAATGAGTGTATTAAACTGTTTGTTTAAAATTTTAAATTAAAACATTTCATATAATAATTGTTTTTTATTTAATTTTTCAATAAACAAACACAAGAAGTAACATTTAACCGATAATGAAAGATGGGATGTAACGAAAATATGTTATTTTTTTATAATATTTTATATTATATTATATAACATCTTTTTATATTTATTTATTATATTTTTTATTGTATTTTTGTGTTTTGTATATACACAGTAAGAATAATAGTTCTTTAGATAAAATTTAAATGTAATATCATAAATATTTTTAATACTATTCTTTATTAAAACTAAAATTTCATCCTTTATAATTAATGTTAATCGACAAAAATACAAATCAACATTCAAAATTGATATAATTATCAAGATAAATTTTAAAATTGAATTAAAATAATATTAAAAAATCTATAACACTCCACCTAAATATTGTGCTTTTGCTTTATAATATAACCATACAAGTCATTATCCTTCGTAAGCAACGGCTTTAGCACATGCTTCGGAGAAGCTTCTAGCCAATAGAATCAATGGTCAACAATAAAACAATAATAAATGTTGAATTGTAAGAGATTTATTATCTGAATATTTTTTAATATAAAAATTTAGATATCAAGAACTTATTAAAATTAAAGTATTTCAAAGATTCAAAGAATGATTACAAAAATATATACAGATATTCATTACCACAGTATTCATATTGATAATCAGATTTAAATATATAATTTTATGAAATATAAATTTAATTTTCACTGATATATTTTATTATTTAAATATATAAAAATATTTTAAAATTTTTTTAATCAAATTGATTTTAATTCTTATAATTTTTTCATGGTTTAACTATTCAAAATTGTAACTTTTGATTTCAGTACACATTTAAATTAGTATATATTAAGACAAATAAGTACTTATTTTTAAAACTTGTCAAACAAAATTAATAAAAATAAATATTTTTTCCTTAAAATAATTTAATTACTATTAAAGCTAACATGTACTTAATTAGTTCGTTAGTTGAAGTTATTAGAATTGAAATATTGGTAGCTGATAAATATAATATTTTTTAATTGTACCGAAAAAGTTAATATTGGTAGCTGATAAATGAAATGGTCCTGCGGTTTAATAAACACATGTCACCGTGTCATTAGGAAAATTTAAAATTGTTTCGATATATATATTTATAGTAAATTATAATGGATAAATTTTAAATACTATTAAAAATGGTGAGAATTTTAATTTTTTATTGACCCAATTTCCTCACTCTCACAAACATCACTCTTGCAACTTTTCTTTTGATTTCGGCAACTCCTTCTTGGTGGACTCTTATAACGTGACGGTAACGGTCACAATACAACAAGATTGTTGACGGGTCTTGACATTGTCGTTTGAGGTTGAGCCTTCTTCTTTGGTGAAGAAAGTTGTAACATCTCTGGAAGAATCAAATTCACACTGAACTTGTTAGAGTGGAACCCAAAAGAGCTAAAAGGTTGACCTTTTTTATTTTAATTATTTTTAATTTGAATAAATAATTTTAGAAGTTTTTTTTTAAAAAAATTATAGAGTTTTATTAAATTACGTTATACCTCTTTCTAATAATCTGATATTATTAATGTATAAATAGAGTATTATATTAAAAATATTTTTTTTTATTTTGTAAATATAAAAATCAATTTATTTTTTAGTAATTAAAATAATTTATAAAAATCAAATCCCAACAATTTAGAATTATTGAATATTTTAATAAAAAATATAAATTATTTTATCTAAAAAGATAAAATATAAAAAATTAAATTGATTTATGAAAACAAAATATTTAAAAATTTAAGTTTTATATATTGTAATTTTTAAAAAATATTTCATCCAAACATAAGATAAAATAAAAAAAAAACATAATTTTGTTATTTTTTATATTAATATAATATTTTGATTTTAATTTCACGATTTTTTTCCTTTAAATGATTTATTTTAAGTTTTAATAATAGAAAACGCCACCAAATGAGAATCTTACTGTTTTTAATAAGAATATAAGAATAATTTTTATTATTAATTTATTTTAAATAATAAAATTAAAATATGAAAGTTATGTAATTTTTTTAAAATGATTATATGATTTAAAATTTGTTAATTTAACTATTTCTCTATGTTTGTATGATGTAAATTTATTATTTTTATTCTTGTAATAAATTAATAATATTATAATTTGTTTACTTATTAAATGAATTTTTATTATGTACAGTTTACACACAGATTAAAAAACACAATCATCATGTTAATTTTTAAATAATATTTTAAGGTTTAAATATACTTTTGTTTTTATAAATATAATAACTTTTTAATTCTTTTATATTGTTGTCCTATCACAATTTATCATTTTAATTTTTTATAATAATTAATTTAAAATTATATTTATAATAAATTTTATTAATGAATAGTATAAAAACATTTACATTAATAATACATTAAAATTAAAAATCTAACAAAATTATACAACTGATTAAAATTTAACCTTTATTTTTTAAGCCATACTTTTCAAACACCCTTAGCATTTAAGGTTTACTTTTTTCTCGCCGTCCTGTCTTGAAAGAGAAAACAGAATGACAACTTGCACTTTTTGTTGCCGTTCTGGTGCGGATTTGTTTCTGAATTTTTTCTCTTCCTCTTTCTCTCTGTCAGAACTCAGAAGGGCAGTGCATGAAACTGATGGAAAAATAGGAAAACTCAAGCCTAACATAATTAGGATTTTCTAATTTCCCACATAAATTTAATGTTCTTTTATATAATTTTAAAAGCAATCTATTAAAAAATAGATCATATGATGAATCATACTTAATTTTTTTTACCATTCATAATAAATTTATTTAATGTAAACCGAATTATTTCTCACAAACTATATAATTGATCTTATTAAAAAATAATACATTTTAATAATAATTTAATCAAAATAAATTTATGATATAAATTTTTATATTTACTATTTAATAATATATTTTTTCTATGCTAAATTAACATTTACTTATCCTATTCAGCAAACCTGCTTCTGCCCGTAAACGGTAATGATGCTTTTTGAATTAATTATGATGATTCTACTGCAGCAACAAAGAATTATTAAAATAAATGAAAAATGAATACCAATTCTGCAAAAGTACCAATGGTGGCTAATAGCAAAAGTTCAAATAGTACCAAGTCTAGTCGACTCTCCACCATAAATTATCGAGAATATTTATTGGTAATTTTTAAACCTATCATTTTGTGTAGCACTAGCGGTCCAGCACACATATTTTGTAAAAAAGGGAAAAAAGAAGAAGAAGTAATAATTGTATAGTGTTATCCGCGAGTAGTATTGAACTGAATTGAATAATATAGAGAGCATTAAAAGGTGGGAGCAGAGTGCGGGCTACACAAGTAGAGATGAGATGAGGCTGCACATGAAAGTGAGGTTTTTGCTACTTCCACTTGAAACCCATTTGTCTTGTAGTTTGCATGTCACAAAGGATAAAGATGGGGTTTACTTGAAATAGTAAAAGGTGGAACCTCAAAGGAACCATATTTTTTTCTCCAACTTGTTAATTTTCTATATGCCATTTCTGTGCAGTTCACCACAAGCACCCAACTCATGCTGCCACCATCACCACTTCCATTTGGGACTCCTCCTCAAAGCACACACAAACATAGAGAGATAAAGAGGAAGAAGAAGAAGAAAGAGAAGCCAAGTTGGGTTGTTATGTTTCCCAGTCCCACCACCTTTATTTTTCTCTATGGGACTGTGAAATCCCTCTGACCCTCTCTCTACTCAAGTTGGGTCATGCTTTGTGGCCCCTACACTCTCCCACTTGCTCCTTGTCTCTGCTGTCTTACCCTCTGCCCTTTAATGATCTCTTCAGAACTCTCTTGTCTCTTCCATTTTTGTACTCTGCTTCCTTACATTTACAGGAAGAAAGATCCATTCTTTCTTCATACGGCTGCTCAGTGACTTTGCTTTCCCTGATTCCTAAAGGTGATGAATGGTATAAAACTTCTGTTTGTGTTCTTTTAGGATGTTTCGGTGTTGTCTGCTGAATAGGAAACTGCTCCATTTCAATTCAAGCATCTGGATCGCCTTGGTTTGGAAATTTGTAAAGGTTGTTGCTTGAAATGGCTTGTATGGTGTTATTTGGATTTGATTGACTTGGTTTATGGGTTTAGGAGATGTTTGCCTACAAGGGGTTCTATGATTGATTTTCTAGCTACCGTGACCTTTATTTGAGACTGAGATAGTGAGATTCATGCTTGGTCTAAGAACACAATGGAGAAGTTTCCACTTCTTTAGCATTCAGTACTCTTGCTTAGTGAAAAGATATGAAGAACATTCTTAAGAAGCTTCATATCATGTCTAATCAATCAGAAGATGCACAAGGGGCTACTTCATCAAAGAGCAGCAAGTCCAATGATGGTTCATCTTCATCTGCCACCCCCAAGAGGCTTTCGAATTGGTTGCATTCGGTTTCTAATAGGCAGAGTCCCAGCCCTCCATCTCCCAACCTGGCAAGAGGAGAAAGAATGGAGGCATCTGATTCAGTGAGCAGTGGTGGTTTAGATATTGTCTCTGATTTGGCAAGGCATGATTCCGGGTCTAGCACTTCAAAGGATCCTGAAGTGGAAGAAGAATATCAGATACAACTGGCTCTAGAGATGAGTGCAAAAGAGGATCCTGAGGCTGTGCAGATTGAAGCTGTTAAGCAGATCAGTTTGGGATGCTGTGACCCTGATAATACACAGGCTGAAGTTGTGTCCTACCAATACTGGGTAAGTCACTTTGTTAGTCCATTGACTTAAGGTTGAAGTCACCTTTTTTGTTGTTATATGAACGATGGTGCCACCAGAACAAAAGTATCATTGTGTCACTATTACAAATAGAGATATACAAGGCTTAATGAATTTTGGAAAGAATTCTGGTGCAGAGATGGTGCTTCATTTTCATTATATGAATCATGGAATTGTAGTAAGTGTACAAGGTCTTAGCCTGAAGAAGAGAGGGAGGGAGACAATGAAAGGAAAGGATTTGGGACACTTTATATTGCATCTGACCTCACTCATGCGTTCTTCATTTTTTTTCCTTTAAACTTTCTTATCTGAGCAAAATGACATGGAATAATTATATCAATAACATTCTGAACGCTGCTGTTGGGTTGGAAATTTCAACGTCACTCAGCATATTTGCTCTTATAAGTTGTTGTTTGTTATTAGCAATGACTTCAGTCATACCACACATATTGAAAAAGGATGCTTAAGTTTCAAGCATTAGATACATACATTTTGGACTTATATGATGTACTTCTAGGACATTAGATGATGTATAATTTTAAAAATTGGTTGATATCTTGGTATGAGATATGGGAAACTTCAGAGTTAATGATGCAGAGTAGATTAGGAAATTACGTGAAAGATTAGAACTATTTGTGTCATTTTTAATCTATGGACTCGATGATAATTTTGCTGTTTAGACATTTATCTATCCTTATTTTTAAGGTTTTATCTTTGAGAAGATATCTAGTTTATTAAAATTTTTATTTAAGATTATGTATCTGATTAGGGTTTATATAGGATTTCAACTTTAGGTTATAAATACCCTTTAGGTGCCTGATGTAATCTCTGACTTTTGCATAATTGATATTTTCTTTATTTATAGAACATTTGATATTTTAGTTGGAGGAACGCTCCGCTCTAGTGGAGTACTTAGTACTCCTATTTTGTTTATCAGGTCAGTAAGTGTTTATTAAGTGGGTACCTTGCTAAGGGGAGCACTCTTGGATTGCCCTACAATCAGTTAAGGTTGTATTTAAGAACTTGGACCAAAATATGCTTCTTTTTCTAAATTTCAGGTTTTTTTTCATTGCCTTAGATGTAGTTGACTAGTTTTACATCAAGATGGCCTTCCTTCCTTTGAGATTCTGCATTTGCTTTGATAAAATGTTTGAGTGTCATATTTTTCATAAAATGTATGTCAATTTTTCAGATTTGAATTAATTAGAAGACATACTTTCACCATTCAACTTCTGATTTTCAATCATTTGGTCCTACATATTGTTGGTTGATGATTGGCTACCCTTGTATTCTTTGCTGCTCTGATTTCCTCGAAGTCTACAGGTGTAGGATTATTATTTAACCTCATTATAAGATCTTTAGTCATAGGGCCGTGATCTTTGTGATGGAAACAATTCTGGACATGATCTTTGTTTACTTTTCAATGTTTGGCTTCAAATGCAGTTTTTAGTTCTTCACATTAGGAGGATTAGAATTCCCTTAGATTGCTCTATGTTGTTTGGATTGTTTCAGGTGATCCATTTGTTGAATGGTTCTGTGGTAAAATAATGGATTCCTTTATATCACTTTTTTTGGTACACCTGAAAGATAAAAGACCAGAATGCTAACTCCTTCCTTTATGTCACTTGGTTACTTAACTGTAATTTGTCTTACTTTATATTCCTTTCTAACTTATCTCATATCGTAGATTTATCCGTGCTTCACAGAATTACAATGCTATTGGTTATGATGACAAAATCTTGGATGGTTTCTACGATCTGTATGGGATCTCAATTGAGTCAACCCCTGCAAGAATGCCTTCTCTTGTAGATCTGCAAGGAACATCAACCTCAGATGGTGCCACATGGGAAGCAGTCTTGGTCAATAGGGCTGCTGATTCCAATTTGTTGAAACTTGAACAAAAAGCCCTAGAGATGGCAGTCAATTTAAGCAAAGATTTTGAAGTGGTTGTAGATAGTAATTTGGTACGCAAACTTGCGATACTAGTGTCTGACTATATGGGTGGATCAGTAGAAGATCCTGAAAGCATGTCAAGAGCATGGAGGAGTCTTAGTTACAGTCTAAAAGCAACCCTTGGTAGCATGGTTTTGCTACTTGGTTCATTGACCATCGGATTGTCTCGGCATCGTGCATTGCTATTTAAGGTACTTATCCCAGCATATACTTTTCTGGTTTGCATTTCAATGAAAAATGGTCTCATCTGTTGGTAGATGTAAGCCTCTAGTAACATTGGTTATGGTTAGATTTACAACTGAACAAAATTCTTTGATAATATCAGAGAACAGGCAGTCAGGAGCGAGGACCACCATATGCTATGAGATTTTTGTTATACTCTTTCAGAAACTTCCATGATTCATGCAATAACATTGCTCTGTATTAAATGTAGGTTTTAGCTGATAGCCTGGGCATCCCATGTCGGCTGGTTAAAGGACTGCAATATATAGGTTCCGATGATGAGGCAGTGAACTTTGTCAAGATTGATGACGGAAAGTAAGTGCTATTAAAGTTGTATTTTGGCTGTACTATTTTGTATGTATATAGTACTCCAAGTTAAGGCTGTGCAAGTGTGCATATCTATTACCCTCCATTAGGCAGGAGTTCATGCACTAGGCTGCAATTTTATAGTTCTCTCCTCGCAGACATTGAAACAAACTTTTTATACACATATCAATTGATAGCTTTACTTGTTTTCTATCATCAGTACTCAATTTGACTAGAATATGAATGAAATCTTGTTAATGCTTCTTTTATATTCTCTTGAAGCTAAAGACAATCCTATAATGTTCCAGACTTGAAGGTGTATTTTGTTGCTAGTGTTTTATGTTTTGGTTTACCTTTCCTGCTGTAGCATTTTGTTTATTTTTTTTCAATTAATCATTTAAGATTGTCTATAGCTGAATGTTCTCTCATTCTTTATGTAACTTTCTTAAGTGAGAGTTGCAAAGCACTGTTATTATGTATCCCTAAGTTGTGATTAATATGAATTTCAGGGAGTACATTGTTGATCTAATGGCAGCTCCTGGAACACTTATTCCATCTGATGCAACAACTGGATCACTTATTGAGTGCGAAGAATCTTCCTTTGCAGCCAGTCCTTCATCAAGAGAGCTTGATTCTTCTCATATAGCATCGTTCAGCAGTGGGGTTGGAAGTTCATCTGAAGAAACTTCAGATTTTGGGACTCTGGATAAAGGAAACAGATCAAAACATTTTGCCTATGCAGGGAAAGAATCTGATATAAGCTGGCCCACTACAGGCATGGAAGAATTAAAGAAACCATCAAATGAATTGAAGAATACCCCTTATGTAGAGAAGATTGCAGTGAGAGAATCACCTAGCAGGGCTAATTATCCGTATATGCATGGAAGATCTCCTTCTTGGACTGAAGGGATCAGTTCTCCAGCAGTACGTAGAATGAAAGTCAAAGATGTCTCCCAATATATGATTGATGCTGCTAAGGAGAACCCTAACTTGGCTCAAAAACTTCATGATGTTCTACTTGAAAGCGGTGTTGTTGCTCCTCCAAACTTATTTTCTGAAATTTATCAAGGGCAGTTAGGTGCCCCAACTGACACCAATTTTCCAATTGAGCAAAAAAATGAAAATAAACAAGGAAGTCTACAGCAAGAAACTAAGAGTGATGATAATCTTGGTCCTTCTCGATTTTTGCCTCCTTTGCATCTCCGCATAGTTCATCCCAAAGCAAGTCCTAGCAATCAGCTAGAGCATTCTAAACCTGTAGAAGGTTTAGGAATCAACCTTCCTCTTGATACAAGGGAAACTGCTGTACAGCACATACCATCTCAGGGAGAAGTAACTCAGATAATGTATGGGAAAAATGTCCCAGTTGCTGCGGCTGCAGCTGCAGCAGCTGCTGTTGTTGCATCTTCTATGGTAGTTGCTGTGACAAAGTCAAGCACTGATTCAAATCTTGAGATTCCTGTAGCAGCAGCTGCTACTGCTACTGCTGCAGCTGTTGTAGCCACCACTGCTGCTGTCAGCAAGCAGTATGAGCAGGGTAGTCGAAGTGACGGAGATTCAGAGGGTGCTGGTTTTGAGCCAAAGGGTAGTGGTGATGGAGAGCATAATGCTTTAGGAGAAAATTCAGAAGGCGAGAAAAAGTCTGATAGATCTGTAAGTAATGATAGCACAAAATCTGATTCCGCGCTAGATGATGTTGCTGAGTATGACATTCCATGGGAGGAAATTGTGATGGGTGAGCGTATCGGACTTGGTATTAACTCTACATTTTTCCATAAGACTCATACATTATTCTGTTAGATGGTGCTGCTGTGCATAGGAGCACTTGTTTTTCATCTGATGTTATGTAGAAAAACTCAATTACAATTGTGGCTTATATTTGGCATGCAGGATCGTATGGGGAAGTGTACCGTGGTGAATGGCATGGAACTGTGAGTTTCTTATCTTCATGAACCTAATCAATTGCATTATATATCACACTGCAAATGTTTTGCATCTTTCTTTTATTTATTTAGTTATTTTTGTTTGCAATGAATTGTGAACTTTGTAAGGTTTCACTGCTGCAATTGCACCTTTGTATATGCAAGTGCAAGAAATTATAAACATGTAATTTCGTTACCTTACCTGACTACCTCTCATTTATATTGTAACTTGTCAATGTTTATATGGGTGGTTTCCTGTTATGTTGTAGATTATAGAGTTTCATATTTACAGCATGTTTCCTCTCTCTGCTTTGTAGGAAGTTGCTGTAAAGAGGTTTCTAGATCAAGATATCTCTGGCGAATCACTTGAAGAATTCAAAAGTGAGGTACAGGCCACCTCTACTACCCAATGGTTTTCTTCTTTTGCGTTGAGAGAAAAGATTATAGCTCTGGTCACGTGATAAGAAGATCAATAGAGGCTTTAGTGTCTTATGGAGATAAGTGGATCAAATGGAAGATAGTTCGATGAAGTCTTTTATTTTATATTTCTAATTTTTGGACCAAAATTTACCCACTCAAATATTACCAGAAGGAATTCTGATTTACTTCTTCAGACATTATGTAATATTAGTTTTTTTTTGTTCCACCGTCTAATTTACTTATCTATATGGTTCCCTGTTAAATGATGAAAGTGCTTATTTAATTTATGATATAAATTGCGATAGGTCCAAATAATGAAAAGACTGAGGCATCCAAATGTTGTTCTCTTCATGGGAGCTGTAACTCGACCTCCAAATCTTTCAATTGTTACTGAATTTCTTCCTAGGTAACTTGAATTTCTTTATTTCCTGAGCTTAATATGAGACTGGATTATTGCAGATTTGCTATGTTTTGGAAGTTGATATTTGCTTGCACTACGAGCATAATTAATGACAGAGACAAATAGTTGTTACTGTTCTATGAGACAAAAAGAATAATGCTACATCTGCCAAAAATGCTTTCTGAGTTGCTTTACTGAATGATGTGGCATATGCTGTGAAAAGGAGAAAATGGTTATTGGATGGTGAAAATCTCTAAGATTTCTTTTTGGTGAAATAGCACTGCACCTCTCTTTTCTATCTTAACAATTCTTTGATTACATATAAAACAATAGCAGTAACCATAAAAGCATTTAGCCTGTCATTTTCATAAAAAAGTTGTTATTGATTCCATTCCATGTGATATAATATATGAATGCTGTGAACTGAAACTGTATCCATGTGTTTGCAAATGCACAATTTACAAGTTATGAATTTAAACTCAACTGTCTACTGATGCTTGTTAGATTAATAACATAAATTTAGAAACTCTACATAACCATACTGAAGGGATTTTATTTTACTTGATTAATGTCTTGTTGGGGGACATTATATTTTGATTCTTTGAATACTGAGATGTAGATAATCTTTTGCAGAGGGAGTCTGTATAGATTAATTCACCGACCTAACAATCAATTAGACGAGCGGAGACGGTTGAGGATGGCCCTTGATGCTGTAGGGATTTTGTTGTCTTTAACTGCAATGCAGCTTCATTCAGCAAATTATTGCTGTAATGATCAGCGAATCTCATGATATAACCTGTCTCTTTTGACTATTCAGGCTCGAGGAATGAACTATCTGCACAACTGCACTCCAGTGATAGTGCATCGTGATTTGAAATCCCCAAATCTTCTTGTTGACAAAAATTGGGTTGTAAAGGTGCTAATTGAATCTTGTGATTGATGTTCCTTGGTACGTTGCTAGTGCTATTTTTTGATATGTTATCACTTTTTTTTTTATGTTGAATAGGTATGTGATTTTGGTTTATCACGAATGAAGAATAGCACATTCCTTTCTTCCAGATCAACAGCAGGAACAGTAAGCTATCATAATTTTTATTTCCTTAGTCCAACAGCTGCTGTAAAATCTGTCCCTTTTGATCTATTTATTCCTTCATTCTCTTGTTTGGTTGTTCATGTTGTTACATATTTTAAATGAAACCATGCTTATATGTGTGTGTGTTCACACACAAATTTAGACACATAGGTATATCTTTTAACAATAACTCTTTTTGTAAGGCCAAGAATTTTCTTCCCTATAAATTTTGAAGCTACTTTCCTGTGGCCTTTTGGCTTGAAATACTGTGGTTTTGAAGCTCCTAATTGGGCATTGTTTATGATAGCCATTTTCTTGCATTATCATTCTGTCATCTGCATTGATGAATGACAGCTTAGAACTCATTGTAATTGGATATATTAGAACTTACTTCATTTTGTGTATAATATGTTTCAGGCTGAGTGGATGGCTCCAGAAGTTTTGAGAAATGAACTTTCAGATGAAAAGTAAGCTTTGTTATTCTTTGGTATTTCTTATTTTGCTTGAGGGGAAGGATGGAAGGTGTTGTGAAAACCCTGCCCTTCTTATCATTCGTCTTTTATTTAACATTGCCATCAAATAATGACCAGCACATTGTGCTTGCTGATAGACATTGTAGGTAAAATTTGCTTTATGTAGATTTCATTAGTTTAATAGGTAGGTAGGTCATACTGGTTCTAATTAGCATATTCTGAATATCAGTAGACAAATTATTGAATTTGTATTAGTTTATGTCATACTCGGCATTTGATTCCTATCATTCTTGATGCATGCATGAATGTTGAACAAAATTGGATATATAACTACAGATGCTTTGTGGAAGTTATTCTATGTACAGTCCAGAAGCTATGGATTTTAGGGCTTTAAATTTAGGAAGAAGGCTGGAGTAATGAACTGAAGTACTGTATTGGACAGCTTGAGCTTCAAGACATGAGTTCAAATTATTGTCTTCTGTAATCTGATCATGGATTTCACAAGAAGAAGTTGATGATTCTATGCTTGGGATCATGAAGTCATGAAAGATTCTAAGATTGTTAGCATCAGTCTAATTTAACGACTGAAATGATAAGGAGAAATAGAATCAATTGAGCTTGAATGCCACCAACTGCTCTTGTGGTGGTGAGGGAAAAAAATATAGGTCACAAATCTCCAACGCATTCCAACTCTCATTGTTGGATATATTAATAAAAACATTCATGAACTTGTGCCTATCAACGATTTTGGAAAGAGTTGGCTCCTAACACTAACTTACATCCGAGTCAGTTTTCGGGAGATGTCTGTATACTTCCCAAGCCATTTACTTATTTTAGAAAGGGTCATGATTTTGGTTACTAGGACTAGAACTCTACAGATTTATATGGTTTCTGACAATAAATCTTGTTACCCATAAAACTTAAAATTAACTGATAATAAAATTTCCTATATGAAATCTGACCAAAAATTCTTTGTGGAGTTTCATCTAAAAGGTAGATCAGCATTTGCACATAATGCAGCAAATTCTACCTTTTTAATAACCTGAACTTCAAACCACTTTCCATTTATTTATCATTACTTCACAAAATTTTAGTTAGTTGACTTCATTTTTTTCTGCTATTTATCATTATCCAATTTAGAAGTCTAAAGCCCCTCTAAGGTTAAAATATTTCGTTTGATGGTGGCAGTTAGGAGGATTAACACTAATAGTGTGTTGCATATCCATAGGCCTCATATCGCTAGTTCTTCTATTATTTGTGGTGTGTAAGGCTTGTTCAAAAACCGGTGTTGATTTTCTAATTATTATTATTTTGAATTGTTGGGTGACTAATTTCTTACAGAGAAAAGCTGTTTGGTGTTCTTGGTGAATATAGGGCTGTGCCCTTTCATTTTGTCGCTGTTTCTCATGATATGATTAAAAGGCTTCCCAAGAAAAAGGAAACTAAAATTTAGTGGTATTGAATGGTTTTCATTGTTCTTGGTATGTTTGGTTATGTGGAATCTTGCATTTTAAGGAGGGGATGTTTCCTTGTTCTTTGATATGTTATAGGTCAAGCTTTGTTTATGGTCACTCTTTGTTGTTCGTTCTCCTTGTTTATCCTTATATGATCACACCTGGGACTAGGAGGATTGATGTTATCCCCCCTTTTTTTCTCTTATTAAACTTCTTACCAAAAAAAGAAGCTTGCTGAGTCTTCTGGAATCTATAGTTTTAGGGAAAACAAGGTTTTTTTTTTCCAGGTGTAATATTATTCTCTGGCTTCCTTTTCTCAAACTTATTTTCTGATTGGCTTTGCCACTTTTTAAAACCCAATGCCTTTATGATAATTATAATTTGTGATTCCTTTTCTAGGTGTGACGTTTATAGCTATGGGGTCATATTATGGGAGCTTTCTACTTTGCAGCAACCCTGGGGAGGAATGAATCCTATGCAAGTTGTTGGTGCTGTGGGTTTCCAACATCGGCGTCTTGACATTCCAGATAATATGGACCCTGCTATTGCTGATATTATCAGACAATGCTGGCAAACGTGAGTGTATATTTTTCATCATTTTGTGCTTCCATTTTGAACTGTGACTCAAATATGTTACACTCTTTTACTGAACCAGATAGAACATTGGCAGCTTGCCATTTTGCCAAAGTTTTGAGAAATTGCTCTTCTCATTCTGTTTAGGCTGTTTGGTTTTCAACAGCTGTAAGGTGCATTTCTGAGTAAGTTTATGTGGTGGAACAGTTGGAGATATAATACGATTCATATTTTTCCTTACAAATAAATAGAAGCAGAGCATCCTTTTCAGGGTATAAACATACTTCGGTTTTTCTAATGTGTCTAAGGGCATATAATATGAACTTACATATAGTAAGCTTTTATTAAAAATCATATGATCCAATGCATTGCTAACATTAAATGCTACAATTTTTAATAAAAAATTTACTATTTATATATTTCTTATTGTGTGTCCTTGAACATACATTACAAAAACGGAACATGCTTTTATGGTTGTGGATATGAGTTTGCAATAACGTATTTCTCTTAGTTATTGTATGTAATAAATATATGCTTGTGCGAGAATCTCTTTCTACCGTAAGATGTATGATTGGATATGTTACTGTTCTGTATTATAGAGATCCAAAGTTGAGGCCCACATTTGCTGAAATCATGGCCGCTCTGAAGCCATTGCAGAAGCCAATTACTGCTTCTCAAGTGCATAGACCAAGTGCTCAGTTATCACGAGTTGCTGAACACGCTGCAGGATAGGAGACAGTTATACAGCTAACGATTTTTTTTTCTCTTTTTTCTCTTTTTTCATTTTACTTCTAAAAATGTGAGGGCAAGTTGTAGAGTATTTACCATTTGGGATTCACAAAAGTGATTGGTTCAGGGCCATCAGCTAACTTAAGGTTTTCACTCCTCCTATTCCTTTTATTTTCTTTCTTTTTGTCTGTTTCCTTGTCTCTTCTGTATCTACAGTGCAGCCATAGTCAGGTTGCACCATTTGTTTGTACAAAATTCTTTGGAAAATGTTGTAATCAGCATCTAAATTTTGTTGTCAATTAATAGCTTTGGAAAATTGCAGCTGTAACTTGAACAGAAGAAAGGATTAATGATAAGTGAAACTTGCTTGCTGGTGTAATTAGTGAGTATGTAATTTGGGGTAAATGTGATAAATTTTCTGAGTCAAGTTGCTTTCTGCTAGCAGTTCACTTTTGGACTTGTACACTGTTCCAGGAAAAAATCTTATTTATTTTCAGCTGTTTGGTGAACCTTCTAGTTTCAGCTGGGTTTGCTATTTCCTGTATTTTCTGTGTAATGTGGCGCACTATATATGGGGACAATGTAAGGTGTTAACACAAATAAATGACATACCCTGTTTATACACACTACTTTTGAATTCTTTTATCCGTAAATAATTGCATGGAGTATTGTGGAATTCAAAGCGTTCCTGATAAGTGACAATTCTATCATCCTTTAGGATGGAAGAAAAGAAAATAAAGAAGAGAGAAAATATGGATAACAATGTATTTTTTAATTGGAAAGAAAAATAGACTTTTAAAAAATATTTTTTTCATCTCATTTTTTCTTTAATTTATATTTTATTTTATTTTTCCTCTTGTTTTCTTTCCTCTGAAACAGAGGTGGAACCAAAAAACAGACTTGATTATTTTAGATGAAATGATCTTCTAAAGATTGTGCAAATAGCATTGGTGTTGTTGTATTCGATGAAGTCTTACTATACTCTCTTCCCATAATACCACGGTTAATCTGTTAACTGATGTAAATGATATTTGTTTAAAAATATGCTATATTTTCATTTTATTTGCTGAAGACTATATAAGAGCAACGGGTGTTTCATTTGTCTTCTTTTTCTATTTTTTTCCCTTTCGGAAAAGGAGAGAACGAAAGAAAACGGTCCTATTTTAATAGAAAAGCAGGAATTCATAATTTATGTGTAACAGCTAAGTTTTTTTGAGTTATATCATCAATAGTGACATGTGCAACTAAAGGCTAAGATGGAACCACTGCATGGATGCCTTCACAATTAGGGATAAGGTGGGGACTAGCTCCTAACTGAACCTTGTAAGATATTTCTTTTTACCTTTGTATCTAAACCAACCTTCTTTTCATCCTAAACATGGCTACTTTCTTTGGTTCCCCACCAATTTTCTCCCTCCCCGTTACTAGAACTCATCACATTTCTTCATCATCACAAACACCACCACCTCCACCAACTCCTCCCCCACAATCTCAGCCCCCAACTTCTTCTCAACAGCTAAAAACAACAAATTTGAATGAAGAATCAGTTCAAGTTTCTACAGAAGCACAGCAACAGAAGCCCATCAAACCTGTCACCTCATCAACTAAGGTTGAATCGACAGATTGGATAGCCACTTCTTTGACCAGACGGTTTGGACTAGGAGCTGGTCTTGCATGGGTTGGCTTTCTTGCATTTGGTGTCATCTCAGAACAAATTAAGACCCGCCTTGAGGTTTCTCAGCAAGAGGCAAATACAAGGTCAGTGTTCCAAGTATCTGTAGAAACATGTGTTTTCATTTGTTTCACACTTTGAACTTCTCCAACTTCTTGAGCCCCTCCAGAAATTAAAAGAAATACTTTCAATACAAAGCTTGTGAATGTGCAGAACTTTCTTGCAAATATTTTAAGTTATTATAATCTTTTCTTTTTTCTTTCTAAATTCTTTGATAACATTTTCAAGAAAGTTGACAATCCTCTTATATTAATAAAAAATATATACGAAAAGTTACATATTAGTTAGTTCTTTTAGTGATGACTGATGACTTGTCTTCATAGGGACGTTGAGAAGGAGGAAGAGGTGGTGCTGCCTAATGGCATAAGGTTCATTATCTTCCACACACTGTTACAAGCAATGATAATTTTATACTGTCACATGCCTCTTTTTTGTGATATTACAACACAAAATGTCTTGAATTACAGGTACTATGAGTTGAAAGTTGGGGGTGGTGCTTTGCCAAGGCCAGGTGATTTGGTTGTGATTGATATTATGGGAAAAGTTGAAAGCACTGGAGAAGTATTTGTGGACACATTTGAGGGGGACAATAAACCATTGGCTCTAGTAATGGGGTCAAGGCCATATAGTAAAGGAGTGTGTGAAGGGATAGAATATGTACTAAAAACTATGAAGGCAGGAGGCAAGAGGAAGGTAATAGTCCCTCCTCAATTGGGGTTTCGAGAGAATGGTGCTGATCTAGGCACTGGTGTGCAAATTCCTCCACTTGCAACACTTGAATATATTGTAGAGGTTGAAAAAGTCTCCATTGCACCTGCTTAATGATTAAATCCAAGCATGTAAATTATGACCCAATCAAGTTTTGCTCTAGTTCTAAGCATTGTTGATAATTCCTTAATCCAATAATGCAGGGTGCTCAGCATGTATCGTATAAAATTATCCATTTCTTTTCTCATTCTTTTTTATGGAATCAAAAGGTAATATACATTTAAACTATCAATATCCCCTTGCTGAATTTTGGTGGTCATGATGGGACTCTTATTTTCAAATTAAGTACCTACAAGAATACTTGTAATCCTCAACTTTATACATTCATCTCTGGTTACTTGGCTGAGACACCCCAAAATTGTATCAAACTTCTTACTACTCCTATGCATGGGAAATTTCAGTTTATTTCAAATAGTAGCAGCATTTATTTGGATGTGTGAAAGAAATCAACTGATGGTAGCTGTAATGAAGAATAAAAAGAAATCAATTTTTTTTTCTAGATCATTAGCGGGACAAGATAGAACTGGGGAATCTCAGTTTGATCTTATTTTTATTCTTCATTGTTTTAGTAGATTAATTATCAACACCCGATAAAATGATCAACCAGCATTTAAAAAGTTTAAAGATCAGTTAGTAGTTGTCGTACTTTTTATTTCCTTCGTTCCTTTTGTTTTGTTGTTTTGATTTTTTAATTTTGTTATAAAAGTTTTATTGTTTTAAATTTTGAAGATTTATTTATTTATTATCTATTCCTTAATTAATAATTATGAATTGAAAAAAGTTAAAGGATAAATAAAATAAAAATATTTTAGTCAAAATATAATAATATAATGTTATTTAAGAAAGTCTTCTTATCTACATATTTAAATCTTTAATGACCAAACAAATGGATGGAGAAAGTAAAACTGGGTGTGATGGTGTTTGTAACTCTAACATGCCAAATTAAAATTACTAACTTGTACATCACAAGTTAGAAATTTATAATTTGTCATAATTTTTATTGTTCTAAACCTCTCTTTTATGAGAACGTAAAAATAAGAGTTGTCAATTTTTTAAAAAAATCAAATCTATTGTTTTTTGTCTTTTTTCAAAATAAATTGTTTAAATAATATATATATATATATATATATATATATTAGATCTCCTCTTATTGAAGATCTTGTGGCTTTGCAGTTCCTTTTATGTGAGGTTTAATTTTTCCCTTTTAAGGCGTCATGTGTTAATTTCTCTGTAATTTAGTTTGGTCCTAATAAATAATAATTTTGGAAGTAGATGAGAGTTCCATATCTACTTTGAAAATAAGCATAATGGGTAAGTACTCTTTTAAACTGCAACACTTTTTATTTTTATTTTGGTTTCTACCTAAGAATATACTTAGTCATTGATAACCTTACGAATGGTTAATTAGTTAAAAATATAATTATTCATGCTTATTAGTTAAATATATTAATCAATATATAAAATTTATTGGTGATCGCCTAGACCTAGAGTATATTTGACAAATTATTTTAATTAACTTATAATTTAAATTATTAAAATATATAGATTTGAATAATTTATACAAAATTTTATATTTTAATCATACACAATAAATAATCCAATCTACGAAGGATTTATTGTTTTTTTAATAACTTGTTACCCTAAAAATATTTGTAAAGGTATTTATTTGATTGGATTAACCCTATAGACCGAACCAAATTAATAAAATTAGTTTGAATTTTACATAATCAGATTCAATCCGAAATAAACCAATTAACTTTAATCTTTCTTGATTTAATTATTGGATTCGTGTTTTTTTTAAATGGATCTTAATAAATATATATATATATATATATATATATATATTATTCTTTTAAATATTTTGAAATTTTTTTAATAATGTATAATAATTAATATTTTAAATGTAAGAATTATTATTATGTTTTATGGTAAATTACATTTATATTATTTAAAATTTATTGAAAAAAAATGGTACTTTTTTATTTTTTATATTATTTTAATTTTCTTTCTTAGATAATAATATCAAAAAAATTATGAAAACTACTTATATAATCGTAAAATTAAAAATAGTACACACTATTATATCTTTATATAAATTAAAAAAATTAATATCAAATGATATCATTATAATTTTTATTATTTTTATATTAAATTATATGTTTTCATAATATATTTATATTTTTCCCATATTTTTAAATTACAATTTTAAAAGTATGTACCATTTATTAATTTGATGATCAAAACTGAATTAACCTGTTTTTTATTAGATTCAATTCATTCGAATTTAATGAACAAAATTTTTAAATCTAATCAAGTTAATTATTTTTTATTAATTTAATTTTTTTAATTTCAAAATTGGAGCAACCAACGCGTGTCCATCCATTAACATTTATTTTGAATTCAACTTAAAAGAATTTATAGGTTTTTTTATATTAATTTTAATCAAAATTCAAGTTTTATTTTTGTAATTAATATCAACTCATTAATAAAAATTATCATTAAAAATTAACATTATTTATCAGAATAAAAATATAATTTTAATTAAAAAATAATATTAACAAACATATGTATAATGTTAGATGTAAATTTTGTTAAAAATAATTAACAAATATAACTATACTATTCTAAGAATATATAAAAATTAAATAATTAATTATAATTAAGTTAAATATTATTTTGTATACAAATAATTATAATTTTTTTAGTAATTAATTAAATATTATTTTAATAGATTATCATTCGATTTATGAATGATAATTATTAAATATATATATATATAATTAATTTAAAAAAAATATTATAATTATACCACTGATTAATGGGTTAAAAAAATATAATAATTATTAATTTTTAAATTTTTTTATATAAATATATATGATTAGTGTTGGTATTGAAAAAATAAAACCCAAATTTTATAGATGGAAGGAAGAAATAAATTGCGCCGGATAACATACTTCGGGAACTGCAAGTCCCACTTGCGGCCAGGAATCCCAACCTGACGTGTAAACGTTAGCCAAAAGCAAATGATAGAGTAAGAATAAAGTAACTAAACACAACCACATGTATACTATGGCCGTTTGTCAATTTTTAAACAAAACAAAAATTAATTAATTCCAATACTCTTATTTAATTATTATATTTTTATTTAATATTTGTTGGTATAATATAAAAAATAAAGGTATCTAAATTAATGTGGAAAATAACTTTTGCAACTATAATTTTGATTTCTTATTATTAGGATATATTTTTATTTAATATTTGTAAATATTTTTATTCATTTTATGTTTATAAAATTAAATTATCTACTCAATTTATTTAATTCATAACTTTTATAAATATTTGGTTAGTAGAATTATATCATTTAATAGGTAAATTAAATTTTTAAAATTATATTATATAATACATGACTAATATAATTTACAAAGTTCAAATATACATTTATTTATAAATTAATTAATTAGATAATTATTAAATCAATTATTAAAATTAAATAACTAATTTATTTATCATACTTAAATTAGTTCAAATATAAATATAATAATAAAAAATTAAAATAATTTTACATAAAATTTTGAGTTTAAATTTTATCGTTTTATTTTTTATATTATATAAAAATAGATAAATATAATATATTTTATCTTTTTGTAAAAAAAAGTTACCCTAAATCAATTTCTTTTTCCTTGAAAATATATGATTTAAATTGTGTTTTTTTTTTAACTTTAAATATAGGATAAATTATGTTTCCGTTGTCAAACAAATAATCACATAATTTTATTTTATAATATATTTGATTTATTTATATTTTACATAATATTATATTCATAATTATTTTTAAATTCCGAAGATCATATATATATATATAATTAATTAATTAAATTGTTTTCTTTCACTCTAACCTTACTCTCTTATAATTTTTATTTTTTATTTTTTATAATAATGTAGAAAGCTGAGTGTGGTGCCATGGCTTCCCTTGTATCAATCATTTGAAGAATTATCCTTGAAAAACAACCATAACCGTTCAAATTCTGAGTTCATCACAGCACCCTTCCCGCTTTGCCTCTCTGCCAAAACGAACCAGCAGCAGCATCTCAGTCATCGTTGCCTTCATGCATGTCATGGCCTGCCTTCCCTTCACACCCTACCCGACTCCACGACTTCCCCAAACTGTCACAAACTCTCTCAACTTCACTCCAAATCAATTCTCAAACACGCACACAGCCACAATGCGCTACATCTCGTTCCTTTGCAAAGATGGTCGAATCAGCGAAGCCGTCCAGTTCCTAACTGAAATGCAATCCCGAAACCTTGATGTGGGACCCGACATTTACGGAACACTCCTTCAGGGATGCGTCTATGAAAGAGCCCTCCACCTGGGTCTTCAAATCCACGCCCACATCATCAAAAGGGGTCACTCCTTCACTCAAAACGACTTCGTTGAAACCAAGTTGCTTATTCTCTACGCAAAATGCGGCGTCTCCCACGTGGCAAACTACCTCTTCCGCAATTTGCGGAAACAGAACGTGTTCTCTTGGGCCGCTATCATCGGGTTGCACACCCGCACGGGTTACTGCGGAGAAGCGCTTTTGAGTTACGTTAAAATGCAAGAGAACGGGTTCTTACCCGATAACTTCGTTGTTCCCAATGCTTTGAAGGCTTGCGGGGTTCTTCGGTGGGTTAAGTTTGGGAAGGGAATTCATGCTTTTGTTGTGAAGACATTGGGCTTTGATAAATGTGTTTATGTTTCGACTAGTCTTGTGGATATGTATGGCAAGTGTGGTGTTTTGGAGGATGCGGAAAAGGTGTTTGATGGAATGATTGAGAAGAACGCTGTTGCTTGGAACTGTATGATTGTGACGTATGCTCAAAATGGAATGAACGAGGAGGCAATTAGGCTCTTTTGGGAGATGAGGTTGCAGGGAGTTGAACTTACTTCGGTTGCTTTGACGGGTTTCCTTTCGGCATGTGCTAATTTGGAGGCCGTGGGAGAAGGAAGACAAGGGCATGGTCTTGCTGTTGTAGGAGGGTTGAAATTGGATAACATTTTGGGGGGTTCAGTTTTGAACTTCTATTTCAAGGTTGGTTTGGTTGAGGAGGCTGAATTAGTTTTTGGAAATGTGATGATGAAAGATGTGGTGGTGTGGAATTTGGTTATATCTGGTTATGTGCAATTTGGACTGATTGAGAAGGTGCTTGAGATTTGCCATCGAATGAGAGAGGAAAATTTGAGCTTTGATTGTGTGACATTGTCATCTTTGTTGACCGTTGCTGCGGATACAAGAGATGTAGGATTGGGTATGAAGGGACATGGGTACTGTGTTAAGAACAATTTTGAGTCTGACGTGGTTGTTTTGAGTGGCCTCATTGATATGTATGCAAAATGTGGGAGAATGAATTATGCGAGCAGAGTTTTCAACTCCGCAAGAAAAAAGGATATAGTGTTGTGGAATACAATGTTGGCAGCTTATGCAGAGCAGGGTCTGAGTGGTGAGGCCTTGAACTTGTTCTTTCAAATGCAGCTAGAGAGCATCCCACCAAATGTGGTTTCATGGAATTCTGTGATTTATGGTTTCTTTAGAAATGGTCAGGTTTCTGAGGCTCGAAACTTGTTTTGGGAAATGTGCTCCTCAGCTGTTAAGCCTAATTTAATCACGTTGACTACCATGATTTCTGGTCTGACTCAGAAAGGTCTTGGTTTTGATGCTCTTATGCTTTTCCGGGAAATACAGGATGCAGGACTCAGACCTAACAGCATAAGCATAACTTCTGCACTCTCAGCTTGTGCTAATATGGCTTTGTTAAAATATGGAAGGGAGATACATGGGTATGTTATGAAGCATTATATGCCTGTCTCTCTCCATATCATAACCTCTATAATGGACATGTATGCAAAATGTGGAGCTTTGGATGATGCAAAGAATGTTTTCAGCATGTGTTCAACAAAGGAGTTGCCTGTATACAATGCAATGATATCTGCATATGCATCACATGGTCTGGCTATAGAAGCCCTTGAGCTTTTTAAACTATTGGAGAAAGAAGGTATAGTGCCAGATCACATAACCCTTACTAGTGTCTTGTCAGCATGCAGCCATGGGGGATTGGTGAAGGAGGGCATAGAGGTTTTCAAATATATGGTCTCTGAACTCCAAATGAAGCCAAGTGAGGAACATTATGGTTGTTTAGTCAAACTTCTTGCGAACAATGGCCAGTTGGATGAAGCTCTTAGGACTATTTTGACAATGCCAGGCCATCCAGATGCACATATATTAGGATCTCTGCTTGCGGCTTGTAGACAAAATCATGAGATTGAACTTGCAGATTATATGGCAAAATGGTTGTTGAAATTGGACCCAAATAATTCGGGGAATTACGTGTCTCTTTCAAATTTATATGCAACAGTAGGAAAATGGGAAAAAGTGTCAAGTATAAGGGGCTTAATGAAAAAGAAGGGTCTAAGAAAGATTCCAGGGTGTAGCTGGATTGAAGTTGGACAAGAACTTCATGTGTTTATTGTTAGCGACAGATCACACCCTCAAACAGAGGAGATTTATATGATATTGGACTTGTTGGGATTTGAAATGCATTATGTAAAACATTCCCCGCGTATACACTAATAAGGCAACATCCTCCGCTTGTAACCCAAGTGCAATGACTTCTGTGGTGGAATTTTAAAACTGACTAACATTGTAGCAAATTCATCTAAAGGAAAGAAAAAATTAAGCACATTATTTAAGCGTTATCACAAGACAACACATACAATATCAGTTTGCTCATTATCGAAGCAAGCTTAAAAAATAATACCCCTATGTTGGGCGACAATGTCTCACATGCCTATGCTGGATGAGACTATGATGGAATAACACTTTAACTCTTGGACTTTGAGTGTAATATGCATGCACTATTTTTTTTTAATCGTATCTCGACTTTTATACATAACCTGTATTATTTTTTTTCTTATGGTGATGTCGTTTATGGTCTGGGTATCACTCTTCCTTGGGATCTCGTCCAATTTGACTGTTTTATATACATGTATTTTTTTTTAATTTTCAGACAATATCGTCTTAAATTATTATAATTTCTTTTAAAAAAATGTTTTTTTTTTAGAAATTCGTGTATTTTTCATCATTTATTTTGCAAGAAATATTATTTTCTCTAAAAGTATTTTAAAAAATCAATTCCAAACATTTATTTGTAAAAATAATTCTTTTTTTCAACTAATTTAAAAAATATTTATTTATTTTTTCAGGATAATTGATGACACATATATATTTATTAATCGCTCTTGATGAAATAATAATAATAATTTGGTAAAATTAATTTGTTGTGGATGAGGCAGTAATCATTTTGACAAGTCCCTGGCCTGATGGCGCTGGCACCCATAGCCATACATACATCAAGTGGCTGGCTGGTTGGGTTATGCATTCAATTTCAAAGTTACCAACTTCTCAGGACACTTCCTTCCCATTCTCCATTTTCCTATAAAACGATTAGTCGTATATACACTCACATATACGCGTCTTTGAATTTGAACCGCGTTCACTCTCCTCCCCATCTTCCTCTTCTTCTTCTTCTTCTTCTTCTTCTTCTTCTTCTTCTTCTTCTTCTTCAAGTCTACCATTTTATTGTCTGCTTCTAATTCAACTACACAAAACTGCAAAGCCTTATGGGTACTGTCATAGACTCCCATTTCTTAGCCCTCACGGCTATTGTCACTGTAATTATTTCAATCCTCTTGCTCTTTTTCCTCAATTCATATATTATTACTACTGTTCATCTCAAAAATATATACTTTTTTGTTTAATTTTGCAGATTGCATATCAGTTTCTATTTTTCGTCGTCACAGCGCTCCTCAAATTCGACAAAGTCACCGATTTTGCCGGTAGATAGCTTCATTCTTTACTTCACTTTCACCTTTTCCTTGACTTCAAATAAATAAGTATCATTCTGTTAATAAACAAAGGGGTTATTTAAATAATTAAGTAATTCTCCCATGTCTTTCTTTTTTAAGGAAGTACAAATTTTGTTATAATTGCTGTATTGACCTTGGTGCTCAAAGGCTCCTGGTACTTTCGACAGGTAACATTGACATTGCATTTTGTTTTCATGTATTTGGAATCAACAGACTCAAACTAATGAAAATTGCTGGTTACCAAACATATTTTATTTTATTTTTACCCTCACTGATGATAAATAAAATCACTCTTTCAGATAATCCTGACTTTGTTTGTTGTATTATGGGGACTTCGTCTGGGGCTTTTCCTCTTATTCAGGTATGATTATGATGATGGATATATCCCTGCGGCTAAAAATTCTGGATGATGTCTTGTGCGGTTTTCTTGTGATTAAATCTGAAAACTATGGAGCTTGATAAATTTGTGGCGGTTGTAGAGGGGCTATAGATTATAACTTTTTTATAAAGTATGTGATTTATTTTATTTAAACTCCCTGGTATATTTATAACCCCCGTTGTCTCAACAATATATCAAATACCATTTGAACCAACCTCAATTCAACTCCTTTTCCACTAGGGAAAATTACACTCACACTTACTGGAATTTATCGAAAAGCACAAGATATACCTACTCTTTTTACCATTACATTTGAGACTCTTGGATACCCTTATCCAAACGGTGCCACTGTACTGTCACAACTAAAAAATTAAAAGACTAAGCTATCTTACCCAGTTGAACATAGTGTCTGAGGCACCAGAGAGCATTCTCTTTGTGAACCCAACAGCATAGAGTCCAACATTTCCTTTCCAACCATGCGGCAACTGCATCTTTGGATAACCATTCTTGGAGAAAAGTTCACCTTTCTACACACAACATAACCCAAACAACATTACTCTGCCTTTGTAAAACCTCTTGATTCCAAGGGACCAATGTCCAAAACCGGTGTCTAGCCCTTTGTGTTCTTAAGCTCCAAAGGATCCATTGAAGGGCTTTTAAGCTCATATTTCTCAATGGAGAGGGAAAAATGTTCACTATGGAAATGAACAGGGAAAAGTTTCTATTTTTGTAGTGAGTGGAAGAAGGTGGTGATTTCTAGCAAGATGGAAAGGTAGTTAATTGTCCATTGGAGGGGAAGAAGGTGGTTCATTGTCCATTGATCAGGGTTCATTGTTCATTGTTGAGTGTCCATTACTATGAACCATTCAGGGGATGTTTGAGATTAGACAAGTTTTGTTTTTTTGGATGTCTATGAATCAGAAAGAAAGGAGAAGGGGTAATTTTGAAAAAAAAATTCATAACAATCATGTGAGGGGTCATGTGCCACAAAATTCTGTTAAGTTAACCGACCCATTTTCTGTAAGGGTACACAGTGTAGAAAGAACAAAGCAATTAAGGATAGTTTCTGTATGTCTATTAAAGGGAGGGGTATCATGTGCTTTTTCAATTAACCCTCAAGGGGTGTGAGTGTAATTTTCCCTTTTATTTATTACCTTTGCTTCACTTTACTTTGCCACACCCTGAATGTTCCCATCTTTCAACTTTAGTGGAGTTGCTTGCTTCTCACTGCTACACACATCCTCTTTTATCATATGCTTGAATTGAATGTGTCATTTTCTCTTTGCAATTTTTACCTTCTTTCCTTCTTTGACTTCTTTCTTTTAAAATAAATTGCTTAAATGTTTGCAACCATCAAGTGTATAGATCAACTAGTAGGGGTCTGTTCTAACCCAAGTAGCGGCCTTGGGTTCAAATATCTAGGAATAGAACTACCTTATAAACTTGGAGGGAAAATTTGGCTGCCCCATAATGGTCTTATCTGCTTCAAGCCAGATTACTCAGATGTTCAATGTGGTATCCAGATACCGTTGGTCCTAGACAAAAAAAAAATTGCATATTCTTTGCAGAAAATATTTCCTAATATAAGTCTTAGTACTTATTCCTAGGAATAAGAAAAGAATAAATATATGAATCTATGATATGATTATCATATTGTATTTTTTATGTTTATTTTCTAAAATTACCTTTCAATAGCATGCTTTTAATGTTGGACACTGAATTGTTGAGCATATTCTGAACATATTTGGTTGAGCAAAACAAGGTATCATAGCAAGGCACCATAGATTGTTAAGAAATTTATTTATGTTTCTATTAATCTTGTTAGTTCTTCCCATTTTTCATGCTCAACATATATTGCCTTCAACATTATCATGCAACTTAATGTCAATGTCAAGACTATTAGTTATCAAAGTGTCTTTGTGAGTGTCTTATACTTGATCTAATTTCTGAATATGCTCATCAGGATTTTACAGTGGGGAGAGGACCGGCGCTTTGATGAAATGCGGAATAATTTGGGTAGATTGGCCATGTTTTGGATATTTCAGGTTTCTTAGATATTTATCATTTTTTTAAAATTTAATACTGATCCTGGTTTTTCCAGGAAGTGTTCTCTTGTGATGTCTTGTAGTAGAGGATTTACTTCAATTTTTTGCAGGCTGTCTGGGTGTGGGCTGTGAGTTTACCTGTTACATTAGTCAATGCAAGCAACAGAAATCCCTTTCTACAGGTTGTGGATATAATAGGGTGGATTATGTGGTCTGTGGGTTTTATCGTAGAAGGTACAGCAGATCAGCAAAAGCTGAGTTTCAAAAGATCTTCAGAAAATAGAGGGAGGTGGTGTAATGTTGGACTCTGGAAATATTCTCGTCATCCTAACTATTTTGGTGAGGTTAGTTCAGTTATTGCTTCAAATGAAAATATTTTGACTTATGGGAAGTATGGAAGAGCTTATACAGAGCTTAGTTGGACTTATCAAAATGGCTAGTGGCCTTCCTATAAGCTCTTTTAAGCTTATTTGAATTAGTTTTAGTGTGAAGCTTATTGAAATAATTTTTTTGAGCATATTTGACTAAAGTTCACAGTCAAGTTAATGATACAAGTTATATTATAAACTTATTGAATAGTGCTTAATTAAGCTCTTTACCTAAATGCACCTTGGTGCAGCAACAGCAGCAGCAGTGGCGGGATGCCTTTCCTTGTGGTTCTATAGTTCTGTGAAAAATCCTTTGTTCATGCGTAGTATCTTGTGATTAAAATCGCTTAATACTTGATTATATTTGTGTCATTGCTTTAGCAAAGATTTGTTTTAAACACCGGTGACCCGTGGGTATTGGTTAAGGCATCAGAAATTGAAAATTTTGATTAAAAATGTTATTGATGCATCTCCTCCTTATGATTTCTAATGCATCCTAATGTGATTTTCAATAAAAACTTTCTATTTTTGATTCCTTAACGAGTGGCCTGTGGGCTCTAGACCCTTCATCATTAATTTGCTACTTTTTTATGATTTGGGATCATTAATTCTTACCCCAAACATTGCATTTAAACTGGTACTATCATTGCTTTTGTTTTACTTTTGAGTGGAGGGTGGACATATTAGAGAGATGAATGAGGAGGAGCATATACGGTTTAGTTAAGATGTGAGAGAAATAAATCTTGATGTCTGGGGGCTAGTTGAGTGATCTCTTTCTTTTGGTGTGGAAAAAAGAAAGAAAAACTCTTGGAGGTAATCCTTTAAAACATAAGCAGAAACAAAAGGCAAAATAATAATAATAGGAATTTAAATGAATTCCCTTGTACAGTTCCAAGTTTTTTGAAAATTGAAACCCATGATTCATCGAAATTATTGGACAGATCAATAGTCAAAGTGATGTGGTATATTTTATAATAATTTCTGTCAAAATGTGCCTGGGGTTCCAGAGATATGCTAGAATAAGCTATTTATTTACATTCCTGCCTTTTTTATAGGATAAAGTGATTATTTTTCCCTTTTTGGTGCTCAGTTAATGGTTTTTGGTTGGTCTAATAGGGGTTTCAATGTTCTACTAATATTTGTTTATTAGAAAACTAATGTAAAAAATTAATGGAATTTCTTGAATGCTTAACATAGATATTGCTTTGGTGGGGAATTTTTGTGGCATCTACACCTGTACTGAAGGGTGCTGAATGGTTGGTAATCATTGGACCAATCTTTCTCACATCGTTGCTTCTTTTTGTCAGTGGCATTCCACTGCTTGAGGTCTGCTTCTTACCTCTGATTTGGTCAAAATTGTGATACAATTTCATGGTTTTCCTGATGATGAATTGTGTAATGGAGACAGGATTCAGCAGATAAGAAGTTTGGCAACGTAGATGGATATAGGATGTACAAAGAAAGAACCAGGTTAATATACCTCCTCCATGTTATTATTTATTTTCAGTGTATCATTAAGGAGAAATAACCAAGCCAATCATTTTCAGCCCTTTAATCCCGTTGCCAACATCAGTCTATGGGAACTTACCGGGATGGTTCAAAACAACTTTTCTCTTTGAGTTTCCATTCTACAATCGTAGTCTTCCACAAGAAGAAGCAAACTGGTGAGAAGTGATTTTAATTCTACTTGTGTAATTTTTTTTGTGTGTGAAATTTTTTGTACTCAGCCATTTTGGATTCATGAGCATGAGTATTTTGTATTTATATGAATTAATATTCAAAATTGTGTTAGTGACTTGTCAAGTATCATTAGTTGGAAAGAAAAAGAGTAACTCGAGATTTGCACCTTGGGTTTGATTCATGACTGTTCTGTGGATTAGAATGTCATATGCCCTAAATTATGTTGGAAGCATAAATTAATTCACTAAGCACAAGATGATTATGTTTTAAACTTGTTGGTTATTGCATCCTAATGTCTCGGACCAGCAACCTAGGTGCAGAAGCTGACTGTACAGATTGCATAAAATCTGGTAGTTAATTTACCGTAACCCCACAGTGATGTTGAGAGCCTTACAATCATGTCGCAAGCTTCTGCTCCAAAAAGACAAATCTTAAGAATAAGTCATCTAGCTTTTGTGCTAGTACCCCCCCCCCCCCCTGCTTCCCGCTACTTTGTTTGGGGGGTTAAATTATAAACGTTATTCAGAGCCTTGCATATTGATATTATCCACAACTAATACCATAGAGAATTGTTTAGGAGGGTTAGATTTTGTTTGTCTTTGAATGATCTGGAAATGCTTTAAAGTTCCGTATTCCATCTCTTAATTGTAGGTGACAGTAAATGGTATTAAATTATTTACTATCTGCTCAAGGTGTAAAGCAGGCAGTGGGAAAAGCAGTGATGCTCTGAAAATTGGCTAGCATTTGGTTCTTTGAATATGCTTGATTCCTTTCTGGCGTCAGACTGAAGTAGCAGCTGCTATTGTCATCTGCCATGGTCAGGGATGTGGCCTTGTAATGCTATAGCTTTCCTTCTAGTTTTTATCTTTTTAATTAAGTCGTTCTCCTTTAGATATGTATAATGTACATGCTATATGTTGTGTGCAAGCACTATGGCTTGTACAGGTAACTGATGACATTGGATCCGCTTCTCATCTTATTTCTTCTGTTGTAACTATTATTTTGGATCTGCAGCATGCTGACATCGGCAGATATTGAACACAAATGTTTCACTGAGCGCATGCTAATATTGCATTTTTTAGCGAAATTCACTTTTCATACAATGTCTGATGCTTGTGCTGAGAAACTCATCTGTCATTGGGCATCTAAGAGTGTGTTTGGTTGCATTTTTATTTTTCATTTTATTTTTTAAAATTATGTTGTAAAACATATTTTTAAGAACTGTTTTAAGAATTAAAAAAAACTTATTTGATAAAATGATTTTAGAAACAGGTTTCATAAAAGAAAAGAGCGTGTAACATTAGAAGATTGAGCAATGTGATTCTTTGCAAGGGCTTAGATGGGATGACATAGCACAATGCACAACACCATCCATGTCTACCAAATCAAAGGCCTTGCTGGTTTAAGCCCTTGCATGTTGTAGCGGGATTGTCACAGCTGAAGGAAAACTAAATGGCGCACTTCACCTATCAAATGGAAGAAAAGAATGTTGTAGGAAGCCAATTAATTGGTTTATAAAATTGAATGCAACAAGTTGGAGAGATCACACAATGAGGTAGAGATTGAGATTAATAGGAAAAAGTCACATTAACTGACATTTGCTTTCATTAACTTGTTCTTTCCTTATGACATTGTACTCCTCATCAGTTTGCTTAGCGTTTGTTGTCATTCAATTCCTTGTGGTTGGAAGGCCACTCTCTCCCAATGGCGGTGGCAAGATGGTGGGTAGCTCTTGGGGGGCTCTATCACAACGAGCAAGACGATGATACGAGATGTGGTTGAGTTTAAAATTCAATAATTTATTATAAAACTATCATTAATGAATTAGCTTATTGACAAAAATGTTATGCCTTTTATAAAAAAACTTCTACCCAATGGGACTTCGATAATACAAAAAATGGTTAACTCCGATATGCATTCAACAAGGAGCACCCTCCAATTTATTTATTTATTAATTAAATTTTACATACAACTGTCTTTTCCAATGTATATTAAAGCTATAGTAAATGGTACGCAATCACAGAGTCAAGACTTCTTTTGAACAAGACTAATGATGCTTTTGGTTACATTCTAGACTTGGGTGAAAATTTTGTAACATGTTCATAGAGGAAAGAATATATTTTAATATGGGCAATGGAAATATAATGTAACTGTTGATCTGATATGATCACAAATATTTTTTTTGATAATTGTGACGATAAACCACTGTTAAGCTTATGTATTAATTAGAAATAATCAATTTCTCTTCACAAATATTGTGCATTTATGTAAAGTATATATATTTTTTGAATTCATGTTAACTTATGAGTTGGACTGTAAATTGATTTTTAAAAATTTCCCATATTCCTATATTTGTGTCATATCGTACCCATGTTGTATCATGCATTCAGGCTTCATAACCTCTTGTTCTGGTTTTTTAGATTTTAGGAAGAGATTTTCAAAACATGTTTTTGAAACTTAAAACACAAAAATAAAACCCTTATCAATTTTTTTTCAAAAACACTAATCAATACTTTTAGCTGGACATGAATTCGGTGATGGCTGTTTAGGATTAGAGGGAAACATAGTTGTTGTTAGTTTTCATTGCATTCAAAAATCAGTTTTATAGCATTTTAACTTGTTAAGCTACATATCGAGTAACACTTCTCCATCTGATTCAGTCTTAATATCTAGAATAAAACTCCAAATTTGATCATGGAAAGATTTTAAAAAACCAATACAATGATTGAAATTACCACATCAAAGTGGCCTTTCAAGTAAGATTTTTAAATAAAAAATAACAGCAACTTTTAATTTTTATGATGTCAAGAATGTATCAATCAAGGGCTAACTTGATATAATAATGAGCCAAATTGTGTTCTAAAACGAGGATAACAATTAATATTTACTCATTGATCTACCTTTCCTACCGACAATTTGAGCGACCAAATTCTGTGGTGATTTTCTCTTTTATAGAAAATCATAGCTGGGACTTTCTCTTCATCTTGTTTGTCTAAATTGACATACATGCACACAGAATATAGAATATCGTGAAACAATGTTTATATTCTTCCACGAAGATGGACATTTGAAGTTATTTATTAGGCATTCAAACAGTAAGAACATATCAAATGGCACTACCGACAAATGTAAATCACCAGTGTACGACCTACAGCTTCCAATGAACGTTAGATTAAGTGAAATTGAATGAATAGATGCAGCTTTAAACTTTATGTCCACCAAAGTTCATTCACAACAGATCTATAATTCATTCATTGATTCGTGCTCAGACAGCACACAGCACAAACTATTACCCTTAGTAAGCTATACACATAAAATAAGGCAATAAAGCAAATAAAATTTATTGTTAACTTCTGGATTCTAACCAGAATCATATAACTTCAATGCTATTCTTCTCACATACTATGTCACTATTATTTACAAGAAAAGCATTGCTGATGAGTCAAAGTTATTGTCTAGTTCTCAACTTTCCATGTTCAATTATAAGTTATTTCTGGTTGTCTTTACATTATAAAGACAGCTAAACTGTGACAACCAAGCTTTTGCCCACAATATAGGGTGCTACATGGATCAAATGAAGCTATAATGTTTTAATGTGAATCGTGTTCATTGACCTACAAATCCTTTTCTCCATGGTTTCACCATTAGTTTTTTCAGTCTCCCTCTACCTTCAGTGATAACTACCCTCCCCATCTGATCTACTCTCCTAACTGGAGCTTCTATTAGTCTTCTCCACACATGCTCATACTGCATGCATTGTGAAACTTTTCTATATGCTTAGTAAGCACATCCAAGACCAAAGTAAAAAGGATAGGGGCCCATAATTGGTAATCCTATAGTTACAGGAAAATCTACTGACCCCCCCTCTCATATGTTCTCAAACTAGGTATAACTCCTTCATACGTATCCTTGATTGCTTGTATATAGACAATACGTGCTTCTTTCTCTAGGGCCTTTTGCAATACCTCTCTAGGCACCCTATCATTCGCCTTTTCCAAATCAATGAACACCATAGGTAATTCTTTTTTATTCCTTCACTCTATCAATCGTTGTGGCAAGTACATTAAACCATAAATCCCGAACTCGCATATCTCCAGCAAAGTCCACAAGGCTATGCACTGAATCTTCACAAGCTCCAAGGACGAGAAATCAAGTCATCTGATTCTGATGCACAAAGAAGCACAAGATTGTAAAAAGTACTGGTAATAAGAAACACATAAACCCAAGAACAGAACAGTCACTCTTCTCTTATTGCAGTTCTACTTCTACCCAGTTTTTCCTTGGTCATGGGAAGTGCAATTCTCTTGAGAACACGAACGATTACTGGGATTTACCTCAGAAGTGTGAAACTTGCTCAGAATGATGTAAGCCTACAAGCAGATACCATAGAGCATGTATCAGAACAATTCTAATTCTTAGGCTTTAATTGCTGCAAAAGAAATATAAAACAAATATATGATGAGGCCCAAGATTCATTGCTGAATCAAAAATTGAGGCAAAAAACAGGTAAAAGCAACACTTACCATCTTAGAAGAAGGAAAATGCAGAGTAGAGACATCATGGGAAAAGTGGAAGCAGAGAAGTCAAGCAGACTAAAAGCCAGCACTGACAGAGAAGAAAACAGCATAGGGTTGATCATTGTTGACTTCAAAGTTCAACCAACTATAGCCTGTAGAAAATTTGAAAATCTGCATTCTTCCAGCATAATAGCTATGGCATTTACAGTCTGGACTGCCACACGTGCTAATCTTGACTTACACTGCTTGCTGTATGCAATTGAACAAGAACACCAAGTTCAGCAGTCACAGACCTTGCTGTTCATGCAACAACCTGCTAGGATTTGTCATTGTTAAAAGGGTGGCCATTTAAATGATAAAATCCAAGAAAACTCAACAATTTGGAAACTAGTCAGAATGTCAAAAAATCTAAGAGCTATTGCATGAGCAATTAAACCAGAAGCACCCAAGAGTTAAAACTGCAAAGTAGGAATACACTATGAAGGAAGAAGAGCAAAAGTCATGGCATGTTTTAAAAAAAACAACCAGCAACAGTGACAATGACACAGTACTTACAAGTATTCATACACAACAGACACAGTTTATATATATTACTTTATCCAACTTCTCTGAGACAAGAAATACACATTTTTAGGCATTCATGGAGAGTGAAAGATAATGGAACTAAGGTATCTGACCTTTTTTCATCATTTGCCAGATCTCTTGCAATCATTTCCTGACGAAGTTTCTCTGCCTTATCAGTCTCATCTTTTTCTATGAGAGCACCAATAATTGTTTCAAAAGTTACAGCATCGGGAGGGCAATCATTGTCATCCATTTTTGAGAACAACACCACAGCTTCATCAAAAGAGTCATCTTTACAAAGTGCATTGATCATAATGGTATACGTTTGGACATTTGGACGACAGCCATGTACCAAAAGATGTTGAAGTACTTCTTCAGCAATCTTTAATTTTTCACCTTTGCAGAAATTGTCCACAATTACATCATGCGTGTAAAAATCAGGCCAAATTCCAAGGGCAATTTGTCGAAATAATGAGATTGCCTCGTCAAAAAGTTGGGTTTTGCAAAAAGCATCTAACAAAATATTGCAAGTGACTATATCAGGTGTCTGACCGCTATCACACATTTCATGAACAAGCTCTTGCACATATGATATTCTCCCTACTTTGCATAAACCATCAATAAGAGAGTTATAAGTAGCAATATTAGGCACTAAATTTTTATGACGTATCTCTTTAAAAAGAATCATGGCTTCATCTACCATGTCAATCTTGCAATAACCATTAATCAAAACATTATAATTCAAGACATCAGGTTCCAAGCCTCTTTTGACCATTACATTGAATAGTTCTCTTGCCTCACTAACATTATTGCTTAAACAATACCCCTCCATCAAGGCATTGTAAGTAACAATGTCAGGTTTCTCGCCCATTTTCATCATCATAGCAAACACACCTTTAGCTTCTAAAATCCTTCCTTTTTTACACAATGCATCAACCAATATGTTAAAGGTATAAGCATCAGGGTCAATATTTTTGCACACCATCATAGTTAGTAATCTAATTGCTTCATGCCATTGACCGGCACTGCAACAACCATGGATTAGAGAATTGTAGGTGATAACATCAACCAACATTCCTGCGGAAGTGGCTCGAGAAAACAAATTGAGTGCATTAGCTACAAGTTTATCTTTGCAGAGACCATCAATGACCGTGCTGTACGTCACTAGATTAGGCCTAATCAAATCTTCCTCCATCTTTTGCAGCAACTGAAGAGCATCTCTTGTTTGTCCATTTTTACACAGACCATTGATCAAAGAGCCATATGTGAACTCATCAAAAATATATCCTTTGGCAATTAGGTCATGCAGAAAGGCTAGAGCTTTGGGGATCATACCATTGATGCAGAAACCGTTGATGAGAGTATTGAAAGTCACCATATTGGGTTGATAACCCACCTTGAGAATGGTTCCAATTAGAGAAAAGGCAAAAGACATGTGAGCCTGATGGCAATAACAATTGATCAAGATGCTGAAAGTGGCAATGGAAGGGGTGATTCCCCTGAAGTGGAGTTGTGTGAAGAGTGAAATAGCAGTGGGATAGTGTCCCATCCTAACAATGGCTCCCAAAACCTTATCAATTTCAAAGATGTGGGGAGGAGGGCGCGTGCGGACCATGCAATTAAAGGAAGCTACAGCGTCATCTACATTATCAAACCCACAAAATTTTTGGGGATGATGATTGCGTTGCAAATGACCTAAGAGCCTCACATGTTGAGAAAAAGGGAAAGAAACAAGTATGAGAATGCGAGGGAATTTTGGGAGAACATACCTACCATTCAGCATCCTCTCTCACACCTACAATACAATAACACAGTGCAAATTTATATCAAAATAAGATATTTGGGCTGTTCCTTCAATCTTCCACTCACCAAATCGAACAACCCTCCGCCGCTGCGGAACCCTGCAGCCACTCCCACTGAAATGTAATACGCAATACTATTATAATTATAATACTTTTTTTGTTTTTTTTTTGGTTCTCCCACTTTAGAATCAACCTTCAATTTGGAAAGAATGATAATAATAATAATCTTACCATGTGATTAGTTTATCTTTTTTTCAAAAAAAAATCACTTAGATTGTAATAGTTTCCTGAGACAGCTATAAAAAATAAGTGGTTATTTCTTTAAGAATAACCATTTTCAAATATATATTTATTTAAGTATTTATTTATTCAATATTTTTTTATAAAATGATTGTTTATTCATGTTTGATTATAAAATTTATAAAATAAAGTAAAAAATTGTATATCTTGATATTTTTTATGAAATTTATTAAAATAAATTTAAAATTTATAAAAATATTACAAGTCACTTTCGTAAGTGTAAATAAATTCCTTCAAAGTATATTACTTTACCATCAATTTATCTTCCTAAAGTTGTTAACTTTTAGTTTTTACACATTATGCTGCCAAAAGGATCTAGGTTAAAACAATATTAAACTACTGCAGTAATTAATTAAAAATTAGTATTTTTAACTTAAATTAAATATGAAGAGATTAAGTGGTTTAAAAGTTAAAATTTCTTATCATATAAAAATTAAATAAAAGCTAACTTTTATGGTGTGACTCTCTTAATTTTTTTTATCAATTAGTATAAGATTATCAATAACAGTACAGATATGATGCAAGAGGAACAATCTTTTATTATTAAATATAATAGAAAAACATAAGAAACACACAATTCCAATTGCTCATAGAAGCAACTTCACAAACGCCAAAGTTTAACATAATATTAATTATTATAAAATTGAGGTAAGTAACGCATTAATGGTGCTCTAAGAATTGAATTCCTCAACTACAAATGAATGGTACTGTCAGCATCACAGCATTGAAAGGGGATTGCTTTTTCACCCCCTCCCCCAAAATTTCTTTTTGCATCTTCTTTAGTATAAAAAGATAAAAATATCCTCGTTTATTAAACTTCTTTTTTCTTCCTCCTTCATCTTCCCGTATTCCTCTTACTCCTTTTTTTTTTCTTTCTCATTTCTGTTTCCCATTATTAAATCTTCTTCCTTGTTAATTGAATCCATATGTTCTACGTTGGTGGAAAAAAATTAAGAAAATAAACCTCAGAGAAACGTCGAAGGAGCATCGGAAAAGACGAACGGACTTTGTATTCCTCAAACTAATTTGCGGAATGTTAAACACTTTCCGCAAATTAGTTTACGGAATGCATCAGTGTATTCCGTAAATAAACTTGCGGAATGTAATTTTTTTGTTTCGCAAATTAGATTACGGAATGTAAAATGTAACCTTCCGTAAATTAATTTACGGAAAATAAAAAATTACATTCCGAAAATTAATTTACGGAATACATTTTGCATTCCGTAAATTAATTTGAGGAATAGACGAATACTTGCGGAAAAGAAAAAAAATTTGCGAAAAAGAGGTTAAGGGTAAAATGGTAATAAAAAAATTTCAAAAAATAAAAGGGGATGCAAAAAGAAAAAAGGGGGTGCGAAAAGTAAAACCCTATCCGAAATTAGTTAAAGAGGAAGTAAGCTTCCAACCCAATTGGACACAAGGGTATAGAGTGCGACAAGATGTTAGGATCCAATTTCCACGCTAAAAGTATAGGATTTTGAAGTAGGAGTTTATAAGGCCTTAAACTTTCAAATCAAAACTAGTATGACTTGAGCAGTTAAGAAGAGTTCAACCCAAAAGTGTTCATTAAGTAGAAGAGACTTATGATTTGAGTACCACATTAAACTTCCTATTCTATTTAATCTAAGATTCTATTCAATGTGAGACTCACAACTTTGTCACCCATTTAAGAGCCAACATCCATGATAATTTATCTCTATTAATATTCACCCAATGACCATTTATAATTTATGGACTCCACTCACCTATTAATATTTGATATAAGGTCTGTATGGTCTTGAGCTTTTGAACTATAATTGTTATGATTTAAGCACATGAAAAGAGTTGAATTCAAAAAAACTAGTCCATTAGGTTGAAGACTCTCATGGCTTAAGTACCACATTAGAGTTTCCTATTCTACTCAAAGTAGGATTTGTAACACTGTCATCCTTTTTAAGAATAGACATAATAACTTCACTTTATTGACATTAATGCAATGGTCATCCTTTCTCTTTTAGTAGTTTCATGCTGGTATTATTATTTAATATATTACAACTTAGTTTGTTGATCCTTTTTGTGAAAAGCGCCAATTATTTATGGTTTTTTTTTTTGTCAATACCAATGGTTATGATTTTATTTATCTATTGATCATGCGATGTTATAATTTAAGAATATGAGAAAAGCTTAATCCAAAAGACTAAGTCATTAAGTAAAAGAATCTCATGCCTTAATAACACATTGAGCTTCTTATTTTATTTCATAGAAGACACGTAACATTGGTAAAACAAGATAAAACTAGGGCAGCTAAAGTATAACGCAACTTTACCCTAAAAAAGAAGTATAATACACCTTATGCTACAGCTAAAATATAATACACGTTACCCTAAAGAAATATAATACACCTTACATGTAGCATATTTTACTCAGCTCAGCTTCTATCAAAAAGCAATAAAAATAAAAACTTCCCGCTTACACTTCTATTAGAAAAGTAAAACATAGAGGTCTAAATCAAAACGCTTTAGTTAAAAGAGAAAAAAACGAAAGTATTTTTGATTTTGTGTTGGTTTTACTTCACTTTCTTTGTTTGTCATGTGTGACGAAATTTAAACAAACTTCTAGAAGCAATTCGGATTGGGATTTGGGAGGACAAGGTAAAAGCTCACCCCTATTGCCATTTTACACAAAATAAAATCGAAGAGTAGAGGACAACCGCAGATTGCTATAATCATGCAATGCCATCTGGAAAGAGGTTCCAATAAATTACATAAATGAATTAACATTTATTAATAATAGTGTATACCAAAAAATGGATTCTTCTTTTCTTTTTCTACAAATTCAAGAGATATAATCTCGAAACTGCATGCGGCATCTTTGGTTATTAACGCTAAGATCACAAAGAGAACTCAACCAAGCCTCTTCAAATCACTCCCTAACTAGAGGCTCATTCTGTGAACAACTGTTGCTACACTGTACATACAATATACTTAATGCTACTTAAAATCCCTACGAAAATTTCTCGTCATTAGATTGGCATTCAAAAATAGCAGGACATTGCTCCTCTTTGATGGAGCCCCTCGTTCTCAAATGGAGTTTCAAACGTCAAAGAGATGCAGTTCATCGAAATAATAAGACAGGAGTCCTGTATTTTTCTGGTCAAGGTGGGTGGTACCGGCATTACATGTCCATTGCTGGCGCTTGATGTATTGAAGGCCTACTAAAAGCTTCGGTGAATTACATAATTAAAGAGACATCACAACACAATCATACTCCTCCAGTGTTATTAATGTTCTCCAATGAGATCACGGCACCAGATCTACCCTCATTTGATGGGCCAGAATGTGATAATAGAATATAAATCACCCAGAAATGAAGGCAAACAAAATATATCAAAGCCCATAATTTTGCCGTAGGGTTCCTTTTCAAAAAAAGTGCACCGGTCACAAAAATATAATCTAATTGTAGAAGCAATGATCCCAGCTGTCTCTTGCCAGAATGAATTCTGGCTTTTAGCATTGGCTTCAACTTCGAATTGGAGAGCTCCCACAATCCTGATTCTAAGTCACTTGATGAGGAGGCAGGATTCATATTTGTTGCACCTGATGACATGTTCTCATCCAGCAACCTTGACACAGCCTGCTAAGTTGGTTATGAAAATTACAAATCAAGTATATCACGATTTCAAGAATCATGGCTTCAGTAGAAATCATACCTCAATTCTGAATACAAGACTAGCCTTCTCAGAAGAGAGTGATTCAACCTGTTGACAGGCAGAACAAATTGTTTGAATAGGTAGGGGTCAGAAACAAGGAAGTAAAGTCCAAAATCCCAATTCTAGAGATGAATGAATATTTTAGAAACTTTGTTCGCCTTTTTAAACTGATGGATTCTGAAAATCTGGATAATTTGTTGGTCATTCTGGTTTGCCTGCACAAGTTATATACATACACACATACATACATACATACATACACACACACATACATACATACATATATATATATATATACACTAACAATCGCAAATGTGTTCAGTCATCCAAATTTAAAGTGATCCATAAGTTTACACACATATTAAAGCCAACTGGATTATGAAAGAGATACCTTGGCTTGTTTCTGTATTAAATGGTCAGTCATTTGATGAAGCTTTCGCTTGAGCTCAACTTCAATTTCTGTTGGCTCTTCAATTTCTTTCCTTGTCATTTCAATGTCAGCTTCAAGCTTCCTTGCCTATGATGTACAAATATATCAAATTTCACAGCAAAAGTAAATCATACTAACTTGACATGCCTGATGCAAAACTTAACGAATAGAGTTATGCAAGTATCAGTGGTGCGGTTATGAAGAAAAATTTCAATTTAATTTAATTATGATAGCACGGTATTTTTTTATTTTAAATTTCAAATTTGAATGGAAACTCACTTGAAAGCTTACAATATATTTAAAAATTAATAATTTGAAAAGCTTCCTTAAAAGTAGGAACTATGTCCAATAGACGCCTTGGTAATTGATTTTAAATAAATAAAACAATTTCTGCCACTTTCAATTATAAGTAAAAATTTTGTTTTTACATAAGTAAAAACGGACACCAAATGTACAGATTACAATAGTATTAGATAACAGGATGCAAAGTAGGGTAAATTTTAAAAGCAGGAGAAAGGACACAGACAACGCAAAAAGTCCAAGACTAGGAATACAAAATATCATGGATAACTGAAATATGCAAATTACAAATATAATTAACTAAGAGACTTGCTTTGATCCTTCCAGTACTTCTACTTATCTTTCTAAAATATATCCTGACAACAAGAAAAACCCCTCTCCCTGTTTAATACAAGTAAGGAAAAAGAGAGACACTAAATTTCTTGAAAGAAAATTCTAGACATTCTAAAAATCCTGAAATACATTGCATCTGAAACATCATAGCTCTTTAAGGAAAAATATGCCAATATAGATTGATGCATAAGTTTAAAGTTTAAAACCTTACCTTTTCCTGCAATTGAACAACTTTATCATTAATTAAGGAGTGCTCTGCCTCAAGAATTTCTCGTTCAAATGCAACGCCTTTTGAAGCTAGCTACAACATCAGCATAGATAAACAGATGTCAAGAATATCCAACTAAAAGATACAGTGACCATAGAACTTCAAAAAGGGAAAATGAGGTCTAACAAAATGAAGATAGCAGAGACTCCCTCTTAAAATCTCCCACTCAGGAAAAAATAAACAAAAGAAACCAACATGCTCATGCACCAGTTTCAGCAAATAGTAGTATAACTCACTTGATTTTGTGAAGCTCCAGTTTGATAAGGATTCTTCATGCTCCTTCTGATTTCTACAAAAGGTTAAAGGATCAATTTATTAACAGATTAGCTTGTTTCAACATAATTTTGACTGCTACTGCATACTAAATAACCCAATTTGCAACAATACATAATAATTTGATTTTCATATTCTTCGTTGATAGGGAAATGCAGAAACTAAGACAGTGCTACATATCCTCCATCAGAGATATTTTTGGGCAAGAGAAACTAAGATGTGGTTTTTGAAATCCAATAGCAGCTTTCACATACAAACCACCTATTCTGTCAAAAACATTTAATAGCTTTAAATCATGAATATTCGCCCGTCTCTTTGTAATTGAATATTACCCCAATTAATCATTAATTCAGTATGTATATGCTGTTGAATAAGCTTTAAATTTATCCTTGTTGAACTATACCAGTACTACTCTCTTGCCATTTTGTTAAAAAATTCATAGATTAATCTTTAAGGTTTTAAAATACATACTCAAACTAAAATGATATGGGTATAAACCTAGGTAGTTAATGAGTCCCACAAATATTAGACATTATTCTCTGTAGGAATGAAATAATGTATCCATGAGTCAATAACTTTGCAAAGGAGCAGTACCTTCATGAACCAACTCTTTCGATGCAACTTGCTGTCTAAGTTCTGCTACCTGTTTAATCTGTTCAAAAATATTATAGTTAACACACAATAATTTTAATATTCTTGCCCAGATATGAGGATGGCCCAAGGATGAAGGAAGCATGGGAATTGGAGAAAGCATACTGTTTGGTTAATTCAATTTCAATATAAGGGACTCATTCTAATCCTTCCAAAAGCTACAGTTTCCATCACAACATATCCAGGAATTGATGAGTCCATTTAGTTTTTTAATTTTCGGTTCAGCTCCAGCATTATTTTGGATTTGGAGATTTTTCTAGACACTTTCAGACCCAGTAACAGAGACAAGGTCTTGAGATACTTGATCCCTATTAGCTTCATTATGATATCGATTGGTTATATTAATTATGTTGTTGCTACTTTCAGGAAATCATATATTGTCACAAAATTAGGACTTAAGTCCAAAGCCTTGAGAAGGTAGTGATAACATGCAGGTGAGTCTATTTTAATATGGATCATGTGAAGTGGAGGGAAGCCATCTAAGAATCTAAATATACCTCTACTTCAAGGTTCCACTGCATTGCTGCGAGGGATCTTGCAAGATCAGCATTGGCAGTCTGCAATCAGTCCAGACATTTATCAACAAGCTTATCTAGATATATTTGACGAACCAAAACAAAATAAATTATTTACTGAAAGGTCTATTAAGTTATACGATCATGTATTTGGTCTAAACAAATGGCTTGAAAAGGTTAAATCAACTACCTCCAGTTTAGCTAAACGTGCAAGAACCTCCATTCTGGTATTATTATGTTTCTGCTTTTCTAACTCAACAGCTTCCATTGTTTCCATCATAGTGCTCTGAAGCTGTGAAGCCTGAAGGAAGGAACAAAGAGGATTAGATAAATAACCAACAAGATCATCTACATTAAGTTCCATCCAAAACAGTCATCTACAACAGTTAAATTCAAAGCAATTTTAGCTCATTAGAAGAAATTCCTATACTGTGGCAGAATTTGGTAGATGTGTTAGAATGAAAGGTAACATAGAATACAGATTCTATCTTTTATGTTTTAGTGCATTTAAAAGACAAAACAGAACTGGACATTAGATTATAAATAGTGGTATATTTAATATTTGGTTCCACTAAAAGGGTGAAACCAAGAGGAAGAAAACAGAACATAACCATCTCACTCTGTTATATCCATGTGCTAAATACTATCTATAGAACATGACAAGACAGATTATTTTTCCCACCAAATCATGAAGAACATCGTGCAGAAAAATAAAATTCCAGAAATTTGGACAACATTATACATATCCTACAGTAGACATAATGTTGTATACTACAAAATGGAAAAAAGCAAACATAAAGATAGTTTATAATAATTGTCATGATGATACCTCTTGTGCTTGTTGTTTAGCTCGTTCCTCGAGAATTTTCTCTAGACTTTGCTTCTCCCCCTCTAATTTGGCCACCATATTCTCCCGTTCCTTGATAGCATTTATTGCTTTAGCTGCTGCTTTCTCAGCCAGAATCCTTTCCCTCCTCTTTCTCCTTTCCTCCCTCTCATGTTCACTTTCAGAATCAGATGTTGAACCAGAATCTGTATCTGAATCAGAACTTCCATCACTTGCCATGGAAGAACCCCTTTTCAAATTGTCAGATGTTGAATTTCCGGAGACTGAATTAAGCCCGTGCCTCCCTTTTACTGCATTTCTCAGTTGACTGTCTACAACATCTTCTGAAATCTTAGCTTCTTGCCCCTTATCAACCCCCAATGCTGGTATTGTTTCTGCAGCCAGAGTTTTGTTGTCTTCCTGCAAGGGTTCTGGTAGAGAAGTGTCCCTATAATTAAAACCTTGTTCATTTTCTTCATTTGCCTTTTCTTTTGTCTCTACCACAAACTTCTCAGAACTGTCCTTACTGGCATACTCCTGTCCTTTAACCCATGTACCATCAGTCTCCAATTCTACAGGTGAATTCCTCTCTGTGGAACCCGAAGAGGTAGATTCCTTCACATCACCACTGGTTTTTCCGCTCAATTTAACTTCCTTGCCAGAGTCGGACTTCTGCAAGGGCCTTGGACCATTGTTCCTACTTTTTGGATTCCTTTTTACATCTGAAACCAATAACCCCGGCGACAAACCCTTCTGTTTCCTGTTATTTTTGCTCAAACCACGTGCTGCAGGTACCCCGTTACCATGATTGCTCCCAGAAGGAGAAGCGATAGACTGAGCAGGTGAACTAAGGAGTTCAGTCCAATCATCATCTGTGAGGGTAGGGCTAGATTTGGGAGATGATTTGGGTGCAGTTGCAGTTGCAGTTGCAGTTGCAGTTGCAGTAGTTTTAAGCGTGTTAAAATTGGGATCACTGCGCAGTTTTCCATGATAATCACTGTTCTCCAAGGGTTTCTTCTTCAATTGATCCTTTAGAGACACACTGCTCCCTGATTTCACAGGAGCATCAATGTTGGGTTCCTCAGATCGAAGCCTCTCGTTCTTGCGAAGCGATTCAGCCGCTTGCTGATCGATCTGAACCGTCCGTTACGCAATTGCAAGGAATAAAAAACAAATGACATCCATAAATTACATAGATAACTAGAAGAGATTATGATCATGCTATAACTTAAATTTGTCGATGAAAATTAGAGCTCCTATGGTTAGGGATCCAGAAAAGGCAATAACCAATAATTAGTCCAACAAGGGAAAAGAAAATGAGAAGCATTGGTATAGTGGGACTTGCCTGGTGGAGAATGTTCTCAGCGGCTTTGAGTTTGGAGGAGATCCAATTCGCCATGGTTTCGGAAGACGAGATGTGAGGCAAAGAGATGGTTAGAAAGCCCTCAATTGGCACGTGTATGGCGAAACGCAGCGTTTCAAGGAAGTTATGCGTATGCAGAAGAGAAGATTGATGATGATTTTCTGAGAGACAGATCCATGATGACGATGAAGAAGAAGAATGCCATGAAAGCTGTTTAGAAGAAGATGGAGAGTGAAAAGTAGAGTGACCTGCGGGTCGCCGAACATGTTTTTGGGCCAATCGGTGTTGAGTGAATCGCACTGCTTCAGCTGGGTCCCACACGATGTTACCCAATGATTTTGGCAGGACAACCACCAAACTACCTAACGGGCTTCAACGTTGGTCTCATATCGTATTGGGCCTTTTGAGCCCAATAATTTCTAAAGTCCAATACAAGGTGGTTGCAAAGAAAATTTTATGGTCCATATGGTCTTGGTCATCCATAGATGAAAACATGGAAGGTGGTAGCTTTTGTGCTAACACTTGTTTTATGTTAATTACAATACCTCATTATTTTTATTAAATTTTATTCTAAAATTATTCTTATCAAAATAAGATGGGTATGCCTATATTCTTTCATATTTTTAATTCCAAAATATTATGTATATTACTTTCAAGATATTTAATCATTGAAGAGATTTTGTTCACACTACCCCTTTCAAAATATTTAACCATGGTCCTCTAATCAAAGTTATATTGATTTTTTACTACGAATTAACTTGTCAAATTCTTTAATGGAAGGGTTTTTGTTCACACTGCCCTTTAGTTACCTGAAAAGATGCGACCCTCTACAAATTGAATAGTCCACGTGTAAATGGAGGACGGCCAAATGTGATTTCCTGATTTTCTCCATTTCTATTGGTGCATTATGAATTGTCCGAAAGCAAATTTTATTATAAATTTGCGTTTGTTTTAGTTTAATATAAAATTTTGTCTATTTAATCATTGTAAAGTTATAATTAAATTAATATAAAAAATTTAGTTTAACAACCGGCTGTCCTTGACGTAATAAATGAATTTCTACACATAACACTAGTTTTCATACATTTTATTTCTTTTATAATTTTTTTTATTTTTTATCATATCATCTGTCATTTATTATTATATATTCACCTAATTTAGATTTACATCAACAATTTTTCTTCTACTTGTTTCTTAATGTAGCAAAACTAATCATACTAATCATCTACTTGCAAAGAGTTTAAAAAATCATGTATGATATAAAAATCAACATTTACATTCTACCAAGAGAAGTAGTCACTTGTATAGTTTAAAAATGAACTCCATCGTGACCAAGTAATAAAGAAACGCCAATGAGAAGAAGAAAGAGAAAAAAGGTAAATAAAAATGGAGAAACTAGGAAGAATCAATCACTCAAAATTCTCACAAAATCCCAAATTTTCCCCATGAAAGGTCTCATCTCGAACAGCAAGAAATAGTTTGTTTAGTTGCCGTCACTTCATCATCAGCTATATGGATCTCTTTCCCACCCAAAAGATTAATCGGTTTCTCATCCATTTTGGCTTCCAAATTTTTCTGGCTTGTCATGTCATAAATCTTTGTGATCATTTGTAAGAACACTTCCTCAACGTTCAGATTCTTCAAAGCAGAGGTTTCCATGAAACATAATCCTTCTGTTTCTGCAAACCCTTTTCCTTCCTCTTTCTCAACTTCTCTTGATTGAGCCAGATCACACTTATTTCCCACCAGAATAACCACCATGTCTTCACCTCCAAACTCTCTCAGTTCCACTAACCATTTCCCTACATTCTCATAACTTGATCTCATGGTTATGTCATACACTAGCAATGCCCCTAATGCTCCTCGGTAGTATGAACTTGTGATAGCTCTAAACCTGCCACTAAATTACATCAATGTCTTATAAAATAAAATATAACATATATAGGAAACATAATATATATTGTTGGATTAAAATTCTATATTGACCAACATATACAGTTTAATTAATGAGTCCTTTCTTTTGTTCCACACAAAGATGTATTGTTGTGTCACAAGATTCCCATGCAAGATTTTGCTCTGTAAATCAAGAAATCGGGTGTTTGCTAAACAATCATGAGTTTTTATATAATGATGGAAGGAAAATGTCTCTCCTTGGAATGCTTAAGAATTTTTATATAATTAGAAAGAAGAAATTGTTTGATTATATGGTTGTTGGCCACCAAAACCTTCACCGCCTCACATGCATTTCTCCACCTGACTCATTGATTGACAATTTACTTTTCTGTTGTTTCTCTCAATCCCTTTCATGTTTTCTTTCTCTAACATAAGTTGAACAAATCTACGTCCTGGACCCGCCTCGCCTAATAGTTACGCTATTTTGATTGCATTTCATCATGAAAAAATAAATAAAGAAAACTTGATTTTTACACTGAGGATCCCAACTTTTTAAAGTCATTTTCCGTTTGCATCATTAAAATCATTTAATGAAACGTATTCATTATTCAACTCTCCTACTTAATAGATCATTAGATCTGCCTTATTCTTCAGAGAGGGGAGTGATTTTAATTTATGCCTTTTTCATGATGAAAATGCAAGGAAAAAAAAAGTATAAAGGAGAAGGGAAAAAGAAAAGGAAATTGTGCGCATGGAACCCAAAGGCAAAATTTGTGAAACTCTTTTTAAGGGATGGCAAACAAAAGCACTTCTCGTGAGCAACAATGACATTATTCAAATCTATTGAAATTTCCCTTGAAATTGGAAAAAACAAAAGTTTCATGAAGCACCCACGGAAAAGGAGGAAATTACGGCGAGATTCCTATAAATAAAGTATCTGCTTACAGTCTTAGATTTTTGAATGATATCTGAAAGTATCAATTTTCGTGAACAAGTTTCTGTATCAAACCACAAATCAAATCAAAATCTGGACATGGAGTTCAATTTTAGTGTCTTCAGGGTCCCACTGAATCAATTCTCATAATACTTTTCTAATTTCTCTCCCCCACGTAATTAAATTGGTACACAATTAGAAATTGGCAGCCATGATTTTTTAATAGCCAAATTCAAGAAATCATCACGGACGAACAGTGCAATTTATAACATGCTAAGGTTTGCTTTTAGAAAATATTTTTATTTTTATTTACTAAAATATTTTTTTATTTTCAAAGTTATGGACAAGAAACACTTATTTTTATTATTATTTTATATATAAAAATGAAAAAAATAAAATAAAATATTATTTTTATAAATAAAAAAACATTTCCACAAATGAAACTGTCCTAAAATATTCTTCCACCCTCCCTGTGTGTTCTTCTTTACTTGCTTAGTTTACAAAAGTACAGCTAGAAGTGGGGAAACATGTTTGATGTTTGCGCAGAGTAGAATTGAAAAAAAAAAAAAGCAAAACAGAAATTTGAAGTCTGATATAAGTCAAATGAGCTGAATTCATGTTAAAATCTTGTAGATCAAGGCATCAAGCAAACCCAATAGACACCCACTTTGAAATTGAAACCCCAGCTTGCAAAGCCTGAACCTTTCATTATAACAAGACAGCTAAGACACTGCATCAGAAATATAACACAATCAGGTCGAAAAAGAAAACAAGTTCTATGGTGATATGATCTCATCTACCATGCAACTGAAATCTAATCTTCAAACTCTGAAGAATATTCTTTTAACCTTATTCTAAGTTATCCAATTTTTGTGTGTGATCAAAACATTAAAAAATAAATAAATTAAATAACAAAGATCAAAGACTAACAATATAAAGGAACAAACAAATAAATAAATATATAAAAGTTGAAAGTGATGAGCAATTAAACAGACAACAAAGACTCATTCATTGGAAATGATGAAAAAGAGGAGAAAGAGAGAGAGAGAGAGAGAGAGAGAGAGAGAGAGGAATAAAGAACTACCTACCTTTCTTGGCCAGCAGTGTCCCATATCTGGGCTTTGATGAGTTTGTCTCCAACCTTGATGTTCCTGTAAGCAAATTCCACTCCTATGGTGGGTTTTGAATCCAAGCGAAATTCATCTTTTGCAAACCTTGAGAGTAGGTTTGATTTTCCAACTCCAGAGTCCCCAATCAGAACAGCCTTGAAGAGATAATCACACTCTTCATCAAATGCATCAGCCATAAATATGATCCTTCTCTATTAATCTCTACCTTTAGTTAAGGCCTATTTTTCCTAATACCCAAACACAAGAAATTCAAAGGGAACAAGACTAATGAGAAGGTGAAAAAACGTAACCATAAAGAAAATGTTGATCATGAGCTATACAGGCAAGGGAGAAAGTAAAAATAGGGTGCAAGGTCATCATCATATTTATACAGTGTTAGAAATTATTATATTAGATTATAAAACAAATTAAGGGGGCACAAGCCAATTCTTTGGTATTATTTTTGGAGGGTATTGAGTATGTACATGTGAAACCATTGAAAAAGACATGATGGGCAATCCTTGATGTTGTCCATGCCTGTGGATGTCATTAACCAAGTGGAAGAGCCCTTCATCTTCAAATAAGGCCCAATGGTATTATTCCACTTGTCCCCTCTCTTTTTTTTTTTTAATTTGAAAAGGTTGGCATATTCACGCTTATGGGCCTTACCGGATTGGCAAACATGACTCTGTGCACATCACTCTACCGATTAGTTATCAAATGACATAGTTTAAATCATAATCATCTCAAGGTGGTTAAAAAATTGTACAAGGGTAATGATTCCAAATTATATATATCACATCTTCGAAAATGTAGTTTTACATGTGATCATAAATGTTGGTGGTTAGGTGCCGATGTAATGATCAAATTAAAAATGGGTTTGGCAAAAAAAGCTCTAGCTTTGTCTAACACTAATTACTGAAGAGGACTTGATTACAACATATCCTTCTCCGTTTGGTGCACTTAGGATAGAAACTCACTCTTCAGTTCTTGTTTGATTGGATTGTCAGGTTATTTTGTTGTCCAGTTTTAGAGAGGTTCTGTTTGTAATTTTTCAAAACAAAAAGGAAGATAATGGAATTTGAAACCAAAATATCACTTTCGTGTATGTATAGGAACAGATTTCAAACATCACTTATTCACTTAAATAATAATACTAATAATATTATTATTATTATTATTATTATTAAAAAGTAGATTTAACACGTGCATTGGTATATTATTTTTCTCCAAGCCCATGTTTTTATTAATTTAATTTTATAATTACTTTAAAAATCATAAAATTAGAAAAACAATATTATCTATTAAAAATAAATTAATTCAAACATGATTTTTTTGAAAAAAAATATATAATATCTAAATACTATATTAAACATCTAATTAATTTGAACTATCAAAAACGTATTAAAATTAAAGAATTATAAATTTCTTGATTCTAATTTAGTATATTTGGATTAGTTTCTTCAAAATTCCAGAATGCGGTTTTAAAAAATAATTATTTGATATAATTAATGGATAATTAAACACGAATTATCTTATGGTATATTAAAAATAATTAATTTAAACTCTTCTGATAAAACCTAAAATTAAATTATTTTTATTTAGAATATATTACCGATATGCAATAAGATTAATTGATGTGTATCTTTTACAGGAAAATAGTTTTATTCAATTTAGGAATAGTAATATCATGATAGAATTAGTTCTTTTAGCAAATATATATATATATATATATATATATATATATATAAATTTTAAATTTTACTTAAAAAATTAAATATATACTACTTAAACCAACCATTACTTGGTAAAACTTGATGTATTAATTTGACTGTTTGATTTATTTTATTGGATTGTTTTCGTAGTTTAATTATTTTTATTGGGTTGGTATATAAACTTCAACTCTTAAAAAAATTAATGAACATATAATATGTTCATTTTTGTGTCTAATATATTTATATATACGCGTATATAGCAAAATTCAAATAAAATAAGACGCATTTATAATTTATAAAAAATATTAAATTTAGTTTTATATTTTTCAATTAATGATAATAAATCTGTACTTAACTTTTTATTTTATAGAAAATTAAAATTAGATACATGTATGTGCATACACGTCGTTTTGTATTTTAAAATTTTCAATTGCATATCGACTTTTAGAACGTCTATTGATTGATGGATTAGCTTGATTTCTTCAAATTATTATATTACAATATTTGCCACAGACGGCAAGTTATAGAGCTCATAATTTTTTACTGAATGTGCCTCGGTCTTTCAAGTCTCATGAAGAATTACTTTTATTTTTTTCATGTAAATTATTAAAACGTAAAAATTTACTTGTAATTTTTAGGGTTTAAAATCCTTTTAATATAATTTTTACTAATAATACGACCTGTGTGATGTATGGAAAACTTGTGAACTTATTCGTATTTTTTACATTATTTTATTTTTTAAAAGAATTAATTTTACGTCTGCTCAGATTTTTTAATAAAATATTCGATTATTTTTTATATTTCTTTACATAAATTTTAAAAATATTATATATAAAAAATTTAAAATAATAGAAAAAATTGAAATAATATTACATAGTTTATGTCAATGTAATTTTATTTTTTATAGAGCATAATATACATTATTTCGGAGGCTCAAGAGAAGATGGAGTGAGTGGGAATGTGGATGGGCCATTATCCTGAAAATGGCTCGTTAACTTTGGGCTTGTCTTTCTGGGCTTCAATAGTGTTTTCACTTTTCGGGGATCAGACCCAAAGATGTGTTTGTTAATAATGGGGATAGCTTCTTGCACCCTATCTTTGTTATTCACACTATTCTTCTTTTCTTAAAATAATAATAATAATTTTTGGAATTTATTTTAAAATATTAATTTTATAAGTAAATTTCAAATCATTTTTAAAATTAAATTTCTAAAAATAATTTATAAAAGCAGTGACTGTGATTGCTGACAGTATAATAATTTGTTTAACTTTATTCGTTATGCAGATTATCCTCAAAATGACATTCTGTGTTCGTTCACGCTCGTTCATTCGCATTTGACAAGCATTTCTGCAGATCTTGAACACTTTATCTCATTTTTGCTGATTCAGTCTTCGTGCTGCTCATTCTTATCATATCTTTTTCATACATAGATTTAGTCCATCAACTCTAGCTCTAAACATTTCTTCTGAGATTCATCATCCTTAGATTCAATCACTGTGCTGGTTTTCGATTCATTCTTCGCCTTTGTAATTGACACTTACTCTGATTCACATACATTCTTTTTTATATATTTTTTAAAGTTAAATTGTTACTCTGGTTTTCGGAGGTTTCACTTTTTAGGTATGAGATTTTTTAGCTGAAGCAACTCTTTCCTTTTCTACTTGTTTTTCTGTGTGAAAATACTATTTAATTATGCATAACGTTATTAATAGAATAATTTATGAATCTTTGAATGTGAATCTGGAACCATGGTGCCCTATGCTAAGCCTAATAATATTCATGCTTAAAGTGCTTGTTGATTCTGTGAGAGATCGGGATTATTGTTTCTTAATCCAAGTTACAATTCATTGAGGACTTTTGTGAATCATGCCCTTTTTAATAATCACTTGCTGACAGGAAATATTTCCTATTTGTATCTTTACTTTTTAAAAAGGTGTGAGTAGTTTTACTCCTAATTTCCAATTCAAGTTTGTCATTTGTAAAATGTTTGTTTTTAAAATTTTTGTTTCTCTTTTTGGGTGATGGGGGATTATTGTTAAGTCCAAGTTCTTAGTCAGGATTGTCAATTTATCAGTGTTTACCGTAAAGACAGACATGAAGCTTGTGTTTGGAAGCATTTATTTTACGTCAATTGTCCCTTGATCGTTTCAAACTGATTTATTTAACCTAATCCAACTCTAATATATTTGGGTTAGAGTTAAAATAGTTTATAGAATCATAAAATTTACATTTACAAAATTTATAAAAGCAAAAGATTTACTACATCCTATAAATTAGGATTAGTCTATAAATTCAATATTAAAAAATAATAATAGAATTTTAAAATGTGATCAAACTCATTCAATTACCAACCACTATAAGCTAATTGGTTCACTTTATTAATATAAAAGAATTTTAATTAAATTTTAACTATATTAATAACTAATACTTTAGATAGTAAAAAAAATAAAAAAAAAATAACTAACATAATATTTTTATATTAAACATAAAAAATTATACATTCTTCCTATCACTTCTACAATTCACTTAAGTAATGATAGGCTCAACTATTTCTTTCTATATACACTAATGGGATTAAATCTGCATAAATTTTAACTTTTTTTATAATTTTTTTTTCTTTTACTTTAAATTCACTTTTTTAATCTTTCCTTTTATATCAAAATTTTTCTCTTTTTTAAAAATTTATCTCTTTAAGTTTTTTTTATTTCTTATTGTAAAAATTCTTTTCTTCTATATTTTTTTCTTTAAATAAATTAGGGAGAAATTTTAAAAGAAAATTAAGAGAAAGAATTTAAAGACAGTGAGTGAAAAAAAATAATTTTAAAGATAAAGAAATAAATATATTTAGACAAAGATAAAAATATATAAAAAAGAATAAAGAGAAAACTATTTTTAAAATTAAAAAAAAAATAGAAAATATAAAGAGAAAAAAATAAAAAAAAATAAGAGATAAAATTTTTTAAAAAAAGTAATGAAAAATATTGAGAGATTTTAAATTAAAATTTAAAAACAAACTAGTAGAAAAAGGAAAAAAAAAAAGATAAATAATACAAATGGAAATTAACAATATCGTTCTACAATGAGCTTATAATTCAATTTGTTTAAAACCTAGTTCGATTCGATTTATTTAATAAATAGATATATTCGGATGTTAAAAATATATTTTAGATAAATAAATAAGACTTAAATTTATAAAAAAAAAACTTGTTTAATCTATTCAGATCTATTTATCTTCATATATTATATATTTATATTTATTTTAATATATTTTATTTATATTATATATATATATATATATATATATATATATATGTTTTAAACTTGTTTAGTGGTCTTTTATATTATAGATTTTAAGCCTGCAAACTTTTTTAATCAACCGTTTATATAAACTTTAAGCATATTTATTAACTTATTTGAAATATAGATTTTTAAACACATTCATAAACTTTAAACTAAGTTAGATTTTGACAGGAAATTTTTTTTTAACAAGTAACAAACTTAAATTCAAATCTCAAAATTTTTAAACAGATCAGATTTGAACAAACCTAGTTCAACTTGGTATATATCTATCTCCAATAACTAAACAAAATATTTGAAAAAAGATAAAGATAAACAAATTTAAAAATATTTTACATAGATAAATAAAAAATAAGGAAAAATTTAAAGAGAAAAAAATAAGAGAAAGAAAAATAAAATATAAAATTAAAATTTAAATAAAGATAGAAATTAAAAAAAATTAAACATGATAATTTAAAATGAGAAAAAAATATAAATAAGAAAAGAAATTTTTTTTAATAAAAGATAAGGTAGAAATAAGTCATATGATCTATCTTATTTAATAAATATATAAGTTTTCGAAAAAGAAAATTTTAGATAATAAATAAGATTTTTATTTAATCTATTTAAATGTGTTTTCAAATAAATATTTATTATAAAATTTTAATTTATTTTAGTATATATTATAAGATATAAAATATATAAGAAATAAGAAATAAATATATTACATTAAGGTATGATATATATATATTATTTATTTTAAATATTAAATACATAAAATTTTAATTATATATATATATATTAAATTTAAGTTTATTTTTATATTGGAAATTTTTAAATAGATCTGCAGAATTTAAATAAGTTAAATTTGAGTTTAAATTTATAAAATTTTAAATATTCAAAATTTAATTTGATTAAAGTTATTTTTATCCTTAATAAAAGATAATTTAAAAGGAGTTAAAAGAGTAAAAAAAAAGTGTAAAGATAAAATGATATTTAGAAAATAATAAATTTAAAATAAAATATTAATTTAAAAGATAAATTTTTGAAAAGATAATTTTTTTTAAAAATAATAAACTTATAAAGACTAAATTTAACAAAAAAAAATTATAAAATATATATTATTTAATTTATAAATTTATAGACTGGGAGTTTAATATATTAAATTTAAGTTTATTTACTATTTTTATATTATAAATTTTTAAATAGATCTGTAGATTTTAAATAAGTTAAGTTATGTTATAGTTTTAATTTTAAATTTTAAAAATTTTAAATATTTAAAATTTGATCTGATGAAAGTTATTTTTATTCTTAATAAAAGATGATGTAAAAGAAGTTTAAAAAGCTAAAAATAAGTGTAAAGATAAAATGATATTTTGAGAGTAATAAATTTTAGATAAAAATAATAATTTAAAGGATGTAAATTTGAAAAGATAAAATTTTAAAAAAATAATTTTTAAGAAAAATAAACTTATAAAGACTAAATTTTAAAAAAACTTAAATAATTTATAAATTTGTAGATTGAGAGTTGAAGATCATCTAAATTGAGACTTAAAAGATTTTATTTATTAAAAAAATATAAACAATGACATTTTTAATTTTAAATAATTTTTTTAAAAAAATTATATTTATTAAAAATTATTTATTGAGAAAAATATTCTAACTGTGTAATTGTTTAAAAAATTATTATATTTTATATCAATTTATATAATTATAAAATAATTTTTTTATTTATAGATAATTCATCAAATAAATGTTTAAAATATAAAATTAAACCAATTAATCCGTAGGCTATAAACTAATTTGACATCTCCGAGCAGGAGTACTGTAAACTTAATTACAAAGGTATATTGACCTCGTCTCTATCAGATGCTTAGAAATTAACGATAAAAAAGGATAAAAAGGATAAAAAGAATGTTATTTAAAAAAAATTAAAGAGAAAAAAAAGAATTTAGGAGATAAAAAAAAATTACAGAAAAAAAGGTAATAAAAAATATTGAGAGATAAAATTTAAAAAATAAAAAATTTAAAAATAAACTAGTAAAAAAAGAAAAAAAAACAATGATAACTAATAGAAATAGAAATTAACAAGTCCACATTGAGTTTATAATTCAATTTGTTTAAAATCTAATTTATTTTAACTTATCTAATAAATAAATAGATTCAGATATTAAAAATTTAAAATATTATCTTAGATAAATAAATTAAGTTTAAACTTATAAAAAAATTATTTAATCTATTCAGATCTATTTATCTTTATATATTATATATTTATATTTATTTTAATATATTTTATTTACAAATATATATATATATATATGTTTTGAGTTTATTTAATGATTTGTTGTGTAAATTTAAAGCTTACAAACCTTTTAAATTAATTGTTTATATAAGTTTTAAGCATATGTATTAATCTTCTTTGAACCGTAGATTTATAAACAGAAATTTTAAATCTCTTGACAGAAAAAAAAAATTTAATAAATAACAAAGCTTAAACATAGATCTCAAAATTTGTAGACAGATCATATTTTAACATTCAAAACCTAATTTATCTTAGTATATCTCTATCTCTAATTACTAAACAAAAAATTTGATAAAAAATAAAGATAAACAAATTTAAAAATATTTTACATAGATAAATAAAAAAATAAGGAAAAGTTTAAAGACAAAAAAAAATAAAAATGTAGAAATAAAATTTAAATAAAGATAAAAATTAAAAAAAAAATTAAGAAAAAATAAAAATTTAAACATGATCATTTAAAATATATATATATAAATAAAAATAAAATTAATAAAAGATAAGGTAGGAATAAGTCATATGTGAATATGACCTATCTTATTTAATAAATATATAAGTTTTTGAAAAAGATAATTTTAAATAATAAATAAAATTTTTATTTAATCTATTTAGAGATGTGTTTAAATAAATTTATTATAAAATTTTAATTTATTTTAATATATATTATAAGATATAAAATATATAAAAAATAAGACATCAATATATTAAGGTATAATATATATATTATTTATTTTAAATATTAAATACATAAAATTTTAATTATATATATATTAAATTTAAGTTTATTTTTATATTGTGAATTTTTAAATAGATCTGTAGAATTTAAATAAGTTAAATTTGAGTTTAAATTTTAAAAATTTTAAATAAATTAATTTTAAATATTCAAAATTTAATTTGATTAAAGTTATTTTTATCCTTAATAAAAGATAATTTAAAAGCAGCTAAAAGAGTAAAAAAAGTGTAAAGATAACATGATATGTAGAAAATAATAAATTTTTAATAAAAATATTAATTTAAAAGATAAAATTTTGAAAAGATAAAATTTTTTAAAAATAATAAACTTATAAAGACTAAATTTAACAAAAAAAAAGCTTATAAAATATATATTATTTAATTCATAAATTTATAGATTGGGAATTTAATATATTAAATTTAAGTTTATTTATTATTTTATATTATAAATTTTTAAATGGATTTGTAGATTTTAAATAAGTTAAATTATGTTATAATTTTAAGTTTAAATTTTAAAAATTTTAAATAAATTAATTTTAAATATTTAAAATTTAATGTGATCAAAGTTATTTTTATTCTTAATAAAAGGTGATGTAAAAGGAGCTAAAAAGGCTATACAAAGAAAAAGTGTAAAGATAAAATGATATTTTAAGAGTACTAAATTTTAGATAAAAATAATAATTTAAAGGATGTAATTTTGAAAAGATAAAATTTTAAAAAAATAATTTTTAAGAAAAATAAACCTATAAAGACTAAATTTAAAAAAAAAACTTAAATAACTTATAAAATATATATTATTTAATTTATAAATTTGTAGATTGAGAGTTGAAGATCATCTAAATTGAGACTTAAAAGATTCTATTTATTAAAAAAGATAAATAATTTTAAAAGATAAATAATGACATTTTTAATCTTAAATAATTTTTTTTTAAAATTTATATTTATTAAAAATTATTTATTGAAAAAAAGAATTTAACTGTGTAATTGTTTAAAAAATTATTATATTTTATATCAATTTATATAATTATAAAATAATTTTTTATTTATAGATAATTCATAAAATAAATGTTTAAAATATAAAATTAAACCAATTAATCCGTAGGCCATAAACTAATTTGACATCTCGGAGCAGGAGTACTGTAAACCCAATTACAAAGGTATTTGTCTCTCTTCGATATATTCATATTATTTCATCAGTTTTGAACGACTAAGTAACGAGTATATTGACCTCGTCTCTATCGATCCTTAGAAATTAGTGGTGGGTCTCTCTTAGTTTGACTTGTAAATTTCATGGAAACTTGGCCTGGATCTTGTCATAAATGTAAAGTTGACTATTTTTTTTTAAATTATTTTAAATATATTAATAGTATAAAAATATTTTATATTATTATCTAATCATAAATTATTATATTAAAAATTAGTAATTTTTATAATAATTATTTTAAAATTATGTCTAAATTTTATATTTAATTAATTTTATAAAAAAATTACATTAATAATATATTAAAATTAATAAATTTTTAAAGATAATATTATATTATACTTGTGTTGTCTACTTTCAGCTTGATTCGACAGGCGCAAAAATTCTGAATGCATGTGGCCTTTCATTTAGTCCATATATATTCGGAAATTTCCACTCACACAAAAAAAATAGTTTTAAACAAATAAAACAGGAAGAAAAAAATATTAATAAAATAGATAATACAATGGAAAGAAAAAGTATAAAAAAATACTATAAAAATATATGGTAGGAATACGATATCTCTTCATGAAATATCATGAATAGTAATCAATTATAAAAAATGTCATGTAAAAATATGATATTTCCTCGTGGAATCGTAATGAATTATAAAAAAAATGCCATGGGATAAGTACATGATTCATCGTTGATATGAATTCTTCCCGTAGTTTCTAGCTTGTTAACAATTAAAAACTTCCTTCGATTATTTTTCATAAAAATAAATAATTTATTTATTTAATAAACTTAAAATAGTTAAAATCATTGATATATTATACATTAAATTTTATTTTAAAATCATTTATAATAATAAAGATTTAAATTGATATAATATGAAAATATATAAATATCTTATTAACATAAAATTCATCAGAATGGGAATATAAAATTAATAAACAATATACTAATTTTTATGTTTAAAATAAAAAATTATTATTATTATGTTTTATAGAATACAAAAAAAAAATAGTGAATCTCTTTTTATTTTTTCAAAGGTCCAAAAAGTTCTTATAGTTATTGTGTTGGAAAGTTATGATTTTTTAACTTTCATGTGATGGCTAAAATAATAAGATAATAACAACAACGGTTAATCTCATTAATTAGTTCTGGTATTTGAGAGACATTATGATAGAATTAAAACGATTAAGTGAGATTTAAGACAGTTGGTATTTAAGAACAAATTGATGATTAAAAGTATTTGATGTTTTAAATAAATTTATTTGGCTGATTTGTGTGTTGAAAGTGCGTAAGGAAACAATTTATTTCATTTAAATAAATATATTTTCAAACATACTTCTTAATTAAAAAAAGTAAACAATAATGTGAGCACCAATTTTTGTCCGGGGGAAAAATATTCTTTAATTAGTTAATTTATTAAATACCCTTAAAAAATGGAAAATAATATAAAAAAGGGAGAAAAAGGCCCAAATTGTCAAAAAAAGGGGGAAAAGAGATGCAAAATTAAATAAACAAGTAAAATTAAAATAAAATTCAGTTAGGGCAGTTAGGAGTTAGTTATAAAGTAGTTAGGCTAGGGTTAGAAATTAACTTCCATAGGGTTAAGAGACCATGGTTAAGCTAGGGGTATAAAGGGAATTTTGAGTAAAAAAAAGGGGGAGACTTTTGGTACCACAAAAAAACAGAGAGGCTCGTCTGGTTTTTTCTCTGCTTTCGGATTTCGCTAGAAGGATTCAAAAAATTCTCTGAAATCTTTCAAGGTTGGCTGATGGTTGAAGAAGTTTTCTTGGAGCTACTCTGGATTCTCTATTGATTTCGCTCAGTTCCTCTACGAATTCTTCTCGGTTTACTGTTGGAGAAAGAACTTCACTCTCTTCTCGGATTTTTCCTTGTGTAAAGTTGGTTTAGACTTCTTGGAGCTTGTGAAGGAAGGTCTGGTTTTTTTTCGTCACCTATTTCCAGCATCTTCCTCAAGTCTTGTGGTAGAATCATAACGGCGTCCTCTGTTTGTTAGCCATTACGTTGCCAGGTATGTGTGCATTCAGTATCTTGTTCTTGTAACTGCATGATTTTGGTTGTCTGTCCATTTTAGAATGCTCCAGACTTGAATAGTTGAACCTAGAAAATAATCAAAATTAATGATGTTTAAATACTCGGCCATAGTTTGCAATTCAGGATTATTATGTAAGTTGCATGAGTTTCGTCTAATGCTTTATAATATTAAGGTTCTTAAAGAATCAATAAGGGACTGAGCTCTGCGTTCGGTTATTATGATCTCCAGTCATTTGAGAGGTTCTAATTTAGAAATGTAAAAAAAAATCCTTATTACTATTAATCTTAAGGTAAATCGGCTTGCAAACTATTAATTGATCAAGCACATGAACATAATTCAATTTAGGAAGCAAGAACTTTAAATTGCAGCTAGGTAAATAAATTTTAAGCTAAGTATTAGCTAGTTCATTGGAATTTGATTAGGATAGTAATCCTGTTGGATCAAATGCTTAATGAGTAATGATCTTAGTTGTAATCTCTTCTGAGAATAAGATCAAATACTACTAGGTTGCAATTGGCCTATGGTTTGATTGCTCTTTGCAGTAGCATCTGAACTAGTTGTAGAACGCCTCAGTCCCAGCATAAGAAGAGGTCTTCAACATAGATGACAGTAGAATAAAGGTCATCCATGGATCAGCTGTAGTAGGCAGACTTCATGATCCTTTTTGATGCAGTAGGAAACTAACCAGTAAGTGTCTGTATTAGAGTGCTGGATTATTTCAAGCAGACCTAAAGCCTGGAAGTAGTAGTCTAATAGCAAGGGCCACACTGGCCAGGAAAACGCTACAGAAACCCAAGGGGGTTCTGTTGAGTAGTTGAATATCATGCTACTCATAACTCTCTCCTTTAATTTGTCAAGTTTTGCTCAGATTAGTATTTAACCTATGAGTAACAGAAGTTACAGGTTGAGGACGTTCATAGATTTCACCTTTGAGGCCTTAGGCTGCTCACACATACCCTGATTTAATTTAAGGAAATATAAGAAAAAACAAAACTAGAGACCCTTGATTCAGTGAAGGTTTCTCAGGCCTAATGCTGAATTGTGCAGATGTGCAGAGACCCGATATCCTGTTAGGCCAGATCAAACAATATATTGCGGTCTGCAGTGGATGCCAATGGTTCTGTTAATAAGATTGACCTTAGAAACTTGATCCCATTACAGCACCTGGTCATGAACAGATAATGAGATTTAGGTAAGTGGACCTAAACAAAATTTAGGATTTGAATCCAGGACTAAAGACCAGGCTTGCTGTTCCTGTCACTAAGGTGACGAGACTTAAAGTAAGCAGAAATCAGTGGCAACAAAATTGGCCTTATACAGTTTGGCAGTTTGGACCCTCTGCCTCTTTTAGGTTCCAGTTCGTTTATGCAGGTTTCGGTTCTGCATTGAGAAACACAGAGAGCAAAAGCCAGGGGTTCTATTTCAGTAAAATTCCCTAGGACTAATGACTCCACATAATCTGATGTCATGCTGGTCTTTTACTTGTTTGACCAATTTTGGGTCAAAATTAAGTTCTATAATGGAAGCTTTTGTTCCTAACCTTCTCAGTTTGGCTATGAGCACTTACAAGGATGGGGATATTCTCCTCTTAATCAATTAACCTAATTTACAGGCCAGATCTAGATTAAGGTGGTGCTGAGGGGTTGAGCCAGAATTGGAGTAAGTCTGTTCCAAAACCACACTGGCCAGTGCTTAGCAACAGTTTTGATTAGGACCACTACAAGGGATAACAAACACTGAATTAGGATTGAGTTATAGGTTTGTAAGGATCAGGTAAGAAGGCCTTCTAGTCCCTAGGTAAATTCTGGTTTGGCTACTCCTCAGGCTGTCAAACTCCACACCAGGTCTTGGCTAGGGAGTTCTTTTAAAAAGTTTGAATGCCATACTACTCTTGTCCTTTTCCTTTTAATTAGTAGCACCCTGCAAAGATTAGCATTGAAATAGCAGTAGTTACAGGTTAAAAACTCTACAGATCTTACACTTTTGCCACCCAAGGTTGCTAATATGTATCCTGATTTGGTTTTAGGAATTGTAAAAAAGTAAAGGCTAGGGACTGCTAATTCAGTAAAGATCTCTCAGGCCTAATTCTGAGTTAGTTACATTTGCAGTGGCCTGGTATTTGGTCAGTTTATTGAGCTTTGCACTATTTTGGAGGATGCTAAGCCAAATTGGGCTCAATAGACTCTAGTAAACCATTCTGTTCTACCTGGGAGCCAGCTCATATTATGATAATCTCAGCAGCAGGAGCCACACACTGGGGTTTGCTTAGGATACCTAAAGGCATTTCTGCCAGGACATACCTCAGATACTTGATCTCATTTCAGCACCTAGTCATGAACAGATAATGAGACTTAAGTGAGTGCACTTTAACAAGATTTAGGACAGCATCTAGAACTGAGACCAAGCCTGTTGATGCTATCAACAAGGTGATCAGATTTGAGTAGACAGAGATCAATTGCAACAGAAGTAGCCTTATCCAGTTTAGTAGTTGAGCCCTAGGATTTTCTGTACAGGTTCAGGTTTGATCACCCAGTTTTTATCCAGGTTCAGGTTTGATAATCATAAGATGTAATTCATCATTCATTCTCGGTCAAGTGAGGATTCGGTCAGTCTATAGAAGCTTGACCTTAGGGACTGAAACTGATAACCTTGAGCTAGTACATAAGCCTGAAATCAGAGGTCCAGCCCAATCTCAGGTTCCCTAAGCTTGGTTTCAATCCTGATCAGGGTGGCCCATGAATCAGCAGACCAAGTTCTGAGCTCTGTTGAGCCTTAGATTATTATACATACCTACCTTAATCTTAGGAAATATAGAGGCTAGGAGCAGTACAGTTATTAGAGTGAACCTTACCTGTGCCCTGATTAAGTCAGAAGTAAGCTATAATAGTTATTAGACATTAGTTTGAATTTGCAACTTGATTGAGTACCAATTGAGAGGAGTGGTCAGGCGGATAAGAGTCCTATGGTTCAGGTTGCTTGATTGAGCCTTAGACCAGGCTACTTATTCATTGCAATTCTCTGAAACTATGATAATAATTTTGCTGCATACTGATCTTATGACCTAAATCCTATATGCCCATCTTAGAAGATCAAGTTAGGTGATTAATGAGCCTGGACAGCAGGTCAAAGGCTCAGGCTTTATAGTAGGGCAGAGGATTAGTCAAGCCTGTGATTTTGTATGCTCATCCTGTTGAAATTAAGTAGTCTGCTAAATGTTACAAGTCCCCACAGGGCCTGATGCTCTGGTTTCAGGATCATTCAGAAGGTCTTTGTTTTAAAATGTGAGTTCATTGTCTGGAATTTTGCAATAACAAGTTAGCAGAAGTTTCCAGATATGATTACTAAGGGTAGGTAAGGTTCTACGCAATAATATTAGCCTAAACGGTATCAGACTAAGGTATGATCATGCTGTACCTGCAAGATGAAATTTAATGTGTACCTAGAAACCTGGATAGGAAGAGCCTGTTTGGCAGTTCTGGGTTCAGTGGCATGTAGTGGAACAGTCTTTGTGTTTGTGATCTAGTGAAGCAGCAAACCATGCTTTAATCTCTGTTGAGTCTTAGATTTATTGTACATATTTTGTTCCTGGGAAATACCTAACATAACTAGGAGTAGCTCATGCCTTGGGACTCTAGGCCATGTCTGATGCAGGACCTAAAGTAAGACAGGAACTGACTTGAGAGGAAGTTCTGGTCAAGATAAAGCATAGTTACAGTGGTGACATTTGTCCTGATGGTAGGCAATAGATGCTATCTTTGCACCAACACCTTACACCAACCTCTATCCCTCATCCCTCTGCACAACCAGATTTGGCTAGCCAAAATTGGTGTAACAGCAAGCCCCATAGGAGGTAATACAGGTAGTGTACTTTGGTTAACAAAACAGGTCACAGCAATAAGCCACAGGTTTGGGGTATCAGGTCTTGTTTTGAAAACCATAGAAATCTGGGTAATGGCCTTGATATTGCAGATATTGACTTGACTTTTAGTACACACCTGGTCATAAAGGTTCAGAATTGGGTTAGTTCTGGCTTAATTCTAATCCTCTGTGGTTTAGTTTTGGTTTAGTTCTGTTTTGAAAATATAGAGACTTAAGGGCTCAGTTTAGAAATTTTACTAGAATTTAGTCTCAGGCTGATTTCAGAAATACTCAGGAACCTGCAAATTCCCTGATAAAACCGACCTATAAAAGTGCTCTGCTGCCTGTCATCAATTTCTATCCTTAGGATATAATTCTGATCTATAAGAAACCCATAGAGACTTATTATCCCTCTGCATAGGTTACTAAGAAGTTATTCTGAAACCCTTAGTCCAAGACCAGATCATAGATAAGGATACCACATTTTATCTTTTACTTGTGCTCTAATTCTCCCTCTTATGTAATTACTAGTAACATGGAAATAAGTGGAGATCAATATCTGATCATTGTGAGGCTGACAAGGGAGCCTGAGTGTTGATGCCTGGTTAGCATAAGAATTATTTAGATCTTGTAGGGATCTAAGCTCTACCTGCATATTAATCTCAATAACAAACTCAGCGTTAGAACCTTCACCTTCTTCCATAATTTGTGGACAGGAAACCAGGGACAAACTGATATCCATACTTGTTAGGAAGAAGTCTCAATCAGTAGGTAAACTCAGTCCGAAACCTTGTCCAATTAACAGAACTTTTCAGCATACGTCAGTCACTTTGATTTAAAATCATGTGCCTATAAAATCATCGTCAAATACTCACTATAAGGAATACAGAGAAAGAACCTAAGTTTATGTTGCTTAGAAGCAGTTCAAATTATGGAAGGGAAAATGAATCATTGTCCTTTATTTAGTTGCTGATATGCATTGTTGTTCAGAGTCTGAGCAACACACTAACTATCCCAACATCTAATTTTTTTAAATTCGTCCTTTTTTTTTAAAAAACGTCTGTTTTTATTTTTATTTTTTTTAGATTGTGCAAACGGGTTCTAATACGGGCAAGTAGCATTCTCTACTGTTGCGTATTTTAAATTCGTGCTAATTCAAATACGGCTTACGACGATTTGGATTATGCAAGCACGTCTGTTTTTTCTAAAAATTCTTCTGTTTTCCAAAACGTCTGTTTTTATTTTATTTTTTTTAGATTGTGCAAACGGGTTCTAATACGGGCAAGTAGCATTCTCTACTGTTGCGTATTTTAAATTCGTGCTAATTCAAATACGGCTTACGACGATTTGGATTATGCAAGCACGTCTGTTTTTTCTAAAAATTCTTCTGTTTTCCAAAACGTCTGTTTTTATTTTATTTTTCTCAGATTGTGCAAACGGGTTCTAATACGGGCAAGTAGCATTCTCTACTGTTGCGTATTTTAACTCGTGCTAATTCAAATACGGCTTACGACGATTTGGATTATGCAAGCACGTCTGTTTTTTCTAAAAATTCTTTTGTTTTCCAAAACGTCTGTTTTTATTTTATTTTTTTTTTTAGATTGTGCAAACGGGTTCTAATACGGGCAAGTAGCATTCTCTACTGTTGCGTATTTTAAATTCGTGCTAATTCAAATACGGCTTACGACGATTTGGATTATGCAAGCACGTCTGTTTTTTCTAAAAATTCTTCTGTTTTCCAAAACGTCTGTTTTTATTTTATTTTTCTCAGATTGTGCAAACGGGTTCTAATACGGGCAAGTAGCATTCTCTACTGTTGCGTATTTTAACTCGTGCTAATTCAAATACGGCTTACGACGATTTGCATTACGCAAGCACGTGTGATTCCCTGAATTCTGTATTTTCTTAAGAAAAATTGCTTTAAAACTCTTACTTAAGATTACTCTTTTCTTCTCTAAGAGATCAAGTCTCTTAGATCAGAACTACGTAAGCCTTGAATTTCCCATTGCACCGGGGAATACGTAGGAGCAGGATCAAGTCCTGTCAGGCTAACCTTCCTCAACCTATTTATTTCCAAATTAATTAAGGGATCAAACTATTTTCAAATAATCACACACTCAATTTAAGGGTACTGTTCCTTGGAACAGGCGAGTGGGGTGCCTAACACCTTCCCTACTCGTAACCGACTCCCGAACTTCGAATCTCATCCTTGAGTTAGGGTTTTTCCAAATGTTTTCCCTCAAAAATAAAATTTGGTGGCGGCTCCACAATCAAATTAAAATTCTTTTCAAAATTTAGCGAGCTCGTCGTCTCGTCGGAATTACGGTTGCGACAGATGGCGACTCCGCTGGGGAAATTTTTAGAGAGTCAAGCCCGTTTATGTTTGAGTGTGTATGCTATATTGATCCTTGTGCTATTTATTTGTTCCTGTATTTATTTGATTATTTGTTATCCCACCATAGGATAGATGATTTTTAATTGCTATATATACCTGTTGCAAGTTCCCCAATTGCAGGTAAATCAAAACCACCAACAGTTATAAGAGGTTTGCATGCCCTCCGCGCACACCACATATATGCATGTGAACATGAGAGGGGCCCTACACCCGGGTCCGAGAGCAACTCAGGAATAGAGGGATCTAGTGGTGTCACTTGGGATGCACGTCCCGTTTGGCTATCACGAAAATCCCAGCTAGAGTGCGTCCTTTCCTAGTACCCTGTAACCAGTAGCATTCTCTACGGTTGCAGCAAGTACTAAGAATTGGAACTTGGCTCTAGTGACCTTTATCCCATAGGCTTATGGCTAACCCTTGGTGAGAAACAAATTAGATAGCCTAGATCCGTAGGACAGGTAACCTCAAAATAGGACCTGCGAAGGGCACTTTCCTGTTATAATTGATTTATGAGAATATTGTTTAGAACGTGCTTTGAGAAAGCCAGTAAAAAAAAAAAAAAAAAAAAAAAAAAAAAAAAAAAAAAAAAAAAAGAGGAGAAAGGAAAAAGAAGAAGAAGAAAAGTAAGGAAAAGCAAGGAAAAAGAGTAAAAGTCCACAAAAGGAAGAGAGAAAAAGAAAAGAATAGAAGGAAGATGAGAAAAACAAAATAAAGGGATCTAGAGAGAAGAAGGATCGGCGCTAAGCTTTTGAGGACCAAAAGTATGATACAAGATAAAACTTTCAAGGGAACAACATTTCTTCAAATATTTTTGTACCATGCATCATTTGTTTCTTTATCATGCATAGGTTTATTTATTCATATAACTGACCCGTTTTATTTGTTGTTTTTTCTTTCTTTTCTGTTTTTTTAAGGGGGATCAGATTCTGGTTAAATATCCAAAGAAGGTGAAATGGAAATTAATGTGGGATCAGAATTGAGGAAGAAAAGAAGGATTGGGGCAAAGATGACTGATTTGTCCAGTATAGATTCTTTTGTCAGGAAGCTACAGACAGTACAAAAGATGGCCTTTGTTAGGAGGTACGGGAACATATTGAAGTTGCTAGAGGTAAAAGTACAAGAGGAAGCTATCACGGCTATGGTACAATATTATGACCCTCCCCTGAGGTGCTTTACGTTTGCAGATTTTCAGTTGGCTCCGATGTTGGAAGAATACGAACAGATCATAGGTTTGCCCTTAGAAGGAAGTAAGCCATACAACCACTTGGAGCACAGCCCTTCCTTCAAGACGGTAGCTCAATCTATAGGGTTACTAGAAAACCACTTCATTTCTGATTTCCAAGAAAGAAACCATATTAGGGGTTTTACAAGGGACTTCTTGGAGAACTATCTGCAGTACTTGGTAGATAATAACAGCTGGGATATCTTCATGGATGTGCTTGCCTTGGGCATTTATGGCTTAGTATTGTTTCCTCAAGTCGAGGACTTCATTGACATGCCGGTCATTGGTGCTTTCTTATCTCGGAAAAACAGGTTTGAGAATCCGGTTACCGCCCTGCTAGCAGACACCTACTGTGCTCTAGACTTTTGTTATGAAAAGAAAAAAAGGAAGATAACATGTTGCTTACCAATACTGTACATCTGGATCACTGCACATGTGTTCAAAAGAGAAGTTAAGATCCAGTGTCCAATCTCAGATTTACTGTGTTACCAGATTAGAAGCATGACAGGCAGGGAATGGGCGGAATATTTGGCTGGTCTGACGGAGGGAAAGATTAGATGGCAGCCGTCTTGGCAACAAAGGACAACGATTGTTTATCATTGCAAGGGTTTTTCCAATGTCCCCCTGATGGGAATAAGGGGTTGTATCAGCTATAACCACATACTGGGGCAACGTCAATTAGCTTATCCTATTCGAAGTCCTCCAGCCCAAGAGTTATTGACTCCTGTCACTATATATTATGAAGGGAACTTCGCAGAACCTCTTCGAAAGGTGCGAGAAGCTTGGGAGGTGGTAACACGAAAAGGAAAAGAGTTAGGAGTCAGAAGTTGTGCAGCAAAGGAAGAATACCGACAATGGGTAAGGGAACGGGTGCAACAAATCAAGTTACCCTTCAAACCACAAGCTGTAGCTTCAGGAAGTCCACCATTGCCTGAAACATTTGAAGATGAGGCCGTCAAAGAATTAAAAGCAAAGTTGGAGGGCATGACTGTCAAAAACAGCAGGTTGGAAGAAGAGTTGTTAAAAGCCCAACAGGAAATTGCCGCACTTAAGAGAGATGGCCAAGAAAAAGATACCGCCTTGGAGGGAATTCGTCAACAGCAAAAATCTGAGCGAGAGTACGCAGCTAAGGTCCACATAAGCCTTCAAGCTGCTAATAAGGAGTTGGGATTGAGAGCACAAGAAAGAGATGCCGCCCTCCAAGAAAATCAGGCAATGAGGGACACTATTGAACAGATGAGAAGTCGAGTTCGCCAAATCAGACGAGAGAAAGGTCAAGCCTTGGGTGAAAGGGATAGAGAGTTGGCAGAGAAGAATCAACTGATTGACGAAAGAAATGAGTTACGCCAATGGGTAGAAGAGTTAAAACAACAAATAGAGAACTTGTTAATAGCATGCGAAAATGAAGTGAATGAAGAAAAATGGAATGTCATTGAAGTCATTAGGATGCAACAAAAGGGGATAAGTGATCTGCAAGATGAAATGAAATGGTATCAAGACACAGCGGATCATTGGCCTAGATGTTTTGGGAGATTAGCTAGCTTGGCTAATACTGCTATCGCCGAAGTACCTCAGTTACTCAAAAGAGCGGAAGTTTCACTTCATCCACTCCATACGCCAGCTGAAGTTGAAGAATTTATCAACTTTTGTAAAGAGTTAATCATGAGAATGAATCGATATGTTGCTCTAGTTGAAAAAGAAGAAAAGGATGTACCATGAATATTATGAATAAAGAATCTACTTCTCTCTACAGTTCTTGATGTCGCACTAATTTCCATTTCACACTTCGTCTCACAAGCAAGCTCATCCAATAACAAATTTATCGAGATATCTGATCCCCGATATTTAATTTATGTTTTAAAATTTGAGAATGTTTTTTTTCTTTAATACTAATTAATAAATATTGAATTTTCCAGAAAACAAAATAGCGGATTCACGCATTCCTCAGCATCCTTATAGCACACGTTCAAAAACCAGAATGATGAATGAGCTAGAAGCACAAAATGAAGAACTGAGAAATGAGGTGGCTGATCTGAGGGATCAGCTGGCAAAAGTGATGAAGCTGTTAGAGAAGAATGCAGAGGGACCCTCTGGGGCAGAAACAGCAGCTGTGACAGATACATCAGGCCCTGTGCAGGTGGTAATTGATCGAGAGTGGCCTCCTTACGGGATACCACCTGGGTTTGCACCCTCAGCACAGGGTATTCCCACAAACCTTGCTGCTGAGAATCTTCTCACTCACACTCAATACCCAAATCATCCTACTACCTACCCACCACAAATAAATCCACCAGCTACCTACCATACAAATCCTACTACCTACCCACCACATACTACTTATAACACAAATCCTACTGCTTATCCTCCACACACGGGTCCGTCAATTTCTTACCCCCAAAACACTAATCCCAACTATACATACATAAACACTACTACCATCGAGAATCCCACTAATTCCATCCCTATGACTACCTGCCCACTAAACCCCCAACAACCCCCTTTCCCTCTACCAAATGCCTATGGCCAGACTATCCGACCTGTGGGGCCTCATACAGCGGGACCAGTAGTAAATGAACAGTGGTCAAATACTCCTAGTCAGGAGACCCCTCTCAGCGGTAGATGGCAACACCTAGAAGAAAGAGTTAGAGCCATTGAAGGAAGTGGCTATGGACTAGTAGACGCTTCTGACTTGTGTCTAGTCCCTGACGTGATAATCCCGCCCAAGTTCAAGATGCCCGAATTTGAAAAATATAAAGGAACGGGGTGCCCTCGAAGTCATCTAACTATGTTCTGTAGAAAGATGGCTTCACATGCGCATGATGATAAGCTCCTGATCCACTGTTTCCAAGATAGTCTTACGGGAGCTGCAGCCAACTGGTATACTCAGTTGGAACGCACCCATATCCGATCATGGAAGGATTTGGCAGATGCCTTTCTTAGGCAATACAAATATAATATAGAGATGGCACCAGATCGGTCTCAATTGCAAAATATGATCAAGAGGGAAGATGAGACCTTTAAAGAATATGCTCAACGATGGAGGGAACTAGCAGCTCAAGTTCAACCTCCTCTGTTTGAAAGAGAGATGATAGGGATGTTTATGGATACTCTCCCCGCACCATTTTATGATAAGATGGTGGGCAGCGTTTCGGCCAATTTTTCCGATATGGTATTAATTGGAGAAAGAATTGAAAGCGGCCTGCGTCGCGGAAGGATTGTGCATAATACGGTAGGCAATGTAAATGTGAAGAAGCCAACCAATAATTCCTGGAAAAAGAGGGAAGGGGAAACCCACCATGTCACATATGATCCAAATCGCTCCACCCCTACACCACCTAATTACCAAACACCTTACCACCCTCAGTATGCACCATATCCTCCGATGGTGGCTGCCTCCCAACCTAACTATCAACCACCTTACACACCCCCCACAGCCTTCCAACAAACAACCCCGCTCATGACGCAACCACAACCAACCATACCCCAACCTCCACAAAAAGCCTGGAGTCAAAACCCTGGCCCAAACACTAACCAAACTCAAAGAAGGCCAAATAATGAAAAGAGAGTTATACACTTTGACCCTATCCCTATGACCTATACCGAGCTTTTACCCCGCCTAATACAGAACTCTTTGATCGCACCTTGTCCCATGAAGCCACTGGAACCACCATTTCCCAAATGGTACGACCCGGCTGCTAAGTGTGATTATCATGCCGGGGCAGTGGGACATTCCACTGAAAATTGTCAAGGTTTAAAGCATAAAGTCCAAAACTTGATAAACGCCAAGTGGTTAAATTTTGAGAAGGATGCTCCTAATGTAGGCAACAATCCTCTGCCAAATCATGGAGGGCCAACAGTGAACTGCTTAGAGGTGGAGTCTGAGGTAAATATGATTAATGAGGCCTTCCCCGGTCGTCCAAGGCCTTTAGTTATCAAGTATTCCGAAGAGCCGGCTGTCCCGACACCAAACGGCTTAAGACCGATTACTATAAAGGTGCCGGGACCATTCCCATATAAAAGCAACAAAGAGGTACCTTGGAAGTATGGTACTGAGGTATCTGGAGGTAAGATAAAAGAAGAGAAGACTGAAGTCACCACTAGCACCTCTACTGATGTGGTGAATATAGCTGGAATAGGGGGTATGACCCGGAGCGGCCGCATTTATTCCCCCATGGAAGAGAGGAGAGAAAGGCCCTGCGGGGAGGCAATTATGGCTGGTCCTGAGCCAGAACCGAATAGAGAAGAAGAAAGAAGAGAACTGAAGAAGCCTGTTTCTGAAGAAGATGCCTGTGAATTTCTAAGGATGATCAGGCAAAGTGAATATTCAGTAATCGAACAATTGAACCGAATGCCAGCCAAAATTTCCCTACTAGCACTAATGATGAATTCTGAGCCTCATCGAAAGGTGCTGCTGAAAATACTCAACGAGGCACATGTGGTGCACAACCTTTCGGTAGAGAAGTTTGAAGGGATTGCGAATAATATAACCGCTAATAACTTTCTCACCTTCACCGACAGCGAAATCCCTGAAGAAGGGGCTGGGCATAATAAAGCATTACACATATCAGTGAAGTGTAGGGACCATATCTTAGCCCGGGTCTTGATAGACAATGGTTCCTCATTAAATGTAATGCCTAAAATGACTCTGTCAAAGTTACCCTATGAAGCATCCCACTTGAGGCCAAGTTCAATAGTGGTTAGGGCCTTTGATGGATCACGAAGGGAAGTTATTGGAGAGATTGATCTCCCAATACAGATTGGCCCGGTTATTTTTGAGGTGACTTTCCAGGTAATGGACATTTTGCCTGCATACAGTTGTCTCTTGGGAAGGCCATGGATTCATTCTGCTAGAGCGGTGCCATCCACTCTTCACCAAAGATTGAAATTTATTGTGGATGATAGACTGATAATTGTCTCTGCTGAAGAGGATTTTCTGGTCAGTAAACCCATCGATACTCCCTACATCGAGGCTGCTGAGGAAGCCTTGGAAACTCACTTCCAGGCTCTAGAAATTGCTAATGTTACCACTATTAAGGAGGGAGAGATGGTGGACCAGCATCGGCCCTCGAGAGCTCTATTAATGATGGCTAAAATAATGTTGAAAAATGGATTCCAGCCCGGAGACAAACTGGGGCAAAACAAGGGGGGATTAACTCAGCCTTTGCAGTTGATTAAGAACAAGCACAGGTTTGGGTTAGGGTACAAACCCACTGAGGGGGAAAGAAGAAGAATTAAGGAAGAAATGGAAGAAAAGAAGCAGGCTAGACTGGAAAAGCGAAAGCCTCAGATAAAGAGGGTCCCTCTGCTCCACATTTCAGAAAGCTTTTGGAGTGCTGGGTTCGAGACTCCAGATATGATAGCGGCAGTTGATAAAGAAGAGCCGCTCAACATGAATGACTTGGTGATAGCTTGTCCATCAGGACATGAGCTAAACAATTGGGAAACCATCGAGCTTCCCGTGATTTTAAATTCAGTCTACATGTAATTTGTAATTGCTGTAAATTTTGTGAATAAACAATTTGTACATATGATTGATCAATAAATACCACTGAATTCTTTCAGAAATACTCTCTTCCTGCCTCCAATACATCCATATATCTTATTCTTTTCACATATTTGCAGATCCGAAAACGACTCGCCTAATGACGATCACGCTAGTATTGTATTGAATAATTTTGACTGTCTTGTTAATCAAGCGGATGAGGAAGCAGAATTTGAATATGAACCATCTGGGGAATTATTAAGGCTGGTTGAGCAAGAAGCTAGATTGATACAGCCTCACCAAGAGTCTGTCGAATTGATAAATCTGGGGACTGAGGAGGATAAAAAAGAAGTGAAAATAGGCGCGTTCAAAAATCGCTCTCGATTAGTGTCACTATTACAGGAATATAGCGATATTTTCGCCTGGTCGTATCAAGATATGCCAGGATTGGACACATCGATTGTGGAACATAAACTGCCTTTAAAACCTGACTGCCCACCGGTAAAACAGAAGTTGAGAAGAATGAAGCCTGAGATGTCCTTAAAAATCCGAGAAGAAGTAAAAAAGCAGTTCGATGCAGGTTTCCTGGCTGTAGCAAAATACCCGGAGTGGGTTGCAAATATAGTACCAGTCCCCAAGAAAGATGGAAAGGTACGAATGTGTGTAGACTTCAGGGACCTAAATAGGGCCAGTCCAAAAGACGACTTTCCTTTGCCTCATATCGACGTATTGGTTGACAATACTGCCCAGTTCTCTTACTTTTCATTCATGGACGGTTTCTCTGGATATAATCAGATCAAAATGGCTGAAGAAGATATGGAAAAAACCACCTTTATTACGGCTTGGGGAACTTTTTGTTACAAAGTCATGCCGTTTGGGTTAAAGAACGCTGGGGCAACATATCAGAGAGCTATGGTAACATTATTTCATGACATGATCCACAAGGAGATTGAAGTATATGTGGATGATATGATCGCCAAGTCGAGAACTGAGGAGGATCACCTCAATAACCTGCAAAAACTATTCGAACGCCTTCGAAGGTTCAAGTTGAGAATGAACCCAGCTAAATGCACTTTCGGTGTGAAGTCAGGAAAGCTGCTAGGCTTCCTTGTTAGTGAAAGGGGAATTGAGGTTGACCCTGATAAGGTCCGTGCAATCTTGGAAATGCCAGCCCCAAAAACAGAGAAGGAAGTACGAGGGTTTCTTGGAAGGCTAAACTACATCGCTCGGTTTATTTTCCAATTGACAGCTACATGTGAACCGATTTTCAAACTCTTGCGCAAAAATCAGCCCATCAGTTGGAATGAGGATTGCCAAGAAGCCTTTGAAAAGATTAAGCTCTACTTACAAGACCCTCCGGTTTTAGTCCCTCCAGTCCCAGGGAGGCCACTAATTCTATACTTGACAGTAACGAGAAATGCCATGGGATGTATGCTCGGTCAACAAGATGTAACTGGAAAGAAAGAACATGCCATTTACTATTTGAGCAAAAAATTTACTGATTATGAGGCAAAATATTCCTTGTTAGAACAAACCTGTTGCGCATTGGCATGGGCCGCTCATCGTTTAAGACAATACATGTTGAGCCATACTACTTGGTTAATCTCTAGGATGGATCCAATTAAGTACATATTCGAAAAGCCTGCTTTGTCTGGACGAATTGCCAGATGGCAAGTTTTGCTATCAGAATATGATATCATGTATGTTACACAAAAGGCAATTAAAGGTAGTGCGCTGGCAGATTACTTGGCTCAACAGCCTCTAAGTGATTATCAGCCGATGATACAAGGGTTTCCAGATGAAGATCTAATGGCAGTATTCAGTGAGCCAGTACAAGAAGTAAAAGAAAAGTGGACGATGTTGTTTGATGGGGCATCCAACATGATGGGTCATGGCATAGGAGCCATATTAATTTCCCCAGAAGGACAATATTTACCTATCACAGCCAGGTTAGGTTTTGATTGTACTAATAATGTGACTGAATACGAAGCTTGCATCATGGGAATACAAGCAGCCATCGATGCTAATGTCAAGAACTTGGAGGTTTATGGTGATTCAGCTCTAGTTATCCATCAGGTTAAAGGTGAATGGGAAACGCGAGATGCCAAGTTGATCCCATACCAAGCTTATATTACGGAATTGTTGGAGCACTTTGAGGATATCACTTTTTCACATATACCTCGAGAGGACAATCAACTGGCTGATGCCCTAGCCACCCTCTCTTCCATGTTTAAAATAAGCAAAGAGGAGGATATGCCCCTTATCCAGATTCAACATCGAGATCGACAAGCCTTTTGCCAATCAATTGAAGAAGAACAAGATGGGCAACCCTGGTATCATGATATCCGGCGCTTTCTGAGAGACAAGGAATATCCCAATCATGCTTCGGAAAATGACAAAAGAACCTTAAGGAGATTAGCTGCCAGTTTCTTTCTTGATGGGGAAGTTTTATACAAAAGGAATCATGATATGGTCCTGCTCAGGTGTGTAGATGCGGCAGAGGCTAGAAAAATTGTGAAAGAAGTTCACGAGGGATCTTTTGGTGCCCATGCTAACGGACACGCGATGGCAAGAAAAATTCTCAGGGCAGGATATTACTGGTCGACTATGGAGACTGATTGCCACAAGTATGTTAAGACGTGTCATAAATGCCAGGTATACGCTGACAATATCCACATGCCACCTACGTCCTTGAATGTATTGTCTTCACCATGGTCATTCGCTATGTGGGGAATGGACGTCATTGGACCAATTGAGCCTAAGGCATCTAACGGGCATCGATTCATATTGGTTGCCATTGACTATTTCACCAAGTGGGTCGAGGCTGCCTCTTACGTCAGCGTAACTCGGAGTGTGGTTGTAAAATTTGTAAAGAGAGAGATAATTTGCCGATATGGTTTGCCCAACAAAATCATCACAGATAACGGTACCAATCTTAACAACAAAATGATGAATGAATTGTGTGACCAGTTCAAGATCCAGCATCATAATTCCTCCCCATACAGACCAAAGATGAATGGAGCCGTGGAGGCAGCCAATAAAAACATCAAGAAAATTGTCCAAAAGATGGTGCACACATATAAAGATTGGCATGAGATGCTCCCCTATGCCCTCCACGCATATCGTACTTCAGTTCGTACCTCTACTGGAGCAACTCCATTCTCGCTTGTTTATGGAATGGAGGCCGTCCTTCCCATCGAAGTAGAGATCCCTTCATTAAGGGTGTTAATGGACGCAAAGTTGGAAGAGGCAGAGTGGGTTCAAGCCCGGGTCGATCAGTTAAATTTGGTTGATGAAAAAAGATTGGTAGCGTTGTGTCACGGACAGTTATATCAGAAAAGAATGAGGAAAGTATTCGAAAAGAAAGTCCGTCCCCGAGTATTTCAAGAAGGAGATTTAGTTCTCAAAAAGTTATTACCAATGCAAAAAGCGCTACAAGGGAAGTGGGCCCCAAATTATCATGGGCCATACGTAGTCAAGAAGGCTTTCTCGGGAGGGGCGTTAATCTTAACTGATATGGATGGGAATGACTTGGCAAACCCAACCAATGCCGACGCTGTGAAGAAATATTATGCTTAATAAAAGCCCACTAGGTCGAAAACCCACAAGGGCGACCTAGGCAAAAGTTAGGGCATCCAAAAAGCCCGCTAGGTCGAAAACTCGCAAGGGCGATCTAGGCAAAAATTAGGGCATCCAGAAAGCCCGCTAGGTCGAAAACCCGCAAGGGCGATCTAGGCAAAAATTAGGGCATCCAAAAAGCCCGCTAGGTCGAAAACCCGCAAGGGCGATCTAGGCGAAAATTAGGGCATCCAAAAAAGCCCGCTAGGTCGAAAACCCGCAAGGGCGATCTAGGCAAAAATTAGGGCATCCAAAAAAGCCCGCTAGGTCGAAAACCCGCAAGGGCGATCTAGGCAAAAGTTAGGGCATCCAAAAAGCCCGCTAGATCGAAAACCCGCAAGGGCGATCTAGGCAAAAGTTAGGGCATCCAAAAAGCCCGCTAGATCGAAAACCCGCAAGGGCGATCTAGGCAAAAATTAGGGCATCCAAAAAAGCCCGCTAGGTCGAAAACCCGCAAAGGCGATCTAGGCAAAAGTTAGGGCATCCAAAAGCCCGCTAGGTCGAAAACCCACAAGGGCGACCTAGGCAAAAGTTAGGGCATCCAAAAAGCCCGCTAGGTCGAAAACCGGCAAGGGCGATCTAGGCAAAAGTTAGGGCATCCAAAAAGCCCGCTAGGTCGAAAACCCACAAGGGCGACCTAGACAAACGTGAGGAAAATTCTTATCGTCGTAAGATGACCCTCAAGAATAGGTGGGAACCAGAATGTGATACTGGGGCAAAGGATAAAAAGCAGATTGATTCAAAAGCAGTCAGGTCAGTATTGGGTAAATACTGGAGCAGATTGATGAAAGGACAGGGAGCGGATAAAAGTGAAATAGGCCAATATTAAAATCAGTTCGGAGCTTGTCAGAATAAGACTGGGCTAATACTGGGGCAAAATTTTGAGTAGGCTGATACTGGGGCAAAATTTTGGTTCCTAATAAGCATGAGTGATAAGACAAGAAAGGTTATGGAAGTACAATATTAGCATTGATCGTCTCGAAGGCACAAGACCATCCAAAATTCCATCTCCAAATACATACTCCTCTAATTCCTCATTCTGTTTACTTTTGAAATTCAGCCATTTTATTGATTCAATTGTATTCATTGATCAAGCATATGTATCGAATTAAGTATACTACAGCAATTATTAAATACTAAGACTGTTTGAATCATGGTTAGAACGAGAATCTCGTAATTGATAGTCATTTAATAACATTGAATGATTCTTCTTTCCGCAGAATAAGTAATGTGATGCATAAAGTTAGCCAACAAAACCAGAAAGGGAAGGCCAGTTGCAGGCTCTAGCTCATTCTAAAAGGTCATAAGAATCGTGCTATAAGGAAGCTGTGAGTTCGAAGTCCGCTAAATACATAAAGATTAAAATCTCTCCAAACCAAGTTTTCTTGCATTTTAATTTCCTGCATTTTGGCCTATCATATCAGGCCCCTCATGTTTAAATTTCTGTTTCAAGCCTATCACATCAGGCACTGCATTTTATTTTCCTGCATTTTGGCCTATCACATCAGGTCCCTCATGTTTAAATTTCTGTTTCAAGCCTATCACATCAGGCACTGCATTTTATTTTCCTGCTTTTTGGCCTATCACATCAGGCCCCTCATGTTTAAATTTCTGTTTCAAGCCTATCACATCAGGCACTGCATTTTATTTTCCTGCTTTTTGGCCTATCACATCAGGCCCCTCATGTTTAAATTTCTGTTTCAAGCCTATCACCTCAGGCACTGCATTTTAATTTCCTGCATTTTCGCCTATCACATCAGGCCCCTCATGTTTAAATTTCTGTTTCAAGCCTATCACCTCAGGCACTGCATTTTAATTTCCTGCATTTTGGCCTATCACATCAGGCCCCTCATGTTTAAATTTCTGTTTCAAGCCTATCACATCAGGCACTGCATTTTATTTCCTGCATTTTGGCCTATCACATCAGGCCCCTCATGTTTAAATTTCTGTTTCAAGCCTATCACATCAGGCACTGCATTTTAATTTCCTGCATTTTGGCCTATCATATCAGGCCCCTCATGTTTAAATTTCTGTTTCAAGCCTATCACCTCAGGCACTGCATTTTAATTTCCTGCATTTTCGCCTATCACATCAGGCCCCTCATGTTTAAATTTCTGTTTCAAGCCTATCACCTCAGGCACTGCATTTTAATTTCCTGCATTTTGGCCTATCACATCAGGCCCCTCATGTTTAAATTTCTGTTTCAAGCCTATCACCTCAGGCACTGCATTTTAATTTCCTGCATTTTCGCCTATCACATCAGGCCCCTCATGTTTAAATTTCTGTTTCAAGCCTATCACCTCAGGCACTGCATTTTAATTTCCTGCATTTTGGCCTATCACATCAGGCCCCTCATGTTTAAATTTCTGTTTCAAGCCTATCACATCAGGCACTGCATTTTATTTCCTGCATTTTGGCCTATCACATCAGGCCCCTCATGTTTAAATTTCTGTTTCAAGCCTATCACATCAGGCACTGCATTTTAATTTCCTGCATTTTGGCCTATCATATCAGGCCCCTCATGTTTAAATTTTTGTTTCAAGCCTATCACCTCAGGCACTGCATTTTAATTTCCTGCATTTTCGCCTATCACATCAGGCCCCTCATGTTTAAATTTCTGTTTCAAGCCTATCACATTAGGCACTGCATTTTATTTTCCTGCATTTTGGCCTATCACATCAGGCCCCTCATGTTTAAATTTCTGTTCAAGCCTATCACATCAGGCATTGCATTTTAATTTCCTGCATTTTGGCCTATCTCATCAGGCTCCTCATGTTTAAATTTCAGTTCAAGCCTATCACATCAGGCATTGCATTTTAATTTCCTGCATTTTGGCCTATCACATCAGGCCCCTCATGTTTAAATTTCTGTTTCAAGCCTATCACATCAGGCACTGCATTTTATTTTCCTGCATTTTGGCCTATCACATCAGGCCCCTCATGTTTAAATTTCTGTTCAAGCCTATCACATCAGGCATTGCATTTTAATTTCCTGTATTTTGGCCTATCTCATCAGGCTCCTCATGTTTAAATTTCAGTTCAAGCCTATCACATCAGGCATTGCATTTTAATTTCCTGCATTTTGGCCTATCACATGAGGCCCCTCATGTTTAAATTTCTATTTCAAGCCTATCAGGCGTTGCATTTTGCTTCCCAGCATTCCGACCTATCACATAGGGCCCTGTATGTTTATCTATGGGTCTTGACTTCCTTTTGTTTACTAGGGACGGACAAAATTGGCTCACGTCTTTACTCATTTCTTACTTCGATAATACAAGAAGCATTCTCGCATTATCTAGTAAAAACTTGATAAAGAGGGGCAAACTGTGAGCACCAATTTTTGTCCGGGGGAAAAATATTCTTTAATTAGTTAATTTATTAAATACCCTTAAAAAATGGAAAATAATATAAAAAAGGGAGAAAAAGGCCCAAATTGTCAAAAAAAGGGGGAAAAGAGATGCAAAATTAAATAAACAAGTAAAATTAAAATAAAATTCAGTTAGGGCAGTTAGGAGTTAGTTATAAAGTAGTTAGGCTAGGGTTAGAAATTAACTTCCATAGGGTTAAGAGACCATGGTTAAGCTAGGGGTATAAAGGGAATTTTGAGTAAAAAAAAGGGGGAGACTTTTGGTACCACAAAAAAACAGAGAGGCTCGTCTGGTTTTTTCTCTGCTTTCGGATTTCGCTAGAAGGATTCAAAAAATTCTCTGAAATCTTTCAAGGTTGGCTGATGGTTGAAGAAGTTTTCTTGGAGCTACTCTGGATTCTCTATTGATTTCGCTCAGTTCCTCTACGAATTCTTCTCGGTTTACTGTTGGAGAAAGAACTTCACTCTCTTCTCGGATTTTTCCTTGTGTAAAGTTGGTTTAGACTTCTTGGAGCTTGTGAAGGAAGGTCTGGTTTTTTTTCGTCACCTATTTCCAGCATCTTCCTCAAGTCTTGTGGTAGAATCATAACGGCGTCCTCTGTTTGTTAGCCATTACGTTGCCAGGTATGTGTGCATTCAGTATCTTGTTCTTGTAACTGCATGATTTTGGTTGTCTGTCCATTTTAGAATGCTCCAGACTTGAATAGTTGAACCTAGAAAATAATCAAAATTAATGATGTTTAAATACTCGGCCATAGTTTGCAATTCAGGATTATTATGTAAGTTGCATGAGTTTCGTCTAATGCTTTGTAATATTAAGGTTCTTAAAGAATCAATAAGGGACTGAGCTCTGCGTTCGGTTATTATGATCTCCAGTCATTTGAGAGGTTCTAATTTAGAAATGTAAAAAAAAATCCTTATTACTATTAATCTTAAGGTAAATCGGCTTGCAAACTATTAATTGATCAAGCACATGAACATAATTCAATTTAGGAAGCAAGAACTTTAAATTGCAGCTAGGTAAATAAATTTTAAGCTAAGTATTAGCTAGTTCATTGGAATTTGATTAGGATAGTAATCCTGTTGGATCAAATGCTTAATGAGTAATGATCTTAGTTGTAATCTCTTCTGAGAATAAGATCAAATACTACTAGGTTGCAATTGGCCTATGGTTTGATTGCTCTTTGCAGTAGCATCTGAACTAGTTGTAGAACGCCTCAGTCCCAGCATAAGAAGAGGTCTTCAACATAGATGACAGTAGAATAAAGGTCATCCATGGATCAGCTGTAGTAGGCAGACTTCATGATCCTTTTTGATGCAGTAGGAAACTAACCAGTAAGTGTCTGTATTAGAGTGCTGGATTATTTCAAGCAGACCTAAAGCCTGGAAGTAGTAGTCTAATAGCAAGGGCCACACTGGCCAGGAAAACGCTACAGAAACCCAAGGGGGTTCTGTTGAGTAGTTGAATATCATGCTACTCATAACTCTCTCCTTTAATTTGTCAAGTTTTGCTCAGATTAGTATTTAACCTATGAGTAACAGAAGTTACAGGTTGAGGACGTTCATAGATTTCACCTTTGAGGCCTTAGGCTGCTCACACATACCCTGATTTAATTTAAGGAAATATAAGAAAAAACAAAACTAGAGACCCTTGATTCAGTGAAGGTTTCTCAGGCCTAATGCTGAATTGTGCAGATGTGCAGAGACCCGATATCCTGTTAGGCCAGATCAAACAATATATTGCGGTCTGCAGTGGATGCCAATGGTTCTGTTAATAAGATTGACCTTAGAAACTTGATCCCATTACAGCACCTGGTCATGAACAGATAATGAGATTTAGGTAAGTGGACCTAAACAAAATTTAGGATTTGAATCCAGGACTAAAGACCAGGCTTGCTGTTCCTGTCACTAAGGTGACGAGACTTAAAGTAAGCAGAAATCAGTGGCAACAAAATTGGCCTTATACAGTTTGGCAGTTTGGACCCTCTGCCTCTTTTAGGTTCCAGTTCGTTTATGCAGGTTTCGGTTCTGCATTGAGAAACACAGAGAGCAAAAGCCAGGGGTTCTATTTCAGTAAAATTCCCTAGGACTAATGACTCCACATAATCTGATGTCATGCTGGTCTTTTACTTGTTTGACCAATTTTGGGTCAAAATTAAGTTCTATAATGGAAGCTTTTGTTCCTAACCTTCTCAGTTTGGCTATGAGCACTTACAAGGATGGGGATATTCTCCTCTTAATCAATTAACCTAATTTACAGGCCAGATCTAGATTAAGGTGGTGCTGAGGGGTTGAGCCAGAATTGGAGTAAGTCTGTTCCAAAACCACACTGGCCAGTGCTTAGCAACAGTTTTGATTAGGACCACTACAAGGGATAGCAAACACTGAATTAGGATTGAGTTATAGGTTTGTAAGGATCAGGTAAGAAGGCCTTCTAGTCCCTGGGTAAATTCTGGTTTGGCTACTCCTCAGGCTGTCAAACTCCACACCAGGTCTTGGCTAGGGAGTTCTTTTAAAAAGTTTGAATGCCATACTACTCTTGTCCTTTTCCTTTTAATTAGTAGCACCCTGCAAAGATTAGCATTGAAATAGCAGTAGTTACAGGTTAAAAACTCTACAGATCTTACACTTTTGCCACCCAAGGTTGCTAATATGTATCCTGATTTGGTTTTAGGAATTGTAAAAAAGTAAAGGCTAGGGACTGCTAATTCAGTAAAGATCTCTCAGGCCTAATTCTGAGTTAGTTACATTTGCAGTGGCCTGGTATTTGGTCAGTTTATTGAGCTTTGCACTATTTTGGAGGATGCTAAGCCAAATTGGGCTCAATAGACTCTAGTAAACCATTCTGTTCTACCTGGGAGCCAGCTCATATTATGATAATCTCAGCAGCAGGAGCCACACACTGGGGTTTGCTTAGGATACCTAAAGGCATTTCTGCCAGGACATACCTCAGATACTTGATCTCATTTCAGCACCTAGTCATGAACAGATAATGAGACTTAAGTGAGTGCACTTTAACAAGATTTAGGACAGCATCTAGAACTGAGACCAAGCCTGTTGATGCTATCAACAAGGTGATCAGATTTGAGTAGACAGAGATCAATTGCAACAGAAGTAGCCTTATCCAGTTTAGTAGTTGAGCCCTAGGATTTTCTGTACAGGTTCAGGTTTGATCACCCAGTTTTTATCCAGGTTCAGGTTTGATAATCATAAGATGTAATTCATCATTCATTCTCGGTCAAGTGAGGATTCGGTCAGTCTATAGAAGCTTGACCTTAGGGACTGAAACTGATAACCTTGAGCTAGTACATAAGCCTGAAATCAGAGGTCCAGCCCAATCTCAGGTTCCCTAAGCTTGGTTTCAATCCTGATCAGGGTGGCCCATGAATCAGCAGACCAAGTTCTGAGCTCTGTTGAGCCTTAGATTATTATACATACCTACCTTAATCTTAGGAAATATAGAGGCTAGGAGTAGTACAGTTATTAGAGTGAACCTTACCTGTGCCCTGATTAAGTCAGAAGTAAGCTATAATAGTTATTAGACATTAGTTTGAATTTGCAACTTGATTGAGTACCAATTGAGAGGAGTGGTCAGGCGGATAAGAGTCCTATGGTTCAGGTTGCTTGATTGAGCCTTAGACCAGGCTACTTATTCATTGCAATTCTCTGAAACTATGATAATAATTTTGCTGCATACTGATCTTATGACCTAAATCCTATATGCCCATCTTAGAAGATCAAGTTAGGTGATTAATGAGCCTGGACAGCAGGTCAAAGGCTCAGGCTTTATAGTAGGGCAGAGGATTAGTCAAGCCTGTGATTTTGTATGCTCATCCTGTTGAAATTAAGTAGTCTGCTAAATGTTACAAGTCCCCACAGGGCCTGATGCTCTGGTTTCAGGATCATTCAGAAGGTCTTTGTTTTAAAATGTGAGTTCATTGTCTGGAATTTTGCAATAACAAGTTAGCAGAAGTTTCCAGATATGATTACTAAGGGTAGGTAAGGTTCTACGCAATAATATTAGCCTAAACGGTATCAGACTAAGGTATGATCATGCTGTACCTGCAAGATGAAATTTAATGTGTACCTAGAAACCTGGATAGGAAGAGCCTGTTTGGCAGTTCTGGGTTCAGTGGCATGTAGTGGAACAGTCTTTGTGTTTGTGATCTAGTGAAGCAGCAAACCATGCTTTAATCTCTGTTGAGTCTTAGATTTATTGTACATATTTTGTTCCTGGGAAATACCTAACATAACTAGGAGTAGCTCATGCCTTGGGACTCTAGGCCATGTCTGATGCAGGACCTAAAGTAAGACAGGAACTGACTTGAGAGGAAGTTCTGGTCAAGATAAAGCATAGTTACAGTGGTGACATTTGTCCTGATGGTAGGCAATAGATGCTATCTTTGCACCAACACCTTACACCAACCTCTATCCCTCATCCCTCTGCACAACCAGATTTGGCTAGCCAAAATTGGTGTAACAGCAAGCCCCATAGGAGGTAATACAGGTAGTGTACTTTGGTTAACAAAACAGGTCACAGCAATAAGCCACAGGTTTGGGGTATCAGGTCTTGTTTTGAAAACCATAGAAATCTGGGTAATGGCCTTGATATTGCAGATATTGACTTGACTTTTAGTACACACCTGGTCATAAAGGTTCAGAATTGGGTTAGTTCTGGCTTAATTCTAATCCTCTGTGGTTTAGTTTTGGTTTAGTTCTGTTTTGAAAATATAGAGACTTAAGGGCTCAGTTTAGAAATTTTACTAGAATTTAGTCTCAGGCTGATTTCAGAAATACTCAGGAACCTGCAAATTCCCTGATAAAACCGACCTATAAAAGTGCTCTGCTGCCTGTCATCAATTTCTATCCTTAGGATATAATTCTGATCTATAAGAAACCCATAGAGACTTATTATCCCTCTGCATAGGTTACTAAGAAGTTATTCTGAAACCCTTAGTCCAAGACCAGATCATAGATAAGGATACCACATTTTATCTTTTACTTGTGCTCTAATTCTCCCTCTTATGTAATTACTAGTAACATGGAAATAAGTGGAGATCAATATCTGATCATTGTGAGGCTGACAAGGGAGCCTGAGTGTTGATGCCTGGTTAGCATAAGAATTATTTAGATCTTGTAGGGATCTAAGCTCTACCTGCATATTAATCTCAATAACAAACTCAGCGTTAGAACCTTCACCTTCTTCCATAATTTGTGGACAGGAAACCAGGGACAAACTGATATCCATACTTGTTAGGAAGAAGTCTCAATCAGTAGGTAAACTCAGTCCGAAACCTTGTCCAATTAACAGAACTTTTCAGCATACGTCAGTCACTTTGATTTAAAATCATGTGCCTATAAAATCATCGTCAAATACTCACTATAAGGAATACAGAGAAAGAACCTAAGTTTATGTTGCTTAGAAGCAGTTCAAATTATGGAAGGGAAAATGAATCATTGTCCTTTATTTAGTTGCTGATATGCATTGTTGTTCAGAGTCTGAGTAACACACTAACTATCCCAACATCTAATTTTTTTAAATTCGTCCTTTTTTTTTAAAAAACGTCTGTTTTTATTTTTATTTTTTTTAGATTGTGCAAACGGGTTCTAATACGGGCAAGTAGCATTCTCTACTGTTGCGTATTTTAAATTCGTGCTAATTCAAATACGGCTTACGACGATTTGGATTATGCAAGCACGTCTGTTTTTTCTAAAAATTCTTCTGTTTTCCAAAACGTCTGTTTTTATTTTATTTTTTTTAGATTGTGCAAACGGGTTCTAATACGGGCAAGTAGCATTCTCTACTGTTGCGTATTTTAAATTCGTGCTAATTCAAATACGGCTTACGACGATTTGGATTATGCAAGCACGTCTGTTTTTTCTAAAAATTCTTCTGTTTTCCAAAACGTCTGTTTTTATTTTATTTTTCTCAGATTGTGCAAACGGGTTCTAATACAGGCAAGTAGCATTCTCTACTGTTGCGTATTTTAACTCGTGCTAATTCAAATACGGCTTACGACGATTTGGATTATGCAAGCACGTCTGTTTTTTCTAAAAATTCTTTTGTTTTCCAAAACGTCTGTTTTTATTTTATTTTTTTTTTTTAGATTGTGCAAACGGGTTCTAATACGGGCAAGTAGCATTCTCTACTGTTGCGTATTTTAAATTCGTGCTAATTCAAATATGGCTTACGACGATTTGGATTATGCAAGCACGTCTGTTTTTTCTAAAAATTCTTCTGTTTTCCAAAACGTCTGTTTTTATTTTATTTTTCTCAGATTGTGCAAACGGGTTCTAATACGGGCAAGTAGCATTCTCTACTGTTGCGTATTTTAACTCGTGCTAATTCAAATACGGCTTACGACGATTTGCATTACGCAAGCACGTGTGATTCCCTGAATTCTGTATTTTCTTAAGAAAAATTGCTTTAAAACTCTTACTTAAGATTACTCTTTTCTTCTCTAAGAGATCAAGTCTCTTAGACCAGAACTACGTAAGCCTTGAATTTCCCATTGCACCGGGGAATACGTAGGAGCAGGATCAAGTCCTGTCAGGCTAACCTTCCTCAACCTATTTATTTCCAAATTAATTAAGGGATCAAACTATTTTCAAATAATCACACACTCAATTTAAGGGTACTGTTCCTTGGAACAGGCGAGTGGGGTGCCTAACACCTTCCCTACTCGTAACCGACTCCCGAACTTCGAATCTCATCCTTGAGTTAGGGTTTTTCCAAATGTTTTCCCTCAAAAATAAAATTTGGTGGCGGCTCCACAATCAAATTAAAATTCTTTTCAAAATTTAGCGAGCTCGTCGTCTCGTCGGAATTACGGTTGCGACAAATAATATTCGAAGGGATATGTTTATCTAAAAAAATCTATTAACCACATGACACGCTTCACTCCCAGGTTATAAAAAGCACTATTTGGCTGGGAAGTAGCACACAAACTTAACTATAGTTAAAACTAGACATATATATTAAAGTTGTGAATCGGTTTGTAAACCAAGAAGTAAATGTGCTAGAATCAATTAAAACACTGATTTGTTTAAATGCGATTTTTTTTTTTTCGATTCATTTAACCTCAAAGTTAAATGATTTGAGCTTGTAGGTTAATGCACTAAATTACAAGTTAATATTTTAAAATATATCTTTTATTAACTTTTTAATGCATATTTAAAAATTTTAAATACTTCAATATATTTAATAGTTAAATAATTTAAATAAATTGATTTATTAAGCTGCAAGTTAAAGTAGGCTAAACATATATAATTTTATTTATTTATTAATTTTATAGATAATATAATTTAACTCGTTTAACATCATCTAAATATAAATTTAAGTTAAACATATAAATATATATTATTTATTTATTAATTTTATAGAACAATTCGACTTAATTTATTTATATAAATATAAATTAAATTTATATGAATGAAATCAATCCACATACTCACAGATGCATATAATACATAAAATTAATAACAAATAAATACTTATACTATTTCATTGAATAAAACTATTTAAAAATTAAGATATTTAAAAAAATCAAAGAGAAAACATTATGAATTTACACATTATTTTTATTACAGAATTATTAATTAAAAGTATATAGCATTAAGTGGTTGTGTAAAAAAAAAACCTAAAATTTAAGTCTGCAAAAAGTAATAAAACAATACTTATAAAATAGGTAAAAAGTAATAAAACAATACTTATAAAATAGGTAAATTTTTGGTGTTAAAAAGAAATAGTTAGTCAAATTTTGACAAAATTTGGATAATAAGATATATTTTAAAATTCATAGATAAACTAGCATATATTATAATATTTTTTTAAACTTTGGTCACTAATAAACTATTGAGATCATAAAAAAAATTTCATGTAAAAGTTATTTTTAGTTTAAAATATAATTTTTTTAAAAATGCTTAAACCGTCTATTTTAAGATAATAATTAACATTTTTAAAAAAATTTATCAACTTAAAAAGTTATTATTAAAAAAGTGAAGTAAGAAAATAAATAAAAGAATTAAAATTTAACTTAATTATTTTATTTTATTTTTCGACACAAAATATTTGAGTTTGAATTATATGAATAAGTAAATGGTTCAATTTTTATTATATAGATTAAATAAAAAATGTATAAAATAATATAAAATGATAAAATAAATAATTTATTGAACTAATACGAATAAATAATTAATTAAACTATTAAAAAATATGCCATGTGATATTTTTTACTTCTTGTTCAATAATAAATACAGAATAATTGATCCACGCATAACATTTGTAAATTGAATAACCAATGTTTCAGAAAATATTGTTAAGATAAAATTTTATAAAAAAAAATAAAATATATAATTTTTATGATAGATAAATTTTTTTATTAAAATTAATAAAAATGTTAATATATGATGTATATTTTATTGCTGAGTAGAAGAATTATTTATATTTATACAATTATTAAATAAAAAATTATACTATAATATAATTTAAATTTTTAATATAATTATAATTAAATTTTAACAAATTTTAATCAAATCTTAAAATAATAAAAAAATAAATTTAATTAAATAAATAAATATTTTTATAATTTTTTATAATTTTTTTTAATTTACATTCATAATTACTGGTCAAGATGTGTCCTTACTGGTCAAGATGTGAAAAGTATACAAGCATTCATAATCTGAATGTAAATGAGTTGAATTACATACTATCTCTTGATCCATTAGATACTTATCCCTCTAGACATTGTGAATGATGTTCTATTGAAATTAATTTTATTATTACTTTGACTCATTTAAAAAAAAAAATCCATCCCAATCAAAGGCACATTTATGACTTACCCCCACTTGCATCAACAGGAACAAAAGACCATCAACCTTTAACCTGCAGTAGTTAGATATTGAACAAGTCACCATATTTTTGTTTTCTTTTTTTGAAAATTCAAATGTCAACAGAAGACAAAAATAGAAAAAGAAAAAATAATTAAATTTTGGTAACCTTAAAATTGAAGAGAAAAAAATAAAACTGGAATATTAAAAAGTCAAAATTTCTCTATTAATATTTTTCTTTTTAAGGTTATATATTTTAGAGGTTTATTTTTATTTTTACCAAAACTGGGTTTTAGCACCTCGTATTTGAAGACCCCAGCAAATGAACTTAGTATTTTGTGAAAATTTTGATTATTTTATGCATTTGCCCGTTGCCGCTCCACTCCAAATTCCAACGACCGAATAACCGACCTTGGGTTGGCAGTTCCAAAAGTTAGAAATAATGTTAATTGTATATGCGGCATTGTGACCGATATAAGTTATAATGGTACAGAATAATATAGGCGATCATGTACATCCACACAATCTCCTTTTCGAGCATGAAGGAAGATAGTTCACCCCTCCACATGTCTCCATATCAAACGCCTAAACTATTAAGGAGATCGTCTCCATGTGCTCATAAATAAATTAAGATTAAACATCTAAATTGATCCAGAAAAAATAATTGAAAAGGTACAAATTATTAAATACTTTTTAATTTTTAAAATATATTAGTTTTTCTCTTAGAATATTTTTGTATAACTTAATAGAATTGTTGATATGATCTTTATAATTTTTATCTTATCAATAAAAATTTAAAATTTTTATTTATTTTATTAAATATTATACAATCACATATGAAAGGATTAACTTATTCAATTTTAAATTATTTTGTTTAATATTTTTTAAATGAATAAATTTTATTAATTTTACCGTTAAATTAATAGTTTTAATTATATAGATAAAATTTTATAAGTTTAGATAAAAATTTATAATTTTATTAAATAATTTTAAATTAATATATAATATGTGTATTCTAATATAAGTTAATTTAAATTTATTTAATAAAATATCAAAAATTTATAAAATTTAATCTACTATCAATTTGATAATTAAAATAATAAAATTTAACAATTTAAAAAAATATTAAATAGAATAACTCTAATTACATTAAAGTAAATTAATTTTTCATGTTGAATTCTAGTTAACACATTTTAATTTTAGTTTGAGTTTTTATTAAAATTAAATTTATGTTATTTGTTTTTAAATGAAGTTGTGCTTTCAATGTTTATTCCGCTTTATAGTTCACAGTATTTTACGTTCACGTTTATCAAATTTGAAGAAAGAATTAGGTGATAAATAAATTTAGATTAAGATTATAAACTTATGAATGACAATGGGGAATTTTGTCATTCTCATTCTTATCCCACCCCAAATTAAGTTAGACTTCAATATTCATCAGAAAGAAATGGATATACAAAATTGAAATTCAGTCACAATTTTATCAAAATTGGGTTTTTAACTTTTTATAAATTATATTTATTTATGTGTATATATTTTAAATAAATCATTATTGAATATATTAAAATTTTAATAATAAATAAAAATGTATATAATAAATCTTACAAATAATAAAATCATATTTTTAAACAAAATATGACTGTATAATATAATTAGGTAATTATTATTATAATTACTAGACTATAATTAACATAGATAGTTATACCTCAAGTTCAATCTCAGTGTTTTGTAAAACAAGTCTGGGTTTAGATTCAATTTTTTTTTAACTCGATCAGAGTATTTTTTTTTTCTAAATGGGTAAAAATTGAACAACTATCCACAAGTCTAGTTTTAATTGTTCTGCCCAATTGTCTGTGAAAAAAAAACAGATAAGAAATAGTATATTGTTTTGATTTTTGTATATATTTTTTATTTCCATGTGTTAAAAACCACTGATATTAGTTTTTTTATAAATAATAAATTTTCAAATAATTATTTTATAAAATAAAAATTACAAAATAACATATCAGCTAATTAATAAACCTAGTAAGTAATTCCATTAAATTAAATAAAATCTTTCTAATGAAGAAATTAAAATATTTCCTGGAGAGAAATTTTAATAATTATTTGATAATTTTTGTCTTTTCAGAAACTACACCAAGTTTAACATTCTTCTCTCATAAACCAATTTGGATATTTATTCGTAAATTAATAGTATAAAAATATAAAATATATTTTACTAGATATTTTAAATCACTTCTATTATTTGTTCATGAATATGTAATAGAAAAATCCAATATTAAATGTCCCACGGCCCCAATACATCTTCATCCACAAAGTCTATGGGTGCATGATCATTCCATGGCCATTTATGACGATCCTCCATCGTGAATGTTACAGGCATACATTATTTGCGAGTATATAAATATTGAATAAAATCAACCACTAACTTAAAAAAAGTTTTTTCAATAGTTCCTAACAGTTTGGTATATCAATCTACCAGTCTTTGGACCATTTCCTATACACATTAAATACAATGTAAAATATGAATGAGCGTCAAAACAACAATACTTAAATGGTTAATCAACTTGTTAGAATGCTCCCAAGCGTTTTGAAAATCGGATTGAATATTGAGCTCAGATTAAAGGTTCAACTGTATAGTATCTAATCAAATCGGATATTAATTAATTATGTTTACAATATTTATAATATATAATAGAGTAAAGAGTCAAATTAGTCCTTAACTTAGTTATGACATTGTAAATTGGTTCTCAACTTAAAAAAAATCATCATTTAATTCTCAACTTTTTATTCCGTCATGCAAACTAGTCCCTCCGTCAACTTTGGGCTAACGACGTGTTGAGTTGGAACGTTAAGTGCTGAGGTGGCTCCTTAAATACCACGTAAAGACCATGTAACTCAATAAAACGACGTCGTTTTATCTGAGCCCTTTATAAAAGGATATTCGCTTGGTTTGTGCGAGATCCATTGGGTCAATTCCTTACCATATAACTACTGCGTCATCCGTTGTAATTAAACACATTATCACTAATTCACTATACCATCAACTTCCTAGTCCCATTGTGATGGCTGCAACTTCAGCACCACCACCAGATGCAAATGAATTCATGAAATCATTATCAAGCACCATAACCTTCAAAATCGTGCATCCTGAAATCATCTACACCTATATTCTGCCCCACCTAGACGGTGTCACACTGACACTTGTTGCATCCGTATCATCTCTCACGCATCGCCTTTGCACCAAAAAGGATCTTTGGCGTAAAATCTGCGCTACCACGTGGCCCTCCCTCTTGAACCCCACTGCTTGCCGCTTCATCTTTACGTTCCCAAGCAGTTACCACTTTGTTTGTTCCAACATCTTCCCTTCCCTCCACTATTTCTCTCCCTTCCCTCACCATCCGTCACCTCCGCCGTCGGACATATACTAAAGAGGAATCTCATGTTGTCAAGGGTGAAACGCACCGCAGAAAACTGGTTCCTCTCCTCGCCGCTGTGGGTGGACACGTTCGAATCGAAAGAGCTGGTCCCGATTCCGATGAAGTTCTTGCGCAAGGACAAGGAGTGGATGAATGAGTTGGAAGAGAATCTGAAACTAAGCTGGATCGTGATGGACATAAGTCGAAAGCGTGCGACGAATGTTTCGAGTTGGATTTATGAGAAGAGAAACAGCGAGAATGATCAAAACAACGATGGAGCGGTCAACGAGCTCCGATCAAGGGCGGCACTGATCAAGGCCGTGGCGGAGAGAGGCGGAGAGTTGGTTGATGAAGGCACGAAAGGCGGGGTTATTGGCATGGGCTTTGACTACGACTCCGATTGTGGCGGTGATTGCGACTAATTGGACGTTGGAAATGGGAAGGACAAGTGAGGCGGTGAAGGAAATGGTTGGTTTCTTTGTTGTTACGGTTTAGATAAAGAATGGAGGTGATTGACTTTAGAGAGAAAATGAGAGGGTTGTGGTGAGAATTTGGGTTGGAAAATGAAGCTCAGAAGGGGTTTTGTTTCACGAATGAGAGAGAAGGAAGATGGATGAAAATAAATGATGATAAATTTTATTTGTGGGCTTGTTGTTTAGTGGTTATGGTTCCAAATACAGCATCAACAAAAAATGCAGGAGCATTTGTACTCCTTTATCAATCCAATGGTTAGAATGTAAAATTGCTAAATGAGGAACAGTTATCTAATGGAAAACACAGAGGATAGGGAGCGACTATCCAATGGAAAACACAGAGAAGACACGCGTAAGTGGAAATGAGGGTATGAAGATAACAAAACGACGTCGTTTTATTAACTTACGTGGCTTTTACGTGGCTTTTAACGAGCCATCTCAGCACTTAACGTTCCAACTCAGCACGTCGTCAGACCAAAGTTGACGGAAGGACTAATTTGCATGACGGAACAAAAAGTTGAGGACTAAATGATGACTTTTTTTAAGTTGAGGACTAATTTGCAAGGTCATAACTAAGTTAAGGACTAATTTGACCATGTACTCATATATAATATATTAAAAAATATAAAATATATAATAGTATATTATTTTAATATGACAATTTTATACATAATACTTTAATTTTATAAATTTAAATTATACATATAAAATTAAATTAAATATAATATAATTTTAATTTTTTTCAGAAAATAATTAAAACAATATTATTTTCTACATACAGAGATTCTTTTACTAATTTTATTGGTTCATCAATTTACTTATTTACTATCAACTTTTTTATTAAAATAGTTATATAATTTAAATAATTTGATCAATTTTTTTATTAAAACAGTTATATGTTTTAAATAATTTGAAGAAGTGAAGGTTCAACCAACTAATTCAATCCAAATTTTGAAACTATGCATAAATTTATTGCATATTTTTGGAAGAAGCTAATAATAAATATACAGTTTCTTTTTTCATCTTATTTGTGGTCCCTTTATTGTATATATTTTTTTATCAAATCATCTATTGTATTTTATTTTTTATTATTTTTGGATAGAAATATGTCTACCAATTTCCAGCAGAAAATACTACACATTCTGAGAATATTTATACCATTAAACAAATTTAGAGATTTTATAGAAATTTTAGAAACCTAACATAAAATTAATGGAGGAGACCTTCATGAAAGACGCGCTTTAAAAAAGTTTACAGTGAATGCCTAAAATCAGCATCGGTATTGAAATTTTTGGTATCTTGTTAAATTTTAATCTAAGCTTGCCAGAATTTATTCTTCAAAGCTGCTCATTGAACAAGAATAAAACATCGCGGCGAAAGTCCGCAACCACAAACAGATTGAGGTTGAGCGTTTTCACACGACTTCAATCCTTAATCGCCGCCAGGCACGGCTCACAACATAAATCCACCAAGCAAAATCTGAATTCACGATTAACTGAAACGGCAACGATAGGAATTTTTTATTTGGTTTTCTAATTCTAATTCTAGCCAGCGATTAAACGCATTATTTATACAAGGAGGAATAAATTAGAAAAGTAATTACAGAGCATAACAGGCACAGATCTGTTAGTCGAGATTGCGGAAAGTGCTATAAAATCACAAATCAAAAGTGCCTAATCTAATTTTGTTCACCATTGCCGTTATTAGTGCTTTTGTTGTTCATCATCTGCTTGAATTCCTCGAAGTTGACGTTGCCGTCACCGTCGGAATCCACGGACTTTATCATGTTATGACATTCCTCCTCGGAGCACTTCATTCCGAGGCGGTTCAACACCTGGCAGAGCTCCGCGGCAGAGATGAGTCCGTTCTTGTCCTGGTCGTAAAGGTTGAAGGCATCGCGGAGCTCGGAGCCGCCGCCGTCTGCGTCGGAGCGGCAGAAGGCGGCGAACTCGGAGATGTTAATGAAGCCGTCTTGGTCGGTGTCGAGGTCTTCCATGACGCGTTGGAGCTCTTCCTTCTGGACGCCGGATCCGAGGGTACGGAGTGCGCTGTCCAACTCGCTGACGGAGATCTTACCGTCGCCGTTGGCGTCGAAACGGTTAAAGACTCGCTTGAGCTCGTCCATGTCTTGGAAGTACACGGAGGGTGTGGTATTCGGGTTAGGTTTCGGGTCGGTGTCGATGTTCCCCGCTTCAATTGGATTCGTCGCCATTGTTAGCGTTCCCGAGATTTGGTTTTAAAACGATGAATGAAAGAAAGGGCCGAAAAGCGTGAGGTGAATAAAACGGTGCCATTTGCGGCTTTATATACACGTTCGGCTTGGATTAATATTAGCGTGGGGAGTGGACCACAAGTTTTGCGGGTAATATAAAAAAAAATAAAAAACACTACGATTTTTTAAATAACATAACCTACCTTAATAGATATTTTTATACAATTTTCAAAGAAAAACCCTAATTAGTAAAAAATGTAGAACAGAAAAACCTACCAAAGAAAATTATAAAAGTGTGTTTATTATTACTCCAAAATATTTAATATAACTTTCTTAGATGATTTTTATCTAAAATATATTTCCTTTGTTAATAATATTAAAAACAATAATATGTTGAGGAATACATAAAAAATTATCAAAAATTAAAAAACATAAAATCATATATGTTTTTTTATAATTTAAAACATTTAATAAAATATATTTAGTATTTTAGCATTGTGTTTATAGGTAATAAAAATCCAACTTTTTTTATATTATAATGTTAATAATTGCAACGGCCGACCTCGGACAGGAAGTCGACTTAGTTTGGATGGCTTTCAATGCCTTTTCCCCGACAATAATATCTAGTTACGTGTATTTCTTCTATTCCAGAATTTTAAAATTTTTAACTTTTTTTTTTCAAAATTATTTTCATTTTAAAAACTTGATACGTGATCAATATTTTTTTTTAATATCATATATCTTTGTTAAATGATTGTATAAATAATTAATCTGGAATTAACTTAACTAAATAAATAAAATAAGAGGAATCAAATAAAAATATTTTTGTCAAAGTATAATAATTTTTTTATCAACTAACGATTTTTTAATCTATGAAACACAAAAGTAGAATAAAAGGACAATGATAACGGAGAAAAACAAAAAGGAGAGAATTGAATGGGTTATATAAGTATAAACAAATATAATTCCTCGTTTGATAAGTAAATTTGTTAACACGACCAAAGAGATAATTTTTTTTGTTCAATTGAATCATCTAGTGTCAAATTTTTCAATTGAATCATTAGAAATATGGTATTAGTTTTTTAAATGCATTCAGAAAAAAATCATGAACATATAGATTATAAAGGTGATATAATTTAGCAAACAATAGATATTACAAGATAGAATTTTTCCAGTTGAATCGTTAGAAAAATGGTATTAGTTTTTTAAATGCATTCAGATAAATTCATGAACGTGTAGATTATAAAGGTCATATCATATAGTTTATCAAGCAATAGATATTGCAAAGACCTCGATTTTAAGGATTTAAAAATGTGATTATGCTCAATACATAATCACAATACATAATGATCGAGCATTTATATATTTTAGCTTGAAATTAAACTTTTTAACCTAGCCCCCATCCCAACAGTAAAGATAAATGCCAAACATAGTATCTGAAAGGAGAGAAAACGACAATATCTGACAAATCACTTAAAAAAATACAATGATTATTGAGGATAAAGCAGGGAGTAGTATTTTATAAGACTGGTTAAAAGATGTTAATAATTGTTTCTTTAAGTTAACTCAATTGATTTTTTTGCTAAAAAATGGTACCCAGTTTTAAAAAAAATAAAATCTTTAATTTTAAAAAATACTTATTACTGATTTATATTTATCTTTAAGAAGATAGGTGATGATTCTAACCTATTTTCTGTGAGATACGAAATATTATCTCACCTTTCTTAATCAACTCCTTAAAATTAATTGATTAAATTATAAGTGTACAAATTTGTTAATCTAAAATGTGATATATATATATATATATATATATATATATATATATATATATATATCCTCGTCCTCATCGTAAAAAAAATGCTAAAAAAAATACTTTGACTGCAAAAATATAATAATTAAAAAAACTCATCCGTGTTAATGATCTTATAGATTTATGATGTTTTTGTTTTTACATTATTTAAAAAATCATTTTATTAGAAGAGGTATTTTTTTTAAAATATTGAATAAAACTAATTTTTTTTAATATAAAAACTTTTGTAAGGAATCTAAAAGAAAAAAAAAATGGTATTATAATTCTTCCTTTCCATGTGTGAGAAATTATGTAGCACAAATCAGTCTTTCAGAAGAGAGATAATAATTTGAAATCTCGGATCGTTTTGTTCAGTGTCTCTTTTTTTTTTTCCAGTAGGAAAAGTGACGAGAATAATCTAAAATGTATTAATTTTAAATATATAAACTAATTTAAATTACATATAAAAAATGATTTGTATTAAAAAATACGAAGATTCACTTTCCCACTATTAAATAAATAAATCCATAGTCATCTAATATCTTTCAAGATGTATCATGTAAAGTGTCAATGTAAAATTAAAAAACAGGGGAAAAAATCTGAGACTTCCATGAATCAGTATTATATTCGAATATTATTATTCAAAATTAATATGATTTTTTTATCTTGATATGTAGTTTCTTAATATAGAAACCTAAGCCTTCTTTATTGTGTGATGTGACGGCACGTTTCTACAATATATTATCTTATTTGGATTTGAATATTTGTGCGTGCGTTAATTTACATAGATAATTTCTATACAGTTTTGATTATTATATAATTTTAGTTAATTTTTTAATGTATTTTTGTGTTATAGCATATATTTTATTTTGATCTTATTCTATCCGTTTATTTATTTTTAAATATATAACAATATTTTTATTTTATTTTTTCATTACAAAATTTGTCATATTTGAAATATTAATTATTTTGAAATAAAACCAGGGAAACGCGGTTTTGAATGTGAAGTTTCCGTTAATTTATTGAAGAGTTGTTAAGGAGAGGGAGAATAAGAATAATGGAATAATGAAAGGGAAAAGGAATGGACACATTGCCGACGAGGAGGGGTTTGTGGCATGTGCTAATCTATCCATGTGGTGATGATGTGTGCACCTACGTTTTTTATGTTATTTCAAGGAGAGGGTCGATCGACACGCGGGGTAAGAACACGGGTTCAACGCGGTTCTAACTTTATTTAATAATGCCGTGAAAAAGATCTGTTGCGCCCTGATTTTACAGCACAATCAACATTTATTGCTGGCACGAATCCACACCATTCCTCTTCTTTAAATTACGTAAAATCCATTTTAATTAAATTATTTTTTAAATTATTAAATATCATAACATTTTGTGTTTAAATTAATTTAATTTTTTTTTATTTTTATTAATATGTGTGTTTATTATCAAAAGGTAAGTAAACTATTTCTTAATTTAAAACAAATGACAAATATCACATCCAAAAAAATATTATAATAGAATCGTAAAAAAAATAAAAATTTAATAAAATAAAAACAGTGTCAGTTGAGAGTAAGACTTTTAAAATTTGATTGATCAAAGTATCAGTTTAAGATTTAATTGTTTGATTATATTTTTAAAATATATATAATATATATTATATTAAAAATATAATAATAATAAAATATTTTAAAATTATAATTTTATATAATTAAAAAATAAAAAATATATAATATTTTTAATTTTTTAAAATATTAAAATAATTTTATTTTATATAAAACCGGATTTTGACATTTATTAATTTTATCAATTCATTACCGATTTTTTAAAAATAATTTTGTAATTTAATTTGTTAAAAAATCAATTTCCAGGGTTTTTTTAAAACAATAATTAAGAGTGTTCGGGTGTGACCCACGCGAGGTGCAGTGTAAGCTTTCAACATGTGGACCTCAAGGATCCATGAGTTTTTGCCCGAAGGAGGACTGTGCTTAAATACCATTCATGTTTATCCGTACAAGTTTATAGGGCCCAATATCAGATCCACCTTCAGAGCTTGACCCTATTCTAAGAAATTAGATATAAAAAAAACAGTTTTGCGTAACACATTTTGGAATAAACCCATACTTGGGGACTCCATTTTTGGTCAATTAGTATGGGCTCCTCTAAACATAATAGAACTGTTTGAAATGGGATAAAATTTAAATATACTTTTTATAAATATCATTGAATAAAATTTTGTTTTTAAAAAACTGTTAATTTTGACTCTTATGGAATTTTAAAGTAATTTTAATGAAATTTTTTATAACGTGTCATATATTACTTCAGAATAATTATTGACATTGTGTGATTAAATATATCCTAAGTAATAATAGAGATTATATTCAAAAAAATTAAAATTTCTGAAAACTAAAACTTAATAAAAAATTGAAGAACTAAAATAAAATTTAATTATACTTGCAAGAACAAAAAACACATTTTAACCCATGGAATAATAATCTTTAAAGCAGTGTCTTGTTTTCCTTACCCGCTATCAAGTACAATCCTTTGTCTAAATCCATCCTTGTTATGAATTCAGGACAACTGTCTAAATTCGAAAAAAAAAAATTAATAATAAAAAGCCGCGTTAAAACTATGCCAATTAAGAAGCTTTTGTCACTAATGCTAAGCAATACCCATAAATAAACTTCTCGGTAAGCAAGGGTGTTTATAGGTCTGTTAAATTCAATTAACCCAATCCAATCTGAAATAAAATGAATAAGTTGGTTCGGATCAAATACGTAAAATAAATTAGTTTGAATCAGATTTCATATGAACCATTGTTGAACCTAATTATTATTATTAAACAATTTAAATATCACTATACTTTTTAAAAAAATGATTTGAAATATTTTTTTTAGTCTATACAAACCTGATTATCAGATATGATCCAACCCATACTTAGTAGGGTTAGTTAGGATTGTAAATTAAAAAGTAACCTAACCCAATCGATTTATTTTAATATGTTTGGGTAATTTTTCCTCTAAATCCGACTCACCTAGACTTGTAAATAGTCATGCTAGAAAGCAATGAGCGCATTGTTCTACCCCTTCTATGTATTAAGCTGTGGACCAGACATACAATTTGCTCTCAGCAAACCAAGAAAAGACAGCATAATTTTAAAGTAAACAAAATGTAAGGATCTTACCTCTTTGCTTCTCCAAATTAATGTTCGGCTCTAAAGCTTGATTAGTCTCTAGTTATTGAAAACAAAACTATACTTATTGAGTAACCAATGGCTACACAAACATTGCAGGGAGAAGCCAAACAGAGCTTAATGGCTAAAAAGTCTTATTTATTCGGATTCCTCGGAAATTTTTTCATTTTTGGTTAACTTTAAGAAAAGTTTATACCTGGAACTGCTACCCTTTAACTTGTAAAACATGAGCATCGACTTATTTAAGTCAAACCTTTTTGATTCTGCACAATAAAAATCCCAAAGAACATGTAAGATCAGGCACTTTTCCTAACTCTGATTAAGTTAGTTTAGTTCATTACAACTTTGAAAACCAGTTGGGAGACAAACATATTTAAATAACCAAACATGGATTTTTAAGGTTAAATATAATATTATGAAACTTTTAGGACAGATATTTTGACAACAAAAGCAATGGTGATCCTGAAGTTTAGCGCTAAGTTTTGTGGTTGTTTTATTGGTGAAGTTCACGTGCATGTGTCCAGGAAAGCTTAAGTTTACGAAATTCAGCTGTGGCAGAAACTACTAGATACAATTCCTTGTTCTTTTTAGTTTTCTGCAACATAAACCCTGTTCACTTTAGTTCTTTTTAGGATCCCACATAGCAGGCATGTTTATTCCTTAAGATCCTACAATCGGAACCAAACCATTTACAGGCTCCTACCAATTGCTGCAACTGCTCTAGACAACATCATCAAAGCCTAATTCTTTACTTTAGGGAAGCCTTTGTAAATATAATGTTTTGACCCGCAATATTTACCACTTAATGAACATAAAGAATACACCTAGCATTATCATCTGACTTGACTTTTATATATATATATAACTAGGGATATCTAAAATCACATTTCATACATTTCAAAGGTCATTTGGGTGAACATAATTTTATTTCAATTTTCAAAATTTGATTTAAGAACTCCTAACCTTAACACAAATAGAGCCTTAAAGTATTGAAAGTCAATATGTTCTAAAGTAAAATGACGTTAAAAGTAATCTGGCTTTCCTTTGTTTAACATGAATATTAGGCTGAGAACCTTAACATTGCACTGGAAACCAAGGAAGCTCAAAAAGATGTTCAATAGAGCTAAAGAACCACAAGTACTGACAAATCAGTCAATCCTGAGGATATAAGCTGAGCAAAATCATCTTCTTTATTACCTCACTCAAGAATACTACGCTTAGAAGGTCCAAAAACAATCAACAAAGACTGTAGTAGTACACAACAAAAGTATGGGCTCATCTAAGTTAAACTACACAGCTGGATTTCACTTTTGATGATTCCCTGACAACAAATGACCCCAAATAATAAGATCCTTGAGATCAATTAGGAAACTGATTAATGACCCATATAAGAGGTGTGCTATAACTTTTGAGCATAGTTTTATAAGCAGGTGACTGTGTTTTAAGCATTCTTACACTACGAAAAATTTTCAGGGTCTAACAAATTATGCTTGGGAAGACAAGATATACGAGTTAATAATTTGGCTAAATACTAATTAATGGTTTGAATTATCAGGTGTCCCTGGCAAGATTAACTGATCATTTCTTCTGATCGTGGAAACAACCGTTACCCATCAAGCATTACCCAAAATCACATAAAAAAGGAACTAAAAATTTAGCGTACAACCACAACTATGATGTTGTGCATCTTAAAATCACCCTAATTCACTGTCCAGTTACTATCAAAACCCCAGTTGAAGGTTCAACTCTCAGCTCACTGGATTCTGATAACCTAATGTTGCTTTCAAAACTAAGAGCATTCATATTCATTTATCTACAATGTCACAAGTTCATCGTCTAATTGTTTAGGTAAGACACATTGAGAATGTGAAGCTAGATTGAGTCCAAGGTCCAAACAGAAAAGGGACAAAATATTGCGAGAGTGACATTGATAAATTTAGTTCCATTTGTTACGATGGGAAGATAGTACTTTGAAGGCTAAAAGCGTGCAAAATCCATCTATATCATTATATCAGTATTGGCTCTGAGGCCAAATAGACAAAATTGGCAGCGCATTCGCGAAATAGACAAATCATAAACCCATTAGCAATGAAAAACGTATGCATCGACTACCCCGATGTGGGGATAAAAATCGAACGGATGGAGATTAATAATGTTACGCCAATATGGTTGGTTCACCATCACCCACCATAAATTCAGTACCTTGGCGCACATTCACCAATAAAGTTAACATCCACTTACCTATAATACCTTCACATTATATCTATATCTATATATCATTCCATTTTCCGTCACATAGCATAGATAGATCCAAGATAGCCTCAAGGACAAATAAAGAACCAAAGCTGAACTACCATACAATATGAATAGGCATATAAAGGAGAACATTACAAAAGACCTAGCATCCATCAACATAAAAGTATGGTACTAAAGTGAGGAATATGGAATTATAAAATATAATAATAGAAAGCTAGCTAGGTAATTAAGTTGAGAGGAGAAAATGATGGATGAATAGTTGTCGAGTTCAGCGGCGATGAGGACAGAAAGTGACCAAATAGTTAGCTTTGGTGCAGGTAGCGATGCTGGTGGGGTCATCATAGGCATAAGAGTAGGCCTTAGGACAGGCGGTTTTGAAGATTCTGGAATAGGCCGTGGGCTTGCAGGCCTGTGGGCTTCCATAGGAGCCCGTGCAACAGTACCTGGGGGAGTTAAAAGCGGAGCAAGCACTCTTGCAAGCCACCACGCGCTTCTTGTCGCGTGAGCGCACCTGAAGCCCCACGGGGCACATGGTGTTGAGGTCGCTGACGCACCCCGCGTAGCTGCACTTCCCAGATCCCTTGAAAGGAGTGATTGAGATGGGGAGGTTGTAACCGTCCACCAGACTCACATCATAGAAGTCTTGCTCTTTGCCGAGAGTGAACTCCGCGAGGGTGGCCGGAGGAGTTCCGCCGATGCCGTTGCAGAAGAGAGAGCCGCCGCAGTCACCGGTGGCGCATCGGCCACGGCCGGATGCATCAAAGGCGCAGCCATGACGTCCCCAGAAGCGGCCAGACCAGAGGGCGGGTACTTGGAGGGTGTAGGCCTTGTTTGGTGGGAGCTTAAAGCCTCCACGGGCCAAAACGGGCTTCCCCGCGCCGGGCTGGATCCCGGGCCACACTGGGTGCGGACACTTATTGTAAAGTATTACTGCTGCTGCTGAAACCTTTAACACTGTTCACATCAATAACAACACTCCGCTTCAGTCGCATTAATCTTTGTTTCAATTTTCACAAGTACATCACACTCGCAGACATAAATGTGAGCTTGTGTGTGTGTTTGTGAGTGAGTGTGTGTGACTGAATGAGAGAGAGAGAGAGAGAGAGAGAGAGAGAGAGATGGTGATTAAGTTAGTGAAGATGTGTGTGAGAGTGTGAGTGAAAGGAGGGTACCTGGAATGTATGAGAGGAGGAATGTGCCGAGAAAGAGAGCGGTGAGAAGGGGTGTGAGCATTGAGGCCATGGATGATTAGGTAGTAATGAGGAACTCTCTCTTTTGCCGTGTAGTGAGTAGAGTGTGGGTTTTATAGAGAGGAATGGGGGAGTTTAAGGAATGGTGAGATTAATGGTTTGATTGGTACAAAATTAATAAGGAGTAAATGAGTGAAGTAGGTTGAAATGCGGGCCCTGTAGCATATGTTGAATATAATGACTAACAAGCCAAGACAGCTTTTATAAAGTGTGAAAATGTGCTTCCTCACTCACTCACTCACTCATTCACTGCTGTCAAAGCTTCTTTTGTGTTTTTATTTTTTATTTTTCGAACCCCACATGAAAATTATCAAGAGAGAGAGAGAGAGAGGGGAGACCGTTGAGGATATGGAAGGGTGTGATTTGGGAGAAAAGGAAAATGCATTTTGATTTAGTTAGGTTAGGTTGAAGTCTGAAGAGAAGGGAGTGTTAATGCTCAGTTCCCGAGGAAGGAGAGTGTCAGAGAGGGAGTGGGAAAGGAGAGGTGTGTCCGCAAAAGAGAACAAGAAAAGAAAAAATGGGTACAAATATTGCAATTTACAGACTTCACATGTTGAGAGAATCGCTCTGCCGGACCGCACTAACCTTCCTTGCTTCTGCCCTGCTTAATGCAAACCACTCCCAACCCACTCCACATCTTTTTTTCCACCAAAATATCAATAACCTTGAAACAGGATATTCAGAGATTGGGAAAAAAGTTATCATCAGAGTACTGGTTAAAAAATATTACATTAAAATCTTTTTTTTTTTTTTTCATTTTTAGCCATTATTTTTTTCTCAACAAAGAATCTCTCGTGTGCTTTTATTTTGTTTTTTTAAATGTCTTTTATTAGATAGTTCACGATAAAGGAATTATAATTTATCGATACTTTCATAATTTTTTTTAAAAATTTATCAACATATAATAATGATTTTTAACGGAAACAAAACAACTTTATTTTATATTTTTTAAAGGATAAAAACGTACATTGTTTAGCCATCATATTTCACAATCACAGAGGCTACAAATATAATTTAATCAATCAATTTGTAGGGTTTAGTCTTTGTCAACCATTAACCATATGTTAAAATTTATAATTATTTAAGCATTATTTTCTTTTAATTGTTTCTTTCGATGATTGTGTAAATCGATGACGAAATAAAACATAAAATAATAATAAATTTTTTAATTAATTAATTAATCAATTAAAAAGTTAAAATTCATATTAATTTTATAGATCTAAATTCACTTAACCTTACAGTTTTGTCAAGAAATTGTAGTACAATTGCCTACTTTAACAATTAAATTAACTAGGAAAACACAATTACAATAGAAGAATAAATAGTAAGAATAAATTTTTTTCGTAAAAAATTGTTTAAAAATTTAGTCATCAAACGATCCATCCTAACATTATAACCAATGAAATTAGATAGACAGGTAAAAAGTAAATAAACAAAATTTTTATTAAAAACTATAATCCTAATCTAAAAATATAAAACTAAAGAACATCATGTGACAACTTGTTTCGACGTTAGCAAACTTGATTTTTCACCTATGGATGATTGTCAATTTTTAAGAATGTTTTGTAGAAGAGAAAATGATGAGAAACTGAGGTAGGAATTGAGAAGGAACAGGACACACGATGGAAGAAAATTGAAAGTAGAAAGTATTTGTGCATTGTCTCAATATGATGGTAGATAGAAAACTCTTATTTTTAATAAATAAGGGACGACTCCTTACTTTAAATGGATACAATTCCTTAAGTTAAATACAATGATGCTTATCAATGGGTATTTGTCTAAAAAATTGTTATTACAATGGAAAGAGCATGATTTTGGAACCTCTGAAACATACTTTTCAATAAACATGATGGTGATGAATGTTAACATCATCATGTTGAAATTGAAAGTTTCATTGAAATTTATCAATCATGATTTTTAATAAAATTAATTACTTTAATAATTTTTTAATCTTAATATATATATATATATATTCTTTTATTGAATTATATATATAATTTTCCCATACTATGATATCTTAAATGAAATGCACTTTTAATTTTCTATTTAAAAAATATGCCCCGCCGCAAACTTTTGCAATCTGTGCATTCCCACGCAAAATGTTTGAAATTAGGATTTTTGCCAAAGTGTGTGAGAAAATAGTCTCACAGAATAGCATTAAGTAATGTACACTGTACAGAACACAACACTGAGAACCGAGTCTCGTGTCTCGTACCGTGAGGTAGGAATGGCACGCGCTGATGCATGTACGTTCATCACACTGCCGGGCTCAGTCGGTGAAAAACTTGGAATTAAGTGGATGTACGGCTAGGATGATTCGGGTACGTGAGTGTATTTTCCCAAACATGGCAGAAAATGCACGTGAACATACATACATTATAGTTTTGTCGTTTCACATTTCGAGTTGTGAGTTGTGACGCATATTTTCTACCATATTGGAATCGTTGTCGTTTACTTTGTATAGGGGACAGAGATCTAAGAGGCGTCAAAGTATTTGTATTGGTAAATTACTAGTAAATAAAAGTGATTTTATACTCATGACGTGGAAATTATTAGTAAATAAAGTTTGTGACTGGATTAAGTTAAAGGGGAATTAAACAGTGCTCAGAGAAAAAAGGCATCAACATGACATGATGAAACCTGCAAACACATCTTTCCCCTCTTGTAAGATACAATTCAGGCACAACCTCTTATCCTGCTTGTGGCCACAAAGTCAAATATGCCAATCATATGTAACTTTCTTTTTTTCATAATTGAAATGAGACCCAATTGATGCTCAATCATAGCGGATCAATATCACAAATTTCTTCTCGTCTTTAATTCTTACTAAAATAAAATATATTAATTAAAGAACCCGGAGCATCCCTCAAAATAACAATGTTAATATGGATTTTGCTAACTAGTATTTTAAAGATATTATTGAAAGAAATAAAAATAATTTTTTATTGAAAATAACACATATATTAAAAGTTTAATAATTATACATTTATCAGAATTTTTAGTTTAAAATCTTTATTCTACTAATATTACTAATAATATTAATAACCTTATTCAAGTTCAAACTGAAAAGTCACCATGGTCAAAGAAAAATAGAAATAGTACATGGGATGGCAACTGAAAATGCTTTCATGTTGTCAAAGTTATGATATTCTGTTTTAAAGAACTTTTATCAACGGTTACTTAACGTTCTGTAACTTTTTATAAACTTTAGCAAGAGTGTCATAACCTTCGGCCAAGCAGATTAATACGTTGTATCAATGGATAAAGGAAATCTTCTTATTTTCGAAATAATAGTTCACATTTTTATTATTATGTCTTTATTATATAATTTGATGAATTTAATTAAATAATTATTCGTATTTCCTCGTAGTTTTTCATTGTAAGAATATTCTTTTAACGTAATAATATTTTGTGTTTTGCTTACAGTTTTGTTGGAAGAATGGCCCATCATGTTTTAGGTTGACCCAACAAATATTAGATATCGGCTGTGGATCAGATTGAAGCCCATAAATGAAAGATGCAACAATTTCAATCAAACTGGACAAACGAACAAAAAGGAGAAAAGAGCTGGACAGTGTTGAAAGACGACAATGTAGCTTTATCAAAATAAATGGAATAATAAGATTATTCGTTTTTGTATATATATATATATATATATATATATAGTAATTAAATAATTATAATTCATACACTAAACTTAGGATACATTATGAAAAAAATTAAATCTAATGATTATGATTTTATCTATCGTTTTACATGTTAATTTTATCAAATATTTTTAATTTAATTAATAAGTTTTAATTTTAAGATTCTAACTAAATTTTCAGCTAGCTTATTTGTTACTTTTGTGAAACACACCCTAATTGTCTTGATCTATTCCGAAAGTTTTTGTTTTGTAAACAAATGCTACGGGAAAAAAAGGCAAAGAAATCAAAGAAACCTGCAGAAGATGTGATGTGTGGATTCTAATGATTTTTACTTGTGGGGATAGTTGTAGATTTGTGTCCACCAAACCCACATGGAAATTCATTTGAGGAAATGCAGGTGGATCAGAGAACTTGCCATTCCTACCTAAGCGCTCCATTGCCAATTGTTGCAAAACTGGTAAAATGCCTGTCCATTTAAATTAATTTAATTTTAGCATATTCTGTTTGAATGGGACATTAATGTTCTTGGATTTGTTGTGAAAACTGAAAAGAGTCCCTTGATGCATTATATTACCAGAGAAGATATGAAATGCTTGAAAACTTTATTCAATTGTAATGTTCAGCCCAACTGTGTGATTTGTTCATTAGCCCATTATTGAATATCTTTCTGATGTTTTCGGCTTTCCCTCATATCCTAACAACTTCTATCTTTAACTTGTATACCAACCAATGGGTTTTAGAGTCACAGTCAGAGGAAGGAGTGAATGAAAATTTTTTAAACCTCTCAATATAAAATTTAAAAAAATGACATTTGTTATCTTGTCTACGAATAAATGTGAAACCATTGCAATTATTTTTTTTTAACCTTTTCTATTAACAGAAAAGAAATCTCTGATGTATATATAAGGTGTAGTAGTGCAATAACTATCTGTATATATTTATCGTTAATAACAACAGTATATTTGTTTGCAATCTGAAAATAATATTAGTAATATCTAATGCAATTTTAAGCGTCACTCTACAGTAAAAATATTAAATAAATCATTTTAGTATTTGAAAGATTAAAAGTTAGTTATTTCTTTTTTTAAAACAAATTCCCTTCAAAATCTATTGATTATTTTAGTTTCTATATTACAGGTGTTACTTGATATCGAAAATGCATTTGTGGTGTGCAATTGTGCATTTGACGTATTTCCCCTGCCACATGGGAACAATGTTTTATGAAAAAAAAGGTGTCTATTTCATTTTTCTACCGTATGAATTATGAAGTGTTCATTTAGTTAAAAATTAAATAAATTTATTTTTAAACAATTAAATATAATTAAAATATATATAAAAATTAATTTAAATGATATAATTTTTATTATAAATAAAAAAATTATTAAAAAAATATAAGAATTGATTTACTACTATTAAATAAACAGGAAGAAATCCTTGTAGCCATCTCCTCAAAGAGCCTTAAACTCTTCTTAATTTGTTCAACCATTCCCTCCCTAAGATAAACAATATTGGAATTGCTTACCTCATTACCAACGAAAAGTGGTGATAAGTTATAGTAAAGATGTTTTATATTGGTTAATGATATAATTAAAATATTTTTTATAAGGTTCGGATAGTTTTTTTCTTCTTAAATTAGGTTTTGAAACTAAGTTATAGAAATTAACTGCTTCTTAGCCAAAATTATGAATCCTTCATTGTTTTTCCATTAATTTTTTCAGACAAACATAAGCAAATGCATGACAGATAAAGATGCCCAAAGCCCCAAAGTACTTCCAAAGGAAAAAAAAAAAAAGTCATTTCAATATCATTCCGGTAGCTAGTTGTCTTTTCAAATCTGTAGTTTTAGGGTTTAAAAGCAATATACTTTCGGCCACGTAGTACTTTTCATTTTTTCTAAACTCAAGAACATCTTCTGGGGAAGGAAATTAAAGATCTTAACGAAAAAGTCTTTCAAATGGTAAAATCCGTTATCCATATTGGAATGTTCAAAAACTTAGGAACCTTCCGCAAAAGTTTAAACAGTATTTCCCCTTGTTCTAATGGAGTCAATTCTTTAGTTGACCCTCCAATTAGTAATATTGTGTTAATTTTGTCTTCTGGAGGATGGTGGTCATGGATACACATTTCTAATGAAGTACTCTTATTCTTTAAAACAAGATTACAAGGTGTCTTCACACATCAAAATAAAAGGTAATATATAATGAAATTAATTTTTTTGATAAAAAGAATAAAATATGATAAGTTGTGGACGGGAAAAGAAAATAAAAATTAAAGTGATTGGGTATGGACTTGAGTTGCTTGCCAATTTAATTGAATTGAATTGAATGAAACGGGGAAAGGAACAAAAGAAAAATTATTGTCTCTAGTCCCTATTGTTTGTTGAGTTTGGTTATAAAGCGATGGATCCATGGGTGGGTTGGATTTTTGTTTGAGGAGCAGTAGAGTAGATGGTGTAAGGACTAAGAGAGTACCAAATAGGTAGGTGAGTAACAGAGGAAAACCAGCTTGGAAATGACCCTTATTTGCAAATTATTACAACCAAAAAACCACCCGTGATCGGTGATCTGTATCTCAAGATATTTTTTTTAATCAATTTCACACTGTTTCTGACCCTGTTATCTGCGTTCCCCTATCCATGACTTGGTGTGATTGGTGAATAGCAACAAAACACACTTGGCGTTTCAGTGAGGATGAAATCATCTTCCTCCACTTATATATAAAAAGTTTATTTTTTACTTTAAAAGGCTCAGCAAAAAACAAACAATTAACAATTAAGTGGCCATTGCTAACATGCTTTCTTGTTTCACAATTTTTTCTTTGCTAACAAAATTGATTATATTTTTATCCATATAATGCTAAATCCGAGTGTTATGATTTATGATTGATAAGCATATATAATTGAGACTATCTATTAAAGATATCATGTATATGGTTTTGAACGAAACATGCGAATATGGTCCAAATTAAGAGAGTTCTTGTGCATGCATATTGTTTAAAATTATATGGTCCCCCACTCACGGCTTCAATGGCTGCAGAGGGAATATTTTGGCCTTCTTTTTACCCTGGTGATGCTTGACTCCTCTTGTGTGACACGTCCTAGTCTTAGCCCCTTAACATTTTTGAAAGGTGGATCACACCCTATTGTAATAAACCCTACCTTTAAGATACAGCTTCTCCAAGGAGCTAGGCAAGTTTCACACCCAGGTTTAGCTATAAAGATTGGTGATATATAAAACAATAATGATCGGGACTTGTTTGTTAGGTGTTTCATATTTATTTCTCTTTATTTTTTTTATTACAAAAAAAAACCGAATAATTATATTTTGTGGTGTTGTGTTAACTATTCTCTTATGTTAATGTTTCAGAATTCCAACTGTAAGCAAATGAGGCACGTCTTGTACCATTCTTGATTATATTAATTCAAGAAAAGTAATTTTTCATCTGTGTATGCAATTAAATTATAATTAAGTGGTGCAAGAAATGTTATGTGGCTTAGATGGTTAACCCTGATAGATGTTTGGAATATAGACAAAGTTAATTCAATCAAATTTCGACAACGACCACTTTATTTTGCTAACAAGCTGATACATGCATGGGGACAAAACATAGTATTTATATTTTATGTCACAATTCTTACACTCGGACTCAGTATATTGTCGTTGTTGAAGAGTGATACGTGGATATTCTCTTCGTAAAACTCAAATTCTAACTCTGACTAACTATAACATGATTATTTAATTAGCTAGGAAATTAATAATAATAAATAATATTTCAATTGAATTCATGAACTTTACTTTAAATGCACTCCCTCTGTTCCGTTTTGGTGCATTGATGTGATTTCTTTATTGTCATAAATTGGATTACAGAGTTTAGTCCATCAGAGCATTGATTGTAATGCACAGCATTATGAAACAGCCATTTTTTTTTTCAGGTAAGCAACAAAAGAACAAAATAATTCTCCAACCCATGCTCATAGTTACTTCAACATCCTAGTCTGTCACATCTTATTCCCATTTCAGATACTATGTCTCAAATCAAACCCTCACATCAAATTCCTTATACATTCTTTATTTAAGTCACTCCCTCCCTTCCCCCATTCTCTTTCCTGTTTCTCTCTTCATATATATCGGAAGCAACATATATATCAAGTTACTTAAATAAGGCCTATAAACACTAAACCCCATAGATTTAAATACTCTTTTTGATTCAACCAACATAGTCCAAATGCATTTTAAGGTAAAATACCTCATTCAAACTCGGTGTCCTATTACAGCACCAATTTCTTGAAACATAACATCAATAACAATAAAAATAGTGCTATTTTCCAGCAAAATACAATATCTAAACACAGCCCCATCATTTTACATACATAGCAAGGTTTTCTAATTTCTTCTAATCAATTCTTCAATGGAAGGAACTCAAAAAACTGGCTAGGGGCATTCATTGCTGAAACTGATATCTCTGTCTCTTTTTGTTGGTTAATGTTATCATGGGTGTTTTCATCCCCATTCCTTACGGGGAAAAGTTGAAGGGTTTGAGATTCCACACAATTATCATCCTCGGCGCCGATAGTGCTTAAGTGGATAACACCATTTTCTCTGTGAGGAGAAATAAAGAAGCTGAGATCATGGGTTTTAATGAGCTTTGGGTCCATTAGTCTTGCTGTTACTGTGGTTGTGGTGGCCATACTAGAAGTAGAGGTAGGAGGAGGTAGTGTGTTTATGAGGTGGGGTGAAACTGTAGGAGGAGGAGGACAAGATAAATGCATCATATGCCACGTGGCATTCCTTTCCATAAAGTTTCTTCTTTGTTGTAATTCTCCTTCATCGAATTGGAGCCATCCATCTGTTCTACTCTCTGCAACTGCTGCTTTAGCTGCCCTTTGTATTGAAACAGATTCCTGAGGATTTTAAATAAAGGGCATGCAAACTCATGAAAACCTCAACATGTGCGGTGAAAAAAACCAAAAAACATAGGTAAAAGAAGGCATTGGACTGCACAGATTTCAAATGGGTCACTCCAAGTTGGTATTTTCAAATAAAGTTGCATGGTGTATGAGAAGTCAAATTAAAGTAGGGGTGAGAGTTGTCTTTTCCATCATCAATATGGGTGCTCAATTCCATAGAATAGAACAATAGTATTATGGAGTGTCCAAAAGCTACTGGCCTAAATGACATGAATAAGCACAAGCCCCAAAAGCCCAGCCAAGTTTCATAACAGCAGCCCCGACAGAAAGGAAGGAATGCAGCTTTTAGACCCTTTTCATTTCCCAACAAACTAAGCTTTTGTTAGGGTCCTTTCCCTAGCTACTAGCTACCAGCTACCGCTGCATATCTTTCTTTCTTTCTTTCTATAACGTTTCCAACATCAAACTTCATTCTCCACCCACTAATCATATGCATATAATTAATTATTATTAAATCGCTGCTTAATGGATTCCTTAAACACTTTGGGCGATTAAGTTGACAAAAATAAAATAAAATAAAGAAAAGAGTTATTAATTATAAGTGAATGAGGATATAGAATAATAGACCTCTGCAAGAGTACTGCAGTTTGTAGAGGGTGCCCAGTTCTTGGTCTGTTCAACTTCAAACACTGTCCTACTTGCACCTGTAGACAAAAAGAAAAACAAAAAAGAATATAACTTTACATCTCAAGCAACAATCCGAATGAGAAAAAAGAACAACAACACATACAAATACGGATCTCCAAGAAATGAAAAAAAATGAAAAGACATGCATTGCAGAACAAGACAGGAGAAGCTCACGTTTTTTCTCTCTTAGTTTTGTCTGTATTATATAAACAAACAATTAGGGATGTTATGTGGTTTTTATTTACCCAAGTCTTTCTTTTCAAGAGCTGTATCAAAGTCACGGGTGTGTTGAGGCTCAGCTTCAGCTTGAGAAGCTGATTCCATTTGACGGCGGCGTTTTTGCCTCTCTCTTGCTTTGTGATTCTGAAACCAATAGAAAACATTCTTTCCTTCAATTTTTCCAAACCTTCTAAGCTGTGCCGTTATTTGCTGGATTTGCTCCGCAGATGGTGTTCTTGTTCCTCTTGTATACAATTCCTCCAATGCTCTCAGTTGCTCCGGTGTTGGATTCCACCTTGAACTCACCACAACCGGTTGAGTGTTGAACTCTCTCTTTCCCTGTTCTGCCGCCGATGCTAAAACAACAAACTTTCTATTCATATATATATATATATATACAGCATGCATATGCATATGCACATGCAAATGCAAATGCAAAGAGGGAGAGAACAAAAGATGGAAGCGTATGGTGAAAGCAGCATATACCAAGATTATGATATTGCGAGAAGAAATCGTTTCCATGATGATGAATGCGGTTGAAGCAAGGAGAGTTTGCAGTTGAGGTGCTGTTATTGGGAGAATTAGTGACCGGCCTTGGCATGAGAGGTCTGAGTTTTCTTCCGTTGAATGCATAATCAGGCATGTTGAACTCTCCACCTTCATTGTAACCAACCATCCACATGGCTTCTTTGGTTGTTAATTAAAAACAAAAGGCTAGGGTTTTGGGAAGATGGTAAATGGTAGCTTAATTAATTATAAAGTGAGTGAGTATGTATGTATGTATAAGTAGTACGTATTTGAGAAGAATGAAGTGTAATAATTAAGGGATTGGGAGATGGGTTAATGGAAATTGAAATGAAAAAGGAGAGGATTGTGTGATGTGAAATGGTAAAGGGAAAGGGTAGGTAGTTGAAATGAAAAGTTTAGAAGGGTTATATATGGTATGGCATATATAGGTTGATGGTGAGTAAGAAAGAAGAGAAAGGTGAAAGTGTGAAATGAGAGATGGAGAGGGTGAGGGAATGGTGTTGTGTTGGTTTAATATGGGACAAAGTGAGTGAGGAGGGAGAGAAGGAAGTTGACTACAAGGGTGTTTAGAGAGAGAGAGAGAGAGAGAGAGAGAGAAAATGACAAAGGCAAAAAAGAAAGAAAAGCAAAGGAAGGGTGAAGAGGGGGGAGTCAGTGAGGACTGAGGAAGGAAAGGGGGAAGCGTGGAATTCTGGGAGATCTTTGGGAGTAGCGAATGAAAAACGACGTGACGATCATGAGCCTTATCATCACCCTCATCACACCTCTCTCATTTATTGTTCCCTTCACGTCTCGTGCCTTTCACACTAATTCTCAATCCAAACTGCCTCTCTCTCTCTCTCTCTCTCTCTCTCTCTCTCTTCCTACCCTACTACCACTGTACGGATTTCTTTTTCACCACCACCGCCATCTTTTCTATTTCTATATCCATTTCATTCCAATTATTAATTACTTCAAAAACTCCTTCTTCCTATTCATATATTTCATATAGCACAACTTACTTGTGTTACTCATTTTCATAAAATTAAATATCATATGATATGATATGATATCATATGATATACATTTACACCTATGATATGAGCTACGCAGAAGAAGAGGTATCAAATTACTGCATGTTACCACCCATTTGGAATCTTCTTTGCATGGTCCAGACCCATTTATTGGATTAAATTCGTGGGTGAGGGTAATAACAAAATCTGTACATGTCCTCTATACTATCTCTGTGGTTTACTGTTTGCCTCTTAGGTATAACCCTTTGGTCATTATGAAGGAATGACTCAATTCTCGAGTTAGAAAAGCTATAATTGATTAATTATTTCTAGCTTTTCCTTGGGTAGAGGGCCTACAACCTGCAAATTCTGAATCCCTACTATTTGTATGTCTGTTATTTATTAGATGTGCATGCAAATTTTGCAATGAGAGTACCATGCAAACTACACAACAATGCATCCACTATCTACTGTGAGTCTGTCTGTAATGTTGTGCATTTCCCTACTTCTGCAGTGCCAATAAAAGCCCTAATCACTTGTCATTTCTGGCTACGGAAAAAAATCACATACCTACCTACATACCTACCTACCTTACATGCTCAAAACATTGGTATTGGCCTATTGGCCTATTACCCTTCTTCGCCCCCCTAAACTCTTCTCTTCCCTTTTAGCCTTCACATCCAATTAGTCAATCCCATAAGTTAGTGTAGGAGCCATGTGTATGGGAATGTTTTCTTCTCCAAGGATCTCTCGTCTTTTACTACCTTTTAAACAATAACAAAACAAACCCCATAACTAACATATCATCATCAATCAACCCAACCAGTCAACTCATATTTAATGTCTGCTTTTTTATTTTGGGTATACTCTCTATAACTGAATTTCAAACATATATTTATATATATATATATATATATATATAATGCCACCCGTGAATCTTCATCATTCCCTTATAGGCCTTGCCGCCTCCTCGTTATATGCCAAGTTTCAAACCTTTGCACCATTATTTTTTTTTTCTTCTCCAGTTATTGTGTACTATTTTTTTCCCCAGTCTGCAAATTGTGCAGCTTGTTTAAGATTAAAACAAATAAAGATTACATGTTTTGGTACTTGTGTTGGGCAAAGGATAGAAAGGGTTCGGTGAAAGACAAAACAAGTCTATTTTTAGCATAAACTTGAAATAAGAAATTAACAAAACAACTTTCAATAATTACACCTAAGTATATATCGTTTTAAAAGTTAAGCCAAATTCCCCAAACATTATTGTATACATGTCCACACATACACGCATGGTGATGCATTGTTTTCATAAAAATTCAGGTGACACTGGTCTTAGTCTTACACAAGAATTTCTCTATTTCCTAAGAGTATAGTAAGACTCTCAATCTTGCAACGACAAAACATGATGAAAGCAATCACACTCGAAGGGACAAGAGTTCAGAGGGAACTGCAGCTTGAGCTTTTCCCCCCAGAAAGGGAAAAAGGACTGCAAAAATTAAAACAAAAAATATTCCTAACAAAATATTATTTCACCTATTTTTCTTTTTCAGTCTTGTACTCTTTCTTCCATTCCCATACACATACTATAGTTTTTGTTTGCATGCATCCAACTAATTCTTAAAAATACAATTTAATTTAATAAAGTGTTTGAAGCATATCGCAAGACAACAACGTATTTGGGTTTAACACACATCATACCATCTTTATATACCAATTTAAAATTGTTAAAGCAAATGTTTACAATATAGCGTAAGTATATTATATTCTCACGTGTTAATTATACAATAAAAGTAGTAATTGATTTAGAATTTAGTGTGACACTGAGTGGAAGAAACAGGTGAAATTCGTGAATTGTGAGGGTAATTGATGAAAAAAAATTAAAAATTCATGAGTAACAAGTTAAAGAGGTTTTCATGCAGTATCATTGTCAAGGACCAAACATCCACGAGAGGGCCCAATTTTACAATTTATTGCTAATATGTTGAAAACCATTTATCGACCAAAAACAAACAATTTCTTATTAGTTTGTTAAAATACTCACTTACACCCGCAAGTCTTCCCATAACCCATATAAATCCAAAAAAATTAACTTCTTACCCATTTCCTTTTTATTAATGAATAAATCTATAAAATAGAAAAATTAAGGTGTATTTATTGTTAAGTTTAATTAAAATATTTTACAAATTATGATTATAATTAACTTTAAATTAATAGTAAATATATTTTACTTTCTCATTTTATATATTTACTCGTTAAATTGTACATTTTTAGCATAAATATATATACGTGCGTATTAATTATTGGAGCTCAATATATACGGCCACGTCAACACATTCAAACGAGTATTTCTTGAACTGCACTGATATTTTCAAGTTTAGTTAACTATAAATATATAAAATAAAAAACTGTTTAGAATAAAGTAGTTTAAAATTATAAAAGGTGTATATATATATATAAGAGAAATTTTAAAATGTTTATGAAAATAACAATAGTTTTACAATTATAAAACAAGTATATGTAATTAAAATTAAAAATGAATTTAAAATTTAAGAGAAAAAATGATGGATGGTAAGTAAAGTAAGGAATTAAAATACTCTTTACAAAATACTATATCTTAAGATAATTACAATATCATAAACTATTTTATTATATATTAAATATGATATATTGTACTATGATATATAATAAAATACTCTATTCTATAGTAAGTTGGGTAATATTTGTTATAATATATTGTGATTTGTATAGTTTTAGTTATGTATTTTAAATTTAATATTAGGTTTAATTGCACTTTTACTCCTTAGAGTCAATGTATGTAAAAAAAATTCTTTATTCTTTTATTTAAAAATTTTATAAGTTTGATCATTCATTATTTTTAAATTAAATAATCATTATTTATTTAAATTTTTTTGAAAAAACTACAATGAGATATGAAATTTTTAAATTTTTAAAAGTAATAAAATTTATAAAATCTGGAGGATTTTGTAAAATATGAAATTAAGATTTTAAAAATGAAAAATTTGATTGTTATGTATATTAAATTTAATAAATTGAATTTAAATCATTAGACGTAATTAAGAAATATATCTAGATTAATTTAAACCATAAGTTTATTAAACATATATTTTTATTGAGAAGTGAGGGTATTAATTTTGCTACTTTAAAAACAAACCAAAGTTATTATTTTTACAAATATAACTTTCGATATTAATAGTTTCTTAAGATGAGGGTATAGATAAAAATATGTTAGTACCCTGTCGAATACCTCCTTTACACAAACTGATGGTTTATCACAGGTCTACTCCTTAATTTGAAAAAAAAAAAAAATCTGATTAGTCTCAACTTGCGTCAAATCTGAATGATCAACAAATTAAACAGTGTGAACTATATATAATACTGAATTGGCTAGTGAATTTGTCTTTTCTCTAAACTGTAGTATTTTAAATAATGAAGTGTAGCATTTGTTGATTATAAATTTAATAAATAAATTAGTAATCTACATCTTGTATTTTAAAGTGAACTTAAATCTTTAACAGGGGCAAACGCTGGTTTATGAGCCAAATTGGTTTTGATTAAATTATAATAACCCTTGTTGTAGATAAATAATTTCTATTAAGAATGACGCGGAGTCTATTCAAATTTGAATTATGCATTTTTATATTTATGTTTTGTGAAGTTTTTTTTTTTTGGAAATTATGTAAAGTTGTAACGTACTTATTTTACTGCTTCTTAAGTTGAATTCTTTATTATAGTTAATTTTCCGCCAAATTACTCGATTGATGGTTGATTAATATTATTGGTTAAAATAAATATAATTTTTACTTGGTACAGTATTTGTCCTCACTCAACAATAAAAGTATATTGCACTGCCGGCAAATTGGCTATTACGTTTGGTTGTTATAGGGATTAGTGTATTTTTATATTGTACTAACAAAAATGATTTTATTTTGAACAGTTTGAGAAACGATTGCGATGTTGACTTACATAATTATTTCAATTCTTTCCAATTTGATCAAGAATGTTGCACTCCATGATTGTATAAACTTGAAAACGGACAATTAACTCTTACTTATCTTGTGAAATTATGGACACACATTTTCGTGGAGAGTATCTGTCGATTTATTTGTCACGATCTGTAATATCGTCATGTTAGACAAAAAGTTTTTGCTGGAAATATAGCGTAATGAAGATTTTGTTATTCATGAATATTTTTATTTATTATGCTTTTAATGATGGAGTTACAGTTTTTTTTAATGATAACTTATTTTACGTACAAATGAGATAGACTTGAGTACTGATTTTTTTTTTAAAAAATAAAACTTATATTGTTGTTAAGTATTTAAATAAAGTTGTACAACTTGTAAAGAGAGGTTGTGTTGCAGACGATGATATAAATGTACAATTATGACTTGTTTAATTTTAAAATAGTAATCTTTGTTTTGTTTTTTTACTTTCAGTAATAATTATAAAAATATTATAATATTTTTAATTTTTATTTTATAATTTTTCTAAAAAATATTAATAAATATTATCGTTTATTTTTTTGTATGATTTTAAAAATAAAAAAAGTAACAATAATGTAGTATTTTTATACTTATCAATAAAAAATTCCACCAAAAACTTGCATTGAAGTATGGCTCAATTTTTGTTAAAAGAAATGGTTAATAAGAAGGATTAATTCGGAGTTAGATTTCGAAATTCAAAATAGAAGGCATGTTAGATTTTAATTAATTCGACTTGAGTGAAGTAAATTCATTTAAGATGTCTCCCCATGTGTTTTTATTTTTATTTACATAGTTCAAATTTAAAAAATTTAATTTTTTTTTGTCACTCGAATAAAAGAAATTAGTTTATCGTGACCTAAATTTTTTTAAGCGCTATAAAGGCGAGATACTCACTTGAGGTTAAATAGAAAATTATTTTGTTCCCCGCAACAGTTTTGAAATAAAGCATTAATTTAAGGTTGTTACTCCTGTTAATTTTATTTATTTAATGGGTGTTTAGCAACGGTTAAATTCCACAAATAATTGTTTGTTTTAGTTTTTCTAATTTTATAAAAAACTATTATATCTCGAAATAAACTTAATTAAGCATGCATTAATTTAAAATTTTAAACATAACAAAGATTAATAAAAATTGCTTCAAGTAATTTATGCTTATTTTTTAAGTAAAATTTTATATTTAAATTTTGTATAAAAATTGCTGTTAAAAAATTAAGTCTACTGTAACGTAAACCGTAACATACATGATCTCAATTTCAAATAAAATTGAAAGATAAAAAAAGAGTTATAGACATAACAAATCAACATCTGACACGTCACTGGTAGAAATTTCTACTTCCCTTCACAGTAGATTTTAGTTTTATTTTCTATTCCAAAAATAAAAATAAAAAAAGAAAAGATTTGTTTTAGTGCAAAATCTGTGCAGTTTGCAGACTTGTACAATTAAGGTTGTAATTAGTGGGCCATCCAGAAAATTAATGGGCCCGTTTGGAACGTAGAATTGTTAAGGATGGGTATGGCATGGAAGTTTTGCATTATGATCGATGTACACAAGCAGAAGAATTTCTAGGTTCCATGGTTTCCTCACAAGCCTTGTTCCTTCTCCTTCTACCAATGCCATGCATTCCCTTCGTCAACATCAATGCAAACGGAAAAACAAACCCATTGCTCCATTTCGAAGCAGCAATAGCAACAAGAACAACATGAAGAAAGCCGTGAAATTGAAGGAGAAGAAGGATGGTGGTTATTGTTCTTCCCCCAGAGAGTATATGAGGAACGTGATTGGGAAAATTTACAAAACGCTAAAGTTTTCAACTTGGGAAGCCGCTGAGGAAGAGCTGAATAGTCTGGCCGTGAAATGGGACTCTTACACGGTGAACCAGGTTCTAAAGTCCCACCCTCCAATGGAGAAAGCGTGGTTGTTCTTCAACTGGGCTTCTGGTCTCAAAGGGTTCAAGCATGACCAATACACTTACACAACGATGTTGGATATTTTCGGAGAAGCTGGGAGAATTTCTTCCATGAAACACGTTTTCCACCAGATGCAGGAGAAGGGTATTAAGGTTGATTCCGTCACCTACACTTCCATGATGCATTGGCTTTCTAGTTCAGGGAACGTTGATGAGGCTGTGGAAATTTGGGGACAAATGAAATCCAAGGGATGTAACCCCACTGTTGTCTCGTACACTGCTTATATGAAGATTCTGTTTGATAATCAAAGAGTGAAGGAGGCCATTCATGTTTACAAGGAGATGCTTCGCTCTTGTGTTGTTCCCAATTGCCACACTTATACCATTCTCATGGAGTATCTTATTGGGTCTGGTTAGTGTGCCTTCAACCTGTTTGTTATGTGGTCTAGGAGGGCATTCTGTCCTTGTCTTCGCTAGTTACATAATGGTGGTTGTTGGAAATTATATACAAGTATACTTTCTTATTGTTTCTTTTATCAATCTGGTAATATGATGCTGCCATTTTTTAGTTAAATGAACTTAAACTCTAGCTGAACTTTCATGATTCATTGCTTTTGGAGTTTGACCGAAGGGTTGATTTACTTGCAGATAGCCCACACTTCAGTGGCCTGTTGACATTTGCATTCTTACATTCCCCTTCCCCTTAGGACTTATTGAGAATGATATAATCTCAGTCTTAACAATAAATCTTAAAATGCTGTATTTACTTTGCTTGCATCATTTATAAAGTGAAGAGCTTATTGCTTGGGTTACAAATTGCTGATCAGAATGATAGCTTCCCTATGCACTATGCAGTGCACTTTCAGCACAACTTCACTTAGAAATTTCTAACTGCTCCTGCTTGTCACTTTTATAGTCAAATTTGTACACTTTAAATTTTTTATATATAATATAATATTACATATTTAATTTATGTGTTAAAATCTTATTTTGGCCCCTCCAAACTTTTAATTCAAACTCTGCCACTGTTGTCACTTATCCTAAGTTGTACTGTCTTTTGTTTATTATGAAGTTGAAGGTAGTGATGGATATTATTGTTTTTGTGAATTATAGGAAAATGTAAAGAAGCGTTTGAGATTTTTGAAAAGATGCAAGAGGCTGGGGTGCAACCTGATAAAGCTGCATGCAATATTTTGATTGAGAGGTGTTCTAAAGTTGGTGGGACTGAGTTCATGACCCAAATCCTTCAGTATATGAAAGAAAACCGTCTTGTTCTTCGTTACCCTGTTTTTGTGGAAGCATCGGAAGCTTTGAAAATTGCTGGTGAGAGTGACACCCTTCTAAGGCAAGTAAATCCGCACTTTTATATGGATTGTAGCATAAAGAAGAAGCCAAATGATAGTATCACAGTTGCTGCTGATTCTCCTAGTAATACAGATAAAGAGCTTCTATTTGTTCTCTTGAAAAATAGGAACGTTTATGCTATTGACCATTTACTTGAAGGGATGATGGATAAGAAAATATCTCTAGATCATAAGGTTGTCTCCACCATTATTGAGGTAAACTGTAAGCATTGCCGAACTGAAGGTGCTTTGTTGGCTTTCAAGTACTGTGTGACAATGGGAATAAGTATTGAGAGAGCTGGATATCTTTCCTTAATGGGCTTGTTGATCAGATCAAATATGTTGTCAAAGCTGGTGGAAATTGTTGAGGAAATGACTAGATCTGGGCATTCTCTTGGAATCTATCTGGCTTCACTTTTGATCTATAGGCTTGGTTGTGCTAGGCAGCAAGCATTTGCCACAAAGATTTTCAACTTATTACCTGATAACCACAAGTGCACTGCCACCTATACTGCTTTAATTAGTGTTTACTTCTCTGTTAGAAGAGTTAATAAGGCCCTTGAGATTTACAAAACCATGTGCAGCAAAGGATTTTGTCCTGTGTTAGGCACTTATAGTGTACTGGAAGCGGGTTTGGAGAGAAATAGTAGATATGCTGAAGCAGAACTATACAGGAAAGCAAAGAAGAGCCTACATGCTACAAGTGGTTTGCAGGAAAGTGTTGGCACAGAGGGAAAGATATGTAACCTTCTGTTTGCAATGGATGTAATACTTTGATTTTGATATCAGTGGGAGTTCTTATTGTTTATTCAGGTTGAGGGCATGTTGAGTAGTTGCAACTGGAGAGTGGAGATATGCTGGTTAAGCTGCATGGCACCTGCTGCTCATCTATCAAGAATGAATGGATATTTTGATCCAAGATCCAGTTCATTAGAGATGCCAACAAGGTTTAACTGTCATGTGTCATCTAGATGCTGATAACGTTACAAATACAAAATAGATGAACTCCAGCACTATGTTTCTTAAGGCAGCCATATGATGCATAAAACAAGAACTTTGTGAAGTGTGTTCACATGCGGATGGTCATAACTTTCTTGTCCAAGTCAAAGACTCACAGGATTGGTGGTTGATAGAATGTGGGAAAGCAGCTATATACACATACTGAAAAATCCCTACATTAACCATAATTGCTCTGGAATTATCTCTTCTTCTTAAGTATCTTTGGTGATTTGGACACGAGTCCAATTCAATGGTTACGTTTCAGCTAAACTGGTGCATAAGCAAGATCAAAGTCTCAAAAAGCCCCTTGCAGTTTTCATGGGAAGATTTGGATTTGCTTAGATTTACCTTTCTCTCATAGGCAAAAGTGTAGGATAATATATTTACACTGTCTTGGGGTGTCTGTATGAAGCTTTCATGAAGAAATCATGTAAGGGAATTAAAAAAATATATGAAATTAAAGTTACCTTAGAAGATGGATTCTCTCTCCCCTAATCAGCTCGAGCACCCAATATATCTTTTTTCTTTTCTTTTCTTTTTCCTTTAACTTTTTGCTGGCTTAGTCTCAGTTATTGCTAGATTGTGACCGCCTATTTAAAAATTGTTGGCCTGATTTGTTTTCGTGGAATAGAAAGTAGAATAATTCAAGAACCCTAACTCTCAATTATAATGTGCACAAAAGCAACATCAAATAAATTTTTTTTATTAGCATTAGAGATTTTGATATATTAGAAGAAAGAAATCGGTAGAAAAAGGAACTTTCTCAAAGGAATTTCGTGTCAAAATGATATTTTATTGGTTCCATTTTTAGATGGGATGAAGATAATAAGGTGGTTGAGTATTTGTTGCAAGGAAGTTGAATATGATGTTTGCACATACATCATTGAACTTGCTGGCCTTGGCGTTCAATTATTTTCTGGTCTTAGACGGTATCAACCTAATCCCCCAGACAAGAAAAACGTCATTTAGGTCTCCCAAATGGCATAACCAGCCTTGATATTGTCAATATAGATGCTGATGTTATATTAAAAAAAACTTAGAAGAGTTAGTCCAAAAGAAACTTCAAACAAGTCCTAAGTTCCAAGTTACCGTGAAATGGCTTTCAAAGCATGCGATGTTTGCATATGGCAGTGCAATAATAATAAAAAAGTTGACCATAGCAAAATAGAACCTTCTTGTTAAGCCGGCCAAGTTGGAAGTAGCAGCTTACAAATGGCACTCACTCATTGATCCAAGTCCAATTCATGCCAGAGAAGCAATCCTCACCCTTCGTTTTCAAAGGCACTTGACTATAAATGTAACTAATTAACCTTTGGTTCTTCCAAGTCCAAGCCCTTGTAGGGAGAGTGAGTGACGGTTGAAAAGAGTTAGTTTGGTTTCTATTTGAGTCAGAAAATGCGTGAGATTCTTCACATTCAGGGAGGGCAATGTGGGAACCAAATAGGATCAAAGTTCTGGGAAGTGGTGTGTGATGAACATGGGATTGACCCCGTAGGACATTACGTAGGCAGTTCCCAACTTCAGCTTGAAAGAGTCAACGTTTATTACAATGAGGGAAGCAATGGACGTTACGTGCCACGAGCAGTGCTAATGGACCTTGAGCCTGGCACCATGGACGCCATCCGAACCGGCCCATATGGCCAGATTTTCCGACCCGATAACTTCGTTTTCGGACAGTCCGGTGCCGGAAACAACTTTGCCAAGGGCCATTACACTGAGGGTGCTGAGCTTATTGATGCCGTCCTTGATGTTGTTAGGAAGGAGGTTGAAACTTGTGACTGTTTGCAAGGTGGAAAATATCAACCAAAAATGCATCATAGGATACTGTTCCATTAAATGAATTAAATTCCCATGTTTGAACAAGTAGGAATCTGTTTAATTTGTAAATATTTTTTGGTTTTGAATATAGGATTTCAAGTGTGCCACTCCTTGGGAGGGGGAACAGGTTCCGGAATGGGAACTCTGCTGATTTCAAAGATCCGTGAGGAATACCCTGATAGGATGATGCTTACATTCTCTGTTTTTCCATCTCCAAAGGTGTCAGACACGGTTGTTGAGCCTTATAATGCTACCCTTTCCGTTCACCAGTTGGTGGAGAATGCTGATGAATGCATGGTCCTTGATAATGAAGCACTATATGACATCTGCTTCAGGACTCTCAAGCTCACCACACCAAGCTGTAAGCATAATTTGATTATTTAATTATATGGCTATTGCAACAGTCTTAATGAGCACCTCATGTTATCAACTTTTTTTTTTAATATTGATATGAGTTACATCTTTATTTTCTAAATTTCTTTACAGTTGGAGACTTGAATCATTTGATATCAGCAACAATGAGTGGAGTTACTTGTTGCTTAAGATTCCCGGGTCAGCTAAACTCGGACCTGAGGAAGCTAGCAGTGAACTTGATTCCATTTCCACGACTTCACTTCTTCCTGGTGGGTTTTGCTCCTTTGACATCTCGTGGGTCGCAGAACTACCGTGCACTTTCTGTCTCAGAACTGACGCAGCAGATGTGGGATGCCAAAAACATGATGTGTGCCGCTGATCCACGCCACGGTCGTTACCTAACAGCCTCGGCAGTGTTCAGAGGCAAAATGAGCACAAAAGAGGTGGATGAACAGATGATGAATGTGCAGAACAAGAACTCTTCCTACTTTGTTGAGTGGATTCCCAACAATGTGAAGTCCAGTGTGTGTGACATCCCTCCAAGAGGCCTTTCTATGGCTTCAACTTTTGTTGGTAATTCAACTTCCATTCAGGAGATGTTTAGGAGAGTGAGTGAACAGTTCACAGCCATGTTCAGAAGGAAAGCTTTCTTGCACTGGTACACTGGAGAAGGAATGGATGAGTTGGAATTCACTGAAGCAGAGAGTAACATGAATGACCTTGTTGCTGAGTATCAACAATACCAAGATGCTCCCGCTGACGAAGATGGTGATTATGAAGTAGAAGAAGAAGAAGAAGAAGGTGCTGAGAGCTGAAGATGTTCCACCAACTTGATGCTTCGCATGTTACAAGCACTACTTAATCCATAATGTTCAGCTCTTTGGCTTTACAAGTTTGTGGTTAACTGCAGTGATAGCAGTTCTACATGTTTGTGTTTACCTTTATAAAAGGGCACCCCTTCAATAATACTTTCCTTTCTTGATATTTTTATCAAAATACTTAAATTACTGCAAAATTATTATTTTCATAAGCTAATTATTTAAATATTATCACTGCCACCCGATGAGACTGGACACTTCAAGTAAAGATGTTATAAAATCTGTTACGAGGGAAAAAATAATTCAATTCAATTTTATTATTCCTTTATTTTATTGTCTAATCAATCGGTTCGGACGATAACAAATTTTCGCTAAGACTCACTCATCATGACATTGCCCACAACCTATCGTGCAAGCATGTAAGTATGGGTGTTTGTGGTAGGTGTTCATAAATCAACCTAATTCAACGTTAATCATTAAAATTGCCTTCTTACAACAAGTAATAAGTAGCAATATGAAGTTTTACATCGTATATCGCAACGGAAAGACGTAGATGACTTTAAATTCTGATGATATATTGTATATTCTAAGAATTAATTTTCATATTCTAGGCAAATTTTTCCAGAGATAACATCAGCGTAATCATGCTAACAAAATAATTGAAGCTGGGGAATGTAAACTATATATTGTGAACTTCATATAAAACAGCATTCACTGAAATATACAGGTTGGTTGACTGCTTTTGCAGTCTTGAATAAGTTTATAGTAGCCCTTCCCTAGGTTTCAATTACCCCCACCCCGAAAGCTAAAAATTTTGATAAAATGGAGTTGAATTTACAATGACAGCAGAGAATATCAATTCTAAAAATTCAACAATAAAAAAAGGGAAAATTTCATTGAAGGACCTAAAAATCTAGCTTATCATTTCAAACATCGAACTGTTGTTTGGTTTACAGAACTGATTGCTTTGGCATGTCCAAAAGTTTGTTTATTTTGTTATGGTCATTCAGACCAAACTTTTGAAATGAGCAGCCATAGTATTCGCTCTAAATGATAAATATGACTTTTATGGTCCCAAAAACATTACTCCCTTACCCCCTTCCCCACCCCAACCCAAAAAAAAACAGGATCCTCTCCGGTATATATGAGTTTCAGTGTAGATGTAAGAGAAAAAAAATATAGAGATAGGAATAAAGGAAAGGGAGAGACAAAAATGGAGAGGGGGTAATGGAAAGGATCTTTATCCAAGAAAAACCCGTCCAATACTTTTGGACGTGATAAATGTGATTATTTATTGAACTGGAGTTTGATTTATAACAAATAATTTTGGCTATCATGTCCAAAAGTTTGTTTATTGTGATATGGTCCTTCAGACCAAACTTTTGAAATGAATAGGCATAATATTCATTCTAAATGATGAATGTGCCTATTGTAGCTTATGCATTTCTCCCTCACAACTTGGCCATTCATTTCAAAACTCTTTGGTTTGTCTCATTATGGTGACTGTGTCTAGATGAGATACGATTCAGCTGGTCATATCCAGCGAGCACCCCAGCTCCTGCCATACCAAGAAGCATATTTGCAGTAACTCCTCGAAATAGAGCTAAGAAACCCTCTTGTCGAACAATCTCTTGAAATGCATGTATTGCATTACTGTACTTGTTTGGATGTCCAGAGGTAAGCATCATTCGCCGGCGCAATGTGTCAAAAGGATACGCACAAAACCCTGAAAAAGTTGTGACGCTCCAACCTAACAAGAAACTAGCAAGAAAGTTCCCCTGCAGAAAATAAATAAAGAGACTCACATTGATATGCCATAAGAGAACATAACCAATGCTCTGAATTCATCAAAGTGGTATACAATTAAGAGATGCATGCACCTATGAAAAGTTTACCACAAGAAAAGTAAGTAAATTCTTTTTCTGAAATAATGTTGTCTAACTTATCATGTCTTGAAGATGAATTTCAAACTCAAGGGTTAAATCATCAATGAAACTTTGCAGACTCTAGGGTAATTTCATTATTTGGCCCACATACCATGGAACAGACCAAATAGATTACTGGTCCACTAGCAATAGAAGGCAAAAATTCTGAGTTAAAAGTATCAACTAGCAACCATGTATTTTCCCATTGACTGAACTGTAGATCTCTTTTGTAAAAGAGCAAATGCTTACCTCAAAAGGCCCAACTAAAACAATAGGCTTCATGGTATCATAGATCCCAAAGTACATCCCTCGATACATGGTGATTCCCCATATAGAAATCCCAAATCCCCTGTACAAGCCAGCAATTCCATCACTTGATAAGGTTTTCCGGTATACATCAATTATTCCTTTAAACTGGCGCTGACCGGCAACACGGCATTCTATTGCATCAGTGCCCAATCGTGTACGTGCATAATCTAAATGATACAGAAGCAGTGTCGTAGTCGCTCCTGCAGCACTGCCCGAAGCCACATTCCCAGCAAACCACTTAATGTGCCCGTCTCTCTCTTTGGAATACCCAAAAATGCTTTTGAAGTAACCTTTGAATGCAAAATTGAAAGCCTATAGACCAATGAACTGTTTGCTCAAACATTATTTCCAATAAACAGAAAAAGAAAACCATGATTTGAGACACATGATCACAGGAATTGACGAGAATATAAAAGCAGTAAAAACAAACTGAAGGTTTCCCTTCCATATGTATGAGTAATTATTTTATGTAACTGCTGCGAAGACCCAGCTAATGACATTAACATGCATGTACAAGAAATGCATATAGCAAGCTCAAGGGGTAACAATGAACAAACTGGATATTGCATCTTGCCATGAAATGATTTTGGATAAGTAATAGAGATAAGTAAAGGCTCTGAGATAGCATATATTTTAATTTAATTGAGAATAAAGAAAAAAAACATGGAATGGATGTAAGCTGACATATATTCCCTCTAATTTGAATATTTCAGGTCGGTCGATGACAGAATACAAAATCCAGGAACGAAAGAATTTGCATCTATTATTTGGTGTGGTTTACAAGAAATAATTACTGTGATATATTTGATGAGTAAATTACTACATTTCATTCTGCATCCCTCATAACTTGTCATGTTCATTCTGTTTTGTTTTGTTTTTTCTGTTTTCTTCTTCTCTTTCTATCTTCTGATGGAAGTTGCATAAAAAACAATAAAACACTACAAAATTATAATAAGTGATAGTCCATTAACCTCGCAGATGTGACAACTTGAAAGAAAGAGAAAACAAAATGATGGGGTGGGGATACAGGTTTTTACCATCAATCAGAATGTCGGAGAAGTGAATAACTCACCTGTGTGGGGAAATATCGGATAACATTGACCTGGTTCCCTCTCCAAAAGGCAATCAAACCCTCTTCCATGAAGACTCTCTTAAAGGCATCAGATATACCCAGGTAAGGTTTTCTGAGTTGTCCTCTTTTAATCATTTCACCTTGGTTTTGCAATAAAAGCTTCACTCTCTCAATTGGAGCCGCTGCACTCCTTGATATGATCGCTGCTACTCCTCCCATTACAAAATCCTTTGAAAATCTTTCATATGTTGGTCTTACCATTTTTTCGTCTCTTCCCCCTAATCCTCCTGAAAGATGTAAACAAAACTTAGTTACCAAGAAAACACATGAATACCAGTGACTACACAGGTTGTAGATTAGTGCATGTTTGTTTTTGCATTAGTGTAGTCTCACGTGGACGGTTGCCCAAAAGCACCAAGAGATGTGCTTCTCTGATTGCATGCATCGAAATGAAACTCAATGCAAACGGAGAACAAAACACACATTAAATCTTAAACAAAATCACAAATAGATTGAAATAGCAATGTAATAAATTGTTACATGCATTCATCATGCCCAAATGCATTTTCGGATTCATTTCAATAGAGAAAGGTGAGCAGAATAAAAGAACCTACTAAACAAAATCAACGAAAAGCAGGTTGGTGAAAATTTGAAATCACCAAGAATTGCTAGCTGTACCAGTTCCGTCCACACCAGAGCAAATTGTAGGTGAGGAAGAACCTGCTAAAAAGGACTGACCACTTCAAGCACATCTGACATACATGAAACTGTTAATCTCTCGCATTGGAGGCTTATTGAGAAGTTGTATTCCTTTTTTAATCTTCAAGCGAACATCTGCAGATGATAAATTATGATGCAGCAGACAATAACATAATCAATTGGCTCGCAACACCATAAACCAGAAATTGTGAAAATTCCAATGAGAACAGTTCTAAATTTCACGGACCAATAAATAAAAAATGAACTTTGATTAAAATAAATGAACAGCAGAATCTGGGTCTTGGTTGGAAAAATTAAAATAACAAAAACTAAAAATTGAAAGATGGCGAGTGAACCCCATTGCCCCAATATAAAACAGTTGAAATGGAGTGCTTTGGAACTACCGGAATCTAGAAACTTCCGATACAAAAGCAACACGAACGATCAATCAAAAGATGTAATGGGGGCGAGAAGAAAACCAATCGACTATTGATAGATGGTAAGAAACTTTGTAAAATAAAGAGGAATCATTCAACCATATCTTGAGATGGCGTATAGGCATAACCGTAAACATAAGGAAAAGAAGAGATAAAAAGAAGAAGAAGGAGGGTACCTGTAGAGAAGGAATCAGTGGGAGTGCAATGGTGAGTTGGAGATGCGTGCTTTTGTGTGTATTTCAGATATGGAAGTTGAACAATCAACGAATGAGATTTCTCTACTTTTAAATTGCCAAATGTTTTGTTGGTAGCGGTAATGGATTTATTAACTTGTGGAAGACAATTTGAGTTGCACTCTTCCACTCAGAAATTTGCAATAGAATCTGCGAAACCAAAAGTTTATGTCAAATGTCAAATAACTGCACATGTTTTTGTAATTTTGTTTTAAGTTCATCAAACATATTCATGGCTGTCAAATACCTTAATTATACAGTTTTGATCAAGAATATAAATAATTTATGATAAATTGTACTACCAGTCAATGAATTAAAATGCATTCCATATCTTGCTTTTTTAAAATCTATAAAAAAAATAAATTAATTGTTTAAAAATTGTTATACTATATACCTGCATGAGTTTTAAATCTCATAATGTTAATCCAATAAATAAAATTTGTCATTTCTTAACATATGCATTAATAAAATTTTATTTTAAAAATTTTATAATAAAATTTAACATTGTAACTAAATTTTACAGCATGGAATTCAATTCCTCCCACATTTAAAATTTATCAATCCGGTTGAACGTTTTTAGATATTTGCACTTGAACACATTTATGACAATATTTTTTTTTATATACATATGGAGATAATATTATCATCTCCACTTCTATTTATGCATCCATATATATATACAAAGTAATGAATGATATGATAAAAAGTAATAAAAAATATTGTATAAATTATAGTATATTGTTACATAAATAATACATATTTTTTAATTTAATAATTATTTTTATATTTAAATTTGTGAGCCTATTTAATAAAATATTAAGAGTGAATTTTTTATTTATAAAAATAGTTTTTTAGTTTTTTTTAAATGGAATTTTTTAATAAATATAATTCACAATAATTTTTAAAATTATTATTTTTTAAAATCTAAAAAATCAAAACATGATTTTGAAACAGCTTTAAGCACTTGTAGTTTTTTTATTTTCAAAACTTAACCTCATTTTTTGAAAACAGTTTTAAGCTGTTTAAATTTCTTATTATTTATATTTTACTCTATTTTTTATTTTAAAAGTTTTAAACATTATTTTATAAAGTGATTTTAAAGTTTATTTCATAAAATAATTTTTAAAAACTAACTTAAAACTATAATCAAACATAATATTTAATTTATATTATCCTGAATAAATATTTAATTATTTTTATTATTAATAGAATATGTTTAAAAAATAATGGGTTTTTTTCCAAAAAAACTTTTACCATAAACATGCCAGGTCTTGATAAATACAAGACTGTTTTAGCAATGATTTAAAAATGTTTCTTGCTAATTAATCTTGAGTATTGATTAAACAAAGAGAGATTTTTGGAAAAGTTAATTTGAAGAGTTTTGATCCTTATTTTTTTCGAAGAGTTGTTGTATTCCGTTTTTTATTTTAAATTATAATATGGAAGAATACACTACTTAATAAATTTTAACTTAGACGTATTTTTAAAATTTCAAAAGTTATTGAATAAACAAATGAATTTAACTTTAAATTCAAAATTCTTATCTTCAAACTAGATTATGAAGTTAGTTTTTGAAATTCTAAAATAAGTACGACATAATATTATTTACTTTTTTTATAATATTATATTTTTTTTATCGGAAACAATTTTGTTTGAGATCCTTTATGTTAAAGTGTTTTAATGTTTAATATTGTATACTCAAGATTTAAAATTGAAATTGATTAAACTAAATTAACCACTTGCTAATGATGGTGTTTTGGAAAATATTATCGTTTATATTTCCCTTCCTTTTGTTTGATAAGCAGCTGAATTTATTAACAAGAGAACAATAAGTACTTAGAAATAAGACCTTATATTTCTCTTCTATTAATATTTCATGAATATAACTATAATTTATTTATATATCTTTTATATATTCAAACCGAATTAAAATTGTTAATATTTTTCGCTTCTATTTATAATATTTCGTGCATTATATACTAAACAATTGCTATTTTATAGATAGATTATTCAATTGTTACGAAAAGATAAAGCTTGGGCGCTTTGGAACGACGGAGGCATATTATTTATTTTTTTCTTAAAAAAATTGAGTTTGTTGACCATACACGGTTGGCTTGGATTTACGTCTGATAATGTCTATCTTAGATTTTTCACAATCTTTTGGCAGATGATTACAATATAAATCTGTATTATAAATTGATGTTGACATAAATATATATATATATATAAAAAATACAAATAATATTGTCAAATCAATAAAAATGATAGGAGGGGAATATAATATTAAACCTATGTAAATAATACAACAATAATATTCTTGCTGCCATATAACAATTAAAAGAACAAGAAACCAAATGAAAAAAAAAAACAACAATAACAAGGATGCTAGTTAACGACTTAAGAACTTTAATAAAATTTAAACATATATTTTTTATTAAAAATGATGGTGTAAGTATATTAAAATTTTGGAAAAATGTATTAATTATTTTTAATGGTATTTTTTATTATTTGAATAAGTACTTTTAAGATATTAATGAACATTTTATTATTAATAGTAAAAAATCAATAAAAATAAACAACAAGATACATGATTAAAAACAGATAAAAATAAAAAGGATATGATAAAAAATAAAAAAAGTGTTGTATACATGATAATATAAATTTGTAAAGGAAATAATAATAAAAGCCTTTATTAGTGTAGTAATAACAAAGTGAACATTTATTTGTTGAAGGTTTATATGGTGGGATAGAGAGAAGAGGTTGAGGCGGCGGGTGTAGAGAATCCTATCTTCTTGTTGTTGTTGTTCTTCTCGAGGGTTCGAAACAACGCCAGTGTTGTGGGCGAGGCCTGAGAGTATCGATCCATCAATGGCGTCTCAATCAACGAACCTATGGGTATTGTTAGGGCTGAGTTTGGCTGGAATTGTTCTCATCACCAGAAAGCTGAAACAGTCTGTGAAAGAAGATTTCGGAGCTTTCATTCAGAAGCTTCAACTCCTTCCTCCTCCCCAGCCTGCTCCTCCCAAAGCTCCTCATCCACTCACCGCCCTCGCTTTCGCAATTTCCGACCTGTAACCTAACTTGACAACAATTCCTCTTCCTCTCTTTATTCTCTCTCTCTCTCTCTCTCTATTATTGAAATGGAAAAATGATAAGGTTTTGAAATCGATGCTGTTTCCAGATTTGACATCGAGGGACACGTTTCCACGTTTGGCCATCCCGAGTGGGCTAGGACGCACGAACCCGCTTCTTCCACTTCCCCTGCAGTTTCTGCTCTCGTTGAAGGAGGTGCAACCTGCGTTGGAACTACTGTTGTTGACGACTTTGCCTTCGGGTTCGTTCTTTTCCTTTTACCTTGACATGTCAATAGTAATGCAACGCTTTTAAAAGGATTCTAAACGAGGTGCTCTAGTAATATGCATAGGGTTTAACGTGTCTTCGATTTTGTATCTTTTTTAGAAATTTGGATTTGAGAAAAAAATAATGATTTTGACCGTTCTTTATTTTCAGTATCGGTGGCGAAAATAAACATTATGGAACACCGACCAATCCTGCTGTGCCTGCTCGAGTACCGGGCGGCTCCTCCAGTGGTGCTGCTGTGGCTGTTGCTGCCAATTTAGTTGATTTCGCATTGGGTGAGCTTGTTGATGTCTTTTTTATTGTTTAAGATCCTTCTTTGTTGTTGTTCCAAAGACAAATGACATGTTCATAGTTACTTGATGACACTTAAAGGGTTTATAGGCTATTTTTTGTATATATTAGTTTTTGTGTGTTTGTGTGTGTCTTCTTTCATTGGCTTCAAGGTCTTCTGCAGAAATCAAGTAACTAAATAGCATGATAATATAATTTTATTAACTCATCTTCCTGGTAATCTTAAGAGAGTTATGCATCCCACGACGTAGCCGACTTGTTTGCCTCCAGTGGTAGTTTCGTTCAAGTCTGTTTCCATTATATGTATGTTTACTGGATTTTGAGGTGTGGTAGCATAAATCATTCGCCAGGAATGGAATAAATGCTAAAATCAATCTGCGCAACTTTTTCCTCATGGGAAATCCAATGGATCATGATCTTGGTTGTAAGATTCACATCATATAGGATGATAGTTTGCTGACATGCTGAATTTGATCATTGAAAGTTCTAATGGATGGTTGGTAAAGAGGGAAAGCCATTTTTTCTTCTTTTGAGGTGAGCTTTTATCACCAAGATTGTTATCTGATTTCTTCTTGGTACATGTCTCTGTTTTAATTTCTCTTCAGAATCAAGAATATGCACGAGCTCCATTTGCAGTTTAAATTATTTCAGAAAATAATACAGAAAGTTGTTATTTAGTTGTTTAACTATGTCAACAGTGATGGGAAATACTATATCCTTCCGTTGACATGTTCTGTGGATTAAGATATTAATGAAGGTATATTTGCAACCTTGAATTCATTGTTTTACTTTCATGCACATTCTTCTTGCTGTGTCACTGTAAAATATTTCAATTTTAATAACAAGGGTTATTTTTATTTTATATGTTGATACTTATTGTTTTATTATCACCATATGCTGATATGTTTCTGATTCTACTGCACCCCCATGTTTAACAGGTATTGATACTACTGGTGGGGTGAGAGTACCTGCCGGATTCTGTGGCATTCTAGGATTTCGACCTTCGTATGGTGCTGTTTCTCACATGGGAATCATACCTATTTCTACAAGTTTGGATACTGTTGGTATGTATGGTTCAATTATTTACTATGGTTTATTGACCTGTGGGTTTAAGTGGCTGTTTTGTTTATTTATTTTGAATGATTAGTATATTTATGTGGTATAAGGATCAAGTGCGTGTTTTCAGTGCTTTTTATTGATGGTCATTTTGTTTTTCTAAATAAACATTTCTCAGTATATCTATTTTAAGCTCTTTCGAACACAAAATAAGCTAACCCAAACAACAAAAGGAAAAAACAGATGTTCTCTTGTAATTGTTTTACATCCATGCATTTTTTTATTGTTGCTGGCACTGTCTTTGTACATGAATGCTATTGCAAACTTATCTGCTGCATTTTTGTAATTCCCTCTAACTCTTAAATTCCCTTTTCAGGTTGGTTTGCAAAGGATCCCAATATATTGCGTCAAGTTGGCCATATTCTTTTACAAGCACCATTTGTAATTCAACGCAGTCCTCGGCAAATAATTGTAGCTGATGATTGTTTTCAACATATAAATGTTCCTCTTGACAGGAGTTCTCAAGTGGTGACCAAAGCCACTGAAAAGCTTTTTGGAAGTATGTTCTTTTGCTGTATGCTTTTTTGTAATTTAACGTGGTCCTTCTTGTTTTGGATATCATTAAAAGTTCTTGCCTCATGGTGTGTGCTCTGTACAACTTCTATTTTGTTCTTGAAATTGCACTCCATTAATTTTTGCTCAACATCAATTGTGATCAGGGCAAGTTTTGAAGCATATAAATCTTGAGGACTATCTAAGTTCTAAAGTTCCAAGCTTGAAGGAGTTCTCTGGTCAGAAAATAAATGGTGAATTGAAAGCTTCTTCATTAAAATTACTTGCCAATATTATGCAGTGCCTACAAAGGTTAGTCAGATTCTGTGATATGGAAATACTACTGCAATTTGCAATTTTGTGGTTAATGCTGGCTGGGCAAGAATACCGTGCTTTACAGTCTGTCAATTTATTATTATTTGTCTTTTTCTTTGGAGTTACTTTACTTCCACAGCGGTTTTGCTTCTAATGTTTGATCTAATCACAGTTAGCCATGCCATAACTTCTTGTTTCAAATATTCCTCTTTTGGGGTTGTGCATAATTAATATTTATTGTGTTATGGCTATCTGTGGAAGTCTTTAAAAATATAGTATGATCTTCTCTGAATCTATTTGTGCAGACATGAATTCAGACTTGTGCATGATGAGTGGATGAACATAGTAAAACCTGATCTTCAGCCTGCTGTCTCAGTGCAATTGAATGAAAAATTTGAGGTGTCTGATGTGGAGATTGAAAAAACTAAATCTGTTAGAAGTGAGATGCGTGCTGCTGTAAATTCGCTTTTGAAGGTAATGGTTTTACACAATTTTGTATCCTACTTTCCTTTAATCCTCCTTATTAGATGACAAAATTCATGCTGGCTCAGTTCAATTTGACTTCCATCTTATAAAGCATTTTATCTCAACAGTGTTTAGAGTATAGTAAAATTGTAAACTGATGGAGTTTCAATAAGCTGTCAATTTCTTAAAAAAAAAAGTGAATAATTTATTCACTGACAAAAGATAGTGCGTAGTTGGAGGATTTCAATGTGTCATCATTCAAGAGTTTAGAAGCTGTGCTGAATATTATCAAACTTTGGTGATTGTAACTTTGGTATTGGATGAGTAAAAACCTTTCTAAAATCAGGTTGCTGAAAATATACTTTGAAATGCATAAAATTTGCCTTTCTATATAAAAGATATGTTCTGAAGGTATACAAGACATATGTGTTAAATTTAATAAATTTTGATGCTTTCAAGGATGAAGGAATTTTGGTGATCCCTACTGTAGCAGATCCTCCTCCAAAGTTAGGTGGGAAGGAGATCCTGTCGGAGGATTATCAGAGCCGTGCATTTAGTCTGCTAAGTATTGCAAGCATATCAGGTTGCTGTCAGGTAAAATTCTAATGAATTTTTCATGCTATCTGGTGCCTTTTCTGACTATATATATGTATATAGAATTCTTTTACTGAAAATTGTTTCCCATATTGATGTTACATTTATGTGGTTTGATTTGTATTGGTATAGAATTATACCTTGCTGAATCTAGTGGGAAAAGGTTTAGGTGGTGGTTCTTGTTGTTATGCATCCTTGATTCATATTCTCGATTTATCCTTTCAGGTCTCAATACCACTAGGATTTTACGACAAGCATCCCTTTTCAGTGTCCTTGATAGCTAGGCATGGTGGTGATCGATTTTTACTTGACACACTACAGACCATGTATACAACTCTTCAAGAGCAGGCTGATAATGCTGCCAAAAGTAAATCATCTAGAAATGTTGTCAGTAAGGAGGAATCTGCTGAAATTGCAAAAGAGAAGGTATTGCTGCTTTTACATCAAACAAACTGTGCAATTGCCTGCTTTTAATTTTAACTATGCTATATAAGTGATTTTGATAACTCCATTTTTATAAACCTTGAATTATTTTTAATTTGCTCCTGAACTTCTCAGCATGCCTGTTGGATTTAGGTATCAAGTGTTTTTTGTTGTGTTGTGGTGGATGTGTGTATTTCATCTAATAATGATGCATATATATGGATGCATGTTTTACAGCATTCATTTGGTATAAGCATTCCAGCTATAGCTAAATGCCAAGCTTATGTTATCTCCCCACATTTTATGCATGGAACAGTTACATTGCAAGTAACTAATGAATTCTAATCTTGACACTTTTTAGTTTTTGCATGTAGGACAAACCCTTGTATCTGGGTTAACATTATATTTTGGGTCTTCATGTCGATACTGTATGTCAGAACTTTGTACACTGAATGAACTTTCATTGCTTCATCTATTTTAAATATAGATTAGACATTTTTTTTAAGGTGTTACAATGTTGCCTTGACATCCCCGTATGTTGTCCTTCTGTTTAACATTTAACTGTATAACAGAGGTGGAATTGTATTGTTGGGTTGTGACAACCTTTTGCTAAACTGTTCCCAGAGAAGTGCATACGATAATTTTGCTTGTTAAATTCCTGGTTTTGTGCTTGTTTTTCTCCTAAGCCTTGTTTTTTGGTTTGTTCCTAAATGATTCAGGGAAATCAAGCCTACAAAGATAAGCAGTGGCAGAAAGCCATTGGATTTTATACAGAAGCTATCAAACTCTCTGGCAATAATGCAACATACTACAGTAACAGGGCTCAAGCGTATCTAGAACTTGGGAGGTAGTGTTTTTGTTCTCGCTAGTTTACTCCTCAGTGTCTTGCAAACATCTAATTTGTTCTCTCCTTCAACCAGTTACCTCCAAGCTGAGGCAGATTGTACAAAAGCAATTAATCTAGACAAAAAGGTAACTTATTTCTTGCAAGAACTTTTTCCTTAGAAATTTGTGGGATTGTTGTGACTAATGATTTTGTCTTTATAGACTCACAAAAGCTTGTCTTCGTTTCAAATATGCATGGTTGTTAAAAAACAAGAGTTTGTAATTAAAGTACTATTCTTTGGCTTAGTTAAAATAAAATTGTTATTTGTAATAACAGATACATTTTTGACTTGCATAATTTGATGCGACTGTTTACATACTTCAATTTATAAACTTCCTCTACTTTGCTCTTTTTACAATAATGAAGGAGTAAAATAGAAAAAGGATATTAATGGGATGATGCTGGCAAACAACATTTTTTACTACTGTTTGATCTCTACACTATAAATCCATATCCATTGAACCTTTTCAGATTCCTGCTTATTGTATATTTCCTTAATGAGTAGTCATGACTCGAAAGTATTATACATTAAAATCCCTTTGTTATCTGTTTTACCCAGAATGTGAAGGCCTATTTTCGTAGAGGTACTGCTAGAGAAATGCTAGGCTACTGCAAGGATGCAATTGATGGTAAGATCTTCATTCTTTGGACATTTGTGTGCATCCTATCATTTCCTTAAGAAAATTGAAGTCAAATACCAATCTGTAGCATGATTTACTAAAGAAGCTAACCACCAGTGGGGCTAGCCACACATTTCCATTTTGTTGAAGTCATGCATGGGTTTGTTCTTCTCAAAAACTCTCCAGAGTAAAAATATATCTTGAAGTGACTTGGTCACACTGGCTTTTATATTATATTCTTCCACACACTATGGGTAAGAAGGGATCAGAGATCTCAAAGTTCTCCAAAATGTTAGCTAATAGAAATTTTGCTTTGTAGATTTTAAGCATGCCCTTGTACTAGAGCCAACAAATAAAAGGGCAGCTTCAGCTGCTGAAAGGTTGAGGAAGCTATTCCAGTAGGTACATAATTTGGACACGAGATATAAAGGCTGAAACTGGTGTTCGTTGGCTGAGCATCCCAGGATCATGATGCTGGTGACCAACATGCACTGAGACGGTTGATGAGTTTCTAGTTACAATAATCATCCAGGAGTAGTCTGATATGTGATTTCTGCAAAATGATAATGATTCTTTTGTCCTTCGAGGCAAGGCAAATTTTAGACACGGAAAGCATGTATTGCGCAACCTCTCTTCAGGTTCTGAGACAAAGTGATGTGTTATTGCCTGAATGAGTCCCAATTTTGGTTGAGGTAAATATATTCGGATTGTAATGTCAGTGAAGTTAGGCGGTTGCTTATGACTATAGCTTGCGGTATTCAGCTTTTTTTTTTTTTCGAGTAGATTGTACTTCAATTTTATGTTCTGTGCCCGGTGGAACTACATTTGTTATTCAAATCAAATAGGCGTATGCTTATGACTTCAGTTATGCATTATTTAAGAAGGATCGTAATTAAAAGGTTTTTTAATTATTTAATTATTGCCCTTTGCAAATGCTGCACTTTTTGGTGCTTTAGTCGTTTTAAGAAGCTAGAGTTGCTAAATTTGGTGGGGAGAAGGGAAGAAATGCCCAAAAAATCCTAAATACAGCTGGAAATGTGACGAATCAAATCACAACCTTGTAAGAATGCATAGCTGAAAATAATGTGACAGCCAGAAGTAATTGTCTTTCAATCGATAGTGGTGGAGTCGTCTCAACTGATTGAAAATTGCGATTCCTTTCATTTTACCAGCCGCAAGTTATAATTCTCGTGCCTGTTTAGTTCTTGCACTAGTACTGTTGTGGATTTCCCTAGTACGTAGTAGAGGACTGGAATGAACAAGAATAATAGCTCATTTATGTTTCTAATTTTCCAGCTAATTGAGTCAGTTTTCGGATCACTATCCTCTCTACAAACTAAATATCTTCAGTTTTGCATTAACTGAATCTATTTCGCAATCATAAAATCTATATATATAATGTATCTAATTAATATATTTATTTTTATATAAGAATAGAATGATAATAATTTTAGATTATACAATCATACACGAATAATTAACATAAAAAGTTTTTAATTAACATTATAAGTCTTGTAAAATGATATGATGATTTGAAGTTTTAATTAACATGATATGTGATGTAATTAATATAAAATTCTTATATGCATATTCTCTAATTTGATTGGGAAATCATTTCCCCTATTAAATTGAACCAACTTATCAAATTTGGTCGTAGAGAATAAAAAAATATTTGATTCAATTAAAATCAACTGGCTTGATATGGTTTAAGGTTTATTAGTTTTGAACCAAAGCAATCTTATTAAAAATAAATTAGTTTAGTTTAACTTATTAACCTAAATATACTTTTAAAATCTGGATTCTGAAAAAAAATCATAAATATGCTATTCTCAAATTTATTAAAAAAACAATAATAGTTTCTAAATTTAAAATATTAATAAAATATATTTATCAAAAAAAATTCTTAAATGTTGAAAAAAAAAATTAAGCATAAGTTTAGTTTTAGAAAAGAATAAACATTTCCCGTGGTTTTGGTAGATGAAAACGAGATTGTCGAAATCGATTCGATGTTCTTAAATCTATGTGGCAAGCTCAGTGGAATCATATAGTGATCAAATTAGTTTGATTTGTTCATGCGATTAATCAATGATAGTCGTATGATAAAAATATCATAATAACTAGTCCGTATTTTTCTGAGCAGTAATAAAAAATTCAATGATTAATTTTTCTGAGCAGGAATAAGAGTGGAACCTATTTGCTTCTCAAATCTCTACCATAGCTAGTGGGTAAAAGTGGCAGCATGATTAACGTTGCTGTGAATATTTACAAAACGGGTGCACCTTTAATTTGCTAAATATTTGCACCACTAAGATGCACGTAAACTGGGTATATCAGCATCGTCTCAGCTTACCCTCTGCTTTCACAAACAGAAATTAAGATCTCAATCAAATGCCAAAAGCTCATCCAGCTGTTCCTCTGTCCAATGCGGAATTGAACTCTTTGGATTTACCATCTGCTTCTGTCTCTCTAAGTGACTTTTCATCCCAGTTTCTTGACCATGACATGTATGAACCGAGTTTGCTGTGGTCCTATTGCCTTGAGCAATCCATGCCAGACTGTCTCCTTCGTCCAATTTAGGATGGTTGTGTTGATCTTCCATCTCATGTTCAAGCTCACCACCACCGCAGGTTACTTCCACTGGCCCAGCATTATCCTCACTCAGTAATAAGTTCTCTCTATCCAACACATTTTCTTGGTTTCGATCGTTTCCATTATCAGAGTCGCAGCTCGTTAAAGCCAACATTTGGCCCCTCTGATTGTCATTGCCTACAACTTGTCTAAACCTTGAATCTAATCTGAGATTAGACATGACTCCTTCGGTTCTTTTCTGTGGCAAAGAGAACGTAGTGCCTGACATCCACGACTCTTCACGTCTTTCTGTTGCTAAAAAAGGCCAAAAATGTATTTCTAAGAACTCAGTACTCTCATCTGTCAGTTAGGCATAAACATTGTCTCGGGGAGGAAAGATCTAATAAAACTATAAAAGAACTTGAGCCATGTATGTGCACATACCTATGCTAGGTGTAGTGCGTATCACTGATCGTGCAGGGACAGTGTAAATTTGTTGCTGCGAAGGAGGCCCACTATCCTTGGAAAATACCTGTGTAAAATATTAACAATATGTTTTAAAATCTTACAAAATTCTAAAATCTTTTAGTTCCTAATTAAATTTTATTTATTTTCACTTTCTAAATTTAACCAATGTAATGTGCTTTCAATCTCATTAGAAACTAAAAGAACACGACTTTTATATTTTGCAGGAATTGAAGAAAACAAATTTAATTACAAATTAGAAAAAGGACTAGCCAAATTTATAAGAACTAAATTCATGCTTAATCCTTGACAAGCTATTAGCAGTTCAGCACACTCTCAACAATAAACATATGAATAAATGAACCTCACTCATCCAACAATGCACCCCCATTCTTAAAACAATCTAGAAGTTTCTAACCAGAAAAGCAAACGATAAAGACTAGTTTGAATTCAACTCATTAATTACCTTGACAATGTTGTGCAATGTTATATTCAGATAACAGGTAGATGGAGTAGGAGAAAATGCAGCAACCTGCAAAATAAAGAATTGAAAATTGAATAAAGCAAGCCAAGTTTGGCGAAGGAAAAAGAGAAAACAGGACATGTTCACGTAAAACAGAGACCTTTTGGAGAACTAGAACCGAATCGGCAGTTATATCCTTCCCAAACTCTCCCTCGGTGAAGACTTTGCGATGGACACTAGCATTAACCGTGCTCGTAGGATCCTGATATTGAAACCCGTTATAGGAAGAAACGCAATCAGAGTTATAGAGTTACAGTAATAGTAATACCTTGAGGGTAACCATCATGTCTCCGAAACCATTAGGGGTGCAGGATTTGATAACAGCCACTACCTGTTTGCAATCAAAAGAAAGAAACTCGTCAAATTTTAGTTTAGTCATTGCTAGTTGCCAGCATTTGGATGCTTAAGAACCTGAGCAACTCTTTCAACATTTGGATGCTTCTTGATAGAGCTCAAAGGCGTACAATGTGCCACGTCATCACCATCCACCGTTCCTTTAATAATCAGAAAGAGCAATACTTGAGCATGTTTGAGACTGAGAAGGAAATTAATAGGCATAAATATGATAAAGAAGCTCACCCTGTGACCGAACAAATTGCAAGGCACAGAGCCAGGGATTAGTGTTGAAATCGCGGTCACTTTGGTCGCCATTTTGGACAACGCGCCTTAGGAATTCTTGAGTGGGAAGGGGATCGTCGTGGCTGCGGTTCATCATCGCCGCCTGAACGGCACCAGCGGGGCCGGGAATCAGAGCAGAAGAGGAGGAGGAGGAAGAAGAATTGGAATCGCTGCGGCGTTTGCAAGGGCGGAGGAAGGTAGAGAGATCAGAATCGTCCACGTCGAGCGCTTCCCAGGGTTCCAAATCCATCACCGCACCGCACAGTAGAAATCGAAACCGCTCCAATTGCTCGCGCGGGAATTACAACCTTTTGTTCTGTTGGTTAGTTGGGTTGCACCTCTTGTTTGGGCTTGGATTGGCTGGACTGGGCCTCAAGCCTGGAACACGGCCTAGTTACAGTACAGGTGTTTCAGGAAAAATAACAATTTTCTTAATCGCGAATCCAATCAGTTCTTTGTGACGGAGCACGCTGTCACTTTCTTAATCACCAAGCAATTTACAATGTGTTTTAAATCATTCAAATATAAAGTTAATTTGAAAATCAAACTAAATAAATTCAGAACGAACATAAGATGCTCAAAACATTACAGAAAAATTAGAAAATAATTTTGTTGATCTATTATGCATTTAAAATTTATTTAAAATTAATATAATGTAAGTATGTATATTTTAAGTATGATGCCGTCATAAAAAAAATTAATAATAAGAAAAGCATATACATTTTATATTTTTTTTAAAAAAAATTGATAATACAAAAAATATATGATTATTTACATAAAATCTTTTCAATCAACGTCTTGACACAACAAAAATGATATTGAACTCTAAAATATTTTAAAAATAAATTAAAAAATTCGTGAACAACCACTCAATATTATGATTTATTTGTACTTTCACAGTTTTTATATACACAACATTAAAAGAAGTCTATCTTTATTTTGATTAGATATTAACTCCATCAAAAAATATGTTAGATAGTTATGAAACGATTATAAGATATATAATAATTTTATCTTTTTTTCATTAATGGTATAATGTAACTAGTTTTTTAACTCAAAATTTAAAATTTTATTTTAAAAATTAAATTTTCTTCAATATCATTATATTATTTTATTTTTAGTGTCAATAAAAAATATAATAATATTTTACTTAATTAAAAAATATTTAGTTGATTAAATAAAATTATCTAACTTAATTATTAAATAATAATTAAATTATTCCCTAATAATAATTAAAATACTTTTTAATGTATGATCTTATATGTTTAATACTAAACTAATAACAAATTAATTATAATAATTTATTAATTAAGATTGATGTCTAACAATATTTTGTTATTGTTAGATATTAAATACTAAGAGTCTTTATTTTTTAAAATTATAAAATAATAAAATAAAATTCTTCTTGTCTTCTCAACTTTATTGTAATATCTTATAATACAATTATCAAATTCTAGTTAGTTAATTTATTAACAATTTAAAGAAAACTATTTTTTTTATTTATTTAATTTTTTATAAATATTTTTTTGACCAATCATTATTTTACAAATATTCATTTATATCCAATATTATTTCAACTAGTATCTTTAGTTATTAGATGTATAAAATTAAAGTGTAATAAATAACTTTATCAAACAACAATCTCAAGTAAAAAAAATTCAAATACATATTATTCATGATTATATATTCATATGTGTCATTTATATATATAAATTAATAAATAAAATCTATTAATTTTCATCCAATGAAACTACTATATATATTAATCTATTTAAACTATTAATATATTTTCATAATAATTTAAATTAAAATTTTAAAAAAATTTATCTCATTATTATAATTTTTATCACAATGTTAAAATTTTAAATTTAATCAAGATTTAATTATATTTTATCAAGTAAAAAATAAAAAAAAAAAATACTTAACATATGATAAATTGGATTTCACACACACATTTTATTTTCAACATTATTTTCTTACGTATTTAAGTAAATTCCAATATATAAAAACATATTTGCTGGAAGGATTTAAAATTTAAGTTAATTCTTCTTATGATTTGAAATGTTATAAGATCACATGATTTAATTGAATGTTAAGCATTTATATTCAGAGATTCTACTAAACATAATGAGATTTGTCAAGATTTATTCAATTTCATTTTAAATGGATGTATTATCTTGGCCATACTATGAGTCTCATTGTTCCTTCTATTAATATCGTTGCATGAATCCAAAACCTGGTTTACACTTTCTAAAGTTTGAGAATAGGAAAAATGTAGGGCGGGCCTGTGAAATTGAAGGTTTAATTTGGGTGTGGTGACAAAATTGGAAGGTGAAGAGCGTTATTGGGGGAAAGCATAATGGAGCATCGTACACGTTGATTGTGGCATGCAACTATGAATGGACTCATCCTTCTCCTCTTCTTCCATCCTTCTGCTTTCTACAAAACAAAACAAGCCTCGGCTAAGTTGTATTTCCTATATCCCTATAACACAAACTCTCTCTCTCTCTCTCTCTCTCTCTCTCTCTCTCTCTCTCTTCCTCATTATATAAACAACCAAATACTTTTGGGGATCGACAATCACATAAAATAACAGAATCCTGGTGGGCCCGTTAAACCAATAATTATTTATGATCCTGACACGTTATTTTCATTTTTCTGGCAAAAAATAATCTTTAAAATTTGCTTGTGGCATATTAAAGGAAGAGGGAGGGAAGATTTCAACAAACCAAAGTCACTCATGGAAGACCTCATCGGTCTTCTAAGGATTCACATCAAGCGCGGTGTCGACCTTGCCGTTCGTGATGTCAGTACCAGTGATCCATACGTCGTCGTTAAGATGGGCAAGCAGGTAAATTCCCTTTCCTAAAATGTTTTCAGCATCAAATTCGAATAATAAAAACTTAATTAAAATCATTTCATTTCATTTCAGAAACTGAAGACTCGTGTGATTAAAAAGGATGTTAATCCTGAATGGAATGAAGATCTTACGCTTTCTGTTACGGAACCGATTGAACCAATTAATCTGGTAAGGCCATAAATATAAATGGTGAATGTATTTTGATTGAATAATGAATGAATTAATTAATTGCAGACGGTGTTTGACCACGACACATTCAGCAAGGATGACAAAATGGGAGATGCAGAATTAGACATTTCACCATATATAGAAGCCATAAAGATGAACTTAGAAGACCTCCCCGATGGTACTATAATTACAAGAATACAACCATCCAGGCAGAACTGTCTGTCTGAAGAAAGCTGCATCACTTATAACAATGGCAAAGTTGTCCAAGATATTATCGTCAGATTGCGACACGTCGAATGTGGTGAAGTTGAAATCCAATTGGAATGGATTGATCTTCCTGGCTCCAAGGGTTTATGATTTCTTTATTAATTGCTTGCTTCATGCATACAACGATTTTATCAACTATGCATGCGTAATAATTACTCTGTGTGTCTCTCCCTATATTTATTTGTTTATTTATTCCCATTTCTAGTGCATTAGTAGCCTTCAATTGTTTGTCTTCTTCACATATTGCTGAATGCCTCTTTCTTTGTTTACGGGCATTCGCTTTTGCGTTTGTTGGTGTCAATATGTATTGTGTTGTTCATTGAATGAGAAACTTTATATTATTTCTTGCATTTATTTCTTTCCAACTTCTAACCCATATTTATTCCTCAAATGATAGTTTACACTAGGTCATATTTTCCTCGACATACCATCCTACTAGTTATTTGTTTTGGCTTTAGAATTAGATACTTAAAACGATTAAAATGATAAGTTTATTTTTATTTTTTTATGATATTAAAAATTGATCCTTATATTTTTTTTATAGAAAAATTGTTAACCCCTCGCTTATTAATTTATTTTACAAATTTATTCTTACAGAATGATTAATTTGCATTATTTTAAAAAAATTAATTTGTAAAATTTTAAAAAGTGAATGATTAATTTGTATAATTTTAAAAATTAAAAATAAATTTACAATAAATAGTGGAGGACTAATTAGTTAACTTCTTAAAATCATAGAAAAATGAATTGAATTCACGGTTTGATGACAATCCAAAAATCTGTCAAAATCCGGCTAGAAAGAGGTAAAATATTTGGCATAAAACGGTTTTCATAAATTTTTTTATTTTTAATTTTTGTTGAATCAATAAAATATCATATATGATAATTTTTATATAAATTACTATTATTTAATATTTATTATAACTTTTTATCTTGTAAAATATGTAATGTAATTTTTTTTTATCTTCATTAAAAAATTCAGTTAAATGATAGGTCTGCTTATTAAATTCAGTTAAACATAAAATATTAAAATGTATATTTTATTAGAACTGATTCAAATTCGATTCAACTACATTTGAACCAATAAATTGTGAAATGGTGTTTTTACTAGATTAATGATAGATCTTATTTTTAAAATATTGCTCAAAAATACCAAATATTAAAAGCAAATATCATATATTAACTATAAATTTTGAATATCAACTATTAATAACACATTTAACCACTTATATAATTCTTTTTATCCTATATTTAAAGATGCATTTTAAAAAAAATAATCAAAACTAAATTAGAATTTTTTCAATTTATTATACAAAATAACATTTTTAATTAATTATTTTCTTAATAAGATGAAGTTTAATGCAAGTTTTTTTTTATTAATTCTTATTAAACAGAAGAATTGATGGATGAAAAAGGGTTTTGGAAGGACCTAGAAGAGCTTAAATCAATATTTATTTAAAGTTCCAATATTTGTTTATCCAATGTGATGGTAAAGGTCAGTTTCTTAACAATCATTAAAAATTTATCTATATTAAATAATATCATTTAAAAATAAACTAAAATTGTGTTTACATTTTACTTAATTTTGCTTATGTGATTTGAATTTAAAGTTTTAAATTAGTATGAAATTTTAAATTTTAATCTTGGAAAATTATAATACTATACTATAGTATTATATTATTTAAAAATTTAATTTATTATAAATATTTAAAAAATAATATTTAATTAATATCATAAACAGTTAAATCTTTAAACAGTAACTTAACCGTTGTGAATATATATATGAAGCAAGGGATGGGTTAAGGCCTGCAGTGCCATATTTTTTTTTTTACCAAGCAGTGAGAGCTTTTCTCTCATACCTGGTCCATGTTGCAGCTTGAGGGAGATACTTTACTGGTCCTCAATGTCGTAGGCTTGCAAACGAATTGGGTTTGTATTTATTGAGTTTGATAATTTTTTAACTACTTCAACTCAACCTATATATATATATATATATATATATATATATATATATATATATATATATATATATATATATATATATATATATATCTGTGTGTGTGTGTGTGAATTTATCATTTTTATTAATTTAATGTTTAAAAAATATTGTTTTGCTAAAATTTGAAGTAAATTGATAATAAAATAACATACAATTAAATGTTTGATAATAAAAATGTTAATTTTATACATACAAGTTATTTAAATAAGCAAGCATAGAATAACTAGCTTCATAACTTTATTAAATAGTTAGTGAACCAAAATTACATAATTTAAAAATAAATCTTCATTTACATTCGTAAGCGAGACAACTTATTGCTTAAACTCTTTCAAGATCAAAGAGACGTGTGATCTTGATGAAATGGACTGATCAAGCATCCCTTACGAAATCCTAAGCAAAGTCAATATTGGATAATGTGTTTGAAATTCGATGTGAATCCACACAAATATGCTTCGTTGCCCAACAGAGCAACTTGTTTATCCTCTTCCCATATCAATGAAATAGTACAACTTTGATTGATTGTATGAAAGTAGCTTTTAAGTTTAGTTTTTTATCTTAAATTCTTTACTTTCCCCTAAACACAAAATTGGTTTCCTTTTCACAAATGAAGTTCATGCAGCAGCCACAGTGTCAGCAACAGAATTTATCCCACTGCAGCTCGCTTGTTTATTTCATTAATTATTTTATATTTTATTTAATAAAATATATATTAATTATTGATAATATAATTAAAAGATCAGTATTTTACTGATCTTATAATCAAAATGACAATAAAAAATAAATAAAATAAGATTTTTAATATGTCAAAAAAATATAGAAAGTATGTAATATGTGTTTAAAAAATTAAGGTAGATATAATTTTTAAATTTTTACATAAATCAACAATTCTTGATAGTGTGACAATCTATGTTTAGATAATAGTGTAAAAAGATTTACACTATCAATATATATTGATTAATTTTATATAATATATATGTTTTTTAAAATTACTTTAACTTGAAGTCATCATTTCATTTTTTCTTTTAAAAAACAGTACTATGTAATTGTGGTTTCACTTATTTAGCCGGGTTTGATTTATCTAAAATCAGGTAAGTATTTTAAGATTAAAGCATAAAATTAAAACTATTGTTTAAAAAATTAATATAATAAATTTGAAGTTTAAATATATTTTTAATTTTTATAAATATAATTAAATTTGATTTTAATTTTAGAAAAATATTAGACTTTATCTTCGTAGATTAAAAAATTAAAACTGTTCTTATTTTATAATGACATTACATATATTTAATTATCCAATATCTATCAACAACCAGTTTAAGATGATAAATAAGATATATAATACGTTTAAAAGCATGCCACAATATTAATAAATGGTAAAAAAAACATTTTAAAATTATTTTAAAAAATAAAATAAAATAAAATAAAAGTATATTTAATAAAATTTTAAAAAATATCATAACTTTTAATAATTTTATAAATTATTTTTATCTTAATTTAACTACTAAATTTGTAATTAATGATTATAATTTCACATTTTAATTTTTAAAGTATGTTCACCAACCTTTTTTTATACATAAGGATACCTTTTACCTTTGTAAGAGTTAAACACACATAAACATGGGAGGATAGATTAACTCATTTTTAAAATAATTTATATTAAAATTATTTTATTATATAAACTTATGAATTTGTTTACACTGACATATATCAAAGTGAAATATTTATTATATAAAAAATAAAAAGATAATAGCATTCTTGAATAAAAATGTATGAAATATTTGTTGCATAAGGGGAAGAGAATGCATATTGATGGAGGGAGTGAGCAAAGAGGTAAATAAGACAAAGGAGTTGATAGGAAAAAGAAATGAAATGCATGCATTCCTTTTATGGTCTTAGGAAACATAAAAAGCCATGGCAGTGCGTGCAGGAAAGCATGGTATTTGGGGTTTTGAATATCTAAGAATTGTATGACTGACACGCCTATCAGTACTGTTCCCGGGGCCCCCCCTTTACTTTCATTCTCTGCTCACCTCAATGCCTTCCATCATTAACTTCCACGCATGCTTCAGTTATCACTTCTACGAGACACACCATTTTTTTTATCTTTTTATCTTTTTTCTTTTTAACGTCTGATAGTAGTAGCCACTCGTAACCAAGAAACAAAAACTTCTAAATCCCTGTATGCTGTAGCCTTTATTTTTATTAATATCTTAATTAAAAAATTACAACTTTTTTATATTTTCAAAATAATAAAGACAACCTTTTTATTTTGTATTTGATTATAAAACTAGAAGAAGATACGTAATTTCTTTTGTAGAAATATATAACACAGATTTAATAAAATATAATAATTTTTATTAAAATATTATTTAATTTTATAAATTGTAATAAAAATTACTCTGTATAAATTTTTATTGCATATTTTTAAACATATATTGAAATAATCATTTTCAATATATCAGTATTATTTTACATTACATTTATTTTTTTAATTTTATATGCATGTAATTTTAATTTCTCAAATATTTTTGGAAAATTTTTTAATTTTTCTTTTAAAATTTAATAAATTTGATCCTTTGATAATTTTTATGATCTAAAATTTTATAATTTTTATTTTTTACTTAAAACATATACAGACTAAATTAAATAAATTATTTTTTTATTCAAAATTATTAATTAAAATATTTCATTTTAATCAAAATAAAATAAAATATTTAAATTTTTTCCTATTCAAGCCTTAACATCACATATTATCAAATTTTACAAAAAAATTTATTTCTAAAATTTTAAAATTATTATATATTCTAATATTATTACAAATCTCTCCAACTTTTTTTTATAAAATAATAATTTGATATTTTTAAATTTAAAAAATTAACGAGAACCCAAATTTACTTAAAAACACTTAAGTTTTATTTTGTTAACGAATACTTTCAAAACACTATTTGGTAAACTTTTTAAAATAATAAAATACTAATTGCTCTTCTTAGAATATCGATTAAAATTAAAAAATGAAATATTTTATTAAAAATATTAATATAATTTTTTAACTCATTTCAGTATATTTTTAATAAAATATTTATTTTTGACTTCTTAATAGTGAAATAAACACTTGAAAAAAAAGTATTAACATTTAAAATTAAAATATTTATATTTTAAAACTTCGAAAGTTCTATTTTCATTTTTAACTTATAGAGGTTTTTTTTTTAGAAAAAATACTACAGATATTTTTTATGAAAGGATCATTATAGATGGATCACTGTAAATGATAGATCTCTTCTGTATTTAAGATAATTACATATCTAAGATTATTTAATACTACAGTTGATCCACACCTGTCATGGTTTCGTACATTGTAGAGGCTATACCAGTTTGATGGGGAATGCTGTTTCGCTAAAGAAGGAAATGGAAATTTGAAAAGGAAAACCAGATGATTTCCTTAATTCAATTAAAAATAAATCTTCTCGATTTTCATCATGTTCATGCCCATTCCCAGAACTTTTGTGTTATAGTTGTTAATAGCCTAATCTAGAGTGTTGACTAATGAAACGTTTAAAGAGGCTATATTGAAATGTTATTTAATTTCATCATATATATATATTTTACGTAATAAAAAAATTTCATTATAATTTTAGGAGCCTAACTAAGTATTTTTTTATAAGCCAAGGACCTTGCCACGTGACACGTCCGAGAGCCGTTAAAAAAGGTTTTAGCTCTTTTGTTTAAGTATATTTTTGAAAAAAGCAGGGTAAAGGTGGTATGCTTTTCCAGTAACATTCTCTTTTCACTGCTAGTGTTGCTTTTCGTGCTATGAATTTATGATATTTCTCTATCTTTTTTTATCATATATATTTTTCTCTAACAATGTTTAAATCCTCTAAAGATTTTTCGGTAATATAATTAATAGGTGGTGTTTTTTTGTCCCATTAATACAAGCCACTTCGTAATCATGCATTAATACCCCACTAACAATTATATTACTATTTTCTCCTTATTCCATTCGAGTGAATCCTATTACTATTTTTTGTATTAAAAATTCTCTGGACTTTAGCTCTGGTTTGCTATTTAACCATTCCAATGAAACTATTCGGCCATACACAGTACCACTAATTTACTTATGTATTTTGCTTTAGAAAAAAAGAAATGAGTGTACGGGATGAAAGAAAGATAGAGGGGGAAAAAAGGAATATATATATATATATATATATATATTAAAATAATAATATTGTTAAAATATATGATAATTAAAACTATTCTTTTTATGAGTAATTTTATAAGAGAGATTTGATATGAAACACATCAAACAATCCTGTAAATCCTATTGCCAATTAAATACCAGACTCATAATTAAAGTGTTTGTATTGTATAGTAGTTCTATACATGGAAATTATAAAAGGGTAATGGGGAGACCATTGAAAGGGAAAGAAAATTGTGAAGAAGACAGAGAAGTCTTCTTTCTTGTAATTTAGATTTGGCACAGAAAAAGATTGTATATATTTAAGTCAAAGTCATTACTATAATCATATACTCTATATCTTAAACTTTATTTTCTTTACCTAAGATAGCTAATGGAGTATGTAATTTTAGATAGAGGCTCCATTGCAGGAGGCATCATTTGTAAATATTTCATTGATCGGTAATGTAAGATTTTACCATGATGATGTTTTACAAAAGGTCAAGCTAATTGGGAGAAACATAATGATGTGATCTCAGCAATGCTGCTTCAGACCAATATTACCTTTTATACCTTTTCGTACGTAGACATTATGATTTAACAAATTAAATGCCTCAGTTGCTCAATATCTTAATGAGAAAAGTACCAAACAATTTGCTTGTTTGAGTTGTTTCAGCTTCTTCCATTGGCAAAACTTTAATATAGATACATACACGTACAATTTATTTAAAAATGACTGGAATAAAAGATGATTTTGGTCTTCTTTATAACATTTTTTGTTTTCGGTTCTCTCACTTGACAGCTTTACAGATTCAGCTATACAGTTCTGAACCAGGCTCGCAACCTTTTCTTACTTTTTTCTAAGAAAAATTTGAGTGCACGGTTAAAAAGAGATTTAAGTACGCATTTGGATATGTTTTGAAAGTTGTACCTCTATTGTATAATGTATAATTTTGGTTAATAATTTTCTTTTTGAATGGTATTATATTTTAATTTCTAAATTTTTTTTAATTATTTAAACTTCTTTTTCGAAAAAATAAAACAAACGGCCTGATCCCTAACATTGGTTTTCAAAAGATTTATTGATTATACATTATTAAAACTTTTAAGCTCGGACATTCACCTTTTTCTCTTACTTGGTGTTGATTTATGTATTAGCCACTCTATGATAGAATATTTTTAATTTTTTTATAATAAGTTAATATTATATTTTTGTCCTTGAAAATTTGAGTCTTTTATGATGATATTAACCGGAAGCAACTGATGCATGCATGTAATAAAATAGTTTGTGTGACATATAAGTCTTTAAGTGAGGCTAATATTTCAATTCCTGTATAAAAAAACATTATATTTTAGTGTTTATATGAAATTTATAGTATGCTTTAGTTCATACAAAAAGTGCATAATCCAATAAATTGAGGTAGGTATAAAATTTGAACAAAAAAATATAAATTTTCTTGATTGTTGATCATGTTCTCCTTAAACTGTAGGTCCAATCTGTTGATCATGGGGGGCAAGGTTTTAGCAGAAAATAGTGACTTGATCAAACATACGGATGAAAATTTATTCTCTCTTTTTTCTATTGTAAAATTAAACCACTCTAATATGTTCCATGAGAAACCTTCCATTTCCTCCAACTATTGTTTATTTTATGTTAATGAGATTAATAATGCTACGACTTTTTTTCAAGATATTGTGAAGGGAGAACTTGGTGAGAATTTAATAACGTATATTGATACTTTTACCATAGATGTATTTAGTTTAGGGTTTAGGGACAATCATATAATGCAAACGAGTAAAATTTGTGCTTTTGAAACGAAGAAAATGCCTTGTTTAGAAAATCATGGTAATCATTTGTTGAGAAATATGATGTTTGATGTATAGATTGAAATGCGGGACAATATTGTTATAAAATATTTATATATTTATAGTGTGATATTTAAAGAAATAGCCGCCTGAATAAATTAATAAATAAAATTAGTAAAATAGAAAAGTAAATAAATCGAACAAATAATAGTTAAATTAGTAAAATAAAAATAGAAATAGTTATATATAAAAGAATTTGACGTTTTGTTTATTTAAATTCGTAGAGGGTAATAATAAAAACTAACTGAAAAATAATTGTTCGATTAAATGATAATTCAATTATATGTTAATAAAAATTGATAAAAAAACAATTCTCTTACTAAATGGTATTTTGCTTACACATTTAATCATGTTTAATTAAAAAATGAAATTTAAAATTTAAATAATTATTATTAATAGTCAGAATCATTATTATAAATAATCAATTATTATAAATCCTATAATCAATAATAATCCTATTTCAATTTTTAATTAATAATAAATTTATTTAAATAAGATGATTTATAAATATAATTAAAATTAATAATTATTAAATAATTGATATGTCTTAAAATTAATAATCAACAAATGTTAAATATATTTTAAATCAAAATACAATAATAACTAATTATAAAATTTAAAATATTTTAAAATATACAATTTCTACAACATCATTAAAACATATGAGCATTATATCATGGTTAAGAAGTCTGAAATTACTGGTTTGAATCACTTTAGAAGATTAAAATACTTAAATATCCAAGATGAATCAAATTATCGTTTTTCAAGGAATTAAAATTCATCTAGTAACAAAAGATTTAAAGTTAAAATAATTTATATAAGGTTATGGGTCAACCTCATTGTTTTGTACGTAGAAAAAGCATGAAGGAAGTATTGGTTTGCATAGACGAAATTCATTTTGGTTGATAGGTCAAATATCCCTCTGCAAGAGCTAAATAGCAGCAGCATTTATAAACATACAAAATATGATTCAAAGAAATTGGTTGACATTGTCAAGAAAGTGGTTCTTAGTATCATATAAAAATTATTACACATAGATACTTGATTTTTTTATTGATTTCAATGTTTATTTTATGACATCTTATGTACTAATTAACCTTTGATATTGTTATTATGTAGGGTTAGTAAAAAATATAAAATAACATGTCTTAATTTTATATTAAAAAAATTTAATATTAATTTCATATAAGAATTAAAACATAACGCTAATTTTATATAATTACTAAAATGCTACCCTCATTTAACGATTCGCGTGCCATGTCGGTTTTTGTCGCATATGTTAACAGTTGTTAATTTTCATCGCAATGAACTGAAAAGGATGAAGATATAATGTTAATTTCGTGCAAGCATAAAAAATTAAGATCTTTCCTATACATGAACTAATTTGTAAAACGAGTGCTAAATATAAAGACCAGATTATTAATTTATAACATACTTTCAAATGATACATTAATCTTAAGTGTAATCGAAATTAACTGAAAACCTTTCATTTCCTTCTTCCCTAATTACAATTTTTCTTTTCTCTTAATCACAATTTGCACGGGTGTTTGAGTATAAGTCAGTAAGCATATATTGGATCATCTCAATTCTGTAAAATTGATTTTAATGAAAAATAAATTTAAAATGAAGTGATTTATTTATATTTTAAAAATAAGTTTGTAATTAAATATAAAATAAAATTATCAATCTAACAGAAACTTTATTCATGCTTAGAATTGGTTTTGGATGAAAAATACGATTAAAAATAGATGTAAAAGCAAACCCAAACATAAAAATGAAGTTGCTATTGTAACACATCCAAGCATAAAATACCTTCCCTATCCTTCGTTATATTTCATACAAGCACGCACTGTTATATGTTTAATGTAAGGTGCAGCACTTGAAATTAGTTGCACATAATTGTTTATTTTTTTTCCCCCGGCTAATTAATGTTAATTGACGTTGATTTTAATTTATTTCCTAATCTCCAAGAAACATGGAACATGTAGTTGCTTTCCATTTGACAGCATGAGCCTTATGGAGTGGCCTGTAATCCCACCTAACGAAATGAACCCAAAGCTGTTGGCTGTGGCAAGCCCTATTAGATACGGTTGGGAAGGGACAATTTAGGGCCACGTGATGGTTTCTACCCTTTTCTCCTCATGCATTTGTCCCAGAGTATTACCGGTATATCATGGCGCGTGGAATCTCCCCTCTCACTTCATCTAAACTTTTTTCCAAAGTGGATTACTTTCTCTATATCCCCTTTCGGGTGGCATTTTCAATATTTTTCTTCGAATATATTTATCTGTACATCACTCACTATATCTATAGTTTGTTACGTAACATTATTTTGTGTTGAATTACAAAAAAGTATTGTTGTTTGGTGACAAAAATCTTTGTATTGGATTGGTATGGAATCATAAAGATGTGTATAGTTAGGTATAATGTTTTGTAAAAAAGTGTTTTGAAGATTGAAATCGAAAGAGAAGTGGGATATAGGCAGAGGCATGGCCTGTAGAAAACTAGAGGTGATGAGGAAGAGAGAGTGGATCCAAAGAGAAAGAGCTAAAAAAGGGGGAAGAGGGAGATGCTGTTTGCAAAGGTTGAAGAGCTCCTCTCCAAAACAAGTACTTGGAGACATACCCACCTCAAGCCAAATTGCTTTTTCCATGCCTTTTAGGCTTTGTGACAGACTCAAGTCCCATACAAGGTAAAGCCTCCAACCCCAAGTTTACGACCTATCAAATACCGCCACCCCCACTCCTCTCCAAACACACTTCAAAACAAAAGAGAAAAAAACAAATCTAATTTTCTTTTTTCTTTTTAAATTTTATTCTAGAATAAATAAAATAAACTAAAATAAAAAGAAATCCGGTGTGTGCGTTGGGGACTGCAAGTGCAAGCTCGGTGTCGCAGCTCTCAAAGCTGATAAAATATTTGGTGTACTGTGCTTATTACTTACTTACCCACTCAGTGACGACCTCAAAAACCAAAACACATGCTCTCCCACATCCCTATCTCTTTCCTGCGTTCATCTTCTTCTTCTTCTTCTTCTTCTTCTTCTTCTTCATCATCACCATCCCCTTCCTCTGCACACTTCAACTCTCATCTTGCTTTGACCTTCTTTCTTCCAAGTCAAAAATGATCACGTTAATCGACTTTTACCACGTTATGACGGCAATGGTGCCGTTGTACGTGGCCATGATACTGGCCTACGGTTCGGTGAAATGGTGGAAAATATTCTCTCCGGACCAATGCTCAGGTATCAACCGCTTCGTGGCTCTGTTCGCGGTGCCTCTGCTTTCGTTCCACTTCATCGCGTCGAACAACCCGTACGAGATGAACATGCGGTTCATCGCGGCGGACACACTTCAGAAAGTGATAGTGCTGGCGGTATTGGCGGTTTGGACGAACGTAAGCAAGAGAGGGTGTTTGGAGTGGACGATAACTCTGTTCTCGATCTCGACCCTCCCAAACACGCTGGTGATGGGAATACCGTTGCTGAAAGGGATGTACGGAGAGTTTTCAGGTAGCCTTATGGTCCAAATTGTGGTCCTGCAGTGTATCATCTGGTACACCTTGATGCTGTTCATGTTCGAGTACAGAGGAGCGAGATTGTTGATATCGGAGCAGTTCCCGGACACGGCGGGTACGATTGTGTCGATTCATGTGGACTCGGATGTGATGTCTCTGGATGGAAGACAGGCGTTGGAAACGGAAGCGGAGGTGAAAGAGGATGGGAAGCTTCATGTGACGGTGAGAAAATCGAACGCTTCCAGATCCGATATATTTTCGAGAAGGTCTCAGGGACTTTCTTCAACTACCCCTCGCCCTTCCAATCTCACCAACGCAGAGATTTACTCTCTCCAATCCTCTCGGAACCCAACCCCTAGAGGTTCCAGTTTCAACCATACTGATTTTTATTCCATGATGGGTGGGGGAAGAAATTCCAACTTTGGGTCCAACGATGTTTATGGGCTTTCTGCTTCCAGAGGACCAACCCCCAGGCCTTCTAATTTTGATGAGGATCCTTCCGGGAATGGGAAGCCCAGGTACCATTACCCTGCTGCCGGAACAGGCCAGTACCCTGCACCCAACCCTGGCATATTCTCCCCCACCGCTTCTAAAAATCCCAGGAAACCTAATGGTAGTAATAATAATAATAATAATGCTCAACCACCTCAGGATGGGAATAAGGATCTTCATATGTTCGTTTGGAGTTCCAGTGCTTCCCCGGTTTCCGATGTCTTTGCCGGCCACGAATATGGACTTAATGAACACAAATTAACTGTCTCTCCCGGGAAAGGTTCTTTTCTTTTCTTTTTCATTATTATATTTAACGTCTTTGATTCTTAATTAATTAACGTGTTTCCATCATCATCATCATCATCAGTTGAGGGTCATGGAGACGCTCAGGAAGAGTACCTGGAGAAGGATGATTTCAGCTTTCGAAACGGAGGAATTGGGAATGGGCATGAAGGTGAGAAAGCTGGAAACGACAAGGCAAAAACCATGCCTCCTGCGAGTGTGATGACAAGGCTTATATTGATCATGGTGTGGAGAAAACTTATCAGAAACCCCAACACCTATTCCAGCCTAATCGGTCTCGCTTGGTCCCTCATTTCCTTCAGGTACACGTCTTTTTCCTTCTCTTCCATTCTAACAATTTATTATATTTTATTTGATTTGATTTTATTCATACTAGGTTGTTTCTTGCAGGTGGAATATTGAAATGCCTGCTATTATTGCAAAGTCCATTTCCATATTGTCAGATGCGGGGCTTGGGATGGCCATGTTCAGTCTTGGTCAGTAAACATCTTCTTCCCCTCTTGTCTTACAAAATAATTCTAAATAAATGAAAGCTGGGAGGGAATTCACCTGTTCTGACCTTTGTTTGCTTCCAAAAGAAAAAGAGGGAGCAGAAAATCTTTTCTTGATTCCATCCTAACTTTCCTTTGATTATTGTTATTAAATGCTTTTCTTTAATATAACATAAAAGAAAAGAAAGCAACCAAGCGGCCAAGCGTGTATGTTATACACTTATACCTGGCGAAAAAGCAAAGTGAGCAAACAGTGTCGTGTTGTGAGTGTGTTCCTTTACCAATCTTTTCACTTATTTACGATCACTTTTTGGTTTTTGCCATGCTTGTGTTGGTGGGGATCATGATGATGATCATGACGATGATGAAAGGTCTTTCACAAAAGGGGTGATTGACTGACAGTGTGTGTGTGAGAGAGAATTGAGTTTTGAGATACTGCTGATGCCCATGCCATGCCTTCTTTGATTTGATTTGCTTTACTTTTGATGTAAATGACAGGTCTGTTCATGGCTTTGCAACCAAGGATCATAGCATGTGGAAATTCCGTAGCAGCTTTTTCTATGGCCGTGAGATTCCTTACAGGTCCAGCTGTCATGGCAGCTGCTTCCATTGCTGTTGGACTCAGAGGCGTTCTCTTACACGTTGCCATTGTTCAGGTACTCCTCCTCTCTTTTTTCTTTTCTTTTCTGCTCCCTTACAACACTACCAATACAATATTCAATTACATAACATCAAAAAATTCCACTCCATTTAAATAAGCATTTATACTATATGGCTCTGCCAACGTAACCTATTTTATTGCTCTGATTAATTAAAGCTGTTCGTTTCTTTAAATTTTCCTGTTACAATGTCGATATGCGCATTGCACCGTGCTCGTCTTGGTTTCTGTACAAAAAAAGATTCAAGTTATGTGGAAATAACTTTAATTGGCTTATCAGGATTGAAGCCGAAAATAGAAAAAGACATTTGAAAAATATCTTTGTTGAGTCTGTGTGATTGTACACTTTGTTTGATTTTCCTGCTTCAAATTCCTTTGTCGAAATATACAGGCAGCTCTTCCCCAAGGAATTGTCCCATTTGTCTTTGCCAAGGAATACAATGTACATCCTGATATTCTCAGTACAGGGTAAGTATAATTAATTATACTTGTCTACTCTTTACTCTTTTTCTTATTACTCTCTTTCGAAATAAATAATAATTTTTTAATAAATCAAATACTTTTTAAATGTTTAATTTATCCACTCTCTCCACGCCTCACTTTCCAACTCCTTTTTTGTTCAAGTGTTGTATCTAAATATTTGTAAAATTCTTTTCTATTTAAGACTTCAGTTTGATCACTCGTACTGATTTTTAATAAATATATTATTGAGATGAAATTAATTTTCATTGGAAAACCGTATTTTATATCACTTAAAAATCTATAGCTAAATCTCGTCCTGATTTTCTTCATTGGATCAAGTCCTTCTTTTATGCTAACCGATGGAGTTTCTCGAATTAATGCAGTGTTATTTTTGGGATGTTGATTGCATTGCCCATAACGCTCGTGTACTACATCTTGCTTGGGTTATGAGTGAAAGGAAAAGATGGACGATCCTGAAGATTACATTGTGGTTTGAGACTTCTTAGAGCACGAGACCAAATGTTTCAACTAAATAGAAAAGCATCACATAATTCAATAGGAGGAATCCCACGGTTGAGTTTTCATTTTTTTTTTCCTCTTTTTTTTAATGAATTGTCCTTGCTTAGTTAAAATGTAAAATCATGCTCGTAGCTAGCTAATTTATAAAATGGCTATCTCGTTAAATTTCAAATTAAAAACTCCTCGGATTCCGTACCATCCATCAAGCGTAGAAGGAAAAGAAAGCAATCAAAACTTAGTTGAAAGTGGATACATTACCATTTTTGCCCCAAATGTAAAGGTTTTTTATTTTTAGCTAATATTTTATTTTTACTTTTACTTTTATTTATAATAATATCACCGAAAATAAAACAAAATAAAAATGAGGTAAATTTTGTTTAAATAAAAGTAAAGGTTAAAATAAATTTTTTTTCATACTAAATATGCCCTTAACTTTCCTATTTTCTTCATCAAAGGAAAACCAAACAGAAAATTAAAAGGTTAGGTTTAGTTTCCCGAAAATCGATCATTTCAGCCCATCTTAGGATAAATTTAAGATTTTCTAATCTCACTTAACAACAAAGGTGTGTATACGTGTCTAACGTTGCTTTCAGTTTTCTTGCACGTTGATTTCTCCTTCATGATATGTCGTTTCACCAAAGTCGTGGGAATGATCATATAACGGAGAGAAAGCTTTTAAATTGGAGAGTAAGATTATTATTATTATAAATATACAAAAAAAGAGAACGAGGCTTGAAGAATATATATTTGATGCGTTTGGAAATATATGGACGTAGTGCAAAAAGGGACCCCTCATTACAAGATAGGGGTTTGATTTGATGTGGACTGCTTTGGAATATTGGGGGACAACATTCACAATCTAAAGTTTCTCCTCCTTTTTCTCTCACTCCTTTCTTCACATCTCTATTCTTTTAGTTATACATACATTGCCTTTTTGTGACACCTTTCCTTTTCAGTCTTCGTTTCTGTTTGGTGTGTTGCATGACATCTTTTTGAACCCTTGTAAACTAGAATAGAAGCGAACCATAAGATCTGCCCCTATTCAGTTAATGTTTACCAAGTAATTTCTACTAATTCTAGGGGCCATTAAATTTTCGTAAGGTAATGATGCGAGGTCGAGTGATTGAGTGTTCCTTTAAAATGGGAAAGGGGCGAAATTGTTGTATGCTTTGTCATGGGCTTGTTAGGACTAGAAAGAGTTCCTTTATATCCCTAAAATGAATGTATGTTTATTTAGGTATATTATGACATTAACCCCACCAAAGTTATTCTCATTTTAAACACTTTTTATCCGTAATATTAGGGTTGCCAAAGTGGGGTTGTGTCCCACTGTCCCGTCCTGACCCATGGCACAAACACCCTTAATTACTATTAGCTACCACACTACATTGTGACCTACGGGCATATGGCAAGCGTCGATCGATCTCACCCTTCATTGCATAGGTAAAAATCCTCTCTATTGCGGCACCACTTGAGGATTGTCCATTTCAAATTAAGTTACAAATATAATAAATATATTAATCAACCTTAGGTAGAGCTAGCACTGAGCTAGTATAATACCTAAACTTGTATTTATGACCGCAAAAATTTAAAAACAATTACACGTACCAAGAATTATATCAATTTAATAAATAAATATTTTAAGTGATCTTTGATTTTAAAAAATATTTTCATTTTTATTTTTTCAGTATAAAATTTTAAAAATAAAAAATGGACTGAAAATAATATGAAATTTTTATAAATAAAAACAAAAGATATTTTGTGAAACCAAATATCATTTTACTTTTTGTATGTAATCTTTAAAAATACTTGTTAAGTTTTTGAGTCTAATTGAGATCTGTGGACCAAGATCCATTATACCTGGAACAAAATAAAAAATATTATGAAACTTTTTTACCATTAATGATATTTTGTCGTAAAAGAAATTTATTTTCACGATAAGGAAGTTTTATCACAAGCAAGTTAATGTAGGATGTAACATGTTTAATTATGTAAATTAAGGTTAAATAAAAATTAATTTAATAAAATTTTAAAATCATAAAATGATAGCAAGTTCTATTAAAATTGAGATTTTTTCCTATACTTATATCTTCAAGTAGGAAAGAGATAAATTCAAATGAAACATAGATGAGAGATGAGAGTATTAATTTTTTTTTTATTTTAAATTTATGTATCCTATCTCTTCTAATAGAGATTGTTTTTTTTTTCTTCTACATATTTTGATAATTTAAAACAAAGCTAGCATATACTTTTTATTTTATTTTCTGAGTTTATAGCATCACAACATATTTATAATTTAATATAATAAAAATATTAAAATAATTTTTAAAATATAAATTCATTCTTCAGTTGTTTAGAGCCATAAAATAAAATATCTTTTTTCTTCTAATTTAGAAAAATTTAAAAGAAATTAATAAACAGTATGAGATTTTTTTAATGAAAATTGTGTACAAGCACCGTGGCATGATTTTTATTCAAATTCTTACTTCTTTTGTTGTTTGATTTATTTAAAATAATTTTCGTAACGAATTCGTGCAAAAAAATTTCATACTATCTGACAATTTTAGTTTTTAAAACGGGGAAAGTAAAACTTAACGAAGAACATTCAAGTGACATAAATATCTCTACTTTATTTCTCTTTCATTCAAATTTCTAAACTTTTTGTTGCTTTCATTTGATACCTTATGATATGCGCCACATATTTATTTTTAGGAATTATTCCTTCAATAAAAAAAATAACGGGATAATGTACATTCAACTACAGAGCTTGTAACTTTTTGTAAAATATGTAACGCTATTCTGGTACAAACGGAACATATATCATTTGCTGAGAAGGATAAAGTATACATTCCTGAATTCATGATATTTTACCATTTTTTTATAACGTGTTTGGGAGAAATATAGTTGCACAATTAAGTTTGTGATTTAGGTCATAAGAAGTGCTTAGATTTTTTTTAGATTTAAGATTATATTGATTAGTAGATTTAAATAGATTGAATGGATATATAATATTATATTTTTCAAGAAACCCATGTAATTATGTGATTTATTGTGGTTTAAAAATATTATATATAGAGAGAGATATTTTGGTCAAACGAGCTAGGCCATGGTACAAGGTCAAATAACTTGTGTCGTGATAGACAGTAACGTAGATTAATAGATCAAAATTAAATATTTTATTAATTACTTTTTCTGAACAAGATTACTTTCATTAGCTAATTTTTACGTTTTGATTCTCATATTTATTTCAGATATCTTCTCAGGTACTTAAACGCTTAAATATATAATAAAACAAATTATATATTTTGTATTTTCTTAATTATATATTAAATATTTTTATTTGTCTTGTTTTTTCAAAGCTTCAATGTTCAAATTTTAAAAAAAATACAAAAATTATAGATTTTAATCATTTCTAATTATATACACTATTTTTTCCCTTTGATTTATTTCTTGTACTGTTATATGGTTTATTTTTTAATATAATTAAGAATAGTGTCATTATTTTTATGGTGGAATAATGAATAGAAATTTACAATTCAGAAAAATTTTAAATAAAAAAATTGTTATCTATTATATAATTATAATTTATTTAATTTCATAATTATCTTTTATAAAAATAATCTATAAGTATATTATGATATTTTAATTTTTTTACTGTAAGTATTAGTATTTTTAACATTAATATTTTCTTGAAATATTTTATTTTTATAATACTATAAAAATATATAAAATATAATCTATGTATAAATTATATTTTATCAATTAAATTTTATTTAATTATTTATTAAATATTTAAAAACAAAAAATATTAATATCAGTATACTGATACTTTTAAAAATCATTATATGATAATAATTATAAAATAGTATATGTAAAAAAATGTTATGTTCTATTCTATTTAATTTTATATATGTTGAAAAATATTAAATAAGATAGAAATAAATATATGTGTACTTGAATGGTACATTTTGTTTTGTTTAATAAACATTAAATGCAAAGCACGACAAATAGTTCTGTTCAATTAGCTATCAAACTCAACGCATAAGATATCCAATTCAATTGTATTATATTTTGTTTTTGTGGTCGTCAAATGTTATTTAATATTCTTTCCCCATTCTTAACTTTTTTATTCCGTACTCTTCTTATCAAAAGAGCTCAATTTTAATCTTAATTTCTAGATTTATTATTTTATATATCTGTCATTATATTTTTATTGAATTGAGTTTAATCCCATTACTATATATCAGCACCTTAATAAATAAAATTTATGGGAACTTAGGAGCTCAACTTTCATAAAAATAAAAATAAAAATTGATGAGTAGAAATTGTTGAAATTAAATTTAAAATAATAAAATGAGGAGGTTAATATCTTTCTAATATGAGAAATACTAATTACTATCTTTAAAGACTGGTTAATAAATTCATAACCTTTAGTGTTTTTTTGAAAAAAAAATAAAATTACTCTTCCTTTCTTTGATAGTATCTTTTGAGGCACTACTTAATATGAACTTAATTATTATAGAGACCGAAGTGGATTTTAAATTTAACAAATTTGTTAAGCAGTTTGGAATGATTTGATTTTGTTTTATTTTGAAAATTTAATAAAAATTAAACAAGACTTTCGTTTATAATTGTTACAAGTTTTCAATTTTTAAATAAAAATTTTAACCTTAAACATGCTTTTAAAATGAAGTTGAATTATTTGTTTCCAAAGCTTTAAAATATTTTAAAATAATTTTTAAACCTTACAAATTATTTAACTTTTGGTTTTAATTGCAAAATCAAATATTTCTTTTATCCTTATCTATTCTTAAAAAAATTTATAGATTATTATTATTATTATCATTATTTTTAACATTATCACCATCTTTATAAAACATTTAAATCAATTTTATCATTATTATTATAAAAATTATCATTACCATTAATTAATATTATCATTAGCATTAACATTACCATCATCAAAATTATCATCATCAATTATTATTATCATTAGCATTAATATTATTGTTATACTGGTTGTTCTTATTTCACATCAATATTATTATATAGTTAATTAATCATTGTTGCATTTATTATTATTATCATATGTTTTATTTTTTATTATTATTTGAATAATAAATGCTAGTTTTCATTCTTATATTTTTTTTTCTATTTTTATCAATTATTCATATTATTTTTATCATAAATATTGATTTAATAATATCTTCATATCAATATGATTATATTTACCATTACTTTTATATTATTACTACTTTTATTATGATTATATTATAATTACTATCATTTTTATTATTATTATCATTTTTATTTGTGAATATCTCAATTTACTCTAATAACATACCATTATTATTATAACAATTAATCAATCTTTATTGTCTTAAAAAATATAATAACAGATTTATGAAATTTAAAATTTAAATTTAATATTAAATTTTTAAAATTAAAATTTTATTTTAATTTTTAAAAATTTTAAAACTTAAAACTAAAAGTCACCTTGAAACGGCCTACTGCGTACTTATAGGTTTTGAACATAATAAATAAAGGATTCTGTAAAAAAAGTTAATGTTTTAAACCATTTGATCCTAGTATTCTAATTGATATTATTATATAATAAATCAATCTATTGCTTTTTAATGTGACATTGGACTATTATCATCGCTAATTTATTTACTACATGTAATACGTTTTCGGTCTGGAATATATTATATTTTAATATGATATTTTGTATACTGATCTTTGATGATATAGATTTTATTTAAGAAAACCTTAATTATTAATATAAATACTATAAATTTATACTAATAATAATATAACACATTATACTAACTTATAATATAAAGAATTGATATATTTCATTTGTATATTATATTATTAGTATAATATATTTTATTATTAATCGGTGTAGATTCATAATGATTTTACTAACATTTAATTTTTATTATAAAAGTTTATAATAACCAGAGTTAGCTAAACGAAAAATTATCAATAATTTTTGTAATAATATATTAATATTTTTATAGTATATATTGTTTTAGATTCTTGTCCTCTTTATCTGGGTTTTAGTTCTTTTTAGATATTTTTTTAAAGTTCGAGATTGACGCAATCTCCAAGTCAAAACATGGAATTACAATAAGTCATTAACTAATCTTTTTATTATTGTTACTATCTTAAAATTGTTATCATTCTATTTTATTTATCCTACTACGCATTGTATGCTTTATCCCCTGTTTGATTATATTCTGCGGGAGTGTATATATATTAAAATCTCCAATAAAATTATAAAAAGTCATTATTTTTTCAATGATCTGAGCCAAACACTTACTTGTTATGACAAAAAAATGAAACAATTTGATCATATTTGACAATCTAAACATTAATTGTTGAATGTTTGCATTGGATTATTTCGGAGAAATAATTATTTTTTTAACAATTAATTTGTTAAATAAGTTCAACCGATATTTGTTCTATAATGTTTGCATTTGAATCTACTTAATATTTGTTCTATAATACAAATTAATAAATTACTTTTACCTATAAAATACTAGCATAAATATGTAATTTTGTATGTTAATATTACAATGCTATACATTCATAATTTTAACTTGATTATTTTTACTTAAAATTAAAAAAAAATCCAGAGTCACATCATTGTTTAAAATTCTTGCCTGAAATGACTAGTAGGTGACGCAGCTTATGTAGACAAAGGAGCGAAAGTATTCAGCTTTCTTGAGTTTGACATATACTCCCCGAGATTCAGGCACTTTGTGAGTAGTCCACATCCTCACAGGTATGTAAAGTAGGCATTGCTCTATGAATGGTCCCTTGAAGATTCTTGTGTTGTTTAATTCAAAATATTAATCAAACTTCACATATAGAATATGGAATATAGCTAATAGAGTCTTCGGACTCTTAGATAAACGTCTATGTCTGCTCTGAGATATTATATATGGGGGACACACTATGTCTGGATGGAAAATCACAAAGGCGCATGCATATATGAAATTTTTTATTCCATCAAGTATATGTCAATTATTGATGATTATTAGGTGTAAAAAATTTATATGGTAGAGACTAATCATTCATTCCGGAGAAAACCAAAGGCTGCATTGCATTATTGCCCACAAATCCAAACTGCGTTATATGTGGGTCTAGTCATTCCTTGAACTGAATAAACGCTTAGACGATCTATGATTTTCTGTATATGCCATACAAAAAACACTGCCACTTTGGTGTCATCTTCAGCTATGAGAAAGGAATGTAAAAAAAAAAAAAGTTTTAATCCTAAATATGAATTACACTCACCCTCCAAATTTTTTTTTTGTTAAAAATCTATTTATTATAGAAAAATAATATTCCCTTCACTAATATGTTTTATTGTTTGTGTTAAAATGTTTCATAATAATTAAAAATATAGTCAAAATATTTTGATACTTTTGAAGATAGTTTTTGAAAATAATTTAAATTTTAACATAATATCAAAATCTACTCGATGGTAATACTAATTAGGCCTCAAAGAGATATCAATCTTGCAAGTTTTATCATCAGTTTTAGGTGTGAAAGAGATGTGGTAATATATCCCACGTTATGGCCACAAGATACCGGCTTTTGGACAATCGCTTTTTTCTAAAACTAGCTTCTAAAAAGAAAGATACGACGAGTCTATTTCTAATCTAACAGTTCGGTGCTTTGGTTAGCCTTTATATAAACTTTTTCTAATGAAAATAAAACAATTCGCATAATACTTGTGAGTTTACACACATAAATAAAATATATTATACCAACAATATATTGTGGTGAGGTATATATCAGTTGTTTATACTAATAAAATTACTTTTTAGTGTATATAATATATTATATTATTACCATAAATTTATAATATCTAGATAAATAAATGAATTTTATTAGACAATTTATATTAATAAAGGCAAACTTAACAACAAAATGTTAGTGAATGATTTTTTTAGTGTAATTAAATTAATGATGTAATTTGTTTTATACTTAAGATTTTAAATTTATTGATTATGGATATATGTTTGTCTGTTTGTATGTTTATATGGATGTATAGAAGGTGCATCAGGTAAGAATTTTTTTTATATAATCATGTAAATAGCAAATATTGGTTGCACAACTGTATATAAACTAATAATACAAATAAAAGTTCTTTATAATATCACATATTAATAATACAACTGTACATATGAAATATTAATATCAATGCATGAAATGTGAAATAATACGTTACATTATTAGTTTGAACCCTCAATGTGTACATAAAATTGTGATACGTGATATATATATATATATATATATAATTTAACATTTATATTAATTTAATATAAAATTTAATTATTAATTTAAAATTTTTTATCAATTAATTTATATTTATAAAATTTTTAAAAATAAAAATTAATAAATAATTTATTGTATAATTTTATTTTAGCTTTTAATATATTATTTAAATATATAAATATTAATAGTTGAATAATATATTATAAACATTTAAATTATTTTAAATTTAATATAATAATCATAAATATATTATTATATAATTTAACCATTAAATTAATAAAATTTATATTATATAAAAAATTATTAAATTAATATAAATATTAAATTTGTTATATAATATTAACGATTTATAATTATATATATATATTTTTATTTTAAATAAAAATATTGTTTTTATATATAATAAAATTTAATAATTTATTTTATATAAATTATTAAATAAATTTTGATCGTTTAAATAGAATATTACTTGAATACTGTAAAGCTATATAGAGTGAATGAATAAATAATTGAAGATAACTGTAGGGGAACGTACACTTTGACATGTCGATGTGTTGATATCCCTTATGCATGCGTTTAATATTATGATGAACTCAGTATACTATGTCCTGTATATAAACATCTGTGTCCATTCCGCTAGAAATCTAAAAAGATGGGAAAAAAACAACTATATGTGCACCGCGCAATAGATAACCTTTTTCTCACCACCATCAATCAAGACCAAATTTGCATAATGGCTGGATGGGAAAACGACAATGTGTCTCAATTTAGTTACATAATTTTTATGCACAAAAGTATCAATTCTTATCATTATATATTTTTAACATATATTTTTTTTAAAAATTATTTTAATTTCTTTGTGATATTATATATATATATATATATATATATATATATATATATATATTCTTTATCTATTTTTTCTTTCTTTATAATTTTTTTCTATCTTTTCATCTAGTATATTTTAAATGAGATAAATAGCATTAATTTCTGAAAAATATATGCGGAGACCTGATCCTAATCTACTCTGAAATGATAATTCTCATTTTACGGAGACATTGTTGATGAATGATGATGTCCAATCCATCCCTTCCTAGCTGTCTAAATCACTCTGTACTTCTAAGAAACAGATTAAAAACAACCGACCATGAATTAATGGATACATACCTATACAAACACCTTATATTTCGCCCTAATTGAGTCCATTAAAATCGTATTCTCACACATTACGTAATAAAAATGCTCCTCATATATTTTATTTAAAATATATTAGATGAATAAAAAAAATAAAAAAGATATGTCGTACAATAAAAAAAAATATGATAATCAAAATTATTATATAATTATAGTTATCCTATTAAAAATAAAAAATATTTATCTTTCAGCATCTCTTAATAGCATTTTTAATTGTATTACTTTTTCTTTTTTTTACTTTTGATGATGTTAAATGGATTGAGATTACATATATCACTTTTTTAACTCTTTATAAATTAATCAATTCTTCTTATTTTCAATAGTGTAACTTTAGAAATTTTTTAAATCAACTTCACCAATTAACCTTTATCTTTTTGTATGTTAATAACATTAACATATTTAGACCAACATAAAAATATAAGAATTTTTTACCTATATATGTAATTGGTGCTTATTAAGCAACCTTATGCTAATGGTGCAATTTATTATGATATGATTGCTGGCTGGAGAAATTTTCCTAAATAATTTCTTTTAAAAATGTTCTAAGTATAAAAAGGCTATATAGGATGAGAAAAAAAAACAATATTTTAAAGAAAATGTAATAAAAGAGAAAGAAAAAGAAAAAAATTATGAAAAGAACTGTAAAAAAAAACGTTAAAAAAATCAAAATTTATAAAATATTACCTCTAAGTCACTCCACATTTATAATTAATTAATTGAAGAGAAATTTAATTTTTATTCATATTTTTTCAATTTCTTTGATAATATTAGAAGAAGGATAAAAATAAAAGAACAAAAATATGAAATAAGTATGTATAAAAAAACCGAGATAAATAAATTACATGGAAAAATTATGAAAAAATATTATAAAATTAAATTTTTAACATACAATAACTCTTGTAAAAATGCATGACCTAACTTTCCAACATATAGAATTAAAAAGCAATTCTTGCTTTTTATAATGCAATTTAACAGTTAGATTTGATTGTTTTCTTTCAAACACAACCATTTTTACATTAACAAATATTAGGACCATTATATAAAGGAAACAGCACTGAATATAATTATATTTAGTTTAACACACAAAAGAGGACAATAATTTGATCAAAACAAAAATAGCTTTTCAATCACGACTGCTTAATTATAACATACGTATATGTAAAATGCAGCCTTCAAATTAATTGAAAAATAAACACAACAATATATTTGTTCCTATATATATGACAGATAGTGTTGACATTTTTAATATTCTTTACAACATTTATCTGAATTAGAAGAAATGGGCGAAGAGTATAGAATTAGTAGCTTAAAATTATATTGAGCTTGGGAGATATAAACTAAGAACACCCATCTCTAGAAGATCATACATGTATATTATACTCTCTCACACACTCACGCACAATCACAAGAAAAATCTAAAGTATGCACGCACTTGTATGGGAGAAGCAAATAGCTTTTATGAATTAGTAGTGAGTGGAGGAAATGCCGAATCACGCAGTGACACAGAGAAAGAGATGGTATCATACATGCAAGAACAAAACATAATGCATTTTACAAAAGAGAAAAAAAAAAACAAACAGGGTGGTCTTGTCTTTATCAGATGGAGGGAAGGAAGAGACTGTAGTTTTTGAGAGAGAAAGAGAAAGTTGTGGGTAACGTACGTTTAAGTTGTCTCCCACTAACTCGTGCTGTGTCGGCCGTTCCCTCGACAATGCTTTGTGGGTTTGTCACGTTTGTTTTTGGTTCTACCCTGCTCTTCCTTTTCACTTTTTTCTCTTACATGTTTTTTGGTTTGGTGGATGTTTGTTCACTTCCATATTATCGTCCATTTACTTATTATGCTTTTTACCAATATATATAAAAAGAAAAATACTTCAATGACTATGTTTATCAATCACCAAGCATGAGATCCATTTAAAGTTAATGACTTTGTATTATAAGATGGTTTAAATGATATACAAATATGAATATTTAGTGTTTGAATTCACCAGAAAATGTTTATAATTAAAAGGGAACAGCTGAACAAAATTTCTCTCTCTTAAATGATACAATTAGACAAAAAATAAAACAAAAACGCCTCCGTGATCTAATCTAGTGACAATTTCCAGTCAATTAGAGGTGCATGCATGCCAAATAGCCCATATATTTTAATTTTCATAAACTTTGACCCACAACATTTTCTTTGTCCCTTTGTTTTTTCCACTTATTTATTGTAACGTTCTATTTTAATATCTGTTTAATTTTCATTTGTAAATAATTAAGTTTATAACTTTTTCCTTCAAATGGACCACAGGGAATAATTAATTAACTTGCTTTTATAATTCGTGTGATTATATAGCCTCAAGGATCTGCGACTTATCTTGAAATTTGTTTGAGAGCTTGATCCAAAAGGCAATTCATTAAATCTCTGATGGAAAGTGCCTTGGAATTGAGGCTTGTTCACCATTGCCATTATTAATTTGTAGCTTAATCCTAGCTTTAGAAGCTATATATATATATATATATATATATATATATATATATATATATATATATATATATATAAAGCTCGGTGCATTGTCTTTAAACTTGGAATTCTGTCAGAAATGAAGCTTTACAAACTATATGCACTGTTATGACTTACCATGTGAAGAGAATTCAATCTGAAAGATTAGTTTATTAAAAGAAGGAGTTTCATGACATAGGCATCATGTGAAATTCGGTATTTTACTTTATGTGAAACTCGTAACGTACACACTCCAATGTAGTCCCTGAAATACAAATGTCTTACTTGTTAATTTAAATATCAAAGAATTCAATGAGCTCAAGGGACCTGACTCGGGAGCACTCATTCGCTCTATCACTATGTGAAACCCTGCATCAAGGGTTAAGAAGGCCCATTATATATATATATATATATATGATGAATTGTGCTATACACTCATTAATTCATAAAATACATCAAATGAGGTTTATTCAATAGTTTTGCAGCCAAATGATAGTAAAGTTTTGAAGGAAGCAATTGAGCTTGTTCAGCATGATATGGAACAAGAACCAATGAGTAATAATAAAAGGTGAAAGGTATACATGCATGCATGAGTTGGATCCAAGATGGATATGAGGCAAATCTAGGAAGCAGCGCAGGGCATGCATGCATGTTCATATATATCCCTTCTTCGGACTTGAAAGTTGAAAGTGGATCAGTATTGTCCCAAATCGTACATGTATGGGTCCCTCTACGCCGTAAATCCTTTGGTGATTCTTTAGCTTTCTGAGCTCAGCAATGGAAAATAATCGTAAAGGGCGGCTAAAGATTTGGACTAATCGAAGTTGTAATTATGGAAATGATCATTTCACTGTAATATCAAACAAATCCCCAAATTCTGCATCTTCAAATCATTTATTTTTGTCCTTTTCACACAACCTGTCTCTCAATCCCTATAACTTTTTTCCATCTAAAGAAGCTCTACTTTCGTATTACTTTGAAAAGAGCAAATTCAAATATTGCGATTGCTAGATAGTGTAATTCACAATCCCAAAAATCAGCTGAAAATCCAACTAGAGGATGTAGTTAATCTTGCTTATCATTAAGTGCCGTAAGTAAGCATACTTGCTTTGATTCATTAATTTGTTTTCAACTTATAAATATTCTATTTCTAATCAACTTGTAAAGTTCTAAACCTTAACATAATACTTTCTATTAAAAAACTATAAGTGTTCATAAAGTGAGAGAAAAATGTTTATTTATCATTAAATTGTCAATGTGTACCGTAAACAAACACCAATACTTATCATCATATATCTTTTCATGGATTTATTGATAAAAATATTCATTTAGAAGTACTTGTATTAAATATTTTTAATTTTTTAAAAATAAATTAATAAATGATTTTAATCTTTTATATATTAATACTAGGAAAAATATTTAACCTCCTTAGCTTTCATTTCACAAGTTGGTATCTTAAATTATAGTTTCATTTTAATTAATCCTTAAACTTGATCTATTTCACAAGTTGGTATCTTAAACTATAATTTCATTTTAATCAATCCTTAAACTTTATCTATTTCACAAGTAGACATCTTTAATTAACTTTACTTTCACTTCAATTAATCCTTAAATTTTTCTAATTATATAAAAAAAACATCTTAAATTTTACTCTTATTTTAATTAATTCTTAAGCTTTATCCTTCTATAATAAAAAGATTTATTATTATTATTATTATTATATTTTTATTTCTTTATTATTCTTTATTTTGTGGTCTTTTTTTTTAAATTCAAATGTGTAATTTACTTTAATGTTTAGACAAAGGAATAATAAACAATTAATCAATGACTATAATTTAAAATAAAAAATGGTTAAAATTTTTCGTTCATTACTAACTCAACTTTAACTTAATTATAAAAATAAATATTTGTCAAAAATTGAAAATGTTTAGGATAACTATTTGTAAAATTTGTAATGTTTATAAATTAATTCAAAATGAAATTAAAATATAAAATATTTAATTATAAAAAGATAGAGTTTAAAGATTAATTAGAATGAAATTAAAATTTAAGATATTTATTTACAAAATTGATAAACTTTAAGAGAGTTAAATACTTTTTTTATCTTAATATTGTTTTTATATAATAATTTCTGTTTTTAATTTATTGAACTAGTATCTTTAGATAATTTATTAACAATTTTTTATTAAACTTTTGAATACATTAATTAGCTTTTGAGAATGGGTAAGATTTTGCTAAATGTGGCCTCTCCACTGCTGATACTTTATTGGTTGGGGATAACGGTAGTGAAAAAAAATGTTTAAGGCCTCACGAGAAGAAAATCTCTCGTCTAAAGTGAGAGAAAGAGATGGGGGATTTCTCTTTTTTATTTTTCACTTTTAATATTAAATAATTTTTGTATATAATATAAATAATATTTTAATAAAATAAAATTTTTATTTAATTGTTTTAAAATTAATAAAAAATATATAACTTATTTTAATTTTCATTTTCAATATTTATTTAAATAAAAAAATTAAATTTTTATATTATTATGTACTTTATTTATATTTATTCAAATAATAATTTTATTTTATTTTATTAGATAAATTACACTTGTATTGTCCGTGTACCTTTGTGGATAAGAGTGACCCCTCATATGCTTGTACTCAATTTTTTTTTTCTCAAATTAACCTTCTTGTGATGGTGTAGTATCGTTCATTACTCTTTTCAGGAAAATTCAATCAGTATGGTTTTGTTGGTGTAACTCGACAGGTATTTAAAAATAAATAAATTAAAAAATTTATAATATAATTTAATAATAATATAAAATATCATTATTCCTAAAATAGTAAAATATAATTATTACATTTTAATTTAGTCAAAATAATAAAAATATCGTTTAAATTTGTATTTATAATATTTATATATTATAAAAAATTTAAGAATATATTTTTATAAATAAATTTTTTTATATAATTATAATCTTCATAAATTATAATTTTAGTTTAATTTTATTTTTAATATAATATATTATATTAATAAAGGTTATATCTTATCATTTTAATAATTTTTTAATTTTTTAATTTATATAATATAATATTTTATATTGATAATAAAAATATTTAATATTTAATTTAATTAAAAAAATTTAATTTAAAAGTCTAAAATATTTATTCAATTTATAAAGATATAACTAATCATAAATTTTGTAAATCAAGGCATGCTAGTAATAAAGTAGCTTGAAAATTACTTACAAAACTAAATATTATAAACTGACTTAAAAACTATAAATATATTTATTAAAATACAAATTTAAAGAATGAAATGCGTTTAAATTGTTAATCCATGCAGAAAAAAGGGTTAAGGTAGTTTTTTTTTGTTTTTGTTTTTATTTTTATTTCAAATAAATTTATATAATATAAAAATATTATAATAAAAATTTAGACATATTAGTTAAAACTTTTATAATTATTACAAATAATTTGTACTTTATTTATTTAAATAAATAATGAAAACATTTATTTTAAAAATAATAAATATTTAATTATTTTTAATCTAAACAATTTTTCAAAGAAGAAAGAATTTTTTTTTTCTGTAATACTGCAGATAGTATATGAAGATTCTATGTAAAAGTGCAGCTCACCAAAAACTCCATCCCAACAAAAATTAAAAAACAAGTCAGAAAATATCATGAAAAAAAAAATAAAAAAATCTTTATACATTTCACATGAATGTATAAAGATCTTTATACTCTATTTTATTATAATTTATTATTTTCTTTTTCATTTTATCTTACCCATCATTTTTATTTTATTTGTCATCCGAATAGAATGTACCATCAGCATTCGTCTTCATATGTCTCAAAATAAAAATTATGAAAATCAAATCCACTCTTAACGAGCGTTGCTCTTAATCATAAAAGTTTTAAATAAATGCATACATGTACAATTTAAAAATTAATCCAAAGACATGTCTATGCTAAATATTAAGCTAAAAAAATTATATCACGTAAAATGAATAAGTGTACAAAATTAATATATTATATTGTATAAAACTAACACAATAAGATTAATTTATTGCAGTCGAGCGTGTAAAAGTACAACGTCAATTTACACAAACTGTATACTTTCATCCAAATCCTCAAATTAGACGGTTTATATCTTAGATATAACTTGATGTAAGTTACGCATAGTATGTTGATTTTTTTTTTTTAAAGTAAAAACATTCAAAGTTTGTCTAAGTTTGTTTGTATATCCAATAATTTTACTTATATTATTTAAATACTTTATTTTAACATTTTTTTCGAACATGAAGTTGCGCGCGAAAAGAAAACGAAGTTATGCCTCGCTATTTGGTCTGCGTCAAAATTGGGGCTCGGAATGGTGTAGCGTATACGAACGACGAGGTTAAAGTCTGCACAAAAATCTTACAAAAATTAGGGATTTTTTGTGTTCCTGCTATTGGAAGTTAAAAATGTTTTCTAAAAGAAGTGTTAAAAAATACTTGTTATCAGCTTTGCCTTTTAGAGATTCACCAAAACTTCACACCATAGCAATATATTCAGAAGTTTATTTTGCATTGCATTCTATTAAACTATCACGTATAAAATGATGCTACCTACTCAGTGCTTATAACACCTAAACGTTCGAGTTACACAAGCAAAATAATGAGGATCACGACCAAGTTGGCAGCATTAATTTGCACGAACAATGATAATGCGCCCCGTAAAAAGTCATTTAAGAAGGCCATCATGGAGTAACTTCGTTTTTGTTTTTCTCTTTTTGACTGTTAATGAAGCATGCGTTAGTTAATACAAGGAGTGAAGGAGTTGCAGATGAAAGAAGCACATTGATAAGTACGTAGGGAGCAACTTGGCCACCACAAATCATTGCAATAAGGTCATGCCATTAATTATGTTTATTCAGCAAGCCACAGCGCCTTAAGACATCGCATTAGGCCACACATTTAAAAGTAGTTTCATTGAAATCTTGGAGAATTTGGTTTGAAAAAATTGTTTATTCTTTTTATTTTTAATTGTAAAATTATCATGTTAATTATATTTTTTATTTTTTAATCTACATCCAAAAAATAGAATAAAAATTTAATTAATAAATAATTTTTTATTAATTATTATAAATACATAAATCTTATAATTAAAAAAACATTATTATATATAAATTTTATTGCGTGATATTGGATATACATAAAAAAAGTTTATTTTATTTTATATTTTAAAATATTTATATAAAAATAATAAAAAATTTAAAAAATGTTTTCCATTATTTTTTACACAAATCTTTGAAAATAAAAAACAAAACATTACGTCTATTTCTTTTTAATATTTTTTACCATAAATTTTTGGTATTAAGAATTAAAATGAAAAATATATTTTATAAAGATAAAAAATAAAGTTATGTTTTGAGAAAATCAGGACCAAAATAAAAAATAGTTACAAAATTAATAATTAAAATGGTGCTCTGCGTTGAAGCTACATCCATCGCAACATTTACAAACTCACGTGATTCAGTCCGCAGAGAATGGAGATTCAGGAACCAAAGCACTAATTAAGAGCAAAATTTCCCCAACCCACTGGAATTTAAGAAGTTGATAAAAAGAATGGGCAATCTGCTAACGGTTTCTTTTGTTATTATTGTTTTCGGGCCTAGTGACTTAATATTGCTACAAGTATTGGGCTCACAATGCTTCTTTGTTTTTATGTTTTTGAATTATTAGTAGGCTTCCAAAAGAGCTAAAAAGTGATGAGTAATTGGAAGATCGACATTCAAATCAGAATCCTAATGGACACAGGATATATTCTTTTTCTAAGGTCCACTCTTTTATTGTTTCTGGTAGAGCCCAAGGAGTGGTTGACCAATTAAACAAAAAAAGGGCCCATACTCAAAGAGTAAGTACACCATCATCTCTTGTTGGGCCTTTTCTTATCAAGCATTTCTATTCCACTTTTAGTTTTCTATTTCTATAACTGATAACAATTAAAAAAATGTTCCTTGGGTAAGTTGCAATAGTGACGCAGAGTCTCATAATAATAAAAAGATTAAATATGTTTTTGTTTTTTTCAAATTTTAACTTTTTATTTTTAAAATATTTGATTTTGATCTTTCATATTTTAAAATAAATTAATTTTAATTCTTATATAATTTATATTTAGAATTTGGTATGTACGATGTTTGACACGTAATATATATTTAATAATAAAAAATTAAAATTATTTTATTTTAAAAATAAAAACTAAAAATTTTAAAACATTAAAATCAAAATTTTAAAAAATAAGAAATGTGTTTAACCCTAATAAAAAACATTGGGCCAAGATCTAACTTTTATACCTGCTTCTGATTCTGACCAAGATTAAAATTAAGGATTACTAAAATAATGTTGTTTGCATTCTACGTACGGAAGGGAAAAGGTTTCATTTGATACTGATATATGGCACTGAATTCTAATTATTATATGTTTTAATAATATTTTTATTATATTATTATTTTTATCTGTTTCTTGTTTTTATCTTATTCGATTTATTTTCAAATATTCAACAGCACTTGTCGTATTTCACTGCACCGCAACCACCTAAATTATTGAAGAGGTTACGACAAAGGTGATGAGGGATACCACGTGAGGCGAGGCATAGCGGTGCAGGTGGCTACATGAAAGGGATGGTCGGGATTGCATCCGCGTGGCAGATGGCAACAAATTATCTTGGAGGCAAGTGTAAAATGCATAACCTACCTCACATTTTTTTTTATTTCCTAGATCTGAATTCCTTGTCGTTTCTGTCAAAACATAATTCAACAATTGAAATCATTAGAATATATAAAAGTTTTTCAATAAAATAAAATGTTAATTATCCTAATTGCATTTTTATCCCTCAATTTAGGTTATTTACAATTTTGATTCTTTATTTTTTTAATGTATTAATTCTTTCAAATGGGGTTGAGAATAATAAAATGGGAAAAAGCTGCTAGTAGGAAAAGGAGAGTGTGATGGCACATGGAACCACGTGGCGGCGGAGCATTGGCACAGTGAGATCCCGAACAGATTCTGCTTAAGAATCGTATCTGCTCTTTCTTGTTTAGCAGCGTGCATCAGTTTCCATCCCTCCCATCAAACATATTCTTTAGGTTATAGGCAGAAATTAATATTTTTAAAACATAAAAATACAGTATTTAAATAAGTCTGTCTTCTTGAAAATTATTCACAATACATCTTTTAATATACTTCTTTTGACAATTTTTTTATGATTTATTTTAATTTATATAAATTTTATTACTGTCAAAGTAAAAAGTATATAATCTAAAGTATTCATATAAATTTTATCAATAATAAAAAATATGTTAAAACAAAGCATTTTTAACATTTCTGAATATTGAGTTTTAACCACTATACTTAGAAAGTGGTTATCTTTTAATTATATTTAAACTTTGTTAAAATACATCATATTTTTATTTCCTTCTCATTCTGAATATTTTTTTTGTCAGTTAATTGATGAGAGATTTATTTAGATAAATAGATATTTTAACTTTAAATTTAAAATATATAGTTATGTTAAAATATTTAAAATAATAATAATTTTGTCTAATTTAAATAAGCTTGTTTCAAGTAAAAATACTGACAATTCAGAGGGGAAAAATATGATTGCTAACTGGCCAAAAAATATTAATACCTATATCGGTTAGTACAGAAATTATGAAATAGTTTCCATATAAATTTTGGATCACAAATATTGGTGCGATTTAATTTTAATATAAAACTTTTCTTTCTTAAAATTTAATGCTAAAAAATATATGTTTATAATTTCCCCCAAAAATTCTATCATTATTAATTGTTATATTTAGTGCATATTTAATATAATTTATTTTAAGTAAATACTGATAATTTCTAAGAAATATAAAAAATTATATTATTATTCAATGAATTTTTTAATATATGATAAAAAGTTCTTAATAATAATAATCTATATAGAATAATTTTTTATTGAAATATATTTAATCAAATAAATTGATTAGATTAAATATTTTAATTTTAATAAAAATATTACTATGAATTAATTTTTTATATCTTCTTAAAAGTATATTAGAAAAACTGTTATATATTACTGCTGAAAGTATTAATACAAAAATGAATTAATTATATAGTTTTTATTTTTTTATTAAAGAAAAGAGGGGAAATGGAAAAATTGAGAGGAATGTGTGTATATAACATGGAGGGTATGGTTGGATGAAGAATGCAGGGAGCGAGGGTAATGCAGCAGAGAGGGAAAGCCAACGACCGAAGATCCAGGAGTTTCACAAGGTCTCGCCTCGCTATTGAAGGCAGTTAGCATAGCAAACACTCATTTCATTTTTCTTTTCTTTTTGCGACCCCAACCCTCTTTCTGCCATGGCTTCAGGTGATGCCTTCGTTTTTCCCTCTCTTCCATTTCGATTTCAACTTGCATTGGATTGAATTGTAATTGTGCTTCTTCACGTACAGGTATGGATGAGCGTGACATTCAGAAATCGTACTGGATTCAGCATTCCGCCGATCTGTCAGTGGAGGCAATGATGCTTGATTCCAAAGCCGCTGATCTCGACAAGGAAGAGAGACCCGAGGTAGCTCCTCTGCCTCCATTTTCCTTTCTCTCTCTCTCTCTCCCTCTCTCTCTCTCTTTCATTCCTTCAAATCAGAACCTAACTTTTTCCGACTTAAATGAATATCGATGTCTCTCATCTCCTGTTATTTGATAGATCCGTATCCGCAGATTGAATTGCAGTATCTTTGCGTCTTCCAGTCGCCGTCACTATCGTTCCTTATTTATTAGGCAAACGCTAAACAGTAACCCCTGACAGCGGTTCAGAAATTAAAATAAAAATAATTGTTAAAAAGTGTTGTTAATGCACTCTAACTGGAATTTTTATTTATTGATTCTTAAACAGTGCCTCTGCAGGACCTATTTATTTTTATATCTTAAGATATCTTAAGATGTGTTCGTCCCCTTAATATTCAATGATGAAAAAAAAAATTATCCTGGAGTAATCTGATTGTTTGGCACACTTCATAAATTGTTACTCTGCAACTGTGTTTCCTTGGCGCATGCCCGTTCTCACAACCGTGATTTCAAATTTGATGCTGGCTTAACATTGGATTAATATATGGCTTAATCTTAGATTAATATTGAAATTTTCATATTCTTATTCCAATCAATGACTTTATGTAAATGTAATTTTATTGATCTAACGGAATTTTTAACTAGTTATTGCGTTGATCATTTGAGTAATATATTGAAAAATTGATCATCAATACAAGTGTAATTAAATAGCTCGCATTTACGTATATTTCAAAAGTATGTTTTTCTTTATTTTTATGTGATAAACAAAGTACAGAACTGCTTTGAATTGATCTGAGCTTTTATTAGTATGACCAAACTGCAGATTTTCTATACCAATTACCTGACCAAAAGTAATTTAACGATGTGAGTGTAGTTTTAATGCGCAACAATTGATCCCTCCCCTAGATAGTTATATACATGTATATCGTACCACCTTAAGTTATATTTTGACTTAATTTCTTAATAGTATTTTTTCCCTTGAAAGATAATTATATTATACTCACCGCAAACGTGAAAAATATTCTATTATTTCACCTTAAAGTTGATTTGTATTATACTTGGATAGCAAGATCTGCTGGCTCTAATAAAAGGAACAATTGTTCAAGTATGGTAAAGCACGTGTTATACACAGGAGATTCTTTGTTATACCTTTATACTTTCTGCTAACATATTACTGTAGTATTGCACTTTCTCCTTTATGCTCCTTTGGAGTTCAGTAAGCTTCTGGTTAAATTCTCTCTTTTCCTTGCTGTCATATTTGTGATTTTGGTTCTAATTACGAATTTAATTTCTCAGTATCTCTTATCTTTCTTTCCTATGGAGTCAGAGTCCCTGCTTTTGTGACTCATCTATTCTAATTTTTGTTTACATAGGTGCTTTCCCTATTGCCAGCATATGACGGAAAATCAGTTGTAGAGCTGGGGGCAGGTATTGGAAGATTTACCGGTGAATTGGCACAGAATGCTGGTCAATTGCTTGCTGTGGACTTCATCGAGAGCGCAATCAAAAAGGTCTTGCAGCTTTTTGACATTCTGAAAATTCATGGGTTAATGCATGTCAATTATGTTCACGCATGGTGAAATAACCTGAATTGCTCATCTCTCGGAACATTTTGCAGAATGAAAGCATCAATGGACACCACAAGAATGTCCAATTTTTGTGTGCTGATGTCACATCCCCAAACTTGCATGTCTCTGAAGGATCAGTTGATGTGATTTTCTCAAATTGGTTACTTATGTATCTTTCAGATACTGAGGTCAGTTTTGTTTTTATCAGCGAGTATAAGATTGCACAATTTTCATGTTCTTGTTTTCATTTCGGCTTGCTGAAGTTGCTCTATTGTCGTTGATGCTTCAGGTTGAAAATTTAGCCGTAAGGATGATCAAATGGTTAAAAGACGGTGGATATATATTCTTTAGAGAATCTTGTTTCCATCAATCTGGAGATTCTAAGAGAAAATACAACCCTACTCACTACAGGGAACCCAGATTTTACACCAAGGTTTGTTCTTAGTGTAGTTACGTCTTTCCCTTAGTCTGTGCCAGATAATTGTTTGATTGTAAGTGAGATTGGCATCAACTTTGGGCTAATTTGGAGTTTATGATTTCTATTTTATGGAGATAGAACCTTTATATCAAATAAAGTATAATTAAACTCATTTAATGGGAGTGTTTTGCAATGGTAAATACGAAATCTTAGTGGGTTCCTTTCCGAAATCTTAGTGTCTGTATCTCATGTTAATTTCTTTTCAAATTAAATTTTCTTTTTGAAAATGTTTGTGTAGTGTTTTGTACACCCATAGGATTAAAAGTGCTGAGTTGTCACAGTTCAGTTGAATTCATGGAAATTTTTGTAGAAAGAAAAATATTTGCACATGCTCGCAACTTTTGAACTGAGCTGAAAATATGTCTCAATATGCAATTCCCTCCTGGATGCAAAAAAATCATTGATCCCTTATGCTGCAGTTTTCTGATTTTGCTGTTCAAAGTACAAATCTGTCTGTATTTTATGATTTTTAGTCCAATTAATTAAAACATTGGTTTGATGAGTTTGATCTGTCATCCCCTATTTTCATGCAGGTATTTAAAGAGTGCCATGCGAGTGATGATGTTGGGAATTCCTTTGAACTTTCTCTTGTGGGCTGTAAATGTATTGGAGCTTATGTCCGAAATAAGAAGAATCAAAACCAGGTATAAAATTTGCGTTTCCGTTTCTTGTAATTATTATATCCAATTTTTTCCCAACAAATTGACTGACAATATATGTCCACGATAATATATATGTTGCACAGATTTGCTGGGTATGGCAGAAAGTTAAGTCACATGATGATAGGGGTTTCCAGCAGTTCTTAGATAGAGTTGAATATAGCCATAAGAGCATTTTGCGATACGAGCAGATATATGGCCCAGGCTTTGTGAGCACTGGTGGACTTGGTAAGTCTTCATATTTTCCTCTCTCTTTTACCTTGCTATCGAAGAGATCTTTCCTTTTTCTTAAAATTGACATCATAGTATGATCTTCCTTGACCGTGCACAAGAGCGATCTTTCCCCATATAATTTACCCACTATACATCACTGGCTGACTTGCTATTTAGTGATTTGCTCCATGACTACATGGTCTTTATGAGTTATGTCTCCTCCCTTGCCTTAAGGAGCTTGCTGTTAGACTGATTTTGGATCTGTAAAAAGCATCTATGTGCAAGAAAGAATTGGCCAATATTTCCTACCCTGTCGCTTTCAATATGTAGTTTCTTTGTCAATATTGGAAGATTGTGATGACTGGGATAGCATGACCATTTTACATGTTTATTTTGCGGTATTTCATAAACTTGTGCATTGTGGCATTTCATTGATCTTCTTATTTAATATAATGATGATAATATATTATTCTTAGATTGCTTAATATATTATATTGTACATTTTGGATTTTTTCATTTTTCTTCAAAGAATCCTTTGTCTTTGTCAGAATGTTGAAGGTTAGGTGCTGTGTGTTCATTGTTGTCTATATGTTTCTAACTTATGACGATGTGCTTATTGCTTGGGCAGAAACGACAAAGGAGTTCGTGGCCAAGCTAGGGCTTAAGCCAGGTCAGAAAGTTCTGGATGTTGGCTGTGGTGTTGGGGGAGGTGATTTCTACATGGCTGAAAATTTTGATGTTGAGGTTGTTGGCATTGACCTCTCCATAAATATGATTTCTCTTGCTATTGAGCGTGCTATTGGACTGAAATATGCTGTTGAATTTGATTGTGCCGATTGCTATAAAAAAACTTATCCTGAGAATACATTTGATGTAATCTACACTCGTGATGCCATGCTACACATGAAGGTAAGGAACCATCCCTTCTCCTTTTCTTGTTTAAATTGTTTATTTTAGTATGGTTTAGCTTATAGCATTGAAGGGATCGTAGGTGCATGCCTTTCAGTTTCTAGGTTATTCATATGAAAGTACCACGAAATACATTATCTAGTGTCATATGCTGAGGAGAAACTCACATTCCTCTGGTTTGGTACAGGATAAACCAACATTATTCAGATCATTTCTCAAGTGGTTGAAGCCTGGAGGTAAACTTCTAATTACAGATTACTGCAAAAGTGCTGGAAGTCCATCCTTAGAATTTGCAGAGTACATTAAAGAAGGAGGATATTATTTACATGACATGAAAGCGTATAGGCAGGTATGGGTGTCTGTGCTTAATGACATCCTCTGGCTTCTCTTTCACCCATTTGGTTTCAACTAAGATTGTACGAGTTGACATTCCTTTCGCTTGACAAAATCCCTTGTATTCAAAATCATCTACAGATGCTCGAGGAGGCTGGATTTGTTGATGTCATTGCCGAGGATCGAACTGATCAGGTTTGTCTGACCTTGTGATATACTTCGCCTAGTATTTGCATTTTTCATTGTGGTTCTAGAATTCTATTAACTTTTATTACTTGTGTTTTAGTTCGTGAAAACACTACAACTGGAGTTAAATGCCCTTGAGAACAAGAAGGACGAGTTTATTGAAGACTTTAGCAAGGTGGGTTCTCATTATTATTTTAAGATTAAATTTTTGAAACCTATTTTAAGGCGTTGTTTCTCTTTAAGTTCAAAGCTCTCACTTCTGGATTTACTGCATTTAGGAAGACTACGATGAAATCGTCAAAAGATGGAAGGCGAAGCAGACGAGGGGTGCATCTGGAGAGCAGATGTGGGGCTTGTTCTTTGCCAAGAAAGAATGACATGCTTTATTGTTATGCTTTGTTCTAGCTTTATCTTGTTCTGTATGACCGAAGTTTTCCGTATAGTAGTTTTGAATAATTATCTATTTATTTGTAATCTTGGATTAAAGTTCATGGCTTTAGAATGGGATGATGACCCCGCAGACAGGAGAATGCCCTTCGATTAGAATTCGATGCTATTATGGTTTCCATGCTAAAAATTATTCTTAATGTCTTGTTTTTTTGGTTTGACTTATTTAGTAATTTTGCATAACGATTGTTCCGCTCATTTGGAGCTTTGAGAAGAAATACTTTTTCCTCATGTTATTTTCCTTCCCACACTCACCATAAGCATTCGAGTCAATTCCGTTCAATTACCTTTTTGTCTTTATTTTCTCCCCTTAGCCAGTTATCTAAACTTAGCAGTGGCTTTCAAAATGCGCTACCTAGATACTGCTTCGGAAAAGCTACTTGCTTTGGAGGAAGAAATTCTTGGACCTATTCTTTAAAATCTTTATTAATTATGCCAAAAAATTCCAGTTTTATAAATTACAGTTTTGACGGTTGAGGGTTTTGATAAAATCTTTTCTCAACTTGACCCGGTTTGTAATTGAAAGTGAATTGAATTAATTTTTAGTGTAAAGAGTTGTTACCCGTTAATCAGAATTCAATATGTTAAGAGAAATGTTACTTATGGCAAGTGGAATTATTTGCACTCAATAATACAAACACTTGTTTATTTTCTCGTCCTTTTGTATCCTTTTTGTACTGTTACATTTCATTATTTGAGATTTATCATTTCTTTTCCTCCTAGCTCGGTTTATATGATGAATCATGAGTAAAATAAAAAATAATAAAAAATAGAAATTGTTTAAATTAAATAAAAGTAAGAAAAAAACATTATTTAGATAAATGAAAAAGGGAAAGAAAATATTTTTTATTTATTTGAATAAGTGAAAGTAGAAAAAAATTAGATAACCAACAAATATATTACATTCATAAAAATATTATCTTAAACTTTATAATTGATTTTTATTGTATTATTTTTACTAATTTAATTTTTTATTCTAAAAAATTGTAAATATTTTAAACTTGAAACGCAAAACAAAAGGGTCCTCCCATTTCACGCCTATGAAGCAGGGAATTTTTTTTTTTTTTGTGGAATGAATCGTTGGTTAGAAAAATATTTTCATACGAAATTCCAGTTCTTACAAACAAAGCATAATCATAAATGTATGTACAGCTCGAAAATGTTTATTAATCATTATTCTCATGACAACTAGTGGGTTACAGAGTATGACACAATGGAAATGTTATATTAGTTCCAGTTGTAGAGGATGGCAGCGGTGATAAAATGTGTGCAAAAATATTACTTTAGTATTAATCCAAATTTTATATTTAGATTATTCAGTGAAAAAAAATTTAATTTTTTTTTATCTTGTTTGAATTATATAAAATAAAAATATATTTACTGATTGATTTTATATTTAAAATAATTAATAATTAAAAATAAACTGAGAAAAAAATACTAAAAAGGCTAACAACGTTTAATTAAAGATTTCAAAATTTTGCTTAAGGAGTTTTCCCCGTTTGTAATTATAAATGATCTAATCTTCAGCTCTTTTATACATTAGAATCGAAAGATGCTTGAACATTGCTTTCTAAGTTTTTTTTAACAAATTTAACTTTTAAATATGGTAAGCAATCTACTCAAACACAATGAGGCTTTGTTCGTTTTAACATTCAAACCAACTGAAATCACGTTTGGAAAAATTTAAAAAGAAATGAGCCACCCATCCATCCACAGAAGTTTTGGGATTTGTAAAATTTTATTTTAAATTTTGCAAACTTTAACACAAACAAATATAATAGTTAGTTTGTGTCAAGCATTTTAACAGAAAAAGGCTGTATATGTGTGTTGCGTTTGCGTGTATTCTGAAAACAAAACAATTGTATGATTGAGTTAAATAAAATTAGGAAGAAATCAAATTAAAAATATCAATAAAATTTATTATTAAAATTTACTAAAATAAATATTTACTTGATATTATACAGCCATCAACAAAAGGATATTATTTACAATAATTTTATAATATTAAATACAAAAAAATAGTAAAATAATATAATAATATTGAAGCATAATAAAGATAATAGAATAATATAATAACAGTATAATTAAAAGATACTAACGAGTTTATTTTAAAATGATAATAATATGATTAAATTGTTATTAAAATCATAAAAAAATATTTAATAATATAATAAAATTTAATTTTGTGTCTATATTATTATAGTATTATAGTAAAATAAATATTATATTACATATATCTTTTATTAAATAATTTATAATTTTCAACACAATATATTTTTATATTTACTATTTTATCTACAAATAAGCCGTCATTGTTTCCTTATTATTTCAGTCTTATTGTAAATTTAAGAACAAATATAAAAATTGTAATACAAGTTTTAGCACTTTGGCATATTTGTTTACTAAATTATCAATTTAACCATCTAAAAATCGACCTTACATTAATTCAGTGATTTCAATTTGCTGTGATATTAAACAAGTATTTTAAATATGAAAATAAAAATCTTCTATTTTTCAAAGACTTAATTGATATTATAATTACTCTTGTATACAAATGATAAAACTCTGGTTTGATACAGAGATAATAATTTAAATATATTTATGTAATTAGTTTAAAATGTTAATATTATAAAATATGGTTGTTATATACATCCGAGAGAACATATGCTAGCAAAATGGATAAAAAAAACGCAAAAGAAAATCTTCAGAATTTTCAAATGAGTACATAGAATAAGAAAATAGGTGGAAGGAAAGAGCGGAGGAGCACAAAAATAATACAGAAATACAAAAGCATCATATCAAAGATGGAAGGACATAAAAAACACGAAGGAAATAAATAAATAAAAAAACAAAAAGGGGAAAAAATTAATTTGATCCATTATGTGACAAGACACAATCCGTCTCGAAAGTAAAAGTGCAGTTGGCATTACAGGGTGTAATAATGAAAAATTAAATTACATTGTTAAAATTATTCTCATTTTACTTTTCTATTTTTATATTATTTTGAATTTTTATTTATATTCAGCTGTACAAAATTTTTAAAAAAAATATATAAATGATAAGAATACACAATATTATCATTATGTGAAAAATTAAAAATAGTTTATATAAGATTAAAACTAGTAATAATTTTTTTTATTTTAAAGGATATAAATGTAATTTCAGTAATAATATATGGTATTTATAACAGACTCTCTCTCTCCGACCCTGAGCCAGAAAATTCACCGTGTGCATTGCATAGGTCTACATAAATTTTATTGACCGCGGTTTATTTCAAAGCCAAAACCCTAACCGAGAAAGAGAGAGCGGGAATGAAGGACGATTACAGGTTCTTGCGACTTCGAGATGCTCCGAGATGTCTCAACCAGAAAGTGAATTTTATTGCTATCATTCTTGAGTTCGGCCTCCCAAAGAAAACGAAGGGCACTGGTAAATTTCAACTTTCCTTTATTTTTTTTTTAAGTATTTTTCATTTCAACTCATAAAGTTTGGACCTTTCCGAGTTACACTGGCAATGATGATTAAAAGGCCGGACTTACGGCTGCCATTTACTTCCTTGGTAGTAGTCTGATGAAACATTTTCGTGAAAGTGTGTGATCTGAGCCAGTTTCACTCACTATTTCATTTTCACTTTTTTTTAACAATTGTTAAATGTTTAATCTTATGAGCTTGTGTCTTATGGGTCCCTCCTAATCTTAGTGAATACATATGTTCAAAGCTATGTTTTTCACTTTAGGGTTTGAGGTCTCTTCAAATTATTAGCATGTAATATCACCTGCTACTGTTGCTTATCATGTGGAAATAACTTCTGCAGATTACTGCGTTACCCTTCGACTAATTGATGAAACACGTCATCAAATTGCCATGGCTGTTAACATTTTCGCTGAAAATGCAGAAGGACTTCCCCATGTTGCTGCTGCTGGGGATATAATTCAGCTTTGCCATGTTGTGGTATTTACTGATTGTAACTCTCTTATGTGAGATATCTTTGCTGTGGTTTTCTGGATTTGTCTTGGCTTGTATATACTTGTTTTGGTTGTTCTAAAATATTTACATTTGGTGCTGTGCATAGTGAAGAGGCTGGAACATTGATTCCTCGTTATGTATGCATCCCCAAACAGATGTGTCTTTTCATTGTTCTGCATTAAACCGTATACTTTGAGTGTCAGCTCTGTGCTCATTTGCTTCCTGCTGTGCTAGTTTAATGGAAATAAACTTCAGCAAGTATGAAACATGGAGACCTCTCTTATTTTTAGTGTTGTGATGTCAGACATTTTTTTAGCACTTACACCTCCTCCATACTTGTTGGGCACTCATCATTAGGTATCCAATTGAACAAATATTTTTTTGTTTGCTTAACACTTAAACCAACATTTTAATGTGGATGACACACGAGTAATTTTAAGAAAGTATTCATTATTTTTAAATTTGAGAAAAGTTAGCTTAATATATAATATAAAAGATTAAAAACCATTGCGTCTTAATTTTTTGTAATGCTCATTGTCATAGGAAAAATATTAAAATTTAACATGTTGGTTTGAGAAGTTAAATATAACTTTTCTAAAACATTATAATGCCATCTTGTTTTTGGATTTTTTTTTGTAAAGAGAATGCATCCTCTAGTGATATTTATTATTATAGGAAATTATGTGTGTGTTTGGTGTTCTATCTTTTGACATTGGATGTTTCATGTTGGAGTTTGTGTCAAAGTCTGTCCTTCAAACTAGACAAAACTTGTGTGCTTTTTATTAGAATTTTTATTTTGGGTTATGTAGGTGAGAGCATATGCTGGAGAAGTTAATGCAGTTTTCTACAAGCAAACTTCCTCTTTTGCTTTGTATAAAGGGAAAGATGGTAATGATTTCGTCCCTTACCAAGTGTCTTCTAACTTTCATCCCAGGGATGAAGACAAAATGTTCATAGATAAGCTTAGAAAATGGCTGGTCAATTTTCAACCTCAGGAAGGTATTCTATGATTTCTGCTTTGATGTAACCTGAATTCAGTTTATTTATCTTTAGTTTCTGTAGTCTAATTTAAACTTAATGTACATATGCTACCACATATAGTTGTTTGTAACTTGTGACAGAAAGTATTCAATTAATGCACAATCTTGTCTTACAATAGAAAAGCTATTCTTGAACATATGGACTACGAAGCCTTTAGACATAAATGACAGACATTGCCTAAAACTTTCATTAGAAATCTGAATCCTTGATATGAACATGGCATCGAACTGAAGAGCAAAAGTTGTAGTGAATTTTTTTGTGGCCCTTTAGCTTGATCAAAGAATTATCTCCATTGAAATTAGTATATTTTTTTTGAGGGGAGGGGAGGGTTCTGGATATGTGGTTCTGTTGTTTTTGGTTTGTTATTGACTTCGTCTTCTGTTTGCTACCTTGATACTAAATTTTGTTGTGTGTAGATTCGAGTGATTTTCCTATGTTAAGGCAAATCAAGGATGGAACTTCTTGTAATTTGGCATGCAAGGTAAATTAGCTTTGTAGAAGATCTGATTTCTTTTGCATGATTGAGTATTAACTTTAAGGACTTCTGTATAAATATAATAGTTAAGATGTATGAATTTTTTAAACCTTACATTTTAGTTGTTACCGTTCAAAGGTTGTGATCCTTGTGCTGATTCTTCTTTGTTCTTCTACTTTGTTGTTTATTGTCTGCAAGATACTTCATTGTTGTGAAGCTGCAAAAGATGAATGGTTTATCTTTGCTTGGGATGGTACTGATACCCCGCCTAATTCTATATGTTCAAAGTGAGTTGGTACAACAATTTACTTCTACATTGTCAGTGCAGCTCCCCCTCCCCCAACTACTCATGCTTTGTTGGATAAATTGTGTTGAAGTCTGTTAGTGCAAATTTCTTTTAACAAAACCGGTGGTGTTTCCTATTTTTCTGTATATTTTCAAAGGCAAGTTGCCTGACATAGGGGTAGAATATCACAATGGTTATTGATGTTCTATTAATCTCTATACTTGAAAATAATGATAACCCCCTTTCCCCTCTAGTTATGCACTTTATCTTATCCAACCCTCCCCTTTTTTTTTCTGTACTGGGCTGATAAGGTAATGGAGTTTTGATATGGGTCAGATAAAATATTTTAATGGTTCTATCAAAAAGCATCTTAGAACTGAATGCTGGGTTAAAAAGTAACAACTTTGATTTTACAAAAAGGGTGTAACCAAGAGGAATAGGACAAAACTATTCCATTATGTTTCTTTTCATCATTTGTGTGCCCGAGGCTCCCATACCATCATCCGTCCTTAGATTAGAGTAATGCTTATTTCACTCAATTAGGTTTGAGCCTGTTTCATTTAGATTCTTCACCATACAAACTCACATTTGAGACCAAGTATTGCCATAAATGATATGCACTGTGCAATATAGAGGGGGAATGAATCCTCATGAGTTTTTTTTCAATCGAATAGATATACACAGACCCTAAACTTGGCCCCACTTTGGATGAGATTGATGACAATTCCTAGAATTGAATGCGATGAAATGACACATAGCTTACTTCTCCTGTGAATAAAATTGATCAAGGTAAAGCCCGGTGATTTTCTGGTAGATTCTTACGATTAACTAACATCTACTTTTTAAACAATTTGGACCCATCATTCAATACTAGACATGAAGTCATTGGACAACTAGTTTTATGTTCGTAATTTAATATTTTAATTTATCAGAGTATCTTAATAGAAATTTGATTTGCTTGTTTCTGAATTGCAGGCTAGAAGACGAAGCTAATAATCCGCTTTCTTTACAACTGGAACCTTTGCCTTTGCCAAGAGAGTTATTATGTACTCTGCCTACTGTTGGATCCATCTTGAGGATAATCTTTGATGAAGGTATTGAGAAGAATCATCTCTACCTTCCAAACGCAGGTACATGGGTCAAGTTTGCCAATATACGGGTTGAGGTGCATGCTGGATTATGGCGTGGTGTTTTCACCCTTTCTACAAAGTTCCGATATACACCTAATGAGGACCGTCTCATTGTAGAGCGCCAGAGGTGGTTGCTAAATTAGTTGACTCAATTCATGGTTGGGTTGGGATTTATTTGATCAATGAACTGAGACATGTCTTGTTTATGTTTTGAGCCAGGTTGTCTGATGAGCGGATGTCCTTGATTCCAGGAAGAAGAATGCCTTGTAGCTTTCCTATGCCTTCATGTGTTACGGGTATTTCATTTATGTTGCACCAATTTTAGTCTCTGTTTTTTGAAAGTTGATTTGGATTTGAGGTTTTCTTACGGGGTAACAATGTGCTTTCTGCTCAGAGGTTAATCATGATCATGTGCCACCTGTTACTTTAATGCGTGTCCTTACTCATTCGCAGGTACTATGCTTCATTTTCTTCATCTGTTCCCACGTGCTTATTCAAACTCCCAATTGATTTTATTTGCCTCTCGTACTATTACCATTCTTTTTTATGACTAAATGCATATGTTGAAGGTGACAGCTAAATTCAAGTGTGTTGTTCGGGTGGTAGCAGTAGTACCATGCCAAGCTGAAAATTTATCTCCTGATGGGATATATAATATGCAGCTTACCCTAGAGGATTCAACTGCTAGAATCCGTGCTTTTGTGGTTGCTGAAGATGGGGTCAGAACAAATTTTTTAACTCTTTAGTTTATTTTTAGTTCTTGGCACCAATTACTTTCTGCACACGTATACGTTTTACTCAATTTTACATTCTACTGTTCTTTGGCCGTTATTGTTTTTAATATGTTAGCATGGTTGATAATTATCCACACTAAGCACACAAGAGTATACAACTATTTTGCCTAATTATTATATTGTTTATTTGTTGTCCTTTTTCTGTTCTTAACATCATGAGACATGGCAGGAGACCCTTTTTGGTGGTTATCCAGGCATTGACGACTTGACAACGAAGCTAAACAGATTACTTGGAATCTCTGAATGTGATGATGGTACTGGGGTGAAGGATACTCCAAGAAATCCGCCGTGGGTTTGTGTTTGTCTGAAGTCATATTATGCTTCTAAAGCTGATGTGTGGGGCAGTAGAAACTTCAGAATATTCGATACCAGAATAGTGGGGGATCCATGATACATCGCCACAAAGCCTGTCCTTTCCTACTTTTGAAGAGGGTACGTGATAGGATTTGTATAGGTACCCTAGAAATGCATCTATTTTTTGGGAGATCCATTATGTATAGCTACAAGGCCCGGTCCTTTCCTACATTGGAGGTACGTAGTTGGATGTGTATAGGTACCGTCGAAATGCTATAATATTTTGGTAAGGCAGAATGCACTCGGGTGAATCGCATGCCTGGAAACCTTTTTTGTTATCTTCCAGGCCGGATTTAAATATTTAGAATGTAAAATATGTAAATGAAATGCACAAAAATCCGATTATCACTGTGAGGACCTTTTATGGGTGTTGTAAATGCACTAGTTATCACCAAAATAGTTCCTCGTCTTCTGATGTGGGAATTTTACATCTATTTTGGGGTAAAAATATCATTTAGCTCCGCAATGAGGTTAGTTTAAATTCCCTGTAGAGTTCATAAAAGATGCTAAATCTTACAGCAGTATTCATCTTCAGCTCTCATTTCTTGGGATAAGCGAATAGGTATGAAAGGTGTGTTCCTACCTTACAAATGAATATCTACAGATGCACTTATTTCCTCAGCTATAAGTTTCTGTATGGTACAATTTGGCCTACAGCTAAAAAAACTGTTCCACCTAAAAGGAAAACCTGACACCGTCAGAGTCTTGTACCTTGTGGAAGCTAGCAGTGGCATAAACTAGATCGCGGGCACACCAAGCTCGTTAGGGCGATTTGGCTGGGCCACCTCTCCCGCCACAACAGCAGCTTGCCTTCGTTGCCTCTCGCGTAGATAGAGCACAGTTAGGAGGCAAGCAAAGAGAGTGAGAATTGTAGCATTTCCCTCCTCCAAAAGCACGTTCTCCACCCAAGCTTCTAATTTAGGGTAGAATTCTGGCAATGAATCAATCATATGGACCTAATATAAATAGTAAGATCACTGCAATCAGGGTCCAGAACAATGAGAAATCTGAAATATTACAGAAAATGTAAAAAAGTACGGTTACAGATTACAGAAAATAGCTCAAGATAATCGCACCAAATAGAGGCCACCGAAGGATAAGCTAATTAACATTGTCAACTTCCACTTATTGCTTGTAAACTGTGCATTGTCATAGCAGATATACCAAAGAAACTCACCAAGAAACTGTCAGCATAGTTCTTTCGAACCCACAAGCTTGTAAGAGCCAGTGTGACTGGCAACTTTGCCGCAGGATCATGCTCTAGAGCTTCATCATAGTAACGTTTGGCTAGATGAAGGTCAAATGGAAGTCCTTGGCCATGCTCGTGCATGTATCCAAGATTGAACATGGCTTGCGCGTTAGATTGTGATTTGGCATGCATGTAAGCCTCGGCAGCTCGATCATAATCCCTGGCAGTACCCTAACAGAAGAAAAGAGGAAAATATGAGAAAGAGAAAAGATATAGGGAAAAAGAGCACAATGGTTTAAATTGAATACACAGCATAACTAATTCATCCCAAAACCACATACCCGACCATAGTAATACGCATCTCCAATGAGTAAAGCAGCATGTTCATTACCCTGCTCAGAAGCTTGCCACCACAGAGAATGTGCCCGCTGATGCCTTTCTGCATCAGTGCAAAATCCAGATTCACCCATGCACAAGCTACGTTCCCCATATTTGTCAAGAATCCATGCGGCATTACTTTGTGCCACCTCATAGCCCATCTCAGCCATTCTTGAATACAACATAAATGCCTTGCCAACATCACCTTTTAAGTATGATTCTAGAGCCCATCGAGACAATGAGCTCCACGGACCCCGCTCTGCAACTAGTTTGTACAGTGCCGTAGCCTAAGACCAAAAAATTTTAAACTGTTAGAAAATAAATTTGACACGGGGACACTTGATAGAATAGTCACTAAGAAATAAAAATATAACAATTTATGAATTTAATTCTAGGCTAGTACTCAGAAATCAAGTTTCCCTAATAATCATTGTGCTTGTATTCTAATGAATTACACATAATCTAAATCAGTACAGCACTCTTGTACAAATCACTTATACGGTGATAGAACACCAATTGATAAACTAATACAATACACTACTGAACACTGAAATCACACATAATACATCAAAATACTTGCTGTCCTGGAGACAAAAGTCTCCTACAGAACGTATTCTCTACCACATAACAACTGCCTCTCTAATTTCATACCCTACTATCTATCAAATATACCCTGATATGTAAGTGCCATCAGCAGTTTCTGATTCTAATACAAAATCAACTAATGCAGGATAAGTTATTTTCTATCACATTCTAATAACACATTATAATTTTTATCCATAACTGCCAACATGACAAGCAATATCACACTAGTATCTAATAATACAAGAATGTTCATGATAGTAATTATCGGTTCCCATCACAGGGGATGTATTCGAGAAAACAAGCAAAATGAAAACTACCTTAAGCCTATCAGTCATGCCATCAATATGGACTGCTTAACACACAACTTGCAAGAGCTAAAATATCACATCAATCAATAATAAATGTGAAGAGCGAGCAAAGTAGAAATAGAAAGGAAAAAAAATCTCAGGCACTCAAACACCACCAGTTGGTGTCCTTTTTGGATCAGTAGATGGTCATTTTCTCTTTTCACGGCCATTGAATTCTTCGTTGCTAACTGCCATGCTCATATTACAGTTTCAAAAACAATGTGTTGGATCAACCAACATACCATACTCTTTATTTCATTAACAAACAAAAAGAACTGATAAACACTACCTACATTTTTAGAAAATGGTAGAAGTTCTTTCATTGGGATGTAAATAAAGCTCGCATCTTAAACAAAACCAATGGAATATAATTTAATATATCATCATCATCAATCTCAAATTCTAATCCAGCTGTTTGATCAAAGTTTATTCTTCTGTTGTAAGCTTCAAAACACAACAAAGCAAGACCCAGTAACATTAAATAATAATTATGTCATTCCATTTCTTTATACCGGTAGACGGATGAACTACTAGAATTTACCAATTCCAGAATAGCTCAAGAAACAATAGGATGATCAGCACAATAGACGACAGGACTGCATAGACATAAGACAGTTCACCCTTAAATATATCTCTTAACACATTTTGAAATATATTATATTAAAATTGAAATTAACATTAGAGAAACATATCCGCGCCAGGATCTTACATTAATCAATGGTCTTCATAGCATTCTCATGAAACAAAGAAGATAAGTAAAGAATGAATCAACTTACCAAGGGAATATTCTTCTTGAATCCGACACCAATATGGAAAATCTTAGCCAGCTGGTAGAATGCCTTTGGTTGACCATGGTTAGCAGCCACTACAAAGTACTTGCAAGCCAACTTAACATCTCTTTTTACTCCAATCCCTTTGAGATACATGACACCCAGGTTATAGTGCCCACCAACCTCATCATTCTCAGCAGCCTTTTCAAAATACTCTTTAGCCTGTAATTAGCAAAAGACATCATACATTAAGCACAAATCTAGATACATCCACACAAGGGAACCCAATAATGACAAGGTTGACAAATAAACATAATCTCACTTTAGTGTAATTCTTCTTGTCGACGCCATAGCCTTTGACGTACAAATAACCCATCCCATTATAAGCAGAATACAGGTGGTGTCTAGAAGCAAGTGTAAGCCATTCAAAGGCTTTGGTGTAGTTTCTTTCAACACCAGCTCCCCTAGCATAGATCTCTCCAAGAAGCTCCATAGAACGAGGCTCGCCCTTCTCCACGGCCTTCAAGAACCAGGAGAGCGCCTTGGAATGGTCACGCCTCAATCCCCTCAAGCCAAAGTAGTAAAAGAGGCCAACCTTGTACATGGCAGCAGCATTCCCTTTCTGCGCTTGATATTCCAGTATCTGAAAGTCCTCGTCCTCTTCCCCTTTCGATTTTCTCAGAGCTTCCTTGTTCTCCTCAGCTCCATTGTGGAGTCTAACGGGTTCAATCACAGGGGAATCCTTGGAAATCAGAAAACTATTCACAGCAACTTCAGCCAATTCAGCATACAGTTTAACAGCTTTTTCAAACATCTGCCACCAACACCAATGGGTCCAATTTCAAATTTTCACATTCCTAGATCTACTCACGGTAAAGAGAAATCAGAAATAGGAAAAGAAAAATGGAGAACTCACATCTTGGCGGGTGTAGGTGTAAGCCAAAGCCATCTTGGACTGCATATTGCCACCCTCGGCGGCGAAGTGATGGTACAGAAAAGCCTTCCCTTTGCTTCTCTCTCTCAAAAGCCCCATTCCCCACAAAAACCCTAGCACCGATTGTGCCGGCGGATTACCGGATTCAGCGGCGGTCTCGATCTCGCCTGCGCCGTCCTCGATGACCCTGGCGTCGCCGGACATGAGCTTGTAGACACCGGAGTAGTACAAGGTCTCGGATTCCGAGAGGGATGGGGGTTCGCCGGCGGGAGGCTCGAAAATTGGGCGCCATGAGCCGGGGTCAAGATCCTCGTCGGATTTGTGGGCGTCAGAGTCGCCAAACTCGTCCCACTCGGCGGCGGAGTCGGGATCGGCGGGGGCGTCGTCCTTGAAGTCTTCCTGGGAGAGGACGAGGACGAAGGGGCGGGCGGCGACGGAGAGAGATAGAGAGAGAGTGAGGAGAGAGAAAGAGAGGAACAACAGCTTGACGCTCGGCATTGTTATTGCTGTGTTGTTGTAATCGCAAATGCACAAACAATTTGGGAGAGAATGAGACATGTAGGGGCATAACCGGAATTATAATGTTTCTTTCCCTCCCCTTGCCACATTTCTCTCTTCCCCTCTCACCACTAGGAACCTGCCATGTCAGCATACTCAACTCATCATCATTAAAGAATGAATACAATCGGGCTTACTTTTTGGGCTAGCCCAATTAATTACTCTTGGGTTGAGATTTCGGATCACTTCGGATAAAAGAAAAAACGAAAAGGCTCACCGAAATCAATCCATTTCTCAATTAAACTCACAGAACTGATACCAATATGTTTGTCACTAATCCAAATGTTTTTTTAACTCTAAAATAAGATAATTCAAAGATACACTTTACAATTTAAAAAAGTCACCGCTTTGTCCTTTCCCTTTGAAATCAAATTTTTTTAGGAATTTTGTTGAATTTACTTAAAACAAATTATACTAATCTGTTAAATTAATTATTTTGGTATTCTGATTTTAACTTCAACTATTTAAACATAATTTTTTTAAATTAATTCAACTAAAAGGTATACTGTAACCTAAAAAATAAACTAAAACCTATATTCAGAGTAAACAGATTTGTCAAGTTCACAGTATCTAAAGTGAATTATAAATTATGAATACCTATAAAAAGATTATATTACAATAAAAAGGAAATTTATATTTGAGGAATTTAAAAATGAGTGTGGGTAATGCAGGGGAGGACTCATCCAGTGGTGGAGTTGGGGAAGAATATGACATGACCGGGGCAGGCTGTTTCTGGTGTCAGCAATTGGTTAATATATCTTCATCTTTATGAGAATCTCATTCTCACTTTCTGTCGTGCACAACTAGCTATGTCTTCTCTATTAGGTAAAGTTGGATGATTCAATCAGAAAGAGCTTCTTCTTCAGTTGACAACTAAAATCTTGACTTGAAATGTTGGTTTGGCTTTGGCAGATGAGTGCAGGGAGCATTTGTTAGATGTGGATGGCAATACCAATAGAAATGGAAAGGACCCAGCAAAATCCAAATTCAAGATTAGAAATTTGAGCAGAGTCTCGGACGATGGGGTTTCCATACTCAAAGGCATCAACGTTGACTTCCCCAAAGGTGCCATAGTGGGGGTCATAGGTCCCAGCGGCAGTGGCAAGTCAACGCTCTTGAGGGCCTTGAACCGCCTTTGGGAACCACCCTCCTCCTCCGTCTTTCTCGACGGTTATGACATCTGCGATCTCGACGTTCTCTCCCTCCGCCGTAAGGTTGGGATGCTCTTTCAGCTCCCTGCCCTCTTCGAAGGTACAACCACCAATTTCTTTCTTCAATTGAGTCGGGGAATTTCTAAGAATTGAAAGAAATTTTACTTTTATGTTTTTTGTTTTAAATTGCATATGTGGGAGACAGGCACGGTTGCAGAGAATGTGAGGTATGGACCACAGCTGAGAGGGAAAAAACTAAGCGATGAAGAGGTGCGTAAGTTGCTGATAATGGCGGACCTTGATGCTTCTTTTATGGATAAGTCCGGTGCTGAACTCTCTGTGGGTCAAGCTCAAAGAGTTGCACTTGCCAGAACCTTAGCCAATTCACCGGAGGTAACATTAACACTAACACCTCATTTCTTGCTTGCTTATTATGTGTTTGTTATTTGGTCCTTTCTTCTTTTTTGAAGGTTTTGCTGCTGGATGAGCCAACTAGTGCGTTAGATCCAATATCCACAGAAAACATAGAGGATGCCCTTATGAAGCTTAACAAGAATAGGGGCATAACGGTAATCATGGTCTCTCATAGCATCAAACAAATCCAGAGGATTGCTAACATAGTCTGTCTGCTTGTTGATGGTGAAATTGTTGAAATTCTCAAGCCTCATCAACTCTCTCAAGCCAACCACCCAATGGCACAGAGGTTTCTTCAACTCAGTTCTTAGTATATGGCTCCTAACCTGTGCCTTGTAAAATTCTGTTTTTACTATGGGATTTCCAACTTTGAATCCCTCCAACACAATTCTTAAAGTCATGATGATTTACTTGCCTCTTTATCTGCTATCTTCAGCTCACCTCCATAAATATCATTGAATCAATCAACTATTTTATTTTATTTTTATATCAGATTTAGTCTTTAATTTCTTTGATGAAGTTATTAAAAAATTTTAAGATATATGTTGCTTTCATGACATGTTGATAACACTCTGGGCTGATGTAGAAATCGGATAGTGGAAGTTTAGTTGTAATATAATATTTCTAGTTAATGGACGTATATATTAGGTAGTGGAGGATGTCGTCAGCCTGCAGCCGATATACCAGTCAATGTGATAAATCTTGACCAATGTTTAAGGAAATAAAAATAAAAATTATCATAAAAAATCATATATATATATTTATTGAAGTAGCTGAAAGTATTTAATGAATTGTATTTTTCAACTAATTTTTGGTATTTATAATACTCTTACTTAGTTCAATTCAGATTGATTAAATGTTCAGTGTAGCAGTGTTTAGATATTAGTAGAATGCATGGGAACATGGTAACAGAGCCCGTTGGGGCGGGGTTGAGGCCCATTTTACTTTCTCTGTATTTAGGTGCAGGTTTAGAAAATATGAAAATAAAAAATTAAAATTTAACTTCAATTTTATTTAGTTTTGAATAAATTTGTGAAAAAATTTATATTATATTTTTTATTATTTGTATTGTTTATATATAATTTTAAATAAATAATATATTAAAATATATTTTAATTTAAATAATATATAAAATGAATAATAAAAAATTTAATGATAGAATTAATAAATTTTTGAAGTTTAATATTTTTATTTATATGTTATTATAATTATTGAGATATTTTTCGGTGAAGAAACAAATATTTATATTCTTAAATTTAATTTCATCTTCATTAATGAATACGAATTCTTTTTAAATTTGATTAAAATACTTGTTTTTTAATCAAAGTTATGATAAAATTGAATAGATATCCACAGGTCTATATTTTATTATCATACTTAATTAATATTTATAAATAAAAAAATTTAATTAACATTTTTTGGCGCAATCCATTTATCATAATGAAAATAGTAACGCTAGCATAAGAATTTTTTCTAATCAATTGGGAGATTTTAAGTGTATATGAAACAATATTCCAACTAAATAAGGATGAATTTATATCTAAATATGAGAGAATTAAAAATTAAATATATTTTAAATTAAATTAAAAAAATATATTTTTACTTCTTTTATTTGATCAAAATCGTGATCAATAGGTAAATGCTAGAATTTTGTTTGGATAGAAGTAAAAAAATAGAAAATAAAAAAAAATATTTTTTATTTAATTGCTATGAAAGTGAAAAAGAATATAAAATTTTAAAAATAAAAATTCAAAAATATTCTTTGTTCTTGTTTTCTTTTAATTCAAAATTTTCAAAATTTTAAGTTTCTACCAGGCAAGTGGTAAATGTCATGCGGAAATTTTATTAAAAATATGCTGCGAATGACATAGGAAAATTGAAAGATAGGAGAAAAAATTTATTGCCTATTACAGAAATTTTATATTAGTTTATAAAATATGAAAATTATCATTATTATTTTTTAAAAATATAAAATAGTTATTTTGCAGAGATTAAAATAATCACATCTTTTCTATTTTTAAAAATTAAAAATAATTAACTATTTATTTTTAAAGGTTAAAATAATAAATTTTTCTTAAAAATTAATATGATTAATGCTTAATTTGTCAAAAACAAAATTAATTATTTAATCTTTTATTCATTTTATTTTCACTTTCAAATAAGGGTAAAAGACAGGTAAAACGTCAGGGTGGAAATTTTCACAGCAGTATTTTTTTTTCTTTTCATACACCAAAATTTCGGAAACAAACTTAAGATCATACGATTAAAGGATCCAAATCCCTTCCACTCGGACCAATTAGGGTTGATTCTAATGTTGTAGTGGTAAGCCATGGACTTGAATACATGCTAAGATGTTAATTATCAACTAATCAATTTTAATAAGCAAGACATTTCTTGTCTGTGAAACAGTGAACTTTTTGTTGAACGTGAATGAGTGCTCCTTGCGCTGAAGCTTTTCACGTGAATTGTAAAGTGAAAGATGACCCACAAAGGCACGAGTATAGTCGGAATTACTACAGAAAAGAACCGAGGAGGAGTATTTGAGGGTGATGTGGTAGACCTGAATACCATGTATATTGGCATCGCTTCTTCCCACTATTTAATTCTTCTTCCGCAATCTACATGGCATGTGCATGTGGGTGTTTTGATCTTAATCTAAATTTGAACTCTTGCGAGTTATTCTACTTAAATGCCAAAGGGGTGTCTTGTCGTTTGGGATGCTGGTGAGAGAGACAGAGAGCGTTAAGATTATAGACATGCCTCTTGCTTAGTTCCAACAGCTCATAAGGATCACAACTTTGTTCGGTTGAACCATTACATTATGCGACACCCTCTATCCTGTCAGCTCCACTGTCTTTGCCTTCAATTTCAGATTTATAATGCATATTTTTTATTATATGAAAAGTTCATATAAATTTAGTTTTGAAAAGTTATTAGAGTGGAAATATGTTTTAAAATTTTAAAATATTTATAAAAATTTAAATTATAAAATTTATTTATTTATTTATTTCATAAATTACTTAACTATTTTAAAAAAGTAACAATTTTGGAACAAATATCAATTTAAATTTACATGTTATAACAAATATTTATATTTTTTATGTAGATTACAAAAATCTTTGAGCAAAAATAATTTTATTTACATCGGATAAAACATTATTGACATATTCTATATATGTACCTCAGCCAATTTGGTATATGCATGAAAATTGAAAGTGATTTTTCACCCTCTATGGGAAATAATAACTTAAAATCAATACCATGTTATTCCATTCAGTATACTAACTACTTGTTTTTTCAGTTTCCCTCATTTTTATACATACTCAAACAATAGTAGGGATAGCTAGGTAAACCTTTGTTGCACGCATCATCGTCATCGTGTTCTCCTTGCAACGTGTCCTGTTCAACAAGAACATGATCTTAATCTTTCAATTATTGCATTTGGCTGATATTCATGGATCCAATTAGATATCGCTTTCAGCAGATCAGATTAAAGTTTCAGCCTTTAATTAATATGTCCTCATTTCTTTCTTTATTTTTTTGGTGATTTCCTCTTTCTTTCATTAAACTGTTATATTGCTTCAGATTTATCATTCATAAATTATAATTTTGTGAAACTTATTATATGAACATTTGGCAACTAACGGGTATGTATTTGAAATTTACCAAAGTACTATCAACCATTTGAATGACGAATGTTCTCCTTTGCATCACACAAAGAAGAAAATGAATTTATCCATCATTTCTGGACTATACCCTGGCATCTTACCATTGCATTTTGACTTTTCTTCCATCTCTAATCAAATTTATCCACAAGAATCTAACAAAGTTGTGAGACAGAGGAGAGAGGAGGAAGTTGCGGAACGGGGAAAAGGTCACTATTTATTTGGGCAAAAGTTTCATCATTATCGTTGCTTTTACCTGAAAAATCATCTAAAGGTGCTGATGATTAACTATCCATATTTATTATTTCTTCCGTTTTGAAATGATTATTGTTTAAGAATTTTTATTAACATTTTAAAAATAATAAATAACTTAGTAGATGAAGAAAATTACTGGAATGTCTTTATTAATTAATTGTGTTCTAAAGTAAGATTTTATATCGTTGAGAAAAGATTAGAGGCAGAATAAAGAAATTAGTATTTTATGATAATTATTGTAAAAAATATATATTTTTAAAGTGACAATCATTTTAAAATAGAAGAAGTAATAAATTTTTATTTTTAAGTGGTATTTTTATCCTATCTAATTAAAATTTTTATATAATAGATAATGTTAATATAATTTCATATAATTAATAACTAATTCATATTTTATTGAAAACAAAGTGTGACTCATATATTCACTCTTTCAACATATTGTTTATGTAAGTGTATATCACATGGTTTTCTCTCTTTTATTTCTTTGTAAGGATTTCAAAAGCTCAGAAAATGACTCTGGCCATGAAATCTAGTTTACAATTACAAGTGCAGCCTACCATTTATTGACGGTGATAGTGATAAATAAGTACAAAGGACCAAAACTTCGTCCTGACATTTATTGAAAACAAAACTTAAGATACAATAAATATTGTTATTGTTATTCTCCTATTAGAATTAATATTTTATCTCACTAATAATTATGAAATGTATACATTGATTTTTTTAAAAACCTATTAACTTCAATTCTTAACACTAATTTTAAATATAAAAAACGTAGTAGTAAAATTTTATTAAAAATATTTATTACAAACTTTTATATATTTAATGTAATAAAAAATTTAATAAAATTTTTATCATTTTTAAAGTTTAAAAATAAATCAAAAAATTAATATTAACAAAATCGTAAAAAATGAACAACACACACAAAAATAAAGTATAAGCTTTTGTTAGAAAAATAACAACAACAATATCTATATTACTCTATCCTAATTTCGTCCTTCGAAAGATGAAAGATCTTTTCAATATTCAATTAAGTGAAATAATATAAAATAAAACTATTATGCTACTACAAAAAAAAAACGATTATATTATTATTTTGATGTTTTGTAATAAAACAATAGAGATTTTCTATTTTATTTTATGAAATAGTAAATGATATAATAATAAATTAGTTTTATAATGAAATTAAACAAATTTTGGTATACTTTATTCATTGTATTTAAATTTTTAATTTTTTTATTTCCTTTTTTATTTTGGTCAATCCTAAGTATAGTATTTAAAGTGCATGAACCAGGTGGGCATCAAGATAGGAAGGATCATTTCAAACACCATCGTCTTTGAACCCCTTCTCCCCCTTTTTCTGTCCTTTTTCCCATCATTATTTGTAGTCACAAAATTGCAATCACAGCACAAACCACAAACTCAATATAGTAGTACACACTAAACTGGTACTAGTATTAAGTGGCAATAATACTTCACAAAACAGCATAGACCAAAAGAGTTTGATTGGTGAGAATGCTAGATCCAGCTACAGAATTGGTGCCACCACCATCTTCGCCCACCAACTCATCCATTTCCTCCTCTGATCTTGACACCGAGGTATCACCTTAACCTTCATCAAAATCCAACCCAATTTTCAAATTTCTATTAACTTTCATTTTTTAGCGAATTAATTTGATTTTTTTTTTCTGGGTTTTGATAGTCTACGGGATCATTCTTCCATGACAGAAGCACCACACTGGGCACTCTCATGGGTGTGAGCTTCCCGGCCATTACCTTCAGAGCCCCATCTCAGCATCGGGACAATCATTCCGCCACTGCATCCACCGCCGCCGCCGCCGCCACTGTGGGTGACTCTAGGAAGGCTACCAAATCCAAGAAGAAGGCTAGCGCGATGGCGATCGTGGTGGCGGAGCGTCGGCGGAGATGGTGGCGGCTGTGCAGAGACGGCGACGCGAGGCCGGCTTCGCTGGGTGAGTTCCTCGAGGTGGAGCGACGATTCGGCGACGGCGCGTTTTACGGCACGGCGGCGGAGCTCGAAGGAATGGTGATGAATCCGCAGAGGAACCATGGACGGGCGTTGTTTGCTGACGGGAGGGTTCTTCCGCCGTCCGTCGTCGACGACGGAGCATCGACGGTGGGAAGCCTTTGGAGTAGATTTCCGGTTTCGCTCACGGGGATCTGTAGCGGCGGTGCTGGATAAGATTGAGTTTGAATTTTGATTCTTTTCTTTTTGTCCTAATAAATTAAAGGAAAAGAAAATGAAAAATAGTTATTAATTATTTTTTTTGAAGGATTGTTTGGTTGTTTGTATATTTGATTAGTATATTATTACGATTCATATGCCTATGATTTACATGCCAATGACGTGGTTTGGCTTTTTCGGGCTTGTATTTTTCACTTGTATTTGGGAAAATATTATTTGAAGAGTACTTTTTGAAAAAATAAAATAGATTCACCGAAAAAGGATAACAATACGCATTAATTTACACCTCAATTTCATAAAATTATTAATTTGGATGGTCTGATATAACATGGTGATAATGAAGAATAGAACAAAAATGAAAATCAAAGTAAATTATAAGAATTTAAAAATATATTTAGATTAAATTATTATTATAATCATAGCAAAATATGTGATCGATGTTAAATGTCAATCATATGCTTCATGCATTCATGCCAAAAATCAAGCCAATGAAAAGTATGGATTAGAATTTAGAAACTGCATTTGGATGATGAATAAAAATCGATGTCCAAACGAAGGTGACTTGATTCAAATGGGGCCACCTAGTTGTCAAATAGGAAGTTTGAAAAGGATAGCTTCTTTCCTTTTTTCATATTCAAAATTTAAAATTTGGTAAAAGATATAAAAGTTGTTTTCAATACATGTTAGGGCTTTTTAAATATTGCAATTCCTTGCTTAATTGATGCCTTTCACACTCAAATCGGCTATTGCTTTTATGATTGAAGCTTTACTTTTCTTTTCGGTTTAATTAATTTGATGATTGATTCTGTCTTTTTTTTTTTTTAACACTCAGTTAAGGAATGGAACTTTTTAATTGTTTATTCTCGTGGTTAAACCGTTCATGGTATTCATAAATCCATTTGATTCAATTTTTAAATAAAAATTTAGTATACTTAAAACTAATTGGTTTGATTTAGTTTATTTTTTTTATTAAATTTAAAAATTTGAGTTGGTTTGGATCATTTAATTAATATTTTTAAAATTTTAATTCAAAATATATAAAATTTTATAAATATACTATAAAATATATAAATATATAAAATTAAAAAGATTAATAATAGCCTTTGAATTTGGAATATTAAGTAGAATATATTTATTTAAACAATAATTTTTTCTAAAATAATATATATATATATATATTATATTTTTTAAAAATGAATTGAATTAAATTAAACTAAACCAAAATATATACTATTTTTTAAATTTTATTTAAATTTAAAATATCCAACAACCATGCAGATAACTTATTAGTATATATATATATATATATTGAACATATCAAGTGAAAAAAAATTATTATAACAGATAAAAATATTTGATTTTGACTATATAGTTATTTAACAATGATAAATTATTTAAAATATACACAATTTTATATATTTTTAATTATTTATAATTGGATTTAATGATTTTTTTTCTCTCACTCTCACGTTAACAATCTTCTCATTTGATACATACTTAAAATGTATGTGTGATTTAAACCAAATTGACCAAAACTTATTGAATTAGTATTTGCACTGAATCAATAACCACGTACATCGAGTTTGATGACAGTAGAAAATTGTAGTTGGTTCGATGTTAAGCAAACATTTATTTCAGCAAAATGTTAAATGTTTGATAATGATAGTTAGATCAAATAGTTATGGTTGCTTTCTCTCCTCTCTTATTTCATTTTTTTTCCTTTGTTCCTTTGTGGCTTCTATAATAAATAGTATCTTAAATTTGATAATGGGGGAAGGTGGCGGTTGATTACACTACTGCAGAATAATAGACATTGTTTACAATGCAGGAGACAGATAAGAAAAGTCACGAAATTCATTAGGGGTTTGTGACCGATCCTGAATTATACATGATTTGACCTAATTTTTTGTTCAATTTTGTATGCGTATTAATGATACATGATAAAAAATTAATAAATACTAATTTTAATATTATAATATATTAAATTATAAAAATTTTAATATAAATTTTATATATAAATTTGTGTTCTATATTTTTTAGTATATGTTAAAAATTGAAAATTGGTTCTTATTATGTGCTGATACACATTTTAGAACAACTATTTTAAATTTTTTTAATGCGTGTATGAAAATATATAATAAAAAACAATTTTATATTAAAAATTATAATGATACCAATACATTAAATTTTATGATATTTAATAAAAATCTATTACGTATAAATTTTTTAATATATATATTTAAATACATATTAAACATTATTTTTTAATTTTTAATGTGTAAAAAAATACATAATAAGAATTTTATTGAAGGTCTATTTGCCTTTTGTTATTTAAAAGGTTTTAACCTTCACCGTTCAACCTATTTAAATGACTATAGATAATGTTATATTTATTTTATAATATTTTAAAGTTTAAGCTTTAATAGTTAAATTTATTTTATTTTAAAATTTTAATTAAAATATATTGATGGGATAGAATTTTTTACATTATTATTCAATCATAAATTATCATATCACTTTAAATAGTTAATTTTATAATATTTACTTTAAAAATATATCTATTAATTTTTAATTGATTGAAAGAGTAAAAAAATTTATATTGAAATTGCATCAAAATTAAACTCTTATTTTCAATAACAATAAACTTCAAGTACTTGGTAACAGCTATGGACTGTTATGCGCTTATTTCAAAATTGCTATAAACGCTAACAAAAAAAAAAAAAATGCTTCCTGATGCATTTTTGTTGGTAAGTTGAAATATTTAGCTTTGATTCACCGCAAGTGACATAGTACGAGTGTGTTTGGATTCATGTTTTTTTTTTTAATGGGATCCAGGTTCATTTAGATACAACACAAAATTGTTTGTGTGTTGTAAATGCACGCATTTCCTTTCTATAAATGCACATCCAAACAAGCAATGAATTAGCCATAGAGATGATAAATGGGTGTGCTTTTATGTAATTCCATCCACCTTTGATAAGGAATCTTTGGCCAACAATTCTGAATGATATGAATTTAATATGCATGAAATAGTTTATCAACCACTGCAGTTTATTGAGGATTTATTTTTTTTAATTTATTACTTAAAAAAAACTTTTTTTTTATTGTTTGTTGGTTAAGCAGCATGGAATTTAATTATTCTTAAGTAAGGTATCATGTTAGACTTCCAGATAGAAAAAATAGTTTATTTTAACTTAAATGAATCTATCTAACTTTTTGACTTTTTGGAAACAATATAAATAACGTATTATTGTGTTATTTTTTATAACACTTTAAAATTATATATTTATTAACTTATTTAAAAGTGAAACTCGTTAAACATTTTTTTAAAAATTGAGGTTTGAATAATTGAATTCTAGTCTATTTTAAATAATTAAAAATGAGTAATTTACAAAGATAAAAAATAATTATTTTGACTAATTAAATATTCGGACCCAGCAGTTGACATCTTTTTTTGAGGTCAAAAAAATATTTAAACTCAAATAATAAAAAAGAAGTGACTATTAAGCGATTCTAGACAAATAGATGGGTGTTTATTCCTTAACAGCAGAACACTGAAGTACTTGCTTGCTAGTTCCTTTATATCTCTTACCTACCATAGTCCAAATATTATACAACAGAAAGGAAACTTTAGGTGGTCTTGTTTCAATTCTGTTCAGAGCACTGCAAAGGGTCATGAACGGGTGAGATTAGGTTCCAATTTGCGTATTTAGATTTAATTTATTTTTTTAAAAAATAGATCAAATTTGAATCTATTATATAATATAAACTTTTTTTTTTTAAGATTTTACCTATTTTAACACCTCTTAAATCTATACTTACGTAAAAACTTATAATATAAAAATATAGATAATAGACCTAAGATTTATATATATCAAAAATTAATAAAGTTTGCAAAAATTTGAAGTTTTTTAATAAAAAATATATTAAAAAGTTTTAATTGAAAAACTTGACAACTAGTTCTTATTATTTAAAAATATATATAAATATAATATGTTAAAGTAAATTATAAAAAAATTATATATATAAATAGATTTTCTGTACAAATTTAACATTTTTTTATAAACTTAAACAGGACAAACTGTACACCATGTTGGACTATCCGTTCTTGCTAAGGCCGTGATTCTTAAACATACTATTGATATTTATTTATTTAAAAAAAATAGTAACCCTCATATGTAAATGAATATATTTCCTGAGGTTGTGTTGGGAGAATCTTTTCCTTTCTTACTATTGCAAGCCTAATTTTAATGAATCTGTTTCAGCAAGCAAATTAACTTATAGGGTATCCCCAAGCCTAATTTTAATGTTAAAACTCTACCATTGTATTAGCGGAAATTATAAATTCACACACATGTACAGTATCTATGTCCAGATGATACATCTGGATGTAAGTCATGCATTATTTTTTTTTTCTTTTTCTTTTTAATTTTTGACCAATTCTGACCGTTGATTATGCAGATGGAAGGGGATGTTTGCACTGTAATTATGTGTATTAAGGATGTCTACCTTGATGTACGTAAACTGTCAGCACTCACCACTCCCAGCGGTTTCTTAACAATTTTGTTTGAATATGGCACTATGCCAGATTGATCTTCCCTGGTGTTCTACCTTCAGATTCATGTTTTTTTCTGTTGGTTAGAATAAAAATGCAGTACTTCCACTCCACGACTAATTCACATATATTAAAAGTTCAAGATCTCTGCAAATTTGGTCATGTTTAGTTTGATCAAACGTTTTCAAATAATTGCAAAAAATGCTACTACTACTTCCACACACAAAATTTTGCTACTTGAGGAAAACTCCTTTAATTGATCTATTAACAAGCTATGGTGATTGCAGGAAAGAATCTACATCACAAGTATTTCATTTAGTATATATGTCATCCACGCAGCTCAGATATTTTGGTCATGCAAGTGGTGCAAGATGGAAAATCATGTGGACTAATTCTAACTAAGGTTACCCAAAATAAAAATCCAAGAATTTCTACCAAATACAAATGAAGAAAATTAAAAAAAAAAGAAGGACATATATCTTCACTTAAGACCTTCATGGAGTTTCATCAATGGTCTCCAGTGCGGGTCTCCAAGATCTCTGCTTAGAGTACCTTTCCACCGGTTCTGGCTCCCTTACCACCTCACTATCAGCTTCTATTCTCTTTAGCTCTGAAGGGAACATACAAAACTCACTAAGCACAGGAAAAATCTTCCCCAAATTGTTAAAACTCCCATGCTTCACTGCCCTTGAAGCTTTATAATTAAGAGAGCTCATTTCTTCATGGGTTAGCACAGAGTAGAACAACTCCATTGGTAGGAGGAAGTAAAATTTGCGCCTTTCAAGTTCTTCATCAGCTAGGAGCCCTTGAATACGATGGCCTACTTTGAGGTAGCTAGAGTCACAAACAAACTGACCAGGGTATTCTAGCATGAGTTCTGCAGCTCTTATTGGTTTTGTGTAGGCCTCTAGTCTCCCATCTAAAAATAGGACCTTGATGACCCCATTGGGTATCAAGGAAGGTGTACAAGAAGCTGCATTGCCCATCTCTAAGACAGAGACAAAGGATTTGAAAAATAGCCTACAAATTGGGAAGTTAGAGCTGAGAAGGTTGACAGGGCTTCTTAGAATGTTAGTGTATTTATTAGGGAAGCTGCCTGTCAGTTAAGAAAGAAAGAAAGAAAAATAGCTGATTGTCTTTTTCTGGCTGAAGGTCTATAGTTGGGTAATCAGTTGGCATATCTTTATTATGACATTTTGATTTAGTTTTTTTTTTTAATACTGAACTTTGTCATGCTCTAAGTCATATATGTCTTGAAAATAAAGTTTCCCAACTGGCAGCAGTCAAGTTTTTATGCAGATATGAAATTAAGAGAAAGTAGGCATGTCTTTGGACCTTTTAGACATATAATCTATGTGCCTATTGTGTCACTTTAAAGATCATTCTCTTTTTTTTAATTCAATGTTAGAAAAAGCCACAAATGAAGGAAATATGGCCAACCTGGCCAATTTGGCCTATTTTGACTTCAATGTATGGAAATATCAAATGCACATAACTAAACATTTAGTTTTAATTTTGTATTTTCGAGTGTCTTATGGTTAAAAGGATTGGAGACTAGTTTATTGGGTTGCACATGGGAAGGGATGGAGAAAAGGCTACCGGATATAGATAACATCACTTAAGGACACTACCAAACTAATGATTAGATATGGTACCATGTAATTTCTTTGATATTATACCATTAAGAAAGGGTTCACCTAATATCTTCTAATATTTACACATGCACTTTATTTTGGATCTTATGAAAGGAACATCTGCATTTGATGGCAAACGTCAAATCTTGTGCTTGGCATCCGGTCACTATCCAATGCTAGCTTGCAATATATTCCATGAACTCATTATATTAAGTGAGTGGACATTTCTCTTCTTGCACCTATAGGGTCTACCAAGTTGTCATGAGCTCCGCTATTAATATTTTGCACATAATTAATTGATCTAGCACGCAGCTAATTAGATACAGTCTCTACTTTGTCAAATCTCAAAAGAATAATTTAAAGAAAATCAATCACTTTGGCATTTGATACCTTCTTTTCATAAAATTTTATAATATAAGGATTAAATTTTTATAGGATGTTTGCATGCAATAAATTTCTCGGGAGAGTTGGTGGTTATAACCAAAGTCATTGGGTATATAATTTGATAGAAACAAGTTGGTAAACAGAGCGAGGAGTATTAAATTTTCTTGCTTACTTAACAAATGAAGAATCTTAAATAGTTAAATGGGACAACTAAATGATTAATGTTTATTTTGAACTTAGCCTATAATTAGTTGTCAAAGAGGTTGAATGTTTGATTTGATGGGGTTTTCTGCTTGTGTCCTATCAAACAAAATGAATGATTGCCAAGTAGCGAATCGGTTGTTGCTTAGATGCTTGACATTAACATCAACAAAGACACGGTTCACAAACTGTTAAACTACTACCTTTCCTTGTTCATCTCTACAAGCCAACATTTGTTTATGATCTGAAGAAACATGTACAATCCCTGCTATATTGAATTGCAACATGAAACTGCGCACAAGAAAAAATGACCATATGGAAAGAAAAAACGATAAAGAGAAGGAAATTTAGAAGACCAAATAGATAAGATAAAAAAAACTTACTATTCCACTTTTCCACCTAATAAAAATATTCACTTTTTTTTTTTAATTATATTAAGATGTACCTAAATTAAATTAATAATAAATATACTTTTATTCTGTACTTCAAAGATAAATTCACTCAAAAAATTTTATTTTCTGTTTGAGTACTATACATAAGAATTGAGTGTCTGCTCGTGCATAGGCAAATTGGTTACGGTTCCAAAATCATAATTTTTGTCACATGAAACTTTCTTTAAGATCTGTGGCCAATTAATAACTGGTGTTTGCTAGCTGAAGACTGAAGTTCTGAACAGTAGAACTTTTTGGAGCAATGAAGAAGGGGAGCACATGAGAGGGATACTTCATTTGCTAGAGCTGCGAAAGACTTACAAAGCAATTTTGACATCTGGTGAAAATTTTAGGTATTATTTTCAATCTGGGTTAAAAACAATGGTAAAACACTAAATATTACTAAACAAAATATTAATTCAGTTGGAAAATAATTGATGAATCAATCTACTTTGAGATTTTGATGAAATCAAATTACAATATTTCATTAAAATATAAATTTTTTTATTTAAAAGACAAAATTTCGTTAATTATTTCTGAGAAATTATATAATTATCATATCCTAGAAGGTTATTAACCCCAATACTATTTGGTACAAGAATTGTTATACCTACTAACTAACTGTGGTCGAAAAGAAAAGAAAAAAAACTCAACAACAAAGTTCTTCTATTTATTTATTTATTTATTTTCCATTTGTAATCTTTTTTAAAAATGAATTTATATCAATTAACGTTTTTTATATACAAAGATTGAACATATCATGTTAAGCATATTACTATAAGAGAAATTTGGCATCAAATAGTTTTTCAATTTCTATATAAAACTTCGGCTCAGCTATCACTCCTTCACCCGTTAATTTTTATTTTAATAATTGTTTATATAAAATTTAGTAAATAATTTTAAAAAAATCCTCTGCAATTTGACGTAATATTTTTTGCAAGTAATTAGGATGTATTGTCACACTAAATACATTTTAAAAATAAATGGGAAATTTAATTAACAAGTGATGGAAATCCAATATTGAGTTAAGTAAATATCCTGTTTTTTAAGATCAGGAAACATTATAGACGATTTTGATAGTTTATATAACATGTTAAACTTAAATCTTGTTAATTTCGTTATAAAAAATCACAAAAAACGACTCATACTAAAATATCCAAAATGTCGTGGAGAAAATAGATATTGGAAAAAAAATAGAATTCAAAGAAAAAATCAAGTTAACTTGGGAATTGAAATCCGCTAAAAAGAAGATAACAAAATATATAAAATTATTTATTTCTGAACCAAATAAATCGGATTTCTAAAATATATGAAGGCTAAACTTTTAGTTAGGTATAATATCCGGATATAATAGATACATTCAATTATAAGTAGTTTGATTTTTTTTTTAATTATCCGATATAGATGTATATAGATATATAACCGTTTTTATAAGAAAATCAATTTTATTTATTAAAAAGAATAACGTTGATGTAAAATATATTTTAAAATAAATAAATTAAAATAAAAAAAAAAGAGAAATATAAAGATAAATATATACATTAACCTAATATGTATAAATTAGATTTATGATGAATTATTATCAAACAGTTTGACCAAGCATGTAAAGTAAATGGATTAAAAATTATTAATTTATGTTTGGTTTATTTTAATCTAAGTGCTAATGAGCTGGTTCATTTAATTTGTATAATTATTAAAGTGTTTTAAAATTTAAAAACATTAATAAAAATATAAATTAAATTTATTTTAAAAAGTTGGTGTATGAGCTGGCTTATAAGTTGACTTGTCTGCATATTCAATTTACTTAATCTATCAATTAAATAAATTAAGTAAAAAAAATTATATTTTAATAAATTTATATTCTCATAAATATTAATCCAACTAACCTATAGGTTATAAGAGTCGTTCACGCGTTAACTTATATATCCCACCTTTAAAAAGATCGAAAGAATAAAAAAATATTAAAAAATGAGAGGTATGTTATAAAAACACTCCTATAATATAAATATCAAAACTGAAAATAAAAATGCCTCAGCAAACAAAGAGTAGGACCTGAGCCAATGATTAAATGACACGTAAGGAAGCACAAGAATTAACGACACGTTTGGGCAATTAATTTGAGAAACCTCATCTCAAACGAGTTAACGTTCTCCACTCGTCCCTGCTTCCATTTACTCTTCTCCTTCCACAGGTAATCCTTCTGAAACCTGCTTGTGCATATAATTTCCGAGCATTTTCTTAAGAGGTTCATCTAAGGTTCTATGTTTTGAAAGCTTGCTACGCCAACTGATTCCTCTTTCCTTCAGGGATGGCTTGTGTTCCACATCGAAATGCAAATTGCTCCTTTTTATTCCAAAAATGTGCAATTTCCCGTGTGGGTATTTCTGCTTTGCCTTTCTTGCAATCGGGAGTAAAATCTTGTACACTTTCTAATAGAGGTTCGTTAATTGCTAAATTACTTGTATACTTTTGTTGGCTTCATTACAATGAAGATAGATACGTCTGTTCTTTCCTGAAGATTGCAATTGGTGTTTATGTAGTATGCTGCATCAGCAGTGCACTGTTCTTCCAATTGAACTCAAATTTGACAACCTTTCGCTGCTAATACTATTTGTTCTGTTTCTCTGCTTCATTAATTTTGGTTTCATTTCTTGCGGCGCTCTTGTTTATATTCCAGGTAAATGTTCAGGATCATTCATTCCCCAGTGCTTAAATGGAAAGAGGAGTTTTACTTTACCAGGAAAGAGATTTAGTTCGCAGTTTTCAAAAAAAGAGAGATTCTCTATCCTTAGAAGTACTAATTCTTCGAACTCAAGTGGAAGTGCGGATGAACGCTCTGAAGAGAAAGAGGTAATACTAATGTGATGATTCTGTCATACTCAGATACTGGTCGCCAATGGCTTTTGACTGGACATTGCTATCAGAATATGTTTGCAATCTTTACAAGTTAATAAAAAACATGGTTGCCAAACCCCAAATATGTATGCTAATTGCTTGTTGCTTGGTGTCCATACGTCCACGGTTTTTTCCTTTTTGGATGGGGAACTACTTATTTTATGCTGATATTCTTAATGCCATGGTCAATTTCAAATTTATACTTTAAGAATTGTAAGTGCGTGTTTGGTTTAACTTATTTCAAAGAAATAAATGTTTGTTTTTGTTAGATTTTTAAGAGAACTTTTGAAAATAAGCTATTATTTCCCAGGCTACCATCCCTTGAGTTTAAAGTAATTGCGCTATTTGAAACCAACACAAAATTCCCTATTTGTTTGAGGTTTGTTACACTGTCTTTGGATTTGACACGTTGACCAAACAAACAGATGGTAATCATGTATCCTGCACATGCCCGTTAAATAAAATATAATTCTAAAAATGTCCCTATATTCAACCTTCCACTACCTCCTCCCCAAATTCTCCCTCCATTGCCGTCATCTACTTCCACCATGGAAAGAAGAAGAAGAAAACAAGCAAAATCATTCAATCATGCAGAATAATCATAACTAAGGTGTGCCTCTCCACTCCTAAGGAATTATCATGCTCCGACAAAGGGAAACTTCTTCCTTTTCCTCTCAATAAGCCAAGAACTCTCAGCCGCGACAACAACAAATATTAAAGTAAGGTTTACCACAAACCCAACTTTTCATCTCAAATCCTTAAGCACATATACAAGTCTCCCAATCCAACACCTCCACTACCACAGTCACAAGTGGCTATTATATTTCACAAAGGTGTGGCCCCCAACAGATGCAGCGACTGGGCCCTTCTTGTACTCCTATGCTTTTGGTAGTAAAAAAAATAAAATTGAGTGAAGTATGAATTGACATGAGATTTTGAGGTTCATGGTCGTGTTTTCTCAATTGGGGAAGAGAGAATGTTCTATTAGTGGAGCAGGGCTTTTGTTGAGGTATGCAAATGTGATTATGTTGATGGAAAGGTGTATACATAATAAAGATTGGGTACGAAATGGAAGAGTATGGATGGAGAGAAGAAGAGAAGAGGAACGAAAGTAATGCTTTCTGTAATGTTTTAGAAGTTAGGGTCTTAAACAACCTCAGTTAAGGGGTTGTTTTTATAATGGTAAAAAAAGTAAGGATGTCACGTTAAAATTCAGAGGTATTGGTGTAAATTGTCCTATTTCCTAAGTTTAAGCTGTCCCAAACAAGTACTAAAACTGACAGAAGAATGTCTACTTTTTTAGAAGCTACGAAGATGAGGAAGATTTTGTCACATTTTCATATGGATGAAATGAGTATAATTATTCTCTTTAGAGACTTCTCTTGTCAGGAATTATATGTATAAAGTTTGATTTACTGGATTCACTTCCTTATTGTTTGATATGTTATGGTTTTGTCTTCTGAAAGTTACAACCGGTCTAGTGGTAATTAATTAATGGTGAGTTTTTTGGTTGTTGAAATAGGTTCAATGAATGGAAAATAGAATGACTGCTTATTGTCCTCGTTTGATTTATACTTATGCTGGAATTCTCAGCTCAGTTTATCAACCTTGCCATCTCAGGCATATAGCAAAGGACTTCTGATGCTTATTCTTTTTTGGCTGTTACAGAAGACACCATTTGGATACACAAGGAAAGATGTGCTATTAATTGGACTTGGGGTTACCTTACTTGGCATTGGCTTAAAAAGTGGATTAGAGGTACCTTGCTTTTTGCTCTTATACAATCATTGGAATATGCATGTTTCCCTTTTCAGTTTCTTATATATTTTTCCCCTTCCACATCTTAGCACTTAGCTTATTCCGATTCATAAATTAGACAGTACACAGTCTGTAGATTATTAACAAATGGATCAGGTGACTTGTAAATGAAGAACATAGTGAGCATACCTTCTTATAGTTGTTTGTCCATGGTGAGACTTATGCACTGGGATTAATTCATGAACTGTTCATGAATATTTTTTGCAGTTTGTTGGAGTTGATCCACTGCAGGCAGGAAATGTGGTCCAGCTGCTGCTGGTTTTGGGCCTCACAATTGGGTGGATTTCTACTTACGTCTTTAGAGTTTCAAACAAGGAAATGACATATGCACAACAACTACGTGACTATGAAAAGAAAGTGATGCAGGTACAATAATATTAACAAGGTTGCAATCTAAAACAGATATTAATAAGGTTGTTTTTCACTTTAGAGGAGCCAAATCCGTTGAAATTCTTGCTGTTTATTTACTACAAGAATTGCAAGTGCATTTCTGGGGGTTGATTATGATATTTCTGGGTCAAGGTTGTCCTTTTCCTATTTTTCTTTTCATCGTCTTGTAAATTGGTTAGGCATAATATCTAGTGCTATGAAATCATACCTTTTTTCTTTAAAGAAATATGAATGAAATAAAAAATTTCTTGGTCCTTATATTGTTGGGATGCAGTGGCTTTAAAAACTGTATAATGACAATATATTGGTGCTACCACATGAACTGACTATAAACAAAATGGTGAGTCCTAAAATTATTTACGGTAATATGAGGTGGCCAAACTTCAGACATTGAATTAAACCAGAAGACATTACTCATCAATTGTTCTGTGCTTTGTCGTTTCTTATAGAACATTTTAAGAAGCATGTTGTTTAATTACTTCTTGTCAAACAGCCGCTCTCTATTTGCATTGGTTATGATATCTTTCATTGTTGGGAAAACTATTCTTTGTAATGTCTAGGACTAAATATAAGTTGGATAGATGCTCAACTTTATTTAAAACGTTTCACATTTTTCTTTGACATGTCAAGTGAATTAATTGATTGCTTAATACTGGTGGTTATGGTTGAAAATCCTAGAATTGGGAGCAGCAGCCCTCCATATGATAAAATATTACTTTTCTCTTTTGTATTGAGCTTGAGAGACTGATAGTCTGAAACACGTTCAGATATCCCAAAAAATGCCGTATAGTAAGGGATTTCTTTCTAAACATATGGCTGAATCTTGGAACTTGAGTCTGCAGCAGGTTGTGTTTTCACATTGTTTCTGAATATAACGTGCCATTGAATAATGCTGCCTCTATTGAATCTGCAGAAGCGGTTAGAGTCTCTAACAGAAGCAGAACTAGAAGCACTGCTTCAAGAAGTTGAGGAAGAAAAGACTCGCTAGCTGGTGACGTGTAGGCAAATTGAAGTAGCCCAGCTTATTTGTATATATACGCTAAAGTTTTACCACAGTAATTGAAACAGAAATTTTAATCTATATGGAACTAGTCCAGAAAGACTTCAAAATCCATAGTGTTCTGTCCACGTAAAGTTCCAGATTGAAGTAACTCTGTTAGATAGGATGATAATGCTTTTAAATTCATATAATTTTGTGACTTTTCTTTGTGCCGTTCTCCACTGCACCTCATGCCATGATGGAGAATGTTGAAGGTAAGGTTGGAACTTGGCCGTGCAATTTTCCTCCTAACCCGAATTTTTAACTAGCTTTCTTTTGGTCTTATGATCCCCAACTCCAGAGGGAAAGAAATTGCATGTCTTTTAGGTACACCATTACCAACAACTAAATAGGTCCACCACTTATCTGGTCATTTGCGAATCTTAGCAATATGTAATCTGCACCGCCCTTTAGTTGAAGCTTTTGTCAACAAAATAAATAAATAGAAGTTAATTCCATCTAAATTTTTATGTTTCCCTTTTTCTTTTCTTTTTTTCAGAGTATTTTCTTCCCCATTTTGGAGACCAGTACTGAGAATATAAGTCATAAATGAGGAAATTGTCTTCTGAATCTGAAGTAAAGAAATAAATAAGCCTTTTTTATATTATTAAGAATCGGTTCTAATTCAATTCTACAAGTTAGGGAAGGACATCTTAATCAAGGTGGAACATCTTTCAAATTATACATAGAATATCTCAACTATGATTGATGCTAATTGTTGTACACAGTTACACGGTGTGCATGGAAAGGTCAACTGGAAAGTACAAGAGGTGACAATTCTTATGAGTGCTAGGCTAAAACTTATCTTTTGATGTTTCTTAATCATTGTGCTATGAGAAATAAATAAGCTTAAATATGTTTAGTTCATATAAATATGATTAAGTCGAAGTTTAATTTATTTTTTTTGTTAATTTTATTTATAAATAAATTTATTATCACTTAGTAACAATGCAATTCAATGTCTTTCGGTATATTATAACAATTGTTATGAAGTAACATATAATATGATTGATCTAAATGTATGTTACATTATCAATAAATGATAATAAATATTATTGAAAAAAATAAATTTAAACATATTTATAAAATTAAAAATTTATTTTACTCAAATGACTTGTCATTCACGAGCTAGTGCCGCCCCTAACTCATGTCCCTTACCCTTTTTGGCATGCATGACAGAACGATTCACGTGCACGCTTGATGGAACCTTTGACCGTTAAACAAACAAAAATACTATAGCAAAACGTGAATGCAGAGCTAATTCAGCTCATTCTACGATCCAAATCAAAGCGACAATACCATGCAGTATTGAATTGCATACAAAGTTAACATTCAACACCTTTTGTTTTCTTAAATTTCTTGAATGTTACTTAACCTGAGGAAGCATCATCTTTTTTCCATGTAATCCAACTTTGTCCTGCATAAGAAAGCTCAGGTAGGCATTGTTGAGAATAAACAAGTATCCATAAGATTTAATCTATCATGTATTAAATATTTTATTATAATATTTATAATTTGATTATTTAATAGGATAAGATCCTTAATTAAATTTAAAGACTAAATATTATAATAATAAAAGGTAAGTTTTTTAAAATTATTCTTAATAATTAAATTATTAAAAAAATAATAATTTAGATAAATTAATATGTATATAACGATATTTATTGAATAAAGATTAATAGATCTCGTTTATTAAATTAAATACATAGATGATACATATAAAAATTGACTTATTGAGAATCTCTTATGATTACGATTAATGTTAATTTATCAATATTCTCATGAATAATAAAGTATTTGATTTTTTTTTTCTTGAAACTATAATAGTTATTAAGAAAGTTATTTATTATACTTTAATTTTGAACATCTAATATCTAAAGACGATAATTAAAAAAATAGAGTATAATTGAATATTTGTAAAATTAATAATTAAGCTTTATAATAACTAATACATTTGCTAAGAGAATTGAACGAATAAAGAAAAAAATTTTCTTTTAAGTCATTCATGAGTTAACTAATCAAAGTTTGATAATTATACCATATTTTAAGGTTAATTAAGAGCCACCTTGATCAACAAATTAGTACGATTAATTTGCTATCACTTTAGTGTTAAACTTATAAGATCATACATTCATGAATATTTTAATTCTTATTAGATGATAATAAAATTATTATTTGAAATAATTAAATTAAAAAATTTAATTTAATTAAATAAATAATTTTTTATCTAAGTGAGATATTATTATATTCATTGCTAGTACTAAGAATAAAATGATATGGTAATATTAAAAGAAATTTTATTTTTATTTGAATAAAATAAAAACTGTCAAATTTTGAATTTTAAATAAATAATTTATTATATTATCATGATAACATTAAAAAAAAAGATAAGATTGTTGCATATCTTCTAATTTGTTTGATAGCTGATTAATATATCTTTAGTAGCTTCATAATTGATTAACATATTTTATATGAGATAAACTTTTCACGTCTAGATAAAATAATATGGAAATATAATAAAAAAATACAAACATAACAATATATAATTACTATTTTAAATGGTAGTCTCTTGTATTTCAAAATCTCTTTTTAGATTATTTCATATTTTATAGGCTTTGGTTGATGTATAAATTTCATTTTGTCCAAGTATTGATTATAGGAACTAGTTTTTGACGTGAATATACATTGATTTTTCACATTATTGAAGATAAAACTTTTAAAGACTACGTTATCAGATGTATGCATATTTTTATTATATAAATTTTTAAATAAATTTTAAACACATAATATAAAACAGAATTACTTTTTTATTCTACTGCAATGGTTTTGAATATTTTATAATTTTATATCCAATTATCCTTGTTACTAATATGATGGATTAAAGTTGTTCAATAAATATTACATTAATCCTTCACTTTAAAAAATAAAAAAAATAAAAATAAAAATGATGAAAATAGAAAAAAAATAAAATAAAAAAATTATTTAGATGAATAGAAATAGAAAAAAAAAATTTCTTATCTCAATGAATAGAAAAAAGAAAGAATAAATATTAATAATATAAAATTTAATTTATATAATTAAAAAATAATTTAAACTTAAATTTTTTATTATATTATTCTTTTATTAATATTATAAATTTTATATTATTTAATTTTTAAAAACTAATAATTAAAATACTAAAATTTAAAAAAAAAAATTATTCCTCAATTCCCTCTTCACGTTTGCAGGATTGTAAAAATTAATTTTTTTCTTTATATAAAATAAATTAATCTAAATAAGAAATAAAATTTTCTTTGCATCCTTTCTCCTGTGCCAGTCATTTATTCCTCCTTGTTACGAATCTGAAGATACCATAACTTACATAGTAGAATTTATCTTTTCTTAATTTTTCCAACTTTAATATTTAATGTATTTACTGTGATATTCTAAAAGTTAAAAAAATATAGTAGCATGTATTAATGAGGTAGTATTTGCAGAGTATTTTTTTTTAAATTATAATATAAAGCTTAAAGTATTTCAAGAGAGATTATTTTGACAATTCAATCTTATATGAATGATGAAAAATTAATTCAATCTTAAGATTTTTGTATCCATGTGTTTCCCTCTTATCTATATCTATAGTTAATACAACAATTGTTGGCATTTGTCATGTCGCATCGGGAAAAATCATTGCTAGCATGCATTGATCTTGACTGCGAGGTTCGGTGAGGTCTTCGTGATAAAAGAAGAAGAGATTATAAATCAATGAGATGCGATCATGCCACACAGATAAAAGGGAATAGGAATAAATTGAAATGCCGTAAGGGAATTATTTATCACATATGATAATATATATATAGGCACTACAGCGAAACAAAATGGCATAGTATATCACGTAAACACAAATTTCCCTTTCAAAAGTTTGTGTACTTCAAAATTTGATATTTTTTACTTTTAAAATTCATAAGATACACATAATTAACAGTTTGCCAGTTGAATGCGGAATTGGCTGGTGGTGGACTGGAGACTGCTGTGTCCCGCATAAAGCACGATAATTACTTTTGAAAAATCAAAGACTTAACTAATAAGATACTTCATTGAAAGCAAGAAATTAATGATGGTTCCTGTGCCTTATGGTATGCGAATCTTATCTTATTTGAAATAATAGAATATGAACATTGGGTTCCCTCCCTCACTACGTTTGTCCTTCACCGAGAGTTTGAACAGGTGTAAAACTGACATGTCAGTAAAATGAACAGGAACAAAAACATTTAGATGCACGCCACGTGTCATTTTCATCCCATGCTTTCGTCACACATCCCCTTCCCATCAATAAAATTTCTCCATATTTAAACACCAAATTCAATCATTACAATTCACTTATCTCGAGTAAATGTTCTTCTTCCTTTCACTAACACCTAATTAAAAATTACAAATACTAATAAAAATATAAAAACGTCACTCTCTCTCTTTCTTTCTCTAAACGTTTCATCCGTACCCATGGCCGTTTCTCTTCCGCCCATCCCTCCCAATCCCAAACCACCTTTCTCTATTTCTCTCTTCTGAATTTCCATTTTCGACTCCCTAATCTGTCTCTCTCTCTCTCTCTCTCTCTCTCTCTCTCTTATTTCTTCTTCCTATTGTTATTCTTCTTTTCGTGCGTATCTATCTATTTGCTCGTTTCAGTGTTCACGCGCTTTTTCCATGGAGTCGGCGAAGATTGCTGGCTTCTCTCCGAAAACCCTAATTGGGCGGTGAAACGCGTGCGCAGCAGCCACATCGATCGAAAATGGGGATTGTCACCGGAGATCGATACCTGGAGAAGCTGGTGCTGTTCGTGGAGGAACAGGCTGGTCCTCTCATCGAAGGAGCCTTGGTGTTGAAGCTAAATCCAGCAGGTCTTCACTACATGCAATCGAGGCTGGAAGCACTGCACGAGCTGGAGAGCCTCCTCGCCGGCGCTCCCATCGACTACCTCCGAGCCTACGTGTCCGACCTCGGCGATCACCGCGCCCTGGAGCAGCTCCGGAGGATCCTGCGCCTGCTGACCTCCCTCAAGGTGGTTTCGGTGTTGCCTTATCCTGTAAGGGATCCGACGCCCTTGTCCTTCTTGCCGTTTGTGCGCTTGAAGGTTCTGGAACTTCGGGGATGCGACTTGTCAACTTCTGCTGCCAAAGGCTTGCTGGAACTCAGGCATACTCTTGAGAAGATCATTTGCCACAACTCTACCGTGAGTTTCAATTGGTCGTGGAATGATATAATTTTTCAACTGCTTTCTTCTTTGCAAATTGGTGACTGAACCGAGGGTTCGAATTTTATGTATTTTTTAGGATGCTCTGCGGCATGTATTTGCTAGCAGGATAACGGAGATAAAGAATTCTCCGCAGTGGAACCGCTTGTCGTTTGTCTCTTGTGCTTGTAATGGTTTGGTTCTCATGGACGAGTCTCTGCAGCTTCTTCCTGCTGTTGAAACCCTTGACCTTAGCAGGAATAAGTTTGCAAAGGTAGATAATCTGCATAAGTGTACGAAATTGAAGCATTTGGACCTTGGTTTCAATCACCTCAGAACATTTGCACCTTTCAGCCAGGTATGTGGTTAAAATATTCATTATCTCAATATGCATTCAGAGTTATATGCTACGCTAGTATGACTGGGATGACTATCTTTTGTATCTTATATTCCATGTTGGAAAACTAGAGATAGTTCACTGTATCAGTATCGTTGGAAACTATAGTTTCGTTTTTTGGGTTGTTTTGATTTTTATGATTCTTAAGTAATCTTTCATATGCTTGGCCACCTAATTGTACAAGTTTTTGGTTTGAAACATTAGATGGATATGTTAAAGGGCCATTCAAGGAACTGTTGAGAATAAAGCCGACTGAACTAAACTTCTATTCAGGTTATTCTAGTAACTTAAATTGGGCTCTCTACATTTAACACAGCATGACTCTGAGAAAGGGATTGTGAACTCAAATCTAAATATCTTCGTTCTTCATTTCTTGGTTGTGACAAGATTTTTTCTCCATACTCCTTGATTGACAATATTAGTCTCCTTGGATATGGTTTTCTGTAAGGGGTCAGGATCAAACATCCACGAAGCTTAAGACATTTGATGCAGTCTAAAGAATGTCTTTATCTCAAAGAGAACACTAGTGATTTTTCAAGATGGGATCCCAAATGGAGTTGATTTGGTTTAATTTTCTAAATTTAATATAGGTTCTTAATGTAATTACTGTGAGATTGAAAATGCAGTATTAAGCTCCTGCTGATCCTGTGACGAGCAATCTAGTAATGGTTTAGGTGGGAGCTAGAACAGTGTGGAATCAACTAAGTTATGACCAATTAAGCTTGGATTGACTTGTTATCCATCCTTTAATTATCTCCATTCTTCTATTTCTGTGGTTGTCTTCCGATACAACAACAATGATTCTAGTGGACCTACAGATGCATTTTACATTCAACAGAGCATGTTAGGGTCTGAATGTTCCTAGCATGATCATAGCCAAACTATTGACTATGTGGAATTAAGGTTTGAGTGAAATCAACTTGTTTTTTTTTTAATCTTTTGGTTAAACTGTATGAGGCACTTTAGACAAACTTCTTAGTAAGCCTTTATAGAAGAAAATAAGATCAATTAAGGAAGTAAAACTGTAAAATGAATCAAATGCCTCCCACAAGTTAAAATCAACTTGTGCACCTCAACTTTTTCATAAGCCTCCTCAACTTTTGCAGAAGTTAATTTAACTTACGGGAGAAGTTTTATTCATTTTACCTCATCAATTCATCTTATTTTCTTCTCTTATAAGTGCTTGTTGAGAAGTTTATCCAAATTGGTTCTATTTTCAAAATCCAGATTTATTAATTGGGAGATTCATTGCAAAGGTGGAATTCAAATCTTGCAGAATTGGCTCAATAGAAATTGTAAATATAGGTATAGCATGAGTTTATTGCACATTATAGTGGGAAAACTAAAATTCACCGGACAAGGGTTTACATATGTTAGTGTAATTTTCATATTGACTAAACCATGTAGACACTCACCAGGGTAGATCCATAGAAATTGTTATGTTATCTAATTCCCATAATCAAGTTTTGTGCTATGTATATTTTGAGCATGTTCCTTTTTGTGCTTTCTCTCTACAATGGGAATCAAAATGATTTCATTAATTTCAGCAGCTATATATAAAAGCCAGCTAGGTTGTCATTAGTTAATCTGCTTGCAGTTCTGACATTGAGACCCATAGAATAGATTGACAGTTTGGGGTTGAAAGTTGAATGACTTTTACTCATGACTTCAAATTTATTGTTCTCAGACCTGGATAGGCATTCTAATTGAAAACTCATCTGTTTATGCTGGCTAGTTATATAGGATACTCAAATGAAGTGAAAGCAAATTATTTGTAGGAAAGTTCTTAATATCTTTTGTTTTAATTTTAAGCCTCTCATTTAGGAACCTGGAACGATATACCAGTTTTGTTGTATCATGCAGGTTTCCTCTCATATTGTTAAACTAGTTTTGAGGAACAATGCTCTAACTACCTTGCGTGGGATTGAGAATTTGAAGTCACTTGAAGGACTTGATGTTTCCTACAATATTATTTCCAATTTTTCAGAGCTAGAGTTCCTTTCGGGCCTTCCATATCTTCAAAGCTTGTGGTTGGAAGGAAATCCTTTGTGCTGTGCTCGATGGTATAGAGCACAAGTATTCAGCTTCTTCACCTACCCCGAAAAGGTAAGTTTGTATTGTTTGCTTTCACACGCACTGTCTCTCCATCTCTCTCTATTTGTTTGTCGCTTTGTGCCCTATGCTCTCATTTGAGGGTGTGATTGCCCATATATGTGTTTGGCAGTGTTGTGTTATAGTATTTTAGATTTTACTGTACCTCAATTCAATTTTCAAATATCTTTTAATATCTGAAGTTTACAGCATTTTCAGTGTAATATTATCTTCAAATTTCTAGTTTTTATTTGGATTTTATTCTTTCCCTCTTCTAAACTTATGTTTGTTCTTTATGTTGATCAGTTGAAGTTAGATGAGAAAGAAATTAACACTGGAGACTTTTGGAAGAGACAAATAATTATTGCCAGTATGCATAAGCAACCTGCCAGTTTTGGGATCTATGTGCCTGCGAAGGAGGAGTCTATGGTGGAAGGGGGTCATATTAGAAGGGTATGTAATTAATGAAATTGGTTATGTATTTGTAAAAATGAAAAGCTTTAAATTATTCATTTCTGAATATCGAACATGAGAGGCCAACTTCATCTGGACATGTACCTTTCACATTGTTGAAAAATCTAGTATTTTTCTTTTTGATATACATAGAGATGAAGATCATATATTCTTGTTTTTTCCATGCAGAGAACGGTCTCTCGTCTTGCCTGTATTCAAAATGAAGAAGAGATCACTAGCATGTGTTCTGATGAGGAATCTGTGTCTTGTGCAAATGAAATTCAAGTTGGAGAGGATCCTGATTTATCTGATGATGGATCTGAAATAGTAGATTTGATAAATAGAGTTGAACGTATGAAGAAAGAGCGTTCTATTCTTTGGCTGCGTGAATTTAAAGATTGGATGGATATTGCCTCAGATAAATTGGTAGAAGCTAGGAAAGAAGGACAAGCTACATTGTATCATCGTAAAGAAAATTACATCAGAAACAAGACAAATCAGGAGCAACATGGTGAAATCTCAAGATATGCTTCAGATTCTGTTCTAGCCTCAGGAGATGACAGCAGCATGAATATTTTAGAATCTGATAGTTCTTTTATGGAAACATCTGCTGGTTTTCATAGGCCTCAGTACTTAGACTATAGAGGGTCAGTTAGTAATGCTAGTGGTGGGGCCTCATTTTCTGACTCTGGAGGAGTGGACATGGAGCGTCTTAAATCCATTTCACTTGGGGGAATTAGTTCACTCTCACAATCTAAAAATTCACATTCTGATGCCATTGTCATCCAAGGAGCACATAAAATGGCTGAAAATGTGAACATATCACCACTGAGTACCATTAGATCTGCATCTCAATCTTCATCCGCATGCCCCTCATCCCCTCCACATTTTCAAGAAGATCTTTTTCATCGTCGGCATCACTTGGTGGAGGAAATTTTGCAGCTGTCAGCAGATTCCTTTTCAGTGGCATCTTCTGATAGTAACACAAGCAGTAGTGAAGTTGATTGCATTGAAATTGAGTCATCAGTGCCTAAAATTGATGACTTCCCATGTAAAAATTATGTGAATGGGAGTGTTGACCATCATATTTCTCAAAATCAACACAAGGAAGATTTTTACAACCCAAGACAAGAAATTCATGATGCAAGAGAGAATGGTATTTGTTTATTTGGTTCATCTGATGACCAAACTTCTAAGCTGCATTCAATTGATTTTGGGGCTGATGCTCACAATGCTGAGAGAGCTTTTTCTGCTAGCCAAGACAGTGATTTGTTAGGGAAAAGAAAGATCAGGAAAAAGGCAAAGAAGAGAGTTATTTCAATATTAGAAGAGAATTCAGATGGCAATGCATGTGATCAGGAACAACAACAGATAAGTCAAGGACAGATTTCCACAAACTTAAAGCAAGAATTGGACATTGCTGATTTTAATGAATTTTGTGGGAATAATTGCTTTAGACAAGAGAATGATGATCTTATTAGGACATATTTCAATACAAGTATTGCTGACTATGAAGCCAATGAGGTCTGTAGTCATTGCATGTGCTGTAATTGTATCCTTCAGAGGGAGATGAACTATAAAGAAAGGTAATTATCTATTGATTCAATTCACTAGCATTTAAGTGAATATGGTGGGAAGAATCACATGTATAATAACTTCATCTTTAGCAGTTTTGTTTGCTTGGGTCTCTTTTTGTTATTTCTGTAACAGTAATCAATGATGATTAGAATGGTCACTTTGTATCTTTTACTATTTGGTGTTCTCCTTCTTGAGCATCTCATGTGCAAAGTGAAATTAGGATATGCTCAGTTCCTGACAATTTTTTGTTGCCCAATTCCCAAATACTTAACCTTGCACATAATCACTTATATTGTTTATAGATGGTGACTATTTCTCTTCTAATCTTTCTAATTAATCAACCAGTTTTCCATGATGCCGATTGTTGAGGGTACTTTCCTATGGTTTTGTGTTGATTGCATTCAATGGTGTTGCTAAAAAATATCTGGATTTGTCTAATTAGCCTTCCTTCCCTTGAGTGTTTCAGTGGAAACCTCTCTTCTTATCTACCCTGACACTTTTACTTATACATAAGGTGGAATCGTTAAGTGTAAAGGTCAAAAGTATAAATGAATTTATACTTTTTTATAAAAAGAAAATGGATAGCTACCTAATTTTTATAGAAAGGGTGTTAAAATATCATTAAAAAATGACTTAAAAGCCATACTTTAAATATCTCAATACTTAACCTTTTGGTGTACCAAAAAAATGATTCTTGCTTTCTAATTCTATTTTGATTTCAAAGGAATGGTGGATAATAATTTAAGCTTATTTCTGTAATAATAATAATCATGGAAAACTAATCATGATTTAGAGTGGAATCAACAAGCCAAACTTAATCTTTTTTAATGTTAAATCAAGTGTAAAAATAGTATTAATTTTTTAGTTGATATTTGTTAAATATTTACATTAGTTTTGTTAATTGTCATCACTAAACTTGATTACACAGATCAAAAGTATTGTGAAAAATTCTGAAGCACATTCATAATTGATGTCTATTTTTATTTTGGATGAATAACTGATGTCTTCTATAATATAAAAGAGTGTCATTATATACATATAAAAAGTGTCATGATAAAATAACATACAGTTAATTTCTGCATTAAAAGGTTCAGGGCTACTTTCTTTCTGTTTCTGTCTTCTTATGTTTCCTCCCCCTAAGGACATGTTTAGGAATGAGAGGGCATGCTTTTAATTTTTAAATTAAGAGTTATATTATGTTAATAAAATGAATGAAAGATTAGGATATTAAGTTTATGTTAATCTATCATTTTATTTCTTTTATTCAAAAAATTATCACATTACAAAGTATTTATTAGAAATGAAAATTTTACCCTCCCTTCCTTCTCCCACCAAACTTCATTCCCAAAAATACCCTAAAAGTTCAGTTCTAGATCCATTACTGGTATCTACCTTATAGATATACTTTCAGAAATGAACACTTTTGAAAAAAGATCATCCCTGAAAGTATTCCTGTCTACATAGTTCTGCACTGATTATAGTTTCTGTTCTAAAATTTCTGCACATTCCTGTGCATATGTAATTATTTTTTTTTCAATGTAGAGAAGTTGCAGTATTGCTCAGCAGCCATAAGAAGCTCTATGTACTGCTAATTAATGTTGCTGCTGATGGGTCAGGTTAGCTATAGCCTCTCTTTTTTGTTGGCAAGAGGAACTCAATTGTTTCATTTTGTTTTTGTACACTGACGTGGCTCCTTTTATCCCAGCTTATCATATTAATTTCCATTAATGTATGAACCTCCCTGTTTCTGCACTAGAGGTTGACATGATTTAGTGCCTTTTTCAGATTAGGCTCTAACTGCCATTTGTGTTTGTTAGAATGAGGTTCCATAACATTTTTCATGTTTGGCTGAAAACAGACTTGATACTGCTTCTCTCTAGTAATTTATGACAGCAACTCCAGCCAACTTTAACTTCAGTAATGTTGAATGCTGCATTGATAATTTACCACAATATTCTAATTTATTTCTCTATTAAAGGTTTACATCCTTTTTTGTTAATTTTATCTCTTAAAATGATTTTACATTATCTTATCCAAATAGAAATAATTCTTTTAAGCTAACTTTTAAAATATCATTTCCAAATTGCTAATATATTCTCTTAAAATCATTAATTTCAACATTAATTCTTTCAAGATCAATTCTAGTATTCTACAAAAATCTAAACTAAATGAGCCCTTGACAAGCTTCATTTTCTCTTCTTCCAATTGTGAACAGTGGCATTTAATTCTTGCCAAATTGTTGATAACTTTTATCCATGTTTTGCATCTTGCAAAAAGAACACCACTTCTAACCATCCCTTATTAATTCAACAAAATAGATCTAGAAAGCTTTCTCCTTTGGTTTTTATGTCTATAGCTGTTGAAAGCGCTCTTCAATACATCATCCAGGACCACTTTTGACTGTATTAAGTTGCCACAAGATAGAAGAAGTTTGTGAGGTGTTTGTTGGAATGGGATTTCAAGTGTTAAGGTTAGTGAACTTGTACACTTACCTGAACTAAAAATGTAGTAACTTTCTAAATATAATTATTTTGGCTTGTCAGGGTAAATTTTGAGGGTGGCGAGACATACCTTTTTGTGACAAGAAGCATTGAGAAATCAATGGAGTTACTAGGTACCATACAAGTTTATGATTCTTGTGGTGGAAATGGTAGATGCTCAATAAGAAGGTGATTTACTTTTTGCCTAATTTTTTTTAAAAATGTGTCTTATGCAAATATTGATATTTTTACTTGCTCTATAGGTATGATTTATGAATATATTGTACTTCTTTATTTTCAATTCTTCCTGCTATGATAGACTGGGATTTTGGAAATTTAAATGGCAGTTTGGAGCAGGTCCAGGTTGAGTTGTTTGACAACCAAATATGTGGTGGTTCAAATATGAGCATATATCAGTACGCAATGGTGCTTGTCTGTTGTAACAATGGCAGTGGTACGCTTCTCTCTAGTCATTGTATGTAGTAGTTTTTCCTTTATATTCTATTCTAATGAGGATGAACAGTGGTCAATTTTTTTTACTCATAAGCTTCTTCAGGACTAATTTACAGCTCTGAATTCTGAAAGATAATATTTTATAAAAAAATCTCCAAAACTAGATGTGAAATGCTATTGTTGCAACATATTGTTCTATTAGACAGTAGTAAAAATGCATAATTCATTCAGTTGGTTGATTGTGTGAATCCACTTATGGCGGTGGTTTTCTTCAATTTTACCTTCACTACTATTACCTCTTGAAGGTTTTGGAAACTGTCTTCTATTTCTTTAAAATATATCTTGAAAGTTGTGTTCTTTTATTAATTATTAGTTTACAGACATAAAGTTGTCCTTTGTTTTAAACTTACAGAGGAATCTTGGTTCTCAAGGTCACTGTTTTTGATTGGAGGGTATGTGCTTTTATGCATTGAAGATGTTAAGCAGCTGTACTCATTTTCTTCAGATGCGGCTGTGTCTCCATATTTCAGGATTGATTCATGTTGCCCCATTGCTGACATTACTGCGATGGTTAGTATTATTTTTTGGGCTGTGATGCAGAAAAATACCCGACAATAGAAACAAACAAAACCAGCACTGGTTTTGAACTCTCGATATCATTCCTGTCCTTCTTTTAAACAATCCATAATAACTTGGGCCATCGTAGAAGAGAAAAACTACTGTCTTCAAGTATGGAAGACATAAAAAACATCCTTTTTCTTGAGTCTCCCCTTTTTTATTAAGTTTTTATTGATTGGTGTATTGTTTAATGTTACTCTCTCCAGGTCATTGAGGTTAGTCACAGCTGTGTGACTTTAGGTCTGACATGTCCACTGGCTGAATACCATCTTTCTACCCAAATGAACCTTGAAGTTTCCAAACATGCAAGAACATATGCTGGCTCTCTTAAATTGAAGGTTCGGTGGTTCTCCAAAGATAACCTTTTGAAGTTCGTGTCATTGTTGAAGGCAATCCATGCAGAAAAAACAGGGTCTCCTTTGGTAGTAAGATGTATATCGTAAATCATTTTTCCTATGTTAGTTCATATTCATTTCATTGATTTGATTTTGGTCTTCTTTCATATTTTTTATATATTTTTTTTAATTAGCTTGCTTTCTCAGTGTGGTTAGCTTCCTTCCTTTTATTCTTTGATTTATATCCACGCAATGGTCCTTTTTATTTGTCTCAATGTATAGAATTGTACAGTATCACTGCACGTTGATAACCTGTTTGTCTTGCTCCTCTGCCCTATTCCCAGATGAAAAATAGGTGATGAGAAAAATCTTAATTGAAATGTTGTAATCGTTTCCTTTAAAAATCTTAGATATTGTCAAATTGGACGATTTTGTGGATGTGAATGCAGTGTGACTAATAAATGAAATCTCTTGCCATTTTCTAATTATTGAAGGTATTTTGGAATTGTGCACAACACTTTTGGCCACTTGCAAAAAGTATTACTAAAACGGTTTTGCTATCGATAGTCTAGCATTGTCGGATAATACCTAGGAAATTTATAAAAAAATAAGTTACTTTTATTGGAAATCAGGGTGAAAATGTATTGATCAGATTTAATGTTATATTTTTAAATATTTTTTTTAAAACCTCTGTCCTAATGTAATTGTCATAGAAATTTATATTAATTTTTTTCCAATCGATTACTTCCCATTTCGGTGGTTCTCCAAACATGATTGGTGTTATCATCTGTTGTAAGTTTCAGTTACACCTTTTCTGCTTTGGAGCCTGAGATATTGGGAGGAAATGGTCATTGCGAACTATGGAACGCTAGCTGTTAGTGGGCATACGGTACACAAACTAAGCTGAATCAAATAGTTGATTGCCTCTATTTGGTATTTTCTTCGAGGGGGCAAATCGGAAACATTTTGAATATGTAACCATCAAGAATTAGTGCAGAAATTACCCCGATAAACCACCGCCTACAGCTTACATTTAATATTTGTGTTTCGATCTTATGAAGAATGGAGAATATATATATAACTGGCCAAAAAAAATCCAGGCCTCCTACCGGATGACTTTGAAACATTACTAAGTAACGAAAGTGGCTAAACCACTGCATCAATCATTATCGCAACTGATGGGATGATCCAATTATGTTCTTTTGATCAGATGTTGATATACCAATCATGATCTGATTAAATATAGAAGCATTGAATAAGTTTGCAGTGACAACAACCAAGCTTTGGATGGAGAAGTATGTGTCATTTGTGGACTACTTTTATATATGATTGGGGATTATAAGCACGAGAGGTGTCAAAATAAGTGCTATTTTCGATACTCCAAAAAAGAACACGGAGTATCATGTTCTTAGTACATCTGTGGTTGGGATTACTAGGTTCCCTTCGCTGAGTTGCCAACTTCACATCTGGAATCTCCTTGACTCCTTCCACTTCAGTTTTGTTGTTGGCACCACCATATTGGATGACATCAGCAAGACAACAAATGTACCACTCTGTTGGCTGTAAAAATGAATCATAAATGGTTTACAGGAGTTTTAGAAATTTAACAATAGTAGGTGGACTTTTAAATCTTGTTATTTTTTTTCACAATAGAATGTCCTATTAATTTTTCTTTAGTATTTGTAATATTACTATGTTGAATATTATATATATATATATATATTGTTAATAAATATTGGTTTAATTGGTAAGAATTAGACTTATACTTCATTGGATCATATGTTTAAGTCCTGCACTTGATATGAAGACTTTGTTAATGAATGATCCAAAAATACCTATATAAACATTCTTTGAGCTAACGAAGATGTGCCGTTGAATTTGAAAATTTTATTTTAACCTGTAACATTGAATTTAGACTGTATCTACAATGTGCCAATTAGAATAGTCAATACCTAAGCATGGAATTCCATAAATCCATTTAATTATATATAAAATAAGTCCAAAAAATTGACATATATTTGCAAGAAAACAAGTTAAATATGAATGAGATCAACATTGGCTATAAGGCTTTTATTTCGATCCATCTCTATACGGTTCGCAAAATATAATGTTCGAATGTAATACTATGCTTATGATATCAATATATCATCTAATACATTTATTTCGAAGCATGCACATATTCATGGAGATGACGAAGAAGAATGGCAATATGAAATAATTCAATACATTTATACGATTCAGTTGCCGGCACTTGGTTAAGATTTTATAAGTATTAGCGCTTGCCGGCATTTTTTTTTTGTTGAGCAATGGCCTGCTTCGAAAAACACTGCGATAACATCAAATTGGGTAATCCAGTTCATGACCCGCTGTCTAATAGGCCCAAGGACGGCCCAAATCAGAGCTAGCTAGGGTTTCCCATTCTCCTGACAATCTATATATGTATGTTGGTGGAACACGAATCCCTGTCTCAGACAACAGATAGAGACGCCGAATTTTTCTGGATATGTTCTTCTCCCCAATGAATTTATGTTTTTTTTTTAATTTATTTTCTTCCTATCTGATTTTATTTCAATCACAATTTTTGTACAAGGCAATCAGCTAGCGTCACTGATGCGCTTTGTTTGATGAATAGCGTATTCAGCCCTTTTCGTTGCCGAAAGCGATGATTGAGCACTTATGCTTGCATTTTCCGTTCTCCCCATACGGTTTTTGCATTCAGATGCTCGCAAATTTGTTTTCTCTTCTAATCTATCTATCTATCTATATCTCTCTCATTTAAATGAGAAAACATGTTTTATCTTTAGAATCAAGAATAACAGAAATACCTGTGTTGTTGGTAATCACCATCGAAAGGTGGTGTTAGCTTTCAGGACTTCCGAAAACATTTATAGTTAGGTGTTTAATAATGGAAAAGATGCTGAAAAATGCTTCAGTGCTTTCTATCATACAAACTGATAAAGATTGCGCCAGCTATAGACAAACCTGTACTTTTCAATTTCATCTGTAATCTGCCATGGTGGTGGTAAATACACTTTGTTATTGTTAAGCTTCCTACTAGTGTATCCCTCCCCAATCTAAAACTTTGGATCTCTATGATTATTGTTTTTTTAATGCACTTTCTTGATTTCAAAATCCTATAACTTTAAAAAATATTACCAAGTATTGTTATGCTCGGTGGTCAACATATCTTCATTTTTACAATTGCCCACCATTTCCTTTGACATGATAAACAAATTCTAGATATATGTAGTAAAAAAAAATATTTTTACATACAAATATGATTAATTTTGACTAAATTTTTTATTTTTTTATTATTAATCGATTAATAAATATTATAGATAATTTTTTAAAGTAGTTACAATGAAAATTAATAATTTGTAATAATATAATTTATAATTAAATGAGTATGAAAATTATTTATATTAGTGTATTTTAATTAAATTTTACTAAAATTTGGGAGAGAATGATAAATTGAAGTGACCGAAAGATTTTGGATCTTTATTTTTTTCATTTTTTATTTATTATTATTTAAAAAAATATTTTCTGTTATTTTAGAAATTTAAAAAATTTTAAAAAAAAAATCAATCATAAACAATATGTTAAATCCCAAAAAATAGTTACGGTCAATTTTTTAAAAAACCAATCAAGTTTATGTTATTGTAGAGACATACAAAAAATAGTCACTGTCCAAATATCATATCTTACTAGCTCAGTTGTTGAAAATGAAGTACCAGATGTCTTGCTGTCAAAATTTCAGTCCAATTCAACGGTTAAATTTCCAATCTCAACCAAAGAAGAGTGCCATGTGTGTAAGTGGAAAAGCTCTCTTCCCTCCTCTTCACTTAGATAGTTGAAAAAGTAAGTGAATTTCAAAATTTAGGTCTTTCTTTCCGTTGGAAGGCAGTCCAATATTTAACACATCCAATATGAATTCAACTTTTTATTATTAAATACATTTACAAAATTTTCTCCCTTGGGTGATGATGAACTTCAAGCTTGTTTCTTTGATCAAAGCTTACAAAATATTGTATAAAAAAACTAACAAAATATTAAATATGCATAAATTACAACATACATTAATTACACGTAACTACAAATAGCTTATTTGTGTAACCTTCTAAACGGAGTTTCAAGGTTAAATCTTGAATTCCAAGATACCCAATAATAGAGGTTTATCAAATGGGGGAAATTCACTTCTAACTAATGCATGATGTACACAGAGATAAGAGCAGGCTTAAAATCCTTTCCAGTTCAATATGACAGACTAGTTATAAGCAAATACAAAATCCTTTCAAATCCAAAATGTAAACTACATCCCACACTTTAAGTGTATATCCTTTGTTTGGACGGATGAATTTTAAACCAGCTTCAACAGAGCAACTTCAAGAAACTTAAAATATAATAAAATATTTAAATAATTTTTTTGAAGTTTTTATATATTTAATTTTTATTATATATAAGCAATTCTTTTAGATAAACAATTATTTAAGATCTTTTAAACAAATTCTTTAGAAGGGTAAATTTTAAAAGATGAAAAATATCTAAAAATAAAATCTCATTTTTATTAAAAATTAAAAGCGAAAGATTAAAAAGATTTGGTGGAATTTACTTAATAAAAAACTCACCTAAAATCTCCCTAAATACTTTTTACCCAAAACATGAAAACATTAATTATTAAGAAAATACATATTTCAAAAACAGATCTTCTCCAATTAAGACCGTTAATATAACAATTATGACATGAAAATAAGAAAAAATTTGCTCCGGTTAAGATAGTTAATATATAAAAAAATACATCAAATAGACCGTTCGCCATTTGCAATGAATGGTGCAGCATGGTTGCTAGAAATTATTCAAACTCATTAAAATTTGAGTTATATTGTTTATATAATATTTTTATTACGTTAATTATTTAATTATTAACTAGTTATAATTTAGATTAAAATTTACGTTAATATTTTTTTATAACATTTACTTTAAATTTAAAAAAATTAAGATTTTTACTTTTTATGAAATTTAATATTTTATTTTATAAATGTTAAATAGAAATAATATAATCAATTTAATTTATAAAAATTATGAATAAAAATTAAAAAGTTTAAATAATAAAAAGTCTATAGTTGACTATATTTATAACTATAGAGGAAATAAAATTACTACAAAGTTGAAAACCAAAATTATACAATTACACATACGATCAAACTTTAGGATGAAAAATACTATTAAACCGCTATTTATTTTTTAAACTCTTTATTATATAAAAAATAGTATAAAGTAATTTGTCTTAAAAGTAATAGAACGAGAATGACACAATTACTACCTTTCCGGCGCTTACGAACGCCGCCATGTTTACCGGAGGCTGCGAGAAGCTTCAAAGCATCTTCCTCAGAAACGTTCATGACATACGAAACTTTCCCTTGATGTTTAGCAGAGGAACACAATTTCCTAATTAAGTGTTTCACGAATCATAGTAACAATGATATTGAGAGTAAAAGAAGGAACAAGACAAATTGTTTCCTCTATTACCCTAATGCATTATTGTGGAGCAAGTTGGTTATACAATTAGACGGAACCGGCTTTTTCAACAATATTCAAATAATCGCCTTAAAAATTAATGCAAATATGTTCTATATATAAACCTTTAATTATACCTTGTTCCTAATCATATTATCTTATAACTAGGTCTCTACGTTCAAATTATTTTAACGTTTAGCAATATTAGTCCTTTTATCTTATGCATATGATTTACCACTACACTTTAAGAAAATAGAAGCAATGAAATTGCAGAAGTTTCTATTACCTAGATATGTATTGGTCTATGACTCAGTTAATGGAAGTTTAAATTAATCTAAGGTTTGATTCTAACCTGATGTTACAGTTGATGCAGATTATTCGCCGCTTTCTCACATGAGAGGAAATAAACGCATCTCAATAGTTTGCTGTAAACAGATAAACTACTTTGGTCTGTTATGATTTTGGGTAAACATTGAAATCAAATATTTGAGCAATGCAGTTAGAAAGATTGAATCCAAATTTTTCAAGGAGCCTGGCAGTAAGAACTTGATCACAGACTTTACGAATCAAACAAAACGGTGCGGTTAGTGTTAGCTAGAATGGAAAAATTAGAACAGAAGGCACGCGATATTGGCGCGGCTCAATCAGATAAGAGGTTCAAGCCATATTGATTGAAGCTATGATCAGTTTGAACCGTTCCAACACCTCGGGTTGGTGCCTAATTTATTTTCCATGGCGAGAGAGAAAGTGAATTAGCCCTTATTATAGGAATTAGGAGCAGATTGGTTTGTTTGTTTGTTTGTTAATGAGATTAGTCCATTGATTTGGTGGGTTGACAAAACAAAGAGAATCCTCCAAACGAATGTGTATTGAACTGATCTCTCTAAGATTGCCGGCCAGATTCTACTGCCGGCCTTCAATTCTCTCTTAATCACCTGAATGAAACTCTATGGATCCTTTTCTGCTTCTATTTAACACTACATTTGAATATCCTTGTTTATATAACCCACTATCTGCGGTTATTAAAAATATACACTCCTTTAAATACATATAAGTTAACACGTCAGCTCACGGTTCAAGATATTTTCTATGAAATCTATAATTTGTTATTTTTTATTTTTTAATATAATTTATAATATTTTATAAACTAAACTGCCCCAATCGTTAACCTACAAATCAATGATTTAATTTATGAATAACCTAGTTCAATTTATTTAAAGGTAATTTATCATAAACTTAATTTACATAAAATCCAATTTTACTTGTCACTATGTTAAAAAAAATTAAATATTCTACAAAAAAAAAATTCTAATTATATCTCAAGGTGTCCATAAACATTGGGAAAGAGATAAGACAAAATAGCAATTTCATCGTAAGGTTGAGTCAAAAATAGATTGCACAATTCAAATAATTTTAAATGTCATTTTTAATGAGATACAGTTCATTACTGTTTGAAAAAAAAAAAGAAGAGATACAGTTTATTTAAAAAATGTATTATTTTTAATTGATTATACTCTTTTTCAATATTTTTATCCAGACTAATTTGGATTCCAAACATAGGTTAGTCTACACAATTTAGGCAGACTTCACTTAGATAAAGTGTTTTTTTTTTTACGAAGAAAAAGAAAATCAAATAAACCAAAAAGGTAAAATAATCATACTTCTTTCATAAATTAAAAATCAACTTATACACCTAAACATTTTTAGAACCTTTCTTATATAATTTTTGCATAACTTTTCTTTAATTTATGAAAAAGTTTAATTGAATTTTTTTATTCTTCAATAAATACATTTTAAAAAACTTGTCTAGTATGTGTCAAGTAACATAACCATGGTGAGAAGTGAAAAAGCCAAGAAAGGAAATGTTAATAATAGTTATAGTTTAATTAGTTTATAATTGCAATATCAATTAAGATACTTTTAATAAAATATATATTTTTTAATAAAAATTTATAATTAATATTGATATATATTTTAATTATATTTAATGATTTAAAATTAATTATGTCAAAATTAATTTTATTTAACTTTAAAAATAAATAAATTCTTGATTTTTTAAATTTGTTGCATAAAGATTAAAGATGAAAAAAATTAACATCATAATTTTATAATCAACTTCAATGTTTATTCATATAAAGAGTAAATTTATCCATTTATATTTTAAATTTTATTTTTGACAATCAATTATTACGAAAAAAATTATGGTTAACAATATAAAAAATTTAATTAAAATAAAGTTGTAATCGATTAACAAAATATATAATTAATTATATAATATGATTATATGTATGATAATTCATTATGTAAAAAAAAGTAAAGGAATGAATGCCTTCTTCTATATTATTAACTGTAATTTTTTATTGTAAACGATTATTAAAATAAAATTTTGGATATGAATGAATAAACTATTGTAATTATATTTGTTAATATTTTTTTTTATAAACCATGCATCATCTTTTATATATTGTAATAATGGTTTTATTAACATTAATTTTTAAAATTTAAATTAATAATTTATTAAAAAATCAAAAAAATATTATACTTTTGTGCTGTTTATTATATAATAAATATTTTACTTTTAAATAAAAACTTGAAAATACTAATTAATATTTTAAGAATATTAGTTAAGAGATTAAAAAATAAAAATATTATTATTATACTTTTCTCATAATTTAAATATATCGATCGTAATTTTGAATAATATTTTTAAAAATAAACTAAAAGACCGATGTAGTATTTTTCTTATAATAAATAGATTACGCGCATGACAAACATGGGACGTAAATGGTGTACTTAAATACTACCTCGTAGCTGAGAAACATGCCAGCTCTAAGTTTTAAAATTAAAATTTAAGAGAAGCAACAATTAATGGAAGCTAAAGGTGTCTGTAGTGGCGAGTGAAACAAAACTAAGGAACTGTTCGGTACTTCCAAAGCAAATTTAACGACAAACCCAAAGGTAAAAAGAAATGGACTTCTCCAAAGTTTGCCGTCTGAAGGTTTGTTTTGTTTCAAATTGCGTTCCACATTAGAAACCTGCATGACTTTGAAATACTTTGATTTTAACCGTCACCTTTAATTTTGTCATACCTGCCACGTCTTTTATGGAATTCAGAACTCAAGTTGAGCACTTTAAAGTCCCTTAACACTGGCAATCAAAGAGGGGGCAAAAGGGGTTGCTGAAGTATATTGCAATGGCGAGGGTAGACAAAATAGGTAGAAATAAAAGCCTGGAGACTCTAATGGACTCCGACAAACCAGGAATGGGAAGAAAAGTGAACCAAACAAGGCCTCAGAAATCAATTCCTGGGCATGGCTTAGAATTCAATAACCTCTCTTACAGTATCATAAAGAAGCAGAAAAAGGATGGAGTTCAGATCAAAAAAGAAACATATCTGCTTCATGATATCTCTGGCCAAGCAATAAAAGGTGAAATTATGGCAATCATGGGACCAAGTGGTGCTGGCAAATCAACCTTTCTTGATGCCTTGGCCGGTCGAATTGCAAAAGGGAGTCTAGAAGGATCCGTTAGAATTGATGGAAAGCCAGTAAAAACTAACTCCTCTTTTTTTTTTTTATGGATTTAAATCAAATACATTTATTTTTGTTTTTAATTTTTAAGTATGGTCTTTATATTATGATGCAGGTTACTACAAGCTACATGAAAATGGTGTCATCCTATGTGATGCAAGATGATCAGCTCTTCCCAATGTTGACAGTTTTTGAAACATTTATGTTTGCAGCTGAAGTTAGGCTTCCTCCTTCCATTTCCAAGGAGGAAAAGCAGAAGAGGGTTTATGAGCTCCTTGATCAACTAGGCTTACAGGTATAATACTATTAACCTTTCTGTCTGTCTCTTGATCTACACACATAAAAATGACACATATTAGTGACTGTACTTCAGAGTGCTACACATACCTATATTGGTGACGAGGGAAGGAGAGGAGTATCAGGAGGGGAAAGACGAAGAGTATCAATAGGTGTAGACATCATCCATAAGCCATCACTTCTGTTTCTTGACGAACCTACCTCAGGCCTTGATTCTACAAGTGCTTACAGTGTGGTAGAAAAGGTTAAAGACATAGCTCGAGGTGGAAGCATTGTCCTTATGACCATACACCAGCCTTCATATAGAATTCAAATGCTCCTCGACAAGATCACCGTTCTTGCAAGGTGAAAATCCCGAAGCCTACTACCATATGTATTCTTACATCATTAGATGTACACCAATATTTTATCCATGATGTAAATTGATGATGACAGGATTTGTTTACTGTATTTAATGGTGTTATAGGGGAAGACTGATATACATGGGAAGACCAGATGCACTTGAGGCACACATGTCAGGATTTGGAAGGCCAGTACCAGAAGGAGAAAACAGTATTGAGTATCTGTTAGATGTTATAAATGAATATGATCAAGCAACGGTTGGGCTTGATCCCCTTGTCCAATTCCAACATGATGGTCTCAAACCTCACCCAGAAGCCATGACGCCTGTTCCAAAAACTCCAAGAACAACTTACAGAAGGAACAACCCTGCATCTAAGCGCATGATTAGCCTACGAAGTCATGGATTCACTGCTGGAAATCAACAACCTGATTCAGCACAGTTTAGTTATCGTGATGAGGAGGAGGAGGATGATGATGAGAATTTTGATAACTCCCTTGAAAGGAAAAGTGTTCAAACACCGAGGAATATGCCCAGTGGTGTTTACCCACGATTGGCTTCACAATTCTACAAAGATTTCTCAGCCAAAGATTTCTCTGTATGGCTTTACCATGGAGTAGTAGGAACACCACGTCGCCAACCATCATGGACTCCAGCAAGAACTCCAGGATGGACACCCGGGAAAACACCCATGTCAGTATCAAGAAGTGTACGTTCAAACCAATATTTTGCAGATCCTCGTCGCCCCAGAACTCCTGCAGTGGTTACCCAGTCTGTGGAGTACTCAGCAGATTCATTTGCACCTTCATATGAAGAGTTTGAGATCGAGGAAATGCTTGATGAGTCAAATTATGGATCCAAGTATGCAAACCCATGGCTGCGGGAGGTTGCAGTGCTCTCATGGCGAACAGCACTCAATGTAATTCGCACCCCGGAACTGTTCCTCTCCCGTGAGATTGTTTTGACTGTTATGGCACTTATCCTGTCCACCATTTTTGGAAATCTGGGTGATACTACTTTCAAAGATATCAATAGGCTCCTCAATTTCTACATCTTTGCAGTGTGCCTTGTTTTCTTTTCTTCCAATGATGCAGTCCCTTCATTTATCATGGAAAGGTTCATCTTCATCAGGGAGACTTCTCACAATGCTTACCGTGCCTCTTCCTATGTCATTTCTTCCCTCATTGTTTACCTCCCATTTTTCGCTATTCAAGGCCTCACATTTGCTGCCATAACCAAATTCATGCTCCACCTGAAAAGCAGTCTCATTATGTTCTGGGTAATACTTTATGCCTCGCTTATTACTACCAATGCATATGTTATGCTTGTTAGTGCACTTGTGCCTAGTTACATCACAGGGTATGCAGTAGTCATAGCCACAACAGCACTCTTCTTTTTGACCTGTGGTTTCTTCCTCAAGCGAACTCAGATACCTATATACTGGAAGTGGCTCCACTATATATCTGCTATCAAATACCCGTTTGAGGCATTGCTGACTAATGAATTCAAGAACGACCGGGGCTGCTACACAGGAAACATGGCAGAACTATCCCCTGGACCATTAGGAGATGTGAAGCGTAGCAAACAGCATAACGCCACTCTACCCGCTAACTGCTTATTAGGAGAAGATATATTGTCCACAATGGATATAACAATGGAAAATATATGGTATGACATCCTTATCCTGCTAGCTTGGGGTGTTCTTTACAGGTTCTTCTTCTATTTGGTTTTGAGATTTTACTCCAAGAATGAGAGAAAATGATACATTTATCATCCCCTCTTTCCTTTCGATGACCTTTTAGTTTATATACATGTCCCGGCCTGCTATAAAGCTTAAGGTCACAATGTGTTATTGCTATCATACTCATGACAACTGATAACATTCTGTTAAATAAGCTTACGAGTTTTCTGCTTTTCTGTCCTGAAAAGGCGAACGATGATGCTTACGTTATGTAATTACAACAGTGAATTGTTCTTTTAATAAAATAAAATAAAAAACCATCATAAGTGACGTGCTATAACGGGAAAGCTAGATCGAACCCCAGCACTTAGCAGCAGATGAAGAGCGCTGTTGAATTGAATCCTAAGAAAAACACAACTGAAACTGACCCACCACAACTTTCCAAAAAAGTAATCGTCTCCTATTTTATACTTATGTCTCTCCATACAGACATCATACAGAAACCCTAAAATCAGCTTGAAAATATGAAGCATTCCAAATCAACATTTAACATTTTCTATAAGCAATCATGCAGGAAACATCAAGCCATAATATATTGAAACTCTCGATTAATCGTTGTATGATACTATGGACAAGTAAATAGAAGAAAAGCAAGGAAATGTTATTGAATCAGGGTTATTATGAGGTATTCACTTAAAGAGAGCCAGCATGTTGCTCAATCTTCCTTTCGAGTGTACTTTTGTCTGCCCCCGTCACACTGTCAACCTCTTGGCCATTTTTAACAAAGAAAAACGTAGGAATACTGCTAATATTCCAGCGTGCAGCAACATCCCTCGCCTCATCTATGTCAACTTTCAAAAAAACCACTTTTCGGTACTTTTCAGCCAAGCTCGTATAGATAGGCGAAATGAAGCGGCAGGGGCCACACCATGTTGCAGTAAAATACAGGATCGCCAAGCGTGATGTCTTCGATGCAGCATTCAGCTTCAATTCCAATTCACCAGCAGAGTTAATGCCAATGACTTGCCCTTTTGAATGCCACAAACATAATATGTCATTGAATTAATCTAAATCATCCACATCACAAATTAAATTCCAAAGAATGTCTATAGATATATATGGACCTCAAAAACACCTTTTTAATTTGATGGATCAAAGGAAAATGGGGAGGGACAAAAGGAAAATAATTGCAACATAGATAAACTATATGGAATAAAAATAAAATAATACAATCAAATATGTAGAGAAATGACCTCAAAAGTATAGTTTTTCTATATCTTGTTAGGATTATTATTTGTTTAATGCACCCGAATTTTAGTTTAATTTGGCAATATAACATCTTACCTCTCTAGACCCTGTAACCATAAAATTAGGCCCGATTTGAAGCTAGTCTTCAAATCACATAACCAAGCATGGTTTGTGCTATATCAAAATTCAAGCCAAAATACATGTTTTCCATAAGTGCAGTAAACAAAGTTTCACGAAAAATTACTGTAAACATTGCCAATAAATAATGAATCAAATGCCTACATAAATGACAAAGCTAAAATGCCTAAATAAATGACATAGCCAAGATGCCTACATAAATGACAATATATCATCATTAAATGTTGAATTAAATGCCTGGAACAAGGCTATTTTTATTTTTGTTCATATAAATTTACTTACGCAACATTTGGTGGCCATTGAGTAAATATATTACCCAAAAAAGATCTAACGATAGTCATTGTGTTGAAAATACAACCCTAAAACCAAAAATATGAATTTTTAAGGCTGTAATGCAGGTGAAGAATAATGACAAAATAAAAATATGCATATTAAAGCTTTTATCACAGCCACAGACACATGATGCAGGAATAGAACCAGACAGTGAAAGATGGTGTACTGTCTCTATTTTTTGCACTAACCAAAAGATAAGCAAGACAATGAAAAGAGTTTGTGAATTATAACACCATCAGGAAGATGAAAATACAAAGGCTCACCATCTTTTAAAGCAGATAATGCTTCTTGAATCTGGAAAAGAAAAAAAAAAAAGAATTTTCAGCTGTAACTCAATCATCTTATAACATTGTTATTATAGTGCAGAGGGAACCAACAACTTCCCAATGCTACATATTGCATTCTCATTATGATGGGAGAATATAATATGAGAACTATATTAGAAATATGAATTCGTAGGAAATTAGGAATTATATGTTAAATCTCAATGTGAGCATGAACTGTAGCGTAGAGAAATTATATCCAACTTAGCCATGAATGATAATGGTACAGGATAAAAATCAACTAGAAGACTAGAACATGGCCAAACTACCAACTAAAATGAAATTATCTGCTTCTGCTGAAATTCCTTTTCATAAAAGCAACAAATTCCAGCCAAGACCCAAGAAAACCTGATTCAAAACTGCTACCAATGTTTTTGCTACAAAAGATGCTGATTTATTAATCCTTAATATGTCACCCAGTAAAGCCTAACTACCAAAAAGATTGTTCAATCATGGAGACTATACACTATACTTACTTTGGCATCTGCAGTTTGTGGCTCCTTCTTAATATGAGCTTTTTTCTGCTCCTTTTGCTTTCTTAAGCGTTCATACTTTCTCTTATGCTCCTCAATTTTGCGGGCATTAGGTTCAACCTATTTAGTCAAAAGATATAATTACTAAAAGAACAAGGATTTCCTTCTGCAGGTTCCATCTGTAGAAAGTAGGCAAATACCTTTTTAAGTGCCATAGCAATCTCTTCATCATAATCTAACTTTGAAGCCAAATGAAGGTCAGTTGCTGCTTCTTCCCATAGTCCCAACATAGCCCTTGACATTCCTCGTATTTTGTAGCCTTTAGCGGAGTCTGGATTAATCTGGAACAAACAATATACATGAGTACACACACTCAAGGGGTACAAAAATGTCTTTGATGGCACGTTTTCTACAAGCCAAGATAGGTATAAGTCAACCTTCAAGGCAGTGTCAGCATCACGGATAGCTGCATTTGGTTTCTTCAACTTCATAAAGACGCTAGCTGAAATCAAGAAATTAAGGTTTCAAAGGAATGATGCATAAGATAAGAAAAACAATAAAGTGGGAAAAAATACTGAAAGGAATTTAGCAAAAGACATTTGATTGTGGAATGCACACACACACAGTACCTCTAGAAGCATAAAGTATAGCTGAATGCGGATTCAACAAAATGGCTTCTGTCAGTTGGTCCAGTGCTTCATCCAACTTACCTGGAAGAGCATTGTACAAGAAATTCAATTGACAGACTAAAAGATTGTCCAAGAAACACAAATTGAGAGATTTTGAAAAGAAAAGCAGAGTACTAAGTAATCATGATTCAAAGGCATGCCTTGTAATATAGCATCAACTGCTTTTGATTTTGCTAGTTGTGCAGCATCCCTCTGGTCGTCCGTTACTTCAGCAGAAGGATCACCCATCTGCCATCAAATTCAAATTGCAGATTTGTTGAGACGTGGATGGCATGACAATGACAATGACTCCCTTCAATAAACATAACAATCTCAGAAGCATGGACAAGGCTAAAAGGTTGTCGTACCCATGTCGGATAAGTATCCAACACGGATAGGCAGCGACACACTTAGATACATGTCCATGTAGTGTCCGCCAATATTTTTGTCACGGCGTCATCAAATACAGTTTGGACATAATGAACATGTTTGTGTTGGTGTGCGGTACTAGAAGTGTTTCTGCTTCTACTGCATCGCATTTCCGTTTTGCCATCTCATATGAGTTTCTAATTTCTTTTAATCAAAATTTGGAAAAAAAATAAAATAAAATAAATCGAAATTGAAATTTAGATAAATTATAATCAAGATTTTATGAAAATAAATGATTAAAGTATTTGGAATATTATGTTTGATTGAAGAGATAGTTTTATTTTCTAATCAATTTAAAAAAAAAAGATTTTTTAATCAAGATATTTAGGAAACTAAATTATTTTTTAATTAACATATTGACGTGGAGGCACTGTTCCTATTAATTAGTAGTAGTTATAATGCATAATGAATAATTTAGATAACATAATATATTATCTTTTTCATTAATTTTAGTATATTATCATTTCTTTTTGTTTAATGTTAAAAGATTTAAGATTTTATATTTGAGATATTTTATCTCGTGATTAAAATATAATAATTTTTTTTATCTTTTTTATAAAACAGATTCAAATATCCTATCATGTCATTTTATGTATGTGCCTTATTCAACATTTATATTTTAAATATTGAACATATATATATTACATTAAAAAATAAAAATAAAGTCGGCTGTCGATAATTTTAGTCAAAATCTTATTTTTAATGTTTTAATAAAAAATAAAAAGTAAAATAAGATTTGACGGAAATCATTGACAATTGGCTTTATATACCGCTTTTATTTTACACGAATTGATAGGAAAAAACATTTTCCTTTTAAAATGTGGCGTATCTATGTGGTTATATCGGATTTGTATCTAGTATTGTGTCCGTGCTTAATGGGTAACAATTAACAAACCTTTTGAGGAGGGTCATTGTCTGGTTTAACAACATCGGCTTCGTCCAACTCTATATCAGATTCTACAATGTCATGTTCATCTTGCGCGAACAAAGGAGGATCCGGCTTCTTCTCATCAACATCGTCAGGTTCCTGCATATGGTTCAATTTTAGTGCGAGTAAAAACTGAAAATCCCTGAAGTAATTTGTTGTTATTGAACTAAGAAGAAGAAATTGATGCTATCAACGCAGAACTGATAAATTATTAAGAAAATGAATGGTGATTGAGGGGGACTCACGGTTTTGGGTTCGCGAGGGATGCGAGCACCGAGGCTACGGTAGATAGAACGAATCAGAGAGAGAGAGAGATTTAGGGGAAAGGAATGAAGAAAGGGAAATTGAGAAGAAACCTGAGAAGATAAGACTTGAAGAAGGACAGAGATGGGTCATGGAGAAGTGAAGGATTTGACTTGCATGACTCTATGAATTGCTTTAGCTCTCTTAATTTCGACGCATCCATTGTAAACTCACAAACACCACTCTGCAATTTTTAGGGTTCGTATCCACTCAGTAAATGATTTCAGTTCACTCTACTTATGAGGAATTGTTCGAACCTAGCCCTTTTTTTATTATTTTATGAAAAATATTGAGTATTCATCCCAAATTAAAAAGATATCGTATGAATAGAAAGATAAGATAATTATATTAAAATACAAATTATTATTGTATTATTAATTCATTTTTTACGAGACAAAAAATCAGTTCAGTTCCAAACTGCAGCCGAATACAGGGTACTTGGTTTAACAACTTTATTTTAATAATATACTCTTAACTTTTTATTGGTTATACTCACTCAAAAACCATTCCACCAAACATAACATTTTTAATAAATTATGTAAATTTATAAATTATCTAATTTAAACGTATTAATTTAATTTTTTATTCATTATTAATTAATTAAAAATAAAATTACATTCATTAAAGTTAATTACTAAAACATAATTAATCAGATAGTTAAGATTAAGGTTAATTAAAAATAAATTTTACTTAAAATAATAAATTAATTATTAATTTATTATAACTCTTTATTAACAAATTTAAATTGAATAATTTATAATCTTACATGATGAATCTGATTAATTTTAAAAAAAAAATCTTTATCAAAATATTGTTTGTGATTCTAGCTTACCTTATTTTGTTTTCAAAATAATTAGCAATTATATGATAAGATAAATACAAATTCGATTCATTTAATATTTTTCATAATATACATTGTATTAATTTCATAAACGTGGTACCCATGGTTTGCAGCAATTGTGATCACTATGGCCACTTCCAACGTGCTTCCAAGGTAGCAAATCATAGTCCCCAATTTGAAAGTAATCCCGCCACGCTTTGTAGTGCAGGAATCAACGCGTCTGAAATCTCACGTACCTTAAGTTTCATCCTGTTGTGGCTTTAGTATGTTTGAAAACGTTTAAAAAAAAAAAAGATTTTACGAAAATCTTTTAACACATGTTTCAATTTTATTTTTTTTATGTTTTTGTGTTTTTTCATTCATTTCTATGATTATAATAATCAAATTAAGAAATATTTATTCATTTAATTAATATACTTAAAATATTAAAATTATCAATTAGTCAAAATTATAAATTAATGGGCTGATGTGTACTTTAAATTATATTTAGAATTTATTTATTAAAATTAGTAGATAAATTAAATAAAAATTAAAACTCTAACCAATAATTAAAAGGTAAAAATTAGAAGTTGAAAATTAATTATAAACTATAAATTAATGAATTAACAAATAAATTAAAATTATACCATAAAATTAATAAAAAAATTAATTGGTTAATATAAAATAATAAATAAAAATATTTTTATTCATAAAATACATATACAACATATATGTAAGAGGAATGAATGTATTTCTGAAAACTTTACATCATATCTTCAATATATTTGATTCTTTTGTTTGTATTATGGGAATTTATCAAGTAAATTGTTGAAGTGAATTGATTATTTTGTTAATAGAACAATATATGTATTGAAATATATTAAGGGTACTAGATTATTATTTGATTATATTTATAATTGTTTTATTTTGATATAATATGTATATTCCTTTGTTTATATTATGATAGATTTTTTTTTATTAAACAGGTTTTTTAATAAAAAATCTATTATTTCTCTTTTTATTTCTATATAAAAAAAGTAAGAATCTCTTTCTACTAGACATGGTTATGTGACACTTTTTAAGACATTCAAATTTTCATTTAAAATATTTTGTTATTTTACAATTTTTTTATACAATTGAAATATGCTAAAAATATTAATTTTTACGTTATCATCTAATTATAAATATTTATATCTTTATAAATTATTAATTTTATAATTATTATTTTAAAATTTATATTTATCATAAATTTTAATTAATTAACAGTGAAATAATATATGAAAATTATATATATATATATATATATATATATGCCAACATAAATTCCTAATTAATCAGTTAAATCATAACATATAAAAAATTATATTTTATATATTATAGTAGTCAATTCAATAAGTTTTTTTAATGGTAATCAAAATAAATCCTTTTGTAAATAAAATTATTTTACCTAAAGTCACATCCAACGAAATGAAGTATTAAAAATATTTTAATATTAACGTTTTGTATGTTCTGAAATTTCTAACAACTTAAGAAGATATTTCTTGTAACTTTAATTTTGTTACAATTTTATTTTTTAACGTGTATTTGTAATGCAGTTGAAAACATCTCTTATTATTATTGGAACAATCTTAAATTATTCCATATATATATATATATATATATATATATATATATATATATATATATATATATATATTCTATTTTTTATTAAATAATACGTGGATCCTTTTTTAAAAAAATGAAAAGGTGTGTAACATTTTTTAAAGACTCGTTTACAAATGATTTTGTATATAAAGCAAGACGAAAAAGTGAATCTTGTATACAGATAAAAAAATATTTTAATTAAAATTGGGAATTTAACAAAAAGATTATTTAAAAAAAATTAGCGCACATCTAAAATCTAAAAGCAACTGTTACTAATATTAATAATAATAATTCATTATAATTTTATTATCTTTACAATCGTAAAATATCTTTTTATTTAGTGGATGTTTTACTGATTTTTTCTTTAATATTTCCCTGCAATTTTTACTTCAACAACATTACAATAATCCTTGTTTAGTGTAGTTTTTTTTTTCCTTCTCTTTACCTTCTTTGATTTTATGCATTTTTTCTCTTTTTCATTTACTTATGTTTTTTAATTATTGAGCTATGATTTTCTTTTTAATTTCCCTCAAGTATAAGAAACAATCTTACTTTAGTTTAACCTCTATAGAAGTGACCCGAACAATATAAAAAGATGACATTATTGAACAATTAAATTGATATCATTTTTTTTTCAAATTAATGTTATTTGTATCAGTGTTGAAATGACTACTAAATGTAATCAATGTTCAATTTTTTTAACTCTACGTGTTCACCTTTTTTTAAAGGGTGATTGACCAAACTGGGGTTTTAAAAAAAAATATATACGTAACTGAGGTTCGAAAAAAACTATTTACCGATCTGGGGTCTGAACAGTACCTGTAACGCATAAATTTATGCGTTACAGGCTGTGACGCATAAATTTATGCGTTACAGGTTAGGGGTTTTCGTGTAAGGCACGTGTGACGCATAAATTTATGCGTCACAACCTGTAACGCATAAATTTATGCGTTACAGGTTTCGAAAAAATAGTATTTTAATCTACGAAAGCTGTGACGCATAAATTTATGCGTTACAGGTTTGAAAAAAATAGTATTTTAATCGACGAAACCTGTGACGCATAAATTTATGCGTTACAGGTTTGAAAAAAATAGTATTTTAATCGACGAAACCTGTGACGCATAAATTTATGCGTTACAGGTTTGAAAAAAAAGCCGTTGATGGTTGTGACGCATAAATTTATGCGTCACAGCCTTTTTAAATTACTCCGGGGGGCCAGTTTTGTGGTCCACATAATCTGGTGCTGCTGTTATTCTGGTATTTTTGCTGAGAAAGGTGTTCGTTTTTGGAAGTTTCTGCAAATTGGGGGACCACTGCTGTTGTTGGAGTTGAATATTGAAAAGGAAACGAGGTTAGTGATATTAAAATGATTTAGAGATAATGCGGTTAAGATAGGTGTAGAAAATTTTAGTGTAGGATTTTGATGTTAGAGTAAGAGTGTGGAGTGTGGGTGGGTGGGAGAAAGAAGAGGGAGAAGGAAGAAGAGAAGAAGAAGAAGAATAGATTTTTAAAAAATTAAAAAAAAACAATATTAATAATATGGAAAAAGTTAAAATATTTTATTTTTTATAAAAGTGCAGTGAAAAAAAATATAATAATAAGAAGGTAAAAATATATTATTAACAATTTGTTTTAAATTTAATATTAAATAATTTCAAAAATTTAAAGTAAAAAAATATATTAATATGAGTCTGCCAATTTTATTTTTCAACAAACAAAGAATATGAAAAAAAAATTTTATAAACAGAATGTAATAATATATTATTAATATTTTGTTTGAAAATTAATATTAATTATTTCAAAAAATTTAACGTCAAAGTATAAACAAAATTTTTAAGACAAAAATGTTAAATATGTTTTTACAAAAATTGAATAATTATAATATTAAATAATGCAATAAATTGACTACACAAAATTTATGATATTATTATTCTAAAATAAAAATGTCAAAATTTTTGTTAATGAGAATTTTTAAATATGTTATTAAAAACTGTTTGAAATATAATATTTATTAATATAATTTAAATTTTTTAATTTGTTGAAAACAGAATAAGAAAATAGACAAAAAGAAAATTAAAATACTATAAATAAGTATTTGTAAAAATAATTGAACAAAATTTGTAACATTATTTATTTAAAAAAAATATTTAGATATTATTATGTATTTATTTATATTTATATATAATAAAAAGAAACTGTAATTATTTTTCAATACAAATTAAAAAGTTTAAGTTAAGTTTAAATTATAAATAATAATAAATAAATTTAATAAAAAAATATAATTGTTAATTTTATGTTATTTAAATATGATTTATTTAGTTTAATTTAGTGTGAGAGGATATGTTATGTGATTTGTGATGAATAATTTATTTATTTGTTTATTTGTTTATTTATTTATTTATGTAATTTGTTAAATTGTTTAATTAATTATGGTTATGGTTTAATTATTTAGTTAGCCTTATTTGTATATATTGTATATTGAATTTATTTAGTTAGCCTTATTTACTTAGCCTTGTGATAGGATTAAATTTATAGAGTTCATAAAATTTTAAAAAAATATAAATAAATAATGATTAAAAAATAAAAAAGATAAATATTAATTTTAATTATAAAAATTTAATGTAAAAGAATATAGATTGAATAAAATTATTAAGTAAAGTTAAAATTTAAAAATATAAAAGTTTAAGATAAATTAATGTAGTGTTAATAGGTTTAGGATTACATAAAATTTTAAATATAAATTTAAGATTAGAAATTCAAAAGAAATACTATATAAATTATTAAATTAGTAATTTAAAAATATTATTTGAATTAAATTAATTTAGCCGACATTTTGCCATCGCCGACATTTTTTGACCACGTTGAGCTTGGAGTACCACCGGCCTTTCAGGGCACAGAGGGAGCATCATCATCCCATGCTGACACGTCTTTTCACACTCCCTCACCTTTCCAGGCACCGTTGGTCACGCCGAATCCTCCCGTGCATGCCTATGGGCATCCTCCGCATCTGCATGACCAGTTTGATGGACAAGGCATTGATCTGAATGCAGATTTGTCAGCTGCATTTCATATGGGACCCCAGTTAGATCAGGCTGCTCAGGATGGACAGCAGATTCCTCGTCGTCAGAGTAGGAGGACTACCAGGGGACGAGGCGTTTGATTATTTTTATGTATTATCATTGTATTTTGATTTTATTCATTGTATATGCACTATATGACACTTTATATTTGACTTTATATTTAGAGAATGAGGACTTTATATTTGACTTCATGGTATTTATGGACTCTACTTCACTTTATATAGATTTGATTGACTGTTTAATCAATTTACTTAGCATATATGAGATCGCTTATACTACTGAGATACGAGGATGAACATATATCATATATTACAGGGCTTTTACTCTTGAATTATGAGAATGTAAATATGTTATTACAGGGTTTTTACTCTTGAATTATGAGAATGTAAATATGTTATTACAGGGTTTTTACTCTTCATACGCAAATGATGATGATAATATATTACAAGATTTTTACGCCTGAATTATGATGATGAATATATATTACAGGGCTTTTACTCCTCAACTATGAAGATGAACATATATCACAGGGCTTTTATACTCCTCAATAATGTTAGATGAACATATATAATTACATTTGAGATTGACTTATTAAATTGCTTAAGAACTTATTTTAAAATTGGAATGACGTATTTATGAAATTAAATAGTTCAATATAACGTACACAGTTACACAACAATGTAATAATACGTCTTCAATACATATCATTAGCAATCTTAAAATATATTAACTACATACAAGGGATCATCTCACTGTCATACATAATTAACCTTGCTCTGTTTGAGGACACCGAGAATGATTATGACCTAACTCCTTACACCTGCTGCATCTGATTCTTGATTGTGATTCAACCCAATCCATTTCATTTCTTATTCGAGTTGATTTTGGTCTACCCTTTCCTCTCAACTTATCTTCATCTGGAATGAGAACCCAGTTCGCAACATCAGGAAGATCACTTTCATTCCCAATTGGCCACCAATCAAAAGAGTAAGCTCGAAAGACATTTTCAATTGAATAGACATTATCAACGTATTGATAGAAGTCAATACTAACGGTCGCACAAGCAGCTATTACATGAGAACAAGGAAACCTTAGCAGTTGAAATTTACCACATTGACAATAACGATCAGATAACCTTACCGACCATTTATTCCCACCTCGTTGACTTATTGGATTAAAAGCTTCCTCGACCTCAAATCGCGAAGAATGTATGTCATATCTTCTAACCTGATGAGAACATGCTGCTTCTTGATTTTTCCTAATTGCATCCACCAATTTTTTACAGGAACGTTGACCACTTTCAATTTCAGCTTTAGCACTTGCACCTCTTTGCACAAAATATTCAACCAAACGGCTATAAGTACATTTAACGAGAGTCGTGATTGGAAGATTTCGTGCACCTTTTAATACTTTGTTAACTGCCTCGGCTAGATTGGTTGTCATGTGACCAAATCGTCTACCATTTTCATCATACGCAATACTCCATTTCTCCTTTGATATGCTATCAATCCACCTAGCCACGTCTGCATTAGTTGCTCTAAACTCTTCTAACTTGTGCTCAAAAATCTCTTTACATGTTGTGTAACCTGCACAGATCATTGAAAACACATAACCAAGAGCAAAATAATAATAAAAGTGTCCTTAACTAAAAATAAAGTATCAAATCACTTTACCTAATTTAAGCAATTCTTGTTTGAGTTTTTTGTTTTTGAATCGATGATTAAAATTGCTTGCAATATGCCTGATGCAATAAACATGATATGCATATGGAGGTTGCCATCCCAAATGGGGGTTATTAACTGCTGATTTAATGCTTTGATGTCTGTCTGATATCAAACATATTCCACTCTTCTGAGTAACATACTCTCTTAACAAGGCTAAAAACCAACTCCATGCATCCAATGTCTCACCCTCAACAATAGCAAAAGCAATAGGTAGTACAGAGTTGTTTCCATCTTGAGTTGAGGCTATCAGCAAGGTACTTCTATATTTCCCATAAAGGAATGTGCCATCAATTTGAATAAGCGGTTTGCAAAAGTTGAATGCCTCACAACATTGTCTAAAACACCAGAAAACTCGAAAGAATTTTCTTACTCCATGTTGAACCTGATCACCAATAATGACATCTTCTGTCTCAAGCTTGTATCTAGAACCAGGAGCATATTGAATCATTTTATGTAACCATCTTGGCAATAAAGCATAAGAATTATCCCAATCACCAAAGACACGAACAATTGCTTTCTGCTTTGCAATCCATGCTTTCCTATATGATACTTTGAACCCATATTGACTCATTATTCTTTCTTGAATCAACGAAATTTGTATCGATGGTTGTTCATTTATCATACCTAAAAAAACAACCAGAATAATATCAGAAACTTTGAAAATGAAATACAACATAGAAAATAAGATATTTGTTTCATGATAACCACATACCCAATATGCACGAAGCAATGAAACGAGAGTCTAACTTTTTATGGTCTTGAGATATATGCGAATTCACGCAACTATGTTGACCACCCCATTTACTAACACTCCATTCATTGGATCGTTTAGATAGAGAAGCTCTCATTCTCCATGGACAACCACTACTGTAATTAGGACAACGAACAGAAAGATGAGTTCGCTTTGATTCAACAACGACAAAACTTTGGTGTACCTTCATCGCATAATGTCTCAATGCAGTTTGTACATGTTCTTTGCTTTCAAATTGTAAACCGACGTACAACTCATCACCAACCACCCATTTATCATGTCCGACATTTGTTGAAAAGTTAGCATCTTCATCTGGATAATCCCAATTAATGTTGCTGTAATGAGAACTGCTACTCCAGAATGCAACCTCTATTTTAAAAAAAAAATCAACAAATTAATATAATGTTAGATATAAAAACTTAATTTCTTTCACAACATTAACACCATCTTTTTAACCTGATTGATCTATTTGTTGAACGGATGTTCCATGTGATGAAGACGGAACTTGAAATGAACTTCTACCATCACCTCCAATATGGCTCAGCGTACGATGTTGATCACCATCAACATCATTATCATCATCACCATCACTATCATCACCACTGTAATCTAAATTTTGCCATTCTAATTCATTGACATTTAAATCATCATTTTCTTCTTCACTTAACTCATCATGGGGGGATAACAAATAAGCTTCATCATCATCATTACAAACATTTATACCACCTACACAAATATTTATATCAAACATTTATTTACATATTTAATAAAGAAAACAAATAACTTAATGTTAAGCATCGTTTGCTTACCACTTAGTGCAGATTCAGTCTCTTCGTTGACCACTTCAATCTCCACATACAATTCCAGCACACGCATCAAACGTTGTTGCTCAAATGCATTAATCATGCATTTTACATCTTCGTTATCCCTAATTTCAAATCCTCTATATTCTACACTTTCAGATGACACCAAGAATCTTCCTATTAACTTTGAGATAATATGAGTATCTGACAACTTTAATTTTTTTTTAATTTTTTCTTTTAATTCAATAAAACTAACATTTTTAAAAACTTGAATTGGTTTTTTTTTTCCCTCAAATGTTAAACCCTCCTCACCTTCAAATATTTTTCCATTAAAATATATAATAATAATAATTTCATCCATAATTACTAAATTACAAATATAAACTAAAAATAAAATAATATGAGTTACAATACTAATTTAAAAATAAATTTCACAAATTTTAAAACAAAATTAAAGTAGTAAAAAAATACCTTCGAAATGCAAAAATTAAACCTTTCAAAACACCACTTCCTAAATTTCTTCAATTTCTCTCCGTAGCAAAATCACTCAGCACATACCAATTTATATTATCTCAAAGGGGGCTATGGCGCATAAATTTATGCGTCACAGGATGTAACGCATTAATTTATGCGTCACAGCCTTCCTCGATTAAAATATTATTTTTTTAAAACCTGTAACGCATAAATTTATGCGTCACAGCCTTCCTCGATTAAAATATTCTTTTTCAAAAACCTGTAACGCATAAATTTATGCGTCACAGCCTTCGTCGATTAAAATATTATTTTTCTAAAACCTGTAACGCATAAATTTATGCGTTACAGCCTTCCTCGATTAAAATATTATTTTTTTTAAACCTGTAACGCATAAATTTATGCGTTACAGGTACTGTTCAGACCCCAGATCGGTAAATAGTTTTTTTCGAACCCCAGATACGTATATATTTTTTTTTTAAACCCCAGTTTGGTCAATCACCCTTTTTTAAAACCAAAATCAGCTTTGTGCTAACAGATAATGTAATCAAGTGGTGTCAATTTGTCGCTGCAGACATACTAAAACGGTCATCAACATTAAAAGAAGATGCAGAATGGGACAGCAATAACCAAGAGACAAACGCATCCCATGTAGTAATAAAATGGTGGGATGCCAATTTTTGTTTCTCTCACATCACATTCGGATTATTTTGTTTCCAACCTTTTAGTAAAGCGTAGCCCCTCCATATATTAACAAAAAAGACCAGGGGGGCCTATAGCCAACAAAATATGCCCATAAGCCACAACTAGTATGTTTGTATATGAACACTGTTTCTGACCACTATAGAGTTACAATTATAAGCACCAATACAAAAATGCATCACACAGACGTTTGATTTCTCATCGATTATGCTCACCAGAGGCCTACTCTTTTAAGTTCCGGGCACTACCAAACTACGGAATTATGTTTAAATTTCAAAATCTCCATTAGGAATGGATAAGAAATCATTTAAACAACTCATGCTCAGTCACTCGATGACAAAATTGGTTTGTGGGGACAAATATAGTTTGACCTTGGTATACTCATAATTACCTTATGGCCAACATTTTTTAAGAAATTAAATTACTTGATTAAACCTATTATTATCATATCAAATTAGTAGTTTTGACTTGTTTAACTCACCTAAGCTATAAACAGTAAAAATCGCAACAATCACACCTTTTACACATCCATACCTTTCTGACCTTTGATTTCATAAAATCACTTTGACAATTATTATCATATAGCACCTAACAATTTTCTATTCTATAAGGACATCCTTTATTCTTTTTTCTCTGTGATGTGAGCATATTCTATAGATAAATCTTAAACCAACTGGCAGGAGCAACATGAACTAATCAAAAGTTGGTTCCGGGTATAAATCACCCATCTTTACCAAGGTGGTGATCACGTTCACAACAAACTTTTTTGGCAACAATTAAAGAGGTGGTATACGCCACCGAGGAGACATTGAACCAACCATCGACAGCGACTATAACATCTCAATTACAAGTTTTCAGCAGACATGGTTTTAACAAAAGCAAAAGCCATTTTAAAGCAAAAGTAATAATTACAATCAACCAGAATCCAACAACAATAACTAATGGAACAGATATCCACTCCCCCCAGGTATTAATTGGGAAGAAAAGGGAGAGATGGCACGATGGGGATTTGAGGAGAAAAGAAGAAAGAAATTCAAAGTTTGGTGCCAAAGAAATTTGAGGCCCAAGCTACAGAATACAACAACATACGCACAGGATTTCGCAAGTAAAGTATGGGCTCTGACTCTGATTAAAGCAAAGTCCACCATGTAAGACGGTGGCAAATCCAGAGCAAACTCATGGAGAAGATACATCATCTATTGATTGGATCATGTTGAATTTGGTCTTGGTCCTCTTTCAAGCTAGACCGACGCAACTCTTCTATGTTCCGTGCCACTTCAGACATTGAGGGGCGCTTGTCAGGGTATTGTGCTGCACAATCAACTGCAAGTTGCAACAACTGAACCATTTCCTCTTCGACATTCTGATACCTAAGGAGCTCAAGATCAAAGACCTCAGAAGTCCACTCTTCTCTAACCACCGATTGAACCCATCTGGGGAGGTCTACTCCTTCCTCATTTAGGAGAGCATGGGTAGGTGCCTTCCCAGTCAGAAGTTCCAAGAGCAATACGCCAAAGCTGTAGACATCCGCCTTTTGAGACACTTTGCGAGGATCGGTTACCTCGGGTGCACGGTAGCCAGCAACCCGGTTGGGGGTGGAGGAGGGACCAACAAGGTGTGCAAGGCCAAAATCAGATACTCTGGCATCATAGGATTTGGTTAAGAGGATGTTAGAGGACTTTATATTTCCATGAGAAACATTATGCCCCTGCGAATGTAGGTACTCAATTCCCCGAGCAGCTCCAAGAGCAATGCCCGATCTGATTTCCCAATTGAGCGGCGTCCTACCCGCTCCTTTGTTTCCTGCAACAAAGATCAGAAACATCATTGTACCACCCTTCATGCTAATGAATGACGCTTTGGCTCAGGCCGTGTTTCACATAGTTCCCGATCCAATGAGGACTATTCTATGGGATTTGGATGTAGATGAAAAATAAACAGTGCCAAATTTCAAGTTGAAAAGAAAAAGAAATAGTAGAACTGAAACTGAATTATCACTATCTATCAGTAACTGGTAAAGCCTAATAGCAGCAGATGAACAATTCAGACAAATAACCACATTTCCGATCCAATTGGGACCTAAAAGACATGATGCGAAATCACATCTTTTTTGCAAACCCCATATGGGATGGGATATAACAGGAAACAAGTGAACTGCATCAATAGATGCAATGTAATGAACAATCACAAAGATTGCCATGATGCATTCCCCAAAAAAAGAAAGTCAATTGCAGTAATAATTGTCTAAGAATTCATAAAAGACCAGAATGACACAGGCACAAATCTTTTAAAAAAGGGAAAAAACAGAGATAGAAAAGCTGACCATGCAAAAGTGCAGACAAGCTTCCCACCGGCATGTAATCATAGACAAGGAGCTTCTCATCCCTGCTGAAATAGTAAGCCCTGAGAGGGACCAAATTCTCGTGATCCATTGTTCCCACAGTTTCGATCTTCTCCCTAAACTCCTTCTCAGAAATGGTGACATCCTTCAACCTCTTCACAGCAACCACCGGCCCCGCCTCCAAAACTGCCTTGTAGGCCGTCCCGAAAGTCCCCTTCCCCAAAACCTCCGCCGAAGCCCTAAGCAAATCCTCCAGATCAAAGGCCCTCGCCGAATTCCCAAAAAACACCAACCTCTTCGCTCCTCCACCGTTGGCCTCCGCGTTGTTCCCGGCCCCGCTCCCGGAAATCGCGGCCGCTGCGGCCGCCGCAACAGCAGAATGTCCATTGCCGTGACCGCCGCCGTTCTCCACATCGGAAACGCTCTTCTCAGCGAGAACCTCGGATTCAGGATGCTTGACAGTAGCAATGTCGACCGCGCTGGTGTTCTTTCCACTCTTTTTCCTGCAAGCAAGGATGAAAACGAACGCAAGCAGGAGAAGACAGACAACGGATCCAATAACGATTCCCGCAATGGCACCACCGGACAAATTTTTCTTCTTCTTATTGCCGTTGTTGTCAACAGCGAGAGGAGAAGAAGGAGAAGTTCCATCATCTCCGGGGCAAAGAGCTAGAGGTCGGCCACAGAGAGAGTTGCCGAGAAAGGAATCCTGAGGAAATGTCTGAAGCTTGAGGGGCACGGAGCCGTTGAGGAAGTTGTTGGAGACGTTGAACTGGTCGAGACTCAGTGAGTTCAGGTCCGGGATAGGACCCAACAGATGGTTGTTTTCCAGGAATAGGGTCTTCAACCGGCTCAGATTGTTGAAGCCCGTTGGAAATGGGCCCGAGAAGTTGTTGAAGCCCATGTTCAGGCGAACCAAATCTGGTAAGCGGAAAAGCAAGGGTGGGATTTCACCGCTAAGCAAGTTCCGCTGCAAGTAAAGGTTCCGTAGGTTGACACAGGAAGCCAGATCTGAAGGGATGGTACCCGTGAGGGCGTTGAAACGGAGACTCAGAGTGCGAAGTTGAGTCAGGTTCCCGAATATTCCAACTGGTATTTGACCGGAAAGAGCGACGCCGGGGAGGTGCAGCTCCACCACGTGGTCGTGTTCGCACTGAACCCCAGCCCAGTTGCAGGGGCTCTTGTTGGTGGCGTTCCAGAAAAGAGTTCGACCACCGACAGCTGAACGGAGAGCGAGCAATGCGGCTCGCTCCGAAGCCAGATCTGCGTGGGCTAGAAGCATGAACGCCAGCGCGGTCACCAGAACCGCAAGAGCGTGTTTGTGAGACAGCATTGCTCACAACACAGAACAGGGACCGGTGGTGATTATTATGGTTGGGTTTGAGGAGGAGGAGGAGGAGGAGGAGGATGGATTATTATGGTCTCATTTGGATGGATGAGTGATAGTTTGAGTGAGTGAGTGAGAGCAACCAACCAAACACAAGCTTCAAGGTTGGCCAACCTGCATTTTTCATTTTCATTTTTCTAAAATAAAAAAATTGTCCGGTGAGTTGGAGGTCCAGGCTGTGTGGTTACGAAGACACATTACCAAGAAAAGAACCCTATCTCTGTAGCTGTATGTAATGTATACACTAAAATCCCTAGTCAACTGCTCTGCTCTCCTTTTCCTTGCTTTGTCTTTTCCTTTCCTACTAATTAATCTTCATCCCTCTAACTAACATCAAATTCATTCTATTCTCCCTCTCTTTTTTATCTATATATATATATATTATACCCTTTTCTCACCACTGCTACACCACTTTCATCCCTTCCATCATTCTCCACTGCTTCATAATTTTTATTTGGGGAGTCAAAATTCAAGACTTTAGGATACTTTTTTAGTTATATTTTCATTTAATAATTATATGTTAACTAATTATAGCTATTTTTATAATTTATTATTTATTATTTATTATTTATCCTTTTAAGTATCATTTTTATTTTAATATTTAAATAAGTGAACAAAAATTAAATAACAATTTTTTAGTCAAAATATAACAATATCTTATAATAATTCATAATTCTTTAATTTATTTGCATAACTTTCAACAATAAATGATTTGAAATAGATAATATCTGTCAAAATATTTTCTCTTTCCTCTTTATTATTTTTTTTCTTTTTTTTAGGATGAGTTTAAATAAAAATAATGGATAAAATAATTAAAATAGAAAAGCTAAAATTGAAATATAAAAATATAGATAAAAATTAAAATTTTAAAAATTTGTAATTGAGTTAAGATTGTTTAGTAAAATTAATTATTAATTAACAGATAGATATAAAATAATAAATAAATATATAATTAAATAATAAAATAAAATTTTATAAATATAATATATTTTTAATAATAAATATATTAAAATTAATTAAATAAATTTTTATTTAAAAATAAATTAATATTTTTTTCTAATTTTTTCATCAATAAACTTTTAATGAAGTAGTTAATTTTTAATTTTTAATTTTATCATAAAGGTTCTATATTTTATTTAGTAAATAATATAATAATAAAAAATATAATATATATATTAAAACTTTAAAATATAATTTTATAATCATATAAAAAATAAACATATTAAAATTATTTGTATTATTTTGAAAACATAAAACAATATTAAACTTATAAAATTGAAATAAATAAATAAGAAATTGGATTATAAAAATATATTAAAAATAAAATAAATTTTTATTTGAAAGCTACAAATTTTTAAAATGTTTTAATAATATTTTTTTCAGAAACATTAATAATTATCTAAAACTATTAACAACTACTTAAAAAAGTAACTTTACCGAACAGAAATGAGATACCTTAAAAAACTTTTATAATTCCAGCTTTCTCTTTTTCGAACACACTCTAATTTTATGAATAATCAGATAAATTATAGCTAATTTGTAAAAAAAAAAAAACAAGTCTGTATGTGATTCATATATATGCATAGACAATATTAGTTTTAGCTTTCGAAAGTCATTTTATACTTTAAAAATGTTTATTTTTTTATTCACATTTATTAGATAAAAAAACAGAAAATATAACATTTTTTTTACAATAAACATATATAATACTTAATAAATAGAAAATGTTTGTATAATTAGATAAAATTTATAATAACTATATTTTTATTAATTTTATATAACAATAAAAGTTACATTTAATAGTATACTTTATTTATTAAAATAGAAAAAAAAAATTACGTAAATTTTAAAAATAAAAATGTTTCTTATAAAAATTTAAAATAAAATAAAAATGAAAGTAATTTACTCTAAAATTTAATAAGATAATTCACAACTAATAAATCGCAACAAATTGCTTGACTTTAATTGATTTTTTTTTACAAAGCACTGGTGCATGATTATCATAATGCTTGGCATGTCAATTATAGAATATATAGCTTAATCAACAAAAATTAATTCACTTTTTGGTTTAAAAAACTAATTCACTATCATAAAAAATAAAATTTAAATTGAAATAAATATGTGTATATATATATATATATATTTAAAGAATAAAAAATAATTTTCTAGTGATCTTATTCAATTAAAGTAAGATTATTTTTATGAAAAAATATCTATGATTTAAAAATGGTAAGATATGTTTTGTTATAATTGTAATTTTACAGGTGGCAATTGAGTAATTGAGAAAATCATTTCATCTATTTTGTAATATTTTTTCGTATAAAAGGAGACCACTGGTCCATTTATAAAAAGGGATGATGTCATACCAGCAGGCAACAGCCAATTTGCCATCTGTCACAAAAAAAAAAAAAAAACAATTTGCTTTATAAAACCTCTGGTTATTGTTAAATTTACAAAGCTACGCGTTTTTTTTTTTTATCAAAATAATATTATAATTAAAAATATTTATAAGAAAAAACTGTTGATCAAATCTCTCCGACTAAGTAATATCATGGATGCGATTTTCGATTTAAAAATATTGAAGTGGTTAGGATATTTTAATTGATGTTTCATGCCATTCTTTTTCCAATGAAGAAATCTCAGAAGTTATATTACACCAAGTTCTTATACATGCATAGACGTGCTTTCTATACCTGATATTACCACTAACGAATTAATCATTAACTACAACATACTGTAAAGCAATTTTATATATTTATTTTTTTATTTACATATCAAAGATGTGTATTTTTTATATCTATATTTCAACCAGGATTAAGATTAAATATTATTTAGTATGGAAAAATTGTAACTATACAAGATTTGGAATCTAATTTCCTTTAAGTGTGGAAATATTTGATTATAAATATAAATGTTATTATTCAACTTATAAAAATGTTTTATATGATAAATTTTAAGTTCATAATTTTATATTCCACTTCTTATTTATTCAGACAAATAAACACTTTGAAATTTAAACAATAAGGGATCATATAATTTAAGTTAAACATCACATAGATGTCATAAAGTAACATCTTACAAATTTAATTAAAAAATATATTTTTGAATAAATAATTTGTCTATTGTTAAATAATAGTATCATATTTTATCTATGCTTACTAAATAATTAAACTATCTTACAAAAATATATACATTATTCGCTATTAATACTTAATTCTGTGTTTGAAAGAAAAAATAAAAGAAAGTAAGTAAAAAATATAAAATAACATCTAAATGACTATAAATAATAAAAAATTAAAATAACTTAAAGTTCCTTCCTCCTTTTGAGATAATTTTTATTTTTAAAATTAAAAAATATGTCTGATAAGTAGAAAATTTTAAAAACATTATCTCAATTTTAGTTTTTAAATTAAAATATATTTTAAAACTATTTTAGTTTCTATTATTTATCTTATTTTATGTATTATTTTTTATTTACTCCTTGTATTTCCATTTCACAGTTTCTAAAACTTGTTGTACAAAATAATTTGAAAAAATTAATAGGAAAGATACAATCAAATGCTTCCTAAAAAAAATTTTAAAATATTTTTTAACATTTTAGTTTTAAATAAAAGAATATCCAAATTATTTTTTAGGAAAAACAGTTCATTTCTTTTTAATTTAAACATATATTTTTGAATAAATAATCAATTTAAATAATAATTTATCTATCGTTAAATATTAAGATCATATTTTATCTATGTTTACTAAGTAATTAAACTATCTGATAAAAATATATAAATTATTCACTATTAATACTTAAATTTATTTTGAAAATTAAACACTATTATGAATAATTTTTTAATAAACTAACCTCGTTATGTTTTCTAACAGGTTAGCAATATTATAAAAAAATTATATACTAATACCTTACAGATTTGATGAAGCATGTCAAAATTTTACACACTTGGCGTAGCAATATTATACACATTGGACGATGTAGTTAACATTCAAAATTTTAAACCTAAAAAACTGAGTAAGCATTCAGCAACGTGAATGTGTGTTGGCTCCTCAATTCTCAATTCTGGTGTATTGGCACACCTTATGTGGCATCTCATAAGAGGGACACACATGATGACATCACCTCTATGACATCCAATAGTAATGTGTATAACACATTGAAATGTGATACTTCTTATGCATGTAATATAACCATGTCCCAATGTAACTCTCAACTGCTTATGTGTGAATTCCATCATTACATTTATCATATATATTACTGCATCTATCATGTATCAATAATTTTTTGTTATATATAAATAATATCATTTATTTATTTATACTTTTTAATTTGTTTTATTTTTTATCTATTTGTTTAGGCGTAGTTAGTTACAGTAGATTGTGATTAAATTATCCTTCATGTGTATGGTTCTGATTGGTCTAAAATTCTAAACTGAACCAAAAATGCGGTTCCGTTTGATCACTTATTTGTTCTTAAAATGATTTACATGAAATGGAACTAAAATGTCAAATTCTTTTTTTTAAAAAACAACTAATCTGTTCTAGTGATAATATTATTTATTTTATCGTTTTGCTTCCAATTCCAAAACTTAAAAGATCACCATGGATATTAGATCAAATAACAATGATCACTCTTTAAGTTTTGTGCAGAGCTTGAGGATTTGTGAAAAATGGAGGTCATTTTATTATACTTTTCAGTTTCAGATCCAATATCAAACAATTATGAACCACAATGTTGATGCATCCGTCTCTCTCTCCACAAGTTTGCTCCAAATATAAAATCCTTTCTAGACAAAGCAATCTTTTGATGGCTCCACCAAAGTAATTTAATTTTAATTATGCATCCCCGGCACTGTAATGTGTCGACCAGAGGATCTTGATCAAAGTTGTAACAATAGTGCAAAGTCCAAAAGGTATGGTTTTATAATTTTAATTCAGATTAAATTCGGTTTAGTTAATCTCAGCTAACCCAAACTGATACGAAAATAAGTATCTGTGACTATGTTTTTAAAAATTATTTTGTAAAACTTTAAACAAATTTCAGAAATTGTGTTTCAAAGAAAAATAAAAGAAAGTAATTAGTAAAAATATATATAAAATAATATGTAAATGAGTATAAATAATAAAAAAAAATTAAATTTAGATTTAAATAACTTAAAGTTCCTTCATCCTTTTGAAATTATTTTTTATTTTTAACAAATAAAAAATCTGTTTGATAAGTAACTTTTTTAAATTTTGATATCCCATTTTTAGTTTTAAAATTTAAAAATTATTTTAAAATTACTTGTTTTATATTATTTATTTTATTTTATGTATTATTTTTTATTTACATTTCACAGTTTCTAAAAATTGTTGTACGAAATCATTTCAAAAAATTAAAAGGAAAAATAAAATGAAATACTTCCTAAAAGAGATATTATTTTTAAAATATTTTTTTACATTTTCATTTTAAAAAACAGAATATCCATTTTTATTTTCTGACAGATAAACAATTAATCATTTTAATTTATAAAATATAATAAAATTAATTATTTTAATTCCTTTGAAATAATTAAAAATGATTGATTTTTTAATGATAATAATGATTATTTTTATTTTCTAGAACTATCACAATTCATTCCTCATCTTTAAAAGATCAAATTGACAATTATCTCTTTTTTAATTGCATCGTAACAATACACAAGTGTATATTATTTTTCTGGATTTTCTACTCGAATTTCTCAGTTCTCATGGATAATTATTGTCTCTAGTTTTTTTTTTCTAAAATCAAAATTATTTTTCAGTAGATTTTTCAACAATTAGATTAAATTGCCATAAATAATAAATACTTCACTTTAAATTTTTAATTTAGGTGTACATTTTAAACATAAACTCAAAATTTTAAATTAAAAAACTGAATTAAGTTCTATTTATAAATTCACGTGGTCGACGAAACATGATTGTAGCCAATAATGTATGCGGAATATGGGTGGCTGTTACAGTAAAGTTTGAATCATAAAAACATCAATTTTTTTGAACAAACGAAATAATATTTTCTTTTAATTGAGCTTGTTACAAAGTGTGTTGTCCCTTTCTTCCGGTTCGTGAACAATGGAAACATTAAATATGAAATAATGTTTATTAAAGTAAGGAATTTTTGTATTAATTCCAACAGCTGTGCGTTCTCCATTTTATTGTTTTTTAAGAGCTTCATCAACACAAGCATTTATTTACAGCAAAAACACACACACACATCCTCAAGTCCAAAATAAAAAATTTAAGGCCTCTCGCCTCATGTGAGTTCTTTTATTTCCTTTCATGTCTAATGGTTGTGTTTGTATCATTTCAGGTCTATTACCATAAAAACAATTACTCATTAAATTTTATTATTTCGATTACAAGCTAATACGTCATATATAAAATTACAAATTAAATCATGTGCATAATTCGGATATTTAAAAATATAAATAGTTAATAAATAATAAAACTAAGTTTGTAATTATATTTTTGCAACTAATACCATTTTTTCCTTTGCACAAAGTGCTTCATCACCTATTGGGACATCATATATACTAAAAAGTAACAATAGTTTTGATATTTTTTCTCACGTTCCATTTATACTCATTTTTTTTCTTATTATATCATACATTATGCTCTTATTTTTCTCTCTCTCTCTCTCTCTCTCTCTCTCTCTCTCTCTCTCTCTCTCTCTCTCTCTCTCTCTCTCTCTCTCTCTCTCTCTCTCTCTCTCTCTTTTTTATCTTCAGGCGGTGCCAGAGAATCATAATTCTACTAATAATCATTATGAGAAGCTGGAATTTCTATTAACAACAACATACTAACAAAGAACTTGCCTAAAGTGATATAGAATGTATTTCAAATTAAAAATAGATAAATGAATATAATCAAGGTAAACATTATTAATAAAATGGTGATTTTGCTAACGAATATTCTAAAAATATTATTTAAAAAAGTAAAAATATATTTTATTAAAATATATTAAAATTATAATGTTTTTACATTTATAATATTTTTAGTAACATTTTAATGTTTGACTTCTTAATCAGTATTATGAAAACACCGATTAGCCATTTTCATAAAATATTTTATATTAACTTAAACACAAATTTAAGAACTAATAATGAAGAATTTATATTAATATTTGAAAGGAATATGATGCAGTAGTCACAAATACATGGATGCTTTAGTAATCAAAAGGTTAACGGATTCAAAATACATTTAGGAGGATTAAAATTATATATATATATATATATATATATATATATATATATATATATATATCCGTATTAATAGATTATAAAATTAATTTTCTCTTATTATAAAGTGAGGAAGGCCCACCTCTTCTTTTCGTAGATCATTCCCTACCTAAAGGACACTTCAATTCTTAGAGGAGATTTCTATATTCTTGTTAGAAGTCAAATTCACCATCAATTTTAAGTTTTAATTGATTTTCTCAGTTCAATAGCCATTTGTTTTTCAAGGCTATGGCATATTCAATCAATTCAACATATAAATTTATCTTAATTTGATATCAACCTCTAAATTAAGATTTATTCAGTTGGAAGAGCTACCCTCAATTTAATAAATGTACATTCTAGTGCATCAAACAGTTTAATGAGACGACGGGATTATAATTTTCTAGATTCATAAGATTAGAGATCTCTCAACAAAAAATATTACGGTTATTCTCTCACATAAATCCAACTCAAGTTCAATAATTAAAATAATTTTACATAATTAATATATAATAATTACTAAACCATAATACTGAACAAAAGCAACACAAATAATGAGATTGTAGACGACAAATATGAAATAAACAGTTTGCACATGGAAGAATGTGTGCACGTAATTAAGCCGTGTCCCTCGTAAGGTTCTTAAGAGTTGTTTTCATAGTGTACTTGTATTTGCTTTGGAATGTCATCATCTTCCTATAGCTATTGGTACTAATCTGCTGTCACAAATTCTTATTGTTTTTCGCCAGTTTTGTCTTCTAGGATTCGCTATGTATATCTTCTAACACCATCGTTAATATTTTGTTCACCTGTTGTCCTAGATTTGACTCTTGTTTGGCACATTAGGATTTCCTTTGTCATATTGATTTGTTTTGTGGCAATTCTAACGCTAATCTTGCCACACACGCTTTTTACTTCTTTTTTTTTTTCTACACGGATATTCTCTTTTTTTTTTTTTTAATCACAAAAAGATGTATGTGAACTTTCTTTTTTTCGCTATAAATACAAATGGAATTTTAATAACTGTGAAGGACTATTTGCTGCGATAATAATATTTATAGATAGGCTACAAAGATTTAGAACTGGGAGGACCAAAGCCTTGTTATCAATACAAATCCTATATATATACATATATATATAGAGGTAGTGTCTGTTCTAATTTTTCTTAAAGCTAATTAAGCTATTTCAAAATTGAAGTTAAAGATAAAATTTTCAGATGTAAAATTAAAACTGTTTGATAATTTTATGGTTCAGGATTTTGGGAGTAGAAGTAAAATGTTTTTTTAATTAAACTAACTTTTCTAGTTTTAAGTTTTCTTCATTTCAAAACTCAGTTTTTTTGAAAGCTCTTTTTTTTAAAACAAAAAACAAAATTATGTATATGGCCAACTTTTCTTTTCTTTTAAAATGAGTTAAATTGAAACATCAGTTAAGTGGTTATTATTTAAAAGGATAAAATATATATGTCAAGATGTCAATATTGGATATGTCTGATGTTACCGTTCTCTTATGTGAAGACGAATTGAAGTTGAAGATACATGATTTTCATTCAAAAAAGAAAGGGTTAAAATTCAAGGTCGTGTTATTGACTAGAATTTTTTATTTCCGTATTATTGACACCCCACCCTCCACGCCCAAATTCAAGTTCCTTTTATTTAAGCAACAGGGAAAGTAGAATACAAAGACTAAAAAAATTAAGTACATATTTTAAAAATTAATTATTTTTTCGCTAGCTTTTTATAATTTTTTTACATATAATTGTATGGTGAAAATTAATTTTAACCATGTGTCGATCACATTGCCCAAAAATTCTGAATCGAAGCCTTTTTTCACCTTTATATGGATCATATTTATTTTATTGGCCCCGGGATATAGTCCAACATAAATACACTAATATTATTTTAAACTTGTGCTGAGTCTAACTTAAATTTTTCTAAAAAAACGTTAATAAATATGAAACATTTTAATACATTTAACCAAAGTAGCAAACAAAATAGGAAAGCCTAGGTAAAGAATATATTAAAAACATTTTAATACGTTTAACCAAAGTAGCAAACAAAATAGGAAAGCCTATAAGGTAAAGAATGTATTAAAAGTATAACCAAATTTGTAGTTATACTTGATGTTTTGGATCACCGATTTGGATAGAATGATCTAATGTTTCCTTATTATTTTCCATCCAAAGATTTACGATGCCAATCAAATGTTAGGACATAAAAGCTAAAATTATTTCTTCTTCAAGTTTTTTTGGTAATAAATTATTTAAACCTTTACAATGGATACCCTTTTCATAATTTTAAACTTTAAGATATATTATATACAGTTGGTGGGCATTTTTAAATGTATAATAACAAACCTTTAATATCATTACAGGAAAACAGAGGTAGGACCATCCAAAAATAAGATGAGTGATAACGTCAAGTTCAAAAGTAATGCTTAGTGAGACCAGAAAAGGTAAACCCTTCTTTGGTTTTTGTTTCATCTTTTTTTCAAAATCTTTAATTATAAAATATTATATATATTTTTTTAAATTGTTAAAAATAATAAAATTACTATTTATAATTTTTATATAAAATATTAAAAATAAAAAATAAAATAATATTTTTATAATTAAAATTGAAAATAAAAAACAAAAATCAACCATGCTAAAGTTATTTAACCTATACTAGAGTCCATAGTTCCATTGAATGAAAGAAACACATATAATTTAATTTTAATTTTGATGTATTATAAACATAGAAGAATAGTTATTATCCAATAACACACTTATTATACAACAAATTTTTTAAAATTACAATACATTAAAATAGAATTTATAATTAAGGTGAGATTATTTTTATACAAACTTTCTTGTGTGGATAGTATTGAGTGTGGACAGAAGCACAAGAAGCACGCAGCAACAGCAGCAAAAGTTAGCTGTTTCTAAAGGTATCTGGTTGTAAAGCTTGTCGTTATGTCCACTTTTCTGCTCCCAAACTTACATAGAAACACAGAGAGACTTGTGTTAGTTCACCCATGTGAAGACCAGCGTAATTGATCTAGACCTACTTTTCCAACTTTAACTACCTACCAAAATTTCAAAACTCCTCAATTAATCTTTCATGCATACCTTGTTCATTATGTCAAGATGCCAATTCATTTCTAATTAATTTCTTCTCCTACTTTCAAATACAACTTTCTTCGGTCATCTTTTATCTAGAAAACGTAATTAACTATGGTTGCATTTATGATTAATTATTTTCAGGAGTTGGATTTAATAATTTTTTTAATTCTTGTAGGATATATGAACTGTAAAATTAGTGAATTGACACTTCCGTTGCTCCCTCATATAGGAATAATATGTAGTTTGGTAGAAATAATAATAATAAAAAAAAAAGGTGGTTAACATGTGCATATTGCGGAAGCATAAATGGAAGTGTTTTGGGCTGTGGCGTAATGGAATGGTGATAAAAATGGGAAAATTAGGGCCCATTGATCAGAAACGGCAACTGTAAGTCTTGTTTGGCTCATCATGTCATTTTCTCAAAATTTGACCTCTCCATTACCAAGCAAACATTCTTATTACACAAGTTTAAACTAAAACATCACTCCCACCAAATGGCCATAGAAGTGAAGTTGATTAGACACAAGCAAAAATTATTAAATAAGCACAATCTATTCTAGATATTCAAATCAACAACTGTGATATATATATATGGCTTTAAGTAATGAATAAGTTAAAATATACATACTTTGGAAAAATGCCTTTACATTTTTTATGTTGTTAATTTTAGTGCCTATAATAAATAATAGACAGTAGTACTCACCCAAAAGTATAAAGGTTACCAATTATTTGTGTAAATTATTTCATCCATACTAATCAAATTACCGTGAATTTGTGGGGATTGTCTGTTTTTATATGTAATTTAGTTATAAGATTAATTAACATTACTCATTTTTTTGATTTAGTAAAAGAGGCTCTTCATTAGGGCAGTAATTGCCAATCCACACATTTGGCTGGCTTTCCTTGGGACATATTTCTTCTATAATCTAAAGTTTTTACAATGCATTGCTGTGAATATTGATTAAAAAAATATTTTCATAAATTTTTGTATCATAATAATTGAACGAAAGTTATTATTATTTTTAAATATTTAATATGTTTTATATAATGTTATTTAACGAGTGTCTGTAAATTTACAATAAAAAAAATGAATAATTTATGCTGTCATAAATTTGTTTAGCACTTTCTTATATGTCAACTTATTATTTTTTTCCGGACAATGATTGATAAACCATCATAACCAGTTTCTAAGGAAAATTAGGAGAATCTTTAACCGTCATGATCTTGATTTTCACCTACTTCCCTTATTTTATTCAGTTTTTAAACAAAAAAGTGGCTTATAATTTAGAAATTTGATATCAGAAATTAAGTCTACGGTAAAGGAGCAATACAAAAACAAATGAGAAAACATTTGGAAGTTCCAACTGATGAGCATAACATAAAATTGTTTATTTTAAATGTGTAGTAAAATTACAATAAATAATATATTTTAAATTTCCAATCAGAGTGAATAGAGTGAAACAAGATGACTACAGTATTGTCTACACAGTGCATTAAATGATGTTAAATGTTGGTGCGATATTAATTTTTTGAAATGTTGTGTGTTAAAGTAGACATTCTTTTCAATAGTATATTTCCTATTAAATTAATCTGTCACTTCTTATAGTTGCACTAATTTTTTTTAAAATTCTAATAATTTAAAATGATTTAATGTAACAATTTTAATTTCTTTTAAATTCAATATCTGATAAACTCACGCTGTTACATCTAGATAAAACTTCTTTTTAAAAAAAAATTCGATTTATTTTATTTTATTTTTTATTTTTATATATACATTCGATTTTGCATATATCCCTGTCCCTTTATCTTCTATAACTGGATTCCGTTATGTTCCGTAAAACAATCCTGCTTACTTTTTTCTTTTTCTTTTTTTTACTTAAAAGTAAGTTTCCTTTCGTCATGTTTAGATTATGGCATCCCTGATGAACATTTCCATAGTTAATTGCATTTTTTTGGCAAGAATGTTTCAGAAAAATCGTATGATATACTATTTTGTGTATTGAATTATTGATAAAATGGATTCATTGATTCTCTTTTTGGAGGTGCAGGTGCTCAAATTATGCAACCAGCAAATGTGGATCCACAAATTCATTGATAAAAGTAAAATTTAGATATTTGAAGACAAATATATATATATATATATATATATATATGAAGAAAATTATAAAAATTAGAAATCAATAACTACTAATTAAGAAAATAATTATCAAATAAAATATATCATGTCACACATATTTAATAAAAATTTTATGGTAATAATTGTTAAGAATTTAATCATAACATTTTATAATTCTAAGAATTTAATTAAAATATTTAAAATATAAAAATTAACGGATTAATTCAATAATTTTTTAAACTCAAAATAAACATATTAAGGATTACTTTTTTGTGCGATATGAAAAGCAATCCTAGTGATTTCACGTATTAAGGATTAAAGTCTTTTTTACTTAAAAAAAAAAAAGAAAAAGACTTCAAGGTACTATAAAAATAAAATATATATATATATATATATATATATATATATATATATATATAAAAAATTAAATCGTTGTAAACAACATTGAAAAGATCAAAGAATGTAAATTTTTGTTACTGACGATCTTGTCATAAAATAATTCACCATCAATTAATAAGAAAGTTTTTATCCACACATCTTTAAGTAATTCTCCCTTAATCATATCTAAATTATAGCCACAGGCATAATACTTAAACAGTAACTTCATCAATAATGAATGATTAGATCATGATCCTTTTAGTTAATTATAATTCTTTTTCATATCTATTGTATATCTATAAATTTACCGGGTTAATCTTTCGTATAAAACTAAAAATAATTAAGAGATTTGTTTTGGTAGCATATCTTCTTTTGTTACAAGTAATAATTAAGATTAAGAACATGAAACAAGTTCAATAAAAAAAATAGAAATATAATAAAAAGGAAAATAACACATAAGCTAGGGCTGATAGATCAATTATTCACAAATTTGAAGTAGTTTTTCAACAATAATATACTGAGGCAGAGAGATGTTTTTCAAATTTAAGGGTACGTTAACATTACACATTACCATAATGGTCTTTTTTGCGTCAATTCAATTAAGATGGGAAACTAATTGTGGGTATATAGATTCATTATCTCCAATCTATTTCCTCTGTTTCTCATTTTCTTATCTCTTCTCTTCTCCCTGGCAAGACCTACTGGGAGATCATCACTGGAAACTGATTACAAGCTCTTGCAAATAATTTTTTTTGGGTAAATTTGATCGCAGTGCACATTGGATTCTCACATTGCAGCCCTCGTTGGATTAATCGAAAACCAATTAAAAAATTTCAGAATATAATTTAGGGATGGATCTAATAATGAGGACTGGACCGACTAAAAATTAAACAAGTGGGCCACATCTTAATCTTCTCGAAATCTTCATTGCATTAATTTTAAACTACATGCCAGATTCTATATATATAAATATATATACATACTTGGGATTTTTGTTATTATATTTATAATAAAGTATGAAAAATATCACCGCTCCTACAAGTGGTGCTAAAGAAATGATTATAAGATGACAAAGTAATATCTTTTTATCGGCAACACTAGAATAGGACTCGTTCAATCATGGCTTGTATTTAGGATTCAATGTTTTCAAATACCTTTTCATGTTAGATTGACCAATTCACCAACATTTTATGTGGGATGCCTGATAAGTGCTAACTGTTACAAGAAATTGAAACTATTTAACAATGGTTGGTCGAAGAATAAAGTTAAAGTGACCTGATGTTTTTCTCTAGATTCAGATGAAGGAAGAGAACCATTCCAACTTATGTATGTAACAAAGGCCTTAAAGACAAAATAGGGAAATAGAGATGTTTGCCATCAAATAGGTGAGGTGGGTAACATGATAAAATCTTTGGGATGCCTTGAAATGGTTGGACAGATTTTGGCGAATCCCAAAAATTAAAGCGAACAAGTACACATACATCGTAGGAAGTGATATCAATCCAGAACATCCTAAAACTTAGTAAATTGAATACAAAATGGGAATAAAGTAGATGAAGGTGTATTGAAGGTACTAACAAATAATCTCTCAAGTAGCTCCAGGCTGTCTAAAGATTCTCCAACCTTAATTTGGAATGGTGGCACGAGCAATACAATTATTTTTTGGTAGATACAGAAGACATGTTTGGTCACAATAAAGTTCAGGAAATCAAAGTGAACAAAAAACAGCTTTTGAAGACACAGATCAAATACAGAAAAATAGACTCAAATATGAAATATAAAGCTGTTAATTCAGTAAAAGGATAACTAAAGTACCTTTGTTTATATTAAAGAACAATTTATTGAAAGAACCAAAAAGAGATCCTTCATCTTTACTTTACTTTACTAAAGAATCCCTTATTCCCTTCCTTACAGTTACTGGCGGGAAAGGAATATGTTTTATTTTATTAAAGTTCTTAATTATTTGCTAAATAATGTGGCAAAAACTCAGCTTCTGAAGTAAGAATCTTTCCATTGGATTGAAGCCTTCGTGATGAAATTCAAACACACACCACCAATCTCAACTCCTTGCCACCATCACAAAGGTCACCAATCAAAACCTAATCACCCTTTGCCAAAGTAATTGTGTGGAGATAGGCACCATAATTAAATTCCATTTGTCGCGATCAGTATATTTCAAAATTGGACTCAGTTTGCTCAAGAGAATAAAATTATCTAAGCTTCATAAGAGCTAATCTGATCATATTCTTAAATAATTAGGATATATTATCATGTTTAGGATTGAATATCTACTGCCTAAAGTTTGTCAAATTGGATATGTTAGTAGATCCAACAAGTATATTCAGATACATGATCTTCTGATGGTATATAAATTACATGTAGTTTTTGTTATTTATTTATTTTCTTTATTCAAAAAGTGACATCATAAATTTTTTTTACAAAATAAGTTTATTTCTCTAAATAATCTTGGGAAGAAATTTTTTCTGCTTTATTATTTATTTATTTGTATGTATAAACGTATATTTAAGTGTTAACACATGTATAATGAAATAAATTTATTATATATATATATATATATATATATATATATATATATATATTAACAAATGTAGAGTTACGAATAATTCAGGGAAGAAAATTGGAAGCCAAAAGTGAATATGAACTTTTATAATATTGAAGATGCATAAAAGTTGAGTTGATTATGGTGTAGAAAAGTTGAATTTGGAGTGGAGAAACAATACACACAAGACGAAAGATGGTGCAACTGGGTCTTGGAAGCTTTTTTAGTTACAAAGAAGTTTTGCAAAAGGCAAACAAATGGGATTCTAAAACAATTAATTTAAGGCAAGATATAAAAAAAAATTGTAAAGTAAGATTTGGGAGTTAGGAATGTATGTGAAAATTTGAGAGTGAACAATTTTGTGGAGAAACATAATCATATTTTACATCTACAAGAAACAATTTATATGTTATCATCTCAATGAAAAATTTTAGAAGTTAAATGAAGTAAACTAAAAAAAGTTAAAAATGTATAAAAGAATAGATAGAATACCGACCTACTCAAACCGAAAAAATGGTAACTCAGAATGTTTTACAAAATAAAAAAATATTATAGTAATTCAATATTATAAAATTTTTATTATTACGTTAATCAACTACTTCTACTTATTCACTTTTTTCTCTTACACAAAATAATGAATATATTTTCTATAGAAATAATGCACCTACTTGGCATAATGATGCATACAACCAACAGTACATGTTTAGTTTGTATCATAAGGGTAGAACCAAGCCTTTTAAAACTCTTGAAATTTTATATCTTTATTTCTTTATCCAGTTTTCAAGAAATAAAAGTGAGATAATGAACACTTGAAAACAACTTTGAAAGAATAGTTTCCACTAAATCAATAACTTAAAAAATTATAAACCATTGAGAAGCCAGACTCATGGTATACTTTTGCTTATTTGGACATCTAAGACAACTTCACTTTTATTTGGTGCCTTGGTTTAAAAAAAGCACACATGCATTCAATATAATGAAATAGGAGAAGGTTTAGTCTTGGTGATAATGACGTGAAAAACTTTTACAGATTAAAAGTTGCATTATAAAAGAAAAAAATGAATTGAATTTATACATACATCTACGGCTCCTTCGGTTGCTAGATCTCTATCAACTACATTCTAGAAATTTGTAATTTGGTATTGTACTTTAAACTGCACCTACCGAAACCATTAGAAAGGGAACAACCACAAACACCATGAGTGTGACTATGTAGTTTCCCAGTGAAAGACATTGATCATTTAGTGCCCACAATATGTGTCACAACATCTCGTCAATTTTAGTCCTTCTGTTCTACAACTTGCAAATCCCAAAATCAAGAGAACTAATATCCACACTTTACCAACTACTTATAATTTCACTCGGATTCTGCCTGTCTGCTTATCAACACGTTTAAACCCTCCTTCATCCATGTGGACACACTTGTTTTCCTTCACCAATAGTGATCTACAGTTAATATGATAATTGAAATGTGACATTAAATAGGAATAAATGTTGCAATTAATGATTTTTAAATAAATCAAGACAATAATCAAATTTAACCATTTTTTATGGGTGTTTGGTTTTATGTTAGAAGTAAAGAAATGTACGTCTAGTATCTATAAATTTTTCGTAGTTGTCTTGAAAAAAATGTGAATTCAACTGGTTATTAATGTGAAGCCAAACACACATTTATTAAATTTTAATTTTATTTTACTTTTCTATTTCATCCTTTAAATTTTTAGTTGGTTTATTATTTTTTATATATCATTTAAAGTTATTTCATACATATTAAAAAGTTAATAATATTTTTGTTGGTATTAAAATTGATATATAGTTTTCTACTATATTCTTCATTTTTTATTAATTCACTGTAAATGATAAGGACATAATAGAATAAAAATAAAAAATATTATTATAAAGTTTTAATTGGGAGGGGGAGGATATATGTAATTCTATTATTCTTTATGTAGACACTTCTATGAACGGAAGCAGAATGCTACTTCTTTAATTGGGAGGGGGAGAACTAAATTTAAGAAACTTTTAGGACCGAGGATTTTGAAGACCCAAAATAAGGCAATGACTTCCACAATTGTAGTAGATTCATATATGGCTTTTTAGAGTAAATCCAATTAGTTAAGTGTAAGATTTTGTTTTTTCGGTCGTTAAGTGTAGGATATTTAACTAATATCTATTTGCTTTTTTTTTTGTTTGGTCCTTATAATTATTTTATGGTGCAAAAGTCCAGTCCAATTCACTCTTTACATTGAAATGGTCTCATCATATATGCTTCGGTTTGCAATATGGAATGGCCCAGTACACCTATGGGGATTTTTCTAGTGTTGGCCCAATGTTGAAACTTTACTGTTTCTATTTTCTTTGCCACAAGGTGAAGTTTCTTTTTAGTTTTTCTTCCGTCTCTCAATTTAAAAACAATACATGATATAAAAAAATAACTCGATCTATTTATTTTTATGGAAAGTTTAAATTTATGTGTAATATTTTAATTATTTTTAATGTTGTTTATAATCAAATTTAATTTTTTTATTTTCATTATTATATACAGAAAATAGTAAAAACAAAAATTAATTGTTTTTTTTTTATTATTTCCAACATAAAATTTTGAAAACAGAAAATAGAATAAAAACAATATGATATTTTTTTAAATGAAAAAAACATAAAATATTCTCTAAAACTAAAACACCACTTTATAAAAAATATTAAAAATTGATATCAATTATTAAGATAAAAATTTAGTTTTGAACCAAAATAACACTTACGTAGGTTATATAAGTTTTTTCTTATTTTTATTTATTAGTATTAAGGATTATTTAAAAATAGTTTATGAGAATTTTTATAGAAATATCTTATAAGAAATGTAATTAACATTATTTATATAATTTTTTTAATATTTACAATTATCAATCACCTATTTATAATAAGTCGATGAAATATTTAAAAAATATGTAGATTTAAGAACATAATTCAATAAATAGTTATTAATGTAGTTTTTAAATTTTTAAATAGATAAATTAATACAAATAATTTTTTTACCAAAAGAAAACTGGGAAAAAGAAAAAAAATTTGAATGAGTGAACACTATTTTTGTTGTGAAATATTTGGTGTCACATTAATTTTGAAAAGATGAAAATTATGAATCTAAAAGATAAAACGTATTAATTAGTTTATTTTTTAATTAAATTAATCAAATTTTTATCTTTATAAAAATAATCTTTATATTTTAAAAAATAATGTGATTGATTTAAAATTTTTATGTATCATAATAATATTTTAATAAAAATAATAATATAATATTTATTTAATATTTTATTTAGACAAAAGTTATCCTGATAAGTCTTTATAAACATAATATCAAATTAATTTGTATTTTTTAATTTTATAAAATGACGCAATTTAAATAATTAAATATTTATATTGTTATGAGTTAAAAAATATTAGGTACTAAAATTTAATAAAATAAATAAATTATTACATAGTTAAAAAATTTATTTATACTTGTAAAAAATAAAGATGTGCTAGATTTAAAAGGCTGGCCAGGCTATTACGTGTTTGAACTCGCAAGATAAAATGATAATCCAAATGAACTGCACGTTTTCAAATGTTAGTTTTGTAATTTGACTCACATAAAATGTGTAATTTGACTCACTTCGTTTACACTTCATTTATATTATTATAACTTATATCTGCATCCGCAAAGTCCTAATAATTACTATTAATCATTAACTGAAAACCTTTTCCTTAGAAAAAAAAAGAGCATTGCCTTTGTGATTATTAATCTAATGATATAAATCTTCCCTTCAACTATACGTAAAATATTGTCTTTTATTTTTTAAAATATGCTTGATATGTGCACTAATTATATATATTGTAAAAAATAATTTAAATCGCTACCACACAAAATAGTTATAATTAAATATTATAACTTATATTTTCTACATATTTATAGATGATACTATCCAAGCTCCAATGAGTCGTATTGATGGTTTACAAGAAAAACCAAATTAAAAAAGAAATAATGACACATTGAGATGCCACGTGGACTAAAGAGGTGTGGACGAGAAAAGATGAAAGAAAAACGCACGTTGGCTGCTACACGTGGCCTTTCCGTGAAAGTTGACGCTAACGACGACCAGACACTGCTGCACGCTAACAAACTTAACCGCCCACCACGTCGACCATGACGTTTCGCATTTCACATTACTATGAACTTACCAAAATACCCTTGCGTTGGGCTTTGAATTGCCAGTAAAAATAACATGATGGGACCATTTGGTGTTCATTTCTTGACCCTTCAAATGCGGCTCTGAATCCCGGGCCCCACACCTTAACATAGTTGCCTTATTATTTTCATTATTAAAGCTTCTGCTACTTCTACCTGTTCACTTTCACAATTTTGGTCCAAACTTTATGTACAATATTTTGGGCATGTATCTATTTTCTCTTAAGAAGGAGGAATCGGTTTGGAAAGAAAGTAAAATATTTTCGTTACCTTTCTGACTTTGAATAATCAATAAAAAGGATAAATAGGTAATTTTATCGTAAATTCTCACTAAATTTGGAATCTAATTATTGTTGAAATGTAATTCAGATTCGTTATATAGTTGTTAATCGGTTAACATCGTTAAATATTTAATTAAAGTAGTTATTTTGGATTAATCCACATATCTGTATTAATCAATTTGAAACTCAAATTTTTTGTATAAATAATAACAATAGTTATAAACAGTGTGTATGCATTTATTCAAATCACTTCTTTTTATGTATGATTTTATAAATTTTAATAGTGGTATGGAGAGTTTGTTTTTCTCTTTAAATCTAGTGTGCTATGTTGCATCAATGGTTGGTTTGAATGACAACTTCACCCCAAATCTTCTTATTATTGATGGGACAAATTAGAATGTTTCTTGTTTATCAACCTGCTTACTCATCAAATTTAGAGAAGATAGCTTTTATAGCTATTGCAAATGAGGCTTAGGATATTCTTGATGAATGTTATAGAAACGTTGATGAGGATAAATGTGCTCACTCAGATCAGCTCATGCTTATGATGACAACTACATAAAAAAAAAAGTTGAAATTCTAATTCCTAATACCTAGACACATAATGTTCAGGTCATATGACTCAAAACAAAGGATGGTTTGTGGATCTTAATGAGAAAGATAAAAGTTGAGTGAAATTTATTGACAATAAGACTATTTATGTTGAAAAAATTGACAAGATGTTCATTCAAAGAAAGGATGACAAGCAGTCATTCATCATAATAATGTTCTTTGTGCACTCAACATGAGAAACAACTTATTTAGTTTAGGACAATTATTGAGGACAAGTTATTCCATGAACATGGAGTACAACCTGTTGAAGGTGTATAACAATAAGAAGTTGATATGAAAAGCTCCATTGTCAAAGAAGAGAACCTAAGTTTGGAATTTAAATTGGGGAGAATCATTGCTTAGTTGCTATCATGCATAATGAGCATTGGCTTTGGCATTATCCATTTGGACATTTAAACATTTAGACTTTAGAAGTCTGAACCAATTGAAAAATGGAGATATGATGAGTGTTTACCATCAATTAAACCATCTAAGCAGTTATGAGGGCTGCTTTGTGGGCAAACAACCAATAAATTTCTCATGTACTCGAATTTCATACACACTAAGAAAACCTTTGAAGGTCATTTACTCTTATGTGTGTAACCTAATAAAGCCAGGTACTTTTTGGAGGTAACAATTACTTCATTTCTTTCATTGATGACTTTATAAGAAAATTATAGGTTTAGTTGAACCAATGAAAGGAAAATGCGTTTGTTGTGTTTAAGAGATTCAAAGAAATGGTATAAAAATAAAGTGGGAGACCTATTAAGATCATTAGGATAGATGGTGGTGGTTAATACACCTTACATAAATTTTAGAATTAATTTTTATGAGTTTGAGGTGCAGTTTGAGAAGTGATTTTTCCTTATACCCCTTGGCATAATGGAACAATAGAAAGAATGAATAAAAGTTGGATAAACATCGCTAAAAGATTGTTGGAAACCAAAAAAGTGCTTCATTTGAAGGAAAAGTAGTATCAACTATTGCCTACATTTGGATGAAAGTCCAACTACAAGGCTTAATGACCGCAACACAAGAAGAAACCTAGTTAGGAAGGAAGTTCATTGTGAACCATCAAATAATTTTCAATTTAGTTTTCTATAAGTTATGTATCAAATGCAAAGAGAAAGAAATTGCACAAAAAAAATGAATCTAACAAGTGTTTCAATCTATTTGAAACATGTGTAGCATAAAGAGAAATTAGTAACTCCAACTTATACAAGTAATTCTCAAAGAGTTAGACCACCACAATCATAAAGGTTTTTCTTTCTACTTTTTGATAAAAGAAACTTAAAATCATGTAAATATTTTCAATTGATCTCATCCTTAGCATGCAAAATTCTTATAATTAAATACTATTATAATCTCACATTCACACAACATAATTCGATTTTTAAAATAATTTCCAATGCAAATACTATCCAATTTGACAACTTCAAAATAAAAAATATCAAAATCAAATTTAATAATATTATTGAATTAATTTATTTCTAAAATTACAATATAACATACTTAAAAAAATGAATTCAACTTTTTTAAAGAAAAAAATGTGTATAAAAGAATAAAATTATATTCATAAATGCATATTTTCTGACCTTAAGACGAGTTTAATATTAATTTCCTTATAAAAATATATAATGATTTTTATAAATAAAATTGAATAAACATAACTTACCCTTTATTTTATAAATAAAATCGAATAATCTTTCATTATGAGAAATGATCTACGAAAAAGAATAAAACGCAAGCAAATAATTACATTGATTAATTACAAGATCTACTATATAATGATTTTTTTATTAACCTTTTTTCTTTAACAAGATCATGTTCCAAAATTTAAGAATATGAGAAAATTTAAATTTTCATCAAATTATTTTTACATGCTAAATGATAAAATATTAAATATTGTAAAGATATTAGAAACATTATTTATTTAATGTTTATTTATAGAATATTAGGAAAAATAAGTAGAAAATATAAGGTTATTGTATGAAGAATCAAACGTTATATAAGAGGAAGAGCGTAGAATGATAAAAATGTGTGATTTTGAGGTGAGAGTGAAATGGGTTTTGTAGTTTCTAGTGCGAGCTGCTGCATGATTAATAATGGACACAATCAAGAGAATCGAACGGTAAGAAAAGCTAACAAGTGTGATGGTATAGAGTGGGATAGAGCGCTGGTGATGGGAACCCGTGTATGTGTCAACAACACGGTCCACGATACAGAAAAGCTACACCTTTCCCACCAAACCTCTTTCTTCCCTTTTCCCTTACGTTTCAATCTTGAACTCCCTCCAATATTTTCTACCTCTACCTCTCCCTCTATTTATATATATATATATATATATATATATACATATACATATAAACGTGTGTTTTCGTCACATGTATTAGTGGTTTCGTCTCATGTCTGGATATCAAAACACGGACAACATGAAGATGGAGTGCTGCCAAAGCAGAGAGAGCGTGAAGGAGCAAAGGAGCGTTCCAGTTCATAGCCAAGTTCGAAAGATCAAGCAAGAATCTGAGAAAATTCTTGACTGGTCGCCGGGGAATCCTGAGATTAGACCTCTTTTCCGAGAGATTAACCGTCAGATTTCCCGGTCGCCGTTGGGGATTTCGGGTCGACCCATATCGGTTGGTGATTTCTAGTCTTCAATTATGAATATGACTGCAGAGAGAGGTCTTCTTTGCTTCCCCTGCTATTGGAGAATATTTACCTATATTCTCCCCCCACTTTTTGTAAATATATTTATACTATATTCAATATAATCTCGTTTTGTAGCTTATGCCTTTTTATTTTCTCTCCTTTTTTTCTTCACTGGGTTCATGCCTTCTCATTTTTAAATGTTTCATCCACTCTTTCTGCTCTGGCCTTTCACTTTTGAAATCAAATCCTACTCTTGACAAAAAAAAAATCAAAAAAGAATTGAAAGCTGAAAAACAGAAGGAAATGATTCAAAATGATTACATACTATCCTGTTGTCTTGCCCTCTTCTCATCCTAATTTAACGTGTCTCCTTTGAATTTAGATTAAAGCTAAGCCTAATTACTTTTTTACTCATCGTATTTTAATGAATACGTAATTTTATTTAGTCTTCTGACTTTTATTTATTTACATTTAGTTTTTTATATTTTTTAATTTTTTTAGATTAAGTTTTCTTACTTGAAATTTTATTCAACAATAACAGAAATATGATAAATTATTATGTTATATATATGTGTATATTTAAAAGTTATGACAATTAAATATAAATAATTGAAATTTATGAGATTAAAATAGTATAAAATTAAAGTATGAGATAAAAAATTCAATTAAGGCATAAAATTACTTCGGATGCCAGGTTAAGAAAAAGATTTTACATTCATGAATAATAATAAGAAGAAGATTTGCTTTATGAATTATGATAATATCACGCCGGGCATGATTAGATGGGTGGGTGATGAAGCAACGATGGAAACAGAAACTCACAAAGCATGAGGTTCTACCTGTCCCACTTGCATAAGGCCTACCCTATGTTCTTACAAGATTCGCCCTTCACTCACTGTGCCGCCACCCAAATACCAAATACCAATCCGGTGCTGTATGGTGGTGGATGGCGTTTTCTAAGATATTTTCCCAGATACATAATTTTACACAAAATAAATTAATAAAATTCAGATATTATATTTTATTTATTATTTTAATTTTATACAAAATTAATAATTTAATAAAATAATTTTGATAAAGTCTAAATCAAATTTTTTAAAAAATGATAAGTTAACATTTATTTGATAATGGCGTTTTAAAAATATTTTTCTAGATTATTTTATTCAAATAATACCATTAAAAAAATGTAAATATAATATGTATTTTTAAAATATCACAAATCTTATCTTCGGAGTTAATTTAATTATTTTAAATTATGGATGAAGATAATATTACGTCACAGGGGCACGAGAAGTGTATATATTGATGAGGAAGAATGATAAAAAATAATAATAGCAATAAATAGGATAAATAATGTTATAAAGCCGAAGGAAAATGGCACGGAAAATATAAAATAAACGTAAAATTCACGATATAAAAAAAATATTAAATTATTTAACAGTTATAATGTTTAATAAAATATTGAGTTGTTTGTAGTTTAATCTTTTTACTTTTCCTAACCAACGGTTTATGCTGTCCTTGCTACTTCATAATTATGATCAATTTTATGAATGAAAGGGACAAAAGAAAAAGACATATCGTGCCAATACGGTTTAGCTTTGTAGCCCGTGTTTCTTCGGTTTACAGGGAAAAAAATTATTATTATATTTTTAATAAAAAATTATAGTTAAAATTACATATTTTAATTATATTTAATAATTTTAAAATTATTTTTTTCACTTATAAGAAAATCTTACATATTTTTTAACAGATATCTTATTAATTAGTGTCTTAAGACTATAAAAATAAAAATATGTTAGAAATTAAAATTAAATATAAAATAAAAGATTAAATTTTTGTTCAGCATGAAAAAAAGTGTTTCATTTGTGATAGAATGAAAGGATGTTGATGGTAATAATCATGGGTAAGAGTGATAATGTTGAAATAAATAGGTTAAGTTATTAAATAATAATAATAATAATAACCATAAAAATAATAATTATGGTAGTATGAATAATAAAAATAAAGAGAATAATTATGCAATATAGAATTGAGGTAAAAATAAATATATTTACAGTTTCGTAGATTAATTTTAAATTTAAAATACAATTCAATTTAATCATAAAAAAATTACACTTCAATTTAAATTGAGTTGAGAATAATATTAAAATTAAGTGAAATCAATCTAATGCTTTGTTACATTGATTATATTATTTTAGTTTTTGTTATAATTTAAAGGATAACACTTTATTTTTATTTTATAATAAAAAAATTATTAATAAGAGAAAGAACTGAATCTCTCAAGCCACTGAAGGAATTTTTTTAGTGACTAAGTTTTTATTTAATAAATAATTGTTATTAAATAAAAATTTAAACATATAATAAATGATAATATATTATTTAAAGTAATAAAAGTTATTAAAAAAATTATAACTTGTCTAAATTACAAATTATAAGTCAAAATAGTTTCATTTTTTAAAAATACAAATATATTTTAAAAAGTAATATAGAAAGATATTATCCTTAAAAAATTTGGGAAAAGGTTAATGCACATGTAATATTTATTTCTTATACAAATAACTTCAAAAATAATTTGTTTAACATTTTGTATTGTGTTTATATAATCTATAACAATAAATAAAGAAAATATTGATGTGTTGATGTTCATAATTTTTTGTATTAAATTTATATGTATAAATAATTATCTATTTTATAAATAACGAAAAATTATATAATCCTTTAAACTCATTTTTATATATAACTATCCAATAAGGAAACCATCTACTCTTACTTAAGATAAAAAAAATATTAAAAAATAAAAATAAGAAAAAAAGACAATCATTCAAAGCAGAGCTGAATTGGACAAAATTGGAATTCTGATCAAAATTCTATTTTTGTAGGAGTTGGAAAATTTAGGCCTAATCTATTAGAATAGGTCAAGGCTAAAGACTTTGAATGTCAACCATTCCGTTCAGAAACCCCCTTCAAACATAATATTCAATTTAATTAAGAATACGCCGTTATTGGTTTGCTGTGCTGTGTGTAGTTCCTCTTCATGTTATTATGTATTAATATCAGTTAAGTAAACTTCAACAAAGGTGCTTAAATGCTTCATATTTTTTCAATGGACAAGATCAATATCTAGCTATTTACCGTTTTCAATTGTTCCCAAAATCAGGTCGGAATGCTTTTTTCGCTAAACATGAGACTTCACTTGTTTGAATAAGCAATGACATCATCTATGCGTTTTTTTCTTTTTTCTTTTTGTTCAGCTAGCTTTGTGAAATTGTGATTATCAAGTAAATCATGTTTAAAATAATCCCAAAAATCAATCTATCTTCCGCGCATCATCAAAAACTACTAAGGGCATCCTTCGGCGTAAGCACTTGCTACTAATCTAATATTACACCAGGTCTTTAACCAGGATAGTGAAACTACAAGATTACACAGAAAAATAAGTACACTAAAAACCATTTTATATGGATGTTTGAAATGTTTGTTATTTCATCCATATGCTTGCACAAACTTTCTACATCTATCATTTTTATTTTTTTTATTATAAAGAAGTTGAAGCCACCAGTCAGCCGACAAATAACTTAGTATTTAATTGATATTATATGTAATCTTAACCCATTGTTTGGTTACGAGAAATTGAGGGATAGGGAATTTCTTTTAAGATTTTATATAAATTTTATTTTATTATTTTTATTTGTTTATAATTTATCTTATATGAAAAGAATAAATTAAATTTTATGAAATTTACAAAAATATTTTTCGTTGAAAAGAGAAGATGAGAAGGCAATTTTTTTTTTATTTTAAAGTATTAAATATTTTTTAAAAATAAAAAATAAAAATTATATAATAAAAATAGAATAATAAAATTAAAATTTTTTATTGTTAATTTTTTTTTAAATTTTGTATAAATAAAAAATTATATTATTAATATTTATTTATTTTTCTACTTATTCAAACAATTAAAAAAATTCTCATATTTTTATTTATTCAAACAATCTATTTTTTTATTATATTTTCCTTTTTCCATTTTTAATTTTTAATTTTTTTATATTTTTCAAAACATCCAAACAAAGTCTGTATATAATTTTAAAAAAACAAATTTAAAAAATAGAAAAAAGGGTAAATTAAAAATTAACCAATTTTTATTAAAAGTATAAATATTATAATTCCATAAATAGGGATAAATATTAAAATTCGTTTTCAGAAACTTATTTCATGTTTCGATCATGAAAATTTTAATTGAAGAAAATGGAGCAGATTTAGAGGGTAAAAAAGGAAAAAGAAAAAAGGAGTGAGAAGCACGCAGCGCGAGAGAGAATGACCAAAGTGTTTTGCTTGAGGTGCAAGGAGTGGGCAGCAGGAAGAAGCCTATATAAGCGCTTCTCCTTTGACCTCTCTTCCTCATTGGTCTCCATTTCTGACCCGATTTTGTTCTCCAAATAACGCACAACTTCAACTCGTTTCGCTTTCTTTCCCCCAACCAGGTTTCACAGTCTCTCAATATTCTTTATTTTTGTTCAACTGATTTTATTTTTACTACGTAATTCTAGTAAAGGAAAGTTTGCCTTTATCCATAGATATTTGTCAGTTTATTAGTTTATTTGGTAGTGGAGAAATTTTCATTTTGATAGTCGAGACTGAGACGGACTAATTGATTAATAATAGTAATTATAAATTAAGCCTCTTGGACTTGTAGGGTTATTAATTTGTGTTGAAAGTTATGAATTCTTCCCTTTTGAATCCACGATTGGATTTCAATTCTTATGGTTGAACTTATATGTGTCAGTTGGAGAAGGAGCTGTTGGAGTTGAGCAGGATGAGCTCGGAAGAGCGGAACCAAAGGAGGGATAGGCCCAGGGTTCCTCGTCAAGAATGGATTCCTAGAGCCTCCACCATCACCACTGATCAGAATCAGAATCAGAATGGTGATGCTGCTGGTTCCTTTAATCCAACAAGTCAGCACAGGAGGAGGAGTCCTATTCCCAAGAATAACGTTCATAAAGGATTGAATTTGAAGGACTCTAATTTACCTCAGCTGCTGCAAGAGATTCAGGACAAGCTTATGAAGAGCGCTGTGGAATGCATGATTTGCTATGACATGGTCCGGAGGTCTGCACCTGTCTGGTCCTGCTCCAGTTGCTACTCTATCTTTCACCTTAATTGTATAAAGAAGTGGGCTCGAGCACCCACTTCCGTTGATTTGTCTGTGGAGAAGAATCAAGGGTTCAATTGGCGGTGCCCTGGTTGTCAGTCTGTGCAGCTCACATCATCCAAGGAGATTAAGTATGTGTGCTTCTGTGGAAAGAGGCCAGACCCGCCCTCTGATTTGTATCTCACGCCACATTCCTGTGGAGAACCATGTGGGAAGCCTCTTGAGAGGGACCTCGGAGGGAATAAGGAGGTTCTTTGCCCTCATGTTTGTGTCTTGCAATGCCATCCTGGTCCATGCCCTCCTTGCAAAGCATTTGCTCCCCCACGTTTCTGTCCTTGTGGGAAGAAAAATATTACCACTCGCTGCTCTGATCGGCAGTCGGTTCTTACCTGTGGCCGGCCCTGCGAAAAGCTTCTTGAATGTGGGCGTCATCGGTGCGAGCGAATCTGTCATCTGGGTCCTTGTGATCCTTGTCAGGTTCTAATGGATGCCTCTTGCTTTTGCAGTAAAAAGATGGAGGTTATTCTCTGTGGGGACATGGCTGTGAAGGGTGAAATCAAACTAGAAGGTGGAGTTTTTTCTTGCGGTTCCAGTTGCGGAAAGAAACTTCATTGCGGGAATCATATCTGTATTGAGACTTGTCACCCAGGCACCTGTGGGGAGTGTGACCTGTTACCAACCCACGTTAAGACATGCTATTGTGGGAAAACTAGATTGGTGGAGGAACGACAGAGTTGTTTAGATCCAATACCTACATGTTCCCAAGAATGTGGCAAGCCCCTTCCTTGTGGGATTCATCATTGTAAGGAGGCATGCCATGCCGGAGATTGTTCTCCTTGTTTGGTTCTAGTCTCCCAGAAGTGTCAATGTGGCTCAACTTCCCGAACTGTGGAGTGCTGGAAGACAACAAAGGAGAATGAAAAATTTACTTGTGAAAAGCCTTGTGGGCAGAAAAAGAATTGTGGAAGGCATCGATGCAATGAACGGTGTTGCCCACTTTCTAATCCAAATAATATTCTAAATGTGGATTGGGATCCACATTTCTGTTCCATACCATGTGGAAAGAAGTTAAGATGTGGGCATCATGCGTGTGAATCCCTGTGTCACAGTGGTCATTGTCCACCTTGTCTTGAAACTATATTTACTGATTTGACATGTGCCTGTGGCAGGACTTCAATCCCTCCTCCATTGCCTTGTGGCACACCGCCTCCCTCATGTGAGCTTCCATGTTCAGTTCCTCAGCCATGTTCCCATCCAGCCTCCCACAGCTGCCATTTTGGAGATTGCCCTCCTTGTTCAGTGCCTGTAGCAAAAGAATGTATTGGTGGGCATGTAATTCTTAGGAGCATACCGTGTGGTTCAAAGGATATTAGATGCAATAAGCTCTGTGGGAAGACCAGACAATGTGGTTTACATGCCTGCGGCAGAACATGTCACCCCCCACCCTGTGATAATCCATCTGCTGTGCAAGGTATCCGAGCCTCTTGTGGGCAAACATGTGGTGCTCCAAGGAGAGACTGCCGGCATACATGTTCAGCTCCTTGTCACCCTTCAGCTCCATGTCCAGATGTAAGATGTGAGTTTCCTGTCACAATTACTTGTTCTTGTGGCCGAATAATAGCAAATGTTCCTTGTGATTCTGGTGGCAGCTATGCTAATTATAATGCAGATGCTGTACATGAATCTTCCATTATTCAAAAGTTGCCTGCAAATGGCAAACAAGTTCCCCTTGGACCAAGAAAACTGATGTGTAATGATGAGTGTGCTAAGTTAGAGCGGAAAAGGGTTCTTGCAGATGCTTTTGAGATTACCACTCCAAATCTGGATTCTCTCCATTTTGGTGAGAATCCTGCTGCCTCTGAATTGCTTGCTGACATGATGAGGCGTGATCCTAAATGGGTTTTATCCATTGAGGAGAGATGCAAGTTTTTAGTACTTGGCAAGAACAGAGGAACTACACATGGTTTAAAAGTCCATGTTTTCTGTCCTATGTTAAAGGACAGGGGAGATGCAGTGAGGGTGATTGCTGAGAGATGGAAGCTTGCAGTGAATGCAGCTGGTCGTGAGCCGAAGCGTTTTGTAGTTGTTCATGTTACCCCAAAATCAAGAGCTCCTGTTCGTGTGCTAGGGGTTAAGGGTACTACAACTTTAAAAGCACCCTTTCCTCTTGCATTTGATCCTTTGGTAGACATGGATCCTCGACTTGTTGTCTCTTTTCTAGACTTACCAAGAGATGCAGATATCAGTGCATTGGTATTGAGATTTGGTGGTGAGTGTGAACTTGTTTGGTTAAATGACAAAAATGCATTGGCTGTTTTTAATGACCCTGCCCGAGCTGCAACTGCAATGAGGAGGTTGGATCATGGATCTGTGTATCAGGGAGCAGTTGTGGTTGTTCCTAATGTTGGGGCATCTGTATCATCTTCAGCTACCAATGCCTGGGGAGATTCTGGGACAATGAAAGGAGGAGGAAGAGCACTGGCAGCATTAAAGGGTAATCCATGGAAAAAGGTTGTTGTTCAAGAGTCAGGTTGGAGAGAAGATTCTTGGGGTGATGAGGAGTGGGCTACTGGCTCTGATAATGTCCAATCATCTATTTGGAAGAAAGAAGCTCAAATATCTGCTTCATTAAATCCTTGGAGTGTCTTAGATCAAGAATCATCCTCAAGATCGTCTGCTGCAGGCATTAAACCTGATATCTCTGGGAAAAACTCTAAAAGTAATGCTGTCATAAATTTGGAGCCGCATGATGGTGGCTCAAATCTAGAAGGGCATCATGCAGGAAATTTTGGTGAATTAGAAGTTTCTGATGTTGTAGATGATTGGGAGAAGGCTTGTGAATAAGTAGTAGACAAGGAGTGAAAACTTTTTTCTCTCAATTTACATTTATTTTGTTGAGAAGGAGTCAGGAATTGTAGGGCGCTCTTAGCCTCTTAATTTTTGACAACAATACAGTTATTGAGGTTCTAAAGCTACTGTGTGTACACAATTGATGCTACGTGTCAAATATATAATTTTTGGATTTGTTTATTATTAATCCTTCTTTATTACACTGAATTATAACTTCATTTGGGTGTTATATATCATTTTCCTTCCTTACACGAAACGCCAAATTGTAGTCGCGAGAAAGCAAATGTCACCTAGCAGCCCCTACCTCCACTCTTTTCTAACTGCCTGTACTCGTTATCACTATTCACTTCCCTCCTTTTCCTCCTCTTCTCCATCTCAAACCCCAACCAAAGAGGGTCTCAAACTTGATCTTCCTGGAATTTTCTCATCCCACTTGTGCTACAAGACATGCTGTGTCCTTCAAGCAGCATATTGCCCACCAGAGCTGGCAGAATCCTGCTAAAACATATGGTTAGATTTTAAATTTTAGGCCGAAGATAAATTCCGGGTCCTTCTCTTTGATTTGGTTCAGGCCGGTTCAGTCTATTTGACTGTGAAATGTGGATTCAAACAAGGCTTGGACTTCTATTTTGTAGCATGAACCTTTTTGACTTGGACAAAGCCAACAGCCCAAAACGGACTGTCCTGATGCGGACCGAGTTGCCTATTTTGACACATATATTGCCCACCCCACACTGGAGCTTGCCCCTGTCAATGCTCATGAGCCACACAAGAAAATGAAAATGCTGCAGATGATGTGTGTTCTGATGTGTGGATGTGATTCTTTTGCCTTTTCTATACGTTCTTGGTGCTTCTTGCTGGATTGCCATAAAAGAAAAAAGATTGGGGCTACGAGTTACGTATCAAATCAAGCAACCCAATGCCCAAACTAACGTCTTCGGTTTTTATTCGTTTAGTTCGAACATGATCCAATAAAATAATTCAAACTAAATTAATTGAATATTGATCCTATATGTAAACATCCCAAAAATTAACGTAAACTTAGTTGTGAGAATGTGTTCCTAAAATTTATTTTGGATTACATATATTTTTTAATTTTTTTAAAAATTTAAAAATTTTGATTTTAGTTTAACCACATATTTTAAATAATTAAATTTTTTCTCAAATCATAACAAAGTAAAATTATGATTGTCTTAATGACTAAGTTTTCTTTTTTTTATTATTGGAGAATATTTTAATTTAAATAATATATATGTTTATAAAATAATAATTTTATATTTTATATATTAATATTCCATGAAATTAAATATTTACATAAATATATTTATATCTATTATAATAATTTTATAAAAACGTGCATGATTTTATATTACTTGTTTCTGTTTATCTATTTATCAATAAAAAAGAAATTATATAAACTAAAAATTAATTAATATTTTGTTTTTATAAAAAATATTTTTAAACTTCATATTATGCCTTTTATATATTTCTTTCATTTCAAATTATAAGTTATTTAACACTTTATTTAGTTTAAATTATCTGTTAGTTTAAAATATTAAGAAGATATTACTTGTTTGTTTTCGTATAATAACTTTTGTTTATTAAGAACAGTTAGTACCAAGGAACTACTTGCATCGCTCTGTTTAGTGAGATATATGGAGAAACTAAATAATATAAGATTTGGTGAAGATGAAGTAATTAACGTGTGGATAGTTGATTAGTATACTCTAACACCTTTCATAGGAGTATTTCAATAAAATCAATTAATTTTATTATATTACTTTCTCTGTTTTTATTTTGTTTGTTGTTTTAAATTATGCAATAAATTTATTTTACTATATTACGTCCTCTGTTTTTATTTTGTTATTATTTAAAATTATGCATAAGAATTAAGAAAGACGATTGATACATCTTATCTCATAAATTATTTAACATATTATTCAACAAAACACACATTTGTTGTTAAGGATAAAATTAAAATAAAAGCATTCATCATCTTTCATATTATAAATGACAATTAAAGGAGAAAAAAAAATAAAGTGTCAAACAAATAAAAACAAAGAAAGTAATTAATGAGACAGAAAATATTAAAAATATTAAAACTACACGTTTTCTTAAGAAATATATATCAGTATGAACTAACTTATAATATGAGAAAAGAAATATTTTACATAACCTTTCACCATTACTGCCATATTTATTATTACTTAATTTATATGAATCATTAAATTGTATGGAGTTTTGTTAAAAATTATATATATTTTTATTATTAATTAATCTATTATTGTATAAAATAAGTATTAATTAAAAATATTTTAAATATATAAATATTTAATAATTTTAATGAATAATTAGAATATTTATAAATGAAAACAAATATTTAAAATTAGTATTTAATTTCAAATATATAATTGAAATTTTAATTGGAGAGGATCCAATTTGCATCCCACACATGTTCATTAATTGTTCGTATTTTCTGTCGCATCCACATGGTTTCAACTTTCTGCAATAGAACAGTTGGAAATAGAAATTAGAAAGAAAAAAAAAATCACGAAATAAATTCTGAGTGGAAAACCATGTGATATGATTTGACAATCATTTAACTAGTGATTATAAATAAAATGACGGTAATATTAAAGAAGATATTACAATACAAGGTGCTCCAATTGTTTCAAATACGGGGCATGTGCACTTGTTCAAACTTCGTCCCCTATCCTTAACAGAAATCTGTGTGATTCTAAATAATGTTAATTTTTTGCCTTTTTGAATTTTGGCGCGTTTAATTAATATTTTTAAATAAAAAGTTTTTGAATAAAATATTTTCCTAATAAAATTTTAAAAAATTAGGTAAGTTTTCTGGAAAAGGTATTCTTTTAATGTGGCCTAGTGTGTATTATTTGACTCTTAATTAATGTGATGTTTTGTGGACTAATTGACTGGTAATTTGTTTTATAATTATTGAAAGGATGGAGGAAGAAGGTTAGAACGGGAGAGAGTGTGCGATTGAGTGTGTCCATGACCATGTCCATGTCACCCCGGCATTCCCTCCATACTATCTGTAATAAAAATGAATAAAATATTGGGAAAAAGGAAAAGAGTGTTGGAATCAGCTGAATCACGAGATGAATAATAATAAGGCGTATACAGAACTGATACGTGAAAATCACTATGTATTCTATGTAATATCTTTTTCAATTTTTCTGTTTTGGACACTGTTGTGTAGGGTAGGGTCTATAAAGTATAAACCATTAAACCCCATCATCATCTTAGTCTTCTCCGTCTGTCTCCTCTCAACCATCGCTCCCTCATTCATATTTGCTGTCATCTCATTATAACTTTCTTTTCCATTCTCACTTCCTTTTCTCTATCCTAATGGATTCTCAACTTCATCTTGATTCAATCTTTGATGACGATAAGGTAAAATTAATTGCTTAATTCTTTCCCGCTCAACACTCACACCACTATTTTATCCCTGCATAATTCATTTTTATATACTTGTGTCTATCAAATTCAGTTTCTCTCACTAACTAATTAAATGTACTTAGTTTGCAAAATCTAGTTTCAGTTAAACCTGGTTAAGAATTTTTTTTATTTGAATCCTGTCCTGCTGTGAATTTGTTAATTTCTGTTGAATCTTGATAAGGATGGAAAAAGGATCTAGTATTTTTATTTATTTCTTCTTATCATAATTAATTTTTGCGTCCATGTTATTCAGAAGAAAACATGGAAGCAAACAATTCTGCTATCGTTTCAAATTGTTGGAGTAGTTTATGGTCAACTTAGCACTGCACCCTTATATGTATTTGGAACAATGCGAACGGGAGATCTTGTATCGGCGGAGGTGGTTTATGAACTCTTTTGCTTTATTTTCTGGACACTCACTATAATTTCGTTGCTCAAGTATGCCTCTATAGTGCTCAAAGCTGATGATGAAGGAGAGGGTAATTATCTTGTCTATCAATCCAATTAATGTGTGTAAATTTTGAAGGACTTGAGTTGAGCCTTTAAGATTAACTTTTCATAGAATCTTTATTTTTGTAGGCGGTACTTTTGCTCTGTACTCTCTGTTGTGTAGAAATGCAAAAGTTGGGCTGCTCCCAAGTGATAGAAGCGCCAATGAGGTTGTGCTTTATGAGGACACAAATCCTAATTCTAAGATCAAAGGCGACTCAAGAGCACGAAGGGCCATTGAGAAACACAAGATCTGTCACTATTTAATATTGTTCTTAGCCCTCTTCGGTTCCTGTATGACCATTGGGGACGCAGTGCTCACTCCAGCACTTTCAGGTTCCCATTTAAAATTTAGATTTGAATTTTCTTAGAATTACTTGCATGTGTAAGATTTAATAATTATCTTTCTTTGTGGGATTAAACTATTCAGCTTTAATAACTACTTTGGTATGTATATTATGGTTGTTTACCAGTGTACTCAGCTTCGGCTGGCGTTCAGAGATCATTGTCAGACATATTGAAAGACATATGTAAGAGCTTGTACCGATGATTTTTTCTAAGGCCTTATATTGAATCACTACTACGTGTTTTAAATTAACTTCTTGTCTATAACCAGTTGCCTCTTCCCCACATGCTCAGGACTCCGTGTCAAAAGCTCTAAGATGTAAGTATTATACATATATGCTATTGATTCATCAAGTTTGTTCAAAAGTCCTTCTATGTTGCGTCAAGTGATTTGTATGCTTGCATTCATTCAGATATCCTTCTTAGTTTCTTGCTTTTGCCATTCTTACACTGGGAAACATTAAACTTTCATACATGCATTAAGCATCACCTACTTTTTATCTCAATAAAATACTCTGATTGTTAGTCAATTTTTATTTGAAGCTCATCTGTTTTAACAAGCTTCCACTTTAGAGTTGGAATTTATTAACTTGAGCCGAAAGCTTCTTTTCACACTGTTTGGTGCATTTTACATGCCAGTTTAATTTCTGAACATTTACTGAGTTTATTCAGTAAAGTAAATGAAAAATATGTATATTTATGTACTGCAGTTATCCTACCTGAAATCGCGTTCACTTTCTGCTTCATATATTTATGGATAAATGTTGTACATCTTAAGCTGGATAGAATGAAGAGGTGAAAAGAAGGGAGAGATGGATCACAACTGAGAGAGAAAAATATGATATTGTAGAAAGAAAAATATATAAAAAAACCGAGATATATTTACATTAAAATACAATAATCAGCCCCCTTTATTTATTTCAGATGTACCTGTTCCCGCTGCGTGTTTTATTTTGGTTGGCCTGTTCATGCTGCAGCATTGCGGTACACGCAGAATTGGGATCATATTTGCCCCAATAATTGCTGTTTGGCTGTTGTTTATTGCTGCGGTTGGAACATATAATGTTTTCCGCTGGGATGTAAAAATAATCTATAAAGTATCCCCAGTCTACATAATCAAATTCATCAGAAATATTGACATTGGCAGATGGAGGTTGTTAGGGAGTGTCATTTTATGCGTTGCAGGTGGGCTCTTTTCCTTTTTTAACAGAACTATGCAAATATCACTAAGTGAATAGTATTCATAACTATGCAATTTTCTTTTGATAGAATTCAGAATTGTTTTGGTTAATATCACTAGATGTTTTACTGTTTTGCAGGATCGGAAGCAATGTTTGCAGACCTTGGCCATTTCTCCAAGAAATCAATTAAGGTATAGGACATAACTTCTGTTTTTGTAACTGTAATATATTGATTGTATATTGTAAATTATTACTAACTTACGGATCATGTGTCTGTTGTAGGTTACATTTATATGCTTGATCTATCCGCTTCTTGTTTTATGCTATGCTGGTCAGGCTGCATACATCTCCCAAAATTTAGATGCCGAAAATTTTAATCATCTCAGTCAATCTATGCCAAGTAAGTTGGTCGGGTGGCTTTATTTCGAAGATATTTTTCTTCTTACAAATTCACTTCTCTAAAGTGAAAGTTGGTGACTCCAGGTCATTGCAAACACTTGTTCATAGTGTTGTCCCTAGTTTCTTCAGCTGTTGGAAGCCAAGCAACCATAACCGCATGTTTCTCCATCATTAACCAGTGCCTGGCATTAAATTGCTTTCCTAGAGTAAAAGTTATTCACACATCAAAAACTATACATGGGCAGATTTACATCCCTGATGTCAACTGGTTACTGATGATCTTCAGTCTCACTGTCACTGTTGGCTTCAGAGACATTGTGAAAATTGGCAATGCAACAGGTTTGCCTTAATTTGTTGATGACGTCTTATCTCATGTTTCTTTTAAAAATAGGAGAGACATAAAACAATGATGCTTAATATGTGTGCGCATGTGTGATTAAAGATGATTGCATCAAGCTTCTAAATTATTCAGTTAGCATGTTCATGAAAATATAATAATATAAGCTTACAATTTGGGGCAGGTTTGGCCATAATATGTGGGATGCTTGTGACAACTAGTCTGATGTCGCTGATAATTGCTTTGTATTGGGAGAAGAATTTGATCGTATCTGTTTGCTTCCTTGTATGTTTTGGCTTTCTCGAGACTGCATATTTTTCAGCATGTCTGCTACAAATACACAAGGGAGCTTGGTATCTGGTTCTCCTATTGGCGGTGTCGTTGACAATCATGCTGTCATGGCATTATGGAACTATGAAGAAGTATGAGTTTGATTTGCAAAACAAGGTATCAACCGAATGGCTAATAGATATTAGTCCAGGCCTTGGGATATCCAGGGTACCCGGAATTGGCTTCATTTACACTGACATAGTAGCAGGGATCCCAGCTTTCTTTTCACATTTTATTACTAATCTTCCTGCATTTCATCAAGTGTTGATCTTGGTGTCCTTCAAGTCTATACCAGTGCCTTATGTCGCAGAAAGCGAAAGGTATCTCATAGGTAGGATTGGACCAAAAGATTATAAAATATATCGTTGCATTGTCAGAAGTGGATATTGTGATCACATAGGAGACACGGGTGATTTTGAGGAGCAGATTATTCGTTCTATAGGGGAATTCATTTCCATTGAACAGAATGACATTGAATCCATGATTTCCCCGGATGAACGAATGATTGTTGTAGGAAATTCACCACTGGATGGAAATGCTCTAGTTCCTCTGGATGAAGCTGACTCATGCATGGTGAGCAGTGAATCTCAGATTACTCCAGTGGATGACCCATTAGAGAGCAGTAGCAGTCATGATAAGAAGAGAAAAAAGGTTCGGTTTATGTTGCCTGATAATAGTCCTAAAATGCGACCCTCTGTGCGGAAGGAGCTCTTGGAGCTAATTGATGCCAGGGAAAGTGGGAGTGCCTATTTCTTGGGCCAGTCACATTTAGTGGTGCGTGATGGGTCAAACTTTCTCAAGAGATTCTTAATCATGGTATATCGTTTCAGTGAAAAAAATTGTCGAGAACCTCCTGTAGCTCTTAAAATCCCTCATGCCGCTCTTGTAGAAGTTGGTATGGTATGTACTATATAAGTCCTAGAAATTATACCAGTCTTACTGTTTTAATAATTCAAAGGGGAGTACAAAAGTTGAATATAACCAATAGAAAAGTGAGAGGTACAAAAAGAAACAAAGAACATCTTATCTATAAAAACATTTTTCATTTGTTCCTAGTTATTGATCACTGACCATGCAAGATATAATCATGGAAACAGAGAGAGATCATTGGAATCTTGTATTGAAAAAGCAAGAAAACAAAAACAGAGCCTTGGAGTCTTATAGTTCCATGTAGATGATATAGACATTATGACCATATAAATGGTGATGTATATCGTGAATTATATGGTGCTAAAGTGAAAATTTGTTTATGGTACACCACTTAACAGATATGCTAATTAAGTTGTTAAACTTATAAAAATTGGTTGTTAAGTCATATCTAATAAAGTCACTCTTATAAATTACTTTTGTTAATTTTATATAGTTTTGTATACCTTTTATAATATCGTATTATTTTTATTATTTTAAGCAATTCAGATTCTTTCAGTTAATTTTAGTGATGGAATGTAAGTTTTCTCTCTCACACTCAACTATTTTTTTTTTTCGAAAATAATAAAAATGCAGTGGGCTGCTTTTTTTTTCTGCAAAATGATGAGTGTTTATCCTAAAACAATAGTAAAAAATAAAAATAAATATGATAAATGATATGTTTAAAAAAAACTAAATGTATATAATAATTGCTCATTTTTTACTAAAAACTGCTGTTTTATGAAAGTATTTTGGGCAAAATTAATGCTCCAAATGATATTTGCTTTAGTAAAATCGAGGTAAGCAACTCATTGTAATTATCCGTTAAACTTGATTATACTTCGATGCAGCAAATTTAGAAAGTTTTTTTAAATTGATTCCATAACTTACCTTATATTTATGTATCTATTTTAATTTAACATTTTTCTGTCTCAATTTTAAAATAATATATAATATATACTAGTTGATATTTCTTAAAAAATCATTTTGTTAAATAAAATTATCTCTATTAATGGTTAGTTCATAAAATTTTTGAACTATTTTATTCGAGCTGGTGTGGTATGGTACTGCACATGTCCAAGAAGTTATACAAGTTCTGTTGTTTTAGTTTCAAGGAGGAGCAGAGAAGTAGAATACAACCAATAGAGAAGTGAGACGTAACAAATAAAAAACAAAAAAACAAAAAAAAAGGAAAGAAATAACATCTTACCTGTAAAAATACTTCTTAACTATGCTTAGTTGTTGATCCTGGCCTATGCAAGATATAATAATGGAAAGCGAGTGATAATTGGAATATACTTGATTTGGTGTACTTTTAAATGAATTTACCTATTAAGATTAAAATTTTTAGCAAAAAAATAAAAATTTCTATTTTGTTAGAATTATGAGTAAAATAATCATGGTACTTTAAGTGGTGTCCTAATATTTAAGTCACAGATAATTTGATTAAAATAATTATATGTGAATAAAAATTTATTTGAATTGACAAGTATCCTCAGGTAATACATCTAATACAGGAGCATGACTTCTAATTATTGAATATTTTACAACCCAAACATATGGATTTGAAAGTAATGATCCTTGCGAATGAGCATAAAGTATACATTTATGGTTATAGATGTAATTTGAATTTTGATAACCAAATATTATGGTTAAAAGAATATTTCTTATATACGTTAGGTTTAATTTCAGTAAAATTTGCATCTAAAGTAATATTAAAATAAAATACAACTTCAAACTGTTAGTTTTATAATTTTATTTACATAATATAGGTATTATGACCATTTAAATGGCGATGGATATCTGGATGAGTTATGAGCTACGGAAGTATGAAAATTTGTTTATGGTACACAACTTCACATGACCAGTTAGTGAAAGTTGTAAAACTGTTAATTTTTTTCTTATTAGCACCTTTTAAAAATTGATTGTTAAGTCAAATCTAATAAAATTTTCTTAGCGGCTTCTTGTAATATTACATTATTTTTACTATTTTAAGCAATTAAACTAATTTTTTAAGCCATCTTAAGTGATAGAATGTAAGTTTTCTCTTTTGTAAGCTAAAAAACCATTTCATACCGACCCAATTTTGGCAACATCCTTGCTCCTCGCGATAATCAAGCCAGCAATCCATTGTAATATATGTCAAACTTTCTTTTACTATTATTTAATATTAACTTTAAAAAGTTCCCCATAATTTACTACATAGTTGTGTATTTTATTATTTATCTATTCTTAATTTAATATATTTCTATTTCAGTTTTAAAATAATAAATATATACTTGTTGATAATTTTTTTTAACTATTTCAGTTTAATATATTTATCTCTATTAATGGTTAGTGCGCATACAATTTTACCATAGAGGTTCGATTTAATCGTTAGTATATATACTCATTTTTAATGTTGTCTTTCACGATTTGACGGTAATTACAATGCTTTTGTTGTGCTTAGAAGTGTCTTTGGTTGGATTTAAATCAATTTTGAGATAAAAATAATTTAATTTATTTTTAAAATTTATATTTTATTTTGGTTTATTTAAAAATTAATATTAAAGTTAAATTTATTCAACATGATTTTTAGGATTTTGATTAAATTAGTTAATTTGATTTTTTTATTCTTTATCTTTTAAGGTAAAATATTTTATTTTTAAGTTAGAAAATGAGAAAAATTTCATTAATTATAATATAAATGAAATTATAAATCAATATATAAATTATAAAACAAATAATTAAATTTTTAAAATAGTAATTCTCGTAATAAATCATAAATATATTATAAGTTACAAATCAAAAGTTAAAATAATTTTAAATATAAAAATTTAAATAAAATTAATAAAATATATTTTAGATTAATTTTTATATAAAATATAAAATTAACATAAATTTAATATATTTACAGTTAAATTTTAAATATTATTTTTTAACAAATAATTTAGTTTTTCAGTATTTTCAATCAGTTTTTAACACCCTCTCCCCCAATTATATTGCCAAAAATTATGGAACTCAATAAAAAATACCAAAAAGCTACCATAAGACTAAATAATAGTTTTAAAAGTGATGAAACCCACAATACATGAAAAGCTCATGAAGCTCTCGGCTGATTTACCGAAATAATATTATTTCAAAATGTATTATGACTTCTGAAGGTTTTTGCTCTAAAAACGTTTGTGATGATCAAAAAGGTCGAAACTTCAATCTATGAAGTCGCAAACAAATCGGTCATAATTGTTTTCGATACAGTACTTTCTGACAGTCTAAAATTGTCAAAAATGGAAAACAGCCCCGATTTAATAATATCTTTTAAAATAATATTACTTTAATAATTTACTTTTAAAAATTATTTTATTTGAATAAATCATCCGAAGCTCCGACTAGTAAAAATTACTGAGAGTTCCTTCATTGATTGCTCTTTTGAATGTAAATTTTGGAGATGTTCTTAGTAAATATTTCAGATAAGACCTAGGTGTCAGGTTTTGAGAAAAGGCAAATTTTTATCTTTGTTATAGAGTGATTCATTAGACACACTAAAATGTTGAGTGGTTGAACTAAACTTTATAGAAATTAAGATGGCATTGATAGGAGGTTAAAATTAGAGTTAAGATCAACTCGAGCATTTTATAATTTATATGCTAACATTTTTATAGATAAAATTTATATTAATAAAAACATTTTTAATATTTAATAAATTCTTATTTGTTAATAAATATCTGTTTTAAATAGTTGACTTAAATTTAATTTTAAAATTGAAAAATGAAATGGGCATGTGATTTTGGGGGAGAGGGGATTGTAGTGGGCATGTGAATTCTGATTAGTGATTACAACCGCCGCCTCATTCATGGTGTGATTCACGAAATGTCTTCATGATCGATAACATCACTATATATTATAAATATCAAATTATACATATTGTTTTTAAAAGTTTAATTTCAGTATTATTATTATTATTATTATGAAAGGATCCAATAATTGAACTTTTAAATTTGGCCGCACGTTGAAGTATGTAGAAATGTGGAGATAAGAACAAGAATGATGATGATGAATGATGGAGAAGTTGTGAAGTTGTTAGTGATAAGTGATTGTAATTGGAAATTGAAAGGAGCGTCCAAATTCATGCATTTGCAATTGAAGGATTCAACCAAACCGTTCCTCTGGCTGCTGCTTAGTGCTCACAGTCACTGTGATTGACAGCGCCACCCACTCTTCTCCTCACTTTCCTCTATCTTATTCCTAATCTCCTTCCTTCCTTTTTCCCACACTTTTTTTTATTCACACAACATTTCTTAGGCTAAAACAAAGAATTTTGTCACAAAATAAGTTTGGAATATAAAAATAATGTATTGAAGAGATAAAACATGGACTGATTAATGCTAATTATGCAAGAAAACATGACATTATTTTTAAAATATATATTTCGAAAATAATTATGTAAGAAAAGGATGGTAAATTGTAAATGAGATTATTTTAAAAAATTTTAGAAAAATATAAAATTATCTTATAAAAAATTTAAGAATAAAAATATTATTGTTATTTAAGCTACTATAATTGTAATAATAGTGAAATTTTTGGATAATTTGTATGAAATATAAGGTTCAAACTTCATCGTACACTAAAACAAATAAAAAAACTTTCTTTTTTATTTTTATTAATTGTTTTAAAACAATATTTATTATTTTAAAAATTTAAGATAACTTTTAGTATTTTTTATATTATATATTTATACTTCACGATAAAATTAATATGAGACTATTTAAAAATAACTTTAGAATGACAATTATTTAGAAAAGGATGATAAAATTACCCTATAACTTAAACTTGTTAAAAAAATGAATAAAAGTATTATTATTACTATTATTTAAGATGTTAGGACTTAGGATTATCTCAATGACAAAGAATTTGGACGATTTATATAAGGTATGAATTTCAAATTTCATTATCTTCATTCTAAAAAAAGTATATTTATTGTTCTTTTTAATCTGTCATAGTTAACTAAAAGTAAAACTATTTTATCACTTTAAAAGTTTAAGATAATATGTATTATTATTATACTTTACAATAAATTAATTAATAGTAGAAATTAAAAGTATAATAAAAAAATTATATAATCATTTTAATATAAATAATAACATTGATTAACTTTCTTAATATAAGTAAAACAATCTAAAGTAACAGATAAAAAACAATGAAAGTATAATTAGAAAATTTGATAAATTGAAAAAAATAATAATAATTCGGGATCGTGATAAACCAAAGAAGATTGTCAACCAAACCATTATAAGAGATTTAAATATTTATTTAATTTTATATTTTAATTAAAAATGTTTATATCATTTTTAAAATTGATTTACAATATTAAAAAATATTTTTTTATTAAAAGTAAATAATTATTCTATTGAAAATACCAAAATATAAATAATAACTTACCTATAAAAATTTACTACTTATCATTTCAAAAATTAAGATTAGCAGAACTATTAACTAAATTAGTCCAGCAAAATATATATTACTAGCATCCCTCAAATAAGATATATTGCGAACAAGAGTCATTTCCAATCCTATTATGCTATTATTAGATGATGGATACAAGAATGTGCAGTAAAAGTAGTTGATAATTCCCAACTCCGCAAAGAAAAAAATGATCTTTCAGCATAAGCTACTTTATTAATTTGTTTTAATAAACATATATAAAAAAAGAATCTAAATAGCAATGTAGCGGAACAGAAGCGAGAATATTCTGTAAGAAATTCCTTGGTTTCTTTCATCGGAACATAATTGTTTAAAAATGCTTAACTTTTGTTTTGAGAAAAAATTGAAAGATGTCCAGATAAAGTTATTAAAAAAGAGCAATGATATTTATTAAAATAGGTAGTATAATGAATTTAGGTGACGAGAATGAATAATGGAACTAGTGGGGCCTATTTGTTGCATTGTTTGCTAAATATGTGATATAATTATATAGTAATATAGACATAAAAGAAAAGAAGGAGGGAATATACAAAAGAGAATGAGATGATGTTTACAAAAATGGAATAAATAATATTGAGAGACTAAGAATGAGTAAGAAGAAAAGGGTGTGTTAAGAGCTGAGACGCCGACCACCGTTCTTCCGACTCCTTAATCAAACAACAACCAATGAAACTACGAAACTCTTCAGAAGCACCCTCAGGCAAAGTGGGAGGCTCCCCGAAACAAATAGCGCACATAAGTGTGGCCCAGTCGGGTCTCTGGCCCACGGGAAGGAAGGGGAAGTGGCCCACGTAAAGCTCAAAAAGGGTCAGGCCCAAGCTCCAAATATCACCCGCATACCCGTTATAATTCCCGCCATACGAATCCGGGTCGAACCGCTCCGGGCTCATGTAGGCGCAGGTTCCCACGTAGGAATTGCAGGCATCCAAAGTGCGACACATCACCTTACTCACACCGAAGTCCCCAATCTTCACCTCCATCTTCCGGTTCACCAGAAGGTTCGACGGCTTTATGTCGCGGTGAATGATCTTGTGCGCGTGAAGGTAGCTCAGTCCGCTCAGAACCTGACGCGCCACCGCTCCAAGCTGGGGCTCCGAGAAGGTGCCGTTGTTCTTGAGGAGCGTTTCCAGCGTGCCCAGTTCCATGTACTCCATGAGGATCGCCACGTCGCCGGAGGGTTTCTCGAAGAATCCGTGGTATTGGACCACGTGAGGGGAATCCGTTTGCCGGAGGATGTCCATCTCTCGCCGGATCTGGCGTCGAGTGGGAGCGTCGGAGTCTGTATGGACCACTTTGAGTGCGTACAAGGCGGAAGTGCGCTTGTGGCGAACTTTGTAGACGGTGCCGCCGTTTCCATGGCCGAGGACGTGAAGCTTTTCGATATCGGAGGGTGCAATGGCGTCGGGCTTGGCTGCGGATGATGGAGGCAGGGGGAGAGGGAAACGAGGGCGGCGCTCGGAGGGTTCCGGGAGGGGGAGGCGGAGGTTGAGCTGGCGACGGTCGCGAACAACTGCCATGAAGTTGGAATGAGAGAGAATGACGTTAGGAATGGAATGGAATGGAAGGGTGAAGAAGAGAATGAAGTATTTAACTGTGAAGTTTATAAGAGTAATAGAAAGAGAGACAGACGGCTACGGAAGGATTAGGAAGGAGGTAGGATGTGATGTTCTCACTATCTCTGCTTCTCACTTCCAACTTTCCTTTTTTAATTCTTTTCTTATTTTCCCACGTGACTCTTTCTTTTCTTCCCTTCTCTTAGCTATCACCATCACTTCCCATTTAACCTTCATCTTCTACTACTGTTTTTTACAGTTCCCATACTTATGCTTTCTTATTCTCTCTATTACACATCTTTTTTCAGCTTCGTTATGCGTATTTTAGTCTTTCAAAACGTATCTTTTCATCAAGTAAGTTTTTAATCTATGTACAATGATTATTTTATTATTTTTATATCATTAATTTGTTTCTTAAAGTTATTTCTACAAAAAATTTAAAATAATATTTTAAAATTTAAGTGATTAGTGATTTAATCTATCTCTCTCTCTATATATATATATAACTTAAGTATGTAAGCTAGTCCATTAGTTTAAGTTTCTGATAAAATTAAATGATATCTTTAAGAAAGAAAGAAAGAAAACCTTTTTTATTATAAACAACATTATTATACATTAAAAATCACAATAAATTGCTTAACTGCATTATTTATAATATTTTTTAATTAAAATTTCCTATTTTTAACTTCTTAATTAATAAATTAAGAAACATTGGTTGACATTTTTTTGTCAAATTAATTGCTTAACTGCCACATAGCTAATATTGTTTCAAATTTACTTCACCCGTCGCATAACGTATTTGTAGCTTGTAACAAACGCTATAATATTTGCAAAAATGTTACCATTCTCAAATAATTTAAAAATAATAAAATATCTTTATTGTCTTAAGAGTGGAAAATTCATTTATGATATAAGAATAAGGAGATAAGATTTTTAATATTAACAAACAAAAACAAAATTGAATTACGTGAACCAACTATTAAACTGACATAGTACGTCAATATTAGCTACAAAGTTGTAGAAATAACAAAATTTGGATTAACAAACATATAAATTAGAATTGAATAAATTTAAGCAATAATGTTTAAAAATAAAAAAGGTGATTCTACGTAGAAAACAATCAAATGAAATTTCAACTTTAAATAGTGAGAACTATAAAAATTTATAATAATAAAAAATTATACATATAATTTATTTAAAAATATTAGGAATTGGGACTTGACCTTGTTCCCTCTCTATCCATCCCCGGTTAAAGGTGTTTATTGTATAGGTAGTAGTGATTTATTTGTTTTTAACTTAAATAACAAGTTGGAAACAGGAGGAGAGTGAGAACGGGTAGTAGATATAAGGTTCATAGATTACAATAATAATAATAATAATAATAAAAAAGCCCAACAAGTTTAATAAAACAATAAAATGGGATGAAAGTTGCGGAAAGTCACCTGTTGGGTAATAAAGACATTGGTCTGTTTGTCCTTTTATGATTGGGCAGCCGGCTACAACTTGTATCCAATCACGATGTCACTATTTAACCTATGTTTGGATAGCCATTGCAAGCCAGCAAAAACATGTTTCTGGCAACCCAACGTGGTTTTGTTACAAAACATAGTAACTGATTGATTTAAACTTCATTCATTAAACTTTATTTTAATGATATTAATGTTAAATTATTAAATATTTATTTAAATTATATATTTTAAAACATATATTTTAGATTAAAATAAATATATAAAAATTATTTTTATAATACTAAAATAAACAGATTCATTTTAAAATTAATTTTAAATAAAAAAATAAAGTTAATTTTTGTGTTAAAATATATATATATATTAAATTATTTTAAAAATATTTTACTTAATAATTTTTATAAATAATTAATTTTTATTAATTTAATTATTAAATTAATAAATTATATTATATGAATGATCTTAAAAAAATTTATAAAATTTAAAAAATATTTGATAATTTAAAAATTAAATTTAAATAAACGGATGATATATTTTTTTAATATCTGTTAAATTTATTTAATAAAATATTAATTTCTTTAAAATAAAATAAAATAATTTATATAATATAATTTATTAATTTAAGAATTGAATTGATAAAATTTAATTATTTATAAAAATTATTGAATAAATTTTTTTTAGATAAATTTATTTTTTAAATAATTTTATTTTATTTATATATATTATTATCTGATATTAATTAAATATTATTTAAAAAACATAATATATTAATATAATAATTTTACTTGATTAAAAATTAAAAATTAAAAATCATATATCATTTAAAGTTTTTGAATTTAATTTATACATTAAATACAATATAATATAATTTTAATATTTTTATAAAAAATATCTAAATAATATTATTTTATATAAATTAATTTTTTATCCATTTTAAAAGTTCATTAATTTATTGATGTTTTACCGATTTTATCATTTTTTATCCAATTGTTTACTAAAAAAAAATTATAATTCAAATAATTTAAAGGAATATTCAATTTTATCTATCCAAGTTATTCGATTCAATTTAACTATGATTTTAGTTTATATTCAATCCACTGCACGATAAAGTTTTATGACAACAAAAAATATAAAAAAATATTCTCAAACCGAAATCTCCATGCAAAAAAGCTACAACTATAATATTTTGTGTCAAAATATAAATGTTCATTTTATAAATAATATGTAAAAATTATTGTTCGTAATGTAAATAATTTTTTCATATTATAAGAATGTAAGTATTTAAATTACTATGATCATAATCAATTGATTCCATTAAGGTATATATTGTAAGACTTCCTTTTCTCCATATAGTTATGGAAGAAATATAAAAATAATTAGAACTTAAATTAACTTAGTTGCCAGACAACAAAGGCATGTAATCGTCACCGCTGTAAACATCTATAAATTTATTCAGCATTACGTAGCGTGTGTATGATGTTAATACTTAATTAACATATAGTGTTCTATTTGAGTTAGAAATGTATTGATGTCATCTCAAAGTTAGTTTTACACTCAGTCTGGTAATTAGTTTATAAATTGAAAAAATTGAAGATGATCTAAAAACTTAAAGTCATTAACTACAGATTCGTAATATTAAATTTTAAAAAATTAAATTTAGATTTAGTTTTAAATTTATTTTTAGTATTTAAAAATTATAAAAATGAATCAACTTATTTTATTAAAATTCCTAAAAAATTATTAACAAAAAACAAAAATAAAAAATTAAACTGGTTTAAAATAATAAAATAAATTATTATTATTATTATTATTATTATTATTATTATTATTATTATTATTATTATTATTTTGATAAAATGAAAAAATTAATGATGCTAATAAAAATTTTCTAATAATGATTAGAATAAAATAACAGTCTTTGCATCACAGTAGATCAATTTATATATTATTTTAAAAAGTAAAAATAACAAGTAAAATTTTAAAAATGAAAATAAATTTATTTTAAAAATATATTAAGAATTAATTTAACATCTTTTTTATCAAATAAATTTTTTAAATTTAAATTTAAAAATTAAAAGCATAAAACTCATAATCAATTCAAACATGACCTAACTAATCTAAACAATGTTTGTTGGGGCTCATATTAATCCTTTAACTCAATAATTGAGTTGATCATAGGCACCTTGATTCAGATTGGACACTGCTGCGTTGGATCTGAACATGTAGACCGAAAACAATTTTCCTTATTAAAAAAAATTATGAAAATGGTTGGATTTCCAGAAGTTAAATTGTTTTACGAGTCTTCAGCTTCCACATCTATGGGCACAAGCCAGGTTGTGGTCTGCATTTAACTAACATAATTAGCTGAGGGGAGTATGTGTTGGTGCTAGTGAAGTTATTGGGCCGAATCAAGGAGTCAGGATGGGCCTACATCAATTATATATAGAATAGTATAGGCCTATGTGCCACTTAATTTTAAATTTTATTATTATTATACTATTATTCAAGTCTCATTATTTCAAAATTTACTTTCTTTATTAAAAAAAATTCTTAAATAAAATAATAGATATTATTTTACCTCCACTATTCAAATTTCTAGATCTGTCGGTGGGAAAGGTTAAAAACTTGATCATGAAGGAGAAACTGGCCTGGTCTGGGAGGTTCATCACATGCTATTGCTAAGTAAGCGAGGATAAAAAAAAGTGAAATATAAAAAATAAATATGAATGACAATTAAGAAGAAATTAATATAAGAAGATATTTAAAAAATTTAAATAGAGATTATTTTTTTAAAAAAATATTTGATATAAAAATTATTCAAATACATTTTTTTATAATTTTGTTATTTAAAGATATAAACTTTAATAATTTTTTTTTAAAATAATGGCTTCTTATAAAATGAATATGTATATAAATATTGTTGCTGGAATAATAATGCTATTTTCATCTCACAGTATCTTTTTATATAAAATAAGATAAATATTATAAAGTATAAGTCCAATACATCGTCATTGTAAATGTTTTTATATTATTAATTAATTAAGATTTTTAATATAATTATTGAAAATTTAATAATTTATATTTTATAATAATTTCAAATTATAAAATAGTATAAAATTACATTATTAATATATTTTAAAAATTATAAATTTGATTAGTTTTAAAAATTAATATAACCAAGTTGTAATGTTTTAAAGATAAAAAAATACTGTTTTGTCGTAAATACTACTGGACCTGAGACAATTTTACTGCACTTTCACCAAAAGAATAACTTGTATTTTTTTTCTTCCTTATTCTAATAGTACATAGGTAAAAACAATTAAAAATTAAAAAATAAGACAAATTTATTAAAAAAAGGAAATCCATCTTCATTGCTTTTAAAAATTTTATCTGTTATATATAATTTTTAATTTTTTATCGTTTAAACTACGCTAAATATATTCGACATAAAAACAGTTTTAAGAAACGAGAAAAAAAAATTATAAAATAAGATTTTTTTGTTATAAGATAAGATTTATTTATTTCTTAGTGATAAGATAAGAAAGATAAGTGTAATGTTTCGCGGCATTATGTGTCGTTGAGCTGTCGCTTCGTATCCATTTCCAATTTCCATTCCAATCCCATCAAAATCAGAGCGATAAGAGCAGTGGCGGCCAAATTGGACTGCTCACGAAACTCAAGCTCTCCTTCATTCATTAGATACCAATATTATGCAAGTCAATTTATAAAAAATACAAGTTATGAGTAAAAATTGCATTACTATACAAATATAAATATAAACACATTTATAATAATTATTGCACAGCATTAATTAATGAGACTAACAAAACTACTTTTGTGGATAAGAATTGAATTTATATTTTATGATGTTGTGAATTCGTATTTTACTAACAATATAAAAATCTTACCAGTAAGTAATGTATAAATATTTTTAAATTAAGGTGTTTTATTATGTCAATACGTGTCTGAAACCTAAATATTAAATCTTAAACTTTGGTAAGTGTTTGAAATATAATCCTTTTAAACTTTTAGAATCTATATAAAATGAAATTTAATTAGCGGGTCATTTTTTTTTGTTATTGATGCTAGAAATCTGCTGTGACCCAAATGGTTTGTTAATGGCAGAACAAACACACCTTAAGAAGGATAAAAAAAAAATTGCGTTTTTCTTTCTCTATTTTTTTCATATCTTTTTATATTTTTATTTTTCTTACTTGTAAACTAGATTCCACACATATGTTTATCTCCTTTTCTTACAATCTGAACCTCGCCGCTGTCGAGAAGAATCCGTGTCACCTTAAGAGTGTATATATCTAATTTAATTTTGTGTTAAATATATATTTAAACTTATTTAAAAACAATTCTTTATCTATTTAAAAAATTATTACAAAATGATATTTTTAAATAAAATTTAAAGTCAAGTTTTTAAAAATATCATATCAAATAAAAATGTAACTTTAAAACTTCAATGCAAACATTAAAATGAATTCAAATCTTATAACTACCTGCACCCGATCCATTTTCCATCCTTATCGGATCCTTTGAATGTTTAACATACGTGAACCCAGAAAAATATATCTAATTTATGTCAAAAACAAAATTGTATTTTACCCTCTTTTATATATATATATATATATATATATATATATATATATATATATATATATATATATAACATTTAGGAATTAAAGAAACACAAAATATTTTTTTTTAAATCTATTAATTGTTGAATGAAAAATAAATGAATGATATATAAAAAAATATTATTGATTATTTTGTTCGGATTTTGTTTTATCTATTTTTAGACTTTTATTATTGCATAACAATATGAATGTTTTTGAATTTTTTTTCCTTTTTTATACTATTTTTTATCATAAAAAACAATTTCCGATTCCTGTCCCCTGACCCATAGAAAGTTAGAATAATATATATTATTTTAATTTGGGATTTTTGTAATGCTATTTTCACAAAATTTGTTTATTATATATATTTATTTATTGCACTATTTATTTTATCTTATTTTATTTTTTATTTTTGTATAGAAGAAATCATTATGAAAAATTGTTATGGAAATAACATTACCCAAAAGGTTAACCTTGGTGGTTAATTGCTTCAAACATCTTGGTTGAATCTTACTAGAGTTTTATCACGAGGCTGCGTCCGAACGATATTTTAGAATTCAAAATACAGAACGAAACCCCCCTCATCCATAATTGGTTCAAATGAATAATGGAAGTTAACTGTGTTTGTCACGTTAATTAAAATGAAAGAACTAAATTATTACATGATGAACAGACAAAAATAACTATTTTAAATAATCCATTAAGAGTATAACCAGGGAACTATTGATACATAATGACACCAGATTTTTAGTGTGAATAGTCTAATTTGCAGCATAAAAGTTGCCAATAGATGGCATATAATTTTACGCTTTAGTTTTAAATAAAAAGGAAGATTATAGTGTAATGTTCATAAACTAGTGTTATATATTCGAGCACAGATCCGCAGTGAACTATCCTTTCCTTCAAGTCACATAGATACCAATTCAATCTGAATTTGAATTGATGCTCGGACGTTTCGCGGTTCAGGTCTGAAGTCTTCGAGAATATTCTCCCAAAAAAAAAAAAAAACGAAAACGAAGGATAAAGCTTATTTTAAAAGTAACATCGTATTTTTGGATTGGTTCTATGCATTCAGCATCAATATATTCTATCCAATAGCAAAAGTGATATAATTCGAAAAGATAAAATGGAATTATACTGAGTGTTATAATAAAATTTATAAATCACCAGTGAATTTTAAATAGAGAATGCTTAATTAATTAATAGTACTCAGTTTGCAGTTGTAATGTTGGGTAACTTGTAAGGGATTAAAATATCATTTGTAACTTGTAAACGCTAAATCAATTCAACGTTTCCGTAACTTTACATAATAAAGTACAACTACAAATTATAAACATAATCAGCAAATATTCAAAAATAAGCTCGTACAATAAATACATAAACAAGCGGGTAACCTACTAATCCGTAATGAAATGAGAGTGTATCTGCAACTGTTAAATTAGTGTGTTTATATTAGTTTATTTTTTAAAATAGTTTAGTTTAACTTATTTTTTATAATTCCTTATTTTTAAAAAATAATTTTTTAAGGAACTGTTATAAACAAACAAGCACTTCTTGTATTGCGCGCAGAGGAGGAACATATGGTACGTCCCTTCCAAATTTTTTGTTTGTTTATTATATTTGTACTTTTTGATTTTCTTAAATTAATACTTTTATTAACGTTACTTCTTTTTTCTGACCGTTCTAATAAAAATGATCTAGATCGGTATCCTGGCAATCTGTTTTATTTTGTTAGATTATTCTCCTTGTTAGAGGAGAATATATGAAAAAATAATTTTTTATTTCTAATAAATATTATTTAATTTTATAATTTTAAAATTAAAATAGATTAAATAAATTTAATATAAATTTTATTTACTTTATAAATATTATAACTCTTTTACTTTGAAATAAAATACTTTTCTTCACCTCATTTTTAAAATTCAAATAATCATTAGAATGGATGTGATAATAAGTAATCACGATAATTTATATAAGATTTTAAATTTAAAAATATTTTTTCATTATATATGAAAAAATACAGTCCTCTGTGTTCTGTTTAAAGTTCTGGCACTTCATAACGTCTATTTAAGTTTTTATCAAATATCAATAAAATTAATGTAAAATTAACTCTTAAAAGATGTAAAACTAGAAAAACTTTCCGTAATATATGACCAGTTAGCGCAAATCACTGATAAGAAGGAAGTTGAAATGATTAGAGTCACATGAAAGTTCATGTTGCTGATAATCTAAATTCCAAATTCCTTTTAGGATTCTGTTTGTCACCACTAAACTTCACTGTTAAAGGTTCGGATGACATGGTAGCGTCCATAGCACATAAGTGAGTGGAATAAATAAAGGTTAAATAATTTTTAAAATTTGTAAAATAATAAATTTCAATTTCAGTTTATAATTATTTTATATATTTAATTTTTATAAAATATAAAAAATGTTTTAATACACTATTTAAAAAAAAAATTAAAAACCAAAACCAAAATCTACCAATTTTCCAAAAAATGAAAAGATGTTTAATCCCACACCTGAGCTCACACCTCTTGAGTGGCTATTTAAGGGAGAGGCCAATTGTTTATTTAGCAATTGTCTAACGGTGGTGAAAAGCTTCTTCTTATTACGTATTGTATAGATTTGAGTTGAAGTTGAGAGGGAGGAGAAGGTAGCAGTATGCATGGAGGGGATGGAGGAAGGAGGAGGAGGGGAAGAGAGAGTAATAATTGGAAGAAGAAGGGATACATATCAAGGTTGAAGAGTTGTTATAAGGCGCAAGGCGAAGGCGGTGAAGGATGGCGACATTTTGTGATTCATCCTCATAACCGGTATTCTATATAACTCCAACTTTTCTACTTTATTTTTTTCTTATTTTGTTTCTCTACCATCCAAAACGGTTCCATGGCTATAGCCTATAGGTCTATGGGATAGGGATCGATCACACACCACTTCACCATACCAGCTGTATTCCCTACTCAACTACCGAGACCCACATCTCTTTCACATTAATTTCCTTTCTTCCTTTGTCCCAACTCCTAACATTGCTCTTTCGGAATATATTAATTCTTTCCATCTTTCATCAGTTTTTTTTTTTTAATGTTTATTTTCTTTTCTTTGAACTTTACTCAGCCTAATTTAATCATTAAAGAATTATTAAATATTTTCTTAAAATTATAAATGTGAAACTTTATATTTTTTATTTTACATTCATTAGACATAAAGACTCAAATTTCTTATGTTTATAATTTTGACATATTAAATAATTAATGTTTCAAAATTAAAATGTTTTCTATATTATTTTTATTCATAAATGATTTTGGATACCCACTTTTTTTTATATCATAGTACATGTTTCAATTATTCTATTTTTTTAATAATATTTTTAAAAATCATTTATACTTTTAAAATGTAGGACTACCTCCAATCCTATTTTTATGATTTTTTAAAGATTTTATATTTTAATATTTTTTGACAAAATTTTAAAAGTATTTACTATTTATTATATTGTACTTTATTATTAATTTTTTAATTTTTCTTACAATTAATATATTAACTAATCCTTGACATATGTGATTTAATTGAAAGGATCTTCAAATAAGATAAAGATAATATATATATATATATATATATATATATATATATATATATATATATATATATATATATATATCAGCAGCGAGTTATTTGTATTTTTCGGAAATTGAATTATTGGAAAATGGTAACAACATACCTTTTGAGTGTTGCCACAGCTTTTCAAGTATATTTTTTATTATACTAATTGAAATTTATTAAAATTAATAAATTATGTCAGTTTTATTCCCTAATTAATAATTTATACATAATTTGTGGTTGTCGACAAATTTCCATCAAATCATGAAAAGTATGTCTCTGTCACTTTTCTTGAATTATTTTGAGTCCTATTAAGGAGTATCTTTAATTATATCCCAATAAATCTTGTTAAGTATAACCACTCAATATTTTTTTTTATTAAAAAGCAGTGCAGGATTATATTAAAAATCACTGGAAGGATGTTAATAACACAATTTACCAAAAAAAGGTCAGATTAATATTCTTATTATATATATATATATATATATGTATATGTATAGACAGCTAGGTGCAATAAAAAAGACTAGTTTGGAAATGTTTAATATTGAAAACTTATCCAAATGAGGAAAGCCAATTCCTTTCTAACATTCCGTTCCTTCCTTAATAATTGATTTATGTGAGGAAGCAAAGCTACTCTTTTGTTTCTGAGCCAAAAAATAATTACTGGGTATTTAATTTAAAATTGAATAAAATTAGTTTTAAATAATTAATGTTTTAAAATATTTATATTAAAAAATATAGAAATGAATATTTGAAGGATAAAGTAAAGGTGTTAGTGTTGTAGTGTAAATGGGAGAATGATTCCTGAAATTAGGAAAGGAAAAGAGTTAGTTGTAACTGTGGGGTTGAAATAATATTTTGGCGGGTTTGAGGAATTGCATTGCAAATGCAGGTGGTACCTGTTGTGGAAGCACTTTATTCTGATATGGGCAGTGTACTCATCCTTCTTCACTCCCATGGAGTTTGGTTTCTTCAGAGGCTTGCCGGAGAAGATATTCCTCCTAGACATAGCTGGCCAATTGGTTTTTTTCATCGACATATTCGTCCGTTTCTGGGTGGGGTATCACGACGTTCACTCAAACTTGCTGGTTCTGAACCACTACCAGATTGCCATAAGGTACCTCAAATCTCGCTTCATCCTCGACTTTCTGGGATGCTTCCCCTGGGATTACATTTACAAGGCCACTGGCAGAAAAGAAGCTGTGAGATATATGCTGTGGATCAGGCTTAGCAGAGCCTGGAGAGTCACCGAGTTCTTCGAGAGATTGGAGAAAGATATTAGGGTCAATTACCTGTTTACCAGAATTGTCAAACTTTTCGTCGTCGAACTTTACTGCACTCACACAGCTGCATGCATCTTCTACTATCTCGCAACTACCATGCCTCCTTCCCAAGAAACTTACACATGGATTGGTAGCTTGAAGATGGGAGACTACACCTATTCTGACTTCAGACACGTCGATCTCTGGAATCGTTACATTACATCTCTCTATTTTGCAATTGTTACCATGGCTACTGTTGGTATCATTCCATTCCCTTCCCTTCCATTCAATTCAATTCAATTCAATTCCTCTGTTATCCTATTCTTCATTCATCCATCCATAATTTTGCAGGCTACGGAGACATCCACGCGGTCAATGTGAGAGAAATGATATTTGTCATGATTTATGTCTCCTTTGACATGATTCTTGGCGCTTACCTTCTCGGCAACATGACCGCGTTAATTGTTAAAGGATCCAAAACGGAGAGGTTCAGGGATAGAATGACTGATATTATTAAGTACGTGAATAAAAACAATCTGGACAGGCAGATATGTCATGAAATTAAAGATCATTTGCGCTTGCAGTGTGATCGCGGTTACTCACAACCTGCGGTTCTTCAGGACATACCCATCACCATCCGCACAAAGGTGTTTATAATAATTTATTATATTGGTCGCTGCTCGTTTGAGGTCAATATGTATGTTTTCACACTTTTCTTTTACATACCTTACGTATGTTTTTAGAATCTATTATCTCATCATGTTTTAAGTTAAGTCAACATTCTGCATGCCGCGCCATCTCAATTATCTCAAACTATACAAAAACAGGAATTTTCCAAGGATTATGTAAACTTGCATTAGATGCAGGTAAGACTTTTTTGGATGCTGACACACAATTAACTATAATGAATTCGAGCAAAGGAGAACTCAAATCAATAATTGTCTGCCATGGTATTGAAATGACAATTTTGTTCATCACTTTCCTGATATTTATGTTATCATTGATGTCTGTTTGCAGATTTCATTGAGTTTGTATGAGGAGTTCATTCAGAGAGTTTGTATTTTCAAGGGATGCTCTTCCGGGTTTATAAAGCAGATTGTAAGACATTCTTTGTATGCTCTTTATCATCCAGGATATCAAAATGGTATATAGTTGGAATGTGAAGTCTACATTTTGGTATATATACTGTTGAAGTTCTTGTGATGCCTGGTAGTCTTGAAAACCTCTAATCCTAACTTTTCACAATTGTTCTTAACTGGATCTGTTTAATTATCATTTTAGTTTATATTTTCTTTGTGAAACTGCAACGCCAAACTGACAACTGAGCCACTTCAACTCCCATGTAATATACAGTAGTCTGAAAATAATTGAAGAATTATCAACTCAATTGCCTGATAGTCTGATAAACCCTAAACCTGTGATTATTGACAAAAGTTGATGTCATTCTTATATTCCATCTAAGCTTATGTGCTCTCTTAAAACTATCAGCATAGTTATGCTATATTTATTTACAGTCAAAACGCATAGAAACTTGGCCTGTTATTGTCTAATCCAAAATGTGCTTTAATAGGCAACCAAAGTCCATGAAGAGTTTTTCCTCCCAGGAGAATTGGTTCTGGAGCAAGGAGATGTTGCAGATCAACTTTATTTTGTATATCATGGAACACTGGTAAGAATTTTGGTAAACCATCGATTTGAATATCTATATGTTATTCATTATATCTTCAATTTACTTTCTTTTATGCTTCCTCAGTTCACTTCTACTCATCTGTAATATATTTCCAAATTTGCAGTTCTTGATTGTTGTGATGCTATGACAATATTTCTGCTTGAGGTGAACACTGGGTAGGAGAGATAGTTTACATTGGGTTAGGGCGATAGGAAACGTCAAAACTTAAGGAATTCTTTGTACCTTTTATTATTGGAAACAACTGCCTATCTAGTGTCAATTGTTTGGGCAAGAAATGGACATCGTGTAACTGATGAGAAACATGTGCTGCCCTTTAGTTCTGACCTAAATGTACTTGACTCAATTGCCATAGAGGATGGTCACACCAAAATATTTTATGTTAAAATTGATATAAGAAAACTTGAAATATATAATCAGAACCAGGAAGTGATATATTAATTTTCCTACATTGCTGAAAAAAGGCATTGCTAATAAACTATTTTTACCTTTAACGGCCATGCTTCTATAGTTGAGAAGTATATCTCATTTTAAAATCTTGCTTGACAGCTTTTCTTGTTGTCAACAGTATGAGATAGGGAAGGAAGATGGTGATGCAGAAGAGACACTTCCATTACATACTTATAGTTCCTTCGGCGAGATTTCTTTTTTTTGTAATATGCCTCAGACTTCCATGGTTGAAGCTCATGAATTTTGCAAGGTTTTGCGACTTGATAAGAAATCATTTACTGAAATACTGAAGATATACTTCTTAGACGGCCGTATTATCTTGAACAACCTCCTTGAGGTATGTGTGCAGTACCTTTTCTTATTAGGCTTAATTGTATTTTTGCTCCTTTTTAGTTTGATTTATATGCAATTTTGATCTTCCAAATCTTTTTAATTTGAGCAAGTTTGGTTCCTCTACTTTTAAAATTTAGTCAATTTTTCAATCTAAAACTCTATAATTCTCTCTTTTTTTTGTTTTATTCAATTTTTTTATAAATTAATTTGATTAGATTATCTTCTACTCGAAGTCAACAACCAAAATATTAAATTTCACCCAAAATAAAAGGACTCTTAAATTTTCTTTTCCTCAAATCTTAATCTCACCTCTTATAAAATCCTTCAAATCTTATCAAATATCAACAAAATTTCTAACTTCTAAAATTTTAAAATCATTTCATATGTTAATTCTATTACAAATACCTTCAAGATTCTGGATAAAAATAATAATTTGAGAGTTTTAGTTTGAAGAAATTTAATAAAGGACCAAATTTTCAAACTCTTGAAAGTAAAGAGATCAAAACTGTTCAAAAATATTTGAGGAATCAAAATTGTGCATAGGTCAAATTAGAGAGACTAAAAATTCAATTAGATCTTCTTCAAATAAAAATTTTGCCTCTCTTTCATGCTTCCTTTTCATTATTACATCTATAACGAAAAGCATTACGTACTAGATGTATCAATGCCCATGGTTTACCACCAAAACTGAGGATCTGGACGGAGTTTGTGAAAATAGAGTTTTTTCTTTTTTTTGTGGATTTTAAATGAGTCTCGGAAAAGATTGCCTAACTGCATAGCTTCCAAAGATGGCTTACAATGGGGAGGGGGAATCTGTTTGTTTCTTTTCTTCGGAAATTTTGAGATGATTCAGTCAATTTAGTCACTTTGAAATAATCACTATTGCTAAATATTATCACACCCAATGTCTCTCATGCTTATGATAGGTGTTATGGCAATTACATTTGACACATGGGATGTTTCTAGGAAGAAGAAATATGGTAGCCCGTGGTCTTTTTAATGAAGGAATTCTTAGGCCTTTGGCTAGAAATTTTGAGTCAATAGTTTATAATTCATGATTGTACTTGGCTGACAGGTAAGAGACTTGAGTCTCCAGCGTAAGCTTTTGGAGGCAAACTTCAACCTGATTATTGGAAACCTGGAAACAGAGCTGGTTACGAGGATGAACTGTGCTTCAAATGATGGTCACCTTGACCTTCTGAAAGGTTTTATTGAATCAGGAGCAGATCCCAATCAGACTGATTATGATGGCAGAACACCTTTGGTATAAACTCTGCATCAACCAATTTCCCTAACCCGATAACAACAACCTTCCATTTCTTCATTATACATAATTACATGTAGATAACTTTGCTCTATATTCTCGCATTGCTTGTAAATTAATTTTTCTCTATTCTATACAATATGAGTTGGTGAAGCTTGTCTTCGGAATAACAATCTTAGTTTGTGGATGAACTTATAATATCACACAGTAGCACCAAACTAACTTGTGGATTTGGTTTTCCTCCTGTTTCCCTGTTTAAAAAAATCATTAGGAAAAAGAGTATAGAAATAGAAATAGTCATACTCATATGATCAAATACAATGGTGAGAATGTGCATTTTATTAACTTGTTTTTACGTTTGTTATAACAGCATATCTCAGCATCCAAAGGACATGCAGATATTACTTGCTTTCTTGTTGAACAAGGAGTAAATATCAACTCCACAGGTTAGCTTTTGAGTAATTGCAGATAATTTTTTTTAATATGCTTGTTTGAAGAAAAAAAAATCAATGTTACATTTTAAACAATCGTTTGTTTTAGATAAATTTGGTACCACTCCCTTGCTTGAAGCCGTCAAGAGCGGACATGAAGAAGTAGCATCTGTACTTGTTAATGCGGGAGCTATCCTAACTATTGATGATGTTGGCAATTTTCTTTGCATGATTGTTGCAAAGCAAGAGTTGGAATTTCTTAAAAGGGTTCTGGGTTGTGGAATCAATCCAAATGCCAAAAATTACGATCTACGTACACCTCTTCACATAGCTGCTTCGGAAGGTTTGTTTACAATGGCTGAATTACTTCTAGAAGCAGGAGCAAGTGTTTTATCTAAGGACAGGTAGGACCCAAATCTTGTGTTACCATATCTTATAAAATAATACTTTAATATTCTATTAGCACCTCTATGGTTCTAATGCAATATTATGTCATTGCTAACTTGGAGGGATCTTAGAAAATAGTTTTTTTCTCTTGTTTATTGAATTGCAAAATAAAACCCTTCAAATACTTCCTGCTGGCAGATGGGGAAATACACCTCTTCATGAAGCTCATACAGGTGGAAATAGAAATATGATCAAAATGCTCGAACATGCAAACGTTTCTCAGTTGGCTCAGTTATCCAATTGTATTCATGAAACTCGGGGTATGATTATGATTTTGAGCAGAAAATACCGTCTTAGATGATCTTTAGGTGTTTGGTACATTGGCATTTGAACCTGGGAATATTAGATACTCTGCATTTTGGATGTGAGGGATGTCAGGATTCTTATGCTTGGAAGCAATTAAAATTCATTAAACGAATGCACATTATGTCCTAGAATGTGAGGAATCTTGGATTCTGAAGTACCATACATTATGTTACAGTGCAAAGGATGCTATCTTCGGCATCTTGCCTTTTTTAGTTGAAGTATTGGGATACCAAACATCTACTGAAGTAGATAAATTCATTAATTTTTTTTTTCACATAAGCTTTATAATTTCTAACGACTCATATACCACTCATTGATTTTGTAGCAACACCAAGGTTACCATCAACATATGAAATTCCCAAAAAGAGATGTATAGTATTTCCTTTCCACCCATGGTGGGATCACAGAGAGAATAGAAAAGAGGGAGTTGTCTTATGGGTTCCACAAAGCATTGAAGAGCTTATAACGGAGGCAACGAAACATTTGGAAATTTCAAACAATTCCTACATTTTATCAGAACAAGGTGGCAAAATTCTCTACGTAGACATGATTAACAATGATGAGAAGCTATTTCTGGTGAGTGAAGCACAGAATGAGGTGATCAAATGTTCGGGTCATCCAAGTGTCCAGGCACAGCAATAGGAACAGCTAATGTAAACGGAGTTACCACTAGCTGGATTTAATATATTTTCCTCACTCCACAATTTTTTCTATTCCAGATCAGAACCTGTGGAAAATAGATCCAAAAGCAAGCAGCTGTCAAAAGAAAAGGGGAGTTCTATTATGCTATCAATATTCTTCGATTTGCATTGCATGTCATTCATATTAGACCATATTTGGGATCTGAGATCGTACGCCAGACTCCTGGAAATGTATTTTTATGGGCAAAAGGAGGAGGACTGCGGTTGTTGTTAGTAGTAAACATTTTAACATCTTCCCTTCCCTCCCTCTTTCAACTATGGTACATGTCAATGGATAAAAGTAATATCTTATTCTTAATTTAAATGTGATAAACAGCGATCCTGCAAGTATTTTGCTAATGTTTGTTGATCTGGGAGCCTGATAACAGAGAAAGAGAACTATATTAAAATCAAACTTTTTTTAATTATATTGTAATATCCTAAAATTTTAAGAGCAAGTAATATTTTTACCATTTCACATGGAGTATTGATACTTTTATTTTTCCACTTACAGTATGATAGAACATCCTATTTAGACATGATATATACGTATCAGCAAAATCCCTTTGTTGTGGAAGAGAATATTTGACGATTTACAAGAGAAATGAACTCTTTAATTGCATCTATGAGAAAGTTTTTCTTGCGAAAGTGATCCTTGAGATAAAAAATATTTTAGGGAGAATCAGGATTTCCAAGATAAATAACGTTTAAAAAATGTTCATATATTGGGTAATCGGTATTCTTTTGAAATTAGAAAATTTTGCCCATGATTAAGGTTAATAAACAAGCATCAAATAAAATCAACGTATTAACCATTTTTTTAATAAGGCAAAGGAATTTTGTTAAAATAGAATAAAAGATGTACTTCAAATCAAGTACATAGATAAGATAAAGTAAAAAATAATTAATAACAAATTATGAACTCTGGCGAATGACTACAAACAACACGTAGGATTAAGATGCCAATCAATAAAAGAGAAACATGCACCTTTATTCTTTTTCTCTATTAGGATGAGTGACTAAAAAGGAGCTTGATTTTACTTAAATAATTGGTTTGGTGTAAATACATTTTTTTTTGGAAAACTTTATTTTCATAAGTGAGCCCATTTCACATTTTTACTCGACCAAAAATAGCTAAGACTTAAACTGACATCAAATGCTAAAAATCTAAAAGAAAATTAATTTAAAAAGTAAAAATAAAAGCAACTTAATCACATTGGTTATATTTATATAATTTATGATGAAATTTGTATTTAAAATAAGTTATTTTTATTTATTATGTAAATGATGATTTATGTATTGGTTCTATTCGTACTTTAGTTAATAAAATTGCATTTATTTGCTAATTAAAATAAATTTGTGTACCTTTAAAAAAGTATAAGATCATAAAAATTCAAATAAATTATTCAATTTAAATTGTAAAAGATTGGATCATAAAAGTTCAAAATCAAGTCAAAGCGAATCACAGATATCCCTTGATTATTATCTAAAAAATAATGATTTTTTTTACATACAAGATTATATATTATGTTATTATATATATGTAAAATAATTTAATTATTAAATGATAAAATAAAATAAAACTCATATGGTCTGTTGATAAAAATTAATTTTTTGAAAATTATAATCTATTTAATAGATTACAACGTAATAAAGAAATAGCGGAGAATAATTCCTAATCATGAAAATTTTATGTAGTTTTTGAAAAGAAAATTATATTGACATTTCTAAAATTTATAAAAAAATAAAATATTCTTATTTTCAGCTCAATACTAACTTCTTTAATTTATATAAAAAATAATATCAAATATATTTTTGTTATATAATAAAAAAATATTTGACATACTTTTTTTAATTTTTTTATAATATTATATATAAAAAATCCAAAATAAGAAACTAAAAAATATCAACTCTTCTTTCAATGAATATCACATCATCTCAATGTAATTTGTATTTGTTGAAATGAGAATGGACCGATTGATATTAATTACTAACATGGTTAAGAATGGCAATGTTGGGACAAAATTGTAAAGTGGATCTCTCTCAAAACATACCTAAAAACTGCGTGAAATGAATCAGGAAGAAAAAATACGTCATTTTCATTGCACTTCTAAAATTTAGCGTGCATTGTGGACATGGTCACTACAAATTAAGTCAAGTTTATATTCCAAGTTCCGCCGGTTTTCATTCGTTTACCTTTTAGAGCTTACCCTTCAATATTTGAACGTCAAACTATATACTTTATTTAATTCTTCACCGATATAATATTGAAACTTTAAACAACACCATTTGCTACAAATTAATTATCTACGAGGCACCATTAAGAAAGAATAAAATTTAGAATCTGATTGAAAAGTTTATATTATTAAAAATTATTATTTTTATAAAATTATATTAAAATTTATATAGTTATTATATTTTTAATTAATCAATAATATAAATTTTATCGTGACATTATATCGAAATTAAACTCTACAATTTAGCATGTGATCAAGTAATTAGATGATCATTTAATTCATTTCAAGTTTTTTTTTATTAAATTACCTTTTCTCAGTTTTAAGCATGTAATTACTCTTTACCTTGTTATATCGTGATCTATGTAAAAAATTGTATAGGTCGTTTTCTTTTTATTAACTTAAGAAGGAAGAGACCAATCGTTTGTTTTTGGAAGAGAGAATTCAAGTGGAACGGTAGGTGAAAAATTTGTTCTACTTTAGTCCATTAAATTAGGAGGTAGTCGTAAAATATTTTGATTAATTGTTAACATACACTATAAGCCCAAATCATCCTGTTATTTCTCCCTTAATTCATGGCGCCATATCACAGACACAAATTATTCTGAGAAATTAGAATTTATGTTTCTCTATTGATATTCTAAAGAATATAATTTGATATGTATAATATGTCTCTTTTATGAAATCGTTAAATCCCATAAGTTGATATCACAAATTTCAGAGTTGAAAGCATTTAAGCCAAATATCCACCAACATACACACAGATTACATTGCACATAGAGGATTAAACATGAATGTTAATTAAATTGATGTCTTGAGATTTTTGAAATCGGAGTCAATGCATTGGACGAGAGGCCTGAAAGGATTAAGCAATTTAAGAAGGTGGGTGGCTTTGTCTTTGGTACTTTGAGCAGAGCCAACCTGCAAAACCAACAAGAGCTTCTGAAAGGCACCAACTTGAAGTGCCTGGAGCAGAACCATTTCTTGGTCCCTCTCCTCAAATTCGTACAGCTTCCAAATGGCAGAAACAGAGTAATCAGTGCCCAACGCCGAAACTCGCAACAATTTTTTGACCAAAAGAGGAATTGTTAGAGCATTAGCATAAGCCTTTTGTCTTCCTTGTTGACAACTGCAGAGGGAGTCTAACACAGCCAGAGCCTTCTCACATAGGCTCCTCTCCGAGTCAACGAGAATTTCCAATAACCAAGAAACCAAACCCAACTCAACAAACTTCAATTTCATCTTCTCAGAAGAAGGACAAGAGGATGAAACCAAACACCAAATAAGAGCCAAGGAAGCTTTGGTAATTGTTGGACTAAATATTCTTTGGTTAAGGAATTCTACCAGTACTTGATTGACTCCTTCAATTTGTGCCAGCGCCTCTACATGGCGGTGATCACCGAAAGAAAGAAGCTTTCTGAGGGCAACAATTGAGCTCTCTTTCCCCGAGAGATCTTGATGCTTCAAAAACCAAACCATGCAACGTAAAGAATCAAAGGACCCCAAATGTTTGTGGGCTTCCAATTCAATCGGAAACATGGAATTGAGAGGAAGCAAAATGTGATGGAGGACACTCACATTGTTCTCAATGGAATCAGCGGCAAATGCATGAAACGCAAAGGCTAATGCATGAGGTGCTCCATTCTCCACCATACACCGCTTATTTCTCTCACTCTCAGCACCCGATCTCTGAATTTTCTGCACCAAACGGAGACACTCGTGTTGGTCAAGGCATGTAGCTGAGGCCTTAATATTGAGAAGAAGGTGTTGCACTTCAATTGGGGTGATAGGGACTCGCGGGGTTGGGATTCTTTGGACGCCATGTTGTTGATTTAGCACACACCAATGTTGGATCATTATCCTTAGGGTGTGATTGGGAATGAGATCCAAGTTGGTGACAATCTGGTTGGTGACAGGGCATGTGTAGTTACCTTCATCAAACCATCTTTCTATACATTCTCTATCATATGTGATTCCGGTGGACAATGTGACAGGATCTTTCATCAACTCAAGAGAAATTGGACAGCACAAGTGATTGGGAGTGACCAACACCTCCACCACCTTGTTACCTTCTTCATGCCGATTCTTCTTCCTTTTTCTCCATCCTAAAACCATGGCTGCCTTTAGAGGATGTCAAGTTTCAAACTTGGAATGAGAATATTGGTGGGGTTCATTTATTTATAATACAAGGTCCATGGAGGGAGTAGTTTGTTAGTTACAGCTTCAAAAGCCAAAGCATTCAAAATTGAATGTTGACCGTTGTCCGTTGAAGAACCGTCAACTGTCAAGGGTAAGAATTGGTACTAAAATGGAGGCAAAACAGAAACCACGCCTCCTTTTTTTTTTTTTCCTTTTTTTTAATTCCTTTCTTTCAGGACTGTCATCAAAAAGTGAGAAAAAGACAACTGGACAAGTGTATATAGCAGAGTGTTAAAAAATTGAAGTTGGAAGAAGAAATAACATACTTTCTTTCTTTTTTATATCCTTAAGTTTCTAAACCCTAAGAATTTAGGTGGAGAATCTTTAATGCTACTTTGTGGAAATTTTTACCATTAATTATTATACAAAATCTATTTTTGGTAAACTTCTTCAACTATAAAGTTTTATTGCGACCAAAAATAAAAAAAAAAGTAAAAACAAAACAAAAAAGGTGGATAATTTTATATTGAATTGGATGCATAGAAAAAGTCGCATGAACATGTTCAATACTTTAATTTTGATGTATCAATTAATGTAAAAATTTAAACTACTATTTAATTTATACATATCAAATCTCATAAAACTAAAATTTACCCACAACCAGTGCCAGAGTCTAATTATAATCCGAGAGGGAAGCACTTACCATGAGGTCTCAAAAAATAATCAGTGACAAAAGCATCTAGATATATAGTTTAGAGAACATAATTTTTTTTAAAATATACTTTTTAACATATCTTTTATAATTATTTAATTATTTTAAAATAAAATATTTATCTCATAATTTTCTAAATTTGTTTAAATTTTTTTAAAAAATTATTTATAAAAATATGTTAACAAATGTATTTTAAAAAATATTTTATTAACATTTTTCTATAATTTACAAGATAATTAAAGTATGTTATTATCTTAGCTAGTTTGTTTGAGGCATGGCCCTTTTATAGATAAATAAATAAATAAATCAGATTTGCTTTGGACTTTCAAATAAATGAAGTCACAAATTTTTTTTACTTAAGTTTACTATTTTTATAAATAAATAAAATTAATTAATAGATAATAATTAATAAATATTTTTTAAAATAAATATACCTTTCATTTTATACTTTTTCTTTTAAATTACAATTATTCTATTGTGACTTTCTAATACTATATTAATTTGATTATAAAGCTTCATGATAAACTTCAAAATCCTGTTACACTTTCTACTGGCATTACAAACATTATCAAATTTTAATTAAGGTAATATGAGAGATGGTTTTACCTAATCTCTTTGCCACTTAATAATTTATTTATCCTTTCCAATGGCACAGCAACATTTTTTCTATCTGAGAATATAAAAGGTTTAGATAAAATCATATAAGTAATTACCCTCTGATGAGCATGCTTCATTACGTAAGAAAATTCGATTCTATCCAAACGTATATATTTCTTATAGAGTAACGTTTGACAATTCTATGTATTGACTATTGCTTCAGTAGAAAGAAATTTTTCAAAACCAAAAATAATAAAAAGGTACATAAGATTAGTAGTCGTATATTATTTTTAAATACAAGTTGTTTAGTCTTTCTTGTAACAAACCAGTATTTTAATTTTATACATAAATGTTATATAAATATGATTAATATGTTGATTCTATAATATATATATATATATTATTTAGATTAAAAATCACCTTAATTTATAGGATTCATTATTACTTTTGACCTTAATTTGATTAATTGAGAATTTAATCTTTAATAAAACATTTTTTAATGTAACTTTCACTCTACATGTAACTTTTAAACAATTAAAATCAATATAATAAAATATATGAAAAAGGCTAAATTATCCTAATGTAATATTATGATTTAGTATTGTTTGTTAGCAAATCAATAATATTAAAATTTAATTAAAATAAATGGATAGTGTAATTTTTTTTATGTTATCATCTAATTATAAATGATCGATCATACTATTAAAAATTACTTATTATCATCATAAATATTTTTAAAATTATACTTACTGTAATTTTAGTTGGCTGATAATATTAAAAACTTTTATACTAACAACACATCTAAATTTATAAATTTATATGTAAGTAATATGTAAATAGACCGGTCAAATTTCACATGTTATAGATATGAGATATTAAATTTTTACATAAATATATATTAAGAATAGTGATACATTGAACTGATAAAAGAGTATACAAAAATATTAATTCACTCAAAAAATTAAATACAGTTTTGCAATATAGAGGGATAAGTGATTAATATCTTAAAAATATTCTATTAATTAACTTTAAGAAATTGTTATGTTTGACAAAAAGAGGGACAAATTTTGTGGTTCTCTTTAATTTTGGGTGAGTATTTTTTATTCCTGTGTATATAATCTCAATTATTTATATACAATGTCAACCATTTGATGTTCAATATTGAAACTCTATTCCACAAACTTCTATAAATTTCACATTAAGTGCTACATCCTTCAATTTTTTTATTTTGTTTGTTTTTAATTTTATAATATCAACCTATAATTAATATTTTTCTTCCAATTTTATCTATATCAATTAATTTTTATTTTGTTAAATAATGTATTGAATGATATGAAATAAGGAATATAATAAAAAATTAAGTAATAATTTTTATTAAAAATTAATATATCAATTATTTTTATTAATTATTTATATAATATTAATTTAAAAATAAAATAAAATAGAGATTAGTATCTTCATGCATTACGGGTGTAATTTGATTTGATTTAGTTTAATTTGAATAATAGAAACTGAATTGAATCGAACTGTAATAAAATTATTATTTTTAACTTAATTAGTTTCAATTTTTTAAAAATAGTTTGATCAGTTCTGAATATTCTTAGAAGAAACAATAAGTTTTTATTTTTGGGTCGATTTTGAAATGGGGTCAACTGCATATTTTGAAATTCAATTAAGATAGGCTGGACCGTACCAAAACCGAATGCAATACCTTCTTCCATTCCTAGTATATGACGTAAGACATAGGCCTGGCCTGCTTGGATTGACCCAATGGGCTTCAATAATTAACCTTTAATATTCTAGTTTCTGTAACCATAATAACATTACTATTGGTCCTATTTTAGAAATTTTCACATTTTTTTGAATTTGGTTGTTGCTGAAAAATGTATGATATGAAAAGTGAAGGCAATTCCCATTTGTTATTTCCAAGACCAATTAGCTTCTCAAAATGCAAATTATGTATATATATGAAGGCTGTCATCTTTAAACCACTCAAATTCTTGCTTTATGTTAAATTATTGAAATTGATTAGGTAATAAGAAGTTGAAAATTATAATAGTTTACATAAAATTATGAATTTAAATTTTATTATTTTTAATTATGAAAAAAAATAAAATATTCTTGCTTCATATTCAGCAGCTTAAATCACAGAAAATGTAAAACATTAAATTGGTAATGTTGGCGTTACTGAATTGAAAACTAAACCGACTTTATGGTAGAAACAAAGAAAAGAAAAATCCATTGCCTTCTTTACTTTGAAAATTGAACCACGTAAATGTATAGATATATTTATGAGATATAATCATGCTATCAGAAATTGATCATCAAACTTTCTTGCTTACAAGAAGTGGTCAGAATTGCTAATCTCACTCATCTCGATATTCCAAAGCAAATTCGTATTATTTTATCATGTATCCCACCAGAGCCACAGAGCTAAAAGACAATTTTTGACTTGTTTTATCTTAAGCAATGACGTCAATTTGGTTTTTGAAGAAATTTATTAAATTTAATTTAATTTCTGAAAAATAAAAGTTATTAAATAGTTTCTGATTTTTCTTGAGAAAATTTAGTTTTTTTTTTATTTATTTAACTTAACAAAATTGTCTATAAAATTCACTAATTATTTGACTAAAAATCATTTTAAACTGAAATTAAACTATTTTAAAGTAAAACTAAAGTAACATATGTATAATTATATAATATTTAAACAAAATATTTGAACAGAAGAACAAATATGTTAAAAAAATTGCTATAAATCATACAATAATTTTTATTTTTTCCTAAAATTAAATTGGATCCAGCAAAACTTTTCAGAACCAATTTAGGTGTTTTTTCTTTTCTTTTTATGGTTTACAGGCTTGTAAAGGTCGATGACGATTACATTTGTACATGACATTGAAAGCTGTAATGGAAGCAGAGGATGGGAATATTCTCACAGATGTGCCGTTTACGTTGAATATGGGTTTCGAATATTCTACGCATTCGTGCTTTATTCCACAGCCTCTGCATGGCATATTCGCATATATCATCAACTTGTGCTTCCCCCATTCAATCAACCAATTCTCTGCGGACACAACACACCACCGTTTCTCTGTATTTTATCACAAATTCCGCCAATTTGAATCAAATTGACGTAAGTAATACATCTCACAATATTCTTTTATTTATTTTTTTCAATTTTCAAATTTTTACTATTTTCTCTGCTAATCAAATAGTTTTTTTAGGTTTTAAATAACCAGAAGAAAGGGGCATATGATAGAAAGACAATGCACAAAAAATTATGATCATTAAACTCAATATTATATTAGTTTTTGTTGGTAAACGCGATTGTAATCTAACAATTTTGCACCATTTTATTTTTCTCTTCAGAGGTTTTGAACAAGTTGGGAATTGAAAATCACAGGTGGTGGTCCATGGTCCTCACCACACCTTATAGAAACCCTTTTATACTATTCCATAATCTAGGATCCATTCATTTGTGTTTAAAGTTGCACAACTTTATTTATTTGGAGTGGAGCCGTGGTATCAAAATCTGACGTGGCGGATTCAAATAATATATTTGAAGCATTTTGATTTGGACAAGAAGCTTGTTTTAAACTGAGAGAGGCTTTCGTTTGTTTAGGTGTTCCCATCAAAGCCATGGCAAGTCTCTGTGACATCACCATGTCCATGTCCTTTCTGTTTACAATTAGCATTGGGTTATGTATTCTTTATGCATCCGCAGAACTCCAGAAATTTGTTCACCCTTCCAAACATGATGGTTCTCTTAGCTTCTTGGTGCTTGGTGATTGGGGAAGAAGAGGTGGTTACAACCAGTCTCAAGTTGCTTTTCAGGTTAGCTTTTATGTTTCACTATTAATAGCACCGCCAGATCATTCATTTATTTATGTATAGGTAAAGCAGAGTTAATTGTTAGATACTTTGTTTAATTCATTTTCATGTTCTAGATTGCTTGGTGCTGTCAGTTATGATTCTTTTATAGATGAAAACAATGTTGTGTTTAAGTGCTATACCTAACAAAACGAGCATGCATGATTGTAGATGGGAAAGGTTGGAGAGAAGCTTGATATCGACTTTGTAGTTTCCACCGGAGACAATTTCTATGACAATGGACTAACTGGTGATCATGATAACGCGTTTGAAGAGTCATTCACTCAAATTTATACAGCAAAAAGCCTGCAAAAGCAGTGGTACAGCGGCAAGTTCCTAAACTCATCAATGATCATGAGATACAAGTTATACTGCAGTGTAGAGTCTAGACCTTTTCATCTACTTCTCTAACATGTTGGATAATTTCATGCAGTGTTAGGAAACCATGACTATAGAGGTGATGCGGAGGCCCAATTGAGCCCTTTCCTAAGAGAAATTGATGACAGATGGCTTTGCTTAAGGTCTTTCATTGTAGAGTCAGGTATTTTCATTGCTTGCTCATGTTTTTCTTCTCTTGAGGTTATCTTCTACGAATTACAATTCATAAGATCAATGTAGTAAGTGATCTGATGTATTTTTCTTTTCCTGCAGAGCTGGTTGAGATTTTCTTTGTAGACACCACTCCCTTTGTCGACGAGTACTTTACTGATCCACAGGAACACAAGTACGATTGGCGGGGCATTAGCCCACAAAAATCTTATATTACCAACTTACTGAAGGTATGCGTAATTGATTTTTTACCTGTGCAAGTTCTGCTCTGATTGTCAAGTATTTTACATCTCGTTGCTAGGCACGTGATATCTGAGTTTGCAGCTGGCTGTGTTCTGCTGTGAAATTCTAGTTGGGAGAATTATAAATGTTCAATTTGCGGCAAAAGTTAAAATAACATTCCTAGTTCAATGCATAATTGCCTTTGTAGAAGAATAACGATATTTTTATTGATAAAACTCACCATTTGGACAAATTGAAATAGATGAAACTTGCAAACAGGAGAATTCCCTTTGTTGTTTCACTCACTCTTAGCTGTTGCCATCCACTTAACGATTGATTGAAAATAGCGCTTTCATCCCACATAAACGAGAGTAATATACTCAAAAAAAGGTTATAAGGTTATAAGGTTATAATGTTATGAATCATTATGTTTCAGGACCTAGAATTGGCGCTGGGGAAATCAACAGCAAAATGGAAGATTGTTGTTGGTCACCATGCCATTAGAAGTGTTGGACATCATGGTGATACTCAAGAACTTATAAACCAGCTTCTCCCAATACTCCAGGTAACTAAAAGCAGAGGAAGAAGATGATTATTCCTCACCTCTCCCTATAAAAGATAATATCCTAGTTCCTCTATCTAACTCTGCTGATTTATTATTCAAATTTCAGGCAAATAATATTGATTTTTACATGAATGGGCACGACCATTGTCTTGAACACATCAGTGACACAGAGAGGTAAAATAAAACCGAATGAGATCATACAAACATTTGCACAGAACAAAACAGTAAGTGATAAAATTCTCTAATATGGGAACTTGTGTGCAGCCCCATTGAGTTCCTGACTAGCGGTGCAGGGTCAAAGGCTTGGAGAGGAGACTTTAAACAAATGAATCGAAGAGGCCTAAATTTCTTCTATGATGGACAAGGTTTCATGTCCGTGAAATTGACTCAAACAGATGCCACCATAGAGTTCTATGATGTTTCTGGCTTGGTTTTGCACAGATTGACCTCTTCAAAGCAGCTACATTCTTCCATGTAAAGTTTAGAGCAGGATACAAGACATTTAGATTGAATAGACCAGCCAAAATTGGTTGATGAAATTTAAAACCAAATCTTGACGTCCTTCTAGAGTATTTATCAATCAAAAACATTGAATATTGCCTGTGTACGAGGAATGAAAATATGAAAGGCCAACCACATTCACTGCAGTGACGAATTGCTATTAAACTCCTGACTTCCAAATTTCAGGTGGGGAAATGTCAGAAGTTAAAATGTACTCAATTTCAAGCCGCTTACCTTATTAGTTTGGAAAGTTTAAGGACTTCATACTGTGAAAGGCATTGAGTTCAATATCAAAGAGTATTTAATATTTTGATCATTTTGATGAATATGTGGTGTATTAACTTTATCTAGAATCTATAAAGATTTCCAGCATTTCTTAAAGTCTTGGATCTTCATGGTTTTGTGGATAAGCACGGATGCCAAATTTTTTTAAGATAAATGGATTGGTAGGGATGGCCAAATGTAAACATAAGTTGCTGATATCCATTATCCGTCGGTATCTTATACAAACAAATGTAAGCATACCAAACACCTTCCGAAGAACATCACAAGGACAAACAAGGGATATGGGAATATGAGTAGTGTCCAAACTCCAAAGATTGATTTTAATTTATTTTATTAGTGAACCTGAGAAGAGCAGAGGGAGAGAAGATCCAGGTAACTATACAAAAGGAAATTTACTTACAAATTTGTGACAATGATACTAAACGTCCATATACAATTGAAGTAAATAAGATCGCAAAAAAAAATTGTGACAATAATACTAAATCTTCAAATAGAATCAAAGTGAATAATATGGTTCAAAAGAAATTTATATTTCAATTTATTTAAAATTTAACTTAATTTGATTTAATTAATAAATAGATTGGCTTAGATTTTTTTTAAAAAAATTTTATAAACAAATTAAACTTTAAACTTATTTAACCTATTTAAAAAATTATTTATATTTATTTTAATATATAGATATTTTAGATCTATTTAATAATTTTTATTTTTTTATTTTATATGTTTAGCAAATTTTTTAATTATATAGATTTTAAATTTATTTATTATTTTTTTGAAATGTGGGCTACATTCATATTTTAAATTTTTTAAAGAATCTATGTTTAAATATTCAAAATCTAACTGAGATTGATCCACTTTTATTTTTAACTTCAAACTAGTCTTATTTCTGATTTCAAAACCTGATTAAATGAAGATGTCATCTTTTTTAAACCTGATTAAGTGAAGATGTCATCTTTAAAAAAATAAACTGGAGGAGGACAACACCTACTTCGTACCAAACCCCCCCGGAAACATGAGAGTAGTTTGGGAAATTTGTTACCAATACGTTTCTACAAAATAAATTCTAGGCTTTATTTATTCTTGAGCACTTGAATTTAGTGATTCTAATTAAATGGAGGAAACGTAGGCATGAAAGGAAGATTGTCTTGAGGTAGGAAGTTGCAACGAAACTGCACAAACATACACGTGGGACCCAATGGTGCCCTATTATTTGCGTCCACGTCGTAGCAGTTCATTTTCTTGGGTTGTCCGTTTAGCAAAGTTGATTGGAGAATTATGCATGTCATGCCAATGTGCCAATAGTACGTATAAATTATCAATGTCATTTTCAAACTAACCATTTTGCTCATCAATTCCAAGAGTTTTACTTTTTGTTATATAAACCATTCTACAAGTGAAGAGTTGGAAGCACCCACAAACATAAAAACATGGCTGGTTTGGGAACTAGCCTCCTATGGATAACTTTCGTTGGTTTGTGCTTTGCGTCTGTATCAGCTCTGCTCCAACACTTACAACATCCTGTAAAAGGTGATGGCTCCCTTAGCTTTATGGTGATTGGAGACTGGGGAAGGAAAGGAGCATACAATCAATCTCAAGTTGCTTCTCAGGTCTTTGTTATATTCATGCTTCTTCTAATAACGCTCAACAATTCCCGTCAAAAAAAACTCCACCCTCTTTTCTTTTTTAGCATTCACTAGCATGCCAAACTTCAAACTCACTGACTCAAATTCTTGAAACGCTCTTTCTCTTCTTGCGGGAGTAAGGTTGTGTAATTCTCTCAAACGCACAAACATCACTACATTTTCTCAAAACATACCCTCATACTACTGGATTCTTAACAAAATTATCTTCTTCTTTTTCTTTAACAAGTTATATACAGTTTGAGGATGATTCTGATGAGATTAAATGTAACTTGAGATTTAATTAGGTATGCTTTAGATACTAACTAAACATGACAAATGATAGTTTTTAGGTAAATTTAGAAAAATTTTAACATTTTTTTATTCAATTAAATTTTTTTTTATTTATTTTAACTTTTAAATAGATTTATAAGTTTTATAAGTTTTAATAAAAAAAAAAAATTTAACAGATAACCAACTTACATTTATATCTTAAAACTTTTAAATAAACAATACTTAAATATTTAAAACCTAACTTTGTTCAGCTTATTTTTATTTTAGCAGATATAAAATATTAAATTTATTAATTTCTTTTATTACTGATATTTTTACTACAATCTACTGATATTTTATATTTATATTTTTATTATTTAAAAATATACTAATATAGTTGTACTTTTAATTTTTTAGAATGAACATCAACTATTGTCTATCTATTTCTTCTTCTTCTTTACATCCTCAGACTCATTTAGTGGGAACTTGAGCTCCAATATTAGTCTGATAAATGATATATTTACATATGTACTGGACAAACATAGATAGTTTCTTTGTTTTTGACAGTGTAAAAAAATTGTGAGTTTTTAAAAATGTTTGGCAGTTTTCTAAAGGAAAGGTGTACGAAGATGTTGGCTATACCGTGCGATATGTCCGTTTTTTTCCTATTAATCTAATGTCGTAACTAAGCAGACGTTGACTATAAATTTTTATTAGAATTTAGAACATAGCATTAGCGTCTTTGTGAATCCTTTTACTTGCAAGTTGGAGCAATGGGTTTTTATAAGGATGCTTATACATACATGTGTATTTGGATAAGTATTTACAAATCTAAATTTAGAAGAATAAGATTTTGTAGAACTAATTTTATTTAGAAGTGAGTTTCAAATAATATAATTTATATTTTAGAAATTTTTCTCTTACAAGCAATTGTATAATAAAATTTAATAAATTTTTAATTTAACATAAAAGTTATAAATTATCACACTTATTCAAATGTAAGCTTAAAGGAAAAATAAATTTTGATTAAGAACAAACAAATATAAAAATTTTCTGCAAAATCACAGTAAAAAAATAAATATATATTTCAATGCAATTTCAAACATGAACTTTTAACAAATGTTCATTGATTTTATCTGCTAAAGCAAAAGCGGGTGCTGTGTGTATGTCAGATGGGAAGTGTTGGTGCAAAGTTAAATATTGATTTTGTGATATCCACCGGAGACAATTTCTATGACGATGGATTGACCGGTATAGACGACCCTGCGTTTGAAACTTCCTTCTCAAAAATCTACACTGGCAAGAGCCTCCAAACGCAATGGTATAATGGTGAGTTGTGACACCAATTAAAGATGTATAAGCCAAAAGTTCCTAACAATCTTAATATACTTGAGAAACCATTCTTGTGTCCATCTAATGTGATCTACATTGATTTAGTCTTGGGCAACCATGACTATAGAGGAGATGTTGAAGCACAATTAAATCCAATCCTTCGGAAAATTGATCAAAGATGGTTCTGTCAAAGATCATTTATTGTTGATACTGGTAACGTAATTTCTGAATATAGGCTTATACATATCCCTTGATGGTAAACTGAGGACATCGTTAACATTAAGTGCTCTTGTAATCTTAAAACTCCCCAGAAATTGCCGAGTTCTTCTTTGTTGATACAACACCTTTTGTGGAAAAGTATTTTCTTCAGCCAAAGGACCACAAGTATGATTGGAGAGGTGTACTTCCAAGGGAGAAATATTTGTCAAAGCTCTTAAAGGTAAACCTCTCAATCATTAAACAAATTAAAGCAATCTAATGCAAAATTTTTCCTTGTCTTCACATAGGATCTGGAAATAGCATTAAAGGTTTCTACTGCCAACTGGAAGATTGTTGTGGGGCATCATCCTGTAAGAAGCATAGGGCACCACGGTGACACACAAGAGCTCATAACACAGCTCCTTCCAATCCTTGAGGTCATTTAGCCAAATATATTGTATACAAAGAAAATCCTTTCCAAACCTTGTGAAGGATGAGGTTCAGTCTTTGCTGATAAAATTAAAATTTCAGGCAAATAATGTTGATATGTACATTAATGGGCATGACCATTGCTTGGAGCACATAAGCAGCTTAAGCAGGTGTGTATTAACTTTGGCTTGCTTGGTAACTGAATCACATTTAAATCATGATCAATGTTTGATGATATTGAATGTTGATGCAGTCAAATCCAGTTCTTAACCAGTGGCGGAGGTTCAAAGGCATGGAGAGGAGACATCGATGAAACTAAGAGAGATGGAGTCAAGTTTTACTATGATGGCCAAGGATTTATGTCTGTGGAGCTTGAACAAACCAATGCCAGGGTTGTTTATTATGATATTTTTGGCAAAGTTTTGCATGTTATGAATCTATTCAAGGGGTTACATTCCACCATATAGAACAGCCTCTGCAGTCCAAGATGTTTGAGTAATTATGTAATTTTGTTGTATTAGCTTTTTATATCGTCTTAATCTCATTCCTTCTTCCAAGACCTTCTGAGGAGGAAGAGCAAGATCTAATGTGGATTTTTTGGGCTAGACTAAGAATGAAGAGGATACCCCGTTACAGCTTATGGGATCAGAATCTATGGGTTTAGCCTAAGCAAGATTGGGAAATTTGTGAAATAGACCAGTGCAACATGATTATAAGTTTGATATTGGTCAGCATCAGCTTATATTCTTAGATACAAAATGCGAAATACTATGAGAATTTTCTTAGATACTAATCAATACTACATGTTTGATATTGGTGAGCATGAACTTATATTCCTAATACTAGATACAAATGTGAAACACTACTTTTCTGAATGATGTTTGTGTTTCAACTTTCAAAGAAGCAATAGTAGCCTCAGGGGTTGCAAACAATTGGGGTGCTCTACTCCTAGCAACGCCTCTGCGCTAAAAGCCTATTTGGATCTTAACGATGCATGTCTCCATCAAAGGATATATCACACAGTTTGCATGATGCATGGCTTTTAATCATCTCACAGGCCAAAGCGATATAGATGCAATCGCCAGGTAGCTTCAGCGTGAAGACTTGGGATGGGATATACCTGTGTTAGAACTGTGACTTGTCTGCTGGAAACTACTTTTTGACTCAACATTACTGTGCGACTAAGCGTGTCATTGTTAGTGTAGTACTCTAGTGTGACTACTTTTCTTGTAATATCAGTTTAATATATGTGTTTGTAACGCAAAGAATCTGGTCTGGAGACGTGAGACCTTTCAGAAAAAAAGTAGCTTTGTTTTTCCTATGTTCCAAACAAAAAACACCATCGCCTGAGCCTGAGGCAACTCCTCTTCCACTCCAACAGTGTCCGTTTGCCCTGTTCAATTCATCGAATGCAGTACAATTTTTGGATTTACATTCAATTGCCCCATAATTGCGTTTATTTCAGAGGAATATGAATTTTTAAAGATAAAACTAATATTTTTGTTATCTAAGTTTTAAATAAATTTTAATGATCGATATTAAAAGGTACAGAAGAACTAAATATCTTGACCTGTTTAATTTTTTATGTATAGATTATGAAATATTACAAAATTTTAAAATGAAGGTCACATATTAATGGCAAAAAAAATTAAAAAATTTGATCAATTAATTTTAAAATATAAAATACTTATGTTAAAAAAAAGATCATGAAAAAAATCAATTTCGTTTATCATTTTAATTAACAAAACTATAAAAAAATTAATATACTTATCATTCTAACATTTAGAAAAATTCTTCAATCAATCTTAATAATACATTAGAAAAAATGAAAACAAAGTAAATGCTCAAAAATCAGAATCTAATAAAAAGTTTTTAATTCCCACTTCAATCTCTATTTTAACCAACAAAATTACACGGAACTTTGATATCTTAGGCTAAACCCAGTATGTTCTCATAATTATATATACACAATGTTGTGAAAACCTAAATAGAAAAATTCAGTCATCCAACCAGGGCAGCAGAGCATGAAAAAAATAACAACTAATCATTAAAAAATAGGATTCACAAAAGCTGCTTATTATCTGTAAGGATTTGTTGCAGGTAACAAAAACCGCAAATAAGCAAATATCTACCTTGAAGATAACCTTCCTTTCATTAGTGAAATCCAGAGCTACTATCACAGTATCACTATATAGTATATACAGATCAATTAGTAAACAATATTTGCTAAAGTTACATTTAAATGTACTCCATTAGTCTGTACCAAACACTATAAACTATGCCTTGTAATACGGGAGAGCAAACAGACCTCAAAAGGGCAACCCACAATGCACAATGCTCTGCTGAGGGTAGACATAAGCCTTAGTTCAAGACAAAATGGTACCTTGAGTCCACATAGCTCTCAACATCCCAGAGAAAAGAACCAAAACTCACAGCCTCTAAAACGAGTCTCCTTAAACCACCAAAGCTAATTTTGATGTTTTCATCCTTAGAGATTGCCCCCTCAGGTGTTACAACAATTTCAGGTCTTCCAAACAATGCCTCTGTGTGCTTCTCAATGATGCTCACAGCCTCTTTGGATCTTATTGTTGCATATCTCTGTAAGGTATCCCCATCAAAGGACATCACATAGTTACGCAACCTGGTTGGCTTTATACCATAACCATATCCACCAGGACTGACATCACCACCAGGCCAGGTAGATAATTCAGGATGAGACATCACTTGAGAAGTGTCCACTTCACTACTGGGTCTTGCATCGTCCGTGGTAGTTTGATGAACACTATTCTCTTCTGTTGTATTTGGAAGAAGTTTCATTGTCTTCTCCAGCTGGAACCTTTGGTCAACTCGCTTAAGAAAATAACCATACATCACTGATGCTGCATAGACCTGCCCTACCCTGAATTTGCTGATTTCAGCTACGGATGTCATATCGCCTACTCTGTCGCCCAGAATGAGATTTAAGTGATTTTGAATCATCTCATACGCTTCAAGTGAGTGAAGCTGCTCAAGTTTACCATCTTCTTTTGGCCACAAATCAACCCTACCAGATGGATCTGGGGTTACTGAGGGTATCAGAGAAATATTAGCATCCATGAACTTCTGCACCACCAATGCATACAATATCTCTTCCAGAGCTTTTGTCCTTTCATTAGCCTTCACCTCCGCAATCCTCCTGAAAAAGTTTGGAAGCCAGCAGAATGGTCAACAGTTGACTTGTTTAACATTAAATAGCAGAAGAGAGAAAGTAGACCAAGAATTAAAAGTTCCCAGCTCCCAGCCTTGCATCTTTTTTCTGCATTTTAAAGGTTCCATTCATGAATAAATCCCCTCCCCCCATAAAAGCAATTCATGAATAACAAGTTTTCTCTTTTACTATTAAGCAGGTACGGAGTTAAATACAGTCAAATTCACAATTACAGAAGAGTCATTTTCACAAGAAGTAAATAGAATTCACTGACTAAATTCAATTGTTCAGAAAGAGCAAATTAAGCTCATTTATTTGATCAGTGTCTACCATGAAGAAGAGATACTTTTTCCACCAAACACAAGGCATATACATGTATACAATTTAATCAGATTTGAAATGCACATTAAATGACTGTCTTCCTTAATGCATACCAACCCACATGCTAAGATTATATTATGTACTGAATATTGTGGATTGGTATACTATATGCAATGCACCCAACACACCCTGGATGTAACACACAGTTAACATTTAAAAGGAAAATAAAAGGGACCATCACCATTCTGGTAATGATCGGTGGCAAAAAATATAGTGTGTAGTTTAGGAGAAATTCTTATATACTTTCGAAGTAGTACATGGATCCAGTTAAACCATAAAAGAAGGCCGAAAAAAGTTGAATACATGGCATGGGACAAATTTTATAATACTTTCTACTAAAATCTGAACCATAGAGTACATAAGAATGTTTTGTATCTTAAAATCCATCTAATGGTTAAGTTTCAGACAAGTTATGCCAAACAAACAAGAATTTAAGTTACCAAATTTATCAGGAAGAACGTAACGAAACAAACCTGTACAAAACTAAATCAGTGCCGGAAGCAGAAGGGTCTTCCTTTTGTTGATCAGCATCACGATCAGTTTGGAGCTGCTCAAGCTGCTGATCTACAGCCGCAGGCACAAGATGCGGATGATTTATCAGAATCTGAGAAAGAAACTGCCCAATCGGGGATTCCAACTGAAGAGGAGCAATCTTGGCACTCGATTCAGACCAGTCCGGAGACGATGTAGCTCTAACTACCAACCCTCTTCTATTCCCAATACACACTCTCCCGCGACCTTGCTTGGGGATTGATAGTGAAGTGCCACATAGCTGCCAATCACAAAACAACGAAATCGATTAATCTCCTCATGCATGCAATTGCAGATAGTTTCGATTCAGTGGTCAACAAAACATTTCCAATTCCCTAATTCCAACTACCAGCTTGCAGTAAGAGATGATTTCAACAGCGATCCATCATAGGAAGAGTATAACAAATACAACACGTAATTGCGATTCCGTACCTTTCTGGAGAACCCAACGATGGAACCAAACCGAGCTAAGGAGGACACGCGGACTGGTCTTCCGAGGACGATCGCCGGTGACCGGACGGCAGTTGCTGCGACATCCATTTGGCAGCTCCGAGAGGTCAACAGAACAGCTGAATCTACAGAATAAGTGAACAAAAAAACCTAAAAGACAGAACAGATAGAGATATGTAACAAAGAATGCAAATCTCTGAGGAGAGAGAGAGAGAGAGAGAAATGGATATGGATGTATTGTGGAAGATCCGGTTCAATTCCGATGGGCTTTAGTCAGAGAAATTGAGCTGCCACGTCAAGAATTTATACGGCGTCTTCTGTGGCTCATGGGCCTACATTTACATAAATGACCATTCAGCCCTCCAAGCTAAATTTTATAATTTTATAATCAATTTTGCTTCTCAATGTACTTATGGTTAAAAAATTAAAAATTAAAAAATTTATTTGTAAAATATAACATTTGATATTATTAATCTGTTTGTCATAATTTTTAAGAAAAAATATTTTTAATTAATTATTACTGTGTAACGGTTAAGTGTTATATCTTTTTATATTATTTCAATTATTCATAAATATATGGAATAAAATTTTTAAATTCTTTTAAAATATCTTCTTACTAGTTTTAATATTATTAAATAAAAAAATTAAATATTTTTTATTTTTAAACTTTTACCTTTTTATTATCTCAATGTTTTTATAAAAAAAATTGTAAGAAAATATAATATTAGTTTATGTCTCATAAATTTGCCTAAATTTTTTCATTAAAACCATAGTATCTTCACAGCAAAGCATCAGTTGTTAAAAATTATTTTAAATTTTTTAATATCGAATGATTGAGATAATTTATAGAAGATATTTTATTTTAAAACTTATTGTATTTATTATTTACACATAAAAAATATCAACAATTAATTAGTAAGTTAATTTATTTTACATGTGATTTATGAAAGTGGTGTATGAGATTATAAGATTATTTTATTTTAAATGAATTAATTCCATCTTGCTAAATTTATATATTCTTAATTTTAAACGAAGGAACTAATTGATGTATGTACATATTGTTATAAACATGACTAATATATAATTATAATAAAAAATAAAATATTTCTGGTGATGTTTCATTTGATTTTATAATTTCACTAAAATTGAAGAACACACTTTTCTCCTTACGTGTATCGTCTATATTTATTGAATTTTATTGGATGATTTAAAATAACCGATGTTGGGAAACATATTTAATGAGATCCATGATAAATAATAATACGGGGAGAGAGGGTGCAAATAGGTAAATTGAAGATGAAGACACAAGATATTTTGGGTTGTTGTAGAGACAGCTTTGAACAGAGATTCGTGAAACGTGTTCCTGTAATGAAAATGAAAATTGAAGTACAATTAATTTTGAGAAAAAATAATTTTAAATTTTTAAAACTTTTAAGATATATATATATATATATATATATATAAATAAATTTGAATTATATTGTTTTGTTGAAATATATGTTTTATATTAGAAAATATATAAAAAATAAAAATAAACAAACAATCTCTAGCACCCTTGAGGCAATGGCCCTGATTTGTGAGGCTGAGAAGCAATAGAGTTGGGTCCCAATTTGAGGTGCAAAATTGGCCACTGATGCTGCAAATTTGTGGTGCTCATGTCTACTGTTCTGTTTCAACTATCATTTTTTGCCCAACACTGCGTCCATCTGTTGTTTTTTTATGTCATTCACTCACTTCCTTATGAATCCTTCTAATCTAATTGAATATCACTGTATAAGTATATTATTCTTTTGACAAACCAAAAGATGTGAGAAGTAAATAAACTTAGCGTGTCAAATGATAAATAATAGGATACAAAAATACTTTATTCTCCTAAATAATAAGTTTAGTTATACTTTTTTATATCTTGATTTATTATATTATTTTATTCTCTAATTTTTATAACTTTTTTCTTACCACGTAATTTAACTGTTAAATTTAACGAAATAAAATATAAAATATATAAAAAAAAACTAAGTATCGTTTGATTTATATTTACAAAATTATTTTTTGTATTTTGTAATAATATATAACAAATTTTGTAACTAAAATTAATTTGAATATATATTTCAATTATGCCTAATAATTCAAAATTAATTTTATTAAAATATATTCTATTCAATTTCAAAAAATAAAGAACTTCAATTATTCTAACAAAAATAATTGTTAGATGTCAGCAAAATTTATGACAATATTTAGAATGGTTAATGCTTGTAACAATATAACTAAAATCAGTTATATTATTGGTATATTTTTTAGTTCTCTACCACATTAATTATTTTATCTTAATTTTTTAAAGAAAAAATATACAAATTTACAGGACAAATATAATTTCAAAAGTTAAATATAGTTTTTCAAGTGTTGATGACAGTTGATACACTTGTTGCTTGTTGAGAGATGGGAAGATAAAAGATTTGGAAATGTAAAGCGGTTTGAGGATGAAATGAAGTACCGTCGACATAGATGGATGCCAACACAACTTCAGTGGGGACCTTTTCCCGTGGTACGCATTCAAGTTATTTAATATGGATCTTAATACATCTTTTTTACTTCTTATAATTTATGTAACAATTTAGTTAATGTAATTCTAAAAAATTATTCTTTATTCTTCTTGTTTGGATGAAGCTTATCGTCAATTGATGACTAAACTCATGGACTCAGATTATCATAAACTGATTCGAGCAAATAGTAAAAAAGTAAAACGAAAAAGGAAAAAAAATCAAAACTAGATAAATCAAATCAAATTTTTTATTAAATTAAATCAAATTTTGAATGTATTTTTAAAAACTAATCTAATACGATGCAAAACGAACACATATGCATATGTAATTTTATTTATAAAATTATCATACTATTTAACAAGAACATTTTACTACTTTCATTTTCGTTTAACCGTGAGCTTCTTCTATATTAAATTTTTATTTTTTATTTGTATTTTTTTAAAATATTAACTTAATTTAAATTTTAAATATATATTAACAAAATATACACAAAAATGAGTTAATTTTCATATAATACCAATATAAAAAAATTTACACTATCAATTAAAAATTACAATAGGTATGAATTTTGAATTAATTACTATAAAAGTTATTAGTAATTTATAATGATATGATATTATCAAAAAATATAAATTGTCAGTGTATTTCACTTAAATTAAAATATACATTAGTTTTTTAAGATAAACTGAATCAATCTTAACTACTCTTACTTTAAATTTTTAAATTATAAAAATTTGATATGATTATATTTCATGATTTTAAAATTTATTTCTTTAACTTCTCTTCAAACAACCTCTATTATATACATTAGAATCATCATTTTGAAGAGTAAAATAGTTAATGTACTTCATTTTTTCAATTAATATACTTTTCATATTCTTTAAATAAACTATCATCTAACAATGTTCCGATTAAATTTCTACTTTAAACTAATTATTTGTTAATAATTTTAAGATATATTTAATTTGATAAAATAAAATATTTGATATTAATAGTATTTTTATTTTTTATTTTTAACTATAATTTTTTAAAAAAAAATTAAAAATATCTGTATAATGTACGATAATTTGGTAATTTTAAAATTCATCCTTTTAATTTTTTACTAATATATAATATAATATTTATTTATTAATAATAAAATTTACCGATGAAGATAGAAGTATTCCTGTTGCATTGTTTGTTGGTTTGTGCACAACACATACCCATCTGGACTTGCATCTATTGCTAAGATGGTTAGGGAACACCCAAATTATGTCAATCTCATGATGATTGCATGAAGAAAGGAAGTGGCAACTTTTGCGCTCATTATCCTAATCATTATATTGATTATGGCTGCTGTTTTGACTCTGATTCTGAAACACCAAAAGGTTTCTTGAAGATGCCTAAGCCAATCGCCAAGTAATGTTGCTATGTCCACTGAGAAGTGGTTATGCATGATGCATCTACGTACTACTTTAGACAAATGAGTGCTCCACTCGTTTTCTTAGTTTCCTTTTAAGCATATGAGTAAATAAAGAATAATATTAGCATATATTCTTGTTGCAAATAGATAAGACAGATAAGCAAATAGTTACCAACTGATATAAAATATCTTTTTTGGGTAGCCACTAATTTTGATATGGATACTATAAATAATTGATAAAACCTTTTTAAACTTAATATTCTACGGAAAAAAATTAATTTAATTTATATTTTATGAGATCATATATTCAAATCTTATTATCAATATAAAATATTTTGTTAAAAAATTTATAAATATTTCCATAAACATTCTTCAAATTTAAGACATACCTTCATTCAACTCATCCAAATTGTTTATAATAAAAAGATTTACAAAAATAAAGTTGAATTGGGAAGTGGATTTATATCTAAAGGAGGAGTGAAAACTTAATTTTAATGTATTCTTTAAACATATATTGTAAGCCATGCAAGCTATAATTCCGCAACCAAATAATGGAGAACTTTACAAAATCTTCGAGAACATTTATACGTTCATTGAATTTGTTATATAAATATATACAATGCATAACATATATACAATAATAATAATAATTAAAAAAACTTGGCAATTTATCTGAATATTTCAACTTTATCAAACAAATTGAAAAACATTGATCAAATATAATATTTGCTGTCAAACAAAGAAAACTCAATAATTAATATAACCTTTTGTCAAATAATAAAGGCAAAAAATCCACTTATTAATGGCCTTTTGTCAGAAAATAAAGGAAAATTAAATACTCTATTTTAGTATCTTAAATTTTCCTGATCTTTTGTAAAAAAATAAGAAAAAGTCATTGACTATTTTAATTTTTATCTGAAAAAAAAAGAAAAATCATTAGTTTTATGAATTTTATAAAAAAAATAGAAAAAATTTGCTGATTAATAGGGTTTTTTTTGTCATAAATCCAAGAAAAATTAAGTGATTTAATTGAGTTTCTCAAATTTACCTAATTTTTTTTCAAAAAAATGAGAAATTTTCATTGGCCAATATGCCTTTTTTTCATGAAAAAAAGGTAAAACTCTCTACAGAATTAACATAAAAAATTGTATAAAGATAGGGTTTAAAAATTTATTTAACACAATCGTAAGAATTAAAATAAAAAAGTTGAATAAATGTAAGAATAAAAAATATTAATTATCATTCCATGTTAGAGTAATATGAACAGGTGTCAAATGATAACTTAAATCTCTATTAGTCATGTTATTAGTTTTATAGTTTTATTAACAGCAAAGACTAAAATTTAAACTTTAAAAAAGCAAAAAAAAAAAAGCCATAAGAAAAACTTGACAGAAACCAAAACTAAAACGCTAAAACATACATAAGAAGTAAAATATTATTTAAGTGTAATAATAATAATACATTTAAATAAATTAACATTTGAAAAGCTTTTTAAATAAGCTAAAATCTGATAACCAGATCTTTAAATAAAGTATCTTAGCTTTGACTTATACAATAAACAGGTATGGACTAAGCTTGGTGCAAGTTAGAAGTCCTGAAGGAGCAGTTTATTCTACTTCCATGCCTATCTGCAGCCAAAATAGGGTCATTCCATTAATGCATTCTAGTCACATGAACCTACCAAAGTTGTCTTAGCCAAAAAGACAAAAAGATAATAAAGCGAAAGAATGCAAAGGAATCACCTATGTTTGATAATAAAACCCAAAAATAAAAACGAAAGTCGTTTTACACACGCTAATCCATCATATGTTCATTATGTTGACAAGCAAATGCATGGAAGTCCCTAGCTGAAACCAAATTCGTGTGCATATTAAATGCAAAGCACCACGTATTACCTAATTTACAATATCAATACTAAGAAGATTGGTTCTGCTCACGTCATGGGGTGAACTTATTCCACACAAAAACATCATTGAACGTTTTGACTACTGGTTGGGACCTAAAAGTAAGAGAAGAAAAGCCCTGTAGTTGCCAGATGTTTCTGAGTGAACTGCATCGTTAAGCGTCTTCTTGTATTTCTTCAAATATTCAACTTTGATATACTGCAAATCAATCTCAGCTCTTGTTACAATCACCCGTATAAGCTTCGTGTCATCAGTCCCCAATCCTTTCATTGCCTTGCGTAATACCTGTACGTGCCAAAGGTGAAAACATATCTCCATGGTTTGGCGTTAAGAAATTTTAAAAGGTTCAATTTATGATTAAAGAACCAACTACTACAAAATCAGCAACCAAGATGTTAATTTTTTGACCATTGGAAGATGAAAAAGACAGAATGGAGCACATCACTACAAGTAATTCACTTATGCAAACACCTACAGGGTAATGGCAATATATGCCTACAATGACCAAAGATACACCTCTCCAAATGACGCCTGCTCCTATAAAATGGCCTAAGGGGAAAAAATGTCACTAAATCTTGCAGATCAAAAAGGGCAGATGTTGATTCAAAAAATTGCATTAGTTCATGTCACCCAAAAGTTTAATATTGATATTTCTGAGATATCTTTAGTTGCTTTTCTACATGAAGAATTTGTTGATACATATTTACATCAGTTACTGAAGCTAGGTGGGGTTAGGATCCTCTTCTCCGCCACTAACCCTGCTAAATGTATGTACTCCATAAAGAAACGTATTAAATGATTATAATTCATCAAATTTCAAACATTTTCAACTATATAAGTCATTTCTTCTACCATTTTCAACAATATAGTTCATTTGTTTCAAGAACTATATGTTAACATCACTAACAGATTGTTGAGTGAAAAAAAAAAAAGTCACCAACAGAGCTCCAACATTTTGTGGCATGCATATAATTAATAAAATAAAGCTAAGGAAAATTTAGGCATAATTTCAAGCGAAAGGTTTTTGGTTTCGGGAAGACAGTACTGGTTAAGAATAAACTAGAGAAGTTTCTGAGCAACCTGCTTGTGCCTTACCTAATAGCTACAGGCATACAGCTGCTTTAGAGAAAAACTTAAATACTCTCCATGTTACATTAAACACAATTAAGTCTAGCATAATTATCTTATCTTGGACCACCAATCTCTCAATTCTTACCCATCATCCTTGTTCTTACAATAAGAATTGTCATTGAATGCAAACATTGTGGCCTCCATCCAAGTTTCATGTCATTACAAGAAATTACCCAAAATTGAAGTCAAGGGGAATACCTTGGCAAAATACTTTGCAGGATTCTCAGCACATTGGAGTATTGTCAAAAGTGCATGAGCAAAATTTCCAGATGTTTCCTTCTTTATTGCCTGAAATAAATTCACCTTGGATAAGCACCAGGAAAAGACCATACAAGAGATTATGTTCAAAGGAAATAAAAGAGGTAAACATACCTTTTTCAATGAATGTCCATACTTGCCATGGTAGCAAGAACTTATGGCAGCCAACTGTGCTGCACTCTGTTCACTAAATATTTGCACAAAAGTCTTCTCATCAGTTCCTAATTTCTTCTCCCCTGCTTTGTAGAGAACCTTAGCATCCTTCTCAGCCATCTCTCTATTAACCTCAGGGCCTTCGTAACGTGGCTTGCTTACATATGCAAGCAAAATCTAAATCAAAGTTTTTACATAAATGCATTAGTAACACTTCATTGTCTGAATATCTTGACGGGAACTCAGACCTGATTAGTATAGAGACTAAAAAAGGAATGTGACACACACTTGCACATTTGAATAAATGGACCAAACAGGAAAGTAGTTAACATCCAACCCACAATTGACTTATGATTGAAATTTTGCAACAGCCAACAGGCACTCAATCTTTTCTGTGAATACAAAAATCATTTTCTTGGACTTGAAGGTATATTCTTGAATTGAGTAACCAGAGACCCTTGCCTTAAATGACTTGGTTGGTAGAAGTCATTCAAGCATTCATCTAAAAATTTCTGAGCAGAACATGGAGACCATAAACAGTAACTCATTGGAAATATCCACCATTGACCATAAGAACACTGTCCTGGAAGAAACACATATGCTTTTGATGAACATCTGGAGTCCCATTGTAGTTTTAATTCTTTTAGCATCTAGGATTTTTCAAAAAAGACAAAAAATAACGATCGGAAGTGCCTAATTAATGTCATGCTCTGCTATAACAGGTAGGGGTACTAGGATACAAAATAAGACTTTCGGCCAACAGATAGAAACTCTAATGAGATGTGACTAATTCATGATAGCAAGGATATCTTCAAGACAGACAGCCAAACACAGTCAAGCACAAAGAGAAAATTCACCTTTTTATGATCACCAGAGGTGTTTCTTTCAATGTCGTGTTCAAGATAAATGCCAAATTTGGAATGGTATATCTGTCTTAAATATTGCAGCTGGGATGGAGTTCGTGAACATATTACTTCAGTAGCAGTTTCAAGATTTTTTGCCACTGTTAGAGACTGCTTAAGGATTATTGCATCACGTCCTGCAGGGTCGTGAATCCAAAGCAGAACTGCCGTCTAAAAAACAGAAAAAAAATATAAGCCAAACCAGGTATAAATTGTTAGGAAATGAAAAATACCCACTTCAGTTGTGGAAATTCTAAGGTACATGTACTTTGTTGATAAACAGAGAAAGACATGGGTTAGCCTGTCATAAAAAATTGATTAAGTTGATAGTGATCAGCGGGTGCATAATTCATTAAGTACAACGGAGTAAATAACAAACAAGTTACCTCCAACTTGCCAGAAAGCTCGGAAGATAAGCGTTTGAGAATGTCCTCAGAATACATTGTTCTGTATTCTTGTTGGATGTAGGCACGCTGCGTAGCATCTCGATGAGCAAGTATATTGATGACAGCGCTTGTATCACACCCAAATCCTACAAAAGCATAGACTGAATTTGAGTTAGGACAAAAAATGGTTGGGGATAAAGTAAATAGGGCCTTCTCATTAAGGTAGAGAAAGTCTTAGAAGAATATTAATACACTCTTCAACCACAATCTCTACATGAGACGAACTTTCCAGTATAGAACAGTTTCCAATTTTCATTCAAACTTAAAAAAGAAAAAGAGAAAGTATACTTTTAAAAAAGGAAAAATGTCTAAAAAATTATTTGAGTATACATAGCCCAATCAATTGTTTGTTTTTAGCAATAGGTGTGCATAATAGAAGTAGTGTGATTGTTCAAACATTGTGAAACAGAGTGGGTAATTCACTAGGTTAATCATAAAATTGCTCCATCCCACGATAATATTGCTGATCAACATGGTCAAAGGGTGATTTCAAACAAATAATTACCCACACAAAGTTCCTAAATTATCACCAAAAGGGCATTTTAGAGAGAGAGAGAGAGAGAGAGAGAGAGAGAGAGAGAGAGAGAGAGAGAGAGAGAGAGAAAGAGAGAATAATACCCTTGAAAGCAGTGTAAAGTTGTATGGCATCATCTCTGGGGGAAGGAGGAAAAGGGGGTACATTGAGGGTAGACATCTTCCTGTATCCAAACACAAACTATTTTCTTTACCTTTTTTTTTTTTCTGTTCGTTTACGACGACACTTGGAATGCAGAGAAAGAGGTTAGATCAAAGGAAAATCAAATAGAAGGTGCGAAGAAGAAGAAGAAGAAAGATGACGCAAATGTCTGAACAAAAAAGGAGATCGGTTCACCTAATTCCATATAATAAATCGACCTGTGTTGATTTGGTCTTAACATTTATACTATATAATTTAGTTCTATAATTAATTAATTTCATAATTTTTTTACGAGTACTTAACTTCAAAATTAATTTGTCATGAACTTTATATATTTAGAAACTATATCGTTTATACAAAAACTTAAACGCAAATAAATATAAGTGATACAGAATAGGATGATGACAAGAATAACATTGTAAAGTCAGATGATAAGGTTTCATAGGTGTAACTACACGCTATCATTTAATTTATAAAATATGTTATCATTAGTTAATATTATAATCTTAACCTTAGTTGAGTGTGAAGGCATTGGGATTTATTTTAATTCAATTCTCAAATTAGAATATTCTGCTTTGTTTTTTATATCAATTGATACAATCTTTTGGCTCTTAGATAATTTATAGGGAATGAAAATAAATTATTAAATAAATATTATTTCATATTATTTATATGTTATATTAAATTTTAAATAATATTATTTTAATTTTTAATTGTTAATCTAACTCGTAAAAACATAATTTTTATCAGTGTAGAGTATTTTGAGTAGTAATTTTTTGAAATGGGATTATGAAAAATATTTATTTGTAGGGGTAGAAACGGTATTTTTTGTGCATGATTTTATGGGTTAAAAATTAAAATGCAGTAAATAATATATTTAATTAAAAAATAAATGATAAATTCTGAGACACGGATAAAATTTTCATAAAATATACTTAAAGGCATAAAATCATGTGTAATACTCCTCTTAAAATACATAAAAGTGCGCGTGATATTTTTCTTAAAATTATAAAATTATGCGTCATAATTGCTGACTCTTTTCTTAATTTCTAACAAGTAAAACGCATCATAACCCTTATTTTTAAAAAAATAAATTTCTAACAAGTAAAATGCAATATAAAATGCGTTATAGTTCTTGCTTTTCTTTTAAATCTAAGAAGTACAATGCATCATAACATGTATTATAGTCTCTATCCTTTTTAGCTTAATTCATCTTCGAATGTCAACATAGATTTTTCTTTCTTTCTTTTTCTTGGATTTTTCTTGTATTACGGTCATTGCAAAAGTTTCATTGGTCGTATCTCACCGGATACCATGATTCTATAAAATGGTGCGTATGTTTTGGTCCGATAAAGTTTATTTTTATTTTTATTTTTTATTTCTATCTTTATATCTTTTTCTTACATGTAGGGTGAATCTTATACATTATATCTCTCTTTTTCTCTCACGAAGCTAAACTTCTCCAATATTGGAAAGAATCTATATCTGTTTTGGTGGAAGTTGTTGTTGCCTAAAGGCACGTCATTGATAAAAGGCATTAAAAATGTTTGAAATTATTTTGGTAGTTGTCAGTCAATCAAATTGTATAAATTAAATGAAGTAATTTATTTCTTAAAATGTGAACTTTTTTAGTTTCAAACTTTGTAAAATAACAATCTTTTAGAGTGGATTGTAACATAAATTTGGTCATAAAATTTATTTAAACAAATTTAAAAAATACATTCAAATCATTAATTATATTTACTAAATCTTTATAAATTCTTTTATATGCTCTTTTTATTTTTCATGAATGATAAATATTAAAATAAATAGAAATAACTACGGTAAGGAATCTTTTCATACTCTAAACTAATAAAAGGTCTTTTAAAAATTTTAAAATTTACCAACTAAGATATTTTTCTAATTTTTTTATTTCTTTTTACAAATTTGTTATTTGAGTATGTAAATATAATTATTGAAGTACCTTTAAATTTTTCCTACCCGAAAGTTTATTTATCATGTTATATTATTCTAAGGTCATGTAAAGAATATATGTGTTACACAAAACTAATGTAAGTTAGAAGGTGATGTTTAATTTTAGGATTTTGTTGGCTGATAAAAATTTAAAAAAAATAGTTATAACATATTTTATAATACATTATACTTGTCATAAATTAAAAAAAATTATGACACTTAAATTTATGTATTTTAAAGAAAGTATTATATATAATTTTATATATTTTAAATAAATTTTTAACAAATCATGTTCATGTCTATGCATTTATCATTTGTTTTTAATATAAATAAATTTATTTATGTATTTTATTTTCAACGCACAAAAATCATGTGTAAAAGATATCGTTTTCATCTATTGCTAGTAAATATTTTTTAAACAATTCTATTTCTAAATTTACTTCTCAAAACAACGCTATGCGGCTATGCTGTTCAAAAATTAAATTAATAAATAAAAAATATACAACATACAAAATAAAATTACATATAAAAAATATACAAACTAACTTAGATGATAAAATATAAATCTAACGCATGAAAAATATGTAACATATCTAAAAAATAAAAAAATAAAATTAACAAATAAATATAACTACTCAAAAAAATTATATCTTTTATAAATTAACTAATAATATCATACGATGTAATTTTTTTAATATTCATCGATACACTTATTTATTGTATATTTTGCTTTTAAATTTTTGTTAAGATCGTAGAATCCTACCAAATGTATGCTTATAAAAAAGGATAATATTTTTTAAAATTTAATTAAAATATATTGATTGTCATTCAATTATAAATATTATACAATTAAATTTATTAAATTTATTATAATAATTTTTAAATTTATATTTATAATAATTTATAACTAATTTAAAATATAAATTTTATATTAATAATATATCAAAATAATTTTTAATATAAAATAAAGGTAAAATATTTTATATTTAACAAAAATAATCTATCTCATTGTATAATGTGTAAAATAACATAAATGATTATTTTTATGTTAAAACTAACGGTTACAATATTCGTTTATTAAAACTAAATAGATTTGATTTTGATAAAATTAATTTTAAACCATTAAATATAAATATAAATCAATTATAATCATATATTTTTTTATTTAAAATACATTATATATTAGAAAGTAGGATTATTAATTTTTTAACTAAAAAAAATCAAGAAATAGTACCATAAAGAATATGTCCATAATCACAATGAATTAAACAATTAGTAAAATATATTATTAAAAGTATTTTACAAAGTTACTTAAATTTTAAGTTTGAATAAACCATTAGATTATTCAGCAGTAAAAGGTTTAAATAATTTATACAAGGTTATAAAATTAAATTAATTATGTATTAAAAATTAAATTTTAAATTTCTTTTTAAAATATATAACCCAATTAAAATGAAATAAAAAAGATTTTGAAATTTATATGTTTTTGAAGAGTACATGGTAAAATCTCATAACTAATAGAAATGTAACGGTTTTGGGGGGTAACTAACGATGAATGTTTCATTTCTGGAAAAGAGGGATATTTATTTGATGGAATCATTACAACATGAAATATTTAAAAATAGATGGAGTAAGATAAAAAAAAATTAAATAAAATATATTATTAAAATATATGATAATTAAAATTTAGACTTTTAAAAAAAAATTAGTTATATATATTTTAAAATAAAGAGATGAAGCTATCTTCAATAATATGATTTGTGTATAATTTTGAGACAGAAAAATGTTACTAATATTTTTTAATATTATTACGTGTAATTAGTTAGTTTTTAAAAAGTTATTATAAATATTAATTTGTCAAAATTAATTAACAATAAAAAGAAAATATTAAATAATTTTTATGATAATAAGGAAATGGTTTTGAAGGTGTACGTGGAATGACGCGGGGGAAGATGGGGCGACCCAGATACCGACCAAGCAAGTGTAGCGTGAATGTGACCAAATTGCTGTGGCCCACTCAATGTCATATCCTTACCTTACCTTCCGTTCTTAGAAGGGATTTTATTTTATTTTTAAGCAACACAGTTATCACAAACTTATGAGTGGTCAGAAATAATCAGAACCATTCGTTTGCGTGGCACATCATGGTTACTTCATTGGCCAATCAATTTCCAACTAAGTAAAAAATTAAAATAAAAACATATCAGATAAGACCAAAGAAATCCAAACCAGAAGTTGAGATGCCGGACGTGGACCAAACCCGACAGTTAATTCAAGGCGTGAAACAATATTTTTCGCCGCATACGAAACACGTGTCGCGTGAATGGAGGGGCACGTGTGTGTGGTTTGTGAGGCTCGGGAGCTTCTCGAATGTGAAGGTCATTGTCTTTCCACTCCGCACAAATGACAAATCCAAATCAAAGTTCCCTTGTTTTCGTTTCTTATCAAAACGATAGAGACGGATTTAGTTTTTATCTGCACATAGAATCGAAGATTCTCAACAAAGCTAGTAAGACTTACATCGACGAAAGGAGTTGTCGTTTTGGGAAATCTTATTTTCTATATTTGGGAAGGAGCTATTTTTTGGGTTTTGATTCAGAGTAGGGTTGCATGGTATTTGTTTGAACGTTAGAAAGGAGAAAGAAACGGCAATGGCGAGTGAGGGTATGGTTTTGAAGGGAAAGGAAACGTCGACGTTGATATTGACGTCGGGGGCGAGCGGGCGCATCAGCGCCTTGTTCTCCCTGCGAGCCTTAAGGAGCCTGCTTGGTTTCTTGAACGCCGTCGTTTTGGTCCTCCTCTTTCCCTTACGCAAAGGGACGGTGTTGTCGCGCTTCTCCTTCAAGAGTGCCGTCGGTTCCACTTCCACTGCGCGGAGGGCGTTGGCCATTCGGAGAGTTTTGGAGGAGCGCGACTCCGAGGAAGATGGAAGTAGTTTGAGGGATTACCGCCTCTTCCCTACCGCAAGGGGTGATTCTATTTTTACTCACTCTTGGATTCCCAAAAATACCAATACCATTAGGTTTCTCTTTCATTCTTCTCTTTTATCACTATAATATGGATGTATTTCTCAAATTGCCTTTTTTAAAAAAAAAAAAATTCTCTAATTTGTTTTTTTTATGTGCAGGGGAGTTGTTCTTCTTATGCATGGACTTAATGAACACTGGTTTGTAGTTTTCCTTCTACCCTATCTGTAACTTCTCCTTCCCTTATCACTTAATATGTTCCTCCCTCATCGTCAATGACCTATATTCTTTTCTCTGACAGTGGCCGATATACTCGTTTTGCAAAGCAGCTCAATGCTAATGGTTTCAAGGTTTATGGGATGGATTGGGTTGGTAAGTCTTATTATATCTCTTTATCATCATCATTCGTGAAATCAGATTATTCACTATTACTATTCATCACACTGCGATTTTAATCAATCCAATTTCTATTCTCCCTTTGCTCTTAACAATTTCTTTCTTGCCCTTTGCTTTACTACTGACTATGGTTTCTTCAAACAATTTTCAATTTTCAATTGCTGTTGAGAGTTTATTAAAAACCGAGTTTAGTTTCTGATCTGCTGTTTTCATGGAAATTCCCCATTTTGTATCTGGGAATACCCTTTGGTCAAAAATCGAATTCAACTTTGCAACGTGCATGCTTTTAGTAAGAAACATAATTTGATCATTTATGATTTCATTTTTTATTCAAACTGACCGGCATTTCTTCCCCGTCATTGCAAGAGAATTCTCCAACATGTAAAATTTCTTTACATGATCCGTCTCTGGATTTATTTATATTCTGAGTACGAAATGAAAACGATGAAGATCTTTGCCCGACAACTTCTATTTCATTGTTACATACATCTATATGTTACTTCCATTAGGCAATCCGTCGAAGACGGTGATATATACGTTTTTCATACACATTAGAGATCATTGCACTTCAACATTTATCTATATATGGCTGCTGCAGGGCTGAGTTATTTGGATTCCATTTGTGCTATAAAGTAATTTGTCAAGCTCCTATTTATAAGTAAGCTTAGCGTCTGAAATGTTTTGTCTTTTGATTTTCATTTTAAAATTTGTAACAAGATAACTCATTGTTTGGCACAGAGGGAAATATCGTGTCTCTGAAATCTGGAATTATATGCATTTTATATTAACAATTTAACATTTATATATATATAGTTGTTAAGATGCTTCTCATTGGCTAGGAATGTGATATAATCCTTATAAGACTTGGCCAATCCTTCTGCCTTGGGTTAGCTATAGGGTTAAATTAAGTCCAATGCATTTCTTATCTTGTATTGAAGTTTGTCGATGTCTAGTTTTGGTTGAGGTGGGTGTGTTAAGGAGTCTCACACCTGCTAGAAACATGACGAAATTAGTTTTTACAGGTCCTGGGCAATCTTCTTCGCTTGACCTATCTTTGGGAGTTGAAGTAGGCCCATTCCATTTCTAATATAGATCCTGCTTCTATTTTTTCGTCTTGACCCTCCGAGATTAGGTTCCCTTTTCTTCATTAGTTAAAGCTTAGATAGGCTTCATACAAAGCAATTTATTAAAGTTAGAATATGAAAATTTCAAAAACAGTAGGATGTATGTTCATGGGACAATGATATTACTAAAAATCTATCCTTGAAACCTGGATGCTTTATTTTCCTTTCTAGTACATTGTGTTTTATATCTTTTTCATCTCCTCAATTTTTGCTCAACTCTGATTTTTATCTGTTTTGTGTACACCCAGGCCACGGTGGAAGTGATGGGTTGCATGGTTACGTTGATTCTCTTGATGATGCTGTTTCTGATATGGTATGTTCTGAAACTGCAATATACAAAATATTTGACGATGTATAGATGAATGGTGTTGTGATTTATGTTTTAAGCATGTATGATGGGTTTAGCATTTAGAGAGAGGTGCAGTGAGTAGGAGTAATGTTTTTATAAATTTCATTGTCTGATTGAAATGTCTTTGTTCTGATAAAGAATTTTCTCATTTTGATAAACAGAAAGCATTTCTGGAGAAGGTTCTAGCTGAAAATCCTGGCCTTCCATGTTTCTGCTTTGGACACTCAACAGGAGCAGCCATTACTCTTAAGGTAATTTCTTTATAAAATACGATTTTTGCCACTATTAGTAAAGAGAAAAGAAGCTCAAGAATTATAAATGATTTAACTTTTGTTTTTTATCTTCATTTTAGGCTCTGCTTGACCCAAAGATTGAAGCTCGCATAGCTGGTGCTGTAATGACGTCACCTGCAGTTGGTGTGGAACCTTCTCATCCAATTTTGCTGGTGAGCATGCTGCAATGATTGTTTCCAGTTTATCTATCTGACTGTAGAAGATACATGTTGATATCTTTTGATACCCGAATGCAAAGAACTTGCCATATTTATCTCCATGTCCTCTTCATTGCAGGTACTTGCTCCTATACTTTCAGTTTTGCTGCCAACATATCAATGTCGTTCTGCATATAAGAAGGGGTTGCCAGTGTCTCGAGATCCAGAGGCACTAATTGCTAAATATTCTGATCCATTAGTATGTACTGGATCTCTTAGAGTACGTACGGGCTATGAGATTCTCAGAATTACAAGCTACTTGCAGCAAAATCTGAGAAAATTGAGAGTTCCATTTTTTGTTCTCCATGGCACTGCTGATTCCATAACGGATCCTGTTGCTTCTCAAAGATTGTATGAAGAAGCCTCCTCAACTGACAAAACTATCAAACTATACGATGGGTTCTTACATGACCTGCTCTTTGAACCCGAACGAGATGATATCACACAGGACATAATTCAGTGGCTGAACAGTAGAGTATGAGGGTAGGTGGTGCTGTGAGTGAAAATATCATGAAAATTTTCACCCATTGAACATTGAAGAAGCAAGCAAGGGTCTTGGTGGATAATTTCGGGCTCTTTGTAAAGGGGAAAAAGGAAAATTGAAGCTGAAGTTACATAAATCGAGGCATTCTTTTATGCTGAAAGCCTTTAACCCATGTGTCAGCTTCATTTTATAGTTATAGGATCTGATTTATTACTCTCGTTTCTCCAGCCTTGTAATCAATGGAGTAGAGGAAGTATTCACGATTCAATTAGAACCTTGTCCTTTGCATGACCTTTTTCTTTTCATTTTTGTTCTTCTGATAAACCCATCGTGCAGGGCTAACGGGAATGGTTTCAACTTTTCAGTTATTTATTTATTTTTAAATATAATTTTAAAATAAAATATGCTTGATTAGAATGAAGTTGAATTAACTTTTAATTTAATGTTGAAATACTTTTTTGCTTAATTTTTAAAACAAAAAAGTTACTTAAGTTTTGGTTTAGCTGTGAAGTAGCTCATTTAATTTTCTCATTTTCCCAAAGATTTATATGAAATCATCATTATTAATGGTGTTACCGACTATCATAGTCACTGGTTAATCATTATTGTGGTTGCTTTGATCACCTATCATTTGTATAATTTAAATTAAGAATTTGAAGCTTAAAACTACAAAAATTTGAAATAAAAAGTTAGCTTTCATTTTTTTAATAAATTTGATTTTATAAATTTTATAAAATTTCAAATAAAATTTTAATTATTTAATAATAGTATAATATGTTTTATAAATAATTATTTTTAACTAGTATATGACATGAAATATTTATAAAAATAGGAAAAGGGCATTTTTGTCATATTTATAAAAAGTTAAATTAAATTTTTATATGTATAAAAATTAAATTTATATTTTACTTCAAAAAATTTTAGCCTAAATGGGTCAATTCCTTATCCCATAAGGTATCATGAGTAATAACGAAAAATGAAAGTTATACTCCGGCAGGAAGAACTTAAGCGATATAGAAAAGGAATAAGTAATATTTTTAGTTTCTAAAATAATTAAAATTTAGTTATATTAATTTTTTAAAGTAAAATTATTATTCTAACTTTTAAGATAAAAAAATGACGATTTTAATCTTTTTAAAGGGATTAACACTATAATTTTTTAAATTTTTAAAAATAAAAATGATTAATCAGTTAGTTTTTAAAATAAATAATTGATTATTTATCATTTAAAAATAATTTTTTTTTCTATCTTTTATGAATTTTATAAATTTATATGGATGACGTTTAATCTTATAAAATTAAAATAACAATGTATTCATAAAAAAGTTATGCACCAAAATAAATGGTAGGTTTACAAAGAAGAAAAAAAACATCAAAGAATGGACACGCCTATATGTTCATACATATTATTTATTTTATTAAAAAATATTAAACTGTTTGATAAAAAAATAAAATTATAAAAATAATTAAAATTTATTTATATGAAAATTGACAATTTTTTATTTAATTAAATTTTAATATATTTATTGTTAAAAAAATTATATCAAACTTATTATATTTTAATTTATTATTTAAATATATTTTTAATATCATTTTATACACATTAAATAATTTAATAATTAATTTATCAAATAATTTAGATTAATTTAATTAATAATTTATCAATTTCTAACTTCTATTTAATTTTCAACTTTCAATTTTCGCCTTTTAACTTTCCGATTTTTACCTAATTTTTCGTAGACATCCCCTGTTCTTACCAACCTTGCATTGCGCTACACCAACACTCTCTCCCTAGTCACTTGTGAGTCAGTAAAAGTCTAATACAGCAATACTATCACTTTTGGTGATCCTCGAAAGTCAACAAGAACCTCTCTCTCTCTCGGCTAAGCAAATCATTTTACTTATTTTTCAGTTTGTAGGGTTTAGTTTCCATTCCATGGCATTTCCAGCTAAGAAATTCATCAACGATCCCAACGGTATGCGTTTCTTATATTCCTATGTGTTTGACTCCGATTTTGAATTACTCATCACTTTTGTTAATCATGTGGAATAGTAGAGGGACACTTATCTGGAAGTTTTCTATTGAGCGCAGATGTTGTTACCGAATACATAGAAGGTCTTGTGCACACTTATCCTGCTCTCAACTATTTAGATGGCTTTCCACAGGTGAGGTCACCATTACTCATAAATACACTTCTATTCTTCCTCTATGTTTGTCAACCTGCAGCTTCTAGGAACTATTTTAGACTTGGATTTTTGAGGTAAAGGCAGGGAAGTACAAATGTTTTTTTTTAAAAAAAAAAATTAATTAAGAGTATGTTTATTAGGAATGAAAAATTTGCTCTCCCCTCCCTTCCCCTCCAAAAATCAACTCAAATATTCCCTATCATGTTTCATTTTTTCTTTTTCTTTTTCTTTTTCTTTGCTCGGGGCAATGCAGGTGAAGGTTGTGTTACGTGCTGATGTTTCATGTACAACATATGATAAAGTTGCAATCATATCAGGTGAGGGACTGGGACCATCCATTGAATTCTGTTCATAGTGCCACTTGGTTTTACTATGATTGGACCGTTTGATTTAAGTAGCTGTATTATTAGGATTAACATCAAAACATATTGGGATTGGCAGCCGGAAAGAAAATATATATGTTCCTTTACAATCCTGATAAATTCTCAAGAATGAACCAAACTGGTCTATTATTTTCTATTCCTAATCTGTGCCCTGCGGAGATTTATCACACAGAATAGGTACCTTTACAAATTCCTCTTACAGGGGGAGGAAGTGGCCATGAGCCTGCTCAAGCTGGATATGTTGGAGAAGGAATGTTGACGGCAGCCATCTGTGGGGACATCTTTACCTCTCCGCCAGTTGATTCAATTCTAGCTGTATGGTTCCATCTTATTGTTGGAAGTGACGTGTATATCATCCTTTCAATTATAAATACAATGGTATTCTGTTTTATTAATCTAATACATTCATTCTCTCATATCAGGGGATACGAGCTGTAACTGGTCCTATGGGATGTCTTCTGATTGTTACGGTATTATTTGTTGTTTCCTTCATTGCTACCTTAGTGATCTTTCTTGTTAAGTATAGGTTTTTACGTTGTGTGATAAAAAAGGAAAGGGCAAAAAAGAGTATGAATGATATTTTTTTAATCTGTACTTGAACACTGGAATGTTCTTTTTTATTTACAAAAGCAAAAGTCTAAAGAAAAGGGTATATTAACTGATTTCCTTCATCGTTTTCTCTCCAAACCATTCTGTGAATTTCCTTACCTTTCCCTTGAATCCCACAAATTTGTGCTGAGGAGCAAGGTGCTGCTGCTAATAGATCAGTTTCTATGTTTGACGTTCTAGTTAGAGAAATTAATCTATGCTGCAAGACAATAAGAGGTGAAATGAATTAAAAGTTGCAATTTTTTATTAAAAATTCCTGGCACCCTGCAAGCCTAGTTTTGAAATGTGATTTTATTTATTTATTTGTTATTATGTGTGGCTTTTGGACTAGTGTGGTCAGATCATGAGGACTCAATAGCATCTGCTTTTGTTTCTGGATTCATAGTGTTCAAATTTGGATGTTGATAGAACTATACTGGTGATCGTTTGAACTTTGGTTTGGCTGCTGAGCAAGCAAAATCTGAAGGTTATAAAGTAGAGGTATGTTTGGAATTTAGATGGGTATTTTTATCACCTTTAAGCTATAATAACTAATATTATATAGGTAAAGAATGACAAGTATTTTGCACTGTGCAGACTGTAATTGTCGGGGATGATTGTGCCTTACCTCCACCTCGAGGAGTTGCTGGAAGAAGAGGTTTGGCAGGCACTATTCTGGTTCATAAGGTTCATTCACAAATCCCCTTCTGTATTTATTGCATTATGTTTGTTTTAGCAATAAGGGGAATTCTGGCATGCTTATTAAATTTATTTTCTTGTTGAAAGTTCTGTTGCAAATATTAGCAAATTATATTACAATCTAGTTCTTTTTTACTTTCAGAGTTAATCATATTTTTGTTTTGAGTGAGGCAGGTTGCAGGAGCTGCAGCTGCTGCTGGCCTTTCTCTTGTTGATGTTGCTGCAGAAGCAAAACGTGCATCTGAAATGGTGGGAACAATGGGTGTTGCATTATCCATTTGCGCCCTTCCTGGTCAGGTTCCATCAGATCGTTTGGGCCCAGGAAAGATGGAACTGGGTCTTGGACTTGTAAGATATTAGGCACCTTGTCTTTCTAAACAAAAACTGTAAAACCTTGATTTTTTTGTAATAGAGCAAATATGTCATGCTAATTCTGATATCCTGAAATAAGTTCTTGTTATTTCTGTGTATTTCAGATCATGGGACTGGAGATAATGGCTTTATTTTTTTTTCTCTTATTCTTTTTGTGTTTTCCTTTTCTGGTTGATCTAGATGAATTTCTTATCTCAATTCTTTGTATTTCTCTCCTTTTTCTTAATAAATTCTTTAATCAGAAAAAGATTACAGCAAAGTTATTTGCTATTAAATTCCGAAGTAATTGAAGTCTATCTTCACTTTTTACTGCTTTCGTTTCTCATTCAAATTCCAATTATTATACAGCATGGAGAACCTGGTGCAGTTGTGGCAGATCTTCAGCCAGTAGATGTAGTGGTTTCTCATGTTCTTAAGCAAATATTGTCTCCGGTATGCCACACAGTATTGTATGGAAAGTGCTTGGTTCCATTTATTGATTGGAGTATATTAATGGAACAATAGTTTGTTTATCATTCATTTACTATGTCTCCACATCAAAGATAAATGAAATTACCAGTACATGTCTTATAACTGCATATGGTGCTCAGCCTATGACTGTTTTGGGGATGTTTATATCTGATATTCTGGGAGATTGGAGAGTTTGTTTATCAAATTCTCCGTCTTTTACATTTTTTTTTCTTTGTATTTGAATTAGGGGATTTTCTATTCTATTCTATTCCGTTATCTCTTGCTATGGTTTATCTTTGAAACTGAGACTTTCTTTGAATATTTATTTTCTTCTTGTCTATGTTTGCATACTCATTATATTTGTCATGTCACTTAGACACTAATATGCTAGTGGCTAACTTTCTTAACCGCATGTCAACCAGGTTTTCATTTTATTTTTATTTTGCTACTTCAGAGAATAAACGAGTTGTTAGTACACATTTCAAATAGCTTCCCACTAACCTCAACTCCTATTTTTAAGGTTAATGTTTATATTTTGATTTTGTCATATTGTTTCAGCATTATTTAGTATAAAGAGGAGAGTGGTCAGGTAAATATATAGAAGGCAAAGCTGAATATTGCATTTAATTATCACATAGTTCAACTTTCTTGCTTCAATGTGAACAGTTTTGTTTAAGTTTTTGTGTCACTTATTACGTATAATTTCACTATAAAGCCTTTTAAATGATCATTCTAGTGAATAAGTTACAGTCATTTTTCTTTTGGTAATGTTTGCAGGAAACTAACTATGTTCCAATAACACGAGGTTGTAGAGTGGTCCTCCTGGTCAATGGGTATGTTCATTAATATTATCTTTTCTTGGCAACCTAATTTATCGTTTTGTAATTTTTTATAGCTTCATAATTTTTTCCTTAGAAATAATATTCAAATCACAAGCACCATTCTCTTAAAAGAATATTTACATGAGTATATTCATGGATCTTTTCATTACAAAACATTGGAAAAATAAATTAACATCAGCATTGTCCACATGAAGCTTTTTCAAAATTGTTTTTCTACTCTGAATTTTTTTATATTATTGAAAATATCTTGACATATATTTAGGTAGCACTAATTTTTAATCTGCAAATGCTTATATGGCTATCGAGAATTATTTGGTTTTGGCTGCTCTTCTTTTTATTTTATATTTCACTAGAGGCCGAGGGCAAGCCTAGGCGCAATGATAAAGTTCCTGTCTCGTGACTTGGGTTCCAATTCTAGAAACAACTTCTCTGCTTGTAGGGTAAGACTGTGTATATCTATTCTCCGTAGAACCCACTAGGTGGAATCCTCATGTACTTGGTTGCCCCTTATATTTCATCAGTGGCTAAGAAAATGGTTAGATTTGTCACTTATGTGAATAGGAGTCTGCACATTAGTGATCTGTTTTAGATAAATACACTATTGTTAAACAATAAACACACTTATTGATATCTTATTGTGTTAACTTGTTTTTGCTACATGTGTTCAAGTTTGTATACTTCATTTCTTACCAGTATGACAATGAACTAAGTGAAATTATTTGAGAAGTGAGTATACATAGTGATCCCATGACTACATAGTAAATATTTTTTTTTCCTATCATTTATTTTATATGTCCTTTCAGTTATTCTAAAATTTTAGCAAATCGCATAGTTCAAATGTTACATTAGACCATATTTTTTATAAATGTGACATTAGCGAATCCTGATGTAAGGTTCTTCATATGCAGGTTAGGTGGCACCCCTTTAATGGAACTAATGATTGCAGCAGGGAAAGCAGTCCCAAAATTGCAGCTGGAGCATGGACTGGCTGTTGATAGGGTTTATACAGGGTCATTTATTACTTCTATTGATATGGCAGGTAAGCATGTTTGTTATTGCAAATAATAGCTATATACATCTCCTTGTGATTCATTAAGCTGTTCTGATTAGCATTTCTGTTACTCCTAGGTTTCTCAATTTCTATCATGAAGGCTGATGCATCTATTCTCCAACGATTAGATGCTGCAACGAAAGCTCCTTATTGGCCTGTTGCAGCAGATGGTCAGTCATATCTCTACTTTCTTCCTTTAATTAAATGTATTACTTGAAGACTTGATTTTTTTGTTTATTATTATCATAATCATGTGACTGATCTATATTGTGCTAATACCTACATGAATTTTTACTTCATTGGATTCACATGTTAACTGTCCCAAGAAAATTAATTAAAGTAAGCCTTCATTTAACTCTTGAAGTTGTTCCCTGATAACAGGTAATCGCCCACCTGCTAAGATTCCTGTTCCGGTTCCACCATCTCTGTCAGCTAAGAGTGACAAAGTACATCCATGGAAATGTTTCATTTCCCTTCTTTGACTTTTGGAATAATTTTAGTCTATAAAATATTTAAGAACAAAGTTATTTTTTTTCACAAACGTATGAAGATCATATAAAGTTCTTAATTAAAATTGAATATGTATGCATCATCTAACTAAGATTTTTGTGGTTTTTCTGTTTAACTATTTAACTTGACCTGTATTCGATTTGTTTTGTTTGTTACAAGCTTTGTTGGCTCAGCAAAGTTTGATTCATTGACCCTTGGCCTAATAATTTCTTCCTTCATAAAAATACAGAAGCCTTATAACTCCTCTTTAATGCATGCCTCATTGATGTTGAACTTACATTTCTAGCTCATAACCATGCTTCATTAATTTTGCCTTATCTAGTGTTGTTTCCAGTTACCCTTTGTCTACAGTTAGTTCATGGAGAATAGTATCAAGAACAACTTTCCTCAATCTTGTTTAAAGAATTTTTCTTGATATTTGGTGCAGTTGTTCAACTTCAACCATTTAAGGCCCTTTCCTTTTCCCCAGCTATTGATTTACTTGTTTCTTGAAGCCTCTCACCAGCATCTGGTCACTTGTTTCACATTTGTAGTTATCTCTGAATCTGGAGCTACACTGCCATCTTCCACAATTATGTTATTAACCTTATCTTCCTCTTTCACAGTCATGAACGTATCTAAATATCTGTGGTGAATTCTTTATTGTGGAAAACTTCTGCTTTCTTTATTGGGAAACATTTTGTTTTCTTAACATATTGCATCCCTAGAATTAGGCCAAATCGATTGTATTTTCTAGTCAATCAGGAAATACCACAAATTACAGGATCTGGCATTAGTGTCTGTCCTTTTCTTTCAAGACTCACTTTGTATTTGTATATATCTAAGGTACCATACGTACTGGCGAATAATATTCCATATTCTTCAATTTCTAACCCTGGAATGCTTCTGTTTACATTTTTGCTTTATGTAAGCCACGGAGTCAGCCAGTTCCACCAAATGAGCATGGTCAGGTCCTTCATGAATGCATCAAAGCTGCTGCAAATGAAATTATAAATCTTAAGGACAGTCTAAATGAATGGGATAGCAAAGTTGGTGATGGTGACTGCGGATCAACTGTGAGGCCTATCGTCAAAATTATCATTGTACCTGTTTTATAACTGTTGATGTATCCCATGCTAGACTTACTACATCTGGTTAACTTTTGCAGATGTATAGAGGAGCAAAAGCCGTTCTTGAGAACATCAAAGAGTAAGTTTGTGCTCCATCTTGCTCTAGGGAAAACTGGGGACAATCTGCATGTTTGTTAGCAAGGAATGCTTATCTCTTTTTTTTCCTGGACTTACTGACTATTGTAAAACCCCTTCTAGAAAATGCAGAGGTGAATTTTCATATAGCCATATAATGTTTCAAAAGGTTTTCTTATTTAGCTTGATTACATCTCAGTTTTCTGCCAATAATTTTTATAGTAATTGTATTATTTAATTTCACCTTTAACAATTTAATCATCCATTCTGAAATAACTTGGGCATAAGTTGTAATGCTTTCTGGAAGGCAGATCTTACGAGTGTGAATTATTTAAAATATTGCTAGATGATTTTGTAGTTTTCCAATACCATTTTATCATTTGATCAGAGTCAGCTTTCCATGGAGTTGAAACCGACATTATGGAGCATGAATCATCAGTTATTACGCTGTGTGTTTATCAATTGGCGTGTTGCATTTATTTGCCTTTTCTTACTGTGCTGTTTTACTCAATAACAAGAGTCTTATTACTCTTTATTAATGATGGATCAGTTCACTCATTGACCAATTTGATCAGTCAGTGCAGCTTGGTTTCAAAACACCAACTTTAAGGATGGGGAAAAACCTTAATGAGAAAACACTTGAAAACAAGTATCTCATTTGGTACTGAAGTATTCTTATTCAAATAAAGAATTCAATATACATACCCATGGAACTGACCCTTGATGTTCACAATTGCCCATAGATTAGTTTTTGGAATAATCCAAGCCAACTTTTACCTTTCTTCCTTCTGCCAACCCAAATGTATGTATTCATTCATCTCAGGCAATTTTGTCAGTGCTAATGTGTAATGAGGAATTGGGAATGCTGGCAACCATGAATTATTGGCCCTAATATTTGCTCTTGTACACTTTTTGTGGGTGCACAAGGGTGACCGGTTATTTGCTCATATTTTGGATAAATGAAGTGTTGATACATGTTGTTTTAAGCCTTTTTTGTGCCCATGAACAACTTCTAAACAACTGACGGCTGCTGCAAAATCATTGTTAATTTAAATTGTAATCGTGGTCTGATATAAACTGACATTTTGTCTTGTTCATAGTTATCCTCTCTATGATGCTGCTGAGACTGTTAATGAAATTGGATCATCACTTGGACGAGCTATGGGAGGAACAAGTGGGATCATGTATTATGCCATTCTGTCTTCCATAAACCATATTATTTTTGCTGTCTGATTACTATACCTTTCATGCTTATATAAATATTTTTTTAGATATACAATTTTTTGTAAGGCAGCATATACACAGCTTAAAGCAATTTCCCACTCTGGTGTCACACCAAAACAATGTGAGAATATTCTCCTAATCAAGCAACAATTTGTTTTTATTTCGTTTATCTTGATAGAATCATCCTTCCATCATTGTTTCTTTTGATTCAGGGGCTGAAGCACTTGCAGTTTCCATTGCTGCTGTCGGTAAATATGGGGGTGCTGGTGCTGGTTATAGAACATTACTAGATGCCCTTATTCCAGCATTGTCAGTTCTTCAAGAGGTATCAATAATATTTGTCCATTGCCCCTAATTATCAAAACAGCTATGTCACTGTTATTTTCTCTGGGCTTACAGAGATTAAATTCCGGTGATGATCCTTCCATTGCTTTTCTTCTCTCTTCTGAAGCAGCATTAGCAGGAGCTGAGTCAACCAAGAACATGCAAGCACAGGTGACAATCTCATTGTTGATTCTTTGTCGTTGTAGGTTCTTAGGTGCTCATATATACTATAACTATAGATCATGTAGGAAATATGATCTAGGGGCAAAAGAAGAATTTGGGTTGTAACAATCATACTTATGTGGCAAGGAAGGTATGAAGGAGGGGAAATGGTTAGAGGCAGATATAAGTGACAGAAAGGTAGGGGAGAGGCAAGGCAGCCATTGAGTGAGTTTTACGGCTTTTGTGCAAGGTGATAATTGGGGTAGATCCAATCATACGTTCTTTTTAATTTGGGCTGACTTTGTTGGGTATAGAAAAAGTTGTAGGTGATTGTTAAGATGAGTTAGGCTTGGTTTTCTAATATAGTATCAAAACCTATCTAATTTTAATGCTAGGCCACTCATTAATGTTCAATCTTGTGAATTTTGTGCATCAAATGTCCAGTCTTTAAGTGTGAGGGGATGTTAATGTCTCACATTGGGTAGAAATATGGTCAAAATTCTCCTTGCAAGACTTGGGCAATCCTTATCTCTTGACCTAGTTAGGTTCAAATTTCTAATAATGATAATTGATACAAGTCAATTTCATGTTAATTAAAACATATTAAGCATCTGTCTTTTATTAAGAAGCATATATAGACCTACTGGTGGATCAAGGTTGTGATGCTTGACAACTGACTGCCAATAGATATATAGATAATTTGCATACAAAAATTGGAAGGATTATTGGTCAAGTGTATTTGGAGTAGAACATTTTTTCTAACCGGATAAAACATACATATACTGATTTAATAAATATACAAATACCGATATAAATAGCTATGTTAGAGATGGTCTTCTTCCCAGTGCACTATTGTTTCTATTTTTAGTTATATTAAGTTGATTACCTGTGCTTAATTATTCTGTCTCATGGCGTCTATAAATTCTTGACTTGCAATGTACGACAAAGATGGCTAAAATATGGCGATTTCCTATTTTGAGATGCTCATTTTGAATATCAATAACATTGGTGAAACATTTCAACCTAAGGGTTCAAGGTAACCATTATGCGCTCAACTAGATGAATAGAATTTCTGAATGATATTAAAAATGCAACAAATTGTTCCAGAACATCACTTCCAAGTTTTTATTGTGTTGTGATGACCTATGGATATGATGATGTAGTAAAATTACAGGCTGGGCGATCAACTTATGTATCGGGAGAGATTCTTTCATCAGTTCCTGACCCTGGTGCAATGGCTGCTGCCTCATGGTACAGAGCTGCAGCCCTAGTTGTCAAGCAGAAAAGCAAGAGTTAAGCTACTCATATAGCTATTCTCAGTATCTCCATTATATGGAGAATGGGGATTTTGCCAAGTTGTTTCCGATGTTTACTCCTGTAACTTTGGATTTTACACTTAATGCATTTTCATTTGCCACTCACTTTTATATACGCCAAATTTGGCTGATGCAAATTTGAAAAATACATTACTACCGTTGACATCGATATCCATCTCGGTATGACATTAGGAATGTGATGTTCATGGTCTTTGTATCGATTATTATCAGTTTAATACTCCGTGCAAGGCCACGAATTATAATCTGTCCTACGTATCTGCTGTGACAGTTATGTCGTTATTTTTTCCTGCATATATTTATGATTTTGCATCCAAATGATTACTTAATATTGATCTATTGGCGTGAGTTCAATCGGGATCGTAGTTTCTTAAGTGGCTAGCGGTGCAATATATTTTAAGTTGCATAACCTTAAGAACAAATCAAACTGTCTGTTTTAGATCTGTTCTAAGGTATGGATAAGGCACTTGAGTAATGGCTAATGCGCGCAGAGTTGCCAAATTGAAGGAATAGCGGGGAAATAAAAATTTAGAAGCTACAACTTTAGTGTTAATTTATAACATATTTAGGTATAGTATTTTATATGTATTTATATTATTTTCAATTAAAATTAGAATTTTATTTTGATGACTACTGTTAACTTTTAATTGGAAAATAACAGCTCATAAAATACAACACATAGGATATTAAATTATTATTTTTCTTTTACTATTTTTTTCATCCATTAAGAAATTTTCTTTTCTCTCCTCTCCTTTTTATCTAAAGATTCCTTATTAGACACAAAAAATAGGAATTTGGTTGATTTTTTTAAAATTTTTTCATTAACTGAAATACTTAATAACATTATTTAGGATAGATTAGGATTAAAATAGGAATTTTAAGTGAACAATTTTCGTCCATATATAGTGAAATAAGGGTGTTGCATTTAAGAGCTAAAACATATTTTTTTAATATAATAAATAATTTTCTAGTATTGATGTAATAATATTATTTTTAGTAGAAAAACAAAAATACGATCTAAGAGTTATAGCTTGCTTGGTGTTGGAAATATTGTATGAAAGGGGTGGAGCAGATTCAGGAAATTTGGAACAGAATGCAGTTGTTTAAAAGTTAGAAGAAAAGTAATGAGTAATGAGCGTGATGGATGGGTCCTTATCTTGAAAACGTGGGCATTGGAGATGTTAAAGGATTGTGAATACATGCATTGCTATTTAGGTTTCCCTCTCGTCCCCCCCAACTGAATAAGACATAGCCTGCAAAGAATCTATTGTGTTATCATACTGTCGTCTCTTTAAACATGTGCGTCCCCCGAACTTCTGGTTTTCATTCATTAGATATAGGGACCATATTCTCAATCTATCACTTCACCTATAATTATAAATTAATAAATAATAAATAAATAAATATATAAGAACATGTTGTTGATTTGTATTTTTAGGTGGAAGGTTGAAATTTGACACTCTTCCTAGTGGTGGCACTTGCAGCCACAAGAAGGAACAATTTTCATATAATTTATAAATATCAGAAGAAGAATTTAACCATTAGAATTAGTTATATATTAGTGGTGTTCTCTCCTTCAAGAAAACGCCATTTGGGTAGGGCTAGGAACTTTAGAGCGCATGTGCTGTCTTTTCTTGTGTCCCTAATTGGAATGGCAGCACCTGAGTACTGGCAACATGCTGGGTGGTTTCACCAAAACCATGTCTCGGGGGTTTCTAGCTTCCTAAGGTCCTTCAAATCTTAATCTCATTCACACTTGATTGCCTTTTATATACACAGTGTGCCAAAGCAAATCACCTCAAGTTTCACATGGTGTCATACTGTTAGTTTGAAGAGTGGGAGCCATAATCCATTGTAATACTAACTTCTTTTCTTCTGGAGGAAGGGACATTACTAGCTATATATTTCAATTCTTTTCGGATTTGCGTATCAAAAATTGCGTCCATATAATAACCCTCACTAGTACTGCTAAACTCTCTCATTACATGTTAATTACTCTCTTCCATCATGTGAATCAACTAATAAGAAGTTAATTCAACTTAATTAAAAATTTTAAAAGTACTTATTTTGTCATATTTTATCACTTACTACTAAACTCGAATAAAATATTTTTTTAATAGAGGATACCTATGTTCTAAATAAAAAAAAATCTCGTTAATATTTAACTTGAAAAATATTAGGAGAGGATTGCCTGCCTTCAAATTAAGTCCCAGGCTTCACGAGAGGCAAAGGTTGAAATAGGAACATGATTGACATATAAAAATATTTTTAAAAATAAAAAATTAAAGTATAACTCGAATTAAATTAGGGTTTTATTTTTTTACATACATATAATGTAAAGTGGTAAATAGGTAAGTATATGAAAATATGTAACAAATCATTATAATCATATGTATAAGTGTATAAATAAAATGGGATAGAAAAGATTTTTTCTTATCATCGAACATGTGCATGGATTGATAGAATTGATCTAATTTAACAATCATCTCGAGTTTAAAAAAATTAAGATATGGAACTAGTTAAATTTTTTAGGTCATTCATAATTTTTTTTAAAAAAAAATCCATTATTTTGATCCCACAAACTAGCACCGCATAAAACACATGTAACATGGATGTTTTTAATAGCTGAAAATTTTCAACAATGAAGTACAATATTATCATATCATATGCCATATATATGGAGTATGAACTTGCTTTAGCTATGTAACAAAAAAAAAATTCACATAACAAAAATCACCTCACATTAGTAATTAGTTTTTGACCTACATTTTATTTTAGTTATTATTTTTAAAAGGATAAAATTAAGTGAAGTGATAGTGGTTTTTGGTTTATTTTTAATTAAAAATAAAATTTTAATTCAGTAACCAATATAATAAAGATTAACATTAAAAGATAACATTAGTTATCAATGTGAAACTCTAATTACAATTGAAGAATAACATAATTACTGTATTTAAATTTTATCCTTTGTAAAATGGTTCTAATATGTTTAATTAATTTTTATTGTTATTGAACAAAAAGTGATAAAAAATTAGAAAAGTAAAATTGTATTTTATTTGTCCGTTCTAAAATTAATTTTAAATATATGAGTTATAATTTTAAAAATATACTAAAATTTAAATTTTAAAATTAATTTTATTTTATCAACAAGACAAAACCAATTAATCTAAAATCACTTTTTAAAATATGATTTTCAAATGTAAAATTATTTTTTAAACTATTAAGTTAATTCTTTTCAAACCTAAATCAAACATATCCTGCGAAGAAAAAGAGATCACATTTCCCATAAATAGAAGGGAAACCAATCTTACATCACATACTCCAACTCATCCAACATTATACAAATTAAATGGTGAAAGGCTGCGGGAAAAAAATTTGTGAACTGTGCTAATTGCTTGAACTGTGATAGGTTAAGGTCAATTATGTTTTTGAAATAGAAAAAATTTATTTATGTATCATCTTTTTATAATTTTTTTGTGCAATAAAAAGAGATAGGAAGGAGAAAGAAAATATAAAATAAAATACTAAATATAAATAAAAGATAATATTATAAAATTATAAAAAATGTTATAGGAAAATATAACTCTTTTAAATATTGAATGAGTCAAACAGAAAACCAATTCTCCATTATCCAATTGCAGTTTTGAAATAAATGGTTACTAGTAATTGACAAGAAATAGTGTCTGAAATACAACAACATATATTAATAAGGCTTTATTAACATTAATCTTTTAGATTAATTTTAAGCAATTAAAAGTAAAAAAGATTATTGAAAAATATTTAATTTCCTTTAAATATTTCTAATGTATTGAATATTTTTTTAGTTATTTAAAACCAACCTAAAGAATAAATTAACAAATCCCTTGCATAAAAAAAAAAAAAAAAGAGTTAGCATGGGCAATAGCCGGATGTGAATAAGTAGATGAGATTTTAAGTTAAGAGAAAATGTAATAATTTTGCCTCGAAACCTTCCACCAGCTACTAAGATATTGTTTTCCTGTGTGTAATGAATGTACTTATAAAAAAAAGGCAATTCGAATCTCCTACGCTCAAATTAGAAAGATTTATGCTTCATAATATGAGTGCGTACCAAGTGAACATACATAGCTTTTGTATCCACTGTCCTTTAATCCTTTTCCCTTTTTTTGTAAGGTGTAACGGTCACAACATGCCATTTCACAATACAGTTGTCAATATCATCTTAAGCTTTACAAAATCAATTATTACATTTTTTAATAATAAATAATATCTAAAAATGTAATTCAAAAATATTTTAAATTAATATTTAATAAAAATATAATAAAATTAATTTTACCCAATTTAAATAACCCACATAATCTTCGGATCCGTTAATCCTTTGGGCCTTAGGATACAATTATGGCCCATGGTCACTTAAGATGGCATCCAGAACAAAAAAGCAAACATGGTTCAAATTTAATAGCGGAGCTCAGTTAGTTTGTTATTTCTGTTACAAACAGTTACAGCTGGTTATGATAGCTAAGGGTTTCATTTTAGTATGTACTGCAAAGGCTTATGAGTTCAATCAATGAAAATCATTCTTGATTAGGGTTTAAAAGAGAAAATCGATGTTGCTTCTGTTTTACATGCTTAGAGCTACTTATGTTGAGGCCAAACCTTATGCCATCTCTCTCTCTCTCTCGGTTACATCTCATCCAGAAATTAACTTACACATACACAAACCCACCTTTCAACCAATTTCACTACTAGTTCATTCATTTCATCACTCTTAAATAGTATGAGACCCTTCTTTACTATAATTTTCACCTCTCATTCTCCTCACACAATATTCAATTAAATTATTACTATAATTCTTTTTTAAAGAAAAGATGTATTTATTTTGCCTAATATTCCTGAACTATGCATAGCAAGTTAAACAACTAAGTTTCAGTATAAGTTAGTTAGAGGAGTAAAGAATTTCAAATTAATTAATGCCTGGTAATTAGAGTAGTGAAGAGTTTCGTCAGTTTTTTTATACAGCAATTAACAGATACATTTTGTTAGTGTATATTGACAAGTTTTATAACAAAATCATTCCGTCAAGAACTTTATCCATCCAACTACAAGTACCTAAATTCTTTCGCTTCGGAGGTAACTACTATTGTTTCTTGTAAACACGTATACTTAACATTACCATCAAGGCTAGCACAGAAGTGTATTATTTTTAAATACATTTTCCAGCATACCTTTTTATTAACTCTTTTTTTTCTCTATTTTTCTATAACATTGCTCATTTTATTTCTACAATTCTCTTTCTTTCTCTTTCTATGTGAACTCCTAATAGTAAAAATAGTTGTAAATTTTTTTTATTGGAATAGAAAATTTCATTTGTATCCCACGCTCTTAAAACCTCTTCTCTCATATATTTTTTTCCGGAAAATTAAATTAGTGAATGTGGCGTTTGGTTAAGGTTTGAGGGAAGAAAATGTAATCCTTAAAAATGTAGTTCAGCCCGGTGGAAAGAATATTAAACAAGGGTTGCAATTAATGTTTGTATAACAAAGAACCGCGGCAGATGATGGCTTGGTGAATTCCACATGCATGAATAAGGCGCATATATGAATTAGGCATGCCTGTTTCAATTGGATTCGAGGTTATGAATGGCTGAAAAAACATAAGACTGGCGGTTGAATTGAAGTAATTATAAACACACGCAAATGAAGGTCACACACATATATATAGCAGGGTTAATTAATTCAATTGAAATGAAATTAATCTAGATATGGAGGAGCAATTATAATTTAAAAGTTAAGCAGATAATATGTATGTAATTGATTAGTTTATAAAGATGGAGGTGTAATTTATGTTTATGGTTATTATGTAAATAATAATTTAAGAAAGGAAGAGATAAAGAGATATGGATGCACAAAATTAACGAGGAAGGATAAACTACAAGAAAGGAAGGAAAAAAGAAGAAGAAGAGAAGGGGATGGAGGAAGGAATAGGAAGAGTGATAGTGATGAGTAGTAGTGGTGGTGGTGGTGGTGGTGGTGGTTACTGAGTGAGAGAAGAGACATTGCCAGTAGAAGCAGAAGCTGAATTAGAAGAGGAAGAAGAGTTCTTATGGTTATGCATCCATACTTTGAAGACTTGCCTACTCACTCCAACACTTCTGCAGAACCTCTCAATCTCATCATCCAGATCTTTCCTTTGAAGCTTCCAACCAAGTTTCTCGGCAAACGCAAGCATCTTCTCCTTCTGATCTCCTGTGAACTTCGACCTGAACCGCTTCTTACTATTCGACGACTCAACCACCCTCCCTCCTTCTCCATACTCCACCATCGCTGTTTCCGGCGTTGCCGTCGTCATCATCGTCGTCGCCGGATACTTTACTTTCCGATGGAAGTTCCGATGGCATCCGCACGCCGCGCATTGTAGTCCCCCTCCCTCCTCCACCGTGAACTCGCCGCAGCCGTCGGTGGCGTAGCTTCCTAGGCTGGCTGCATGATTTCTCAAGCACTCTCTATATACGCTGTTCCACTTCTCTGCAGATCCTTCACCTTCCATTTTTTTTCTCTCTCTCTCTCTCTCTCTTTAATTCTATCTAATAATTAATTGGTTTCATTCATATATGCTGCATTGCAAACTGCTATATAACCTAAACTTCACCTTTTGTAATGACTGGTATGGTCATAGTTAGATATCATATTTACGGTGTCCCCCATTCTATGGACACTACCGCTATACAAAAATATACAATACACTATACACTATACACTATACACTATACATAACTTCAACTCCCTACCCATTTCAATATTATCTATCTCTTATCTCAACCACACATACATCTACCTACTATTTTTAAGTAAACGGATCAAACTTCACATAATAAATATTAATATTCTCTACACAACAACACTTGAACAATATATAATGCACCTAGAGTCGTTCAACTTTATGAGACCGGATTTACTAATTCACACTCACAATTTTTTACAACTATATAGTTTACTCATCCTAAAATATATTATACAATTCTCGTTTGAGTTTTCATAAACCAATCCAATTTAAGCAAATTAAAAATCTAAATATCAAAGTAACTGAAAATTAAAATAATAAAAGCTTAAAATTATTGAGTTAGATCAAATTTTGCATCTAAATTTAAAATTTGATCTAATTCAATTCAAATTAAAGTTATGCATGTGTATATATGATTTTATTTATTGAATAACATCCCATTCACATATAAAATTATAATATTTAATTTTTTATGATTTGTCTGTCAAAATTAAATTTTATTGTTTTATATATTTATATGATTATTAATTTTATACTGATTGAAATATCTTTTGATGTTTCATATTTTTTATTATATATATGAATTTTATATTAATATAAAAATAATACAATAAAAGTTATTTATTATTTTAATAAAATTAAAAAAGATGTCATTTAACTTAAACTGCTTTTAATTAGATGAAATAAAATTTAAAAAAGTAGTTAATAAAAGGTAATGGAATGGAAGAAAAAGGTTGTCCTTGTAAGAGGAGTTAAATGCAATGCAGTAATATAGAGCCCCAGCAAGGGACATGGGCGTCTATGAGTGAATGAGGCAGAGAAGGGGGACCCTCAACAGTATGGCCAGTGTCCAATAATTCACTTTGGAATGCAGAAAACAAAGCCTTCGGGAATTTCATAATTTTCTATACGGACAGACCCCTCTTTTTGTACTTTTGTACTCACTCTCTCTCTCTCTCTCTCTCTCTTCTGCTATAATCTATTATTATTATTATCTCCATAAAATATACAACAAAACTCTTTCTTCCTAATTAACCCATTCCCTACTATCTTATTATTTACTTTTTAACACTGACATGATCCACTCAATTTTAATTACGGATCAACTGATCCCAACATTATTGGTTGACAATCCATCCACCAAATGATATATCCACGTGGAACATCAGTGGCAAGCATGTATATACACGACTGCCATCCCAAGTACAATGAACTTGTTTTAGATATGTATATAGTATAGGAAACTTGTAAGTATACATTCAAATTAGGTGGATATTCAAAAATAATAAAAAATGTTGGAAAGGAAAAATAAAAAAATGGATATATATATAAAAGTTATTATTGCATGATTTATGATCTAAACAAATTAAATTTTTCAATATGATCTATAAAAAAGGTTTTTTTACAATAGAGTCTTACATTTTAGAGGAAGAAAAAAATAAATAAAAACATAACATGTCTGTAAAATAAATTAGAATATAACCAATAAATATTGATTCAATTGATAAAAATTAAATTTATGATCTATAAAATTATAAGTTTAAATTTACTTATAATTTTTTAAAAAATTTAAGTTATATTCTTATCCTGATAAATGGTAAGAATCTAATTCATCTAAAATTTTAATTATCAAAATAAATAAATAAATTACAATGTAAAAATTTACAGTTGTATAATTTATTGGGTGAGATGTATTAGGATTCATATACATCCTAATAAGAAGATGAGGGTTGAAGAGGAAGTAATAATATTAAATAATTTGTAAGTTGGTTATCAAATCATATATTGATTAGGAGGATTAAAGTAAAAAAAATTAAGTTATTTTTAATTTATATAGTGATATAAAAAAATTGAGGGGAAAGGAAAAAGAAAAGAAAGGAGATATATGGTAGGGAATATGAATTATTTGCATACGGAGATGAAGAATGAGTTAGGAATAGTTGCATGGGTGTGAGTGAGGTGTAATGTAATGTATTGAATAAAGAAATGAGAAAAGAGAAAAGAATGAGTGGGTGGGAAATGGAGAGGGCAAAAGATGAATTCACTTGATGTGTCGGAAAATAATAATGCTTGGTTCAGTGTCTTTTGGGAAGCATTTAGCTTTGCTTCCTTTTCTCCCCTCAGTGTCCAGTCACTGTACTATGTGACCCTTCCTACAGTACTCCCAATACTCACCACAAAGCCAGTTAGCACTTTAGGTGCAAAAGCCTTTCCATGTTTGGCTTTTTTTGGCTAAGGCTGCAACCAAAATATCCATCCTCTTTCTTCCTATATTATTATTACCTACCCATTCTTTCATATCATATACTAAACTTCCAATTAATTAAAGGATTAAATAATCAAATAACACCTAAATCATGAAGCAAGGAAAAAGCCTGCTCAAATTAGTTACCATTTTATTAATTTCTGCTACATATGTTACTTCCTTCTTCGTCATCTAATGGAACTTATCCTCATATTCACTCATTCGCCTGCTCTCATATCAGACCTTGCTAACTGTAGCTTCTGCCAATCTAGAACTTTGTGTTGGTTTTATTCATTTCACCCATATCTCAATTTACTCCAACTACTACATTTTAATTTCTCACAGGTATATATATCTTATAAATTAAACCCAATATTTAGAGTTATCTTTCACAGTCATCAATCAATTTAACCTCTAAAATTAACACCTTTCATCAATTTGATTCTTATAATTAACTATCAAATCAATTCATTTAGTCACTGAATTTAACAATTATTGTCAATTGTGTATAACATTGATGATTAAATTGATTGATACATACTAAAGTTAAGAACTGAAATAATTAATAGTTGCTAAAGTCATAATCAAATTAGCGAACCTAATGTCAAGAAATGAAATCTGATTAATAGTTATTGATTTCAAATTTTGGTTTGATGTTTTACTATAATGGTTTTTCTTTTATAATATACACATGAAGAAAAGAAAAGAAAAATTGTACATGCGAACGTGCAATTTTAGATTAATTTGCCTAAAATTTTATTCATGCGCCGATTTACAAAAAAGTTTACAAAGTTTTGGGTCGTGGGAGAGGAAAATATAGAAAAAGAAACTTCTTCACGATGTACGGTAACTAAAATTTTCCTTTTGTTTCGTTATATGGAATTTCCACTTCTGATATATTTTTGATAAGTTCTTGAGCTTAGATAGTTGGTCTAGAAGCTAATGTACTTTATAAGTATAGTTTGTAAAGGATGTCTCAATATCATGTGTCAAAAAGGAGTTGCTAACCACATATCCTACCTAAGAAAAACTTAGGTAAGGTCGTAATCAAATTAAACATTCGTGCTTGTTAATGGATTTAAATAACAAAAAAAAAAGTGCACCTTCATTAATTAATTTTTTATTTAAATAAAAAAATTCAATCCAATAATTGATATTAAATAGGATGTCACTTACCGCTAGACCCAACATAAAGATCACGAGAATTAATCAATTTGATTTATATTCAAAATGAAAGTTTTGCTTGAATATTTTATATTAAATTGGAGTATTTATTTATATATAATAATAAGGTTTCTAAAAATTACTTTTACTTTGATTGAGTCATGTAATTTTTTTCTGGATTAAATATTTAAGTTTTTTTAAATACTAATTTTATTTAATTTTAAATATTGATAGATTATAATAAATTTAAAATTATTTTCAAATTATTTATAATTTTAATTAAAATTTAATTTTAAATTTTAATATATCAAATCAACAAAAATAATGTGATATAATTTTTAAAAATAATTTTTTATTATATTTTTAATTTAAATGGTTATATCTTTAATTTTTTTGTATTTATAAATTTTAATTTTAAAAATACTAATAGAATATATGAATAATATACTAACTTCAACTGATAAAATAATGATGAATTTATAACGTCCTTGACGTAATTTATATTATTTTAAAAATTTTAATTTAGATATATTATTAATATAAAAAAAATTTAAATATCAACTTGTGCATTTAAAAAAATTACTAAATTAATGTAAATCATATTTATAAAATAGGGATTAAATTATTTTTTTACAAAAAGTACTCTACTTTGATTTTTTTTTTAAAAATAAAAAACCCGATAATTTCTAAACGAGTGTTTGTGTTCAACCGGTGCAGCGTGCCCGGGTTTTCTTCTACTTGTAAATAAACTAAAGTGAAATTTTTATTAATGTTAATATACTTGTAAGTTAATGAGTAATGATTTATGTACAGTATTGTTTATTCTAATACATCTTAATTTAACTGTTATAATTTTTTATAAAAAATTTAATAACTAAAAAATTAAATATATATGGATAAACGTACCATGTAGATATGTGTATACCGTTATCATAAATTAATTGAGATTGATACTTCAAATTAATTCAAGTACCGGTGATAAACTTTTTATCATTTTCTTTCTCTTTTATTTAAGTGTTTCCTTCCATCTTGTGTGAAAAAATAAATAAAAGAAAAGGATAGAATTAATTAAGATCATTGATTATCTCTGACTATCCTTTTGAGAAATCCATAATTAGGTTGGCATGTTATACAAAGGTACATATCTAAACTGAAAATTCTAAGACGGTTAATGATGGTACGTAGCAGGTTAAATGTATTTGTAAGTACAAATATTTATTTGTCCACCATTAACTTCCGTCTAATGCTTCAACCTATAACATGGTTAACAATGTGAGCAGTTATAATCCATGGTTTGGTTCATTGATGTGATTAAGCAAAGAATCATAATATACTTATCTATGCAGTTAAATTAAAGTTTTAATCACTTACACTTAACATCTTAAACTTATAAGATCATAAATTTTATCATTGAAATAATATATTCCGCCTGTTACCATTTAAAAAAAATGTTTTTTTATATGTTACTTTAAAATTTTATGATATATTAATTTTTTATAATACTTTTAAAATGATATTAATTGATGAGAGAGATTGAACATATAATAGACAATTACATAATAATTTTAATATAAATCAAAATATTAAATTAATTAACTTTCTTAATATGTTTTTAAAATGATATTAAAAAGAAATAGGAAAAATAATGTGTATATAACTCTTTGTTCTGATTTACCGACCAAAAAATAAAAAGTATTGGTTGAGATTTTAAGTTTACTTTTTTTTTTATGACATTTACCGTAAAATAAAAGTACAATAAACTTGGAGTTTCCCAAGACCTTTAATTTGCACGTATATTGCCTTCAACAAAACACATAGTCAAAGAAAACTAGCTTTGTGGTTTATATTTGCGTCTTATCTTGTTATGTCATTATTAAACAAAACACCATTTTCATGGTTTAATTACATGTACACATGTGCTTTCAAGTACTCTAATGATTCTGATTCCTTTCATGTAGACATATTTTATAGAAGATAAAGCTCAAAGAACCCAAACACAAAGAAATGGAGATACATTAATCTGTTTGGATTGAGATGTATCTAACCAACATTTTATCAAAACTTCAACTAGTGAAGTTCAACCTAAACTATTAATGCAGCTCTATTCAGATATCAACTTTTTAATTGTTTGAAAAATATTGTTCATAACAGAATTATGCAACTTGTATAATTATAGTATTATCTAAAATAAACTACTAACTCATCATCGACTCCTATAATTTTTCTCAACAAAAGAAGAAAAAATAAACCCAAATTAAGTATCATGTTAACTACGAGATTAGTTCCTTTGGTGCATAAATAGTCAAATATAGTTTTCATAGCAATTGATCCTTTAACCTTTGAATAGCTTCTTTGCTGAACCATCGTAAGGACAATCCAAACGTCTTCCTAGTTTTCCAAATCATTGAGGGTTGCTCGACCTTCTAGACTTTTTTGTGTTGACAATCTTAATAATTTGTTTATTCCTATTTGAGATATCATCTCACTAATTCAGTTATGAGACATCTCAATAACAAAATTAGAATTCGAAAAACCTTTATCCTTGTAAGATTTAACCTTCACTTTATTTCTTCCCCATCTGTTTTTTTTTCTTTTTTGAAAATTTATATACCTTCAAAGGCAAAAAAAAATTCATCCAGATTTCTTCTTTTTTGTTCTCTTTACCAAGATCCCCAAAAATTAATTTGTTAAAAATTTCAAGTCCATCACTCTAATTATTTCTTTGGAGAAGCAATTAATCCTTTTTTTCAACAACACTTGTATCCGCTACCTCGTTGAAACCTTTTCTTTTGAAATCCCATCTCTTAATTCATTGAGAATAAAATTTTCTAATTGGTCACTTGTAACATCATCTCGAAAATTCAAAATATTATCACTTTATAGAGGAGAAACAACTTCAACAAAGCAATATATCAACAAATTGATTAGGTGTAAGTTATACTGTTTCATATCTTGATCTAGAACAATTGGAATTGATTGCATTCCTTATTGTCCACGCCATCACCATTCATTGTCTCAATAGAGAAATTCACCAAATCATTGACTCTTATGTAATTTAAATTTGTATTTTGTTTTCATATTCCTTGTTTGAAAAAAGTTCCATACACAAAAATTCTTTGATTCACCAGCCTTGTCAATTTTCTCAATTTGCTTTGACTTGCATCCACTATACAAGGGGCCTTGTATCCATTATTTTTCAACAAAGATCTAATGCACCTTATCATTCACCGAAACTTGAATAGTTTGAGACTGAAACAATAAGTTATGACATCTTTACTTTTGATTCTACCATAATCAAACCTTCTTTTTAAGTGACTACATTATTTACATCAACAAAGGATCCAAATAAATCCTCAAATATGGCACCAAACACAGTATTTCCTACCGTGATGTCTAATTCCATTTGTTAGACCAATTTAAACATCTGAAACAAAACATTTTTCCATAAGTAATAAAACTTTGTAGATCTTATGCATTGAAAATTAATATTACTTCTCTTGCTCCCAAAGGCACGACGTTGAAATAAAAAATTCTGTTTGAATAGAAATGTTTTAAAGAGGAAATATTCTGATCAAAGCATAGAACAGCCAATGCTAACCTGTTACATTATAAGGAATCTCGTCGTGAGGAAAGGCCAAAAATCATTGGTAATAGGCGAAAATTATTGATAAATGTAATTTACTGACATCGTGAAATTTGTAAAAAATATGTGACATCGATAAATTATTACCAACAAATTTTTTTGAAACCCTTAACATTTTTAACAACATGAAGACGTTGAAAATTTTCAATCGCTTTAATTACCGAGAATATTTTCTGACAGAAGTCATTAGGAAAAGGAATTTTCTATTTTAATAATAATTAGTTTGTATAAGAATAATTAAAAGTTTTATTTTTAACATTAATTTATTAATATCATAATTTTTTTTTAAATTATTTTAATTATAAACAGAAGTGAAAATTTAATTAAATCACAACAAATAAAAAAAAAATGTATAAAGTTACAATATAATATCCAAAATGTAAATATATTATCATAACATAATAATAATAATAATAATAATAATAATAATAATATATAATTCAAAATTCACATTATAATCATCATAATTATTTATATGGATGAGGGTGAAGGTACGTACAAATTGAAACTTTCTTGAAATCATATTATTTTTATTTTACTGCAATGCATTTTTTTCCACAATTTATTACGAAAAATAACTTTTTTAAACAAAATTACGCTTATTAAAAAGTTAGGTTTTTTTACTTTTCAATTCATTTAAATATATAAATAAGGATATTATTGAAAATATAATTAATGTTTGCTTAATTTTTAAAATGGTAAACATTTTCTTTACAATATAAAAATGATAAAATTCAAATCCAAAATTTCATGAAAATTAATTTAATTCTTAATCATTAAACTAATAATAATAAGTTAACATTTCGAGACAATCTAAAAATCTAAAGAGACATAAAATATGAAACAGGGGAAATATTCTATAAAATTGTGGTATTTACGGTTCATTGATCTACAAACCATATGTTTTAAATTTTTTTTCTCTATACAATGAACTTTGGATGTTATTAACCATTGCTTTAGGGCATTAATTAAAAACTGTTATATAAACATTATCGATTGCTTCTATTTATTTAAAAGATGAAGTGTTAAATGACTTTTGGAATTTTGATACAGCAAATGTTTCTTTCCCTAATTAAAATTTTTCTACTTTTGTTTTCTTAATTAATTTGCTTAGGCACTTGTGTGCATTTGCTATAAACCTTAAACTGTGGTTAATTTTGAGTTTAGCACTTGAAACTAGCTCGCTAGAAATACAATCGTTATAGCACTTGAAGTTGGAGCTAACCACGCACATGAGAAAAAAGAAATTACTTCAATTCTTATGTATACCTTATCATTTATCAATATAATACTTTTATGTTATCAACCATTATACAACACTTAAAAAATCAATGATATTCATTGTTATAATACTTTATAGTTGATTAATAGTGTAATACGTTTTATATTATTATTGTGATTAAATCTAAAATATAAACAATAATTTAAAGTTACTGTCAGTGTAAAATTTTTACACCATTATAAATTAGCACTAACTTCTTTACTTTCGGTCTTGCCTCTATTTCTTTTAATGTAATTAGCCACCATTGGCAATAGCCACTAATTTTAATGTAATATCGACAATTGTTGGGTAGCCCATGGGTCAATTTCTGCCAGCCCAGGTAAGACAGAAATATTAATCCAAGCCCCCTCCAGGGCCCCATTCCTTATTGGGTCCAACATTAACACAAAACCCTGAATTCGTCAATTCTGATTTTCATTTATCTGGGCCTTACATGTTTCAATGATCTGCGCCAGCAAAGTTAATATGAAAATTTAGCAAAAATAGTTAATACTGAAAAGGAAAACAAATAAAAATATAATTTTTATATATGTAAAGTGTATTATAATCCCCATTTCCTAAAATGTAAAGATTAACATTTTTATTTAAAAAATAATTTTATTTTAATTTCCCCCTAAATTTAAACTTATGAGATAAAGCTAAACATAAAAATTGTGTATGTATAAAGTATTCATCGTTATATTTAAATTTGAATCCTATTTTTTAAATGAAATTAATTTTAAAAATTATTTTTTATCAAATTGAGTTATTTTCTTCGTTAACAAATCATATAAACTTTTCTACATTGAGTATCTAAATTTAATGTTACACTTATAATTTTATATTTATTTTTAAATAATATTACTTAAATATAATTAAATACAATTTAAATTTTAAATTTTAAATATTGATATAATATATCAAATTAAAGATATTGTTTTAGATAAATAGAATTTTGATATTATTAAATCTTAGTGAACTCTTATTTGAATATAATTTTGAATTTTTAAAATTTAATACATCACATTAAACAGGATAATATATTTATACTTTTGCGGATTTTTTCTTAATTATAACGGTTATTTTATATTTTTTAGTTTGTTTACTTTATTTTATAATGAAAGTACTTCTTTTTTTTAAGATAAACAAATTTATACAAACAAAAAGATCTACAATAAATATGAGCACTAGCAATTAATCTACAACTAAAAACATTATATTTCCATTACACATGTATGAAAGATACAAAATTAATGACAGTAACTAACTCTTTACAATCTTGTATAGAAATTACAAATTTGAACGAGGATTTTGCCCTAATTAAAATATTAGGCATTCAGCTATAACAACCTTCATACACAATTCTAATAATAGTTAGCAACCATTATAAATTCCTTATAGAATTATCCTACCATAACACCAAATTTCATCATCAATAAATAAAAATAAACACCTGAAACAAAAATACGAATGATATTTTTTGACTCATATGTAAAAACTAATTCTTTCGATATATAAAGATTATCATAAGAAATTTATTTTTTTTAAATAGTTTTCTATACACAACCAAATTTTAAATTTTTTATTAATATAATTATCGGATATAGATATCTATCTATCAATTATGTTAAATTTTACCTATCTTTTAGTTTATTTCTGCTTTATAAAATAAAGTACTTATTAATAATAATAATAAAAAAATATATATTATTCTATTTAATTTATTTTTATTTATAATTTTACTCATATATATATATATGAATTATTAATATTAAAATATAACTATTATATCATATTTTTGAATGATTATGTGATCTTTAAGTAATTTTTAATTTATTTATTATGTATTTTTACTAATATATTCGCATATATATATATATATATATATATGAATTATTAATATTAAAATATAAATATTATATCATATTTTTAAATGATTATGTGATCTTTAAGTAATTTTTAATTTATTTATATTTTTTTACTAATATATTCGCAAATGTTTTTTATAAAAAAAAATGTATACTAACAAGTTATGGCAGAATTTATTAAAATATTATCAATGGGGTAGAATACCCTTTTTCGGCAGAGTATATTAGTACTCTTGAGTAAAGCTAATATATTTCCACTTGTTTTTTACGACTAAATATTCTAGCAAGCATCATATAAGCTTCCGAATCTGCATTTTCCGTTAATAAGTCATGTAGTTTTTTTCACATCAAGTATCTTACACTTTTAAAAGTTTTATTATTCTCAAATTCTATTACCTAAATTTTATTTATTTTAAATTGAATAAACCCATAGATGATATATATGTCTTAATTTACATAATTCATTTCATAAGTTTTGATTAATTTAAGGGAGTTTGTATCTTTTTAATTTGTTTTTATTAAATATTAGGATGATTAATAATAAAGACATCTCGGACCATATTTTATGGATTGGATAAAGTTTTATTTTTACCTTTTAAGGGTTGAACAGATGTTGAAATTAATAAAGGAAGAGAGGAGAGGCAGTGAAGATAAAACTACTAGAAAGAAACAAGGCAGGCAGGTTCGTGTTGGTAAAGGTAAAGTCACAAGTCATAACTGATAAGCAATCTAAGATCTAACAAAATCTGAAAGCGCCATCTGCTTCAACATTTTGTAAACAAGAGTTGTAGATATTTGTTAGAAGCATTTATCAATGAAAATTAACCTATAACTCTTGAGCTTGGACCACTCTTTTTAGTCTGGGTCATCAACCCATACAATTCAGTAATAAATGTAGGCCTCATTCAAATTCATATCAATACGGAAACCACTTGAATGAGTAGGTCCATTTTACAATCATGATTTCTAGCATGGAATCCTTTGACATTTCCTTCCAACATTGGTCCACTTGAGGCCCATTGTCATGTGTTCCTCAATTAATAATCATACCCTAATTTCATTCTAATTATCTGTTTGGATCGTTCACCAACTTGGGCCTCCTTTCTCTCTACTCTCAATTTTAATTACTTCACAAAATCAAATACGAGTAATCATTTCTCATTTCAATCGTTAGCTGGCTAGCTCCTTACCAACCATTGAAATGGTTCTTTTGGTTGTGTTTGCGGTAAAAAGTAAAAACAAAACAGAATATAATTAAATTAAATGCGATATTACTATTTGATCAAATGAAACGAAACAAGACTTCGTATCTCATTTTTGTGTTTCATATTTAATATTTAGTAGTTAATTAAGTGATTCTCTGTTCTATTCCATTATCTGATTTAACCATTTTCATGGACTCACGTGGTACAATTTTTTCTCTGTTTATAAGGGGCTAGAAGTCTAGACAACATTACAATGTCCCTATAAAGTTGCGTTGAAGAATGATCAGAAATAAAAGGAATGTAAACAAAAGACGGAAGCTCTTCAAACCTTCTTGAGAAACGGATCATACATTGGCCGTACTAAGCCAACATTATTCTTTGATTTCTTCTGAGTTTTCCTTTTTCGTTTTTTGTTCAAAGAATCATTCTTGTAAGTTTTCAGTTCTGTTCTATTCACAAAATATACTAAACGTAGGATATAAAATAGATTTTCCCTTAAGTTTAAATATTTCCTCAATTTTTTGTTAATTGTTATTTAAATTTATTTCATATAAATTTAAAAAATGAATGTCTTTGCGTGTGTTAAAATTATAAAAAATTTAATATTTCTAATTAATTAATATATTTATAAAAAATAAAAATATAATACAAAAATAATAAAAATTATCTTAAATTTTAAGTAATAATTAAATAAGTATATTTTTATTTAAATTAATAACAACTAAAAAGAAACTACAAAATATCTGCCTGCCAACATTTATTTAATCCTTTTAAAATATTTATATTTATTGTTATCTCATAATATTTAATTAATCTATAACTAGATTTTCTCTCTATATTTTTAAATTTATTTAAAAGATTAGTTCAAAGTTTAATAATTTATCTATGATCGAATTAATATTAATTAAATATTAATTTTAAAATATTTATAATATGCATAATAATTTTATATGATTAAAAATTAAAAATTATACATCATTTCAATATTTTATATTTAAATTATTCATGAAAGTTTAAATAAAATATAATATTATTTTTTAAAATTAAAAATAATTAAAATAATATTATTTTATGCAGACATTTTTTAAGCAATTTTACTGATTAATTAGTCTACCATCTTTTTATTGATTTTATCATATTGCTACTGAATTCTTGTCAAACTAATTTTGTGATAGAAATGATTCGAAGAAATATCCAATTATTAATCCCATTTAATTTGACTTTTACAATTATGTTGTTAAGTGAATATTTTTTTTTTATAAAATCGTGTATTTTGAATAAAATATAATATTTTTAGAAACTTATTTATTAATATTATATTTAGTTTGTTTTATTAAATAAAAATAAATTAAAGCAAGTACAAATTTTAAAATTAATGACAAATTATGAAATAAATTATACAAATTAATACATATCATCTCTCGGTCTATTAAAACGATATAACGGTCAAATTTTAAATTTTAAATTTTAAATTGAAATTAAAATCAACTAAAATTAAGTAATAGATCTTAAGAATAATAAAAAATAAAGAATGTAAGATACTTGATGTGAAAAAATCTACATGACGTACAAACGGAGAGTGTAGATTAGATGCCTATATATTCATGTTGTAGCTTGCTAAAATATTTAATCGTAAAAAATAAGTGGAAATATATTAGCTTTTCAAGAGTGATAATATACTCTCCCTAATTTTTGGAAAGAGAATTTTTCCCCCAGTATATTTTAATAAGATGAATGCTGTAATATATATATATATATATATATATTGTAAAAATATCTAAGGATGTGTGAAATAATTTATAAATAGTTAAAATTAAAATTTTGATATAATTTTTATATTTTAATTTTATTATTCATGTACAAAATATTTTTTAAAGTAAAAATATAATTTTTTTTCCAATTTTTATAATTATATAAATTGGCATAAATTTATTAAATTAATATAAAATATATTAACTTATAACGGTTATATTATTTGAATTATTGATAAAATATTTTTAACAAATTATTTCTTATAAATATATTTTTGTCAAAAAATTTGATAAATATTAAAATTATCACTAAAATAATTTTTTTTGATGATAGAATAATATATATTTTATTATTAATAATAAATATTTTATTTTATCAAATAAAAATAAACTAAAAATAATAATAAAATATATCATAATAGATTGATAACTATACTCCATAAATATATTAACAAGATATTCAAATTCTTATTATGTATGAAAAAAGTTTTGTTAGAAGAACTAATATTCGATTTACCAATCTTTTAACCTCTAAACAATTAGTCTCTCTGTGAATTGGAGAATACCCCTATTATGAAAAGGAAAAAAATAAAAAAATAAAAAAATAAAAATAACCTTTAAAATTAAGGGGAAATTTATAAAATACAAACATATTATTCTTATTGATGTGATGTATTAAATTTAAAATTTAAACATTATATTAAAATTGAATTTAACTAAGACAATTTATTATATTCATAAAAATTGATCAATAATCAAAACTGTCTTAATTATCTCAATTACAAAATTGTTCTATTAAAAAATTGTAACAAACTCATAGAATGGATAAACAAGCAATCACATAAATGGTGAAAAAATATTAATATAAAATAATTTTATTTTAATAATCTTTTAAAAAATTTATGTTTTATTTTATTTTTTATTTTCTATTTTAAAATTTTGTATAAAAAAAATGGTTATTTTCTTTCGGTTTACACTTTTTAGTACAAAATTTTACAAATAAAAAATAAAATAACAATAATATGACATTTTTATAAATAAAAAAATTAAAAATTCTCTTTATCTCTTTATTACGTGTATGGAGAGGCATGCCATATTGGTAAATTAAAAAATTAAAAATTCTCATCGGATGCCTATTACTATTGTCTTTTAGAATCAAAATTTAGATTGCCTAATTAGATTATACTTAAAGTTGTTTTTTCCTGCATACAGTGAAATGAGTTAATCAATGGACGATTCACTTAGAAAGATACTTTTCCACTCAATTTGATACAAGGAAGGGTAGTAAGGATAAATATGAATAATATAGTAGAGCTAAACCCCGAGGTATAATAAGTGTGAATATGTAAATCCTGAGACATGAGCTGAATGATTTCCAAAAATTGCATATCTTAGAGGTTTTTTAGGGTAACATTCTACAGCCTAGTAGGGTTTGGGTCGAAGGCATATTAAAATTTAAGGAGGAATTATATCTAAAATGGAATGTTTAGGAGGAAAAATATATCTTTTTATCTTTTTTAAGGATGTATATACATCCTTTTGGAAATAAAATAAACAAAATAGTAGATGTAATAAATAATGTGATGAAAAAAAAAAAAATAGAAAAGAGTTTGTGAGTGGTATCCCTGCAAAACAAGAATAAAATATATTCCCCCGTTCAGCTGCTCTATTTTGTCGATTTTTTTTTTATAATGTTTAACTTAGATCTTTAAAAATAAAAATGACAAAATAAATTAATTTTTATTTTAAACATAATATATTATTAAAAATCTACTAAATACTGACATAATTAAAATTACTTCAATATTTTCAAAAATATTTTCGATAAAGAAGTATGACCCCATTCCTAAATCTGTCTTGGGAGGTATTACCAGATATGGATAATTCCCGTGAGGATCTCCAATTTTAGGAAGAAATTGTAATCCCCAAAGGAGTGCAAGGTGGGAATAAAATAGGGTATGAAAAAATCACAAATGAATATTTGGGATTTAACTTCTTTAAAATATGATAGTTTGTAAAATAAAAAAGCAATGACTTAACAGTGTTATTTCATTTTAATTAAAATTTTATCTTAATAACTTATGTTAATTTTTAATATAAAATTTTATTACGTAAAATATTAAGATAAAACTACTTTTTAATTACAAAAATAACATAAAAATCAACTAAAATATTACATATAAGTTTTGATTTAATTTATACTAGCAGTAAATAAACCTATATTTTCTCATTTCACATATTTCTATATTTTAAAGGATCTAGATTTGAGCGTGTTTAATTTTGTGGAAGATGGTTAATGTATTTCTGTTTCAGTATATTTTAGAAAAAATAATTATATTTAAAGATGTGAAATAATTGGTTTTTTTTTTATATAGAAATAAGGTGATTTAAAAAATAAATAAATTTAAAGGGTAATTATAGTTTGGAAGTTTGATTATTCGGAGAAAGTATAACTAACACGACAATCACAGTTTTCATCACATTAGTAAACAGATCTGCCCTAATCATTCTGTACCTTGAACATAAACTCTTCCTTTGATCAGTTCTTAAAAAGAGGAAAAGAAATCCTTATTCTAATTTACCCTTTTCCGGAAAGCAGAAGATTGAGATTTGTGATGTATGCAGAAAGAAGGTAGAGAGAATAGAGAGGTTAGCATTATATGCAGTGATGGTAGTGGCTGGTTCACATTTACCATTAGGACTGTATATGTGAACTTCACATTTAATCGGATATCCTTTTTTTACGGGCCATGTCAATGTGATGCCAGGACAATATCGGAGCACCAAAGCTTTATCTATGGAGAGGTCTTTTTCCTTCTTTTCTTATTTAATTCTCTTCCTTCTTTTCCTTTCTATTATATCCATGCTCAGCTCCATATAAATCGCCCATTATTGTTCTTCTTCTTGACTACAACTTTATGGCATAATATATTTATATTTTTATATATATATATATAAGCTCAATCATACTATACACTTTTCAAAACAAAACAAATCCTTCTGGAAAATGTCACTTTAGTTGGGCTAAATAAATAATTTCACTAATTTCTTAATGAACTTTGTATTTTCGAAATAGGAACTTTCTTTGAATAATCAATAAGCAATGATTGATAAGTTGAAAAATAAAAGCAGATCTAAGAAAAAATACAAAATTTTTGAACTGGGTTTGTGCCTGTAGTATTCAATCATGCTTCAGTAGGTTTCTTGTTTTGTATCTTTATGTTTTGGACAGTTTCTTCAGATAACAGTGCCTGCTATTTAAAAGATTAGACTGTAACCCTACTAAAATTATTCCCTCTTCTATCGATATACCCAAGTGAATTACACATCTATTAATATCTTTTGAAAAATAATTTCAACAAGCAGTACTGCACCATGTACATGTAACCCAAAAAGAAACATTCTACAATTTCTCCATTTATCTTTCTCTCTCTGAGTCTACCACTGCTGTGTGTGCATTACAATAGGTTACAGCATATCAGTCAAAGTCAATTGCCTTTCAATTTTTTAATCAAAAGTTTAGCATCGGATTCTGTACAAGAAAGAAAGTTTTAGATTGGATTATATCTAGAAGGAATGTTTTTCTCGTTTGGGCAATATATCATACATGTATCATTGCATTCAGATGTCACAAACCATAGTATACTATCTATGATAATATAACCAAAATGATGGGTTATGCTTATACACAAGTTATTTATAAAAGAAAAACCAACTGTTATATACAAGTACATAATTCAAATAACAATTGGGGTACATTTACACGGTTTAACGTTGTTTCACGTTTTTGGTCGACTGTACTTTTTATCTTTTAACCAAAGTGTGGTTATCAATATTAAATGTTAATATATATATATATATTGGATGCTGTTGAACTAGAAAAAGAAGAATGTAATGAATTTAAAATGTAAAGAAATGGTTTTAGTTGCAGTAATTAACGATAAATTGGTGGAGTTAAGGAGATGAAATGAAGTGGGTTGGGAATGGGGTTAATAATAAAAGGAAGGGAAGGCACCCACCAGTTAGTAAATGTGAAGAAATGAAAATAGGGATAGGACCCCTGGGTCAATTGACAGTGCAACCTCCACCACTTGATGTAATAATTGTACAGCAAATGCAATATTTGTGCGTCAGGTAAAGGTAGAGACTGAAGCTGAGGCTAGCAATTACAACGATACATAGACGAGAGAGAAGAAGCACATGGTCCAAGATAAAAAGCTACCAGCTGAGGAAACTAAAGAAATACGACTCTTTAAGCTGCTCATATCTTTGGCCTTTCTACGCCTTTTTGTATTGGTTCTAGCAATGAAAGATACTACTACTACTACTACCACGCAAGGACCACAGAACAACCACACGCAGTCACGCAGTGTGTGTTTGGGAGAGAGAGAGAGAGAGAGAAAAAGAGTTAATTTTCTTTAATTTATATATTTAATTTTAACATGACAAAAAATTCACAAAGTAATTGAATTGGTTTGTATTTTGTAAGCCCAAAAGCTTAGAATGGTCTCTGCATATTTGGAAAGATGCTGGTTCTGATTCTGGCTCTCTCTGCGCCCACTACTGTCACGGCCCTGATTCAGATGCAAGAGACGTTAAGGTGGTCATCATGAATAGAGTTTGTTTGTGTCTGTGCGCTTTGAGACCCTTGAGAGGGACGACTGAGTCTGCCACTGTCATTAACCCCTCACACCAGTGGCACTGAAAAACATGCTCCTTTTTATTCACATTTATAAGTCTCCACCACTCTATCTGATTCCCTTCTCTCTCTCTCTCTCTCTCTCTCTCTATCACCACCCTCTCTGCCACTCTATTCATTTCCTTTCTGATTCCTTTTTTTTTTTTTTTTTTTAATTTACTTTATTTTGTTCAGTACAATTCTTTAATGCTTGTTAAAGCGAAAGACCCCTTCTCCTCTCTCTGCCCTACTCGACCAACAAAGATCTACACATAGTCCAAACAGATAATCCAAAACAACCAAAACTAAAGGGTAGCCAATTCAGTCTTCTTCTGACTCACATTCATTGCAATGCACGGGAGAAAAACCTAACGAGAATGAATCTACCATATATACTGCATATCATTTAAATTTATATTATATCAATTCCATCATATTTTTTATTTCTCCTTTTTCTTTCTCTCTTCATTATACAACTTATTTTAAATATTTTTAGTACACAACATTTTTTCACTCTATGTATACGCACCATATCAACATCGTGGCATTACACCATGGACATAGAGGATATTATTATTATTATTATTATTATTATTATTATTATTATTATTATTATTATTATTATAGCTACGACTATAGATTAAAGAAGCAGCATTCTTTAAGCATACATTCAGAAAAAAGCCGTTGATGATAAGTACTAATAGTCTGCATTTATAGGAGGAAATTTAATTAACAAATATATAAGACGGCGCAAATTGCGATTAATTTACATTAATAAGTCTGGTTTTCCGGGCACCTCCCTCGCTATTACTCCCACTTACATAATCAATAGGAGTCGGTTGATATGGTATAGGAATTGACAAAGGATATTAATTAGGGTAGAATGATGAAAAAAAAGAGTAAGGTGGGGATATGAATGGAAAAAGTGGAGAGAGGTGTAATCAAGAGTAAGTGGTTTTGGCATGGTGGTTGTCTACTTGAGAAGGTTGTGTTGTTATGTAGGAGAAGAGGAAAGAGTTGTGGTCAGGAGAAGGAGATGAGTGAAATTGGTGCTTGCAAGCATGGCAAGTGATTTGAAGCAAAGTTGAATTAATGTGTTTGATGGCATGCTCCTTCAAGGCATAGGCTTTGTGGAGTTCAGCCAGAGCTTCTTGTCTCATCCTCTTGGCGTTAGTAAACTCAATCTCAGCCATTTCAATCTGCTTCTTCGCTTGCTTACGAGCTTCCTCTGCGTACGCCTTCTCCGCCATCGCTATCCTCAATTCCTCACGTGCCTCCTCTTTAACCTTTTCACTATTCATTGAAACCATCTTAGCATTTGGTGATACATGTAGAGGATTGGATGCGGTGGTTGTGGAAAGCTGAAGCTCAAGATTGGGATGGTGAAGTTTGTTTTCCTTGTTTGATAATGTGGGAGGGTTGATGAAACAACATTCTGTTGCTGTCGCCTTTGGAATTATCACACCCGCTGGCCAAGGGCCACCTGTGCTGAAATTTGTTTCGCTTGAAGGGCTTGAAGCTGTTCGAGATAAGCATGCCGTTGCTATTGCTGTTGCTGTTGCTGCTTGCACTGCCTGCGTTTCTGCCCGTGACCGACCAATGTTGCACGCATCTTGGTGCTCTATAAAGCTCTCCACTCTGGAACATAATTCAAATTATTCAACAGGGAATGAATCCACCATCAGAAAGAATAGCCGTTTCATCCTTAATTCGTTATGTTATGCGGACGAGCATTGTATATCTTGAGTTCAAACTTTAAAGAAATAAGTAAAAAAGAATACAAGACAAGGAAAAAAAAAAAAAAGTGGTTACAAAAAGGTGCTTGGAAAAAAAAGTCAAGAGGTGGGGGAGAGATTCCGGTAAGGTTCCACCAAATAAAAGGACAAACAAATCTACAAGAAAGAACTCCATCATGTCATTTTGAGCTTATATAGCTTCTTCCTTCAAGAAATACAACATGGTGTTTTAATATATATAATGTAGATGATCGCACACTATTGGAATGCCGAAAGGTGTTCAAGGTACATATATTTATATATACGTTAACCAAAGCTCAACTTTGGGAACCGCGTAATCCCAACTGTCAATAAACAGCTATCTACTTGGCTCTTATTCAACATTTTGATTAAGGTTCCATCACTCAAATATTAAACCTTTTATTTCTCCCCCCAACTGCTTACTTTATATTCCGGTTCCAAAAAATATATCTTCTTTTTTCTAAAGTCAAAACCTGAATATATAAAAACAAAAGAGATTGATAAGCAAGGGATTTGAAAAGGGGGAAAACAAATTGTTTAAAAGGCATAAAATAGATAGAATAGGTGACGAAAAGACAAGAAAAGAATTGATATAGGTAAGTGTTTTAGATAGAAGAGAGGATATATATTAAATATGAAAGATGGAAGAAGAAGAAGACCTTGAGAAAACGCGGCCACAATCGCAGGAGTGACCTCTGGTGCCACAGGTTTTGAGATGTGCTTTGTAATCAGACTGCACCGCATACCCTTTGGAGCATCTTTGGCAGACCCATTGCTTGTGATTGCTGTGTTTCCTCCTGAAATGCTTCTTGATGCCAACAAGATCACCAAGAGCATGGCACGGGTCATGGTGCAAGCAGGTTGGCTCTGGACACACAAACACTCTCTTCTTCACCACCGGACTCTCCCTTTTCAATAGCTTCCACGGCACCTTGTGGCGGCGCCGGTGCATCTGAAGGTTCTGATCTCTCTGAAATCCCTGGTTGCAGATCTCACACACATAACGATCCGATTCCAACAAAGTCTTGGGTGAGAGCGACACCACTTCTGCATCTGGATCTGCGTTTAATTCACACCCCAACATAAATTAAAGTATATCCAATCAATTATTAAAGATATATATAGACCCACCTTTCAAAAATGGATATATGTGAGTAAATAATTTATATGGAAAAAAGAATTGGGTATTAAGAAATAATAAAAAGGGGATTAGAATCGTGCACCTGGTGTTCCTGCTGGTCTTCTCTTCCTTTTATTATTGGCAGTACCATTTTCGGCGCAGGAAAACGGCTCGGGAGTGGGAACTGACGAAGGAGAAGAGTTATTGGCCAACATAGGTAGCTAGCTATGTAGCTAGCTAGGGATTGGAGAATATTCAATCTTTTTACTTACTAAAAGTTTTTGATGATCTCTTAATACTCTTTGTATGTATATGATATATGATGCAAAATAGAATAGTAAGTGTCCTGTGACTATGGTGGTGATGATAGAATTAAGAGATCATGAGTAGTGGAAGAGAGAGGAAGGAAAAAGCTCTTGTGTTTCTGCTACTTTGGGTTACCTCATGCTCATGGATCAGCTTTCTTTTGGGTTTCAGCTTTTGCAACAACTTTCTCTCTCTCTCTCTCTCTCTCTCTCTCTCTGGGTTCCTCTCTTCCTTTCCTTCCAACCCTCATCTTCAACAGGTATTGTCTGTATAGCCCTCCTTAATAAACTTTCAAAAAGAGACAGAGAGAGAGTGAGACCCAATCACAAAGCTCGAAACTTGATCCCACAATGGGCTCCAGAAGAAAAACATCCCCACAAACAAACAAAACCCTCTCATCTCATTATTTCATCACACAGTAAAACTTTGCTTTGCATGCATAAATACAGGCCAAGCCCCCAAATACACACGTAAGCTTCCTATTTTTGTCACTCTTTCTCTCTCTAACAACTGGTTAGTTACTATCTAGAAAGAGAGAGAGAGAGAGAGTGTGGGGGGCAGACATATCTTTATAGACCATTGTACCCATACGCAGGATTTCTTATTAATTTCACTCGAAGCAGCTTTTATAAAGGTGATAATGAGGATGTGAAGTCACCCTCAGGGGTATTCCAGTCAATGCGGGTCATAATTTTTTCTGTCCAAGATGCTTTGCTTTTTGGTAAACTAGGGGCATCATCTTAGCAGTTGCCAGTAAATATTGGCAACATTGTCTTTTCTAGCTCAGCTTCATAATGTTGACAATATTGCTCAAGCCAAATGTTTCATCAAAGTAAAACTCCAATAATTATTTTTTTCTTTTAATTTTAGAGTATGTTTTAAGATGTTTTATATACCAAAAATAAAAAACTAGTTATAAATACAGATAATTATATAAGTTTTCATATATTTCATCATTTTTATATATAAATAATGAAGCTCATTGTTAAAATTAAGTGATACAACAGTAATCATCATTTTACCTTGAGTTCAAGGAAAGTGGGGCACTAAAAAGCTAAAAATAATCCCTTGTTATCGCATAGAGTTATGTTTTTTTTTACTTTTAAAATTTAATTAATATTTATTTAATAATTTATATTTTCTTTTTTTATTATATCATGTCCATTATTTTGTTTTTTTTTCTCTTTCAGGATGAGGAATGTCCAATAAACATCATACTTTTAATTTTAATATTGAGTTTTATGCTAACAAAGTTTTATCCAATCATTTATTTTACTAGTAATGATATTTAATATTTATCTTGATTATGAAAGTGCGAAAAATATTAAATCTTGAGATATTCTAACATTTTTTCATACTTACATTCTTTTTTATTTTTTAACTCATTGTCATATGTGTATGTGTGTATATCATATGTTATGTATATAAATATTAATTTATTTTTAAATAGTATATAAAATAATTTTCCATAATGTATGTAAAAATAATAATTTTTACATGTAAATTTGGAATATAAAAAATTGGGTCTCTTTATTTTATGGTATATATTTTAATTTAATAGTATATATATATAATAAAAATTATTCTCATTTTAAAAATATGAGAACAATAATTTTTATCACACATGTATACAATAAAGGATTAAGATTAAAAGTTAGTTGTGGTAATATATCTCTTATAAAGACTATGTGTATGTTTATCTTTAAATCTTTATCATCACAGTAAATCCAATGAAAATATTAGAAACACAGTTTGACTAACATAAAACTTGTGATTTGGCTTAATTTTTAAAAAAATAAGAAACGTCTATATCATAAATGTTATATATATAAAAAAACTTATCTCATAACATGATTTTTTCTTGTCCTTTTAAAAATTAATCCAATCAAAATAAATGTATTTAAAAAATTAATTAGAAATTTCAAAAATTAATAATTTGTATTGATTATACTCATTTATTATTCTTCATAAATATTAATCGTTTTATAATTTCATCCCTTTGTCCGTAGTCTGTATGGTTATCTTTGTCTTCTTTAATTTGCTCCTATTTATAACACAAGCTCTGTTTTCTTTTTTCCATTCTCGTTAATCTTTTTCTTATATTTGGCATTTTAAGTTTATTTGCGTTATTTTGCAGCTTCTACACTTCTTGCAATTGAGTATATACCGAACAGTTGAATAATGGGTTTACAAAAGAAGTAAGCAAAATCTATTATACAGAATTTTTTTTTCTTCAATTTAGCTTTTTTCATCATCATTATCATTATCATTATGTTCTATTTATCTTCTTTTTCTCACTATGCTAACATAATCTGTTTTTAATTATTATAAATTATTTTTCCTCAAATTTTCATTTAAAGCTGGCATTGAATTTTACTTAACACAGAATAAGGCTAAAAGAGATGAGATTTCACAAAATAAATAAATTACCATGCTATATAGAAACAGACCTACTCTACTTTTATATATGCTCTATTCCTTATCTCAAGTATACTTTTAAATAATTAAGATATGAATTTTAAATTGACTAATACAGAGTTAATTATTTATAAATATATGATAATTTACAATTAAATGATATTATAATTTTTAAAGTATTAATTTTAAATTTTCTCTAATATAAAAATAAAGTAATCAATTGATAATACGATAATAACAAATAAATGGCAAGTAATGTTATCGTCTTATTTTATGTTTATTGTATTTATTTTATGGTAGTTTTTTATGTACAATGTTATAATATTTTTCTTTTCTTATGATATTATTTCCAAATTATTTATGACAAACATTACACAATTACATACACAAAAATTATCATAATTTATTGAAAAACCTTCTTTCTCAAATTAATTTTGTTGAAGTATGCTATTATATTATTTTGTAATAATTTCTTAGATTATAATGTTAAAATACTATTTTTTTTTAATTTTTTATGACAACAACAGCATTTATTTTTATTTCTTGCATTTCTGACAAGTTTGAAAAAAAAAGTTTCAAAAGCAATCAGCACTTAATAAAAAAGATTGAAAATTTTTCAGGAAAAAATTATCTAGCAAATAAATATGAGACGCCAAAATGATAAAGGTGAATGTATGAAACAAAAAATAAAGGTATGTGCAAAACTCTTTTAGAATCACACTAAGGCGTATATAAATTAAACTAGATTCCGTACCGCATAATGTACAAGTATATTTTATTTTTATAATAATAACTTAAAATATTAATTATAATATTAAGTAAAATTTTATTTATATTAATCATATTATAATAAATAAAATAGGTTGTAGAAATTTTTTATTATTTTATATTAATAAATTAAAATTTCAATTGCATCAATGTTTATTTATAATAAAGTTTTATGCATTAATTTTTTGTTTCTTATAAAGTTAAAATATCTAAAATTTTTAACTCATAACAATACATATGTTTAGTTCTTAAGTTATGTTATTTTATCAATAAAATCTATAAAGAAATAAAAATAAATTTTATTTTGATTATTTTAAATATTTATAAGCATAAATTTATATTTAAATAAAAAAATTAAATAATAATTATCTTAATATATACTTTTTTATATTTGATATATATAATATTTTTTAATTTATCAACAAAATTTTTTTTCTTCCTTTGAAAATTTTGAGAATTGATTACAAAAATATTAAAAATAATTTAAAATTTTAAAATATAATAGATATAGATGAAATAAATAAATAATAATAATAAATAAATATTTAAATAAAATATATTAATAATATAAATATTTTTTATACTATCATTCAATTGTAAATTATCAAATTATTAAAAATATTTATTTTTATAATAATTATTTTTAAAATTATACATATGATAATTTTAATTACTTAACATTGAATCAACGTTAAACTCATTTAATATTTAATGGGAAAACTTATTATACATATAGATGACAGCAATTAAAGGAGAATAGGATAAAAAAAGTGCAAATTAAATTTTACTAATCATTAATTTTTCAAAACATTACCAATGTGATGTATATCTAATTTCAACTTTTTTTTTCTTTCACTAATGGAATGAATCGTTACAACATTCAAATCACCGTGATATTCCATTAGGGTTATATTCTTTTGTATTTTCTTACAAACTTTTAAAATATTTTTTCTTATTTTATAAAGTAATCGTTAAATAAACATATATATATATATATATATATATATATATATTATCTTAAAAGTACACAAATTATGAACTTACACACCAATATTTTTAAAATTTTTGAAAATAAAATTGTGATAGTATACGTTGAAAATCATGTAGACAAAATATATTAATAATATTTAAAATAAAATATTTTATTTTTAATTTCTTAACAAATATTTTTGAGCGTTGGATAATACTTATGAAATTTTTTTTACCTTTTTATTTATTAATTAAGAAAATTTGTAAGAATAAAAGATTTAAAAAATTTATATAATTTTATTTTTATAAAAATGAATTATCTTTTTTTAAATAATAAATAAATAATTTTTTATTTAATATTTATTTTATAAGATAAGAAAAATAGTAAATAAAAGATAGATATAAAAAAAGAATAATATGATTTTTTCTTTAAAATTTTAAATATTAATTTTATTTTTTATTTTAAAAATTATTAGTTTTAATTTTTTATTTTTAAGAAAAATTAATTTTAATTTTTAAAATAATTTATATTTGATATATATCATATATAATATGTAATACGGGATATATATTTGATAATAAAAAATTAAAATTTATTTATTTAAAAAATTAAAATTAAAATTTTTAAAAATAAAAAATTAAACTTAAAATTAAAAAAATTCAGAAATAAAAAATATGTTTATCCTGTAAAAAAAATAGCAAAGGTGTTTCAAAAACACGAGACGCTGAGTAAGAGTAAGATGAGCTTAGTCTGACATTTTGGAAGATGAATCTTGAATGTGGGACAGATTGTAATTAACATGCGAAAATCATAAGGCAACAAGTGGAAGTGGCAAAGTGTGAGCGAACCATTCATTCCTTGATATAACTACTTTGGCGGTAACATCCACGGAGGAGAGTGAATGGACGGCCATGATTGGTTTGAGGGAATGAAGTATCCCTATCGTGTTAGCACAGTATGATATCTACAGTTGTGAAATGACGAAAGGGATATAGCAAACAAATACTGGTAATTAATAATAAAGGAGAGATTCCAAAACAAAAAACAGGGGCTCAGCCTGTAGCTGTAGCTATAGCTGCTTCCGTTTGGTGGTTGCCAGGGCCAAAAGCACTGGGGCCACTTCTTTCCGCCACCATAATTTTCACCTCTCTCATCATTATCTCATCTTTCTTTTCTTTAATATCATCGCCTAACAAATGTTTAGATAAATCAAAGCGTAATTGTAACATTGCTTAAGGAGGTAAAAATTATGGCCATAGAGAAACAACAACCCTCTTGCAAGAAAATCCAAAATATAAAATGGATGCACCTTAATTTATAAAGACAGACAAATTTTTATATATTTATTAATGTGCCTATATTAGTTTGCTTTAAATTTTTAAAAACAAATAGCCAAAAGTGACAATTTATGAGAAAAAAAGTTTTTCATGTAAAGAGCTAGTTGGGGGTCGTTTCCAGAAATAGTATATTTGAATTGGATTATTTTTTCTAGTTATGTTAAAAAAAGTTATAAAATATATTTTCAATATTGTTAGAAAATTAATTTATAGTTTACAACTTTTTCTATAAAATAAAAAGTATTTAATTAAACAAAAAAATTAATTTATAATTACAATTTATCTACTTATTTTAATTAATTAAATTTTTATTTTATCTTTAATAATTAAATATTTAAAATATAAAATCAACTACCAGAAATTATTTTATCTATTTTTATAATTTTACTATAAAAATATTTGTTTTACATCATCTAAATAAAATAAATTATTTTTCAATAACATATTTTATATAACCAATTACAATATAATGAATGATTAAAATAATCTATTTTATAAAGGTAATTCAAACATTAAGTTTCTTCCATAAATAAAACGTTCAGTTGACACTTAGTACATATCTTGGGTGGTCAGCGTGATAAATTAATGAGGAATTTAAGTTCTTAATCCCATATCTTCCTTTCTTACTGGATGTTGTGATCCCATTGTGAGTATCCGATATGCATAGAATAGTAATTAAAACATATAAAAGCGAACCTGCTTAAGGTTGGTATTAGCGTTTAATTCATTCTCAAGCACACGGAACTTACATATCAGCATATCCTTTGCAATCTCTTTCCCAAGTTTTCTTCATCCCAAAACTAATCATAATGCTTTCCCCTCTAAAAACACGGACTCTCTTCTAACTCCGTCCATTTTAATTAAAGTTAATTGGAAAAATTGATTACATATAAAAAAATAAGTTAGTTCAAGTGAAACAGCTTGATTAACACCGTTAATATATATATATATATATATATATATTTAAAAAAATTAAATTTTATATCTGATTCAATTTTAATTTTTTACATGACTTTCCAAACTTTTTTTTTCTTGAATTATAAAATGTGGTTTTGGATTAAATTTAAACTTTTATTTTACAGTTAAAAAAAGATGGAATGTTGACTTGTCTCAAGCTGGAGGGATTCAGGCCGAATATCTATTTTGAAAACTCTACATGTCATTGATCCGTATTATGAAAGAAATATGAAAACAAAAATGAATTATGTTTGTCATTCTATAGCGTAATATGAAAACTCTACATGTCAGTGATCCGTATTGGCTATTATTTTATTAAATAAATAACATGTTAGTGAGAATAACCATAACGACTAATTTTTCTCTCTTCTATGGTATGGCAACTTTTTAATGACTTTGGTGGTATATGCATACCTAAGCAATCTTAAGGCTCAAGTAAAAAAAAAAATTGTCCACTAAGTTCTAAGTACTATATGCATGGCATATAATTGAAACCAAAGTTTTAAGTACAACATATAGTATACATATGAAGTTAATTCAAAATCACAGTTTATCTTTCAATAATTTGAATCAAGTTGGATAAACCTAATCAAGTGATGTCATAATATCTTTTATTTTTCATTATAAAATTCAAAGTAGAGATCGTAAGAAAAGATTAAAACTCCGTTACCTAGGCCAACTAATGTCGATATAATGATATTTGAATAAAATATTGATTAATTATTAATATTATATATAATTTGATATAGTTTTAGAAGATGTATGGACTAAATATATTTAAAGCTTTCATAGAAGAAAAATGATATTGTAATTTATCACGATCACAAATAAAATATACTTGTAACGATATTTTAACATTTAAGTCGGTAAATATTATAGTAAAATAATTAGATGAGAATAAATCAGTTATCTGTGAATAATTGTAGATCTTGGGCATGGTGCACTTCGAGGGTCAGGGTATCAAAGGGGAAAAGGTTTTCTGATCGGTGCACCACTTACTTGCCTAGCATCTTAAATTTTTATCATATTGGGTTGAAGTACTCCTATCATTCACTAGAATAAAAGTTATTTGCTGATAAAAAAAATTGTCCTGTATAAAGTCATCATTATTAATTAAAGAATTTTAATATATTTAATGTAATAGTAAAACTTCTAACAACTAAAATTTTAGATAGAATCTGTAGTATGGATGGCATGAATCTTAGGCAGTGACTCCATATGTATGTAAGTTTGGTTATTCCTCGGACAAAGATTAACTATCTAAAATTGGGTTAAGGCCTAAATAATCTGAACTGAAAGCAATGTCAACAATAAAATTAAAGTATTAAAAGATAAGTAGTATACTGTACTTGATTTCTCGTATATGATCCCCATTTTATAATATACACATTTTTCTTCCAATTATTCAAAGAATTATAATATATATATATATATATATATATATATATATATATATATATATATATATATAGGACAAAACTTGAATAAATTTCCTTTAATGTCCCAACATAATACAACATAGAAAGAGTTTAATTTTGGTACATTATTAATATAATTTTTTAAAATTATTAATTAATTAAAAATTATTATAAAATTAACAATATTTAATTATATTATAATTAAAAATTTGATTAGAATATGAAATTTTATATCATTAGTATAATTTTTTTAAAATTTTATTAACTTTTTAAATATATTATCAGTTTAATAAAATTTTATACTGTTAATTAATTAAAAAAAATATTTGTATTTTCAAGATATATGAGTTATATAAAACAAAACATAAATGAATTTTTTTCAGTATTTGTTATGCTATTATTTAATACGGATAGAATAATTCTCATGTTGAATTTAGTGAAATGATATTTTTAATAATTTTTTCATTAAAAATAAAATTGATTAACATAAATTTAAAATTTAAAATTCAAATATAATAAATTAAGTATAAAAGGTTTTACACAATTTTAATTTAATTGACATTTTATCACCTTATTTTATTTTAATATATCATATATATTATTTATGTACAATAAAAATAACGTAGTTTGAACATAGAATCATAAGTAAACTATCAAAATCTACCATTATTAAGCAAATCTTAGTAAGTGTATGATATATATATGTCCGACAAAATTTAGATTAATATAAGATTATTTGACATCTCATTTATTTACATCAAAATTAACAAATAAAATATTTTTAAAATATATAAAATAAAAATTATTTAATTATATTCTTAATTTTAACAAAATTTTAAATAATCAAAATAATATATAATTAAATTTAATGATTAAATGATTAAATATTTTATATAAAATTATTAATAATATAATATTTAATATAATTTATAATGATATAACCTAATTCCCTCCTTCTCTATATATAGTTACAAAATAAGTGTTTAGGTACATGTGATCCTCTTTAAGAAATAATAAAATAAGATGGATGGTATAATTGGGTAAATCGGAGCATATAGAGGAATGGAGAGGCTATGAATGTTGGGTGAATAATGGTATCTGTGTTAATAATTTGATGATGGGTGTAAGCAGAGGTGATGGGTCCCCTTACTACACTATTCAGTATTCACTATTGCCCGATGCTTATTTGTCCTTTATGTATTTGTTTGTATTTGTAGGCCTGTACCATACAGACATAATTTATATACTCACTCTCAATAACACAATCTCTCTCATTATGGAAATCTTGAATCTTACTTCTTATGATATATCAAATACAAATATTCTTTTCCATTCAAATTATCTTCATATAAGACACACTCTCCGTAGAAATTTTTCGTAATAAGTTTTGTCATCGTCTAATTTCAATAAGGTTTTTCATAAAGAGCTTGTGGAATTCAATACAACAATCATTCCATGTAATATTCATATAAAGAAAATCTACATAACACAATGTTGAAATAACGCACGAGGATATGATGCAATCTATTTTTTATTTAAATTTTTATATCATCTATTTTATGATATATTTTCTTTTTAAAAAATAAATAATGTTTTTTTTTTATATAAAAATATAATGTTGTAATTAAAGTGGGTATGTGGGTGAGTAAATAGTGAGTGATGAATGATGATATCATGTTTGTAGAAAGACAAGCTCGAAAGGAGGGCCGTGTCTGTTGGCTGCCAGCTGACAATGTTTACGACAATAACTTGTCACCCAAGACCGCGTTAATATTTTTGCTATTTTATAAGCCAAATTTTAATTCATCATTTTCTATCATTAGGAGTAATTCAACTTGCTGTACTCGTATGCATTTTTTTATATTTTAATTATGTATATATTTTTTATATTAACAATAATTTTACTTAAACTAAATTTAAAAAAAAAAATTTATAAATTTTTAATATTGCTATCTATTATTCAGCTAATTTTTTTTTATATACAATCAAGAAGATAATTAATTCAAATCTACCATCTCATATAAATTATTTTAATTCTAAATATTTTATTCTTAGATCAATCCTGGTAATTCATTATTTGGATGCATTTTAATTGTTTATTTTTTCATGAAAAGAATCTATTTAAAAAATACTAAAATTCAGGACTTGATTGATTCTGTTTAAACTAACGACGTAAACACAATATTGTAACATACGAATAGGTAGTTTGAAACATAGGTACATAACTAAATCGTTGATAAACACTAAAATGTAAGTGAATTTTTTTTATAATTATAAAAGTAATAAAATTTGAACACATAATAAAATTATTTTAATTTTCATCCTTTGTTATTAGATTAATTATAATAATTTATAAGTAAAAATATTTGATAATTAAAAATTTAATGATTAAAACTTTTATAAATTTAATATCTTAAGATTTTGAGTGCAAATATATTATCACATTGAATCATTCATATTATATTTTATTCATAATTCATATTGTATTTTACTATGATGATCTGCCTGAGTATTTAATAATTTATTAACAAGAAAAATTTTAAAATTTAAAAAATTGTAAGTATAATTTTTATTTAATAGTTTTGATTGTATTTCATGATGTTGTGATAAATCCAAATCATACCTAGTATTATTGTATTTTTGGAATTAGATTCTAAGTGTAAGGTCATTGTTAAACTTGTTTTTAGGTTAATTTTCACATATAATGAGGAAGAGTTTTTTGAGTATCCTTTTAACATTTTCTTTAATTAATTTATTAATACCTAAACTGGGGTTTTTATTTATGTAGTAAAAAAACGAATTAGAAAGAAGAAGTACTTCCAGGAGTCTAAAATTGAAAATAAAATTAAAAAAACTGTAAGTCTTTAAAAATAAAAAATAAAATTAAAGCTTTCATTAATTATCCTTTCAAAATTGATGAGAATATGCCTCCATCTCTGCGTACGGGATTTAGTGATTTAGTCAAAAGTGCCTCCATCTTTAATGTACCAATGATATTATCGTTGTAGAAAAAGTTTCTTTGCCTCATATTTAGGTTGTAAAATGTATTTTGAGAATGCTTAAGTAGCTGTTTGGCCTGAAAATTAATTATTCCAAAAGTTTGTGTGGTTGGCTTCGATGTGAAACAGTAGAATTTCACAAAAGCTGTTCCATAACTAAAGTATTGGGATGGTTGCTTCCAAATACACAGGCTTTCCTTCAATGAGAGCAAATCTACCTGAACTTCGTTTATAGATTTTATATAGGAAAGGTGGGCAACAGAGAAAAATGAAAATTTATTATTTTCTTGGTCACATCATTCTCATCAACATATTCTTTCCTACCTTACAATATATTTCCTTTGTCTTTAGCACATCTAAATGGATAATTGCCTCATTTTCTAAAATATAAAGAAACTTTCTAGGTCATACTCAAAAAATAGCATGAGTAAGCTGGAATATAATTTGTAGGTCTGTTAACAAAAAAAAATGAGCTCTTCGAAATGGACGATTAGGGTGAGTTAAAAATAAAACTTAAAGAGGTGGGATGGAATAAAAAAGAAAAGTCAAGATAAAAAGGAAAGAAAAGATGTTCTTTTTTGACAAAGGTTTAGAATGTTTAGATTAGTCATATACATGAAAAAAATGACTAAACGAGTGTTTACAAGTAATATTACTATTAGAAAACAAAAACGACAGTTCATTTTCTAAGAAAATTTTGTGCATGGGAGGAAGCATTTGAAAATAAATTATATCTTCAGGTTATATTGGTTTTCACCATCAAAACATGTTTTCATTGCTAAAATGGACTTTTACAGTGCAAAGGAATGACAAAAAAGCTTTAACGGAGGACAAAAATTTTTTGTATGAAAGTTTATTTTTTAATCTTGTATTTACAAAAGATACTATTATGTTTAAGTTAATAAAAAATTAAAAATGTGAAAAGAGAATATATATATATATATATATATATATATAGAGGCTGACAAACCCTCTTATATAGTCAAGAATTTTGGGTCAACCTAATTCTTTTGAAGGTAGTAGATTTTTCCAAGAAAGCATTGATGGACAAGATCCTTACAAAGAATCAATATGCAAAAGTTGGGTGTATAGATCTCTAATTTGTCAATCCAACATATCCTTTATGTCATAAGCACTCAAAAGATTCATGCTATCTTTTTTCTTATTTCTTTCATATGGTTTGGACGCATACCTAAAATTGGTTAGCTTTCGAGGTCATGTTTCCGCTCGACAGTAAAACTCATTTCATACTACAAACATGGTCTCCAACAAAGAAAATATTTAACCTTAATCTTATAACTAATTTTGGAGGCGATGTTTTTCGATTTTTTTAACCTTAGTCGTAGAACTAATTTTAGCTATACAAAATATATATATATATATATATATATATATATATATTTATTATATTTTTATATAAAAAAATGCTTACTTTTTAAATAAAAATTAACTATATTTTTATAATTAAAAGAAGTCATGAACATTTTTTTAACATATAAATTATAACTAAATATTACGTATTCATATATTGCAACTGAAATTTCATACATTGGATTTTTATAAATAGTTTAATATATAGAATTTTAATTTTATATTATTAACATTTTAAACTTTTAAGGCACGGTTGACTAAAATAATTTAACATCAAGAGGTTAATTATTATTTTTGAGAAGTTCTTCAACTTCTAAACATATATATGTGTGTGAACTTTTGCTAGGGGCACTACAAAATACTCTTTCTTAATGATTTAATATTTGATTAGTTTCAACTAATATGGATTTTAAAAAAAAAATTAAATTATTAGTATAAATATTATAGTTATATTATTATATGATATATTATATTAAAAAATATCTTTTAATATAAATTAATAATATTTACTATTAATATATGAAATATATAATATAATGTATTATTTATTAGTATAGATTTTAAAGTTTATACTAATCATTTAATCATTATTAGATAATTATTATATTAATAAAATCTATCTTAACACTTTTGATAAATTTTAATTGTTAGTAAATAATATTTTTTTTTCAGTTGATCTACTTTTCAAATTAGGCTTCCATCTAGTTGGAGATTTAATTTCACATTTCCTTTTGCCCATAGAGGCTCACATAATTTCGATTTCGTTATAATTGTTTATTTTCCTTTAAAAAATATAGAATATGTAATCATAACTGATTGAAGTTTGAGCAAAAATTCAAGGTTGACAGCTGTTGATTAAGAGGTAGAGCACTTCATTTACAAAATAACCGTAAGTTGATAGCTGGTGAAAAGGGTTACATAAGCAATATGCTTGATAAAGTTAATAAATAATGCACTCGATGTCTTCTTCTTTTTGTTCTAATTTTATTTGTTTCATCCCTTTGTCTTGCCATATCAAGAAGATATGAATCTAGAATGCCAATCTCATGGTTCCCACATGTTTCCATCTAAACAACAACAGAGCAAGAATAGAAATAGTTAGGATCATTTATAATTGACAGGTTAAGATCGCAAAGATTCTAAGTAAATGGTTGTCTACTAAATAATATTTTTGTAGGGTTTTAGAGTTTAATTCCTAATTTCTCAATACTATATATATATAAGAGTGATTTATTAAATAGCAACTTATCAGTTCGGAGAGTTTGATATATATACGAGATGAACAAACAAACTTCAATCTAACTAAAATAATACTTTTATAAATAAATATATATATGATTAATATGATAATTTTATTGACAAAATTTAAAGACATCTTGTAAGTTGAGAACAATGTTACCATAGAACTTAAATATCTTTAAATTAAAATAATTACATATTTAAATTTTTATTAAATAATTTATATTAAATTTAAATTATAATTAATTAGATACATTACAATGTATATAGTTTCGTTTAAATAGAAAAATAGAATTAAAATCTGCAATAAAAAAATTAAAATCACAACTAAATATCTTTAATATGATAATAATAATAATAAAAAATCAGTTTTAATTTTAATAATAAAAATTAGAACAGATAATAAATAAATCATAAATTTATTTTAAAAACTAAAATAATAATAACAATTAAATTTAATAATTAATATTTTAAAAAACTTAATTTTTACAATAAATTTCAACGTAAATTACATGTGCATATATTAAATTCAATTTGGATTAGAATGAACTGCTTTTTAAATTTGTATCAAATTCAATTAAATAAAAATAGTTAATTATTTTAAAATTTAATTTATATTTGATCATACTTTGATTATAAATATGATTAAAATAAAATTTATATATAAAGATTATATAATGTCATTTTTACTTAATAAAATAATTTTTAAGATTAATTTAGGCTATCCAAATTTAAGATAATATTAAAGTCTCTTCTAAATATGATAGTGGGTACCATTAACTTTCCAAAAATAAATTTAGTCCATAAATTTTTTATTTCAATCAACCTAATTCAATTCGTTTTTCAATGTAACCCACACGTTTGATATGTCTAATCTGAAATGTAAAAAAATGTATTAAAAATTTTTACATTGATTGTAAATATATAACTGAAGTATAATTTATAAAATGCTTGAACGATTTTAGTTTTATAAAATAATTTTTGAAGTTAAATTGAACCCAGCTCAAATTTAAAATTTGTGTTATTTTCAGTTTTATATTTTAATTTTTTAGTTCAATTTATGATTATTTTTACCACAGGTATTACTGTTTAACAGCATATATTATTGTGTAATTGCTTGTGTATTCATTGGTTTATTTTTTAGGTTTTGTATCCTCTTTAACTTTATTGTTCAATAATTTGTTTATCTCTTGTTTGTTTAGATGTTCTCTCCCCCCCCCCCCCCGGGGGGGTCTCTCTCTTGGTACAAACAGATTCTGTAGCATTACTTTATATATTTGTCATGTAGTCCAAATCTGTCTTCAACATAAGTTCAACGTATCCTATTTATTTGTCCCCCACTATCTTAACTTGTTTATCCTTAAGTAAGTCTTATTCCTCAAATATAGAAAGAAAAGAGCCTATCTCGCATAAATATTATACTTTTAATCTTCTTGATTTTGAGATTTGATAAGTTTGGTTGCTCTAATATATTTGTGGTGATTTTAGTTTCTTAAATTTTAAAATTTTTCAATTTTGATCCATTTTCAATTTTTACCAAAATAATTAATAAAAATTGTTAAATAATTATTTCTATCTAAATTAAGTTAATTAATATAATTAATTAGTGAAGTTGGACGAAAAATCAAATAAAATTATTAAATTTTGGATAAAAATTACAGAAAAATAAAAATCATAAAATCTTAAAATTAGAAGTTAAAATTGTCAAAAATAAAATAAGGGGTCTAAAATTACTAAATCTTGATATAAGATTTTAGGTAGTGTTTACACAAATCTAACTAGTTTAAATGTATTTTCTAAGAATATCGAAATAAGGTAAAGATTTGTTTTGATATTATATATGGTAATTACTTTACTATAATTTTAAAGGAACAAGATAATTAAAATAATGAATAAAGTGGTTAACCTATGAACCGGTTATTTTTCCTTTTATAGAAATTTGGAGAAAAAGATGGAACAACAAGCTAGACACATAGGAGATACCGGGAAGATTAAAAGATGGATTCTTTTTGTCAAATGCAGAATTGAATTTGAACAAGTAAAACATACAAGTAAGAAAAATAATTGAGCTCACTGTCGTTGATGCTATCATCTTATCTATCCCCTACCAAAATCGGAATCCTATTCCATTGTCGATATTATCAAAAGCTTAAGTCGTTCATATGAATTTTTTTTAAGTCGTGTCTTTCATATGATTTTATTATAGTTAACTTCATTTTTTTTCACCAGTTAACTTAATTTGTTGTTGGTTTTGAGTTGGTTCATAGATTCTACATTTGGATGGTTAGGTTAATAATATTATGAGTTGGTCTTATAATAAATAATATTTGGCTTATAAAAAACAAAAAAAAAATCGATTTGTTGTTTTCCGTACCTAGAAAGTAGAATAAGTGATTACATTATATATGTTACAATTCAAATCTGACTGACTCTTTTTACATGAGAGAGCGTATATATTTTAAAAAATTATATGAATGAATTATACGCTTTACAAATAATTTATGTATAGCATAACGTTAAAGTTTTTATAATTAAATGGTGAAGATCTTAAAATTGATATTTAAAATCCAAAATAACTCTTCTTATGTTTTATCACACACACATTAGCAGCCGTTAGTATTAATATTATATTTCATTAGGTAAATAAAATGATTGGTAGATATTACATATTATTTCAACGGATCCGACGGAGACTCCGCCCTTGCGGACGATGGAATTTTTATTTTAAAATTCGATATTTAATGTTTTTAAAATTTCATAAAACTTATTTGCAATATAATTTTTGAATAGTAGATAATAACAAAAAAAATTAAGAATAAGTTGATGCTAACTGTATTTAATGCATCCACAGCACACGTGTGATGTATATCTTGATTCACATGATTGAACATTTGCTACCCACAGGAAAAAATAGCATAAAATAATGAGAAATAAAGATAGTGAATGGAGTATGGAATTGAATTGAAGAGTTGAACAGTAAAAAAGGATTGTCACATTTCAGATTTCTGAACGTAAAGACAAAACCATTTAGATGCCATCCACGTAATAGCCGTCAGAGAGCAATTCCCGCATCCAATGGGTTGACCCATTCCCATCCAATTCTTGTGCTCGCCTCATTCTAAATTTTATTTTCTTTTTTAAAAAAATCTCATCAAATTCTTCACCAAAAATCCATCCTAGTGCTAGACTCATTCTCAATTTTAAATTTATAATTAAATTACACTATAAAATATTCTTCTAATTTTCCAAATACATTACAATTAAATTAAAAAATTTAAAATTTAAAATATAAAAATAAATTATATTTCATATCTTTAAAATAATAAAAATTAATTTAAATTTTTTTAAAAAATACCATCACTCGAATTATTACAGATATAATAAAATTAGTTTATTAAAATAATTTTACCAAAAATTTAAAAACAAAATGAAATATTTTTAAAATAAATAACAATTTATGTGATTAATTTTTTTATATTTTTCATTGTAATAAACTTAAGATAATTTTTACCATTTTGAACATATATAAATATAATTTAATTTATTAGTATAATTTTTTGAAACTTTGAACATAAAAATTAGCGAAAAATTTACCACTAAATTTACCACTACCATTTATTAGTTTAATACATAAAAAGGATATTGTGTAATGCATTTAAATTAATTCTAAAGTAATTTTTGTTAATATAATAAAAAATAAAGATTCAAATCTAAATGTAATATATTTATGAAATAGAGAAGATTTGTGTAGGTATGAAAATTTTAAAAAAATTGTGACAAGTGAAAAATTAAAAAAAAAATTATGTAATTTACCCTTTCTTTTAATTTCAATATATTTTTCATGTAATTTTGTACAAATTATAAAAATTAATAGTTTTGAGGTATTGTAAATAATTGTTTCAGTTTGATTACTTTTTTATATACTTTATTGTAGAAGCAAAATTTAAATTGATTTAAGAAAAATTCTTCCAGTATTTTCATTTTTAAAAGCTATATTAAATATGGCATGTGTATATAACATAAAATTATACTGATATATAATGTATGGAAAAATGATATCCTTCAACAAATTAAATTTATAAAACTCATTGGCAGCAACATTAAGTAGATCTAAATGTTAATTAATTTGTTTAAAAGTTTAATTTTGATATGTTATCATTGTAAAAAATTTATATTATTAATTAATTAAAAATAATAATTAATATCTTTTAAATAATTAGTATAAAAATTAATAATTTATAATTGACTAACTTCCAATGCATTCTAATTAATCTTTTTGATTAATTGTATCTTACGAATGCATTTTTTGCATATTCCTATCAAAAGATGTAGGATAGATTGCATGCCCACGTCTTATTTTATTAATTTTAACGTATCTGATTCGAAAAGCATATATATATATAAACACGCGTGAAGTGATGATAGTTGACAATAAGCAATCATCCCAGTTTAATTACGCAGCTTATCAATGTTGATGTCAGCGTGAAATAAATAAAATAATTAGATTAAATTTGTGGACAATTCGTGATGAATTTGATTATTAATTGACCTGAAATAATTAGGAAATGACATATTGAATGTTGAAGAATTTGTTTTGGAGTTAGCAGCGGATCATTAGGTAGTTAGTTAAGAGTACTACTTTTGCAAGAGAAAGACAGTGTGGTCTAATCATATATATTATAAATAATTAAATATCATTTCTTAAAACCTAATTGTAGTCTAACTTCTCAATGCATATCAGTCTACTATCTAATCAACTGCAAATGAACTTCAATTTTGCACACTTGAACATGCACCGCCAACATATACAACAATATATTTACTATATATTTAGTATATGTAATAAAAGTTATTAATCCAAAACCGCTGTCAACAAAATATATTGGATTAAGCAGGTGATACAGTAAAAATAAAATATTGTTTTACAATGAGAAAAATTAGCATATAAGATTGAATTGTTAAATTAAATTAATTCAATGCGTTAAAAGTAAATGAAATTCTTAAACACTACTACATTAGTGTCTAACTAACTGAAGCATTAGAAAAAAAATTAATTTTAATTATCAAATAAGAAATTAGGTTAATACTTACGATAATAAGGATTATGTTCGATTTTATAATTTTTTTTTTAAAAAAAGATAATTTTTCATCTAATTTAAATAATTTTGTCAAATTTTAGATCGATTTTATTTATTTAGTTTTTTGGATGAAATATTTTAATATTTTAAAATATTTAAATATTTTAATATTTTAAAATATTTAAATATTTTATTTTAAAATATTTTGTTAAGATAAAAAATTTAAATTTTATATTTAGATGGTAAATTATAAATTTATTAAATTTAATTTTTTATATATTTTAATTTCTATTTAGATAAAATAATTTAAGTTTTACTAAATACAAAATTTAAATTTTAATATTCATAAATTTTTACTAATTTTGTTTATATTTTTTTGTCCAAACAAAATTTAAAAATTTAAAAATGTAAATATATAAATATTTTTTATACAAAAATTATGTAACATATTTAAATAAAATAACAATTCAGTAACCATAAAAAGTAGAAAAAAATAATTAAATTATCTAATTATGAAAATATTATCTTCAAAGATAAAGGAGAATAATTGAAAAAGATGAAAAAAAGTAATGGATTAGAGATAAAAAAAAATCAAAAATAATAATAAATTTAAAAAAAACAAGAAAAAAGTAATAAAACAGAATAATAAAAAAATAACATTGAAATAGAATTATTATTTATAAAATTAAATTATGAAGAATTTTTAAAATTAAATTTTTTTATTTTAATTTATTAAAATATTTTCTTAAAATTTTTAAAATTTAATATTTCTTGCGAAACATATCTAAATAAAATATTTTATTATTTTAAATTCTAAACTCTTTAAAAAATTATTCTTCCTTTTTAAAATGATTCATTGAGATCTAAGTAGATCACATGTAATTTCTTAACATGTGAATCTTCTTATTTCTATAGAATTTAATTTAATTTTTAATTAAATTTACACGAGAACAAGGTAGAGTGAAATAAACAAATAAACAATTTTTATTCTTAAATAATCAAATAACATGATCTATAAATCAAGAAGCAACAACTAAATATATCAACCTTTTAATACTATAAAGGTTCATCATTTCATTGAATAAACAACAACTTGATCAAAAGCAATAAGTTCATATTTGAAGTTTAAATTAATTATGAACAAAATGCTTAACTAGAAATGGAAAATCAACTTCATCACTATCCCTTAGACACCTCAAACCCTGGTCCTAATGAATTCAACAACCCATCACAAAGAAAGAAAATACAAGAAATTCCTTTAGCCATCCTGCTTGAAAGAAAATGAATCCGAAAACCTCTCTTCCTTTCTCCTCCAAAACCCAAGTATGGGTGTTGTTATTTTTGCAAAATGGTGACTCTCCAACCTCCTTTTCGCTGTCCTAAAATACTTTTTATATGACTTTTATATTTTTCATTTAACTAGAATTTTTTCACTTCACCAAGTGGTTCCAACCCTTCAGCGTCTTAGCGTTACCAAAAACATGCTTTTAAACTTCAAGCACTTAATTTCATGATGCTTATCCATCCGTGCCTTCTGTGCTAAACGACCATAAATCATCTTTAACAACTTAATATTAGCACCTTGGCACTTACAAGTCTGCGTCTAAGCACTGCTTAATCTGCAATGAATGATCACCGATTCAACAAAATTTACCCAAAATATTAATAATTAAGAACAAAAAATAAAAACTGACAATCCTAATGGAATTGAGAACAAATAAGAAAAGGAAAAAGAAAGAAGACATAAAATATACTTAAAATCTAGCTTATGAGACTTAACATTAATCCTACGACATGTAACACGTTTAAAAACTCAAATCAATAGCAATACATATTTGATAGTTGAAGCCAGAATGGAAAATGAGTTACAAGTAAGATAAGAGGCATCATGATTGTTATTATAGATTATCATGAAATTTTGTGATTGATGAAGACACTAATTATTACATTGATGAAATTAAATAAAGAAAAATTTTCTTTTAGCTTTTTCCTTTTGAGTATATGTATATGTTTTATTTCTTTTGGAGATCTATCAAGTTGTGGTTGGTCATTATCACTAGCAAGGTGAAAAAATTAATATTTGTAAATGAATGGGGTAGAAAAATAAGGGTATGGTAGGGTTCTTAAGTGGGGGTGCGATCTTTTTCGAGGCATTATATTGTTAAATTGTCTTTGTCTCAAAGAGGGGGGCCTCTAACAGTTTTTTCCATCAATTATTATAACTCTGCTGTGTGTATTATATTATTGTTTCTTCCTGGAAGGATGTCCTGATTTGAAGCCATGTGTCTTCTCATGTTGCTATGTTGATAATATTCACCAGCTGCCCACACCTATTGCCCCCTTTTTTTTGTTTCAATTTCCTTGTTTGAAATACATGGACAATATAAGAGACTCCTATGAAATCCACTCAATGATCTTTGTTGTTTCAATCACTTTAGACACGACAAACATGAATTGTTCATCATTGTATCATGAATCCCATGACAAGGACATGAAGGGAGGCATGGGATGTTGGGGTACATGGTCATGTAATTAGTTATCGTTTACAACCTCTTCTTGAAAGTGAGCATGATCGAAAGTTTAAGTAGGCAACAAATGATCATTTTTGTTTTTCATGTCAGTGTGATAACGATGAAGAATCACACAAGGTAATATTTTCTTTAGATCATGAACATTAAAAAATAAAGCTTCACTGTTCATCCAAGTCTAAGGAATACCATGTCAATTCTTTCGTTCCTCACTTAAAAAAAGAACCAAAATAATGTAGAGGTACCTTTCGGAGCCAAACATTTGTTTTAATTCCGCTTCTTATATAACCAACCTATACATTAATACTATAGCTAGTATTGTATAAATATTAACACTTTAATTAATCTTCCCGTCAAACGTCATTGTTTCATTTAATTAGGATGCATGTGTCTAAATAGAACACTAGGGCCCTAGTCCTTCCACGAGATTGTTTTCGTTTACATCAACACATCCACACGAATGAAAACAATTATTTTGATTTGTTTAATTAATTCATTAATTGTTTAGGCCAGGTATGTTATATTGTGAAGGAAATTAATGCGGCCATAGTTGTTTTCCAATAACAAAAGCACAGAATAAGAATAACCCTAAATATTCATCAAGAAAATCAAATTGATTTTATTTATGTTCTTCTCCCCCCCCCCCCTTTTTGTGGGGCTATTAATAGAATAAGGGTAGGAAGCAAGATTTGCTATAGTTTGTATTCTTGGTTTGTACACGTTGAGTATGGCTTATGCTCTCATTTTGCAAATTCATTTTCCTTAGGGAAAAAATAAATAAATAAATATAAGGGTGGGAAACAATAGTGATAGTGAGGACCGATGCATTGGAAAAAAAATAATGCAAATAACTACACAAGCACAAAAAGGTTGAAAGATAAGCTTCGGAAAGATTTATCCCCTTTAATGGAGATATGCCAAACAGAAAGTCACCCAAATATATATATATATCAATGAAATTCCAGTGAATTCCTTGGAAATGTTAATTTGTCAATTGTGTCAATAAAAGTTGGCCTCTACTTGGAACTTTTCCTACAATGGTATTGGTTGGTTTTGGCCCTCTTGGTATTCCATATTGACCTTACTATAATCACGTATAGATAAATACACAACCCAGGGCCAAGGCCGGGATTGATTCCTTTATTCTTCCCAACTAGTGTTGAAGATGAACATTATCTAGTAGGAGTAAGACGGGAGTGCGGGTTGTTTTACCTTTATTTATTTATTTATTTATTTATTATTTTTTCATCCCTTTTTCCTCTTTATTTTTTGATAGTAATGTGAACTCTTTTATTAGAAGATGACCTTTTAATCTCCATATGTCTTTCCATCACCTTCAACCATGATAGTGGCAGGATCATCTCACATGAAAGACAAACCCCCTAAAACTATGGGTTTATGCTCACCCACAAGTGCATGGAACTCTCACGAAACCAAAATCACATCTCTGACACGTAATTGGGTTGAGTTGCATGGATCATGACACGACATCAAATGGATTGAGTTTCCATGCTACCTTGAATGTCAAAGCATTTTCAGAAAGAAAAACAAACAAAAAGTGCCAAAAAAGAAGTTATAAGTGGTAACATGTCACATACAATAGAAAGAATAAAGATAACGAAGTTTTTTACAACACAAAAAAGCTTCTGTGAATTGACATGTGCCTGCAAGGAAGGATCTAAATGTTCCATGAATTTGTTGCGCTGTGTTTTAAAATTTTAGGTTTAATTTCAGGAATTTTGATTTGGTAAAGTTATCTATTTCGTTGCAAGAGGAAAAGTTTGGACAACAAACCCTAATCATCAAATTGGGTACTGGGACCCTCCCTAATTTTTGGGCATCTTTCTGGATCCACAATCCCTCTCTAAGTATTTTATCTAGTAAGTTGAATAGTTATAGCTCAAGAAACAAGCCATGTGAGTGGGGAAGACCTATCTTTAAATCCAAAAAGAGCAATTTGCTTGTTCTAGTCCAAAAGTCAAAGCATCCAATCCAAAAGTTAGAAAGGTTCCCTCTTTTTGTAAAAGAAACCAACGCTCAAATTGTACATTGTAGCCTTCGTTTGTGTCTACAGTTTAAAAGGAAAAAAAAAAAACAAGAAAGAAATTCCCGTGTCATTGCTCAATTTATCTGTGGAGATAAATACGCAGTAATATATCATTCATCATGTTTCTGTTACTCTTTAGCAAATTCCTTTTTGGGAACCGTTTAAGAACTACAAATATGTGACTTCATAATTTTAATCGTCTACAATTACAAATATGTATGCGCCAACTACACTTTACACATCAAACAATTTTTTTTTGTTAAACTATTTTTTTTTTTGGCATTTAATGAATATATTAGTTATTCTTGTTCTGCAAAGCAAAAACATACTGGTCTATAGGAGCATGGAACTCGGAAGCACATATTCCACATCTAAGCATGACCAAAAAGATGAAAAGGAAACAATGGACTCTCTCATTCTCTCCACACACACATATATACAATTATAGTATAAAAAGTTTTGTATTATCATTCAACTATTAATTATTATATAACAAAACTATTAATTTTTATAATAATTTTTTAAAATTTATATATTGTAATTTTTAATTAGCTAATAGTAAAAAAATTATATATATACTTTTGAGTTTAAAATTGTGAGAAATATAAATTTGTACTATACAATTACAAATGAATGGTAAAAAATAAGTTAGTAGTGATGTGATTACTTAAAAAAAATTAATGTGCATATATAAGGACATGTATTAAGTGAAGAATTCTCATTTTAAAATTTTATATATATATATTAATCATACAATTAAATATAAATAATTAAAATTAAAAATTAATTAATAATTATATGAGATTTTAAAAAATCATTTATATTTTTTAATATTAACAACGTAAATAAGATCTAATAGTTTATATTTGGTTCAGTAACTTTTTATAAGATAAATCTAGGAAGAATATCAACTTGAGAAGAGATCAACTTATTAAGATAAATATATTATAAATTATTTTATTTAATATTTTTAATAGTTAAATTTTATTAATTTAATAATTAAGTTAATAAATTTTATTATATAAATCATATTTACATAATTTTATAAAATAAATTTAAATTAATTTATATTAAAAAATACATTTTATTTGTTAAAATAAAATAATATAATAAACTCTCTTTTAAATTTTATAAAATTTTATAAACTTTATTATATATACAATAAAATTTAAGAAGTTTAAGATATTTAGCTATTTCTTAACTATTATACTTTTACCTTACATAATAATATTAATTAATAAAAAATTAAATAAAAACATGATAATAAAAAATATTATAAACATAACAAAGAAAATACATATTAATTTAAATAATTATATAATTAAATTTAATTTGTATTAAACAACCTTATATGATACATAAAAAGGATTGAAAAAAATATATTTTATAAATATTTAGTTAATCGATAATTCTCTCAACCTTATAGATATTTATTGAGTTGAAGGCTAGCTATCATTTTTATCTTTGACTAATGATGGTATTTTTTTCACGTAAAAAATGGTGTTTTCAATATTTATGGGCTTCAATTAACCATTTGAATGAGATTTGGATGATAAATTTTCACGTAAAAAATGGTGTTTTCAATATTTATGGGCTTCAATTAACCATTTGAATGAGATTTGGATGATAAATTTTTGGGGATTGCTTTTTGCATCCCTTAAATTTCTTTTTGCATATCATGTATAGGAAAAGACAAAAATGTTCTGGTCTTTTCTTCTTCCTCATCCTTCTTTCTTCTCTCGTCTTCTTTATTTTTTTTTTATTAATTGAATCTATGTTAGGTTACTGTTTTTGGTTGGAAAAAAAAACTAAGAAAATTAACATCAAACTTCGGAGAAGTATCGGAGAAGACAAACGGATTTTGTACTCCGCAAACTAGTTTGCAGTTAAACACTTTCCGTAAATTAATTTACGAAAGGAGTATCGGAGAAGACAAACGGATTTTGTACTCTGCAAACTAGTTTGCAGTTAAACACTTTCCGTAAATTAATTTATGAAATGCATCAGTGTATTCCACTCCGCAAATTAGTTTGTGGAACGTTAAACACTTTCCGCAAATTAATTTATAAAATGCATCAGTGTATTCCGTAAATTAATTTGCGGAATGTAATTTTTTATATTCCGCAAATTAGTTTACTGAAGGTTACATTTCTATGTTCGTAAACTAATTTGCAGAACATAAAAAATTACATTCCGCAAATTAATTTACAGAATACACTTATGCATTCCGTAAATTAATTTGCGGAAGAAAAAAATTTATTTGAAAAAGATAAAGAGGTGTAAAAAAATTAAAGAGAGTGCCAAAAAATAGAAGAATGCGAAAAGTAAAACCCTAAATTGTTTCGATGAAGTCCTGCACGTATCGATAAATATAAAAAAAAATTTGAGTAACGCACGTTATTTTGGGCATGGGATCATGGGCCAGTAATCCATAAAATTTGTTAAGTCATCTTAATTAAATTTTGTTTTTTTGTCATGTGTGTAAGTCAATTTTTGCTATTTCGTTTGTTTTTTTCCTTTGGGCTTCCCCTTGTACAGGTAGTGGGCTTGGTCTGTTGTTCATTATTTTACTAGGCGTAGGCCCTTTTGCGCTCGTAAAGTTCCATTCACCCGACCAAAAATATGAATAAAACACACTGACGTTAAGGTGTTCCAAATGTTTGAATGATAGAATGAATTTAAAGAGGTGATTTTATGTACAGCTTTATCTCTTTGTAATATAAAGAGTATTATTGAAATGTTGAAGAATCATTTTTTTTACAAGGTTATATGTACTTCCTGTGAAGTTCAATATGCTTATTTCTTCGCTATGTGTGAAGCAGGTTTTCACACTTCCATTGTTCTGAAAACATGAGTCCAATACAAAGAAACCCTGCAAAGGGGATGCTATGCATTTTCCTTTTACTATAGATTCTCGTGTTATGTTACGGGAGGTAATAAACTCAAATTTCATCAAGTGGTTTCGAAAAAGGATAAATTTATGTAACGGGACTGAATTACATTATTTTTATTTAAATTTTTTATAGAAAATAATAAAATTAACCTGTTTTTCTTAAACAAAACATTGAAGAAAATAAAACAAAAATAAAGTGATTTTTAAATAATAAAAAATTTTAAATCAAATAGGCCCCTTATATTTTTTTCTGATCTCAATTTTTCTTCAATTTATGTTTTTTTTCCCTCAGCTTTCCTTTGACGGATATGTTGTACTCCTTGCCACTCCCCATCTACCTTTTGTTTAATCCTGACGACTATTACAACGTTCTAACATTTGCATAATTACATGTAAGACTTGGTCAAAACAAGCATATTCTATTTTACGGATTGTAGCCGATGAGTGTGAAATCCTTGTAGTGAGATATTGTCCTTCCATGTTTGCATCTGCCCCACAAATTCACTATTTCTTCATATGTATCATTAGCTTTAGTGATGGCAAAATGCGTCAGCTCGCCTTACGGCTTTTCCAAAAAACCATGCTGCCTTTCACTGACCCATTTTTTAAAATGGGCAAAAACATAGTCCAATTTGTTTAAGGGCAGGTTAGGTTACCAAAGACTTCAAATAAAAAAATTAGAAAAAGCTAAAAGTGAGAGTGGGTTAATGAGTTGTCCCGCTCGAAAGTGATTACAAACAGAAAAGGATAATAAAAAATAATAAAAAGTCATGAATTATTAAAATAATATAAATTAATCGATTTGACGTTCAGCTAATGTCATGATTCTTTGATCCTAATGAAGAGTGAAATAAATAAAAAAATGGTTAGATAAATAAATGTATAAGAAAAATACATTCATCCACTTTCCATCACTCCAAACTCAACTGATTATGTCCTCAGAGATTAGTCTCTTAAGAAAACACAATAAAAAATGACATCTTAAAAAATAAATGTATTTCTAACATAATTTACACTGTTAATTTTTACATAAGGTTAATGTAGTTCAATTCTGCTCAATTATGATTGCATTTTGACAAAACATCACAGAATTATAGTAAAACGTCCTTTTGATTATAAAAAATTTGAAGTATACCATATTAATCTTTAAGATAATTATCATGTCTCTAAAAAATAAAAATATCAATCAATTCAATTTCTTAACATAAAAATTGATATTAAAATAAGTACTAAATTAAACTTTAAGATTTTCAAAAAGAAAAATAATAATTTCTATTTTTTAGATAATAATATGACCACCTAAAAATCTTTCAAGGATCAATATAGTAGTTTGCTGGACAGAAATAATCAAATTGCACCTATGCATCATTTTCTTTATACCGTCGTTTAGCAGAACCAGAACAAAATATCAACACCAGTGCAGAGTTCAGAAGAAAGCAGTTTGAAATAAAATCATTTTCAAGTATTGGAAGCTTCAATTTTTTATATTAGGCTTAAGCTTTTATAAATTAAAATTCTCATTCAAGCAGAAAAGGAAGCTATAGCATCACAGAGGCACACACAACATATCTGTTAATCCATCTTCAATTATTTTCCAAAAGTCCATAAATCTTCAGAGGATGTAGTTCAGCAGTAAAAGATTATTTACAAAGACCAATACCTAGTTATTTACAAATTTTAAGAGTGGAGCTTGTCTTGCTTCAAAAATGTTTACCTAAACATGGCATTCCTCCAACAGCTTCAACGAGGCTCAAAATAGAACAGACTCAACCACTAAATCCATGAAATGAGCTCTTTAGCTATTCATCAGTAACATCAGAAGGCAGCGTATATGTGCGGATGACTCGAATCTGAAGCAAAAAACAAAGTCAGAAAACCAACTAGTATGTTTCACAGCAATATCAATTCTTTGACATGATCTCAATATCACTTGTACATTTCTACATGAAAATTGAAATTTAAAAGGTGCATCACAACAAATTAAAGTATTCACCAACAACCTAAACATAACAGAACTTCCATGAATGACAGGCACTTACTCTAAACATGGAACAGATAGTTAAGCAGACTCCTTTGCTCCAAAGACCAAAAATTATCTCACTTTGGAGAGGCAATTTTTTCTTTTGGAAATAAAATGCAAATCGAATACCACAAATGCTCTAAATAAATAACCAAATAAGCACAACATAAAGTAAATCATATCAAGTTGGGCAGACAGGTAAACCCAGGATCTGTAAGGCAACAAGCTTAAAACGGAAGAGCAGCACATATATCTTGCCTGAGCTAAAGCATAAACTGTACGCAAGATTCTAGCATAATCTGTTCCAAGCATCTGAATGACAAGATCAGCCACAAATGTTCCCCAAAGCCTGTCCCACATACCAAATAAATTGATAAGACGCACTAATTGTGCCTTGGATAGTAGTAAAATCTGAAAGCAAAGAGGTAGTAAAAATGGCACTGACAAATCTTAATGGTGCATGGCATTAAAAAAGAAATAGTTAACAGTTTATTTATGAGTCACTAAAAAGCTGGCCAATCACCAACTGACCATTGATAAAAGTGGAAATTGAAAAATGGATTCATTGTACCAAGAGATAAATAAAAACAAAGCTTAGACGGTGCTTTAAGATGCAAAAAAAATATGGTAAAAACTTAATCTGTAAAGAAGCATCACATTGTTTATAGGACAATGACCACTGCTTGATAAATGAAGTGTGCTGGAAAAAGTTATCTCAGTTCTCCACTGGAGACAATGACCACTGAGAAAAGCTGCCAATTTCTCAACCAAGGGAATAAATCAGATGCTGGATTCAGTGGCAGGACAAATGATGCGCATCAAATTAGACAAAGGTATGCCATATTTCACACTAAGATTTTTCTTCTGGGCTCCTCTCCATGTTCAATCTCGGGAGCTATGCAGGTAATCTAATCTGATCACTGAACCAACTAGAAAAACAGAAAGAAGTTATATTGAAATGTACTCAGCACAGTGTATGTGAGAGAATAAGTTGTCTTATGCAGAGCATTGCAATGTCAAACATTATTTTTCTTTGATGGAAGAGATAGGGAAAGAAATAGAGGATTCAATGAAGAGCATGACCAAAGATTGGAGATCAAAGTGTTCTTCATTGGATTCCAGCAGTACAGATATCAAGAAGAGAATTTATAGAATTGAAGAGCTTAGGCAGATGTTGTGTGAGTTGCTGAGGAAGTCAGAGCATCAATCTCAAAAAGGAAAGCACAAAGCACAACAGTCACCAGGGCTTGTGTCATCGCAATTGAACAGACAGATGAAAACGTGGATGGAGGGGGATCAATGCTTGGCAATTTCAGGTCTCATTCTTCGGCAGAGATAGTGCAATTGCCCAGTTTCAGTGTAAGTGGCATATTGGATTGGATGCTAGAAAAAAAAAGAAGGAAACAAAATAAAATAATGGCCACCAGAAAAAGGTGTTTGGAAAACAAGATAAAGTGATAAAAGAGAGGATAATGCAGTGGTAATGAAATAGAGACAAAAGTCAAAGGTGGAGATGGAGCAATGGCTTACTGTTTCCAGTACTCACATTTGGTTAAGATGATGATGGAAGAACTGCCAAAAGAGCTTGTTATAATGAAACATAAATCACTGCAGTCATGGTCATGCTGGTGCCAATGTAAGGTTTGAAATGGGTAAATATCTGTAAGCAGTATTGGGTAATGGCCATAAGTAGAAGTACCCCTCGAGATCATGTCTTGATGCCAACATAAGGGTCAAGACTCAAGATGGATAAATATCTGTAGAGTTTCAAGCATAGGTGGAAGCTTCCCCCAAAGGCTAGAAAATTTTGGGTTTTGAACAATCCAGTCAGCCTACCACGGTCATCAGATTGGAATATTGCATAGCCGAAGGAATAAACATGCTGCAATATTTGGTGGTGTTGACTGTGGATTACTTGCCCATGTGTGCTTTCAAACAAGATGGGGACCATAACAACAGCACTAATCCATTATGAGGAACATGGAGTAAGGGCAATAATGGATTTCTCAAAAAATGGGTGTTTTATTACCAGATTGGTCAGACCCAACCTTGTCCCAATACTTGGTATGTAAAGGGGATGGGACAATGCAAATCTGCCAACTAAGGTCATTTTTGAACTAATGGGCCCAGCCTAAGTCTATGGACAAACAAATTGCCCCTTGGAAAGGACACATCTCTGTTTCATTCTGAGGCAGATTGGGTGCATTTGCTTCCCAACAACTGAAGGCAGTGGCAAAAGCTATCTAGGAGGACATATCTATCTCTTATTCATTTCTAGCTTCCAGAATTTCAACCTTGAGAATAAGGTAGAATTTATAGGGGGCCTGGTATTGTTAGGATAGAAAGGAAGGGAATAAGGGTAGTTAGAACAGCTAGTTAGTTAGAGGGGATTGGTTAGATTAAGAGAAATGCTAGGAACACAATCTATAATACACTCTTTAATATTATGTGAAATTTGTGTAGAACCCACTAAATGATATGGGTCCCACTCCCTATGTAGTGGGTTCAACATGCAAATAACCCAATAATAAGGACTTATGAAGCATGAACAGGTGTCAAACACATTTTTTGACACATGTCGAACACTTCTCAAAAGGTGTCCAATTAAAAATTTAGCTTAGTTACTTGAGGTCGACACTTTCGTACAAGTTGGACACTTGAATCGACACTTCAATATAGATGGACAAATACTGGTATTACTAAAAAATATTCTTTCTTTTCAACTTTCATTAAAAAAATTAGCTATTATCATAGAAAAAAATATGAAACTTGGTATGTTGAATTGAGGTGAATTTTTGAAACATATAATTTCATTTTCTTCTAAAGAGACCAAGTACTTACATTGTAAATAATGTCTCCTAATATTCTTTTTGTAAGGTTATTATTTTAGGAAATTACACACACACACAAACAATGTCCCGGTGTCGTATTTTAAACATTAGCCAAGTCAGAGTGTCAGTGTCGTGTCTAGTATCAGTGTTATAGTCCGTGCTTCATACGTAAGGACTAAGTAGAGAGTGTATTACTAGCATTGCTCATTGGATAAATAAAGGGAATAAGGATGAAAGGATTCATACCTAAAATTAGAAGGTTTGTGTGAGAAGGGAAATCATTTGTGAAGGGAAAGCACTTGGTGGAGAACTCTTTCTCTCACTCTTGATCAATATAATTATCCCTTTCCTTTGTTTGTTTCTATCAATTTCTCATTTCTCTTTCCTAGGTTCATCATAAGAACAATCTCTGATTTTTATATCAAGAACAAGGGATTTCTTTAACTATTATTTTGTAATTCATACACAAATTAACAGAAGCCAAAGAAAGGCTAGTATTATGAAAATACAAAGCTGTTTGAAATTGAAGTTATAAAAGAAAACAAGGTGTATGACATACACAGGTCCAAGCATTGTGATCATGCTTCTAAAGCCCAGATATCTTGATGCTGCACCGAGAAAACCCTGGAATATATCAAAACATCAAATGAGCAACAAACTATGAAATCAGTACAAATGAAAACAATATACATATAATAGAGACAAAGAGTATAACTAATTCTGCTTATATAACTACCAAGAAATCAGTAATGCTATCTTGATATTTGCATTTTCATACTGGAAATGGATAATTGCTAATAATACTATGCTTAAGTGGATTCAGAAATGTCTGCATTAAGTGGCTGAATTACATATCACATTTAATTTTGATTCATTGTCCATTACTCCACAAAAAGAAATTAACATCAATAGTGAATTGGTGTTCCCACATATCAGAATGTACCTCAAAATCTTCTACTACAAAATGCTTTGGTTCCCTAAATGGTGTGACAGAATTCTATTAACTGATAGTGTACAAGGCAGTACAATGATCCGTCAAAATTTTCTACTACAAAATGCTTTGGTTCCTCAAATGGTGTGACAGTATTCAATTACTGATAGTGTATAAGGAAGTACAATGACAAAGAATCCAAAATTTAAACTCATTTCATATTTGGCTATTTAACTGATGCAAATGAAGTTGACATCCAAACTACTGTTTATGAGATAATACATTTAGGCATCAAAAAGCCAATCTATCTACTAATACGGAAATAAACAAAAAAATTCATACCACTAAAATGCATTTCTACAATAATTGGATAAAAATAGAAACATGAAATCATCCTGTCAGGCACCTGTTTTGCTGCAAGCAAGGCTGCTCTGGATTCTAGATTAACCATAGCTAACTGCCCACCCTGTAAATCATAAAGTGCAAAATGGATGTTGGAGTTATTCTTGGAAAATAAAACACACATATCAAAATTCCCACCAGTACCAATGTATACCTTCTTCATTAACTCTTTCTTAACCTGGTAATTTGCAGCTTCTATGAGGACTTTCCCAGATAATTTCCTTGCTAACTACAAATCAGCATCTAGTCATGAATAAGGGGAGGGGAAAATCCAAAATCCTTTCTTTTGGAGAGACACTACAGATAGGGAATAACTCCTCTTACCAATTGATATATCTTCGCCAACGTAAATACACCACCTCCCTTTAAAAAACAAGGGGAAAAAATTGGAAAGACCATATCACCTAAAGTTTAAGATTAAATTAAAAATAGTCACACGTGAAATGAATCATTTAAGTAACAGGTAAAACAACCTTCAAAATAATTGATCGAAAGTCTTCAGCCCCAACTTTTGACTGCACTTTCCATTGACTGAGTCCATGTTGTAGACTTCCCTGACCATCGGATGCAGTGGTTATGTCCAATAAGCCAGGGTAGTTTCCTGATTCTTCCCTACAAGATACAAGCTTTAGATGATGACTAGAGATACATAGAAGACTTCATTTTCATTTTCTTTTAAATGTAGCACGGGTTACTTTACTTACGTTGAGTTGCATTGCAAGAGGTGGAGGAAAATTTCTAGTTCAAGGTCATGGGTTGACAATCGAGTTGAGCACGGAATATTGAGTTTATTCCTTAGCTGAAGTAAGACATTTCTATAAGATGGTCTCCAACCCCTGCGAATGAATATTAGATGCATGGGAATGAGGACGAAAGTGAGAAAAAGGAAGTAGAATAATAATGATGATGATAATGAAGAATAAGAAGAACCTCAATGTGGAGCGGGCATCGGCGGCAAGGAAGAAAAATCGGGACTCCAGAGCTGCTATAAATCGTTGGCGTAGTTGAAGGTCTACTCCAATCATGGTACGGTCGAGGTCATCGAGGGCACTTGTGTTTGTGAATGGAATGGATTTGAGCAAAGGGCTCAAGTAGCTGATAGATACTATAGATTAGAAAAGAATTAATTGAGTTTGAAAAGGAGAGGGGGAATGAATTGAATACAAGTAGCACTCATAGTCAAACTCACCTGGGGCCGAAAAGGATTGTTTCAATCTCGAACAACTCCGAATCGGTGGCAAGTTCAAGCACCGATCGCATTTCCGGATCAAATTCGCTGGAAGAATTTGCATTTGCATTTGCGTTTGCTTTTGCCTTTGCAGCTTCAATACAAAACCTTTTCTGACCAAACAGCTTCCTATTGTAATTACTACTACTCCGATTGCGAATGTGCCATGACCAAAGCAATTCCTTTATAGAACGACAATAACAAATGAATTTCTTCTAAATCTCAGCAATGAATAGACATACGATTGAATCAGAATCAGAATCAGAGAGAGAGAAGGATTAACATAGAAAGGAAGCTTACGCTCACTGGCACCGAGTAGGGATTGGTGTAACAGTTACACATTGTCCCCAACGATACGGCCACTCCAGCTGCAGTTGCTGTCATCTTCAATCTTCACCAATCTCTACTTTCCTTCCATTCATACACCAACGCTTCTACTTCTAGGGCTCAATTCCTCGCCATTCGACAATGCTATTGCTATCGCTGTTGCCCATCAACCACACATACAATACTAAATATAATATTAAATATAAATTATATATATATATATATATATATATATATATATATATATATATATATATATTATAAGTAGAAGAAGAATTAACCTGCTCTCAAAACAACTCATATCAAAATTATTTCGGTAAATAATAATTTTAAATTATTATATTTTATTAATTTAATTATTAAATTTTAAAATTTTATTATGTAGATAATTTTATAAAATATATTCTTTTACTAAATAATTTTAATTTAAAATATAATATATATTTTTATCATATATTAAATTAAAATTATTTAATAGAATATTAATTTTTTTTAAAATTTAAAAATTTTCTAAATTTTATATATAATAAAAATTTATAATTCAATTATTGACTTAAACAATTTTAATAATTTTAATATTTAATAAAAATTATTAAAAATATATTTAGTAAAATTAACATATAAAATAATTGAAAATTGAAAATTGAAAAGATATTTAATAAAACTAGCTGTAATAAATAAATATAAAACAATAAAGATATTATCATTTGAATTGAATTTAAATATTATGTTTGTAAATTATTAATTTAAATATTTATCTTATTTAAATTAAAATTATTATAATAAAAAATTAATATTTTTAATCTATTATTATTTATATATTTTTATTAAAAATAATATAATTAAATTTATTATTTTTATAATTATATTATAAAAATAGAATTTGATAATTTTATTTATTTATTTTATTATTTACAATATATTTTTAAATAAATTTTTTTATTTAAAATTAAAAATAATTATTTTTAATTTTATAAATATATTTTAAATAATATTTTTATAAAAAGATTTATTTTATCTTTATTATTTTTTAAATAAATATTAAATATTTTATTATAAATAATTTAAATAAAATATTTTTAAATTAAATGTTATAATATTAATTAATAATCTAAATAATAATATTTTATAATAAATAAAATATTATCAAATATACAAATAATAAAAATTAAATAATTACTAAAATATTAAAAGTTACTAAATATAACAATCAAGAAAACGTTATTTATTTTATTTAGTTATTAAAATAATTTTAGAACTATAATTATTTTAAAAAAATTTGACTATTTATTTTATATTTAATTTAAGTAAAATGTTATATTATTTTAAATATTAACAATTTGTTCTCCTATTTTTTATTTTTTAGAAAAATAATTTTTAATTATTATAATTAAATATTAAATATTTTGATTAATTACATCTTTTGTTCCATTAGTTTCATAAACAAGTTATTTTGGTTTCATTTCAATTGTTTAAAATTAACTTCTATATTCCTTTAATTGCTCAAATTAAATCTTAGCATTAATATAACATTTAATTACTAATTAAATCCGCTGAAATTGCTAACATCTTTTACGTGAAAATTAAATGGATGATATGAATAAAATATATTTTTTAACATTTAAAAAATATTTTAAATATTAATAAAAATAAAATAATTATTTAATATTTACATATCAATATTTATCTCACAATATATATAGAAGACGATCAATTTAATTTATAGTCTAATCTATTTAATAATTTTAAATTCTTTAATTTTTTAATTTAATTATAATCTTTAAAATTTTATTATTTAACTCAAATTTAAAAAATATTAATATACTTCAATAAATAATTTTAATTTAACCTACATTGAAATTTTATTTTATATATTAAATTAAAATTATATAATAACATTTTAATTTTTTTTCTTTTATAAAAATTTATAAACTCAATTTATATAATAACTTGCACATAAATTAATTACTCCCATAATAAATTTATCCCCACTTCAATGAGAATGTTAAAAAGTTAAAATGATACGGCTCCATGTTTTATTCCTTGAATTGCCGCCTCAAAGTTCATCGTCGTTCTCATTGAATTTGAAGGTTTACATCTGACATAATGATTGGAATCTAGTTATATGCAGCTTAAAAAGTATGGGAACTTAATCAAAGTAGTTGTAATTTTTATGTTTTATTTGGATAAAGATAAAAAAATTTATGTAAAGAGAAAAAAAAAATAAAAATATTTCTTAAGCATTTTAATATATATGAAAATAGAAGAAAATAAAAAGTGAGATTTATTTAAAATATAATCTCTCCAAATATTTAAATAAAGAGAAAGCTTGATTTTTTAATGTTTTAATTTTAAAATTTTTTAAAATTTTTTTTATTTTTTTGTCTGGTCTATTTTAATTTACAAATTAATGGATGAATCTAGCAAGAAATTCATACTCTCTTCTGTTTAAACCATCAGAAATAATGGTATTTATATAATATTTTTAGGGCAACCAATATGACTAGAAATTAAATTCCGATCAGAAATTAAATTCAAAACGGCAAAAAAATAATGTCGTAATAATTTCTCAATGGTCAACTTTTAAAACATAATGACCATTAATAGATAATTAAAATGATTGATTCATAATTTAAATTTAAAATAATTAGTAATAATTCTAAGTATCTTAAAATCATAATGATAATTATTTAAATTAATTTGAATATTTAAAAATAAATTAATAATATTAATTTAAATATTTTAAAACTATTTTGAAATACATAATTTTTACAACAATCCCCCACTATTTCAAAAAGGTTTAAAAATAAAATAAATTAAAAGATATATTTTATTGGGTTAACACAAGTGTAAATGCATCAAATCCGGTGTCTTTTGGACTATGAACCAGACCATATACAAACAAACTTAACGGTGCTTTGGTGAAGCATAGCTTCTATGAACCAAAAACACCTGGTTGTAAGACAGGGGTTTACGTGTCACATTACACCCCACGATTCTTGTCGTTTTCGCCGTCTTTGCGCAAATAGGCCATGCGCGTGCCTGGTCAATTCATGGGTGCTCTGGAGATTGTGCCTCAATCTCATACAAGCGGCTCCACTTGACACTCATATAAGTGACTTCATCAAGCGTATTCTGCATTTCATACACCACCATAAGGGATATGATAGTCATTAAACATCTTAGAAATAACCTCTCGTTAAATGCAGCTTAACACTTCTCACACCATAGGAACAAAGAATAAATAGTGTTAGAAAGACCAACAATAACTTGTTATTATCCATATGAACGTTCTTCACGAGATCTTCAATCACAAAGGTTGGGTTCCTATTACTGTTGATTTTATTTTGACTTGATTTTATTTTGGCTAAAACTTTATTCCCCTCGATGTCATTCACTAAGCTTTTGCTTTATGAGAAATAAGGTCAAATTCATTTTGACTTCGCGTTAATTAGGATCACTAGTTATCTAGTGATAATACACAATACTTTGTGATATGTGATTATATCTCGATTTATCATTTAATTTTTATTATTACTCTTTAGCAATCATAAGCATGCTTACAATAAACATAATTTATTCTTTTCAGTCTTTACTAAGAATTTTTCTTGGTACACATTCTTTAATTCTCCCAAATTAAAAATAATGATTTAGTCTCTATAATATATTTTATTATATATTTGGATAATCCAAATCACGATGTCTTGTTTAAGATTAAAATAAATCCAATTTTGATTTATTTTCGTACAAATCAATTTTATCATCACTGTACTATTTTAATATAGTGGAAAACTTTTCATACCATAATTAATGGTATCTCTCGAATATTTTAAATCTGCTGCAACACATTCAAAATATTTTCACTAATGTCACTTTCTTAATAATTTGAATATACTCAACAAAATCGATTATATAATTTATTTTATTGCAATCACTAGCATTTGTACTCGTCACATTTGATTATATAATTTATTTTATTGCAATAACCAACATTTGTTCACATCACATTTGATTATTTGTTCATATCTCAAATATCAAGTAGGAATCAATAGAATAAAAATTGATATATAAAACAAATAACAAAAACTCATATAGCGATATCAACCTAAAATTTTTGCATATTCTCAACATTCAATATCAAAGAGCAAACACTCATTTTCCCAAATAAGACATTTACTGCTGAAATTTAAATTAGATATCAAGCAAATTGGTTATGATTTCAAGCCAAAAACTTATGTCTCAACAATAAACATTATGATGGTATAACATTCCAATTTTTGAACCCCAACTAACTTCCAAGGAAAATCATACATAATGACACTTATCCCATGTCAAAATTCAATCATCACAACCAACAAAAAATAATCGCGGACCAAAAATTAATCATCATAACAATTTATCAATTCTTTTTGGTAAAATTAAAATTAGAAATCATCACAAGATAATCATCAATAGTAAGAGTAAGATCAATCACAATTAGGATCCAGAAGATAAATCACAGAATCAATTAGAATACTAATAACAATGATGATGAATATTTAGTAGACCAAAATGTGGGAATTAAAAAAAAGGTTGATTTTTTTTTTATATTATTATTAATAATATTGTTATTTAAAAAATTTCCTTTTAGTATGTTCCTTCTCTGCATCCCTCGACAATAAACATGTTCCATAAACATATCACATGATTCATGTATAGAACAGGACCTTTAAGCGGAATACCTAAAACTTGCAAAAAGATACTTAATGTAACAGATAAAAGTTAAAGAAAAGATATACTCTTACAAAAGAAATAGAAAATCTAATTTATTGTAAAGAAAATATTATGGGTAAAATCCTTGAGATTGTTGGATAATTTCGAAGATTGTTGGAGAAGGTTGATGATGTCTCGTAGGCTGAGGTGTGTGATTACACTGTCCTCAAGGATTTGTCCGCCCATGGTGTAATCCTCTAGATACAATAGCCTCTTCTGAAATATTCAGGAACAGAACTAGTAAGAAATTCATACTCTCTTGTGTTTAACCCATCAAAAATAGTGGTATTTATAGAATATTTCTAGGACAACTAATATGACCAGAAATTAAATTCCAGTCAGAAATTAAATTCAAAACGGCAAAAAAATAATGTCGTAATAATTTCTTAACGGTCAATTTTTAAAACATAATGACCATTCATGGATAATTAAAATGATTGATTCATGATTTAAATTTAAAATAATTAGTAATAATTCTAAATATCTTAAAATCATAATGATAATTATTTAAATTAATTTAAATATTTAAAATTAAATTAATAATATTAATTTAAATATTTTAAAACTATTTTGAAATACATAATTTTTACAACAAATATTATTAAAATAATATATATATATATATATATATATAATGTATAAAAATTTAATCTATAAATAAATTTATTACTCTATGAATCTAACCTTCTTAACCCGTAAAATATTGGCAAACTTTTACACATAGAGTTTCCAACTTTGACCCATATATCCGGTTGCATTTACAAATTACAATGCCTTAAATTCTAGCACCACCCACACCAAAGACTTGGCAACTCCTCCATCGTCAAAATCATCTGAACGCATTCTCAAGCGGGTAAAATGAAGCATGCCACCTCGCATTCGATGATACCCGTAATATAAATCATTACACTACGAGTTTCTTTACATATCAACAAATCATTACACTTCGGATTTCAGAATACCAGGATGAAAGACATCAAATATTTCCCGAGTATAAACCTGTCCTGCAAATCTCTCCAATGCTTAAAACTCCGTTGCAATATACTTGCTCAGTCTACTGCGACTTATAAATATCTGCCTCAATCTTATTCTTCTTGGTTTCTAATATTCTACAAACATCGTTCAAACTATTGTATAATAAACTCATCAAAATTATAACCCTTCTTAACATATTTCCCAACAAAATTATAACCTTTTTTTCACATATTTCCCAATAAGTTATTAAAATTAATATGATATTTTAAAATTTAAAAGTTAAATATAAATTAAGATTATAATAATATTTAAATTTAATTTATTTAAAATATATATATTTAATTTGAATTCAAAATTTAAATTAAAAGATATTTAAAAAGAATAAAAATTTAAATAAAAAGTAAAACTAAATAATTATACAATCTAATAAGAACTTAAATATATTAAATTTTTAAAAATACTATCATCTAACAATAAAAAAATAAAAAATAAAAGTTAAAAGATAAAAAAATTAGATAAAAATTGAAAGTTGATAAGTTACTAATTAAATTAAAAATATTTGATAAAATTAATTGTTAAAATGGTTAATAAATATAAAATAATAAATTAAAATATAATATATTTGATATATTTTTTAATAACAAATATATTAAAATTTAACTAAATAAAAATATTTAATAATTATAATTTAAAAAATATTTAATAATTATAATTTAAAAAATATTATTTTTACAATTATATTTTTATTGAACGATTTAATATTTTTCATTAAATAATAAATAATATAATATTTTATAATAATATAAAAATAAAATTAATCAAAATTAATAATATTAATATGATAAATTAAAATAATATTAAATTTTCCAATTAATTTTGTGATCATTGATAATTTAAGTAGTTTGTATTATTGATTTTATTTTTTAAAAAAAAAGTGAATGGATGAGATTTATTCGGATCACTTGTTGAAGAAGTTATCCTGTTATAGTTTTAAAAGTTGCAGTGAAGTTGCTGTAGAAAGATTTATATAGAGTTGGTATCGATGAAAAAATTATTATTATTAATACCTTTTTCAGCATAATTTGAAATTGATTTTTTTGATTATTGTAATGATAACCCTAAAATGGTGTTAGTTTTTAATTGATTATTGTTAAATAGTAAACTTAATGAGGTGAATATTGTATTAAACCTCACGCAGATGGAATAATTGAGCTTTGTAAACTTTTAAAATTAAGCATGGAGTATGTGTACGGGAAAACTGGTGGTTAGTTCAATATCTAAATTTGTAAAATCTCTATTGATATAACACAATTAGAAGAGTCCATATGAAAATAAATATTTTAATTATAAAAAATATAGATACAAATTTAAAATTATATTTAGTATGTAAACACAATTAGAAGATAACCAGTTTTAAAATAAAATCAAAAAATTAATATTTAAAAGCTAATGAAATGTATAAATTCAAAATATGGACAAAATGTGACATTAAAAAAAAACACATTTTCATTAAATAAGATGAAATTAGACAATTTTAGAGATAACAATAAATTAATGAATAATTATTCTTGAAATAGATAATATATGATGCTATACCTTTCTTATGATCAATCCTTAAATTTGAACTCTAAATTGGAACCCTACTTTTATGGTATCCAACTGTACCATAAATTTTTAATAAATAAAATAATTTGTTACAACTTCCAAAATCCTATCAATATATATTTTAAACTTTTTATGGCACTCCATGGTGCTCTCTCAGAACGTCTGCGACAGTGTTCTTTAATTTAGTCCATTAAGAAGATATTTAATCAATTAAGATTTGGAGATGATCAATTAAAATGGTTCAAAATAAGTTCTGAACTTTTAAAATGATTTTTAATTAATTGATTGGTAAAACAATTATTTTTAAGGGTTATTCAATTTACACAAATAGCTTATAAGTACTGTCTCACAATATATGTTAAGAGTATATTAAAACTAAATTTTCGTCCATCCTATGAATTAACTCCTGGATTCGATTTTATCTTCGTAAACAAATTTTACAAATTTAAAAGGTTATATTATCCCTATTAACATTATTGACTACTCCAAAAATCATATTTTATATTAGTTAATTGGTAACTATATATATTTGTTTTCATTTTTTTTTATCTATATATTTGCAACGAAAGATATGTTAATATTATTCTTTATTTATTCGTGTGTTCAAGAACACACTTGGAGGCTACAGATAACTAAGTAGGAGTTGGTGGAAACAAAAACTACAGTGGAACAGTCTGTTTATTTAAAGTAGTATGATGCATCATAAGCTTTTACTTGAAGTAGTAGATGCATCATGCATGGCTACTTCTCAGTGGGCATAACCCACGTTACTTGGCAACGCTAGCTGTAGGCATCTTCAAGAAGCCTTTTAATGCTTCAGAATCAGAGTCAAAACACCAACCATAATCAATATAATGATTAGGATAACGAGCGCAGAAGTTGCCACTTCCTTTCTTGATGCATTCATCATGAGATTGACATAAGTTGGGATGTTTTTCGATCATGTTAGCAACAGATGCAAGCCCAGATGGATATGTGCAGAAACCAACAAATAATCCAACAGGGATACAACGACAATCGCTCGATCCGCATGGTGGCATCTCAAACGGGGAACAAGCACCCGAGCAATCTGTTGCTTCTATCTTCTTCATCGGGAACATTACTACAAAAGATTATGCCAATTTGTTAGAACAAATCCACATGTATATATTTTGTAGTATACTCTAATTTCTCATAATTCTAAAAAAATATCTATTCAGAAATCATGAATGTTTTTTTTTGAATAAAATGGTACATACAATAAGTGGCAAGCAAGAAGAGACCAAAGGAGCAAGCCTTAACATAAGCCATTGTTTGATTTGGTAGTTCAAAGGAACCAACTACAGATGGACTGAGTTTTGCACTGCGTTAGTTCCTTCTTGCATGTAGCAATTTATAGGCAGCGTTCGTTCTATGTTTGTGATAATTTATTTTTAACTTCCATGTCATTAACTCAATTAAATGCTACAGCTGCTGATGTAGCAAGTGGAGGATGACCGCATCTGCCATGTCACATGTGTAAAAATATTTATAAGGATTGATTTTTCTATATTTATAAAAATAAAAAATAACAAAATTCTTCATACTTGTAATTTGTAAAGATAAAAAGCGAAGATTTTGTTTGAGAATTATTATTACTTATCCCGAAACATATATACTTCTCTCTTCTATGATTGTTATTGAAAATCAACCTACAAACATTATAAAAAATTAAAAATACATAAGAAAAGAGAGTATAAATGAATGTTTTAAAAAAAAGAATTGAATTGAAAATATTATTATTTTGATAAAAAAATCATTTTTTTTATCTCTTCTTATATATACACCAAATTCTACACATGCTCTCATGTCTTTGTTTAAATAACATGAAAAATAAAAATTAAAAAACTAAAATGGAAAGAAAAATAAGAATAAAAAATAAAAATATATTGTTTGAATAATTAAAATATGAAGAAAAAGTTAAATTTTTTTTATCTCATTTAAATAGTTGAAAAAGAGAAAAAAAATTATATTAATGACATAAAATTTATTTTATATAAATTTTAAAAATAAAATTTAACTTTAAAAAAGTTATTATATTTTTTATTAATATATTTTTTTATTTTTAAAATATATAATAATTTTAACGAGTTCAAATTAAAAAAAAATAAAACTTCCTTCCGTTCCTCATCTATTTAAAATTTTTTAATATAAACCTATAAAAATTATTTTCATTCTCCTATTTCTATGTTGAAATAAACACGAAAAACTTATTATATCTCTTATTTCCTTCCTCTTCCTTAAAAACAAATACACCGTCAATCTCTATGTGTCTCCTTTCTCCTATTCTCGAAGTTGATTGCTATGCTTCACGTTATTCTCTAAAGGTAATAGTAAGTCTTGTCGTGAACCGAAAATTGGGTAGTTCCCATAAGCAACACCTTCCATGTAAATGCGCACTGCAACAAAAAATAATTTGCCTCGCAATTGCTTCTTTCCGTTAATTAATATATAATGGATACTTTTAAAATAAATTTTAAATTTATAATATATCAATTATTTTTATTAGTTTTGATAAATTAATTGTAAACATCGTATTAATCTTGACAGATTAATTTCGATGAATTGATTACTTCTTTCGATTATTTAATTCTGAATTAATTAATTTATGAAAATATGTATTATATTAAATATTTAAATCAATAATATAGAATATAAATAAATATTTTATTAACAAAAATATAATAATAAAATAATGTATAAAAATTTAATAATTAATAAATTAAAAGACAATAATATATTTTTACATTTAATATACAAATATTTTCAATTACTTTTCTTATGAAAAGAGCGTGGAAAAATACTTAATAACTTTAACCTTTATTTGTTTTAAATAAATTAAAAATAATAAAATTAAAAAATAAATTTAAATTTGTTCGTTTGGATAAATTTAAAATAATTTTTAATGGACTCTTATAAAATAAATTCTCTCAGAGTGGGGAAAATAAAGGTAACAGACATGTTTTTTAAAATATTATTTATTTTAAAAAATATTTATATGATATAAAAATACTAAAAAATAATTAATATGAACTGTTATAATAAAAACGTTAAGTAAATAATTAAATAATTTTTTTGTAATATATTATTTGTTTCAACGATTTTTTATTTTATAGAAAATGAATTATTAATTCATCAAAATTAATAAAAAATAGGTGAAACAAATAGTATATTATAAAATTTTAATTTATTTTAAGATATTTATAATATTAAATGAATTGATATATACCATGCAAAATAGATGGATGCTTAATATAAATCTTACCCTTAAATAAAGGTATAAAAAATTAGTAATTAATACACATAAATAAATTATATTTTTATATTTAGATATACAAATATATTGATAGTTGTTTTATATAAAAAAAGCAATGGAAGTAAAATTTACTTATTTATTTTCGGTATCTTTTATATTTAAATATGCAAAGAGTTTTTCTCTTATTTTTATCCATCAACTTATTTTTTTATTATATTTTATCCTTCTATTATTTTATATTTAATTAAATTTTCAAGTAAGATATAAATTATTTGTTACTAAACTATTCTTTAAATAGAGATGATAATGCTATTATATCAGATGAATAAAACAACATGTTGTATGCATAATAAAATATAAATTTGTAAATAGATATTATATCTCTTTAAATTTATTTTCTTGGTTGATTCCAAGTATGCTGCGTTGTCGACATTGCATCGAGACAAATCTCACATGAGGACTCGGGCTCACTGACGAGTGGATGAGGGGATATTTCTTTATTAAAATAATAGGTTTTAGTTTTTTATTTTAGCTTAAATTTTTAAATTTATTTTACAGTTTAAAAAGTGTTTGATAATAAATTTTATTTAATTAAAAACTAAAATTATTAACTTAATTTTTTAAAGACTAAATAGTTTTATTTGATAAAAATAATTTATTTTAATAACTACTAGTATTTTATGAATAATTATTAGCTTTTTTTAACATTATTTTAAGTCATATTCAAGCTTTCAGCTCCTAATTAAATGTCCTTTTTATTTTAACCAATGATATTTTTTAATACATATATACAAGTTATGGGTAGAAAGAAAAGATTAAAAAATGATGAAAATTCAATTTTAAAACCAAATAATAAATGCAATCCGCTGAATGATGGAAACAGTGTTTTATGTGACGAGAATAAATTAATAATGTCCTAACTGTTTGCAAAGATAAGCAGGCCCTGGAGAACAACAGGCAGATGACACTTTTATCCGATAATAGGATTGTATTCAATCATACTCATATGGGCTGCATTATGTTGGGCCGCATATTAAGCTTCCATGGGCTAGCCTTAGTCGTAAAAAAGTTATGGATCATTTATTTTGTAAAAATATTTTCTATTTTATTTTTATCTATCGAAAGTGAAAATAAAAAAATTAGATAATATTTTTATAAATAAAAAAATATAAATTTTTTTTGAAAAAAAATTGTGTATGAGTGGAAGATTTACTTCCTCTCATTACACTAAAATTCAAAAAGAGTTATAAAGAAGGTACGAATAAGCCGTAAAATCAGAATTGTATGAAAGATGCTTTGAAAGATTTGCTAGAGAATGATTGCATGCAAGAGAAGATATGTGATGAAGACATCAGGGAGCATAAATAGCAAATCTTGAAAAAACTTCTTTGAATTAGCAAATTCAGCAAAGAAGGCAACCGAGGTTGGAAAATCGAGAAGATGGTGAACTTGACTTTCAATCAGACGAGGAAGAAGTAATTCGACTACAAACAATTAATAATCAGCAATATATATTTTTTTCTTTAATCACTATAAAAATTTCATCACCTTTTTTCATTTAAAATTTGTTGTCTTTAAATTATTTTTAAAAATGATTTGATTTGGCATTTCTTTAAAGACTGTTTTTACTAAATTCCTCATTTTAAAAAATAGAAAAGAATCATCAAATTTGTTTTCCATCATAACAATAGTCATTTATAAAGATACTTTTAATATTGTTTTGTACATTAAAAATTGAATTTGTTAATTTTTGACAAGTTTTTTTAATAATAAAAAACTTTAAAAAGTAATCGGAGAAGTAGTGAAAAGAAAAGGAGGAGAATGATAATAGGAATGTACCATAAGGGGAAGAGAAGGAGAGAAGAAATAGAAATGTGGGTTTGGGTTTGGGTTGAGAATGGGAAAGATTTAAGGTGATGTTAATTAATTATAATAATGAAAGGAGAGAATATATTCGGATTCGGTTTGGTCCAGCAGTGCAGTGCAGAGCAGAGCAGCGGAGCGGAGCCCTTGAGCAATCGGCCCTCAGCACTCCGCACTCAGCAATCAGCACTCAGCAGCAGCAAAGGAAGGAAATCCAAGCCAACCTAACCCCACTCCTAAACTACCAAACCAAATCAACCTTTCCCTCATTCACTCTCTCTCTCTCTCTCTCTCTCTCTCTCTCTCTCTCAGGTAATTTAAATATATAAACTCCTCTCTTCTTCTCTTCCCTCTTCTTTTCGTCCTCTATTTTATTTTAATTTCTTCAAACCCCATATTTACTTTCGAAACTCAGAAAGGATAAATCCGTCCTTCCAGATCTTAATTCCCCTTCGTTTATGCTGGATCGCTCTTCCCGCCTCCTCCTATTGCTCGATTTTGGAACCTAGGTTTCGTCATTTTATTTGTTCGTAAAGAAACTAGCATGTGAATTTGTATTTTTATTTTTTAATCAGGTGCTGCTAGTTAATACTTAGAGTACAAGGACAGAAAATGACGCCACTCGCTTGTGCCTGTTAGGAGGTAAGCTTGAGGCAAAATCAAAATAGTGTTGTTGGTCATTTTCAAAATATAGGAAGAATGGTATCCCTAGTCTTTATTTGGTTTCTTTTGGGGCTTTCTCATGTGGTTTGAGTTTAGGTTGGTAGGGGCTCGACTTGAGGAGGATGGCGGACACAAACTCGGTTGATGTGATTTTGGACTTTCTCAGGAGGAATCGATTCACAAGAGCCGAGGCAGCTTTGCGCAGTGAGATCAATAATCGTCCCGACTTGAATGCCTTCCTTCACAAGCTTACATTGGAAGAAAAATCGCCTCAAAATAATAATAATAATAATAATAAGGGGAAGCCTGTGCTCGAGATTCAAGAGGCCGACTCTCATCATGGCAATGAAGTTTCTAAAGAACTCATTGTCAAGGAAATAGAGTGCGGGTCTGCTCGAAATGCTTCCGAAAGCAAATGGAAAGCTACTGCTCCTTCTATGGATCGACTGGTTGTTGGGACAGGTGACAAGAACTTCACTTTCTCTAAGACTTCTGAGGATGCTATGCTTGATTTGTACTCGTGGAAGTTCAACCCCGGCAATGGTCCTGTGGAGCCTTACCAAAATGATGGTGCTGGTAGGACTAATAACACCTTGAGGGCCTCTGTATCTCAACAGTCAAAATATCAAACTCATCAGGCTGTTGATGAAATTGCAGCCAATACCAATTCCAAGTCTGGGGAAGAAAATGTCGTGCTTGCTGATAAAAAGTCCTTGTGGCCTGAAAGTAGTAGTAGTAGTAAAGCCCCTGTGGATCCTAAGTACGATGTGGTGCAAAGCAAAGAACCTAGAGAACTTGATCAGCTGCTTAAATTCAACAGTTCATCTCTTCAAGTTACTGATAATCCCTGGTCAAGAACAGATGAAAATGCAAATTCATCTTCAGACTCATGCAAGGATTGTTCTGTCAAGACTGTCTTCCCCTTCTCAAAGGGGGATATGTGCACAAGCTTTGACAGCACTACTTATTCTGACAAAAAGGAGGACAAAAGAAGGATAGAAATTACTGATATTAGGATGTCTTTAAAAGAGCAGGTGGATGAATTGGGCAGAGCTATTTACTTGGGCAAGACACAGGGCAGTTCTGAACAGAAGACAGTTGGCAGCTTAAGTTTTCCTCTTCCGCCTGAAAATCAGACGGAAGAGTTCCCTAGACTTCCTCCTGTTAAACTCAAGTCAGATGATAAGCCCTTGGTTGTTAATTGGGAGGAGAAGTTTGAGCGAGATGGACCAACTTCAAAACTTGCTGGAGCTGACAACACTCTGCTTATTGGTTCATATCTGGATGTACCTATTGGACAAGAAATTAACCCTTCAGGTTAGCTTATATTTACAACTTACAAGTATTACATTTTTTAATATGATTACAATTGTTTTCTGCATTTCAATTAGCAGTTTCCTTTTTGGGCTCAATGGCAGCTGCATCTGTTGGTTGGCATGATGATAGCTTATTTTGTGTGCTTAATGGAAAATTTTCCTCAATCTTTATGTGTCAATTAAGAGTTTGAGTTGAGTCTTGAATCTGTGTTGTTTAAGAGTATTAGATATTTTAGCTACTCAAATGTCAACTATTCTTTAAGTTAATTAAGCTTAATAGACTCCAATTTTGTACTTAGGGGTCCAATTAATTATAGGTTATCTAAAGTTCAGTCAAAACTCATCAATTAAAGCCACTAAAGATGTTGGTTAGTAATTCTCTATGTAATATCTACCGAAAAGAATAGTATTCCATGAAGTACATCCAGAAAAAAAATGTTAGTCTTTAGGCCGTTTTACTTTAGGAAGGATTCTGATTTCTATCCAAGGAAATGAGCTCTTTCCATTTGTACTCTTTTTATTCTACATGCCTACCTAGTCTATTTACATGTGGGGTCATGCAAGGATATTAAACTGCAATTCAAATTGTGAATCATCATGCCAATTTTTGATCGTGAATTTTAAACATATCAAATTGTAAGATTTAGAGATACAATGAAAAATAGTCTGAAATATATGATGCAAATGATGTATAGTGCTCAATGTGATAATTTTAAACTAGAAAAGGATCATAAGTCTCATGAAACAAAATCATCAGTCATCATTGAGTGTGTGAAGCCTCTATTTCAGAAGGCTAAAGCAATGGAACAAGAAAATGTAGTGCATAGAATGAGTGATAAACAGTGTGAAACACCTGTTTTGGAAGAATGAAAATAAGGCATTTGAATAATCAAATAGTGCTCCTTCAGTTTCTTTTCTTTTAACAATTTATGTTTATTTTACTTTTCAATTTCATTGATATGAAATGGTGAAAGAAAAGTAAATAAAAAACAATGAATTGCTGAATTGTTTGATTTATATCAGTAATATGGAATCACATTGATCATGCATGTAGTGCAAGATTCAAAATCATCTGTGATTCATCATTTGATAATCTGATATGAATCATTGGCTAGCAGAATTGTATTTGAACTGTGCTCATGAGGGGCAAGATTCTAATAACTAATAGTCTTGCTAATGGGTGCCCCCGAAGGAGTACTAGTTAAGGAGCATTTAACAGCTTCTATTAAATTTTCAATTACTTGAAAAAAAGAAAGTGATAAATATATTTGAGTTCTAATACATTAAATTTTTTGCTTTCCATTTAATACTTTCTACTGTTATTTTCTTAACCAAATGCCCTGATGGCACATGTTTCCTTAATTAAATTTCTGGGCTGGATCATTGTGGACTTGGGATTTAGTTTTAACCTCATTTATTCCTAATGGGATTTCACTTAAATTCTCTTTGACTTGGGATTTAGTTTTAACTTAATAGATTAAATCCTCTTAATCTACTTGATGTGAGATTTCACTTTCTTTTTGGTCACTATGGCTATCTTTTATTTTCTTATAGCTTCTCAATGGCGATGCAAGAAATAAGCAAATATTGGTAGTTGGTTCTCTTTCTCTGTTAATTTTCTTTGAAGAGAAGAAAAATTTTATGAAATGAATTGTGCATAATTTGAAAATGCAATGCTATCCCTTCCTGAGCTGAGAAAAAAAAAACTGGGGAAATGGCACCATTATTCCATGGGTTGAATGCTCCATCTAGGATCTAGAATTGATCCTAAATCTGGTTAACTTTTCTGGGTATGCCCAATGCAGTTTATTGATGAATGATGATTTACTTTTTCTCAGTAATTGATCTTATTGCTGTGATACATTTATTTCTGCTATTTAAATCTGATTGTGCCTACTTAATTATTTGGTCGATACACTTGTTCAGATGTGCCAAAGGGTGTCTTTTGATTTTTTCATATGTGCTTCAGGTACGAGGAGGGTTGCAGGAGGCAGTTGGTTATCTGTAAGTCAAGGGATAGCAGAGGATACATCTGATCTTGTATCAGGTTTTGCAACAGTTGGTGATGGATTGAGTGAATCTGTTGACTATCCAAATGAATATTGGGACTCTGATGAATATGATGATGATGATGATGTTGGGTACATGAGACAACCTATTGAGGATGAGGCGTGGTTTTTGGCACATGAAATTGATTACCCTAGTGACAATGAAAAGGGGACTGGGCATGGAAGTGTTCCAGATCCTCAGGAAAGAGGTCCAGCCAAAGATGAGGATGATGAGCAATCTTTTGCTGAGGAGGATTCTTACTTCTCTGGGGAGCGTTATCTTCAGGCAAATAATGTTGAACCAGTCATGGCTACTGATGATCCCATTGGTCTAACGGTTACTGATTATGGAAGGGCTCACGATAATGATTTGATGGCTCAATATGATGGACAATTGATGGATGAAGAAGAACTGAATCTGATGTGTGCAGAACCTGTCTGGCGGGGCTTTGTCCCTCAAACAAATGAACTCATCATGCTAGGAGATGGGAGGGTTTTGAATGATAATCTAAGATCACGGCTAGAAGATATCTGTATGGATGACGATCAACATGGTTCAGTTAGGTCAATTGGGGTGGGGATCAACAGTGATGCTGCAGATATTGGTAGTGAAGTGCGTGACAGTTTGGTTGGTGGTAGCAGTGAAGGAGATTTAGAATATTTCCATGATCGTGATGCTGCGCTTGGTGGTTCCAGGCACTCTCATCATGGTTTGGATAAGAAATCTACTAACAAATCAAACAAAAATAAGAACAATGACAAGAATGAGTCAAACAAGTATGTCATAGGATGTGATAAAGATCCACAGTTGCAGATGAAAACTCATGGTGACGGAAACTTCTCATTTCCACTATCTTTGAAAGATGGCCAGATGATTCAGGCTGCCTCCAATAAGTCCCTGTGGTCAAATAACTGCAATGCAGATGAAGTTGATGACTGTCTTAATGCATTTGTGGGAACTGATGACATGCTTGCTTCGTGGAGACGGAAGAGCAGTGATTCATCACCCATTAAAAGTTCTAGGGATGAGGATAATGCTAACGTGGTAAGATCCACAAACTCTTCTCCAACAACACTCTCAAATTATGGATATTCTGAAAGAGAGCATGTGAAGCTAGAAGAGGATGAAAAGGCTGGAATTGTCAGGGAAGATGATCTAGGAACATCGCTAGAGGATGAAGAGGCAGCTGCTGTGCAAGAACAAGTAAGACAGATCAAGGCACAGGAGGAGGAATTTGAAACCTTCAATCTAAAGATTGTGCACAGGAAAAACAGGCATGTGTTCAATTTGTGTGTGTTGATGAGCTATAATCACTAATCATGGTATTTACCTATGAAGCATGGATTTTGTCATGGGCATCTAATATGACACATACACCCTGGCATGGTTACTGCCAGGACACAGATATGCTTACTGTTTTCATCAATTTACAAATGACCTGAAATTAGTATTTAGAAAATTTTTAAAACTATTGAAACAGTAATATGTGGTATGTGCCTTGTGCATCCGTCAATTCTGTTGAGTTTTTATATGGGGAACAAGATGTCTTTGTTTCACTTTCTCTCTTCTCTACAAATTCATAATATGATAATTATGAATCTATTGGTTGCATATCATAACTGTCATTTCTCTTAATTCGTAGACGCCTTATTAAAAAAATTCATATTAACATAAACATTTCATGAAACTTTTGATCCTATTAACAATGGAAACTAGGATGGTAGCAGGTATACTGTTTCCCTTTTGATTTGTATAACCTCCGCCACTTTCCTAAAGCTGTATTCAGAACTTAGTGGGTAAATTTATGGTTCATGATGAATAAAGTGTTATTATCATCAGTAATATTGAAACATGTCTTCATTTTGTTTTTCATGAAATTTGTACTGTCAATATGTTTGTCTACAGCAATCCTGGTTTAGTCTTTTTTTTTTAACTAAATTGATTATATTATGCTTGGTCATGTCATTGAGAGTTATCCTGTGCACTAGACTAGTTAACGATCATCCTGAATTTTTAAAGCTGCTCTAATCCTTAATTTATATTCTTATACTTCAAGAAATAAAGAAGCCACTGTACTCTAGACAACATAACATGCATGTCTCTATCATGAAACTTCTTTCAAAGATAATTCATGGGAAATATAAGTGCTAATGACTGCATTACTTTCTAAGCTTTTCATGTTTCCCCCATGTAAAACTATTTTAACGAGCTTGTGATGTTTTCTTGTTATATTGTAAAGCAAGTATGATTTCTTGATTGTTCTATGTTCTCCCTTTCTTTAGCCTTGATGGTCTTTCTTAAACAATGTTTCCTTGCTCAGAACTGGCTTTGAGGAGGACAAGAATTTCCATGTCGTTTTAAATTCTGTAATAGCTGGAAGGTATCATGTCACTGAATATCTGGGATCTGCAGCTTTTAGCAAAGCTATACAAGCTCATGATCTGCATACGGGCTTGGATGTTTGTGTTAAAATTATAAAGAACAACAAAGACTTTTTTGACCAAAGCCTTGATGAGATCAAGCTTCTCAAGTTTGTCAATAAGCATGATCCTGCAGACAAATATCACATTCTTCGGTTATATGATTATTTCTATTATCGAGTAAGTGAATATGCCATTGATCCTATTAATACTTTTACAATTTGCTTTCAAATCAATTGTCATTTTAGGCATATATATTTTCCTATTTCCAATATTATTTATCACCCCACCTTTTATATAGGTCATGTTTAATACTACTGTTATTATTATTGTTTCTTCTGTGTATCTTCTTCTACGATACCTTATTTCTTAGTTGTGGTTTAAGTATAAACCTCGGAATGTAATGAGCTATTGTTTCAGTTTTGGGTATTTGCAATGTATTCTTGGACCTGGATTTACAAACTCTCAACACTGGTACCAAAATTTGGCAAATATTCTATTTGCTTATTTGTAATGATGAGAATTTCTCATCCAAAAAAAAAATGATGGGAATTTGAGGGAAATTTCTTTTAAATAGTGGTTACCTAACTTTGTTATCTATCTTATATATTTACCCTTGTTAGTTTATTCATGGCCTATTTATTAATGGTTGGATACCACATTGGTCAGCTGACTTTACCACTCTTCATTCTTTTTCCATTGTATGACAGGAACATTTGTTAATAGTATGTGAACTGCTTAAAGCAAATTTGTATGAGTTTCATAAATTTAATAGAGAATCTGGGGGTGAAGTGTACTTTACAATGCCAAGATTGCAGGTTTGTGGTGTGCCATTTACTTCTTGATGTTCAATTTTTCATCTTATCTATATTCAGTGTAAATTCTTCTGAATTTGTGCAGTCCATTACCATTCAATGCTTGGAAGCACTTCAGTTTTTGCATAGCCTTGGACTAATACACTGTGACTTGAAGCCAGAGAATATTTTAGTTAAAAGCTATAGTAGATGTGAGGTGAAGGTCATTGATCTTGGAAGTAGTTGTTTCGAGACAGATCACCTTTGCTCTTATGTTCAGTCAAGGTCCTATCGTGCTCCTGAGGTTATTTTGGGACTTCAATATGACAAGAAGATTGACATTTGGTCACTTGGCTGCATCTTGGCAGAACTCTGTACTGGCAATGTAAGGACAGTAGATGGTTAATTTATTTCAAATTGCATAAAGTTTGATAAACAATTGAGATTTTAAGGCCAGAAATGTATCTCATGCCTTTAAATTTCTCATGTCTATTGGCATAGACTTAAATATAGAATTGTTTTGTATTTGTTTCTACTACCTCAGTTTGAAAGGTTTATTTTGCTCGAAGTTAAGGTCACCACTTAAATCCATTTTAAGCAAGCCTACTTGCTTCTCTTCGGTGATGGTATCTTCCAGATACTGAAGTTTCGTGATTAAATAAACTTGGATTATCCCTGCAATGAAGTGATATCAAACTCTTAGGCTGAGGCCTGCATATCTTCATGTTATGCTTGTTTTATTTGGGCAATGATCTTCTATAATACTGATTATTTATGTATTTCTTTCTGTTATAAAGGATGTTCTGTTGTGGTTCAGAATACATTGATTTTCTTTGCAGTTGTGGGATTGTTATTATTAGTTTTTGGGTAAAAGTGGTTGCAGAATTTCTATATTATGGAGAGTGCTTTCTTTTCTTTGTTAAATACATCCTTAATTTTTATATCTTCCTCAGTGATGCTAAACTAAGGATGTTGTAGGTTCTCTTCCAAAATGATTCACCTGCAACATTACTTGCCCGGGTGATTGGGATAATTGGTCCAATTGATCAAAGTATGCTTGCAAAAGGACGAGACACTTATAAATACTTTACCAAAAATCATATGCTTTATGAACGTAATCAGGTAAGAATTTTATTTCTAAATTTATGCACAATGGACTGGCCATCAATCTAGGTTGTTGATGTAGTGTGTCACTATGGGTGAGGGCTATGTGTAGCATAGTTGAATATATGTTTGGTATCTGTCCTAGACCGGAAGTTATATTTTTATCAAGAACCTGCTTGAAACCTCAACTTAGTGCAATATTTTTTTGTTTTATCTATATAGTTTAGGAAGGGACATCCAGAAAATCGACTTAGTAGTTATTGCTCCAACACATTAGCCACTTATATTTTAATTTCTTGCCTTGTTATATTGAAATTGCTGTTGCCTCCGCTTTTGTTATTTGAATAATTAACAGTAAATGTAAATCTGCAGGAAACCAACAGGTTAGAATACTTGATTTCTAAAAAGACATCCTTGAGGCATAGATTGCCAATGGGAGACCAAGGCTTCATTGACTTTGTTGCTCATTTGCTTGAAATCAACCCGAAGAAGCGGCCGTCTGCATCGGAGGCCCTGAAGCATCCATGGTTATCATACCCTTATGAACCCATATCATCTTGAAATATTTGGAGGGTTCTTTATAGTGATACTGCCACCTACCCCTAGTTGGGTTAGGTTCATCGTTCAGATAGAAGGTCCCACTGATACATCCTCACTGCTTTCATTATCTATTTTAAAGATGAAATGGAAAGAGTTGTGCCGTTTCACATTCCTGCATAATGCAGTAAAAGGTGTTTTGGTTTTGTGGGAAATGTCTGTCTCGCCTTCCCCTTACCAAACTGTATTCCGGTGATAAACCATTGATCAAAAGGATGTAATTTTGCACTCGGTATGATGTTGGGTTTTTGCTTTCTTTGTTCTGCTGGAAAGGGAAACCTTAAGATCTTGTACATGGTGTGTGATAATTCTTTTTAGGCTATTTAGTAATATTTTTGTGAAATAGGTACTGGATACAATTTTTGCATGGTGTGTGACAGTTGGAAGCACCATCGAAAGATTAAAGCAAAGCTGCTGACAATGTGAATCATTTAACACGTGCTTGTGTGGAACTTGAAACTCTAGACTGCCTGTACTTTCCGTTGGAAGCTATCAAATTGTATCTTGATAGTGTTAAGGAAGGAACGTAGTTTGGTTTTACTTTTACTAACAATTTTAGGGATTTGGTAGCTAATGGGTACAACCAAGGATGTCAACTGTGGACGACGTCATTAGGCATTGACATACAATTATTAATTGTTTCATGGAGTAAAACATTTATGTTCCTTCTGAAACTTTCATAATTGTTTGCAACTGGTGTTCTTTATTGACGTTATGGTTGATGTGAATACTCTCTTTTTAGTTTCTATCACCGATAAGTGGTTGTACATACACTAATGTTTTATGGTTATAGTGGTGTAGCATCATAACTTTTGCATCAAATTCTTGAGTTGGTTGTGTTTCCTGGGGAGTCATTTGATTCAGAAATAGCTTTTATGCATGGTATTTGTCATGGAAAATCAATGCAAGTAATGTATCAAAGAAAATTGTAAATAATATCACTTCAAAGTAATGAAAGTTGATATATATACCATTCTTCTAATTAAGTATGCATATCAGATTGAGATTCCTATGACTGACAGTCAACATATTGATAGTGTTTAATTCCTTTTTTTTTTGTGTGGAAATAAGACTAACTTTGCTATTAATAATTTTACAAAAAATTGACACTTATGTTTTGATAAATTTTGTTGAAGTTAATGCCACCACAATTTTTTTTTCTTCCCTCCTTTTTTAACAATAGCCTTGCTTATGCTTTTGATCTAGGTTCCAATCATATATAATTTGTAATTCATGAAGAGTTTATTGGCAAGATATATACGAGTATTTACGAATACTAGTGAAATATAAAAAAAAGTATAACGTCTAAAATATTTGAAAATGATTATTTTACTATAAATTCACATAAAAAGGAAAGCAAGACAATGCATGGGCAACAGCATACATTTACCCTTGTAATCTGTAGTCAAACTTCCTTACATTGAAACTGTTTGAATGTTGGGGAATGTTGTAAGAATGAGGAGCTTGACCTTAGGAAATAGTGAAATGTATTAAACTACGATTAGGTGCACAAATGAAGCGGAGCTTTGCCAGCTTTCCCTCGATTAATCTTAAATTAAATCATGAGAAAATTAACAAATTATAGAACTGGAAGGGCTGATTATTAATTTATAAGAAAAAAAAGTTAAATCAAAGGTTTGAGCAACACTGATGTAGGTTGTGTTTTGACCTTGGCAACACAATTATAGGGCGTGAATCAAATTGCACCTCGTTTGATCGAATGTAGGAGGAGAATAGATTAATTACCATGATAGCTTCCACAGAAAGAAAGTATATGAATTTGATCATGATCCCCTTGCATAGGCAAAGGTGTAAGAAGCATTTGATTTGATCCACCCGTCAATGTTAACAAACACTACATAGGGATGGCTTTTGCATGCTTTGACTTTCTCTCGAGATTTTAATGCAAAAGAGGTGGGGACTGCTATCGTACGGCCACTAACTGGGGAACCCAACCACGTGCGCTAACAACTTCATACTGAATTTGTTCGAAGAAAAATACAAGCATTGTTATTTTTAACTAATCATTTTCCTTATCAACATCTTATTATTGAAAGCCAAGAATTAATTGAATCATCTCCTTAGCTCCTCTTCGACTATGGTCCTAATTAATTTGTAGTCATTTTACTTTTTTCGAAGTTTGTTTCAGTGCCCAATTAACTTCAATAGTTGATCTTGTATGCTTACATTCCAATAGGGTTATATGGCAAGGTGTATGTGTATTCTTATAAGCAGCAGCTTTTTGACTCATGGGCTGATGTTTACTGCTAAGAGCTAAAGACAAAAGTGCTGTTAAGCTAATTATATATTTGACAAAAAGAAAATAAGGTATTTGTCAACCATAAAAGTTGAGTTTTGTCTCTTATAAAAGAGGATTAAGTTGTTTTAAAACTTATTTTATTTAATAATTTTTAAAAATAATTAAATTTTATCTATCCAATTGTTAAATCAATAAATTATATTATATAGATTATTTTATAAAATTTTAAAAATTTTAATATTTTATTAAATAAATTTAAATTAATGAATATTATAAAAGGTATATTATTCATTAATTTAAATTTATTTTTTAAAGTATTAATTTTTTTTAATTTTATAAAATTTTGTAATGATAATCTATTTAATATAATTTATTATTTTAATGGTTGGATGATGAAATTTAATTATTTATAAAAATTATTAAATAAAATAATTTTAAACAAAATTACTATTAGAGTAACTTTTTTTTTCTTGTATATATATAATGTTTTAAAAAATTAAAAAAAAATAAAAGATCTAACAAAAAATATCTATCACAATTACAAAATTAGACTATCAGTAAACAAGATTTTTAAAATATAAATTAACTATGATATATTATGCAGAGAAAACCTTTTTGTTGTAATTTTTGAAGGATTAGTTTTCGATTAATGTCTATAAAAACACTTCATTAAGAAAAAAAAATTCAGACCAATAATGTAAGCACAATAAGAATTTTAGGATATCAAGAATATGTCAACTAATCTGTAATAAAGGCATTATCATTTTTCTTTTACTGTCGGTATAAAATTTGACATAAAATTCATAGTTAAAGTTGGATTAAATATTGTAATTTTAATTATTATATTTTAAAAATTATTTTTTATATTTGGAATCATAATTTTAAAGCTTTATTTTATCATTTTTACTGTTATTATTATTAATTTTATCATCATTGTTATTATTTTTATTCTCATTATCATTTAAATTATTACCTAAAATTATTATTATTACTAATTGTTTCATATCACTTCTTGTCTATTATTACTATGATTAACTATTATTAGTAATATCATAATTATTATTAATTAATTGTTGTTTACTGATATTAATATAATCATGGTTATCACCTTTCATCTTTTCATTATTAATTATTTAATTTTATTATTATTAATATTATTATTATTATATCTTTATTCATTAAAAAAATATTTTTAGTCATTATTTTAAAAAATAAATAATAAATTTTTTAACTTTTATTAAATTCTTTTACAATGAATTTTTATTTATTAAAAATTATTTATCAAAAATTATTTTAACGATAATTTAAATGATATAATTATCAAAATTTAATATATTTTACACCAATTTAATATATTTTATATTAATTTAAATAATTATCATAAAATATTTATTAAAAATATAATTTTTTTTAATGATCTCTTCGATCAATTTTCGTTTCACGATATAGTTGTTATTATTATATTACCGTTGTTTTTATTTATAAATTATTTTTTTTTTACTCAAATCTAATATAATTTTATTCATAATTAATTAAAGATATTAAAATAGAATAAAAGTTTATTTCAAATTATAATTATAATTGTAATTTTGTACCACAATTTCAGTTTTTTATGCATCGGACACATTATTATTTTTGAAAAGGAGCATGAGCATATTGGATCCATGAAAAAGGATCCCGACATTAATTGCATATTAACCAGCGCTTTCAACTTCAAACGATTCAGTAATATTTTGTAGGTTAATACATTTCAAATTTCATGAGATGTAGGATAGCGTTTTTACGAAGCTAATAGAACGAGTTACAAATGGTATTATGTCATTTCATCTTATGCCTCTTAATTAAACGTAGCTCGTCTTTGAGTTAGGAACACAGCCATTGAATGTCACTAAAAAAAGTCGTCATGATTAACTAAGTGAACTGGAGAAACAATTTTCTTTTGCTTTTTTCCCGCTATATATATATAGTGGGATTAATGTGAAACGACTAAGATAAAAACAAATGCATCAAAATTCAAGAGGCAGTTCCGTTTCCTTTTAAGATCATTCTTTATTGACGGCAGCCACAGATACGTCATTTGATGGATAAAAATTTGTCTAAAATGCAATTATTAGAACCTCTGGGTGGCTATACTTGTCGCAACTCGCAAGCGATTAGGAATTTATCCCAATCCTTGGATTAGTTCAAATGGAAATTATTTTTCACTCATTCAAATATATACATACTAGTATATATTTATTTAGAATTATATATAAGCTATTAGATTTATTTTTTTATATTTTCTTTTAAAAATTGTTAATCATTAAAAAAAAATAATTAAATAAATAATACTGTTTTGCATATAGTTGAATCACTACTTACTTAAAATAACCGCAGAAAAGTATTTCCCTCAGCTGAGACGCCAATTCTGTCACGACAAGATAATGATGCGTGGTAAGTTAAGTTTTATCCTAAATAAGTCTGATTTATATATTTTGAATTTTTAGTTTAAGTTTAATTTAATTTTTTGAAATATGATTTTATTTACCTAATATATTTTATGCTTCAGAAAGAACCAAAAACAAATTACAATATAATATCTTTTATTCACCTAATATAAGTAGGAGTTATTTAGGTGAAAACTCTTCATTATTATAAAATAAAAATAATAAATATTCATCATTGAATTTTATTTAAAAAAGATAATCATTGATATTTATTATGTACATATATAGATTAGGTATCCCTAATACCATTTAATGAAATGTTTTCCCTTGCTGATAGACAAATTAAAAAATAAACATTCATATATATATATATATATATATATATTATTTTAACTTTTTTAAATTTATTTTGTTTAATAAAATTTTTAAAAATATAAATTTAAAAAATTTAATTATTTAATGATATGATATTAATTTCAAAGCATTATAATAAAAGGTTAATACAATAATAATAATATTCTTATTTAAATACCCTAGCTTGTTAGAATTATAAATCTCTTTAAGTAACCCAAAGTTTTGTCCAAATAAACTTCTAAATATACCTTAATTTAAATTATTCAATAAAAAGTTTAGTCTGGCCTAAACTTAATGTGAATTAAATTATCAACCCAAATGAGCTGGTTCTCATCTTTACTTTCAATTAATAAATTTAGTTTTGGGAAAGTATTATATATAGATAATTTTTTTATGCATTTTTCAATTAAAATTGATATTTCATCTTGATAATATATACCATTATTTAATCTAAATTTTTGTTGCATGAATTAATGAAGTAAAATTTTAGTCAAAAGGTGGTAATAACACTACATTAAATTTTATTATTTATAATATACTAAAAAAACTTTATAAGGATCAAAGGGATGTATCTATGTACTACAAAAAAAGTGATGATATCAAGTTATGTATACAATAGAAGATGCGTCGCCTTTGATTGTTTACCAACTGAAAATAAAATTACATAATAAATTTTAGATGAATATTATATTTATCTTATTTCTTAATAACTTTTAAATTTTTATTAGAATTATAAGTGCCAATGATCTTTGTTAGAATGAATTTAAGGTATTTAAAAGCACCAATCATCCAAAATAAAATGAATTAATGAAGTATGATAAATACTAAAACTTATCTATTTAGTAACAAAAATGTAAAATTCATGAGATGAAGAATGAGGAATTAATATGAGATAGAAAATAATTTTGATCTTCTTAAACTCAAAAACGGATTTTCACGGGTTGTCATCTAGGGATGAGAAGAGAGAAAGAATGGTTGAATGGGCTACAAAATTTGAAATGACCTTCTATCAGGGATGGATTCACGGAGAGGCAATTATTGGTCCATATTATCTCTCCTTTTTTTTTTAAAAAAAAAAGAATTATATAAATATGTAAACTTATTATATTGTTTTGAAAATTTATAATATTGTACATTATTAATATAACTGTGTAAGTTAAAATTTCTCCGTTACAGGTATTTGTCCCTGCTTTCTATGTATTACGATGGTGAAAATGAGAGAATAGGTGGTTAAGGTGGAATATGTTGGAGTGATCAAATAAAATAATGATAATTATGGGGATGACCCGATGAAAACGAAGGGATTCAGAAGAGGAGATGCAATGTGGAATATCATTATTTTTATCGGATGAACCATTTTCAAGGCATTGTCATAGTCTTGTTGATATGACAAATTATTGGATGGATGTGAATCTTGATTTATATGATGAATGTGCATCGTGAGTAGTAGACGAGAAACCCAATCTAGGCAGGAGACTAGACATGCTATAAAAGAGTCTTCTAGTTTAGCATGAAGCTTTAAAGATTGATTTTGATACATTGTCTCAAGCTAGTCAAGTTTCTTTTGAATTCACTCTATTAATTATTAATATCTTTCTCTATATGTTAACATGATTTCTGCTCATTCACCCACACCATATTATCTAAGCCTATGATAATTTATTGGCATCCGTTTATTATCCATCAAATTAACAAATTGATCAGCGTTATTTATTGTATTATATCTATGGAGAAATAGGATATATGGCGATAATCAAGGTGAAGTAGCGGATTTTCTACGGCCATTTTCTGTTATGTATGTTAGTATTACTTTTTTTATCTTCAATTATAAACATTTTTTATTAGAGATACTATGTACAAGGTGAAAATAGCGGATTCTCTAGGCCATTCTACCATGCATGTTAGTGTTTTCCCCCCCTAAATTATAGATTTTTTATTAGAGATAATTCTGTTTGAATTATATAGGATTATGAAGGATAAATTTTTTTTCAAATTTTTAATATACTTAAATACACAAAATTTATATACAAAATCTCTAGTTTAACTGGACCAACTCATTAATTGATTCATGTACTTCACGGTCCATGCATGTTAGTATAATATAATAATATAAAAAATGTTAAATTTTATAAAAAATGTTAAATTTTATAAAAAATAATTAAGATTAAAATACAAAATTTATTCTTAAATGATTATATAGCTTTTAAAATTATTAATTTTGATCATTTATCTATGATTTTAATTAATGTTTGAATTTATTTCTACCATTATCATATAAAAAACCTTTTTCATAAGATATGTATCACATACACATACATGTATATAAAAGAATCCATTTGTTTTAAAAGAAATTTCTACAAAAGATCAATAATATTTGAAAATGTTAAATTTTATTAATCTATTTAAATATCAAACTAAATTATTTTATTATATAGATTAAATTTATAAAATTTTAAAAATAATTAATATTTTATTAAATGTATTTACTTTAATGTAGAATGTATCTCTTTTTAATGTTCAAAGTTTTATTAAATTGAAAATAATAGAAAATTTTCATTGAAAACAGTAGCATCTAATGTCATTAATACATTTAATCCTGTAATTTTTAAATAAAATTTACTATATATAATTCCTTATTATGTAACTTTAGGAACATATTAGAAAAATCAAAATTCATTGCAGGCTTCTAAAAGAATTTAAAACTACTAAATTTGACAAATTAATTTGAAATAAATTTGTTTCCAATCAATCTTATGACAAGGATTATCTATACAATTTTGCTTCTTAGTTGAAGATGCAAATTAACAGACAATATAGCTTGTGTTGAGAAATTTGAACAAGTGTATATATTGTTAAATACATAACTTTGTGTCAATGCATAGCTAGGGTGAGACTTAGTTCTAGTGAGCTAGTTGGCTTAATTGGTGCAAATGATGTTAGGAGCCCTCAACAGATAAAAAATCAACGAATGGAAAACCTTCCCTTGTCTGCGATCCCAAAGCATCTTGATTTACTTCCTCATCATCTTTTTTCACATTGTCCGTCACTTCACTTTTATTGGAATCGGTATTTACTTGAAGAAAATCGTAGAACTCAACAGCTGATTGACTTCTATCTGTAATATTAATTAAACAAATTAAAGCTTTTAAATTTTAGTTTGGCCATAAATTAATTAAGAAGAAGAAGAAGAAGAAGAAGAAGAAGTTGGAGAGGAGTATGTTACCTTGAAGCATTGTGGAAGAAGAAGTTGGAGGTTGAAAGGGAAAGTTCTTGATAAATTGGAGAGGGATAGAGTCATGAACAAAATTATTAGTAGTGTTATGGTGATGAGGAGGTGCAGGATGGTGGTTAGTATAAAGTTTAGATCTTTGTCGACGAATTCTTGCCATCATGACATGCCAATGATTCTTCACAGCATTGTCTGTCCGTCCAGGGAAAAGTCTAGCAATCACAGCCCATCTATTTCCGTGAACTCTGTGAGAAGCTACAAGACGATCTTCTTCTTCCTCTGTGAAAGGACTCCTATTTATTCTTGGGTCCAATTGGTTGAACCATCTCAGCCTGCAACTCTTCCCTGATCAATCCAAAATTAATTAATTCATGATCAATTCAACACGGTACTCCTTCACTATATATATCATTAAACTTATAATTTAAGTTTGCTCACACCTCCACCTAGCTGGCTCACATATATATATATATATATATATATATATAATTGTAGTTCCAAAAATGGATCTTTAATTAGGTAGGTCAGAGTATAGAGGAGATATGGTAATACTAACTAATTTTGTAACCAACTGCTTAATTAAACTGTTGTCTAGTTAATTAGATGGCTAAAATTAAGTTATATAATTTAATTAACAAGCTAGGCATGGCAGAGGATTAATTAATGGGATGAATATATTGATGATGTCTCACCTGATCTTCCTCGGAGCTTCTCAGCAATAGCGTTCCAATTATGGGGTCCATAGTGTTCCACCAACTCTCGAAGTTTATCATCCTCAGCTGGTCTCCAATGCCCTCTACTACACATGTTAATTTTTCCTTACTATGTATCAAATAAGAACAGGTGCAGCAAATTAAGAGAGACGGAAAAGAAAACCCTAGCTAACTCAAGATGAATAGGGTTTGCTTTGCAATTTGCATGCTCTATGATCCTCTCTCCCACTTGTTTAATTTGTTAATTCTAGCTAGCACGGTCTAATTAGGCTATATGATGAGAAAAGAAGCAAAAAAAGAGAGATAAGGAAAGGGAAAAGAAGGAACAAAATGAAGACAAGAGAAGGGAAAAAGACGGGAAAAGAGAATATATGGTGGGGGAAGATGGGAAAGTGTTTTCCGTTAGAGAGTGGGAAGGTTTGGGAAGACCTTGCACCTGCGATTGATGCAAACGTTTTGGCTAACAAACCCTCTTAGAAATAAATAAATAAATAAATAAATAAATAAATATACATATACATGTCATGTGAGAGGAAGAAAAAGAGGTTGCTTAGTGGAGCGAGTTTGGTTCTGCTTTCAACGTCTTTCCATGTTTCTAACCTACAACGTCTACTTATAACCCACCAAGCTTGCTTATTTGTAATATTTATGTATTTATTAATAGGATTGAATGGAAACTAGCTACATGGTTTTGCCAAACGGGTATGCCTTACTATGTGACATTCATCCACCATAAAGTACGTATCACACTTTGCTTGCCATTATGTGTGAGTGTGCAAATAAAGGCCTAATTCATCCAAATTAAATGCTTTCAGAAAATTCACCAATATGCAGCCATGCTTTTAGAAAATCAACATATGCAGCAATATGAGAATAGCCATTGATTTGGGGCATATTTGCCTCACAGGTAACACACAACAAATAATTAAAGGGGAGTTGGTAATGTTGTTAGAGCATTTGGAAGTTGTACGCACACCGATGGATGGATGATTTAGGTATAGATCAGTTTTCAGGCGTAACTAACAACATTTATCCATTAATCCTTGTAACTGCACGTGGACTATACACTTCCCATCTTTCATCATTACACAACAAAACTCCATTTTGAGTCAAACATCTGGATCTGGTCTACCCCTATTTCTCATAATTAAATAATACTAAAAACTCACAGGTTTATATAAAGAAAATTCAATTTGATAACTTTTAATCAGCCTTTAGGTTTTTATCGATAATAAGTAAATAGCGGATGAAATTCAGGAAACATAGATGCTGTCCCCAACCCAACCTTATTCCAATCATATTTAAATTATAATAAAATTCAAAATAAAGTTGAAATTTCATATTTTGATTAATAAAATAATTCATTTTAAAGTTAATTTTTTTTTATTAAACAACATGTATTTTTAAGAGACAATCTAGCTTGAATTAGTAATATTTAGTGATGGACCTAGCTACCTGTCCTAGTACATGATATTTTTAATATACAAGATTAGAATATAATATTTAATTTAATAGAAATTAAACTTGTATCATTTCAATCAACTCTGTCGGTTAAGTTTTCTTTTCTTTAAGATTGTTATTGATTATTTTTTTAAAATGTAAATATATAATTTATTCAAAGTAAAAAGGTATTTTTAAAATTTATCATATATATATGAAAATATCTGATTATAATATAATAAATAGGAAAATAAATATAGATAATCAGACTTGATTAAAATATCAAGATTAAAATAAAGAATCAACATAATTTTGAATTTTAGGAGATTAAAATTTTTTATATTTTCAAGATCTGATGTATCCATTTTAAAAAATTTCTGAAGTTCTTATCCTTTGTTTGTTTCATAAAAATAAAAATGAGAAGAGAAAATATATGCTTTTGATATTTTTTAAAAAATATTTTTAATTTAATTTAATTATTTATTAGTTATTTTCTTTCAATTTTTAGTTATTTTTAATCTTTTATTAATTTTTTCAACTAATTTGTTTGCTAGTTTTGGGCAATACTCCTTATATATCATATTCTTATGACACACATACACAAATATTTTAGACAACTGCTTGTACTTTCCATTCTTTATTCATGCATATTGGCGGTCTAAGCTACTATTCTTCTAAGTTTTATCACACACTTCATTTATCTAGGGTTGGAATTTATAATATATCCATTGAAGAGTATATAATATTGTATAATTGTCGTATGAGCACATATATTTTGAAACTAGCTAAGTTCCATTGCATTAAACGAGCAAATTTATAAATTAAATTTTTTTTTTACTATTAGCAATAAAGATTCTATTATATTATTATTAAATATTAAATTAAGAAAATATTTTTAAACATTGTTTGATTTAAAGGAAAGAATAAATTTTAATGAAAAAATCAATTTTTATTCTTATCATATTTAATTAATAAAAGGAAAAAATATTTTAATTTTTATTTGGTTATAAGAAAAAGGAACAAATTTTAAAATAAATTTATTTTTGTTATCTTTATTTTTAAAATATAACTTTGAACTTAATAAAGAAAATTTTATTTAATTGAATTATTTTTTTCTCTAAATCTTATATTTTCAAAGAGGAAATATTTAAATTATTTTTTCTTTAAAAAATTAAATAAAATAAGATAATTTTAATTTTTTAATTTTTTACTTTTAATTTTATAATGAAAAAATTACTTATTGATATGATGTGTCAAAAATTTTAAATTAAAAAATTAAATTTAAATTATAATATTTCAAAAATTTATTTTTTATGAAAATAAAATATATCTTTAATTTGGTATAGTATATATATATATATATATATATATATATATATATATATATATATATATATATATATATATATATATATATGTGTGTGTGTGTGTAACTTAAAATTTCAAATAAAATAAAATTGATATTAAGTTTAAGAAATAAAATTTAAATAAAAATAAAAAATAAATTTAATTATTTAATACAGAAAAATATGTAACATATAATGTTAAAAAGATAATTTTAACAACATTCATAATTAAAAAATAAATATTTAAATTTAAATATAAAAAAATTATACTGAATAAAAATAGACAAGCTAAGAAATATATAATTAATAAGGATCTGTACATTTAATACCTAACATACTTATGTAATTCACTCTTAGAATTTATAAATAAATATTTTTAAATATTTTAAGTTTGAACAAATATTTAAATTTAATTTATTTAAAAATTTTGAAATTTAAATTTAAATCTATTATTTATATAAATTTATTTTTAAGATATGAATTATTTTAAAGTTGATAAGATCTATAAATTTGTTTATAAATTTATAATATAAAAAAATAATAAATAAACTTAAAATATATATAAATAATTAATTAAAAAAATTTAAACATTAAAATCAACAAAATAAAATATAAATAATTTTAATTATATAATTTAGAACATATATATTAAACACTATTTATATATAAATATAATAATATATAAAAAATAATATAACATATGTATATAAATACATGTAGGATAGATACATTTACATACAAATTTATATACACATCAAAAATAAAATAAAATATTTAAAACTAAAGTAACATATAAGATTTTTATAATAAATATTAAAATTTTTTAAAAATATAATATTTATTTTGTCTGAAATTAAAAAATAAAATTTTAATTTTTTAATTAATTAGATAAATATATTAATATAATACATATAATAAAAAAAATTTATAAATAAATAATTAAATTTTTTAATAAATATAACGATCTAATTTATTTATATTTAATTTAATTTAACTTGTTTAATAAATAAACATATTTTATTTTTACATAAGAATAGATTTAGAAAGACTTAACTAAGCTCTTGCTTCCTCTTCTAATAAATATTTAATATATATATATATATATTTAATTTTTTAATAAATATATATATATATAATTATAAATAAAAATAATAGATAATTTAATTTTTTAAATATATTATTTATGAAATAAATAATATTTATTTGATAATATATTTATTTTAAAAAATATTCTATAATAATATAATTGAAGATATATTTAATATATATTAGAAAAATATATTTATGTATATTAAAATTATTTATTTTTGATCCTCCGCCCGTATAGTTTTTAGTCCGTCCGTGCGTTACTAGCTCTCCTTGTGATGTAATATATTGATGAAGAAATCCTTATTATGTATATATATATCAAATTTAATTATTACATATTTTAATAATATTTTTTATTTTTTATATCATATAATTAACATATATTTAATATAATTATTTTTCTCACATCACTCTATATATTTTAGAATGTTTGAACATTTTGGTGTAGACGCATGGGATATATAGACACGCACTTGTATCACTTTTAAATGCTACACTTTTCTAAATAATATGAATTGTGTAAGGAAAAAAAAGTGCACACTAACTAAAAAAAGGCTTGTATTTCATATTAATAAAATTAATAAATAAAAATCATGTCTTGGAACTAATAAAATTAATCCAATAATGATAAATTATAATGATTTATACAAGATTGTGGATTCAAATTTTATTTATTTTTATTGTATATTAGAGGAGAAGAATTTAATCTTTAAATAAAAAATAATATTTAAACTTTCCGTAATATCTTTTTTAAATTAGATGATATTTATAAAAAAAATTTATGTTTAAAGTAACATTTAAATGATAAAATAGGATTTTATTTAATCAAAATATAAAAAATATGAATTTAAATTAATTTTTTAATAAGGGATATTATCAAGAAATAATCAATGTAATTTGAAGTAGATATATATTTTTCAATTATTTAACATAATATGTAAATTATCTCTGATGGCTAATCTTGATTAAAAACCGGAATTTAATTAAAACAAAATCTATTTGGCTAGCTAAATTCTCAGCCTTAAAATTAATTACAAAATCCACACGTTTATAAAAAGAATTGTATGCGCCCTAAAGATAGTATAAACTTTAGGGCAAAAGAGAGAAGTTCTATATACTTTTACCTTTAAATTTTCATATTAAATAATGACATATCATTTTATTTATAAATTATGGAATTCATTTTTAATAGTTTAATATTGAGAAAACATACGAGTGTTGTTCTTCTATTTTGAAAATTTAAGCTTGATTTAATTTTTTTTTTGGTAAATTTTTCCGCATATATGATTGCTAGCGTCTTACATAGAAGCTTAATTTTTTTTATAAATAAAATTTTAGGTAAATTAAATCTTGAAAACATATACAAATGGTTTATTAAATAAAGTAATGATGATTTTTTTAAGAAAATCAATTTCTTTCTTTTAATAACTTCTTGGAACAGGATAACTTCTAAGATTTATTTCCCATCAATTAGTTAAAAAAATCGAAGGTTGTACGTAGGACTGGACATTCTAAAAATAATTTAAAGAATTTGTTGTTTTGCTGATGACTATTAGCTATAAGCTTCTAACTAATTCATATAGAACTATAAATAATGTATTTTATCTGCATATAAAAATAATTTAGATTATATTTCACCACTTCCACATGGTTATATACTATTAATGTATCAAATATTAATCTTTTCGTATAAGTTACTCTCTCCTATGTTTTTTTCCTTTTATTACTAGATCAGGAAGTGATATATATATATATATATATATATATATATATATATATATATATATATATATATATATATATATATATATATATAACTGTTTGTCAGTCAGTCAAATTAAAGTTTGGTTTAATATATATAAAAATATTTAAATAGTGCGTCTATTGATCTAGGGCCTAAGCTTAAAATTTGTTTGATATGACTATTTCAGCTTCAAAAAACGAGGTAAACAATTTCAAAAGCCATCACACACACATATGGTTTAGTCCTATAAATTACTAATCAATAGTTATTTATTTATAATTATCATAACTTGTATTTGGGAAACAAAATTATGATTACAATTTTTATTTTATTTTATTTTATTTTACAGCAGTTACGTACCGATCCATGGATGTCAACTAATATATTAGATCCACATTGGAAAAGTATCAGCATACTGAGGATAAGGTTTTTAACTCGAAGGTATATAGTTGCTAAAATTCGGTTAGGAAGTGATTGGTGTTACACAACTAATGCTATGCAATAACAATTTTGAAGGCCATGATTAACAACTCTTAATAATTTATATTACTTTTGAAATACTGTTTAGAACATAACAATTGATTCAAGTGTTGGAAAGTCTGGCTGACGACTTTGGTAAAAGATAAAGTATGTTAAAGTCTATTAGAGACGTCTAAACTACCACCCTCTTTTATAAACCCACAACAATCCTTTGAATTTTTATCTAACTGCACATTTTTCCATCGCCAAAATGAGAAATGAGTCTGTCTAAATTATTTTACAGAATAAATTAATAAAATTAAAATTTTATATTAAAAATTATACAATTTTTATTTAATTTTTCATAATTAAACATTTATTAAAATATTTAGAATGAATTTATTTATTTCATAATATTACAAAAAAATTTATTATTAACACATGCAAATTTTTTAAATATTAGAATAATTTTTGTTAATATACATTTTATCTATTAAAAAAATAAGAGCTGTTAGTACATATTTTGAAAGATTATACTAATAAATAATATATTATACAAATATTTAATTATTGATAATATAGTAATTATAAAATTATTTATTAGCATAATATTTTTTTTTGTTTATATATAAACTTGTGATATTTATATTAATAATTTAGTTTTTATTACAAAAATTATACTAATAAATATTAATACAATATATTAAAATATTAATAAATAAAAATAATTATTAGATAACCCCTTATAATGGATTTTATGTTTAAGGTAAAGTTTCCCTTGCAACACCAACAAATAAACAAACACAATCTCAAATAGAAGGGAGCGATTACTTATGAATGAAAATAAATAATATAATAACTATACTTTTATAAAAATGCCTTTACTGTCCATTATCCTAACTGATGAAAAATGACTTGCAGAATTAGAAAACATTCCGTTATGTTTAATGGGGGAAAAATCATCCATTGACTGTTGACCTAACTTTCCCCCTAAATTGCTTGTTTAAAAAGTGAGAGAAATCTTTCACCCACCATCTGTCTAAGGTTGCTAACTGTCATTGCTAAGCCGTTTTCTTCAATTGAGAACAAAACCAATCTCTCTCTACCAATATATGTATTAAGAAGGGTAGAGACAATCAACAATACCCCTCCTCTATGATTAAATGTGTTTTGAATTATAAAATTATAAAATTTTTATTTTAATCTTTCATTAGTAAAATAGTTGATCTTAATCTCTTATCTTTTAAAATAAATTATTTTTAATTTTTAAAATAATTAATGTTGATCATACATCATATTATTTGACACATCAATAATTAAGATTAAAAATAATTTATTTTAATAAATGAGTAATAAAATTAATCATTTTAAAAATTAAAATTAAAAATTTTAAAAATTAAAAATATATTTAATTTTTATTTTTATTTATTAAATTGGCTTGTTCATATATTTAAGAATTTATTATTATTCTAAATATTTTTTATAAACTCTAAAGGTACTAATATATTTTATAAACTCTAAAGGTATACAAATAAAATTACTAAAAGAGTTTATTTATAGAAAAAAAATCAATTTTTTATACACTCTAAAGGTATACAAGCGAAATTATTAAAATAATTTATTTATAAAAAAAATCAAGTTATATATTTAGGTAAAATATATTTTTAGTTTTTTCAAAATTTTAAAAAATTAATTTTAGTTCTTTATTTTTAATTAAGATGATAAACTTTGATTCTTTATTTTTTAAAAGAAAATAATTTTTAGTTTTAAAATAACTAATATTTAATTAATATCATATATCAATGTTGTGAATATCGATCAGTATTTCAATAATAAATCTAAGATATGTTCTTACATGTTAGAAATTAAATTTTTAATTTAATATTGATAATTCTTACATCATGTAAGAAATTAGATTTTTAATTTAATATTAATAAAAATAATAACAAGTGTATTATATTGTTTTTAGAATAAAGGATGAAATAGTATCATTTTCACATAGATTTAGTTTAAATAATGATTTTTCAATGTTTTATATTATTAGTTCAAATAGTAGGAAGATTGGAAAATCATCGGCTAACTAATAACATAGAAGGATTGACATTGATATAAATCTAAATGAGCTAACAAGTAAGACTTAAGAATGAATTAGGATAGTATGAACAAATTTTGTGTAACAACTATTAAGTAACTATTTTATAAAAAATCTAGAATTCAATTCACACAAAAAAGTAACACTCAATTCATACCACAAGTATAAAAGAATTAATATAACAAAATGTTAGAATTAGAGTTCACCTAGTCTTTACCTAAACAATCTTAAATTATCACTCTAATTCAAGTTTTAAAAATATAATTAAAGATCTCTTTTTTTTCAATTTAAAAACCTTAATTTCTTAGAAATTCCTAATTAGAGCAAACATTAGGTTCCAGAATTCCTCATAATTGTTTATCTCTATCCCTAGATAATCTTCAATTATGTTATTCATCTCAATTTCAACTTTTACTCCAATTTTTCAACTGTGAATAAAAACCTAAAATTAACTACAAGTGACCAATTCACAGAGACATTAAGAATAAAGAGGAACAATCAATTTAAAGAAGATAAACTTGAATTAAATATAACAAATTCATATTACAAGAATGTTAGGATTATGATTCCTCTTTTCCTAACTAAAAATCTAGTTACATGTAACGAAAGTGAAGAAAATAAGAGAAAAAGAAGAAGATTATGCAAAACTCCATCAAACCTTACGAATCTTACATTTTGATTCCTCAAATCTGCAGATCCAATGCTCCAAGAGTCGCAAGAGAGAGAAATTGAGAGAAAGCTTCGTTTTGTAACTGCTAAAAAACTACCTAGAATTTGACTATTTATACATGTTTTATGTAGAATGTGTGTCTAACATATTTGTTTGCGTTTCCAAAACAAAAAATGGTAGAAAGCATCCTTTTTCCATACTGTTATGTGCTAAATGCTGACCTTTCTAGGTTGTAAACACAAAATTTTGTGACCTGTTTTAACAAAGTGAATAACACATCAAAATTGAAAGGATTTATCATAAAAAAAACTCTAAAAAATTATATTGTTCACAATTTCTAAAAGACACTCAAATTCCATTTATTTTTCTATGATTTATGTTCATGTATATTTAAAATGCTTGTTATTTCTTCAAAAATATCACCATATAAGTGTTATATTTGACGCTTATCACTTAATACAACCCCAAAAATTAACTCACGAAATGAAGATTGTTGACCATATTTTTAGTTAATGTAAGAGTCTATCATACCTCTCATGAACATTTTCTCTTGTGAACAAGACTTTAATATACTTCCTAATAAATATTTATGAGCATCCCAATAATGAATTTAGGATAAGTCTTAATACCATGTTAGAAATTAAGTTTTTGACCTAACACAAATTGAAAGATTAGTTTATAAAATGAAGATTGTCTTTCTTCTATATATATTTTGGTTGACCATATTTCTAATTTACATGGAACTCTAACATACATCTCATGCCATGATTTAACATTTGGAACATGGAATTTGTAAGACATTTACAAGTGCACTAATTATAGAACTAGACGTTTATAAGCATTCCAATAATAAATCTAATATAAACTTTGATACCACATTAAAAATTGAATTTGGTCTTAATTCAATTTTAAAATTTAGTTCATGGAAGACTCTATTACACCTTTTTATGTCTAAGTTTGAACATTTGGATAGTAAAATTTGTAGAACATCAGATAGATTAATTGTAAGATTAAATATTTATAAACATCTCAATAATAGATTTAGGATAACTTCTAATATTATGTTAAAAATTATATTTAAACTTAACTTAATCTCAAAAACTAGTTTATAAAATGTAAATTATTTTCATTATATATATACTTTATTGATTATATCTCTAATTAATATAAAATTTTAACAAAATATACTTATAATTCAAAAGATAAAAAGTTAAATTTTATTTAATTATTACTATTAAAAATAAGTAATATTGTTCTTCAGTATGTTTAGTATGATTCATCAAAATACCTTACATTAAATTAATATATTTTTTATAGCTATTTTAAACTTCGGTAATTTTTTTAGTTTGCTTCGTATTTTGATCCATTATTTCTTTGAAATAAAATAAACTATCCACCAACATCTAATAATTTAAGTGAAAAAAAGTTTATGTTTTCATAAATAATAAGGTCTTGATTTAATTTTTGTTTATGAAAAAAATAAGCGCTTGAAGAGCTTTGTCCTTGAAAGTGAACCCGTTTAGTTCGACTCAAATTATTTGTCCAAAATGAATTTTAGACAAAAGCTATAAAACCAAAAATATAAAATATAAAATTTTAAAAAATGAAATAACATTGTTATTTTATTATCTTCTATCAGTTTGATTCCATTAATGATATTGACTCATTTACATCATAACTTCATCGAGTTGCTATATTTAATAATAAAATATATTATTTATGTAATATTTTTATATTATTTTTTATTTATTGTATCAATTATTTTATCTTTTCTGTTGTAAAAATATATATACAAATATAATTTATCTAATAATAAGATTCTTGTTGGAGTTATTTTTTATTAAGTTAACGTCCGTATATAAAAATATATGTATTATACTTGCAAGCAAATAACCAAATACAATAACGCAGGACTTAGTTAGCATCTTTGAATTTAAAAAAGTTGAGATATTTATACATTTCAATAATATTTTTATTTTAATATATTTTAATTAATTAATTATTTTATTATTATATCATAGTTTTTTTTTTCAATCCCAACTCATCTATTTTTAAATATACAATAACATTTTTTTTTTCGATTTAGATAGACATAACAGACTCAACTTTCATGTGTATGGAGTGCATGGTCGACTGTTCACCCGTTTTACCTACTTTTCTTGTAAGCATTAGCAATTTAAGTACTATTGCATGAAATTTGTTTTGGTATTACTAGAACTTCAATTCTGTTGTACTTGCATGCTTGCAAGACATGATCGTAGGAATTTTTGTTGTGCTAGCTAGTACCTAGTCTCTCCTAACCAGGAAGATAACTCATCAACAAACCTAACAATGTTAATTAAATGGATACCAATCCTCTGTCTCAAGCCTCTCCTTCCAACCAATTAACAAATAAGAAAACAAGGTCAATGTATATTGTTATGCTTAAATGGTGAAGCCTAAATGAAAGGTTACGCCAGTTACTCTGCGCGAGCCTGTGGTTATTTTTGGAAAGAGAATAATTTTAAGGATATGCATGAAGCTTATATTGACAAGAACAGCCACAAGCTTCTAAAGTTTAATTATGATTAGTTTTGAATAGTCAAAACAGTTTGTTTTTCATACCCACAGGATGAATCTTCCTCCACCCAATTCCAATCCCCTGATTGGAATTGGATTGATGCAATCACCCATATTCAGAACAAAGGTTTCTGTTTTTGGAAGTTATATTTACTTCTCAACCGTAAAACTACTGAAATTAACATTTCAAATGTTTCAAGGAATTACTATTCCGTCTTGACACCGACCGCATAACTATGTTATGTGTCCTCAGTTTTCCCACTTCTTATACCACTGCTATTGTTTTATTTTTTAGGATTCTCAAATTCAATAATATCACTGTCATGTCTTTTGCAACCATCTTCCACAATTTAAGATTAAAATATTAGTTAATATTATAAATAAAACGTCTTAGAAGGATTATTATCTTAATTAAAAACAAAAATTTGATAAAATTTTTATGCAATCTGATTTTAACTTTATTTTTTAAGATTAGTACAATGGTAAACAAAATATTATATACTCTTAACTTACACATGTTACTATCTCAAATAACAATTTTTAAAAAAAATTTAAAAAATAATTTTTTTTTTCATGTGAGTCGAATGATATTTATAACAAATCCTGAACATCTAATGGATAAAAATTAATTAAGAAACAATCATAAATTAAATTTTTAACTATCAAAAATTCAAACAATAACAACAATCAAAAATTAAAATCACAACAACAAATAATAATAATAATAATAAAATCCTAATATTTTTTAATGATTAAATAAACAAAGATACAATAAATTTTCAAAAAATTATATAATAAAATAGAATCATAATTCCATTGTATCCTCACATTATAAAACAAATTTATGTAACAAATTTTACTTTTTAGACTTGATTGTAAATACCATCCAGATTGGCACTACGTTTGAGTGCAACTCTCTTATGAACTTTAGGGTATTAGGTCCGGGACAGGAATGTAAATGCGCTATATATATATATATATATATATATATATATATATATATATATATATATATATATATATATATATATATATATATATATATATATATATATATATATATATATATATATATATATATATATATATATATATATATATATATATATATATATATATATATATATATATATATATATATATATATATATGAAACCTCTAAAAATTCTCAAATATGCGGGTACGACAATCTTTCGTAATGAAAATGTTTAATTATCTCAATTTTATACATTTAATAAAAATAAATAAATTACACTCACGTCCAATCCAATGAAATTCATCGAAATATTTTTTTTATTGTTACAATTTTACTCTTATCCTAAACAATATTAATGTTTTGTTAGACTTTTTTTTTTAAAAAAAACTATTCCTGTTTCTTATACTTCATGTTTCCTTTTTTATTCATTCTCACTTTTAATAAAATTTTATTTAATTTTTTTTTCAAAACAAAATATAATCCACAAACCAAAATATATATAAATTTCTTTTACTTAAAAAATAATAATATGATCCATAAATCAAAACATAAATAAACATTTTATATTAAAAAATGTAGATCTATTTTCAAATATACAACACATAATGTAAAATATAGAGAGAAGTTTGAGAAAAATTTCATTTTTAAATACACTCCAAATGAGAGAATCTGAAAAATATATTGTATGTTTAGGATGAAAGGGCTTTGAGGGTATGAGGAGGAATTTATTGAGTTCAATTTTGGAAATATGAAAAGAGAAAAAATTCATTGTAAAAATAAATAAATTTTAAGGAAAAGTTTATATTTTTGTACGGAATGAAAGATGGTGGTGATTTCTAACAAGATATACTATAATATACTATTCTTTTTATGATATAGATCAGATAAAATATTTTTTAAAATATTATTAAATAATAGATAATTTATTTTATATTTTTTTAAATGTTAAAAATATATATGATATATTAAAGTAATGGAAAGAAATAGATAACTATCCATTGTAAAAAAAAAGTGATTCATTATTTATTACATAAACTTCATTGGTTATTGTCCATTATTACAAACCATTCAAGAAAAGTTTGAGATTGGACAAATTATATTTTTTGGATGTTTATGAATAATAAAAAAAAAGTAATTTTGAAAAGAATAATTTATACCAATCATGTGATAAATCACGTGCCACACAATCTCTTAAACTAGTAGACCCATTTTTAAAAATAATTTTATAAATCTACTCAAAAAAGAAAATTATGTGTTTTTTTAATGAATTTTAAAGAATGAGAATATAATTTATCAAATAAAATTTGGTAACATTTTTAGTTTATAACTAATTTTCGATCAAAAAGTAATATGAAGGTGATCCCTCAATCTTAATATAATGAGCAACTTCAGCCTTTGGCAAGAAATCCTTCCATAGATATACCATGGTCCCACCATTGCGTAAGATGTGTAGGTAAAGAAAAATTTTCATTTGTTGTACAGTAGTGAAACCTATCAAAAGTATTGAGAACATTAACTCTATCTTAACCATTTCTTTCGGCTTAAGAGTACAGTGATGCAATGATTTCTTGAGCCTTGGCCCAGCGTGATTGTAACATTTTGTCATATATATATAAATTGGACTCATGAAAGCTCATTTCTAGAGAATCATAGAGAAAATGATTCTACAATCTTCAGCATCACTCAATGATCGCATCAACATTACAGAGATAAAGCCCACTTCCTCTCATTCTCCAATCATAATATTGCAAGTTAGGAATTTGAATTGGACTCCTATGACATGTTGGACACCACAAAGGAAGAAATTGTTAAATCCCTGCGTGAAAATGAAGGAATATCCATGACTCTACTATTTCCTGCTGGACTTCTTATTCAGATTCATCTAGCAGTCAAAATTCAATTATACTAAATACAAAAGAGGGTGCAAGCAATAAATTGGGAGGTTATAATTTTTGAGGGCTAGCTATTTACAGATTCCTATCATTATCATAGACCCCAACAAAGAACATATTTATCACACCACCCTTGACTGGAAATTGATAATGCTGTATAACGACCCTGCTAGCTATCACTTTTCCTGTGGTTTGCTTATACGTTCGTAACCAGCCTTCATAACATGACACAATGTCTTTTAATTTTATTGAATAAATATGTCCTTATTTTAAGCCAACTATACTTATATTTAAACTAATTTTTTATTTACTTGAAATTGATAAAACATGATTTTCAACTTTTTTTAAAATTCTTTTAAAACAATTGATAAAAATAAGTATAGATTTAAAGATGGGTAAGCTCCGAAAATTTTTTAAGTGCAATTACTCTTATATTTGATAAAATAGTGCTAATTTGTTAAATATTTACTTCTCTACTGGTTTATCTATAAATACGGTTCCTTAATATGAAAGGTTAAATTTAATATTTATACTAATTTAATAATTTTTTTATTAAATATAAGATCTATCTATTTAATCGTTTAATTATAAATTAAAATTTTATGATTATATATATTGAATTTTAAATAATTTAAATATTTGTAGGTGTATTATTTAATTATATATTGATATTTTTATATATTTAAATAATATATTAGATATTAAAATAAATTTATATAATAAAATATTTATTAATTTTATTTTGTATAAAATTTTATAAACATAATTTATTTGATAAAAATTTTTAAATCAATGATTAAATTGATATAAATATTAAATTTGATATTAACGTATCCTAATTATATATATATATATATATATATATATATATATATATAAAATCCAAACATTATTAAATTTAAAAACATGTCTCGATTTATATTCAACCAATAAATTCTAGATTATTTGATCCAATATGTTACAAAGATATGTAGAATAGTTTAGATACATTTATAGATGGGTGAATCCGATAGTTAGCGGATAAAAAGAGGATTTTTTATACAAATAGTGCGATGTGGAAAGAGATTTATGAGAGTAAGATAATTTTTAAGAAAATTACATTAAGAGGACAAGTTATGTTTATTGGATAACGAGATTTAACCTTTTTTAAGAAAAAACTTGTAGGTCGTATATATCATAAATGACTTATTTTTTAATAAAAAATTAGTTTTTGTATGGTATATTCGATTAACCTATTTTTTAAATGTTTTTTTAAAAATAAGTGAGTCGTACATATGGTGTATGACTTATTTTTAGTATATATCTTTATAAACGTACGCGCTTGTATGGTGGTAACCGACCTGACTTCTTTAAACCTATAAAAGTTGTTTACTTGTCTGAGGCTTTTGTCAAGTTTTCCACCGTCTCCGGAAAAAAAAATTCTACAAGAAATATGTTGAAAATGTATTTGATTATTTATTATCATCTTTCATTTTGGATGAATTTAATTTGTTGTTAATAATAAATATAACAACTTTGTATTTCCAATTCGCACCTTAATCTTTTAGTATATTATTGTATTTTAATCTCTCCAATTATCAAAAATAATGGTAGTAAAAAAAAAACGAGTAAACTGTTAAAAAAAGGTAAAATATATTGATAATGTTAAAATTAAAATGATAACAGGTCTTATATGTATTGGATATTAAAAAAAATGTTGGTAAATATTCATAAAATTTTAAAAATATGAATAATAATATTTATCTATTTATTTATTCGGATGGATATATATATATAACATATCAAATAATAAAATTTATTTAATGTAAAAAAATAGTAAATATTTATTATTTAATTTTATCATAAATAATTATATATAGTTTTAAAATTTTATTATATATATATATAACAAAAATATAACAATTAAAACTAAAATTTGAGATTCTTTTATAACTAAAAAAGAACTTCATAATAAATTAATTTTTTAAAATTTAATGGTAAAATTTAGATCTATATTGTTAATAAATATTATTTATTATATAATAACATTTCTCTTTTATTAATGTATAAAAAATAATTAAAAAAATAAAAAATTATATTTCATTCAACTACAAATAAAGAAGATAGATATAAAAATTTAAGCACCCAATATAATATAAAAAAATTAAAATTATTATCAACACAATATGATAATAGCTAACCAGATATGGAAACAAATGTTATACTATTATATTTAAATCGAGCCAAAATCTTTTTCAGTTACTGAAGTGATCCAATAGGGATAGATAAAGAAAGAGATAAAGAGAATGTATAGGATCCTTGTATGAACATAAAAGAGAGAAAAACATAGAAGGGGTAAAGATCCTCTCTATTTCCTTTATTCCTATTTTTTCTATATATATTTTTCTCTCTCTTACATTCTTACAAGAACTCCATACACATTCTTTATCTCTTTCTCTCTCCAAAATGGACCTCTCCATTTACCAAGAGTATCCTGACTCGAGAGATGGAAAAATAAAGGAAATGGAGAATAGGAAATGGAAAAGATTTTTACCCACCCAAACCTTACCTATTATCGATTCCTATGTTAAGACAAAAAAAATGGGTTGAATATACAAATTCAGCTTATACGACAAAGCAGTTTCAAATTGTTCATAATAAGTGGGATTACAATTATACATGCTGACAAGAGTTGCAACCAATTATTCTAACATCTAACTAGTTTTATTGTGTTCTATGGAGTTTTATTCATTTAATTCATGGATAAAAAATTTATTTTTTACTACCAAACTGTGGTAACGTATTCTAATGACATTCCAATATAAAACAAGCAAATTGGTCATACCGTCACTTCATTTTGTCTTTATTATCAAATGGTAATTTCAGGATTCAGTGTGCATTGCAAGAAAATATAACTCATTTAGAGGAAGATGTCCCAAGGTATAGTGCAGCCAATGCCATGGCTTTTCATTTTCCTTTTCTAGAACATCTTTCCAATACCATCCTGTCTAGGAACAGATTCATTAACATCCATTCGCTGCCAATTCCCCACAAAAGGAGCCAGCTCATCAACCTTGTCGTACAATCCTAGGAGGCCACCTGTATGTATGAACAGGATCTTTCTCCCTTCCCATTTCTTTGGATTTTCCAACATATCTTTTATCATTGTAAAAGCAGCCTTACCGCTGGGAGGGTATAAACAACCGAATATAAAGCTATGTAAAATCAGCAATATTCAATGCATAACATCCAACTATTACATTTTTTACTAAGACCTTTGTTTCCCCCTTTCCCTTTTAAGTTTGTTGAGGAGTAGTCTTAAGGTACATGCTAAGGAATTAAGAATAAGAAGTATTAAATGAAAAGTACAAAAATTTATTACCCAGAAAACCCAAAAGAACATTCAATACTTTCTTATATAAGCAACTTCAAGGAATTAATGAATGGTATTAAACGCTTCTTAACAAGTAAGGCCCACAAGTTTTCATAAATTTCCACACTTTTTCATAGCACTCGTTTTCTGTCTCTTGAAGATTAATGATTAGCTATAAACTAGAGGTGAAAGAAAACTACCAAGAGTCCTATGATCCCAGTTTCTAATAATAGCATCTACACAAACTTTTACAAGATATACAAATACAACATGGCATTTTGGTTCCACTTGACAACACTTATTTTTTTCCAGTTATAGAATAATAATTAATTAATTGAGCTAAGTGCATGTTTGATTCAACTTATTTTGAAAAAATAATTATTTATCTTTCCAGTTTTGTGAGACTTTTGAAAAATAAGCAATTATTTGCCTAAAAAAAAGCTAATCCAAGCATGCACTGAGCCAACTAAAATAAGGGGGAGAAAATTAATGAGTTTGTGAAACAAGAGATTCATGTGATCTACAAAGACTGGTATTCTGTAAGTGAAAAAGAAAAAAGCTCTTAATAAATCCAAATAGAACACTTTAACAATATACAAGGTGTGGAGGTGGAACAAATCAATACCTGTATACCGGGTCAAGAACAACACCAGTAGCCTCAGCAACTTCTTTTACAAAATTAAGCTCCTCAGAAGTGTTCATTGCATATCCAAGACCCTTCGCCTGCAAACAGTTAAATTCTCACAATCAACTAAAAAACATAGTTCTTCTTCTGAAGGCAACTAAATAACATTCTTAACCCAGATAACAAAGCAAGTTTTCCAGATCACAAATGTATGTATTTGTAGAGACTTCATGTTATGACTGGTCGCACAAGCATGTTAAGTCTGCAAGAGTTTGATCACTGATTTACTCAATAATTACCCGGATATACTCCTTTCCCCTCACGAAAAAGGATAACTTCAATTTGAATAGAGCATGAAAACCAACAGCAGCAAGAGTGCACGACCAAGAAATAGCATGCATATATACTTTCACGGAAGAACCTTCACCAATAACTGGGGAAACTCTGTTCAACACTTCCATTTTACCAAGACACTCACGTTTTGTATGTGGACAATATCTCTAGAGTTAACATCAGCTTCAAGTCCATCAAGCAAGCCTTGGACAAAGTTGTGGAAGTAATCTGGGTCATCACAAACAGAGAATGCATGTACCTGCAGGGAGCACATCAATGATATAGGAGGCTGGCAAAAACATGGAATATGTGGGCCTTGTTAACTGAAGGTATACCCTTGCTTTCAATGTACTCAATGATGATGCTAGTGACAGGCCGGCAATTGTGCCCCCACTGAAAATTAATAAATGTATGATGTTAAATAGATGAAAATCTAATAGATAATGCTTGTTCAAGGTAGTGTTTCAATTAAAAAATGACCCATAATACCGATTAAGCTCACATTTACTGGGAAGTCTGGTTGCAAATTATGAGTTGAAAACACTGACATGCATAGTTTCATCATTAGATCTTGATTTACTATATTAAACCCACACAGCTACAACTTTAAAGGGAGAATCTTTTTTTGCATTTTGTTACATCATGCATACAGAATATGAAAGAAAGCTGTTATAAAAACTTAAATGAATCCAATCAGGGGAAAAAATATGGTCACTAATGAGAAGATAAAGAAACCAAGTAGACCAGAACCTGCCACAAGCCACAACAATATCATCGAACTTGACATTGTTTGCCCCCCTCTGAACCTGCTGCTCAATTTCCCGAACTGCCTCTATATAACCCCTGAATGGAATAACTTAATCATATTAAGCACGTAAAATATATAAGTAAATAATAAAGTAATCACAATCACAAGTCAGCAAATAATGCAGTTCAAAAGTTCCATTCATGTAGGTCATCACCAATTTCACAATATATACATTTTTAGTCAAAAATATTAAACCAACAACTATCTTTGGGTAAAAAGTGTTTAGGCCACGGGAAAAGAGTATCCTATGTACAAAGGTTCACTATATGGGTGCATTTGTTTCACATTGTGGGATAACACAAACACAAGCAAAATAGCACAGCATAAATAGTTGAGTCACAACATAATTTTTGGTGCTGTCTAATGGTGATCAATACAAAATACAAGCAGTTTTGACTTTTGAGGGAGAGAAGGGAAAGAAAAGATGAGGGAGGAGGGTTGTGTGAGAGAAGGGTGCTGGGCACAGGGGACCATTGAGGGGAGGAAGAAAGGGTTGGGTATTTTTCACTTTGGGATGATGTAAGCAGGAACAAAAGTTGTCGCTTGGATTATTGAGTAACAAATTTTAAGACTTCTGTTTTCTGCTTCATCTTTTGTTTTTGGTCCAATAACCAATTTTAGAATCAAATATGCAAACAAGTATTTTTATATTGTCTAGTACTTCATTTTTCGGCAAATCAAACACATCATATATCTTTAAGAATAATACTTAGAATCTTTAGACTACTTTTTCTAATGATCAGTACAGAATAAGTAGCTCATAAACAGCAATCCATTCAGTGAAAAATAAACCTCCTTCAAAGGATTTTATTACTTTACTAGGCACAGTCCCTGTGTGGTGTGAAGAAAAGCAGAAACCAGTTGGATGTAAACCAATGGTTGAACCAAACATATAAAAAAAGCTCAGCTACCGGGAAAAAAATGCACCAATAACTCACGTGTTCTAGAGCTGGACAGTTTTATTATATATGTGATTACTAACCAGAAAAGTCATACATTTTTTTCAAATCATTTTTAGTATCTTAAATCCAAACAAATTGATGAAGAATTGGGTCCATCCTGTTGAATTGAAGACATAGTAAACATGGTCAAAACTTTAGACTAAACATGCTTGTGGCCCCTACTAAGAGAATATTAATAAATCATTTTGTATTACATTTGTAACAATAGGCAATACACTTAATACCTTAGAATGTTAGCAAGAATGAACTTAATGATATAGTCTCACTCACCATGTTCCCAAAGAGTTTGATCCACCGACAGGAATAATGTATGGCCTCCTCCCTTCCTTTATCAAGTTTTCTTTTAGGACATTGGTGAGTGTCTACGAAAAAAAAGTTCAATAGATAAAATATTATTAGCAATACATAGAATAAAAATATATATCAGCTTAGGTTACTCAAAACTGGTGAGAATAAACAACGAGTTGTTGCTTCCGAACTATGGTCTAGACAATTATTAACCAGTGAACATGACAACACCCATTAATTAATGGGGTTATGATAATCTAACTCTAATTCCTAGAAACTCAAAGCAAAGAAACAATCAAAGGTTACAACAAGTATATTTCAAAGAGAGATAATCCAACAAAATACTGAAGCAGAATTTCAAGAAATGTGTAACATAGGAGGAACCCAACAACTGACACTAGTTATTGAAAAATAAGATATCTAAAAACAGAGGAAAAAGAAAGAACAAATGTTTTTAGCCATGCATTTCTATAAATATTATAGAATATGAAACACGAAGAATTTTGACATAACACAAACACCAAATATATTGCAATGCATTATATGGTGGAGACATTTTTCTCAATCATCCTGACTCCAAGAAAGTTAGTTCCTCAAGTAGGTAGGTAGAATATTTTTAGCTTTTGAATGTATCAATCAGCCAGGTTGAAAGCAATAATCTGCAGTTGCTAAACTAGATGGAAGTTACATTATATATAACTGATAGTCAAACAAATAATATCAATGTGATTCTGGAGCACAAAATGGAACTGGACAGAATTGAAAGAAAGGGAGGGAATGGAAATGAGTGAAATAGTGGCATAGGAATTATGAATGAAGTGGAAGTAAAAGAAAGATTAACATTGAGAGACTGACCACACTTCCAATTTTTGCATACTCTTCTTTGGATATAAGTTGAACGTGGGCTCCAACCAAGCGTTCAACAAGGAGATTGCCAATGAGTCCAGGATCGTGGTCAACAAGGAGCTGAGAAGTACGGAGAATAAGGAAACAATCAAGGTTTAAATACTTAGCTGCAACGGCAGTGGCACGACAATGGTTGCTTTGGATGCCTCCAATTGTAATGATAGAATCGGCACCTTGAGCAATGGCATCAGCCAACAGGAACTCCAATTTCCTGACTTTGTTTCCCCCAAGTTGCATTCCAGTAAGGTCGTCGCGCTAAGCATCAAAGGAAATCATCATCATCATCATGGTTGCGTGGTGTGTGTAAGTGATTGATGAAGAAAGAAAGAAAGAAAGAAAGAAAGGAGAAGGAAAGAGCATATATATATATATATACCTACCTTGATATACAGCTCCGTATTGGAGGGCAAATTGGGTAGGTTCCATCTGTGAATTGGAGTGGGAAGCTGAGAAACAAAAAACAAAGTAGTAAGAAATTGAATATTGATGATGTGATGAGAAGAAGAAAAATGGAGAAATTAGTTGAGAAAGATTACATGGGCAAGAGAGAAAACATGAGAAGGTAGAGGTTGGAGATGGGATGCCCAGGAAGGAGGACTGTAAGGCTTCTTGCTCAAAAACTCAAACCCTAGGCCTGAGGATGATGCCATGTTCATCAATGTCTTGCGATGCTGCCACTGCCAGCAGAAACCAAACTGTTGGTTGGTTACTATTATGTATCAGATGAACATCCATTCATAGGAATCCCGAAAGCATAAATTAAATTATTTACCTTCTGAACAGCTACCTTACTTATCCAACACATTAAACCATCATCTCAATTCTCAAATCCGTTGCTCCTGGTTCAGTTCAATTGGGTCGGGCGGATCTTCCAATTAATGAGATGAGATTTCATACGATGAACCTCCTAACCACTCAACTCAACCAACTGGTTTATCATCTAACCATTCAATTGTTTATATTATATTTTGCATTTTAAAATTATTAAATAAATTACACTTGTAGAGGATCCTTGTCCTATTAGAAGTTGCTTATTAAGTTGTACGGGCGCCTTAAACTAATGTACTCATGACCCGACCCATTTTTTATGCAGTTCAGAATTTTGAAAAAAAAAAAAAAGTTAAAATTGAGAGGTTCTATGTGGAAGCGGAGGGTTTGGACCATGGGCCTAAAGCCTGAGCCCACCACTAACCTCAGCTTATTGATATCGTTTGGGGATAAGTCTATCTTGTTATTACATACCATATTTTTCATATTATTTGAGCATTTGGCATAGCACAGTGCATTCTTTTTCCCCTCTTCCAAGGAGAAGAAGTGCGTTCCTTGGCCAACGCATACTACACCAACCTTGGGCTTTGTCCAAGACATGCAATCGTAAATTACAAAGACTAAATATGTGCTTCCATTAGGGCAATATCCAAAGAAAGATGGCTGTCTCCTTTTCTTGCGTCATTACACTACTAGTGTTGATTTTCTTGAAAACTGAAGCATAAAGAGATAGGGAAGGAATGAAAAAAGAAAACCAAGAAACAAGTTTTTATTTTTATCAAGTATGAACCATGTTAAATTGATATGGAAAACCGGAATGAATTTCTAAGCTAGAAATCATCAAATGAAAACTCGCTGCAATCAAATCCTTATCCTTATAAATTACAAAGCACAAAATTGAATTAAAAATGTACACATGAAAAACCTCTTTCTTCCGTATGGATGCCATATTCAATTCTCCTTGAACATGCAAAAATCTCCCGTGATCTCATCCAGAAGAAAACTGAGGATATGCTTTTCTGTATCCCTTATAACTTCGTATTTTTCTATAAATGCAAATGTTTCATCATTCCAACCTAAATCCCACATGCAGTCTATGTCTGGGTCTTTATCATACACGTCATGTTCCAGCATTTTAGGCAGGTAGTCCTCAACATCAACTTGGTAACTTCTTTTCCTTCCGTAGAATTTAAGCTTGTCTATGTCTTTATTCAGTTGCCTAACCAAATCATCTAAAGACATTATGTTCATGTTACCCGTTGATATCTTTGAACAATTATGAACTTTGAGTTCCTGTCGTATCCCCTTTCTTTTCATCACTTCATAGCCACAGTCTAATATGAGTTTGCTACCTTCGTCTTGATTCTCCCGACCACAACCTTGAAGAACGTTAAACGGGATATTGAGTCTGAAAAGCGCTTCTGCAGTGTTGACGAATAATTGGCTCATGACCAGAGTCCACTTGAGGCAGTTTTCGCTTTCGGTTAGTGCCTGCTGAGTGCCTATTTCAGAAATATTTCGATCTTGTAGTTGTGAGTGGTTAACACACATTGTGTCTTCCTGAACTCCTGTGATGTTAAACAAATTTAAGTGAAATCTATTACTTCAATTGATTCATTCCATCTATATTTTCTATCAAATTATTTTGCAAATTTTGGCTAAGCTTACTTTAAAAAGCAATGAGTTTAAGTTTATATATAAAATTTGGATGAAAATGATGGGCTGTGACCACGAGAAAAACACAGTATACAAGATTCGACACGGTGCCTAAAAGTACTGATGTGTCCTGTACTGGATTGAAGTTGTTTGCATTTTTTTTTTCTTTTTGATAAAAAAATGTCTATATATCATAAGGGTCAAGGCTTATGAATACACCACAATTTTTTCTGAAGTGAATATGAGGAGGAGGCTTATCATTACATCACCGTCTCCAAAAGGTTTGACGATGGATGCTGTTCTGTTTTTGAGCCATGCTTCTAGTAAGCTCAACCAGAAGAAAGGTTTTGATAGATTTTGTGGGAAAGATGATGATTATGTGAAAGATGAGGGAAGATAAATTTAAAATGGACCGAAGCTAGTAAAGAGATCTTTCTCAACGCAGTGTATGCCATAACAAGAGATGCTATTTTCTTTTAAGAAAATAAAACTTGATTCTGAAATTATAGTTATACGTACTCACCATTTATTCTGTGTAATGCAACTTCACTGGTCATGAATCCCTCATCTGCTGCTACAGGAACAGCTTGATCTTGCAAATTGATTGCTACCGATTGGACATCTTGGCGGGGCTTTAAATTCATTCAACCAGGATTTTGTTAGCTGCTTATAGTAAACTTTAGTTTTATATATGGATGTGTGTGTGTGTATATTACTTCCTTTGGGAAGAAATCCTATCACTTTAATTTATATTTTGGTGTAAACGTGTGATGGTTTTAAATCCTAATATAAAGAAACTTACCAAATGATTGGGAACTGCAGCAACCAATTGTTGTTGCCTTTGAAGCTCTCCATCAGCAGAAGTAGATAATGTAGGAGCTTGTTTATGTGGTTGGTGTCTCACATCCAATGATTCAGTCACAACCACAGCTAGTGGTGGGTTAGAGCCAATGATGTGTGCTTCTGCTTCTCTGAACGTGCGAACCCTTTCTTGTTCTGCTTCGTTCAAAACACTGAATTTGTCAGAAGTAGGAATGTGTGGTTTTCCTTGTTTAATCGCGAGCTTTGAACCATTTTTTGGGGTCAACAGTTGATCAATGTTTCCAGGCATGTCTACTCTCTGCTTTCTGGTATTCTTTATTTTCTTGGTGGCCAGTTTATAGACATGTTTTTCATCCATCAGTGTTTTCATGCCACTTGGCGAGGAAATGCGACCTGATTTTCTATTGATAATTTCTTTTACTTTCTCATTTGTGTCCTTGGACGCTTCATCTCTGACTACGTTATGATTGATCAATTGATGAGGGGGTTTTGATGAAACCTTTGGTGTCATTTCACTCCCTCCATGTGCTCTCATCATCAACATTTGTTCTTCTTTCAGCTGGAGCTGCTGCTGTTCTCTGCGATGCTTTTCTTCATGAGGTCCATTTTTGGAAAGTACATACGACTTTTGAACTCCAACATTGTTCCGAGGCTTCTTCTCATTATTCATGATGTGCTTGTTCGCGTGTCTTTTTCCCGGCTGAACAATATTTCCTTTGATTTCTTTTTCTTCCTGAATTGAATATTTAACTTGTGGTCTTTCATGCACTTGTTCCAGCTGGGCCAGCATATTGTTAAGAATTGGATCGTTGGTTCTGCCCTTCACATTGCCTTTCTGTTCTCTGTTATTGTTATTTCGGTGATCCTCTTTTCTTCCTATATCCTGAAAGTCTTTTTGACTTTCTCTGCTAAGGTTCTTTTGGGCGGAAATTTTGGTATGCTTGTCTATTTTGATGCTAGGTTTGTCAAAGACTTTCGGTGCTTTTATTCCATCCTGGTTCCTCCATAGTGGTTTTCCATTCTGAACAGCCATCTCTTCACCCTGAGTTTGGTTTTTCATTGGTATTGAATTATCTGTTTGTTTGTTCTTCAGTTCACTCTTCTTAGTGCTTCCTTTTGCAGTATGCTTGGGGGATATTCTTTCTGTTTTCTGTGGCATAATGTGTTTTGATTCCACTTCCACTTTGTCAGGAAGGTTATCCAGCCCCATTAATTTGGCTATTACATTTGGGATCCTACCCTTCTCTTGGTTGGAGGTAGAAGCAGAGATAGAGCTAATTGTAGTTGATCGCTTCTGAGAAACTTGCATCTTCACATTTTTATTTTCATTATTTGAGTTTCTGCCTTCCTTAGAGTTGGTAAATGTAATTGGCCTCTGCATGAAAATAGCCTTTCCAACTTGTTGGATCTCCCGAGTATGCTTGTCAAAAGAAAAATTCGGTCGAGCCAGTTGCATTTCCATCCTTGTGTCATCATCCTCATCATTATCCTCCTCTAATAGTGTGATTCTGTTTTTCTTCTGCGGGGTAATTATAAACTCTGAATTTTTCTGCAGGTCCACTAGCATCCTGAGGGACTCTTCCAAATCAATAGCTCCTTGCAATAATTCCTTTGCAAATTGTATTGAATATGTATCCATGTTAAGACCATTGGAGCAGGCTCTCAATATCTGGTTTAGTTTCTGTGCACCTTTGGATATCTCATTCAGTTGCATAGGATAGTGACTAGTTGAAGCTAGTTGTCGTTCTGACATGCTAAATTCCAATGTTCCCCTCTTCATTTGATGAAGGAAACCCATAATTGAATCACTCCTTCTTAGTTTCCCTCCATTTTCGAAGGCAAAAGCCAGAGCTAGGGAAATATCACCCGTTTGTCCCGAGCTCTGACCTTTCCCATATGGAACCATCTGATTTGAAACTTGTCCAGTGTTTACTGATCTCTGGTTTCTGCTAGAACTATTCATCATCTCCCCAGTTCTGGAACTCACCTGCACAGCATCAAACAATTTAACCAACAAACATGTTTTCTGTCTGCTTTAATTTATTCATGGAATACGAAATAATAGCTTACAATTTCGTTAGCTTTTGCATTTCTGGATCCTCTGTATGTTTGCTTGGTGTAAGCGTATGCATCTGTTTGGACATGTTTGGCAAAATTAGATCACATAAACCCCTTTCACACAAGAAAATTTCAGTTTGGTAACTACAATGAGCAGATATGGTAATGCCATAAAGTTCTCAAATCTTTATCTAAATTCCATACTCATGTCACTGATTTCAACCATAAATTGGGGGAGATGAACAGTGGGAAGTTTCTTCTTTACTAATAGATATTACAGCCCATTTTCTCTTAGATACCCCCCATTAAGTGTATCGTCATAAGCAAGTAAATCCCCCTTCCCGTTTGTTGAGTTTCTTTCTTTAAGTCTCTATTCAACACTTCAACTGTGTGGTCAAAGAACTTTGTTAAGAAGAATGCCAGCAATATGCTCTCTTTCAATGCAATATTATTGGATAAAAATCTCATGCGAGTCACTAAATTACTTGTGTTCGTTATTTATTAGTCGGGCCAACATCAGATTTTAGATAATAATATTAATAATAATAATAATAATAGAACAAAAAAGAGTGTAACACTAATATCTTTAGTAAATTGCTGCCTTACCAATAGATTGACAATAAGACAACACCTCAATTAAATGAATGGTTTCCTGAAAATCTTTTACAATTTAAACCAACATGTGTTTGGAATAAAAACTGATAGAAACTCGTCAATGGTCACTTTTAAGTTTAAAAGTATTGTTAGGTAAATGGGGAGGGGAAAGTGGTTGAATGTTTGATTGGAAAGAAAATTTTCAACAAGAGATTCGAAATTACATGCTCATGGTTCAAAGTAAATCTCTTGTTCTATACCATTAAATATAGGTTATATAAGTGGCAGCATAAAACAATTATTTATACTTAAGGACAACATTGACCCACAGATCTGAATTCTGATGTGACACACTCAATGGTATAGCATAGAACAAATACCTAAAAATTTTCATCTTGAATATATCATAACTATTCCCTTATGATATTTTTTAAAAACTGCTCTATCAAATACTCTTCTCTGTTTTTGCACAAGTCCCATTTTAATGACAATAAACAAACTAGTTAGGTAGCCTACCGGATGAAATTACTTGAACTTGGAACATGTATCATGGGGACAGAGAACGAGGGAGGAAAAGGAAATCCATAAAGAAAAAATAAATTGTGAAATGAAGCATGTATCATGTAACAAAGCATCATATGTTGTTATTAATCGGCTACAGCACAAAACATGACAAGAAGAACCGGCAACAAAGACATACAAATTAAACTAGCCAAAATAAGCAGATAAAATGACTTAATGAAATTGAACAGATGTTTTCTTGTTTGAAGGATATATCTACTTGTTGATAAAATTAAAAATGGGGTTTCAGACTATAAAACTAACATCAGTCGTCCACTGAAACTTACCTATGGGCAAATGGTGGGATTGGTTTGACCTCTTAGATGAAGCCATTCGTTCTTTCCTTAGACGCAGATCATCCAGCAGCTTCTGTGCAAAATCTGATCTCTTGGCCATTTTCTGCCTCCAACAAAGTAAGATTAAGTTTGGAACAATGTTTTTGGCAATGTGTTAGGCTTAGACGTATTTCTTCTTCCACATACGAGAGATGAGAAATGGTTGAGAGGGTACTATCAGAGTTGGGTGAGGTGTGAGGTCTGTCATGTGTCATTAAGCAATACATTGTTATGTGAATATTTGACACTCATGAGAAAGATTGACGTGAAAGTTATAGCTCTCTATCACTCACTCAGTGCGTGTATGTTGGTGTAAGCATCTCGCTTTTATTCTATTCTAAGCAATTCCTAAGGTGAGATCTCAACATGGGGCTTCCTTCTTAAGTTTCTTTACCTTCCGCCACCTTTTATATTGCTTCCTGCACATATATTCGCATTTACAATACTATATCATTCATCATCAATGCGCTGGGACCAGACCTTATTAAAATATAAACACAAAAACGGGTAATTTCAACTCCCTATGTAAACAATGCATGTGTCATGACATTCCACCTTCCTAATATTCACTCCTATGTATAGTAACTTATACATTTTAAATTTTAAATCAAATCATTATAATTTTTTTTTTAAAAAAAATCCAATGATCATTAAGAGATGGATCGAGATGTAAAATATTGTGGATTATATGGTTATGTTTTTTTAATTCTATCCTCTTGGTCATAAGTGTATCTCATCGATATTAATTATCATTAATCTAATATAATACTTATTTTAGGTCAAATTTAAATATCTACATCACTTAAAAGTTTTTTTAGAAAATATAAAATTTATTAATCTAATCTTTACATCTTGTAATAATATTTTTATCGTATGTACTACACTTTAAATAATTTAAATATTTATATGTATGTTATTTAATAATTTATATTTTTAATAAGATATTATAAGTTAAAATAAAATTATATTATAAATTATTTATTATATTTATTTTATTTAATAATTAAATTGATTAATTTTATCCTGTATAAAAATTATTAAGTAATATAAATGTTTGAGTTTAAGTATATAATATAACAAAATATGACCCTTTATTTTAATAAAAAAAATTATCTATTTTTCTATCCCATCGCATCAATTTTTTTAATTTTTTTTCTTTCATCCAAATATACTGTGTTTGAAATATATACCTATAATTTTTTTATAATAAAGTTATGGATGTCAAGTTTCTTTTATTAATAAATGATAAAATTTGTTTAAATTATTCCATGTTTAATATCTCTATCTTAAACGGACTAATAAACTTAAATACATGGTTGATTCATATTATTTTTTATTAGAATAATATATTTTTAACATTTTAAAAAATAAATTATAAATTTTTTATTCATATTTTTTCATTTTAAACGTGAAATCATACATATACTAAGATATTGTATTTAAAACTACATCCACTTTTTATTTATTTTATATAAACAAAAAATTTTAATGCATTATTTGAACAGTAATATGAGAAAAAAATTCTTCTTTTATTTAAATGGATGAAAAAGTAAAAAAAAATAATATTATTAATATAAATTTATTTTATATTAATTAAAAAAATTAAATTTAAAAATTAAATTTTTTATTATATTATTTTTTAAAAAAATATTAATTAAAACACTAAAATCCAAAAAAAAAAAAAATTCCTTCTTCCTCAATTGTTAACTTTTTACACGAAGGATTATAAATGTGTAAGAAATGCACAAATTAGTTCTTTCTCTTCCTAAACAATAAATTAATTTGAATAAAAAAAATTATTCCACTTTTTTCTACTTCATTAATTTTTTTATCCGATCCAAACATACCATTAATTTTTTAAAAATAAAACTGTTTATTAAATTAACTAATTTAAATAACATTTCTCTCTCTTCCTATCTTATTGTAAAAAAAATTCTCACGTTTTTTCTTTTATCTTTCTGTAGCAATTCTTGCTATAAAAATTGTTGTAAAAATATAAAGTATGAATCATATTATTTATATAATCTTCACACTGGATAGACGCAAAAAAGATTCTATATAAACTCACTATAATATTTTTAGAGCTCTAACTTGACAGTAAATCAAACTCTAAACTCGAGCTCTAACTTGACAGTAGATAAAACTTTAAACAGGCAAGTTTATTCAACTTAAAATTTTCAGTAATAATAATCCACTTGAAAAAATTATTAGTGAGACTTCACTTATGAAAAGTAAACACCCAAAAAAATTATAAGGCTTTGGGTCAAATATAACTTGTATTCAACCTATAGCTTCCGTGTTTGATATAGATCAAACTGATATATATCCATATTTGTTAATTGAACAATTAAAATGCTCTGCCTGAGTATATTTGAAATTGTAAAAAAAAAAAAAAGCGAATTACCTGATTCTTTTGTATAGGGCATTTTTTTTTTCTTTTTTTTAAAGCTTATACAAAACTTCCATTTTATAAATATAATATATTTAAATTCAAACTTTTTTGAGATGAAATTGAAAAAATATCTTCATTATAAATTTTAACTAAATATCTAAAACATCTTCTATTTCTTAAACATTACATAAACTTCTATTTATTTTATATACATCACAATTAAATAGCAGTTATTTCATAAGTATTGTAATAAAAAAATACATCAATAACAAGAATTATTTAAAAATATTGTAATAAAAAATTCAATAAAAACTTAATTATTTGAATCAAACTAATAATTAAAATCAATCAAATATTATTTTATTTTATTTTATTATTTTAAATTATTTAAAATTGATTTTAAAAAGAATTTTATCCATCTGATTAATAGTTTATATGATTAAATTTTCATTTAAAATTTTAAATAATTTTTATTTTAAATATGAAATGTAACTTTATTTAATTATTTACTTTCAATTTGGATAACATTTTCTATAAATATTTGTAGGGGAAAAAAAGGTAAAGAAACTAAATTTCTTCCATAATCAACATAAAATATTAACTTTAGAAGTTTTTTATCTAAATTTTAAAAAATTAATATACAAATAAATTTTAACTTATAATTTTTTTTACTTTTATTTTATTTGTAACAATTAATTTTTGAAAATATTTATTAAAACAGGACCTTATTATTTTATATTATTCTACAACTTTAGTCATTTAAGAATTTAAAATTTTTAAATTTGTACGAAAATGAAGAGATTTAATTATACTATTTTAAAAATAAAAAAGTTTTTGTAATGTTAAAAAAATCGAGAATATAATGAAATAGAATCTATACTAAAGATATATTTTGTCAATTTTATAAAAAATAAAAATATTTTGAGTTTGAAAATAATATATTTTATAATATGAAAAATTTTATAAAACAAATATGAAATAAAAAATTAAAGTGATTTACTTTAAAAATAATAAAAATAAAGAATATAATAATTATTTTATTTTAAATAAATTACTCTCCTTTCTTGTGAGATAAAAATATTACAAAATATTTTTCTATTATTTTAAAATGTAAATTTAGTTTATTTAATTAAATATTATTTAAAAAAATAAATTTTTTAAAATTAAAAATATAGATTATATTATTTTAAAATCACCGCATCATTTTTTATTCACAAATTTAATTTCATGTAATGTCTTAAATAATTCAAAATCTTTCATTATTTTTTTATGGTTATTTTTAAATCAAGATTTTTTTTATTTACTATAGTTAACATTCATACTTTAATAATGTTTGTTGATATTATTATGATTTTTATTTTAGATATAAATTGATTTGAATTGTACAAGATTTTTTTTTAATTACAACAATCAATTAGATTATTGGATCATTGTTAATAAACATGAAACATAACATTTATTTGGTAATATTTTTCAACAAATAATAAGTATTTTAAATATACATAAGCATAAATCATAAAAAATAAATAATATTTAAGCTTTTATGATAGCTTGTGCTAACCACCTATCTTAACTTGATTTAACTTGTTTGGATTTCACTTAATTCGATGTAATTCAATAGTCGACTTGATTTGACTCATCCGACTCAACTTCACTAGACTCAATTCTTGTATCTCGACTCTCAACTCGCGACTTGACTGTCCCTCACCTCAACATGACATCGCTCGCTCAACTTGCCGTGACACAACTTAATTATCAACTTGATTGTCAGCTTGCCTCGAGGAGACTCGACTCGACGTCTCAACTCTCAATTCTCGACTCCTGACTCAACTTCACTCTACTCAACACTCGACTTGCGACTTGACCTGACTAGTCTCAATTTTGCTCGACTCGACACGACTCAACTTCACTTGACTTTGCTTGAATCGACTCTTGATTCTCCACTCTCAACCCTCGCCTGGTCTTGTCTCACCTCGAGTCACCTTGACTCGCTGTGAATCCACTTGATTCAACTCATCTCGACTCAAGTTTGCTTGACTCAAATCTACTAGACTTAACTCGTCCTGACTCAACACCTCCACTTGACTTGACTTGACTCGGCTCGAAGCGACTCAACTTGATTGTTGACTCAATTCGACTTAACTTGCCTCCACTTGACTCACCTACACTCGACTCACCTCAACTCGACTATCGGCTTGCCTAGATTTGAATCAACCCAACTAGACTTAGATCGACAATAGACTCAACTTGCGACTTGACTCGATTCTCGACTCGTCTCAACTCGACTCAGCTCGACTTAACTCGACTTCATTCAACCCAACTCGATAGTCAACTCTCGACTCGCGACTCAACTCGCCTCCACTTGCCTCAACTCGACTCAAATTCACTTGATGCGACTCGACCCAACTCTATTCGACCCGACCCGACCCAACTCGCCTAGACTCACCTCGCCTCAACTTGTGACTCGACCAGACTTTGCTCGACTTAACTCAATTGTCGACTCAACTAACCTTCACTCGTCTCGAACCAACTCTCAACTTCGCTTGACTCGACTAACTCATATTGAATTCAAGGTGAGGCGAGTCAACTCAACACAAGCTGACTTAACTCGACTTCACACAAATTTGCTCGATGCGACTTGACCCGACCTTACTCAACTCGATTCTCGACTCTTAACTCATGGCTTGGCTTGACATAACTTGACTCGTGACTCGACTCGACCTGACTCTACATAACGTAACTCGACTTAACTCTACTTAATTCGATTATCGACTTGCCACGACATATTGATTCTCCTCTGGACTCTTTACTCGTGACTCGACTCACCTTGACTGGACTCAACTCAACTCACCTCAGCTAGACTCGACTCACCTTGACTTGACTCAAATTGATTCAACTTTACTCAACTCGACTCGACCCTCGACTCATCTCGATTTGACTTGACTTGAATTGACTTGACCCGACTTGCCTTGACTCGTGACTCGCCTCAACTCGACTTCGCTCAACCTGAATCTACTCCACCCAACTCGACTCGATTCGACTTGACTCTCCTATCCATTTCCGATTCTTGACTTGGTTGGTGACTTGTGACTCGACTCGACTGAACTTGGTTCGACTTCACTCAACTCGCCTCCACTCTCCCCAACTTTACTCGCGCGACTAGACTCGTCTTTACTCGACGCGACTCGACTATTGAATCATCTCGACACGACTTCGCTCGCTCGACTCTTTTTTATGCAGCTCAACTCGACTGTCGGCTCACCTCAAGGTAGCTCAACTCGACTCTCCCCGACTCAACTTTGTTCGACCCAACTCTATTCGACTCGACGCCTCGATTCGACATTCAACTCAACACTTGACTCTCAAGTTGTGACTCAACTCGTCTCACCTCAATTCGACTCAACTTGATACAATTCGATGGTCAACTTGATGCATCTTAACTTAACTCAACTCATCTCGACTCCACTCGACAGTTGACTCAACTTGTCTGACTCAACTTGCAACTTAACTCGGCTCGACTCAACTCGATTCGTCTCACCTCATTTCATCTCTTGATTCAAATTTTAAAAATATAATTAAAAGTCAAATTTACTGAATTAAATTAAATTTAATTTCTTATAAAAATAACACTTTTTTATTATAACCTTTAAAATAATATAATATACATCATATTTTTACGAACTATTAATTATATAACCCATATTTATAGTAGATATTATAAAGTTAAACTTATTAAGATAAAAAATCATAATCTTCGAATCACATAACATATTCTATCAACAATTCTAAAATATTTAATAATTAAAAAATATAGAATGGCATCAGTATAATATGGGCATCAGTATAACTTTAATGATTAAAGTTATAATTCACATCAACATCCACGTCCAAACTCTATATATATATATATATATATCGCACAAATAAGCCTAAATTCATATATTATAACTTTAATGGAGTATTTGTTAATTTAAGTATTAGAATATTTTTGCTAGAATCTCACTATTTTTTGTTTGAAATTATCGCAGCATACTTAGAGATTTAGACTTGATTCACGAGTAGCACCAAATTAATTTCCATTCTTCATAATTCAGAAGTTCAAAAAATACATACCTTTTTCCTACCTTTCGATTTTCAAATGAACAAAAATTTATCTTAGCATGTTCGTCCTTACCGTTGCATATTCAAATATTTCACTAGTTGTTTCCCAGCTGTAGTTTATAAATTACCATTTTGATTATTAAAAATCTTGAGATCGATCACATTGGTTTTTTAATATAAATTATTATTTCTGCTTTTAAGCAATGTAAAAATTATTTAATTTATTTTTAATATAAATTTAATTTTTAATACTAATCAATATTTTCATCTTTCAAAATAAAAACAGCAATTTTTATTTTTCAAAAATTTGTGACTAATCTCAATTTTTTTAGAGCTTAAAAAAAATTGTACTCGAAAACCACATTGACATCACCTATTGTTTAGTGAATTATATGTTGTCGAATCTTCTCATCGTTATGCATTTGGAGTTACAAGAATATCAAAATATATAGAACAAAAAACAAGTAATGATTTGGAAAAAAATTATTCCAGAATAAAAAAATATTGGCTACTAAAATTCATGTAATAAAGTGAAAAGAAAATCGACGTGATCTGCACCTGTTTTTTTATTTAAAATAAAAACACTAAAAAGTATAAGATTATTATTACGGTTAATGAAATTTTTAGTATTTTAATTTATATATTTTATAAATTTAATTTTTTATTTTATAAAAATTGTTGATTTTGATATCTGCCATTAATAATGTTGTTTGAATAAATATATAGTTTAATTTTTGAAAATTATTTATCATGTATTTTTAATTATAAAAAGAGTTAGTATACATTTAATATAATATTTTTTTACAAAAGTATAAATAATATATGAGAAAAACGTAAACAAAACTAAGACATTTGAAAACTAAAATTTGAAAAATCGTGTTTTTTAAAGATTTAATTAATCTTTTAAAATATTAACATGAGTAAATAACCAATTTTAAAAATTAATTATACACCAACTCTTTAGGAAATTAAAAATATAAAAAAATGTAAGTACGAATACCAAAATCAGTATTTTTTATAGGAAGCATCAGAAATTGGATTATAAAAAATAATAAAATAAAATTAAAAATTGTTATTATTATTATTATTGATTTTAATATGAAAGACACATTGAAAAAAGAAACATAAAAAATTACTAATAAAAATATTTTAGTTAAAATATATATATATATATATATATCTTTTTATATTAATAAATGTAATATTCACATCTCTTAAAAGAGAAAAATATAATTTTTTATTATATAAAAAGTAATAAAATTTGAATTCAAAAATTATTCTGATAAATGTAATTTAACTTATATTTAGTTAAATTAAAAAAATAAAAATAGAAAAAAATAACTCTAAAAATTAGATTTTCATTTTTTTATCAAAGGAAAAGAATTAATAGTATCCGTAATTTTTCATTCTATTTGTATGTCTCTTAAATTAGATATTAAAAGGATAAGTTTGATCTTCTTATTAAACACTCCATTCTCCATATGAGTCATTGTCTCAGCAATTTCTATTTTCTACGGGAAAATTATTACAATGGCATCTGATTAGTGATTGTCAAAATCTAAATTTGAACCCGCCAGCCACCTTCATCATAATAGCGACACTTATACTTCAACTAGTTACCACTGCACCCTATTGCGTGGACATCTCACCCATCTCCAGTGTGCCACAAGTTTCTTGTGAAAATGAGTTAAACACAAAATTCACAATTCTATTTAAAAGAAAAAACTCTTAACATTAAATCATAATCGTAAATACAACAGTTTTTTTATACTTAAACCGCAATAACCCCGTCGTTTTGATTTAATAATAATAATAATCATATTTAACTCATTTTAAATTTGTAAAATAATAAAAATCAAACTTTTAAAATCTAAAGATTAAAATCAGAATTAAAACAAATTATAATGGCCAAAATTATGTTTAAACCAATAATTAATTTTTTTCCAAACAAAAATCTATCCAATCCCAATACAGAATCTCCCTTAGTCATATTTTGCACGTAGATGAAAAGAAATGTATATTTGCATCAAATACGTAGTTATATTTTATTTATTTAATTAGCATTTTCAAAGAAGAATAAGATTTATTTTGGTTCGCTAAAAGATTCTTACACTATAAATACTAGAGATGGAAGAATTCAAGCCTTTTTAGACAATTTACACAACCTTGAATGTTAAAATTTTTATTTTTATACATTTTTAAATTATTTTTCATATTTATTAGTTACATTTAAGAATATTTATTAAAACTAAGAGATAAGAAATTAGATGAAAAGTAAAAGCTAATAAATTAATAATTAAATTAAAAATATTTGATAAAATTAGTAATTGAATTAAGTGATAAATATAAAATAATAAATAAAAATATAATTAACTAATAGATTAAAATTTGATAAATATAATATTCTTTTATTTTGAACAAAATATATTAAAATTTAAATAAATATATTTTTATTGATTTAAAATAAAAATACTTATTTTAATTTTTATATAAAAGTTTTAAATTACAATTTAAAAATTATTTATTTTTTTATTTTAATTTTTTATCACAAGATTTAATATTTTATATAATATATTAAAATAAATAATATAAAAATTTAAATAAATATATATTAAAATAATAATTTAAAATATAATTTTTTATAATAATATAAAAATATATATATATATCAAAATTAGTAATATTATGATGAAAAAATCAGATAATATTAAATTTATAAAATACATAAATAAATAAATAAAGAATCAAATAATAAAAATATATTAAAAATAAAAATAAAAATATATTTAAATTAGAAGTTAAAAAATATAGAAGTTATTTGGATTAAATTTTCTAAAAAATACTAGTAATTATCCTAAAAATATTAATAGTTATTAGAATAAATTATCTTTATAAAATAAACTTGAAATATTTTAACAAAATTTTCAGTTAATAATCTTAACTTTTAGCTACTGAAATATTTTACCACACTCTAAACTTTCATTATATTTCTTTAGATAACATAAAATTCACTTTTCTTTTTGAGTTTTAGGAAAGAAATTTTTCAAAAACAAAAAATTGTATAATAATATTTGGGTCGTGACCTTTACTTTATTCTTAAAAAGAATATATATTTAACCAAGCATTCTGTGATCAGTAGATGTTAGCCTCTAATAACAGTGATTGCAAAAAAGAAATGGCATAAAACTTTGCTTAGCTTAATCACACTCGAGCATGACATATATACCTCGTGAAGTCATTAATGATCTAAAACACCAAAGTTGTATGTATGACTTGCAAGTCAATTTGATTAGAATCAAGCATCGCCTCCCTGCTTGAGAAAGTATATTCTCGTATTGTGTTGCGGATTCTTCTGTGATTTGATTTCCATCCCTCCCTTGCCTTTTCCCCTTACGGCTTGTTAATTGCTAGCCAAATAAATCCATATACTACCGTCTACCTAAATAGGTTTTCACTTTTTGCTTATTCGTTAGTTTGAACTGTAGAATATAAATGCATTACACAATCCCCCTCCCAACGTAATGGAATTTAAAGCGTTTTTAACGCAGTACATGTTTTTCTCAATTTATTTTGAAAGATAACTGTTTATTTTAATTAGTTTTCTATAATAACTTTTAGAGAAATAAGTATCTGTCTAAATTTAAACTGAACCAAAAATAATTTTGGCTATCCTCCAGAAGCTATTTTAGAAACTCTATTTTGCACTTTTTTATATTAGAATTTATCTTATTTATCTCATAAGGTAAACAACTTCACTTTAAAAAAAGTAATAGAATTTTATTTATAAAAATTAAATCAAAATATATGTAAATTTTAATAAAATATATTAATTTTTATTATTCTATTTAAGATAAAATTATTTAGTTCATAGAATAATTTAAACAGCCCAATTATATTTATATTAGCTTGTAATGTCACTGAGACTATATTGCTTTCAGGAAAATTGATTGGTTTTTGGGAGATTTTTGGGAAATTCACAGTCAAAGACCTCTTTCTCCTTCACTTCCTCAAGTTTAGTACAGTCCAGTTCTTCATTGCATTCGACCGAAGAAATCTCTATGATCGAAAAAATTGTTTCAAAAGCTTTAGAGGTCCCAAGGTATGACCATAAAATCATCATTCCTTGTGCATAGAAATTATCCTCAGTATATAGTTTGAAAATGGAGTCATAACTATGTTCTAAGGTCGTATGAGCTCAAGTTCGATCCATGAGTTTTGTAGATAATTCTGGCAGCTCAACGCTAATTTATACAATTTTAAACTTTTAAGTGCTGATTACTAGTGAATCTTTTGCATGATCTTGCTAGATTTTAATTTCTGATAGCTGAAAATCTTTAGCATTATTTATGGTTCAAATCAAAAGAGAGACCTGAATACTACACTAAATCAGAGCTACTACTTCTCCATTATAAGTACAAAATTACATAAAATTCTCTGTAATCAATAAGTAGAAAATCTCGTGTTCGAACGCCTTTGTCTCCTATTTTCCTCTTTTCACCAATATTCTGTTAACAGCTACCGCCACTGCCACGGGTAATTATCGAAAGCATATTTCCTCCCAGCCAAATATGAACAAGATTTCAAATCAATCTCAGTCAAAAAATGGGAACAGAGGAGTTGGATAGGAATAAATTATGTGAGGAAAATTTTAATAAATAAAATAAGAAAGAAAGAAGAAATTGATCGGTTGACATGGGCTCGTTGACTGCCATATGTGCCACCTTCATCCGTGGTGGCCATCCGATGACCATTGAACCCATCGTTACTCCTTTTCCTCCCCAATGGGGAATGTAGTGTGTAAGTTATATTTCAAAAGGCCTAACTGTCATATTGGTTGGAATAGGAATAAATATAAATTTTATATACTTGGATAAGCTAACAAGGAAAAAAGCCTCCACACATGGCTAAGTTTAAATAATTATGTGCCTATCCAATTCGCCATCCTTGACAAGCCGCCCCAAGCCTCCTTCTTTCCCACCGGTGACCACCGCATTCCTCGCTAGGAAAGACGTATGCAAGGGTGTCAAAGCCTATCAAAGCTCACAAGGATCTCTCCTTTGAATTTCTCACGGTGACCACAACGGAGTATGCCTCCCTCTCTTCCTCTACTTTTACCCTAGCCCAATTTCAACCAAGAAAGTGCTAAATGCTCTTGGACCAGCTCGAGCCATCAATGGGTCATTTCTAGCCTTTACTAAAGATATAAACCCTTTAGGCTTGATAATCAAATTGGTTCGAACATTGAAGTGCTCCGGGGCCTAGAATAAGCATCAAGTAATTTTGGCTCCCTAGATCCAATTAATCCAAAGCATTTTGTGTGCATTTTAGTTAAACAGGTTGGTGCCAACCTATCAGACATACATTCTCAGATTTTCGGGCCAATATTTTATGATGGAAAGAAATTGTTAATCCCTCACTCAAAGCCCAAAACATAATTTGTCTTAATTCAATTTAACAAGTATCTAACCAGGAATTCTAAAAATTCAATCCCCAATCTACGCGTCTCTCATCATTTAATTTGACGCACATAACGTAAGTTTAAATTTTCTTCAGAAACTTAACTGTTTGAAATTTAATATTATGAATATGATTCCTTGCATCATTATCATTCCAAAAATTAGGTTATTACCCTTAACTTAATTTATTCTTACTTTTAATTTTTTAATATAATTTAAAATTTTTAAATTTTACGTAACAAATTTTTAATATCAACAGATAACATTTGATATTATTTATATTTTAATAATCATATATATAAATTTTCATGAAATTTTCGTTTAATTAGAATTGTAATATATATATATATATATAGATTTAAAATATTAATTAAATATTATATTTAAAATAAAAATTTTATTTAAATATTTTTTAATACTCAAAAGTAAAATTTTTAATATTTTAAAAATTTCTAAATTTTACATGACAAACTTTTAATATGAATAGGTAGCATTTATAAATAGTATAAATTTCAATATAGTTTTATCTTGTACATTTATGAGTTTAAAAAATTAATTAAATATTATATTTGATTATATTTAAAATAAAAAATAATATTTAAATTTATTTCAATACTCAAAAATAAAGTTTTAAAATTTTTAAATCTCATGCAAAGAGTTTTTAATATATATGAATAACATATCCTACGATTGTATAATTTTAGTGCTACCTTCGCTTAATTTGGATTATGTCCATATACAAATTTAGAAAAAATAATTAAATATTATATTTAATTTAATCTTTAAAATAAAAATCTCATTCAAATTTATTTTCATGTTTAAAAATTATCTTTAATTTTTAACTTTCATGTTACAGACTTTTAATACAAATACACCCAACCATTTTGTATTTTAAAAATTAAGTTCTAGCGGAACTTTTATTTAACTTTAATTTTGCGTATATGTAAATTTAAAAAAATTAATATTTAATTTTATTTTTAAAATAAAAATTTCATTCAAATTTATTTTTATATTTAAAAATAAAATATTTTTCATTTAGTACAATTTTTGCTTAAATTTAAAGCTCTAAATTGTTTTTTACAAATTTTGAACTCTCTAAAAGACTTTATTTTTTATAAATCAATTCTCTTAACTATAACTAAGTAGACATGAATTTTTTATTATACCAAAAGATAAATAGAAGTAGGATTAAATCTTTTTAGGTTATTTTTTATAAACTATTTATTTTTGTTCTATTTAAAAGATAATTTTTTTAAAAATATTAAAATTACACATTCAATTTTTTATTCTTCATTGACTTTCAACTATTGAAGCTAAAACTCTTTTTTTCTTAAATTTTTTTTAAATATTTTACTTTTAAAACAAAATTTATAATGGTTTAACAGTTTAAAAACATAATTTTTTTTTAAAAATATTTAAATTCATTATTTTACCATAATTTCAATTGTAATATTGTTATTGATTATTAATGTAATTCAATATCCTGTAGTGGTTATTATTATCATAAACATTACTGTCACTACTATTATTTAATAATATCTTCTATGATTATCATTCATATCTAATATCATCATTATTATTTTATTATCGTTAGCATTCAACATTGTTTGTTATATTATTTATTCTTTATTAATATAATAAAAATAAATATGATTTGTTATTAAAAATAAATTTTAAAATAATTTTATAAATATAAAAGTTATATGAAACTAAAATTTTAAATTAAAATATTTTTTAAAACTTAAAATCTGAAAATATCTAAAGTAAAATATTATTTAAAAAATTAATATATATTAATTAACTTAAAAAAATTAATTACATATCTCTTCAACCAATCTTTTGTTCTTTATTTCACTGGTTATATTTTTCGAACCTATATATAATCAGATGCTGAAAATCTTCTTTACCAACTTTGTAAATGCCATATTTATTTGATTGCTTTCATGAGTTATTTACTGACGATAAGACGTTCTTAGATGGTCGAGAAATTGAACAACCAACAGATTAAGTTGTACTATATATCTGCCTTCTCGCTCATCAGTAAATTTCCACATTGATTAATGTTTGTATTTCTTAATGAATCGTTGAATTGCTTTATTGCTTGATTAAACAGTTGAAGGGATCTTATCATTATTAAAATAGATCAAATTTCGTTCATCGTTAACCACGTGACACTTTGCTAAAGATATGCTATCATTCAAGTATAAAAAAGGCTTGGAGTCTATTTGGAGCAGTTTTTTTAAAAAATATTTGACATAACATTTTTTTATAGAAAATATTTGAAGCTATTATATGTTTCTATTTTGGAAAAGGTATTATTATTATTATTATTATTATTATTATTATTATTATTATTATTATTATTATTATTATTATTATTATTATTTTGTGTTTTTGCTTTTTCTATCATTTAAAATTTTATCAAAATATTTTTTTGGTACATAATTCATCCAAATATTTAGATAACTTAGAAGTTCTTTTTCCTTGTAAGAAAAGAAAAGGCCCAAACAGAAAGTTAGAATAGTCAGATAATCAAGCATTTAGCAAAACTCCGCAGTTTAAATAGTTGAGCTCGGAAGGCTCGAAACAGAAAGTAAATTTCTAGAAAAATTGGAAATATAAAAGGTCTTTTCCAAAACCAAAATAAAGCCACTTTGTAATATTATTTTGCAGGTTCCAATAGTTTACACATGCAATTGTATCTTATTTTCCGAATAGATGCATCGCTTAATTCTTACTGGTTCCCTCAGATTTTCCAATCCTTGTAAGGAATTTGTAACATGGATTGTAGATTCAGAATCAATCTACCATGTGTTATAACAAACATAAACCATATTAGATTCAAAACAAACAAGTGAGAATAGGTCACATTTCTTTTTAAACCAAGATTGGAATTTGAGGCACTCTTTCTTCATGTGTCTTTTCCTTTTGTAAAAGAAACATTTAGATTCTTTCTTTAAGTTTCCTTTAGGAGACAATTTTTCTTTCCTTTATTCTTGACTTGGTCAATATAATTCTTTCCTTAAGTTGTCAAATACACACTTTCACTACCTTCCATTAGTAACTTCCCTTCCTCTTGCACACACATGGTCATTAGTTCATTGATTGACCATTTATCTTTATGTATTATAAGAGATTTTGAAGGGACCATATTGTTGTTATAGAGAGTTCAAAATATAATGCTCAAGGAAAGACTCAAACATGGTAACCTCAAGAGTCTTAAGTTAAGCTGTTATATCTCTCATATGCATCATATGTTCACGCACTCCCTTAATATTAACGAGCCTTACTTTAGAGAATTCCATCATTAAGGTGCTTGCAAGGACTTTTTTTTATGTTGCAAATTGCTCTTCAATTTCCCTTAATAGGACTTGGACATTGTCATATTGCTCAATAAAACCCTAAATGCCAAAAGAGATGTTATTCTTTATGAACATAACACAGAGACGATTAGATCGCTCCCACTTTTCATAAAAATCAACATCATTAAGCTCACTAATCTATGTAATCAAAGGCGGTTCATCCTTACAAATAACATAATCAATGTCTATCCAACCCAAATGAAGAAGAATTCTCTCCTTCCACACTTTATTATTATCATTATTGAGCTTAGAAATTTCACATTTCATATCAAATATATTCACAGGTTGAAAAACTACATAGAAAAAATTTCTTTTATCGTGTTTATAAAAAAAATTTGAGGCAACTTAATTATGTTTTACCAATACAAAACATAAAAATAAATATGAATTTCATGATATAGAAATTACCTATGGGCTAAATTTCTAATTCAAATAAATTTATATATTTTTATTGATAAAACTATTAAATTATGTTCCTACTTCTTAATTTCTGTAGGTAATTAAAAAATATAATTTAGTATTTTATTTTAATTATTTCTAAAACATAATATAATAAGGATTTTGTAAAACAAATTTATTATATTAAAAAGTAAAATAATTTTCAAGTAACGTTTTTAAATATTAGTGACATAGGTATAACTTTTCCTAAATAAAAGATGATATGGCTACTCTTTAAAAATTATATTCATTACAAGATATTAAAATATATATAATCTTTTATATGATTCTAAAATAATTTCATATAATTAGAGTGGTTGTGCCTAAACTATAATTAAATAAAATTAGTTTACCACTAGATATTAAATCATCTACTTTGAATTGCTTTCTACAATAGATTTAATTTCATGTACTCAAATAATTTTCCTCACAATTATATGAACAATATATCCAAAGTAACATAATTATAACAATAATTTAAGCACTAAAATTATACATTCACAAATAAATATCTCAAATAGAAAATCGCTCGTTTAAAACAAGTAAAATCATGTTAGGCATATCATGCACAACTCTTACGACTAGACAAGAAAAATCATACTCTAATACCAAATGTTAGAAATTAAACAATATACAGAGTTTAAAATGCAGCAAAAAAGGATAAAAATAAATAGTTCTCCCAATTGTTAAAAAAGTTGTATAAAAAAATAAGAACTTTATTGCAAAGATACACAATAATCATGAGTTGTCTTTTAAGTATTAAAATTTTATTTTTAGATAAAATATTTTATATGTATTTATGTTTAAAGATCTCGTTTCAGATAATAATTTATATAAAAATATTTTTTTTATAACAAAATATTTCTTCAATAATTACAAATAGCTAATAATAAAATTTATAAAATATAATTATAAAATAAAAAAATTATTAACAATTATATAATTTTTCATTTCACGTAATTACTACAATGTAAACATAGAATACTTAATACTTCTTAATACTAATACTAAAATCATTATCACATCATAAATCAGTATCCAATAAATATATATATAAAAAAGAAAGAAAGCATGAACAAATTACATTTATAACCAATGACCTAATATGTCGCCATCAATAGATTACATCTACTATCTAAATGACATGATATGTCGCAAAAACAGCATTAAAATATTACATATATATACGATCAATGACATGATACGCTGAAAAAAAAAAAACAAGTTAAAAGCATTAATAAACTGGCCTAAAAGCAGGGTATGATAAAGTAAATCAGAAAAGGGGTCAATTCCACTCATTTTAGTGTAGCAAGGTTTACATCAAGGGTGGTTTCAATTGAGGTCTTTACTTGGTCTGAACCCAATTGTGCTATTTTTAGTTCTCTTCACTCTATCCTTTTTTTTTTTACCATTTCTTTTTTTAACAAATGGCTTCAATACGAGAGGCGGATCGGATTAATTGAATTGTTCAAAGCTTAGTTATTGATCAATTTTAGATAGCACCACATAGCAGTTGAGCCATAAAATGCTACAAGTGGATAGAGCATAATAAGACCGCCATTAAATTATTCTATATAGAGATATAATATATATATATATATATGATAAATTTATTTTAAAAATAAATTTTATTATGAGTTATTCTGTTTAATATATTTAATTAAATTTATCAATTTATTTGTTAAATTATATTTATTATATAAATCATATTTTATTTTTTAAAAAATTTTAAAAAATTATACTTTATTAAATATATTTAAATTAATGTATATTAAAAAATATATATTATTTATTAAAATAAAATAATATAATAAAATATTAAAATTTTATAAATATAATTTATATAATAAAATATATTAATTTAACAGTTAAATAAATAAAATTTAATTATTTTAAAAATATAAAACAGAATAAATTATAATAAATTTAATTTTAAAATAATTTGATCTTTATATATATATATATATATATATATATATATATTAAAAAATAATCATAAATTCATAATACATTCACAACGATCAACAAAAAGTCGTAATTTAATCTATAGTAAAATATACAGGCGAAGGAAAGTTTAGAAATAGAGACGAAGCCAATGAAGTATAGAGATCGACAAAACAATAATAGAACAAAATAGAGAGTCAGAATTAGAAGAAAGGAGATAATGCTGTCGGAAAAGCTACGTGAGATGACGAATGGAAATGAGAAAGACAAGAGTGTAAAATAAAGAAGAGAGAAGAAAAATGCGTGGGAAAAGTGGGTTAGGATTTTCTAAAAACTTCTTAAAGCGAAAAGAGTTCATTTCATCCTTAAAAAATCCTCAAAATTGTGTCGTTTTGAGAGCAAAATTAGAAACTTGTACTTATTTCTTCCATTTTGCGTTGCTATTATGCTTCAAAGGTTTGTGATTTGGCTGCGAAACCAACGGCAACGAAAATGATGGAAAAATACTCTGCTATGGCTAAATTATGGTGGTTGGAGGCCGTTTTGCGTCGTACCACCGCTATCACATGCTAGTAATAACTATGGTTTAAAGTCATTAGAAAATTTTCAATTTCTTTTTCAAAAACAATGAAAGATTCTTTTCAAAAATGATATACACATGTTAGGTTAAATAAGATGTTTAGAAATATATAAGAATTTGTACATAAACAATCAAATATTAGAATGCATACAAGCCAAGAATATATCACACATTAAAAAATTTGTACAAAAGTCTATTAAGAGAAAAAAATATATAATACAAACTAATTTATACAAATTCATTTTCTACCATTGTAAGCTACATTCAATTTCCAAACATTGCCTAAGATTTTCCGCAAGGAACTTGCTTTACAGCATCCAATTAAGTACAACCAATCACCTTCAAGAACTAACTTTCTTGAAACACACTAGCGTGGAATACCTCATTTAAGCCTTTGTCAATGGTAGAATGCCTCATCTATTCTCAAAACAACGCAGAGATTCCTAACTCTCTAGAAATCACAAAAATATTTAAGAATGGATCATACCATGAAAATATAACAAATTGAAGCTGTGAAAAACAAATGGAAATAGATCTTTGATCTTTCAATATCAAGAATGAATCAGTGTTTATGTGTTTCTATATATTTCTCATGTGTTTAGTATTAAAAGTTCAATTGATATAACATGTTAATATATTGTGTAATCGGTTAAATAGATGTCTGTAATCAATTAATGCAATGATGTAATTGATTAATATGATTCAAAAACTTCCTAAAAAATTTTTAGAAATCTTTGATCTTTCAATATCAAGAATGAATCAGTGTTTATTTGTTTCTATATATTTCTCGTGGCATTAAAAGCTCAATTGATTTAACATGTTAATATATTGTGCAATCGGTTAAATAGATGTATGTAATCAATTAATGCAATGATGTAATTGATTAATATGATTCAAAAACTTCCTAAAAAAAATTAGAACCATGCATGTAATATGTTATATATATATATATATATATATATATATATATATATATATATATATATATATATAATAAAATGAGGAACAAAATATAAGATATAAATTTCTCTATTTTCCAATATTTTATGAACCTGTTATATTGAACAATAGGAATAAGAACTCCTGTATTCTTTAATATTTAAATGTTTTCAAAATTATTTCTAATTCTTAATCTTAACTTCTTGCAGGTATACAACTTTGTAAATTGAAGGACGAGTTTTAATCTCCCTATTTTTACCCTACAAAACACTAGGCCAGATTTAATAACGAATTTAAGAGATAAAATATATATATAAAAAATTAAAATTAACCTTAACTTTGTTGGATTATTTAAATAAATCTGCTCTTGTGTATGTTGGATTATTTAAATAGATCTGCTCTTGTGTATGTGCGTGTGTGTTAGAGCACGTATGTACATACATAAAAAATTTCAGAATAAATGAACATGAATTTAACAGTAACAATCAACAATTCATAATTTTAAATTATATCAATGCATCTCATATAATATGATGCATCATATATATGATGCATTGTCAATTTTGAATTTATTATTCTCATATTATATATTAGCATGTCGATCTTTTAAAGAGAGTATCACATCAAACATTGAACACTAATAAGTTATAGATTATCATATTAATGATAATATCTGCTTAATACATTAGGCATGAAGCATAGTGACAAAATCAAAAATAGTACATAGATCATCATGCCAAATCTAATATCAGGTTAATATACTATGCACGAAACTTCATGATTCTTTATCCCAAGTACAAGGTCTGCAAAATACATCAAGAATATAACATAAATATTTAGAGCTCTTTACATCTGGTATAATATCTTCTAAAAAACTAGGTATGGAACATCAATAGCTCAAAGCTCTTTGTACTTGATGTAACAAATATGGAATATCAACAACTTAAGACACTTCACATTAGATGTATTGAGTGTGAAACATCAATAGTTGGACACCAAGATTAGAATGCATATAATGCATATCATACAATAGTTCACAATATTATTAGTAATGAATTTATATTTATAAAATTTTACCTTTTCAACAATATTATATAGGTAAAATTTCATCAAATTCACATTAATCATGAAGAAATTTTTTTTATCAAATTCATATTATCTACATATTTACAAGTTCACCAAATATGTAGTAGCTATAGCTATATAGGCACAAATTTACCATATCTACACTAACCATGTGGGTATAAATTCATAAAATTTATATTGATCACATAAATACAAGTTCATCATATATAAATAAATAACATACCTAAAATATATCAATTTTAATATTTTATTTTAGAGAATAATCTTTACCATTCAATTAAAAAAAAATTTAAAAAAATTAATCATCAATTATATTTTTTTTCTTACTAAAATAGCATTTGAAACCCAAATAATTAGAAGATGATGAATTCAATAAAAAATCAATCATTAAAAGGTTTAATACAAGGGAAAGAAAATCAAAGTTTTATAAAGTTTGGTTTTGTTGATAAACTTTAAAAATCAAAGTTAAAATCTATGCTTTAGAAATTTAATCAAGTTGTTGGTGTAGTTCAAAAATTTAATTTATATAATAAATAATTTTTAAATATAATATTTTTATAAAAATTATCCTTAAAAAATTTAACATAAAATTACCATTTTTTTGAATTTTTATAAAATTATTTCAGGGTAGGAATTGAGGTAAATAAGGCTGTCTTCGGCTCGACTTATTTAATAAATAGATAGACTCATACTTATTAAAAAAACCTTTTTAGGTAAACAATTTAGACCTAAACTTATAAAAAAATCTATTTAACCTATTTAGGAGCCTATTTATATTTATATTTATTTTAATATATTATATTTGTATAATATTTATTTTATATTTTATTTACATAATATTAATATATATATATATATTAAACCTATTTAATGATCTTTTTATCTTGTAGATTTTAAATTTACAAATCTTTTTAATCAATTATTTATATAAACTTTAAGTTTATTTAGTAATCTTTTTTGAAATGAAAGTTTTTAAACAGACTTGACACGAAAAAAAAAGTCTTAACAGATAATAAACTTATACTTAAGCTTCAAAACTTTTAAACAGACTAAGTTTGAACACTCAAAACTTAACTCAACTTAGCTTACTTCCGTCCCTATTTCAAAAAAATAAAATTCAATTTTCATATATTGTTAATTTATAAAATATATTTAACAAATTAATTTATAAAAATATTATAAAATTAATATTTATACAAACCTATTTCATATTTCATTCACATTAAAATATTTTTTTCAGTCGCTAAATTCATCCAAATCACTCCTAATTTTGATCATGAAACAACTTTCAAAATAGAATTCAACTTAAATTATCATAATCTCGTTTAAAGTTTTTTCATTATTCAAATTGAACTAAAAATTTTCATTTTTACATCTTCATATATTTCTAACATAAACAAATTTTGTCAAGATACACATATATTCAAAACATTCTTTTTTAAATTTAAATATAAGAATTTAGAATACCAATTTTTATAGACAAGCACTAGCTCCACATGTAAATACATATCCAGAATGTCAAGTTAAAATCAAAACTAATCATAGAGCACAATTTAGTTTATTATATTTTTTTTTAACTTTTTCTCTCAAAAATAAATCATACAACACCACTAAGAACAAATTAAAATATTTTCCAAAAAAAATTATAGGGTAAGAACTAAGAATCTCTTTCCCCAATATCTAAACTATTATATTCTTATAAAATAAACTTTCGCTTATCTTGATAAATTTAAACTTAAAAAAAAAAAACGGAAGGTTGACTTTCAAATTCTTTGAAAATCAATTTCTTGACTTTCTAAAGTAATAATAATAAATAAAATATTCAATTTAGTGAAAACAAGATATTAAGTATATGAAAAACAAATTTTAAATAATAATTAAATTATTTACTGATAGAAACTAAGATAAACAGGAAAATTACACTGAAATAAAGATACTCTTGTAAAACTCTCAAAAGAAACTTAAAGACGCCCTCATATTTAAGAAAGGAAAACAATATGTTGATGGGGAGTAATGAGGAGTCACAATTTTTGAACTTAAAATAAAAATAATATTATTTTAAAATTTTAAAATCATAAAAATAAAAAAATTTTAAAATCATAAAAATAAAAAAAAATTAAGATAGTTAAAAATGATGTAATTTTATGAGTTATGACAAAGAAATAGCAACGAGCTAATGATAAGAAATGATAAGAAATTGATATTAGAGAAAAAAAAATAAAAAAAAATAAAAGAATGGTAGGTAAAGATTTATGATAAAAAAAAAGAAAGAAAAAAATATAATTATATATTATGTCTTTATTATGAGAGAAAAGATACTAAAAAAATAGAAAATTTTCTAAAATTAATAGTTTAGAACTAATTAAATATTTTATATTAGTTTAGAAAGTAATAAATTAGAACTCAAACATTTCCAATAATTTTTGAAAAATAAGTAAAATAATATTGATAATTATCTATTTTAATTTAAAATTAATAAATATAAATACTTTATTAAAAATTTAATAATAACACTCAATAGAATTATTTTTAAAATGAAATATGCCACGAAAAATTAAATTTTTTCACAGTAATAGCATAAGGTGATAATAATTTTAATATTAAAATAATAATATTAAATTTAATAATAATATAATTATTGACTTAATAAAAAGGGATATTACAAAAAATCACGAATTATGTTATTATAATCAAAACCCTAATTCTAAGTCAATAGTAATTAATACAAATTATAAAATAATTCTAACAATCCTAATTGAATAATATTCATAACATAAACATATCTAAAATATTCATAAATTGTTAAAAGAAATGTTTTGATAAAATACATGTATATAGATCATTGCCAAACCTGAACAACTCTTTCTTGAAATTTCTCTGGTGTAATTGGGAGAGAATTTGAGAAAAGAAAGAAGAAAATTTTTTTGATGAAAGAGACATTAATAATAGGAATAAAAATGAATGAGATGGTTAAGAACATTCCGTCTAACTTATTTAAAATTTAGTTTAATCAAACATATTTAATAAATTCATAAATTTAACTTTATTTAAAAAATTTAAATAAATAAATAAAATCTAACTATATAGTTTATTTATAAATCTGTTTAAATATATAATTTTATAATTTATTTTAATATATCTTATATATTATGTATAAGATATAAGAAGTAACAGATAAGAGATAATTAAGATGTATAAAATATAATATATAAGGCATAAGATATATAATATAATATAATATAATATATATATTATTTTTATTTTAATATATTAAATTCGTAAATAATTTTAATTATTTATAAATATAAATTTTAAATTTATTCACTGATATTTTTATATTATAAATTTAAAAAAAATTCCAAATTTTTTAATACATATAAATTTTAAATTTTTTATTGATATTTTTAATATATTTTGAAATTTTAAATAAATTTATAAATCTTAAAAAATTAAACTTTAACCATAAAAAATTATAATATGTAATAGATTTAAACTCAAATTTAAATTTTTAAATAAGTCCAACTTTAACGTATGTTTATATTCAATATCTAATCTATTTCCATTGCTAAATTGATGTGTATATAAATCCCAGTAACTAATAATTGCACGTGAGTAACTTAAAAATTATGTTTCCAACAAAAGTGTTAGTAAATGCTCCCATTTTATTTTATTGACGATTTTTCATTTGTAAGTCGCAAGTTTGACTTATCTGAAACATTTTATTATCATCAATCTCGGTTATTAAAGTTGCCAAAAACATGTAATTCGTGAGCAAATTATAATAATATTGACGAAATTATTTGTAGAAGTGACTTTTACTTTTTCCAATAATACCACCTCAATTATAAAAACAATTGAATTCGAATCTCTATCAACATACTTAAAGAATATAGCAATCTACACAACTATATAATTTTAAATCCAAATTCTAAGAAGTACTTTAAGCGATTATATATTGATTAAAGTTTTTTCTTTCTTTCCTTTTTTTAATTAAAAATCACACGTTAAAAATACATTAAAGTTATTATAATAAGAATATAATAATAATACTTTTATAAAAAAATTAAAATTAATTAATCAATATATTCATTATATTTACCTTTTATTATAAATTTAGAATTTAGGATGAGACACATTCTTATGAGTTAACCAAACGTTTTAAAAGAAGGTTTAAAGTGAAATCAATTTAAATGAGATAACTGGATATTATAAAAGAAAATTTGGGTAAGTGGCAGTGCATTCATCCAACATAGCAAATTCGAAGAGCTAAACTATTTAATTAATTTTCATGAATAACCCTACGAGTTCCATTAACATCACAGAAGACAATCAAATACAGAGAAAGCATTGCATGCAATTTCAAACGAACTGAATTAATAAGATGGGACATGTGTTAACTACAGTATCACGGAAGGTACCTTTAAAGAGCTTTTTTGTTTTCCTTTTTTTAAGAGCTAAATTAAAAGATGATGAGCAATGTAATCTGGTAATGACATTTATCATACTGGATCTCTGGATATCTAACTAAATTCCGTATACTCTACTTTTTTAAGTTTTGATCATTGGATTAATATGCTGTTTTAATTTGGCACGTAAATAATCACAATTACTTGAATTGATACTTCTTAAAAGCTCAGTTAGGAGTTGTTTAATCTTTTACACCGTATTGGTTTACGGGTAAACATTCAGTATTTAAGGGTTGAATGTTAGGGTTGGTTAAAAATATCGAATCACAAGACGCATGCGGTGAGCAGACACAAGAAAACCTCACCCACGAACAATCGTTAGTGTATTTAAATTATTATATTTTGATGATATAATAATTTACAATTAGAAAATAGTGTAAAATTGTTTAATATTTTTAGTGTCTTTAAATTAAAATTTATTTATTTTTATAATAGTTTATTTCAAAAAATTTATTAATAATAATTTTAAATTAGTTAAAACTTTTTTAATCATATATCATAATTAAATTTTTTATATATACATGTCATATAAATATCTTTAATTGATAGATTAAAAGTAATTTTTCTAAATATAAAAATGGTCAAAATGAAATTTATCAAAATATACATTTTAGAACTAAAAAATAAGCTTATGTAAATTTTGTGAATTGAATATACATAGTTTATATGTATGGTCATAATTCTTTTTAATTAATTGAGAGATCTATTTCAAAATTAAAAATAATGTACGTATAAAATTTAATATATATATATATATATATAATGGAAAAAATAAAAAATGTATAATAATAATAATAACAAAAAGTATGTGAGTTAATTGGTTAATAATTCTATGCCTATATAACTTAAATCTAGCCAGCGAGTGCAGCTGAAATCGTAAATTAGCGTCGACTAGTTTTTCAATTTGATTGTGAACGGATAATTAATATATACATACATATATATATATATATATATATATATATATATATATATATATATATAAAAGGAGGAGAGATTAATTATTTTATAAATAATTTTTTTAAGGTATTTTTTAAATATTTTTTATAAAAAATTAAATTTTATTAACTTAATTATTAAATTAATAAATTATATTATATAAATTATCTAAAAAAAATTATAAAATTTTTAAAAAAATTAATAATTTATTAAATAAATTTAAATTAATAGATATTATAAAAAATATACTATCCATTAAATTGAATTTATGTTTTAAAATGTTAAATTTTTTAAAATTTTATAAAAAAAAATTAGAATAATTTATTAATTTAATAATTAAATTGATAAAATTTAACTACATAAAAATTATTATAAAAGTTATTAAGTGAGTAAACAAAGTTACTTCTGAAATAATTTAAACTCATATATATATATATATATATATATATAAATAATAAATAGTTTTTTATTTAAAAATTTAAAAATTAGTTAAATAATTATAAAATTATTATAATTGTTTTAAAAAATAAATTAATAATTATTTTAATATTTTTGTTTAAAATTAAAATAAATTTTGTATTTTTTAAAAATTAAAATAATCGATTATTTAACTTTAAGAATAAAAATAAATAATCATTTATTTTTAAAAATTAAAATGATGATTTTTATTTTTAAAAAATTAATATGACTAATCTTTAATTTTTTAAAAATTAAAATACCTATTCAGTCAATATATGTATGTATAAGAGTGTCTCTTAGAGAATAAACTTCCATATTAAATCATAAGAATAAATGTCTCAAATATATTGGTTCTTAATTTTTAAAATTATAACTGTTGATTAATTTAGTTATTTTTATCTAATTTTTATTAGTAGTTGATTAATAATTACTAACATCATATTAACATGATATGTAAAATTGTTTATATAATTAAAATAATGTCGTATCATTTATTATGTGTCTGTCTCATTCTTATATTATTATCCAAGGATTAATGTATAGTTATTAAAAAAATAATATTAAGAATTAATATATTTAATTTTTTTCAAATGAATATGTCTAATCCTTAAAAAATATTAAGGAACCATAGTTATAAGCTACTTTCATTATTCTTATAATTACTTATACATTACAATATATATAAGAAACAACGATTTTTTTTTTAAATTAAGAATGTAATGTTGTAATAACAATGAAAAGGTTTTTATAATTGTAGCTTTAAAAAGGAAAAATGATGGCCTCAATAGCTTATATTGATACTAGTTTTAGTTGAAGCATAATGATGAATTTTACGATAGTTAGAGGCCACATTATTATAGGATTCCTATAATAAAGATTTTGCAAGCAAGATAAAAATCTGTGATGATGTATAATTTTAATGAAATTAGATACCATGGATAGTGATAATGTTCACAGTAATGTTATTATTGATATAAGTTTTATGGAATAATTATTCAGTTATAATTGTAAAGTAGACTTACAAAATTTTCTTTATGATTATAAAGAAGAAAAGCGAAAATTCAACCATAAACAATCTATAATTTCTATTAATCATATGATTGTCCATATTTATGTCCAAAACAAATATTTTATGAGTAATATTCAACTTTGTAATAATTAAGCATATTATTTCATAATTTTTATAAATATTAAATATATTAGTTTCTAACTTTTAGTAAAAATTAAACATTTAGACCAAATGTTTCTAAGAATCAAGTATACTAATTTTTCTATACAATATTATTTTAATTAATAAGAATTCTTACATATTGCTTAACATGACATGTCAACTGCTGTTAATAGAATACCGGTGAAAGCTAAATTGGAAGAATCAAATTGAGTAACGATTTCATCTTAGGGATAGATTTGTAATTTAAACAAAATTAAAAACCAATATATTTAACACATACAATCTTAAAAATTTATTTGGAGATTTGCTTATTTTTTCAATTACATAATATGATTAAATAATTATTTTATTTTTTGAAAGATTAAAAATTAATTATATTAATCCGTGAAAGATAAAAAATATCATTATCATTTTTAAAGATAAATAATCAATCATTTTAATTTTAAAAAATAAAAAATTGATCATTTAATTCTCATACAGATTAAAATGATATTTTTATTTTTTAAAAAATTAATTATTTATCTTTTAAAATAATTTTTTAAATTTTTTTAAAAACTAATATAACGAATTCTTAAACTAGATTATATGTAATAAGCTTAACTTTAGGAACTAACCGAAAAAAAAGAAAAAAAAAATGTCGAAAAATTTTGGACCGTTTTATTTTGATACACGGCAATCCTAGCTAGAAATAAATTATTTCAAAAAGTATAGACCAAATCTAGCTTATGATAGGATATATTGGTTCTTGGTTATATGAAATGAATCTGGGTGTGTGTGTTTTTTTCTTGTTTTACGTAACATTCAATACATTATACAATCAGCACTTTTATATAGCAAACGTATTGCTACATAATAAGTTAATACTGAATTAATATTTTTACAAAAAAAATCTTAACTCATTATTAATAGGATTATTGGTAGATTTGATCTTACCATCCATTCGTATATTTCATAATGTAGTTTTGGTAGGTTAAGATTTCGTATTCAATATATAGGCAAAGAAATTTCAAGAAACTTGAATGCTCATATCCGATACCCAATCTTGCTTTTATAACTGAAACCATATATTTTAATTTTTCTATATTGGCATGTAACCGCCACCCAAAAAAAAAAAATGAAGGCGGGAAGAGTCTATCTGAATTTCTGAACATGAAATGAGAAAATTAACGTTTTATGTGGTTAACCAAAGAAGTAAAAGAATAAGCAGAGGGCAACAGTATGGAAAATGCATTAATACGAAAAACGGATGCATAATAAACGCAGTCCCCCCCAACCCAGATAATCACCACATACTAAAAGGAGCAGCCAGACTAAGTCCAACACTTGCACCATTTTTTCTTTGTTTAAATGAGAGTTAAAAAAGAAAAAAGAAAAATAGGAAGATAAAAAATATGTTAGTTAAACAACTAAAAATTTAAAAATTTATTTATTTGAATAAAAATGGATAAAAAATAATTAATTATATTTAAATTTTTAATAATTATAAAAATTAAATTTAATAAAAAATAAATTCTTTATTATAATAATTTTTAAATGAAACATTATTTTAGTTATTTTATATTTTATATAATTTAAAGTAAAAATATAATTAAAAAATAAAACAAAATAAAATGCAAGTTCCCTCCCTTTCATTTTTTTCACTTTTGAAAAAATAAAAATAAACGATTTAACCTTATGTTTGGAAGAATTATTTTAATATTTTAAAAATTTTAAAATAGTTAACAATTTATTTACTTTTAATTTAAATATTTTTATTTAAAAAATATATTATTTGGATAAAAAAATTTAAATTTATTATATTTAAAAAATTTTATTTGAATTATAAATTTAAATTTTTATATTTTTAAATATTTTATTTAGATTAAATAATTTATTTTTTATTATATGCAAAATTTTACAATTAAATATTCATAAACTTTTTTAAATTTTGTTCTTACTTTTTTTTATTTGTTAAGAATTTTAGATATATAAATATTTTTATTATGTAACGTATTTAAGTAAAATAATAATTTAATAAATATATATAATAAAAATAATAATAAAATATAATTATATTATTTAATATTAAAAATATTATATCTAAAAATTAGATGAAAATAATGAAAAATAAAAAGTAGCATAAATAAAAAATAATGAAAGAGAAAACTATTCTTCATGAAAAGAAGTTGAAAGAATAGAAGAAATTTTAAATTTTATCTATTTTATAAAAAATTTAAATTATTTTATTTTAAAATACTTTCTTAAAATTTATAAAATTTAAAATTTTTTATAAAATAATATTCAACAAAATATTTACAAGAGAAATATTATTTTCATTCTGATGTATTTAAGAATATGCCCAACTCGTATATTTTTATAGTAAATTTGATTAAGAATGAGTTCAATAATTTTGTTTGTGTGTAGCATTTGGTGATATTTAACTAAAATAATCCATTAAGTTTTACAATAAGATATCAAATTAGAATTTAAAAAATTAATACCAAACGTATAAATCAATCAATGAATCTTTTCAAATTTTAATTTTAGATATTAAAAAATTGTTGCTTTACCCAAATCAAATGGAAGTATCTATAATAAAAGACATCTATGATTTAGAAAGAAAAATAAATAAATAATACTTGCTGCAGTGCATGCGTGAATTCATTGATACGTTCAAATTCATGATTTTCATCTGCATTTGAAAGAAAATATTTCTCTATACGTGATTTGAAAATTTGCAATGATCATTAACAAAAATTAAGGACTCACATTATCTTATGTAAATCTATTCCTTTTGAGATTAATTTTCACACACAACAAATACGTGTATTTATAAGATATTAATTTTGAATGTTTGTGATTTGTAATTGTATCTTATTAAAAAAAAATTTCATAAAAAAAAATTTAATATAGAGAATTTTTGTAATGTTTTAGAAAAAATGTTATAAATTATGTTTGTTGACCTTTACTTATTACAATAAATACGTGTACTTATATTTGTATATGTGTGTATATGAATATTATGAATTTCAAATTGTTTCTGTTGGTTTTTTAACAATTCAAATTTCCCACACATTCTTATCTATAAACAAAAAACCAAAATATTCCCTCCACACAGAATGGATCACCATGGTAGTTGAAAGGGAAGAATAGAATCCCAAATGAAGAGATACTTAAATATTTAACAATTTTTTAATGTGTTATGTATGCGTAAAAATATATGATAAGAATACATTTTTTAAATATATTTTAAAATACACATTTTTAATTGATAAAATTTCAGTAAAATTTAAATAATTTTTTAGTAAATTATTATCTTTGATTTTTTAAAAACTTGATCAACTATAAAAATATGTTAAATAATGTGTTAAAAAAATATGATACTAGCATTCTTCTAATAAAAAATAATAAATACTTTTATTAAAAACATTATTGTTATATTAAATCTTAATATATATATATATATATATATATATATATATATATGTATAAGTTATTGTAATATGCACTCTTAGACATATTAGGAAAGCCAAATAATCTAAATTTGTTTTGGTGACTCACACACCAGTTGGGAGAAGGAAAGGGATACGGATGTTTGACTTTGTAGTGTATTTGGAGTTCAGTACAGTGGAAGAAAATGGCAATAATCAAGGTGTGTTTGGAGTTCATTACAGTGAAAGAAAATGGCAATAATCAAGGTGAAACGTAACACATCCTTTTATTTATTCTAATATATTTTAATTTTTATATTTCTTTATTTCATCATATTTTATATTAAATTTTTTTATATTTTTTTTTTGGTATCTTATATATTTTTATATATACAATAATAATTATTTATTTAGTTATATCCCACATTAAATTTTTCATTTTGTTTTTTCTTTTTCCTTCCCGGCTCTTTCCACCCAAGGGTACATACCATACAACTAAGAAACATAAATAGAGGGAGAGAGAGAGAGAGAAAGGGTATATGTGTCCCGGCAAAGAAGAGCGCACCGGCGAGGTCATTTAAAGCTGGTGATGGTTATACCATTCTCGTTCTACCAGTTTTGGCTAGAGGAAGATAAAGAGAGAGAGAGAGTGAGAGAGAGAGGATTGGAGACGACACGTTTCTTTCTCCCCAACTCAATGCTTTAAAAGCTCACCGCACTGGCTGAAAAAACAAAAAGTGAAGATTGAGTTGAGTGGTATTTTATTCTCCAAGTCCCAGTCTCAGGTTGGTTCGCTCAACCCAAACAAAACACTTGTTTTGGATTTGCATATAACTCCTAAATGAACGGTGTGACATGAAGTGATAAAATATATGGATCGGATGGATCGTATAGGAAAGTAGCATCGGTCGGCATGGGCATCGACATGAGCATATTTAGCGGTGGCGTTATTTATAATATCAATATATTGATACATTAATAGGTAGTTAGGAACAGGAAAAGCACGGTGAAGGAATGACAAGTGAAAATAGAATTGAAATAATGAATGTTGATTTGTCTGTTGCTTTCATGTTTAGTTGTTTACGGAGATTGCATTGCATTGCAGATAGAAGAAGAATGGAGTACGGGAGCGGAGGAGGCGGTGGGTCGCAGTCTCCAGGGGAGCAGGATGGTTCAGATTCCCAGGGGAGAAGGAAGCGGTACCATCGTCATACTGCTAACCAGATTCAGAGGCTTGAGTCGTAAGCTAGCAAGCGAATTGCTTCTGTCATTTCATTTATTTGAATTTAATTTAATTTAACTGAGTGATGGATGTCCAGAATGTTCAAGGAGTGTCCCCATCCAGATGAGAAGCAGAGGATGCAGTTAAGCAGGGAGTTAGGGCTGGCTCCAAGGCAGATCAAATTTTGGTTCCAGAACAGGAGGACACAGATGAAGGTATAGTGATTGCATTGATGCATTGATGCATTGATGCATTGATGCATGTCTGTCTGGTGTCTCTTCCAAAATCCTAATTACTAACATAACTAGTCTTTGTTGTTTGGATCAGGCCCAGCACGAAAGAGCCGATAACTGTGCTCTTCGAGCAGACAATGACAAGATACGTTGCGAGAACATCGCCATCAGGGAGGCCTTGAAGAATGTTATATGCCCTTCTTGTGGTGGTCCTCCTCTCAACGATGATTCTTATTTTGATGACCAAAAGCTGCGATTGGAAAACGCCCACCTCAAAGAAGAGGTCCCTCCCCCCCTCCCTCCCTCCTATGCCTATGCCTATATATATATATCTATTATTTTTTATTTTTTATTATTTCTTTTACAATATCCAATTTCATTTGCAGCTTGATAGAGTATCTAGCATTGCTGCCAAGTACATTGGAAGGCCTATTTCCCAACTCCCTCCAGTTCAGCCTATTCACATATCGTCTTTGGACTTATCAATGGCGAGTTTTGGAAACCCAGGGATGGTTTCTCCTTCTCCTGCTCCTTCCCTTAATCTTGATCTTCTCCCTGCGGGTACTTCCTCATCTATGCCGCATTTGCCTTATCACTCTCCTTGCCTTTCCGACACCGACAAGTCTCTCATGTCAGACACTGCTTCCAACGCCATGGAAGAATTACTCAGACTCTTGCACACAAACGAACCCTTGTGGATCAAGTCAAACACCGATGGCAGAGATGTTCTTAATTTTGATACCTATGAAAGAATGTTCCCCAAGCCCAATAATCGCCCCAAAAATCCCAATGTTCGCGTTGAAGCATCCCGAGATTCTGGAGTTGTATTCATCAATAGCGCAGCTTTGGCTGACATGTTCATGGACCCCGTAAGTTTCTCTCTCATTCTTTCTCTTTCAAATGGGATTCACCTTTCTCAATTGCTCAAAATCATAACTCATTTTGCAGAACAGGTGGACGGAACTTTTTCCTACCATTGTCTCCGTGGCAAGGACTATTCAAGTCATATCTTCTGGGATGATGGGTGGTTGCAGTGGTTCTTTGCAATTGGTGAGTTCGTTCGGTTCGATGCAAACAATTAATTATTTTATAAATGCTTCACTCTCATTTCCTTTCGACGTATGTAACCTTTATTATTATTATTATTATTATTATTATTATTATTATTATTATTATTATTATTATTATTATTATTATTATATTCAGATGTATGAAGAGTTGCAAGTGCTTTCTCCACTTGTTTCTACTCGGGAATTCTACTTCCTGCGTTACTGTCAGCAAATTGAGCAAAGCACATGGGCAATAGTTGATGTTTCTTATGATTTTCCCCAAGATAACCACTTTGCTCCTCAATATCGTTCTCATCGTCGTCCTTCTGGTTGCTTGATCCAGGACATGCCTAACGGGCACTCCAAGGTAGAATGTTAAACAATATCTCTGCTGTCGGCTACTTAATTTGATATGAAACCCTTAACAGGCATTTTTAGTTACTCTCCTTGATGGTCATGTAGATTACTTGGGTTGAACACGTAGAGATTGAAGATAAAACTCTACCTCATCGACTTTACAGAAATCTTATTTATAGTGGACTGGCATTTGGAGCTGAAAGATGGCTTGCTACTCTCCAGAGGATGTGTGAAAGACTTGCTTGTCTAATGGTTACAAACAGTCCAACGGGGGATCTTGGAGGAAGTATATATATACCATTCGCACTATCTCTGTATTGTATTGTTTAATTTATAATTCTTACCTTAACACGTGATTCGGATTTCAGTAATTTCATCTCCAGAGGCAAAGAGGAGCATGATGAAACTTGCTCAAAGGATGGTAACCAATTTCTGTGCCAGCATTAGCACATCAAGTGGCCACCGATGGACCACGCTTTCTGGGTTGAATGAAATTGGAGTCAGAGTCACCGTCCAGAAAAGCACTGATCCTGGACAACCTAATGGCGTGGTGCTAAGTGCAGCCACCACCATTTGGCTCCCCATCCCTCCCCAGACCGTGTTCAATTTCTTCAAGGATGAAAGAAAAAGACCTCAGGTTTTGACATAGCCAAGCCAATCGACTCGTTTGATGTTGCATGTGACCTTGGAAATGTTTTCTAATTATATTTATTGTGTGTGTGTCCTTTTAGTGGGATGTTCTTTCCAACGGTAATGCTGTGCAAGAGGTTGCCCACATAGCAAATGGTTCACACCCTGGTAACAGTATATCAGTTCTTCGAGTAAGGCGATCTTGCTCATGCTTTCCCATTTTATTTTTATTGCAAGAGAAATATGTTTTCATTCCCCTTGTCCATTGACATATATAGGCTTTCAACACGAGTCAGAACAACATGTTAATACTCCAAGAGAGCTGCATAGATTCGTCTAGTTCACTTGTGGTTTATTGCCCAGTTGATCTGCCATCCATCAACATAGCAATGAATGGTGAAGACCCTTCATACATTCCCCTACTGCCATCTGGATTTACCATTTCGCCTGATGGCCAGGCTGAGCATGAAGGAGATGGAGCATCAACTAGTTCAAATTTAAACGCAAACAGGAAGATAGGGAGGTCTGGGGGTTCCCTAGTTACAGTTGCATTCCAGATTCTGGTGAGCAGTTTGCCATCTGCCAAGCTGAATATGGAGTCGGTGACAACTGTTAATAATCTTATTGGCTCCACTATCCAGCAAATAAAGGCTTCCTTGAGTTGTTCTACCTGATTCCTCTTTTTAACACTCCTACCATTCTTTAATATCCTTACCAGAAGTGGTTCAGACTTGATAGTCTTTTTCTGCCGGTGGGAGAAATATTTTTTTTGGTTAGTTGGGACTTTGAATGCCCTCTCATCCGGAGCACAAACCTCATTATTTACTATTGCTAGCTGTTGATGTGGTGGTGGTGGTAGAGCTCGCTGTTTTTCGCTTTCAAGGCTCATGTGCGTTAAATTTTACACCAACTACCATCGTTCTGGCTTATGGCTGGGTAAGGTTCTTCTTTTGGCCACATTTGTCTGCTAGTTTGCACTTTAGCTTTGGAAGTAGTAGTTATAGGAGTGGAAGAGGGAGTCAAGAACGCACCACCATACGTGGTCTTGCACTTTAGCTTTGGAAGTAGTAGTTATAGGAGTAGAAGAGGGAGTCAAGAACGCACCACCATACGTGGTCTTCACCGTCTTCACATTCCCAGATTAGCGAGCAGTTCAAGAAAAAATGTGTATGGTTCGGGCATTGACTTCTTATTCATAATTTATTGTTCCTTTTTGGTTGCATCAAGTATTCTAGAGTCACGAACCAAGAAAACGGTCAGCGTTGGATTTAAATAGCAATAGGAGGTGCCGAGGTGGTGGGGCCAGGAAGATATTGACAGTTTCGATACCTTTCGTTGGCTTCACATCATTAGTGGGCTCTATGTATTTCTATGAATTTGGTGTTTAAATAACCAAATATACAAAGTAGTAAAAAATTAAGCTTATATTTATTATTTATATATATTAAAATATTTTATATTTAATTTAAGTAAATATATTTTATGCTCTTTATATTTTTTATTAGATAAAATTTTGGTATAATACTTTAAATATTTTTATGCTATTTTTAACTAAAACTAATATTTTAATAAAAATTTATATTCAAATATATACTAATTATTAAGATGAATCTTTTATTTTACTTGCAAAATAGTTTAGTTCAATTTTATCCTTTTCATTTTAGAAAGGACAACTTATTACAAATTGTTTCAACTTTGACAATTCAACGCACACAGATTTTCAAATTAAGCTGATGTTTGATTTCAAAAAATGTTTTTTTATTTTTAATATATTTTTAAAAAATATTAAATATAAAAAATAATTATTTTTTATTATCAAATTTTAAAAATAAAATAATATTTTTATAAATAAAAATAAAAACAATTTTTTTTTCAAATAAATGCATTTCGATTCAAGACTTATTAATTTTTAAATAACATAAAATATTTTAAAAATTTTAAATAATTTTACACCATGTTACAACGAGTTCATAAGAGAATAAGAATGTATATGATTGGAATTAATTTTTTTAAATTACAAAATCAAAATTTTAAAAAATATGTAGTTTGATTTGGTTTATAATTATTTTGGAATCAAAATAAATCAAATTGTATATATTTTTATATTTAAATTATAATTTTATTTTAATTTATGCAACTAATAAATCTATTTTTTAATTCTAGTTTTATTAATTGGTTGTTTATTTATATGATTAATATAATTACTTACTTAGCTTAAATCGAATGTATATTTCAACTTTATTGTATTTTTTACATAATATAAAAATTTAAATTGTGGGAGTGAAAATCTCTTTAACTATTGTCAAAACGTCAGGGAGGTTAATTACTTTTTCACAGTTTGATCCCAAAATATTGACAAGCATGCAAATTGATGAATTGACAAAAGTTGAATTACAAATTGGATATTTAAGTTAAATTATAATGTTAATTTTTAGATTTTTTTAAAGAATTTATTATTTTATTTTTATTACGATAATTTTTTACAATAAAATTAAAATATTAAAATAGTTGAATCAAACTAAGATTATTTTTTTATAATATAAAAAATATGATGATTGAATCTTGAATCTTCGTATTAAATTAATCTAATATTTAATTTTTTATTATTAAATTAATTTTAATGATTTAACTAAGATTATATTTAATAAAATTAGTAAATAATTGAAAGTTAAAAAGTTAGATAAAAATTAATAAATTATCAATTGAATTAAAATTTTACTAAATAACTTTTTTTTTAAAATAAAAATATTTATTTATAATTTTTACATGAATAAATATTTAATAAATTTTTTTGAAAAATTAAATATTTTTAAAATTTTATTTTTTATCAAATGATTTAAATTTTTTAATAAATTAAATCTATTATAAATACTTGGTCAACGAAGTCATCTTTCTCTTCAATCAATCAGTTTTGATGATTAGATTAATGAGCGGGTAGCTATGCAAAATCTTAAAATAAAGATGTATTTATTTTTAATTTAAATTAAAACTACACAAATTTTACACATATTTTCTTTTATTTTTTATAATAAAATAGGAAATACGTATTTATTTATATTTTCTATTTTATTCTAATAAAATAAACAAATTATCAATGATATATGTGGTTATGCAATCATGATGATAATTATTAAAAATCCTTCTATTTTTTTAATAAATTAAAAATATTAGAAGTAATGAATATGTTGTAGTGTTCTTATATTTAAACTCCCCCTTAAACAACGCATGCTAAGAAGCAAGAAGATGGATGTACGGTTTGATTTGAATAGAGGCCGAGCACGAAACCCATTTATGCAACCAGAAATCGGATGATGAATTCAATATAAAAGAGGTTGATAATAGGGGTGCTCCTCACACAAGTTTGGGCCGAAAACTTTCAATCGTTAAAAATTGAGTTTTGAAATAATGTTTTGGATTCAATTGGTTTACGTGGTTGTTAGGTTAGTCAGATATGAATAAAATTAGAGATTGGTTTAATTAGGTGATTAATAATGGTTAAAAATGAAGATTGAAAATGTTAAAATTATTTATATTTTAAAATTAAAGATTCGTTTAATTAGGAGATTAATAATGGTTAGAAGTGAAAATTAAAAATATTAAAAAATTTTATATTTCAACCGTAACACTCATAGAATCTAATGAAAGAAAATTTAGAAAAAATATGGCTACGATGAAAACAAAAATAAAAGTTAAAGATCTTTAAGATAATGATAAGTTTGAGAATTTTAAAAGAAACAAATTATAAAATTCAGTGAATAAATCATAACATTCGATAAAAAGATTATAAAATTTGACGAATCTTTATATCATTAGTCAAGTTTAACTTTTGATGAATAATAATTGTAAAATCAATTAACCTATTGATTATGGCTTCATTTTTATCTACTGCAATCTATTTGTCTCTTCCACCTATTTGTTTACACCATCACTTATTGATTTTCAACGATTTTTGATCAGGTATGAGTTGATGCTCACTCCTAGTTGATAATAATTTGATTATGTAGGAGAGCGCACACATACACAAATATTATAATTATATTATTAAAATAAAATACTAAATTTAATACTAAGATAACAATAATGATATCTATAAAAAATTATAAATAATTTTTATAAATATAAACAAATTTAGTAAAATATATATAATTTTAAAAAATTAATATTTAAATTTAAATTTATTTAATAAAATATTAAATTAATAAAATTTAAATATTTAAAAAATATATTAAATAACATAATTTTATTACAAATTATTTTTGAAGTAACTTTATTTCTTCTCTCTTTATATATATAATTAAACCTTATATCCATAAATATTATAATATATTTATCTTAAATTAATGATTTTTATATCAATAACATTAAATTATTAAAAAATTATAATAAAACATAATTATTACTAATTTAATTCTTAAAAGTATCTACCGTTCATTCACAAGGTCAACCAGATTAAACTCTAAATTTCACTTTCGCCTTAATTCATGTATACATTTATTACTTGCATAGCTTCGATTTATTACATTTGTACTTTTTGCGAGTTTTTTCTGTTGTTTATTTATTTTGTTTGTTGATAAGAGAGACGGAAATCATATTGGGTTGGATATTGACACGCTCGTCGCAAACGCGCAAAAATAATTTCCAGATTTCCCCCAAACTATTGGTATAGTATAAGGTGCAACCTAGGTCATCTCCCAAAGACCATTTCAGATTCTTAAGCAAATAAGGAGAAAATTAGAACAAGGGGGTTTTTGTAAAGATGTGATATCAAATGCTAAACACAAAATACAGACTGAAATTAATTTCACTTAACAATTATCAACTCAAGGAATTCAGAGGCTATTTTCATAACTAATCATTGATTACTAAAATCATGCATTGTGTTTATCAACCTAGGATCATCTGGAACCCCTACAATGATCCTTGAATTCTCTACTGAGAAACCTCTCAGAATTTAATTGATTATGATCAACAAGATTTAGTAACCACTTAATCTTTTATCTAAACCAATTTTACAATCAGAATTCAGTTGAAGTAAGTAATAAAATGAAAACCTTCAATTCAATTACTTAATTTCTACTCTTCAAACTTTTGGAAAATGATTTACCAATCAAAAACCAATTATAAATCAATTATACATTAACCAAAATACGTCAACCGATCAAACTTTGATTAAAGAATAAAATTGAAGAATATAGTGAAGCAGAGTAGAAACCACTTAATATGCACGTAAATAAAGATCAAGACCTCAAAGTTAAAATGAAAATAGCTTGAATCCTTGAATTGAAACTACAAACCTAGCCTTCCATAAAGGAGGCAAACTAACAACAAAGAAAGAGGCAAACTAACAACAAATAAATCCTAAGCCTTCCATGTAGGAGGCAACTAACAACAAATAAATCCTAAGCCTTCCATGTAGGAGGCAACTAACAATAAAGAAAAGCTAAGCCTTCCATGTAGGAGGCAAACTAACAAGAAAGAAAAACTAAGCCTTCCATGAAGGAGGCAAAACTAACAAGAAAGAAAGAAAGGAAGAAAGAAAGAAAGAAAGAAAGAAAGTGGTATTGGAGTTAATCTCTAAAATGGTGTGTGTCTCCTCTTGCAAACCCTTCTATTTATAGAGGATTTTTGAGGCATCATCTTCAGAAAGTCACCAACTAGGATATTACTTTTCTACCCTTTTCTTGCTTTCACATGGGCTTTGTTGAAATTGCAAAACACTTTTGAATTTTTGCCACCAATGAGCACAACAATTTTGACTTTCTTGCACCGCCATTTCGGATGTTCACATGTCCGAATTAGAGCTTGACTTCTGAACAAAATTTGTAGCCCTGGATCTTAGCTGTCCAACAAAGTTGATTTCATCTCAATATGACTTCTATATCTCAAGATATGGCCGGATCTTTGCACACTGTTCAAATTCCACGTCAGCAACACTATCTCATCTTTTGAGATAATTTCGGAGTCCTAAACATCCCATTTAGAATCTGATCTTGCTTTGTAACTATGGACACTTCTTTAAGCTTTCATTCAAGATAGATTTCATGATTTTTGGATGTCTACAACTCCTATTATGCTCAAAATACTATAATAGTGTCATTTTAATCGGGTAAGCAAAGAAATTCAATTAAACTTCATATGAACCCAAACTCATAAAATATGAAAAAGATCACTTAATTGAACATATAAGAAGTCTTAATGAGATAAAAGTGAGAGATAATTATTTATGAAATCTATGCTTATCAAATTCCCCCACACTTATCTTTTGCACGTCTCGGGCAAACTTAAGTTATGGATTGGTGACTATTTTTTTTTTTTTTTTTTTTGAAAGAACATCAAAGTTTTGAGTTGATTTCTCAAGAATTCACAAAATTTCATGAAGCATCCTTTTATCACATTTTTGAAATTACTTAGAAAGGCAACTTTAATTTGAAAAACATAGATTGAGAAAGATAAAACCTCACATGATATACTCTGAATCTCTCAAGTGTTTGATTTGGTAAGTGTTTCTCTCAAATTCAATCCATGAAAGATGAACTATCATAGGCTTGCATATCTTCTACTTCTCTACTACTATGTACACATGCAATGCACAAATCAAGAGGTCTTTATTTTGGTTCTAACGGGATTAGAAAGATGAAATGATATATTGAAGAGATACAATGTTAGACCAAGGAAAATGGTGAGGATTGAGAATTGATTGTAAGTGCAAGTGTGAGAAACAGATATCACTTCTTCAATTTTTTTTATTTTTTTTTTATTATTATTATTTTTTTCAATATAATAGTTTATTTATTAATTTATTGCTTCAGTTTTTTTTTTTTTTTTCAACTATGATATTGATGAACACAACAATAATCTCTCCCACACTTATTGAAACACTTATGGTATGATAAATCCAGTATTCCTCACCTTCTATGGTCAGACAAAGTTATTTTATTTTTTTTTTTTATTTGTGGTGAGCTAAAAAGAAGAAAAGGCTAATCGGCTCAAAGGGCTGATCAAAGGATAAAATTTTATGGTTTGGTTATTTGGCCAAGTGGTTTGTTCAAGAAAAACAGTGCCTCAATCATTTTTGTACAAATCATGTGAAAATGTAGTTTCAAAAAGAATCAATGCAAGTTCTGAAGTAACATATTCCATGGATGAAAATCACACAAGAAAGAAAATAATAATAAGGCTCAAAATCTCACAGGTAATATATTTATCAAATCTAATCTATCCAGTTCAAATATGTGTTGCCAAACTAATTAATCTCGAAATGTAAATCATTTTGCTTCAATTATTTTATGAAATCTAAAGAAAAACATACTTCCACATTCAAATTTTTTTTTTTTTTTAAATCATAAGATGCGTATCAAGAGTCAAGTGTAACTCCTTACTCAGCCATCTTACTCAAAGCAAGTTTATGAATCTAACCTAATTTTTTTTTTTGTTTTTTTGGGTTTTTTTTTTTTTTTTTTTTTTTTTTTTTTTTAGATATCGGACCATCTTCCCCCCAACCTATCCAAGACATTGTCCCCAATGTCTTAGATGGAATTTCATATAACAGGAAAAGAAATGTAAGAAAACCATCAAAGTAAGGAAAAGTTATAACCGAAGAGTGGTATCTGGTTCTCTTTTATCTCTGCCATCCTGATTTGGTTGGTTCACCAGCTGCATTGCTTGACTGAGCTCAGATGTAGGATTTTGCAAAATCTCAAGTAGGTGTTCAACAGTTGAAGCAGATACTATGATGTTGCGCATGGATTGTGGCATGAACTCCTGCTCTACTGCATGATCTAAAAAGGATATCAAACCATTATAAAAGCCATTAATATTCAATAAGCCCAAAGGTTTTTTATGAAAATTCCGATAGGCCCAAAATATAATGGTAAAAATTTCTTCCATTGTTCCAAGACCACCAGGTAATGCAATAAATGCATTAGAATTAACCAACATGTGTCTCATACGGTCATGCATGGTTGCAACCTTCAATTCAGTACCCAGGGTGAAGTAGGAGGTGCTCCCATTTTTTAAGCCAACACCTAAGACGTTACACCCCTTTGTGAGTGCAGATCCTGCAACACATCCTTTTAAACCCTGAATCCCTCCCCCATAAACAAGATTGATTTTTCTTGCAGCTAATGCCTTACCAAGGGTAGAAGCTGCATGTTGAAATTCTCCATCCTTTCCAAGGTTAGACCCACCAAAAACACAGATAGTATTGATCTTATCCATATACGGTGTTTCTGTCTTTTTTTTTTTTTTTTTGAAAAAATATGTCATAGAGGTGGATAATTTATAGGGACTCAATATCAGACAAGGAGATCGCTTGAATAGTGCGGGATCAGGATTTGGTAGCAAAAGTTTGAATTTTTGCTACAAAAGTTTGAATTTTTGCTACAAAAGTTTGAATTTTTGTTGCAAAAGTTTGAATTTTGGTTGCAAAAGTTTGAATTTTGGGTTCAAGGAAAAGGTGAATGTCAGAGGGGAAAGACTTTAAGCAGGGGTGAAAATTTCAAAAAAAACGGTGGCCCAATAAATTGAAAAGACAATGTAAATGACAAACATACACGCATGAGAATGAACAGTAGTTGTGATTGTGGCTCACATCTTCCTCTGGTTTTACGTCCAGTAACGGCTGAAACGCCTTCTAAGAGTAGAGGATGTGCTTCCCATTCAGTTTTCTTGTAAACTGACAACAGGGTCTTTTAAAGTCAGATTCCCAAGACTATAACGTGCTTTTTCCTTACGGAACAGTTCAAACAAATCAAGAAGGACTCCTTGTACATGCCCACTAGGATGCGTCTCAAGAGTCTGAATGATATCATCCAATGACTCCTTACTCAGTCCATCCTTTATGAATTGAATTTTGTCCTCTCGATTTCTTGAAACCATTCCAGGGTTCTTGCATCTTGTGTTACAGGTCCATCTTGCACACCTGTAGCAAACTCCAATTCTTTTTGCCCTTCTCTTCTTTGCATAGGAACTTCTTCCCATACCTGGCATATTTTTAACAAACGATTCTTGAAATTCACCTGCTAAACGTACCTTAGCTTCAATGATCCAACGGACATCTTCTGGAAGGCCTAAGAGTGTTAATGCTCTCAATCGTTCAAGTCTGCAATTGTAAATGTCTTTAAGAAAATTTCTGGGGAGAGTAGGGAACAAAATTTTGATCCTGGTGAGAGCTTTCTCCATTTTTTTCTTAAAACACTCAAGTTATTATTCCTGCAAGCTCAATGTGGTGTAATAGTTGGGATGATTTAAGAGGTGAAGAAGGAAGTTGAGAGATTAGTTGAAACTTATAAGCGAGGAATGTGAGAGAGGGAGAGGGAGAAAGAGAGAGAGAGAGAGAAAGAGAGAAAGAGAGAGAGAGAGACTTCTCTTGAATTTATTGCAAGTATGTGGCATTGTGCAAATGCACTTCTTCTACCGTGTGCTTTTGAAAACCTTCGAAAAATGGTTTAAGACGATGTCCATTCACCTTGAAGATTTTTTCAGTTACCTCATTTTTTATTTCAACTGCACCATAAGGAAAAACATTAGTAACTACAAATGGTCCTAACCATCTAGAGCGTAGCTTACCAGGCATAAGCTTTAGCCGAGAATTGAAAAGGAGAACTTTTTGTCCAACGGAAAACTCCTTTCTTGCCAACTTTTTGTCATGAAGAGCTTTGACCTTTTCTTTGTAAATTTTGGAGTTTTCGTATGCTTCTAATCGAATTTCTTCAAGTTCCTGCAATTGAAGCTTTCTATGGATTCCTGCTTGGTCTAGATCCATGTTGCATTTCTTTACTGCCCAAAATGCTCTATGCTCTAATTCAACTGGAAGATGACATGCTTTACCAAAGACAATCCTATAGGGAGACATGCCAATGGGTGACTTGTAAGCTGTCCTATATGCCCATAATGCATCAACAAGGCGCAAGCTCCAATCCTTCCTGTTAGGCTGAACTGTTTTCTCTAAGATTTTCTTGATCTCTCGATTAGAAACTTCAGCTTGACCATTTGTTTGAGGATGATATGGGGTGGAGACTTTATGCATGACTCCATATTTGCGGAGTAGGGCTTCCATTGTGCGGTTGCAAAAATGAGTACCTTGGTCGCTAATTAGAGCTCTAGGAATGCCAAACCTGCTAAAAATGTTAGACCTGATAAAATCTGCAACAACTCGAGCATCATCAGTACGGGTGGCTTTTGCCTCCACCTATTTTGAAACATAATCAACAGCTAGCAGAATGTAAACAAAGCCAAAAGAGACAGGGAATGGACCCATAAAGTCTATACCCCATACATCAAATACCTCACAAAAGAGAAGTGGTTGTTGGGGCATCTCATTTCTGCGCGAAATACTCCCTATTCTTTGGCACTGCTCACAAGTTATGCATAATCTGTGTGCATCACGAAATATTGTAGGCCAATAAAAGCCTGAGTCTAGTACTTTTCTAGCTGTCCGTTGTGGCCCAAAGTGTCCACCACAAGCTAAGGAATGGCAAAAGGTAAGTACAGACTGAACTTCATGATCTGGAACACATCTTCTAATGATTTGATCACTGCATGTCTTCCAAAGGTATGGTTCATCCCATATGTAGTGTTTGGCATCACTTTTCAACTTGGCAAGTTGCGATTTGGTGAAGTGTTTGGGTATTTCTTTAGCAACCAGATAGTTTACCAAATCTGCATACCAAGGATCCTTCCCGTGCAAATGATAGAGATGCTCTTCTGGGAATGAATCTGCAATTGAAGTTTCTTCACAAGGTTGCTGGATCCGACTTAAATGATCTGCTACAAGGTTCTCTGCACCACTCTTGTCTTTAATCTCTAAATCAAATTCTTGCAACAGAAGCATCCAACGAATCAGTCTTGGCTTAGCATCTGTCTTCTTCAGCAAGTATTTCAAAGCTGCATGGTCAGAGAAGACAATAACTTTAGATCCAAGCAAATAGGAGCGAAATTTATCTAATGCAAACACAATTGCCAAAAGCTCCTTCTCAGTAGTTGTGTAATTTGATTGGGTTGCATCAAGTGTGCGAGAGGCATATGCAATGACATGAGATCTCTTGCTAACTCTTTGAGACAGTACAGCACCAAGGGCATAATTAGATGCATCACACATTAATTCAAATGGAAGCGTCCAATTAGGTGGTTGAATGATGGGAGTGGTTGTCAACTGCTTCTTTAGTTCATCAAATGAATCCTTGCATGCTTGATCAAACACAAATTTGATATCTTTTTGTAGTAGTTTAGAAAGAGGTTGTGCAATCTTGCTAAAATCCTTGATGAATCTTCTGTAAAAACCTGCATGACCAAGTAAAGAACGTACTTCTCGCACAGAAGTGGGGTAAGGTAGAGAAGTAATAATGTCTATCTTGGCCTTATCAACCTCTAAACCTTTGCTAGATACCAAGTGTCCTAAGACTATACCTTCTGTTACCATGAAATGACATTTTTCAAAATTCAAAACCAGGTTAGTCTCAATGCATCTGTCCAAAACTTTAGAAAGGCTTTCTAAGCATGCATCAAAAGAAGAACCATATACAGTGAAGTCATCCATAAACACTTCCATGCAACTTTCTAAGAGATCAGAGAAAATGCTTACCATGCATCTTTGAAAGGTTCCAGGGGCATTGCATAGACCAAAGGGCATCCTTCGATAGGCAAAAGTACCAAAAGGACAAGTGAAGGTGGTCTTATGCTGGTCTTCTGGGGCTATATGTATTTGAAAATAACCTGAAAAACCATCTAGAAAGCAATAGTGAGATTTTCCTGCTAATCTTTCCAAAATTTGGTCTATGAAGGGCAAAGGGAAGTGATCCTTGCGAGTAGCTTGGTTAAGCTTCCTATAATCTATGCACACTCTCCAACTGTTTTGTATTCTGGTAGGGATTAGTTCATCATTGTGATTTTTGACTACAGTCATGCCAGTTTTCTTAGGAACTACTTGCACCGGGCTTACCCAATCACTGTCTGAGATGGGATAGATGATACCAGCTGCCAAAAGCTTACCTACTTCCTTCTTTACCACATCTAGGATGGTTGGATTCAAACGCCTTTGTGGTTGTCTAACAGGTCTGGTGTTTTCCTCTAGCAGTATCCTATGCATACAAGTAGATGGGCTAATACCTGGAATATCAGCCAAAGTCCATCCAATTGCTTGTTTATGGCTTTTTAAGGTTTGCAGTAACCTTTCTTCCTGTTGTGGTAGAAGGTTCTTTGCTACAATGACAGGAAGCTTCTCATTTTCCCCCAAATAAGCATACTTTAGATGTTCAGGCAAAGGCTTCAACTCTAAAGGAGGTGGTTGTATTATGGAAGGAAGAGATCTATCTGAGATTGAAATGTCTGCAACACTTGCATCTAACATGTCATCTTTCAACGAAGGTTGGTCTGCAGCATTAATCCTGGAACACACAATACATGAATCAAATTCATCACATGTGCAAGTAAAATTATCTAAGTAATCTAAATCAAAATCAAAAAATTTAAAAAGTATATTGTCAATAGAATAATCATCCGTAAGAAGGTCTATGGCATCAAGTTGAAAGAGTGAATGATTCTCTATGGGATGCTTCATGGCTTCAAATATGTTGAATTGGATGATATCATCTCCAAATTCCATAGAGAGAGTCCCCGTATGCACATCTATCTTTGTTTTTGCAGTTTTGAGGAAAGGTCTCCCTAGGATCAAGGTTGCTCTATTGATGGATGACTCATCTTCCATATCCAAAATGTAGAAGTCAGCTGGAAAGATCAGCTTATTCACTTGAACTAGCACATCTTCAAGTACTCCGGCTGGATGTGCTGTACTTCTGTTGGCTAATTGAATCACCACACCAGTTGGCTTCAGTTCTCCCAGATTCAAAGATTTATAAACTGATGAGGGCATAACATTAATGGAAGCACCTAGATCCAGCAATGCATCACCAAATGTAGAGTTTCCTATTGTGCAAGGAATGGTGAAAGTTCCTGGATCTTTACATTTCTGAGGGAGGCTGGGTTGAATTAAGGCTGAAACATTGCGTCCCACACTAATCTTCTCATCCCCTTTGAGTCTTCTCTTATGCGTGCACAAATCCTTTAGAAATTTGGCATATTTGGGAATTTGCTTGATAGCATCTAGAAGTGGTATGTTGACTTCCACTTTCCTGAAAGTATCTAGAAGCTCCTTATCCAATTCTGCATGAACATTGGGCTTGGATTGAACCATTCTATTTGGAAAAGGTAAAGATACCTTCTGATCAGCACAATTTGGGGTTTTCTTCTCATCAGATGCTTCAAGTGCAGATCGTTTATGGCAAGCTTCTTTTTGTTGATCATTCGATGTCTTATCGAAGGCTGGTGTACTTTTTTCATCAGACTTTCCTTCTGATTCAGATGGCTCATCAGAGATATCTCCAGGTGTGGAGATAAATGCTTCTTTTTGGTGTGGATTAGTCTGATTGAAGCTTTGTTGCTTTAAAATTGTAGGGTCTGTCTGCACTTTCTTCCCACTTCTCAAGGTCATGGCATTCACACTTTTGGGATTTATGACAGGTTGAGAAGGTAGTTGACCAGAACCTTGAGATTTCAATTGGTTGACAGTGGTAGCCAACTGCCCAATTTGAGTTTGTAAATCCTGAATGGTAGAACTTACATTTTGTTGAAATTGAAGATTGTTGGTTGCTAATTGCTTCATCAAATCATCAAGAGAGGGTTCAGAAGCATTAGAGGGTACAGATTGCTGCATATGCTGTTGTTGTTGTCTGAATGGCGGTGGTTGGTATTTATTTTGGGAGTCAGATGTTTGAATCCTTTGTTGTTGTGGAGGGCCATATCTCAAGTTAGGATGGTTTCTCCAACTAGGATTGTATGTTCCAGAAGGTGGTTCAAACTTCTGTTGCTGATAATGTTGAGGAGGCCTGTATTGTTGTCCTGTGCCAAAAATACCATTTACTGCAGCCTCAGGTGTCTCACTTTCTTGCAATGTTGGGCATGCATCAGTAGGATGATCTGCAGAAGTGCAGATGCCACATGTTTTGGTTTTGTCAACAACATTAAGTTGCTGTTGTTGTCCGATGGCCAACTGTCTTACGATGGAGGTTAGTTCTTCAATTCTGTTCTCCAATCGTGTATGGTCTGTCTTGGTGGTCATTTCATGGACTCCTTTAGACAAGGAATTAGTTCGAGAATTGAATTGCTGAGAATTTTCTGCCATGTTGGTAATCAAATCTCGAGCTGCTGTAGGAGTTTTGTCCATAAGTGCTCCACCACTAGCTGCATCAACCATGCTTCTGTCCATTGGCATGAGTCCTTCATAGAAATACTGAATCAGTAATTGATCACTGATTTGATGGTGTGGACAAGTGGCGCATAGTTTCTTGAATCTCTCCCAATACTCATAGAGAGTTTCTTGGGAGTTCTGTCTGATGCCGCAAATCTCTTTTCTGATAGCTGCTGTTCTGGATGCAGGGAAGAATTTCTCCAGAAATAATCTCTTCATATCATTCCAGCTTGTAACAGATGTTGGATGTAGATAGTACAACCAGCCCTTAGCTCCATCATTTAAGGAGAAAGGGAATGCCTTCAACTTGATATGATCTTCTGGAATTCCTTGTGGCCGCATTGTGGAACACACAATGTGAAATTCCTTCAAATGTTTATGAGGGTCCTCACCTGCAAGGCCATGAAAATTAGGTAGCAAATGTATTAATCCAGACTTTAGTTCAAATGGTGCATCAACATCAGGGTATTGAATACACAATGGTTGATAAGCAACATCAGGTGCAGCTAATTCTTTTAAGGTTCTATCAGCCATGTTCTTAGCAAAATATTTAAAACTATCAAAATTTAAAGATGAAAAATCACTACTGTTACTTTCTTGGTTATTACTGGATGAATGCCTTCTATGTGCTCTTCTCAAATGGTGGAATGTTCTATCAATCTCAGGATCATATGCATATAAATTTTCAGGATTGGATCGGGTCATACACAAAAAGGTGAATTCATACAGAAAATCCAAGAATATATACCTAAAGTAAAAAAAAAAATTGTTAGAAAGATTAAAACTTTTATACAAACTCCTAAATGAGCCTAGGAAATTAAAATGGTCCCCGGCAACGGCGCCAAATTTTGACACGCTCGTCGCAAACGCGCAAAAATAATTTCCAGATTTCCCCCAAACTATTGGTATAGTATAAGGTGCAACCTAGGTCATCTCCCAAAGACCATTTCAGATTCTTAAGCAAATAAGGAGAAAATTAGAACAAGGGGGTTTTTGTAAAGATGTGATATCAAATGCTAAACACAAAATACAGACTGAAATTAATTTCACTTAACAATTATCAACTCAAGGAATTCAGAGGCTATTTTCATAACTAATCATTGATCACTAAAATCATGCATTGTGTTTATCAACCTAGGATCATCTGGAACCCCTACAATGATCCTTGAATTCTCTACTGAGAAACCTCTCAGAATTTAATTGATTATGATCAACAAGATTTAGTAACCACTTAATCTTTTATCTAAACCAATTTTACAATCAGAATTCAGTTGAAGTAAGTAATAAAATGAAAACCTTCAATTCAATTACTTAATTTCTACTCTTCAAACTTTTGGAAAATGATTTACCAATCAAAAACCAATTATAAATCAATTATACATTAACCAAAATACGTCAACCGATCAAACTTTGATTAAAGAATAAAATTGAAGAATATAGTGAAGCAGAGTAGAAACCACTTAATATGCACGTAAATAAAGATCAAGACCTCAAAGTTAAAATGAAAATAGCTTGAATCCTTGAATTGAAACTACAAACCTAGCCTTCCATAAAGGAGGCAAACTAACAACAAAGAAAGAGGCAAACTAACAACAAATAAATCCTAAGCCTTCCATGTAGGAGGCAACTAACAACAAATAAATCCTAAGCCTTCCATGTAGGAGGCAACTAACAATAAAGAAAAGCTAAGCCTTCCATGTAGGAGGCAAACTAACAAGAAAGAAAAACTAAGCCTTCCATGAAGGAGGCAAAACTAACAAGAAAGAAAGAAAGGAAGAAAGAAAGAAAGAAAGAAAGAAAGAAAGTGGTATTGGAGTTAATCTCTAAAATGGTGTGTGTCTCCTCTTGCAAACCCTTCTATTTATAGAGGATTTTTGAGGCATCATCTTCAGAAAGTCACCAACTAGGATATTACTTTTCTACCCTTTTCTTGCTTTCACATGGGCTTTGTTGAAATTGCAAAACACTTTTGAATTTTTGCCACCAATGAGCACAACAATTTTGACTTTCTTGCACCGCCATTTCGGATGTTCACATGTCCGAATTAGAGCTTGACTTCTGAACAAAAGTTGTAGCCCTAGATCTTAGCTGTCCAACAAAGTTGATTTCATCTCAATATGACTTCTATATCTCAAGATATGGCCGGATCTTTGCACACTGTTCAAATTCCACGTCAGCAACACTATCTCATCTTTTGAGATAATTTCGGAGTCCTAAACATCCCATTTAGAATCTGATCTTGCTTTGTAACTATGGACACTTCTTTAAGCTTTCATTCAAGATAGATTTCATGATTTTTGGATGTCTACAACTCCTATTATGCTCAAAATACTATAATAGTGTCATTTTAATCGGGTAAGCAAAGAAATTCAATTAAACTTCATATGAACCCAAACTCATAAAATATGACAAAGATCACTTAATTGAACATATAAGAAGTCTTAATGAGATAAAAGTGAGAGATAATTATTTATGAAATCTATGCTTATCAGATATTATAATGCTCTATTTGATTTTAGTGAAGAAATATTTCAAACTTTACTTGGAGATTACACATAGATCACAAGTAATTAGTTACTGAACTAAAATTTATATTTACTTACACTCGTCTTTCTAAAACCCTCCATTTTATGGTAAGTTATTTATTTTATTGCTCTTGACTGATTTAATTGTCTTTTCACATTCTAATCTATTATCCATTCATTTACTTTCTTAGAAAAACCTTTTAAGATCTCTATAGTTTCATCATCCTTTTATGAAAGTTTTGTGAAAATATTTCAAATTTCAATTATCTTTCTCTTAGATTGGAGGCTACTCGACAACACTTTATATAGATACATCCATATAGATTTTTTTCTAAAGATAATTGATCTGACTTATATGTTTTATAAAAATTAAATATTTCAAAAAGTTTTATATTTCATAACTAATATTATTATTATTTTAAATTTAAATATTTAAATTAATTTATAATTATCATTATAATTTTAAAATGTTTAAAATTTATTATTAATTTTAAATTTAATTTATGGATTATTTATTTATTTGTGTGTTGGAGATTTATTATGATTTTATTTTTTGATTGTAAAAAAATTTTTACAACTTTACTTTTTGTTATTATGAATTTACCTTTCACTTGTTATAATTTTAATTTTTAATTATTGCTTCTAAGTTTTCTATATATACAACCATTTCTTAGATTTGTTTAGAAAAGACTATTGTATCATGTGTAATCATGTTATCATACAAATCTTTGAAGACGGTATTATCACACCTCAACTAGCCACCAAATTTTTAAACTCATCATCCTAGCCACAAGCAATAAATCTTGTTGGTAGAAATATATATACCACCCGCGTGTGAAAATATATGTAAGTCTTCTGAGAATTTCTTTCATTTTACTTTTATAATAATATATCCACATATTTTTTATTTTTTAATTATGTTATATCAAATAATTAATATTATATTTATATCAAATATAATATTTTATATAAGTATATTTTAAAATTATTTAAAATTAAATTCATAACATAAATTATTCTACTTTTAATTTTATTATAAAAATATTTTCTTTGTGTCATAAAGTTGTGTTAAAAGACATATCTATTTTATTACTTTCCGTGTAAAAGTTTTTTTTTTTAACAAAAGTTATTCATTTTTAGATTTTCATAAAAAGTTTAAAAATTATTGATCAAATTAATTGTAATTTAATTATATTATAGTAACTTTATCCAATTTAATATAAATTAATGTTTACTATTGAGACATCAGTTGTCCTAAAAAAAATACTAATATAATATAGTACAATTTGTTAACGAGTCTCTTCAAATAAAAATATTAAAGAAACTTGTTAATAATGGTACGATCACTTCTTAATTTGCATCTTGTGAATTTTGATGTAAAAGATTATATACTAGAAACGTATTTTATATCCTACTACATAGATATTTGAAATACACTAATTTTTATTATATAAATAGATTCATTAAACGTGAGCTTTATTAGATTTTGTGCATTTCTATGTAAAAATTAAATTTGCTTATTTGCATACATTGTTGTTCACTCACTTATGTTTAAAGTAAAAAATAAAGTTTCTCATGTAAATATTGTATTTATCTTTTATTTGATAAATATTAAATAAGTGGATCTTATAAAAATTATTATAAAGATGACAAATATCAAATTTACACATGTCATATGAGAGAAATTTGTTTCCCTTTTAAATATATTATTTTTTTTGTGTATCATTCATATTTTAGTTTCAGATAATTATAATTTATAACAGAACAACAAACATGAAAATTTACATTAGTGAATGATTATGATGACATATTTTATTTTATTATGATGAATTATTTGACATAATTGTCGTAACCATAATTACAACGAGATAACGAATTCGTTAAAAATTTAAAAAGAATTTTAATTAATTGTGGAGTCGACACCAAATTTTATTTTTAAAGGTAAAGTATTTGGAAAAATCCTAACTTGAAGAAGAATCTAGGTTCGGAAATCGGTTATGAGTAGGGAAGGTGTTAGGCACCCTACTCACCCGTTCCAATGAACGATACCCTTAAACTGAATGTGTGATTTTGATATTTTTGAAAATTGTTCGATCTCTTTAGTTTAGAATAAAAATAAATAGGTTGGTGGAAAATAGCCTGACAAGACCTGATTATGCTCCTACGTATTCCCTGGTACAATGGAAAACTTAAGGCATGTAGTTCTAGTTCTGTTTGGCAAACTAAAGATTTTCTTGAAGCATGAATATTTGGAATGAAAGCAGAAGTTTTTTTTTTGAAGAACGTCTGCGCAAAGCTCAAACCGTCGTAAGCCCTCTATGAACCCACACGAATCAGAATACAGAACAGTAGAGAAGGTTTCTTGTTCGTATTAAGACTCGTTTAAACGAAATTCGTAAAAGAAAAATAGATGTTTGAAATGAAAATAGAGGTTTGTCAGAAAAACGTCTGCGCAAAGTTTAAACAGTCGTAAGTCGTGTATGAACCCGCGTAAATCAGAATACGAAACATCAAAGAAGACTGCTTGTTCGTATTAAGACCTGTTTAGACGAAATTCCTAAAAGGAAAATAGATGTTTGAAATGAAAATAGAGATTTGTCGGAAAAGCGTCTGTGCAAAGTTCAAACCATTATAAGTGTGTATGAACCCGCACCAATCAAAATATGGAACAACAGAGAAGGCTGTTTGTTCGTATTAAGACTCGTTTAGACAAAATTCCTAAAAGAAAAATAGATGTTTGAAATGAAAACAGAGGTTTGTCGGAAAAGCATTTATGTAAAGTTCAAACCGTCGTAAGGCATGTATGAACTCGCACAAATCAGAATACGAAACAGCAGAGAAGGTTGTCTGTTCGTATTAAGACCCGTTTAGACGAAATTACTAAAAGGAAAATAAATGTTTGAAATAAAAACAGAGGTTTGTCGGAAAAGCGTCTACACAAAGTTCAAACCATCGTAAGTCGTGTATGAACCCGCAAGAATCAGAATATAGAACAGCAGAGAAGGTTGTCTGTTCGTATTAAGACTCGTTTAGACGAAATTCCTAAAAGGAAAACAGATGTTTGAAATGAAAACAGAGGTTTACCGGAAACGTGTCTGTGCAAAGTTCAAACCATTATAAGCTGTGTATGAACCCGCACGAATCAAAATACGGAACAGCAGAGAAGGCTGTCTGTTCGTATTAAGACTCGTTTAGACGAAATTCCTAAAAGAAAAATAGATGTTTGAAATGAAAACAGAGGTTTGTCGGAAAAGCATTTATGTAAAGTTCAAACCGTCGTAAGGCATGTATGAACTCACACAAATCAGAATACAAAACAGTAGAGAAGGCTGTCTGTTCATATTAAGACCCGTTTAGACGAAATTACTAAAAGGAAAATATATGTTTGAAATGAAAACAGAGGTTTGTCGAAAAAGCGTCTGTGCAAAGTTCAAACCATCGTAAGTCGTGTATGAACCCGCAAGAATCAGAATATAGAACAGCAGAGAAGGTTTCCTGTTCGTATTAAGACCCGTTTAGAAGAAATTCCTAAAAGGAAAACAGATGTTTGAAATGAAAACAGAGGTTTACCGGAAACGCGTCTTGGCAAAGTTCAAACCGTTATAAGCCGTGTATGAACCCGCACGAATCAGAATACGGAACAGCAGAAAAGGCTGTCTGTTTGTATTAAGATCCGTTTAAACGAAATTACTAGAAGGAAAACATATGTTTAAAATGAAAACAGACACGAAGATGAAATTGAAAATCATAGAAGAAGCAAGAAAATTAAGCAGAATAGAAACTGGATCTAACATTCATTAATGTTCCTTATTCAATTGTCTTCAATTCAGCTTAGGTCATAATGTCCAGAGGTAAGAATTAAGTGTTTTTTTTTTAATTTAATTCAAGCATACACTTAACTCTATAGGTTTAATGACTTAATCATGCATGACTTAGGTTAGACTTACTATATAGGATGCATGCAAATGGTCATGCACTCTTAGAAATTTTTTCAAAAGAAGACATACAAATACAAACAAATCAGAAAAAAATACATATAGAAGGATCAACACATGAAAAATAATACCTAAATAAGGTTAAAAAAACAATTTACACAAAACTTCAAGAAAACAAGAGATTTTGGTGCAAAAATATTAATTCAAATCTCAGAATTTTTTCTAAGATATTTTTTGCTAAATCTAAAAAATTAAAACCAATCAATTGAAAAATATGGATCATAGGCGTCAAATAAAATAATTTTAACAAAAATCAGACTAGAAATGAGCAAGTTATGCACAAATCAAACAAGTTAGGTTCATTTACGCACCAGGACAAATATGCTTCAGTAATCAGGCGATAGAAATTTCATTTCAGATCCAAATTAGACAAATAATATCAATCCAGAAACTAGAGAGAAATACAAAAAGAACACAACAAAAATCACCAAAATCGGAGATCCTTTGTCCAAACAAAAATGAAAATGAAAAACAGAGATGAAGATAAATCTCAAGAACACAAGAGATTTTGACGCTAAAATTTGAATTTAAATCTCAGAATTTTTTGAAAATATTTTTTGGTAGATCTGAAAAATTAAAGCTGACCAATTGAAAGATATGGATCGTAGGAATCAAGAAAAAAAAGTTTGACAAAAATCAAACTAGAAATGAGTAAGTTATGTACAAATCAAACAAGCAAGGTTCATTTGCGCACCAAGACAAATATATTTCAGTAATCAGGCGATAGAAATTTAATTTCAGATCAAAATTATACAAATAATATTTATCCAGAAACTAGAGAGAAAGACAAAGAGAACGCAAGAAAAATCACTGAAATTGGAGATCATTTGACCGATCAAAAATGAAAATGACAAACAGAGATGAATATGAACTCGGAAATTCGAGAAGAAGCAAGAAAATTAAGCAAGATGAAAGTTGGATCTAACCTCCATTGTTGTGTTCCGAATGCCACTTGATAGCACCTTGGAAGGTGATGAAGAACTGGTTCAATGGAGGCCAATGGTTGAATTGGATGCAGAAGTAGAGAGTCTCAGGTGCTCCGTTAGAAAATTCTTAATTGAGCCCTTGTATGTATCTTTTTTTTAAAATTTTGGTGGGTTCTCTCTTTTTTCCCTTTTATATTATTCTGCTTTTTCTAATTCTTTTTTTTTCTCTTATTTTTTCTGTTTTTATTTATTTATTTATTTATTTTTATTTTTTTCCATTACTTTTATTTTTATTTTTTGAACTATTTTAGACTAAATCACCTTTTGGCTAAAAACAAAATAATTTATTTTGAATTTTGAATACTCGAACATAATTCGGTGTTCACAATGATCATTACTTGAGTATGATGTTAGATATGAATTTTTTAAATTTGAGTTAAATTTAACATAATCATTGAAATGATTTTGTGTAATTAAGATATCATCTATGTATGATGAAATATTTGTTTTGACATGTTATTCTTATAAAGCATAAATTGTATTATTATGTTGTAAATTTGAATAAGACTGCATATATAGTATGATAATAAAATAGAGTTATGAGTGAACAATTATTACTTAATTCATATTTTCCGTAGCAAAGATAAATTTTATATTTACATAATTTGTGATCTTTGAAATTTTTATATAAACTAAATTTTATGCATGCCAAAAATTTGGAAAAGAGTTGTAATAAGTATTTTTGGATCATAAAAAAGTGATAGAATAATATCACAAAATTATATGTTGCGAAAAATTCTTGAAAAGTTTGAATATCTTAGAATCATATTATTGATAATTTCTTATGATGTCCACACTTAATAAAAAATTATAAGTGATTTGTCGAGTATGTCCAAATTATTAAAAAATTTATTATTAATAAAAATATTTTGAGTTTGTTCTAAAATATTTTGTCGTACTTTGATATTTAAAATATTGGAGAGATGTCATTAATTATGGTATAAAAAGATTTTTTACTATATTAAAATAATATAATGTTGATAAATAAATTTGATTAGTAAAAGAATAAAGCAAAAGTTGATTCATTTTAATATTGAAAGAGATATTGTAATTTGCATTATCCAAATATATAATACACTCTATTATGGAGGTCAAGTTATTATATTTACTTGGTAGAGAATTTGAATATAAGTATTAAGAATTATTTTACTAAATATTTTATGTGAAAAAAAATTACATTTTTTGTATGCACATTATAATTGCTAAGAAGCAACCGTAAAAAGTAATTTGTAAATTATACATAAAAAATTTTGTCAAATAATTAATGATATGATTATGTGACATAAAAAAATATATTAATTTGACCTATTTCTTACAAAGCAAAAGTTTTGTGCATGATATCGAGAAGAATGGATTTTAGTCAAAATAAAATCAATAATAGCTGGAACCAACCTAAGCCTCTAACTTTTACCGAAATACTGTTAGATAAGTTTATTTATCTAAGATCTAGTTCATAATTTAAAATAGAGCAAATTTAATGTATTTACACTCGTTATATAAATCTACCAAAATATCTTTCTTATATTTTAATTTATTGAAAGTGGTTAAAACCTTTTAAAATATGTAAGAAATTGTTGTAAACATTAGATATTTCAATATGATAACTAATATTGTTATTATTTTAAGTTTAAATATTTAAATTAATATCAGCGTCGAAAAATAAATGATAGGGGAAAACATTCTACATCGATTGTTTTTTGAACCGATTTAGAAAGTACTTTCTATATTGGTTGTTTTGTAACCGATGTATAAAGTAGATTTTTTTTCAAACTTTCTACATCGGTTACATAACAACCGATATAGAAAATATTTTTTACATCGGTTCTAAGAAACAACCGATGTAGAATGTCTTCCTCTATCATTTATTTTTCGACGTTGGTCATCTTTAACATCATTCTCCAAAACCCTAGTTTCTCGTTTCGACTTATTCTCTGTTTTCGTTTACGTCTTAGTCATTGCCGCCATCCCTATTGTTCGTCGTTGCACTCCATCTTTACGTTCGTGGTCGTCGTCGCTGTTGCAACCATTTCCTCAGTTCGAAGTCGTCGTCGCGCACCTTAAGGTTTGAAGTCATCTTTGTAGTTGTTTATGCATCTCATTCTATTATTATAGTTGAAATTTACATTCGTTTTGGTTGTATTATATAAATTTCAAGCTTCTTATTTGGCTACTGTTGTGTTGTGTCATCGTTCGACTACCGTTGTGCCTCTGTTTGGGCACCACCTTGCCACCACTCAACCATTTTTTCTCTCCTTTCAATAGGTACATGGTTGATTACTACATTTTTTTTTCAACTTTCAACACGTGCTTGATGTAATTTTAAGTTATTTTATTTGTAAATTAAAATTTGATAATAAATAATGATGTATTTAGTTTAAATATATAGATTATGTGAATTCTGTATTGTTTGTCTGGTGATTCGGTGTGTATATGCAGGTATTGTGAATAAATAATACGGTAGCATGCCTAAAAAAATGAACATTTAAAAAAAATGAACTTTCTATCTCGGTTAACACTATAACCGATATATAAAGTACACTTTTTACATCGGTTTTGAAACCGATGTAAAAAGTCTTATTTTTTATATCGTATGCTTCAACATCGCCCAAATAACCGATGTAAAAAGTTCATAACAACCGATATAGAAAGTTCATTTTCCACCGGTGGGTTATTACAAGCAACTCGTTTAGTGACGATAAATTAATATCAAACAACTAAGAAACCTTGAGAAGTCTAATCTATGATTAAAAATACATGATTAATATGGTTGGATAGAAAAATAATATGAGTGTGCAACTTTTATGGATGAAAATAATAATCTATATGTAATTATGTTTGAGAACTAAAATATATGAATTGTTAGTATATGTGAATTGTTTTAGATGAAATGAATTAAAAAATAGGAGTTGATAATCCCATTTCATAACTTAAAGATTCTGTATTTAAGTCCAGATACTTCTAAGAGAAGTTTGCATTTGTATATATATGTTGAATAAAGAATTATGAAGTTTTAAGTTTGAGAATAGGCTAAGATAAGTATGAAACATAATGTGACTAATTGACACCCATTATATACATAAAAATATTATTTTAGAAATCGTTAATATAGGATAATCTATGAAGCCCTTTAAATAGAACAACCGAAAAATGTAAGGGTCAACTTATAATGAAAGTAAATCATTATTTATGATAATGAACACTTTCAAACATAAGGTATGAGTCTAGGTTTGAGTTTTCCAATGGTTTGGGGTTGCTTCTTATAACTAAAATTGTTCTGATCAAACTTAACCTTCTCAACAAGATCTTATTATTACAATGTGATTAATTTTATGATTTTATGAGATATTGTGAAATGATGATAATGTTGCTGAGGAAATATCTTGATCTGAACATGAATCCCAATACTCTTATTATTTATTAACGAAACTTATTATGATATGAGCAATGGGTCTCGCCTTTATCTTGAGTCTATCATCACAAGAACTTATAAAGAGATGGATGAAGTATACTACATTCATGCATTACGTTTCTTGACTATTCCTTATGATGACCATAAGATTGATTTGTATTGTTTTTATTGTGGTACTCTACTCCTATGTAACTTTTACTTAAACGAAATGTTTCACTCCCTTTATTATATTTCTTTGTATGTATTATATAACCATGGATCCATAGTGAATCTGTAATGTTGAAATGTGGAGATAAATGTTGATTTGAAGAATGAAAAATAGTCTAACACTTTAAGAAAACAAGCAACCATTATGCAACGAGACTATTGTATGGATGATGAGAAGTTTCGTTAATAGACAAAGTCAGTTAAAATGGATGATGAGAAATGAAAAATGATAAAGTTTGTGGCTTTTAACCTTCTTTGTATAACTTCAAATCCAATAAGTAATTTGTTATTTTTAACTTAATAACATAAATCTAAATTAAATTGTTTACCTCATCAATAGATTAAATTTATGTAAATGATTTAAAAATTATATTTTTAAATGACCATTGATAGTTTATGCAAGAATATTTAGTCATTTATGAATATGATTTTTTTTAATTTTAACCAATTAAATAAATATGGCATATATGTATGTACGAAAGAAGAATTAACTTTATGTAGGGATGTATTTATGTTAAAATTATTTTATTCGGTAAATTTTTTGTGATATGTGAATTTAATAAATTTAGCTATTAAATTAATTTTTTATTATACAGGTTAAATTTAAAAGATATTTGATACAATATTAAATAATATTAATTTAATATATAATATATCTTTGAAAATATATAAATATTAATTATAAAATTAAATATATAAATTTTAATTTTTTTATATTTTAGTATCTTTAGCATATTTGTTGATATTATTTATATAAGAAATATTTAATTTAATAATAAAATTTATCATAATAAAATTATTAAAAAATGTTAAAATGAATGATTTGATTTATATTAGATAAAAAAGTTTTGATGTTTTATAAATTGGATGAATAGAAGTTAAAATTTATCATGAACTTATATTTTATATTTAAATAAATTATCTTGTTTATAATTTAACAAAATAAAATTTAAATGTGTTCACTTAAAAAAAATTGAAATTTTAAAATTAAAATTTGTGTACTCTAATTTTGCATACTGATCTGACATTTTATCATATTTAATTATTAAATTTGATTTCTCTAAACTGAAAAAATTATAAAAGTAAGAAATTAATTTAGGCTTTACCTATCATAAATTTGAACGAGAATGTTTTACAAATTTAAACCACTTCAAATCGATGATAGATAGATAATTTTTTTACTTTACAACTTTTCACATTTTCAAAAAGCTAGATCCCTAATTATTATGATATACCAACTAAAAAAGGTAATGACACGCCTTCATAGCAACATGAAATAAGAACTATTAACAAAATAAACGGTTTAAAGTAAAAATAAATAAATAATAATTTTGATTAATGAAATATTAGTTCAAGCAAAATAATTTTAAAAACTTTAACTTTTCAAAAATTAATATAAATAATCTCAATGTTTAAAAATTAAAATAATTATTTACTAAAAAAAATAAAGTTTCTATTCAAATCCTTACTTTGTGATATTTTTATTTTTTTTTTAATTAAAACTATTTTAGCGACAGGTAAAGATTAGCAATGGGAAATTTAAATAATTTATGTAAAATATTAAATCTAATAGTTATTGTCGATCGTGTACAAAAATAAAAATAAAAAGAATAGCCGCCATATTATTAATTATTATAGCCGCCATATTATTAATTATTTTCTCCCTTCAAAGATAACAGAGGACGTTTGAATATAATAACACTAATGCTATTACTTATTTTACCCTTTCAAAAATAGTAAAGGACGTTGAGGGATTGGACTAAAATTGTTAAAAGTGGCAAGGAAACAATACGAATCATTTGTAATATTGTTAAAATATTTAAATATTTGGACCATATAATATATATATATATATATATATATATATATATAAATGTTAAAGTTTTTCATATCCTGTAAATTGTATAAGTATTTTTCAATTTTTTTAAAATTAAACATAAAATAAAAGAATTCAAAATTATATATATTATGGATAATTAATTCAAATAAATAAGTAAAAGATATAGCTTATTTAAACTTAGAGATAAAAGATCAAATCTAAAAAATAATTAGGTTGATAGTATAAACAATTAAAATTTGAGTGACAAAAGTTGATCTATTTGGTAAATATTAAACTTGTATTTTACAAGATTACTAATTCAAATTTTATTAAAAATGCGAGAATATTATTAATGAATGATTTGTAAGTATTTTAAAAAAATATTTTTTGAATTCTAAAATGTGTTCTAATTGTGATGAATTTTTAAAGTTAATTCACTTAAATTTTTTTAATAAAAATTATATTTAACATTAAAAATTAAATAAAAGAAATATTTTTAAGTAATTGATTTGAGAAATTTAAGATTAAAAAAACCATGATGGATTGAATGAGTGGAATAAATAGTGTTACATTAAATAGGCTGCAACTTAATTAGAATATCTCAATTGGGCCCTTTGAGATACGAAATGTTCTCATATTAAGTTTGAGTATATATTATTTAATTTGGGAATTCAAATTTATAATATGAAGAAAAATTGACCTTAGAATTAGTTAAGCGTATGATTCGTTATAAAATTGATTATTGTGTTAAAAGATTTATGCTTTTTATTTTTAATAAAGATCATATCCATTCATTTAATTTATATCAACAAGAAATCGATCTCGAAATCCTTTTATTTAATAATAAATATTTGACAACCAGAAAGACATTGTATTTGAAGAAGTCATATTACAATACGAATAGTTTTTCTCCGGAATGCCAAAAGCCAATTCTGATTTTCTTAGGTAAATTAACAAAATAATATTTGATGTGAAACTTTGTGCAAAGAATTTACCATAAAAATTATTGCATTGTGCTAAATGAAACTCTTTCTCACAACAATGACTTTGTATCCGTTAATTATTAGTTTATATATAGTTTATTTGAATATTTAATAAATTTATTTCATCAAAATAAAAGTGTTTAGTAAATAAATTTATTTAACTAACTGATAATCTTTTTAAACGATGATTTATATAAGTTGCATTTAAATTTATAATTTTTTTTTGTTTTTATTAATATTCTCAATTGTATCTCTTCTTAAGTTAGCAAAACTTTTATTTTTCTAATATTTACATTATTTGATATTTTATCTTTTTCAATTAATTTAATAATTGTTTTTATTATATATTTTTATTTTAATTAATAAATATTTTAGCTAATTATTTTATTTCTCATCTATCTTAAATATATTATCAAATACATTTAAAAATTATTTAAAATAATTTTTTTAAAAACATTAATAATTATTCTAAAAAATATTATAATAATTATTAAAATAAATTATTTTACTAAATAAAATTAAAATATATTAACAAAATTTTCAGTTAATCATTTTAATTTTTAAGTAGGTAAAATATTTTATCTAACACATTCTAAATGCTTATAGTAACTTAAAGAAAGTATGTGTTGAATAACTTATATATTCTGTGTGTAATAATTCTTTTTATTCTAATAATTTCGTTTACTTTTATATCCTTAAATGATATTCTTATTTTAGCGATGCGTAACAAACATTGAGTGTGTGCTTAATATATACACACATCACTCACAGAGACAACCATTATTTGTGTGATTAAATCTGCATAGTTGTGTTTTGGAAATTAAATGGCGAGCAGTTCAGAGAAGCGAGTAATGGTGTTTGCCATGGATGAGCATGAGCATAGCAGTTACGCCTTGAAGTGGACCCTAGACCATTTCTTCACTCCTTTTGGTCCTAAGGCTCCTTTCAATCTTGTTATTGTCAATGCCAAACCCTCTCCTCCTTTGGCCGTCAGCATGGAAGGACTTGGTAAATTATTGTGCTTTTGTTAGGGAAACACACTTACTATTCTGTGTGTATAGAAACTAATAATGAATAAACTACTAAAGTGGTTGTTGATCTTAATAACAGGAGCGACAGGGTCTGAAATTTTTCCTGCCGTGGCGGTGCAGCTGAAAATGATTGCTGATCAAATTACAGAAAAGGCAAAGGAAATTTGTGCCAGTAAATCGGTACCTATTTATCTTCTCTTCTTCTCTAGAACTACCATTTTTGATTCCTCCATTGCACGGGTTATATCTTTATTTTGATGTGATTAATATATAATAAATAAATATTTAAATGTAATTCACATATGATATAAAATATAATATTATTTTATATTAAATTAATTTTGAAAAAAGATTTTATTTTTGTGATTATCAATGTATTTATATGTAAATTTTTCATCTCAGATATATGCTTGTATTAATATGGGTTTACGTATAAAGTTTCCATCTTTATAATTTAATTATTAATATTTTTTTATTTAAAATTTTATCTTTGTATCTTCACTCCTACGTTTGGTTTGATGTAAAGTTGTAATCTAAATATTTAATTAAATAATTTAAATTTTTTTAAAATTTTTACATATAATAACACTTTAAAAATTTATAAAATAAGTTAAAAATATATTTGAGTAATTTTTTAAATTTAAATTTTATTTTATTTAAAAAATTTAAATTTTTTAGTTCAATACCCAAAAAATATTTATGAATTTTCTAAGATTATTAAAAAAATAAATATGTTTTTATTAATTAAATGCTCACATTTTTTAGATTATATCAAACTAATCTTAGTTAAGATATCTTTGTTGATTAAAAATATAATTAGAATACTTCTAACAAGATCAAGAATTTTTTTCTTTTTAAGTTAATGTTTGAAGGAAAAATATTAACAAAACATTTTTTTGAATATATTTTTAATTAGTTATTTTCTTACAAATTAAATTTTATTTTTAAAAAATAATTATAAATACTTTAATTTTTTAAAATATTAACCAATAAAAAAACATATTAAAAAACATGTTTAAAAGAGTACATTGTTAAAAAAATTTCACTTAACTTTTTTTTTAGTGCATGTTCGGAAATAAATATTAAATCAAGGTAAACATGGATTCAAAACATGGAAACTAGTCTCACTTGCGTTGAAATAGATTCATGTTTGTGAATCATAGACATACTTCTTGGATATTGGATGTACATCCAAACATCCACTATTATAATAGCAGAATTTATTAAATCTTAATGTTAGATCATTTTACTATGTTTAGTTTTGCAAACTTTACATACTAGATTAGTTTTGATTATAAAAAAAAAGTTAAAATATTCTAATTTGTTAAAATATTGGTTAGAATGTTTTTTATTGGACATGATCAATCCTTTTTATTAAACTAGCTTTTGAGAATAAATTAAGTTTTGATTTTCTAATAATGTCTAATATATAAATTTACAGAATAATTTAAAAGAACTGACTTCAACAGTTTTTGGCTGAAAATTACATGAACGAAATATATAAAATTATATTAAAAAATATATCTCTTAGTTATCTAACTTTTAAAATTTTATCAAACTAAATCCTATACCGATAAAAAAAATTTATATGATATGGTAAAAACTATTCACTCTATAAGTTTGTATCCCTTTTTTGGATTCTACCACATTATTCTTTAATGTAAAAACTTCATCATAATTTCCAAAAATTCACTTTAGTACATTCTTGGGTGAAAATTACATGAATAAAAGTTATATAAAACTACATAAAAGTATACTTAATTTTTTATTCAGGTTTTTGAAAATACCAAATTAAATATTTGGTGAAGTGTTCATCAGAAAATGCCCCTATCATTATCTAATTAAGAAGAATAAAAGGCACTACTATTAGTTAAAAGTGAATGAAATAATTTAATGGAACAAAAGATGAAAGGAAGAGGGATATTTTAATGTAATGAAATAAAAGAGAAAGTTATTAAAACATAAAAAATGGTTAAATAACTAAATATATAGGAAAAAAAGGTAAATAGCCAAATAATTGTAAAGATAAATATAGATATAATATAACCATTTAAAAAAGTAAAAAGTACTATCATAAATTGTATAAAAAAGTTTGACAAATAACCATGATTTATTCTGATATTTTGAACAAACACTATAAAAATTTGCGTTGATGTCACATCGTAATTTATGTTTTACATATTATTCATATATAAAATATTTAACTAATCAATAAGAAAGATGTTTAATAAATTTAATTTTTAATTACTTATTTTATATTTTATTTTAATATTAATTTTTAGTTTTAGACTTTATCTTTAAATTTTTTTATTCTTTTAGTGTTAAAAAAATGTCATTATGTATAATTTGATTAATAAATTTATTTATTTATTTATTTATTTATTAATATTTTAATCTTTAAGATGATTATTTGTTAATTTTAAAAAATATTATATATTTCTATCATAAATATAGTAGATCTATCTATACTTTTATTATTCAAATTTTTATGAGAAAAATAAAAATAGGATTAAATTAAAAATTCACATAGTATAAGTTTTAAAAAATAAATTATATATCATATCAAATAACATTATTAATTAATAAATATTTTTAACAGTAGTAAGGAAAACCAACAATTTTTATAAAATAAAAGATTAACATTATAAAAAATAAAATACTTAAGCCAAAAAGTAAATATAAATTAAGTCAAAAAATTAAAAAAAATATTATTCATTGAAAGTTTCATTTTCTTATATTATTTAAACTATATATATATATATATATATATATATATATATATATAAATTATTGGAACACTCCTTTGGAGTATTAACTAATTTTGAAACTTCAGGATTCCTAATTAATCCTACGAAAAAAATTTTACTTAAATATTAACACTTGTATTTTCTATAAAAACTGAATATAAACTAATTTAGTAATCAAATAATTAAATATGTTAAATTTAATTTATTTTGTGTATAAGTAAAATGCTTGTGATTATAAAAATAAATTATCATATACGTACTAATACTTTAACATAAAATTAGCTCTTATCAATATAAATTTTTTCTAGAAAATTAAAGTATTAGTTAGCATAGATATTATGAATTTATATTAATAATAAAATACATTATACTAACAAATTATTTTTTTAATATAAAATATTAGTATATACTATAGATAAATTAATATTAGCATAATTATTTATTAATATAAATTTTCAAATTTTATACTAGCATTTAATTTTTGTCAAGAAAAAATTGTGTAACTCTTGGTAATCTTTTTTATTGAATGATTTTTTTTTGCGGTAGATATTATATTTTAACGGAAAGATTTTACTCAATAGTCAATACTATGCAATATGTGTGTACTAAGAGAATATTATTAAAAAATGCAATTGATAAATTAGGTTTTTAAAAATAAATTATTTTGTTATTCATATTGTCAAGATCTGAGTAACTAATTACATACTAATATATATTGTTTACATCTGCCACTTTAATAATAATGTCATTTATACATTAATATTAATTTTTATAAAAAAAAAATCTTAATGTAATGTACATATTTTTTGAAAAAAAAAATCGTAACATAAAAATTATAAAATATGTAGATATTTTGTATCGAATAAGTAGTAAGAGAAATTCCATATGAAGTAGCAAATCGCATGGAATGATAAAAAAGAAGGTTAAAAATGTATTTTGATTTTAATGAACGGTGATATTTGAATTTACGTTTTGTTTATAGTTATTTATAATACAGATCCATAGATAGAGATATACATATAAATTAAATATAGACATAAAATAGATGTCTATACGTTTATAATGTTATGTGATGACGGTGATGAGCGTACCTTTTCGTTTTTTTTTATTTGCTTTATATTGGTATTCCTTTTTAATTTGTTGTTTTAAAAATTTTGGTTGATTGACTTGCAGGTTGATGAAGTGGTATTGGAAGTGGTTGAAGGGGATGCTAGGAACGTGCTGTGTGATGCTGTAGAAAGACACCACGCTTCCGTCTTGGTTTTAGGTAGCCACGGCTACGGAGCTATCAAAAGGTATCCATTAATTGACTATACACTATTTTTCTTATCGAATAGTAAGAAGTAAGTTAAATTATTTTATGACTCATTTGATAATTAACATAATGCCATTATTAACTAGTCGAAATTATTGCAGAGCGGTTATTGGAAGTGTGAGTGACCATTGTGCTCATCATGCTCGTTGTTCGGTGATGATTGTTAAGAAGCCCAAGTTCAAACATTAAACAGCTGCTATCTTCGTATTGTAATTGATAACTATCCCTATCATAAATGCATATGAAGTTTATATATGAATTTTGATAATTCATATCAATACAAAAATTATTTACAAACATTTTATTGTTAAATTAGCTCTATTAATGTTTTTTATTAAAAAATAAATAAAGAAATTCTTCCCACGTATACAAAGTAAATTATACTCACTTAAATAATTATTTTTAAATATAACTACATTAAATTTATTTATTTATATTTTAAATTTTACTTTAAATAATCGATTATTTATCAGTTAAATAATTAAATTAATTATATTTTTTTATAGAGTTAATTATTATATTTTTAAATATTTAATTATCAAATTTTTATAATTAATTATAAAAATTGGATAATCAAATATAAGAATGTAATAATTAACTTTATAAAAAATATAATTAACTTAATTATATAATTAGTTATGTAATCAATAATTAAAAATATATAATTTATTATAAAAATAAAACTTGAAATATAAATGAATAAATTTACTATAATTATATGATAAAATTATTTTTATATCCAATTATATTTAATGTACATTATTAGATTATATTGTAAATGCAAAGAAGTATAGAATACTTTTTAAATGTAAATCAACCTTAACTTAAAAGTAAACAATCAAAAATATCTGTTTACACCCACATACAAATTTATATTTAATTAAATATAAATTGTTGAAATCTTTTAAAAAATTCTTAATCATCCCATCATAAATATATATAGGGTGGATGTTATTCTACGTATGTATATTAATATTTTTTCATAAATAATTAGAATAAATATTATAATAATAATACACTATATAATATACAATTTTCTTAGTTTAAAAATTATATATACAATTATATATATATATATATATTAAAATCAAATGATATAAATATTAAATTTAGTAAAATAATATTTTAAATAATTTTATCAAATAAAAAATTATTCAATCTAACCAATAATTTATGTAATATTCTCATGATAAATACGTATATAAAATTTTATATAATTTAAATAATTATAAATATATAATCTAATAATAGTTATTTATTTTTATTTTAAATAACCTAAGTGAATATTAAAATAAAGTGGATAATAATAATAATTATTTTAATCTTTAAATTATTTTAATTTTTATACACTAAATCTTCTATTATGAGAATTTTAAATTTAATGATTGAATTAAATAAATTCTTATTTAATAAAAAATTATTTATTAGTTTTAATATTTAATATTATTTAATTCTAATTATTCTCTATATGTATTAGTAATAAATGAAATATTAATATACTATATATTATACTGTTAATATAGACTTATAATATCAAATTAACAGTTTAATTTCTGCAAACAAAGACTATAATTACTATACTCAGTAATAAACATTATCAATCGTTTATCCATTAATACATTTTTTTTCATATATAATCTTGTGTTTTGAGACGAAAGAGTTTATTTTATTTAGCGTATAAACAATAATTTGTTACTTATCACTCTAAAATTATGATGAATTTGTTATAAATGATATAACATAATATTTAAAAATTTAATAAAAATATATTGATAGTATAAATTATTTAATATTATTATTTAATTATATATTAGCATATTATAAAATTTATTAATTTTTATAATAATTATTTAAAAATTATACCTCTTATCAATTTTAATTTATTAACAACATAAAGTTGTCATATTAACATTACATTAAAATTAAACTATCATTTATATAAATAACATTAACATATACATAAATTTTAAAGATTATACAATAAAATACAGTTAATAGCAATAAAAATAAATTAAACCGTTTGATAGTAATATATAACCGAATTTATTTAAAACAAGTAAACATATTTAAAGATTTATATATATATATATATATATATATATATATATATTAACCTTTACATATTACAGATATTTAAATAAATTTATAGATATAATAGATCTTAATAGCTCAATATTAACATGTAAAATTTTTACAGTAGACCAAATTTAGACTTGTAAACTAAAATTATTCTAATCCATAACAACTAGGATATAAACAAAAATTATCGTAATATTGACACGTTTAAATTAAAATAAGGACATAATCAGTATTTCATGATTACCGACGCATCAAAAATAAAGTTGTTAAATCACTTGTCATATTTTATGACTTGTAACGATAATTTTTTTAAAATGTTAAAAATGTAATTAAGAATATAAAATATTTTAAAAAAATAAGTGAAAAATATTTGACACAATATTACTGTAAAAAATATTAATATTATTACTTTTAAATATAAACTGTCTCATCTGCGAGATCGTTTATTTGTATTTAACTTATACTTTTCTCTGATTTTTAAGGATTAATTACATTAATTTTTCATGAAGCTAAATGTAAATTCTATTTGATTTTATTGTTTTTGTCTATATAGCAACCAAGGATACAATGAGATGATAAAAAAAAGGAAGTTATTTATTTAAAATTATTTTTAATTAGGAAGTTATTTATTATTAGTACCCTACTACTTAAGAAATAAATATTTTTAATTAATTATATATTATTTAATTAAATTTGAAAATATTATTTTTATTTGAAATTTTTTTTGTAATTTTAATTTTAAAGATAATAAAATTAATCATTTAAAATAAATAGGCAAAAAATTATTTTTATTTTAAATTTAAGAAAAAGATAATATATTTACAAGAGAATTTTTTTGAATTTTTAATTTTTGAAATAAAAAGTGAAAATTTTAATTTTCAAAATTAAATCCATTTTTAATTTTGAATTTTTTAAAATTATTGTAAAACATGAATAAACATATTTTATTATATTACTTTGTTATGAAAAAATTGATATTATTAATTAAAAAATTAATAAAAATTAAATTCTTACAATAATTATAAAAATTAAAAATTTATTATTATTATTATTATTATATTAACATGAAAATAATAATAATAATAATAATAATAGAAATAACAATAAAGGTAATATAATAAAATCACGTTAATAATATAATAATTATAATAAAAATATTTAAATAAATAATATTATATAATTGATAATTTTTTATATATTATTTAATCATTAATATATAAGATAAATAATTTAGTTTATTGATGGTTTGGTGAGATCTTTGATCTGTTTGGAATGGTTGCAATTTTTTTAATTTTGATATTTAAATTAAGTTAAAATAAATTATTAAAATTTATATAGTGGTGAGAGGTAAAGATTATAATAGTTTAACATGAAGTAATTTAAATCTTATTGTTTTTTATCATATAAAATAATCAATTTAAAAAATTTTTTTTGATAAAAATGGTTAAGTTCATTTTTAATACATTTTAAACTATTTTTAACTCAATTCAAATAAAAAAAATTGATTGTTATTTTTAATTTTAAAATATTTTTTATTCTAAACTCTATCAAATTGCATAATCACTATTATCATCATCATATTTATTATAATTATTACTATCACCATTACTATCATTAAAATACTACCGTTATTCTATAATAATCATCAACATCTTATTATTAATCTCATCATCATCACCAACAATAATAATATTTTATAATTTTTATTAATTTTAAAATTATAATTTTTTTATTATTTTAAGAGAAATTTTTTGTTAATTTTTTAATTATTTTACTTATTTATTTTAATGAATTTAAAATAAAATAAATAGTATTATTTAATATATAAATTATGCTTAATTTATAAAATTATAATATAATTTTTATATTAATTATTCATAATATAATATTACCATATATTTATATATATTATTTTACGTAAAATAAATATTAAATAATATATAAAATTATTTATTTCATATATTATTTAATAAATAATATGTAAAATAAAAAATATTTTTATATTATAACAATTAACATCATTATTATGATAGTAGTAATAATTTTATTTTTACTATTTTAAAAGAATTTAATTTTTTAATTATTAATTTTATTTATCTTTTTTAATAAATTTATAATAAAATAGATAAAATTATCTGATATATAAATTATATTTAATTTCTAACATTATAATATATAATTATTTATAATATAATATTATAATATATATTGATTTATGTAAAATATTATATAATTTTATAATATAATATTATATGCCTATCTATAATACAATATTATATAATTTTCTATTATGTAATTCTTTATAATATCTTTTTTTATTCATAAAAAAGTAATAAAATAATATAATGTAAAAATAAAATTAAAAAATAAATTTAACCTTATTTTAGAAGGATTTTAAAAAGATTTTAGTCTGTTTTAAGAAATAATTTTTAAAGATAAAAAATAAAGATCTTTAAAAATTTTGATTATGAAAATTTAAAAATAATTTTTTTTAAAAAAATTAATTTTGATTTAATAATAATAATTTATTTTAAAAGGTGATATATATTCATATCTAAATGACCTAGTACAAAAGGATGAAAAAAATAGAAAAAATTAAAGTTTATATATATATATATATATATATATATATATAATTGATTTAACCCCAATGATCAAATTGTAGAAAAAATATTTTAAAATAATATTAAAATTCTTGAAAAGGAATACAAATACTAAAATAATTTCATCAGATTTTTAAATTATTAAATTAGAAGAAAAAATATAACAAAAATAGGATAAAATCAATTGAAATAAAAAATATAAAGTATTAAGATTGATCCAATGATAAAAAAATTTAATATTAGAATAATTTATAAGAGATCTTAAATTTATTTTTTATTATAAAAAATAATAATAAAATACAAGTATAGACTATTATATTAATTCTAAGCCCATTGAAAAATTATCTTATTATTTATAAGATATAATGATATAAAAAAATTAATGAAGGATATTATTACTTATTTTTTTCTATTTTTTATTTCTAATAAATATTTATTGATATTTGTAAATTTGTATTTTTTTTTAAATTTCGCTTAATGAATATTCATGGGATCTGAGCTAATAGAGGCTGAATTTTGGCCTATATGTGTAGGCAATGAATATCTATTATCCTTTTCGTTTTGATTTGTTGACATCCCTATTAATATAAGACAGATATATTAATTTAATATAAAATCTATAATTTAAGGTTTGTTTCAAGAATCAAATGCAATGACAAACCTCCATTGTGCATGTTAACATCTATTTAACAATGTTATAATGAATCCATATTACATATCCACGGGTCTTCTTCATTTTACAATACATATCTTCTAATCTTTAATATCATTTTAAACTAATATTTTTAGTTCTAATTAATAATTAAATGAAAGGAAATTATTCATTTACTTATTTAATCAATCCTCAATTTTTAGTCAATATTAGATCTTAAACACGATGGCGATGTTAGTTATTTGTTTTTGGTGTTTATTTGGGCCATGGAAAAGAATAAGTGATAGGGCCCAAAAGCATCAAGCCCGTAAAAATGACATAGAAGCAAAGTGTCATTGTGTTTGTATTTTAAACTTCAAGCTGCGTAGCGTGACTGAGTCTGGTTTTGCGGAAGAGAAAGGGGGGGCAGCGGTGTGGTTGGGTGGGATGTCGGATCCATACGAGAGGGTGAAAGGAGGGAGATTAGCATTCAAAGGAGGATCTCTCGCCACGCGCTCCAAATCCATTGACAAGAAGAATAAGAAGAAAAAGAAGAAGAGCAAGGACAAGGACCCTAGCCATGAAAACCAAGAAGAAACCCTCGATATGCTCAAAGACGGCGAGGGCGAGGGCGAGGTATCAGAATACACGATCGACGCTGCGAAGCGAATGAAGTACGAACAACTGTTCCCGGTTGAATCCAAGAAGTTCGGTTACGAACCCAAAACCAGCTTCAAGTCCGTTGAGGATGCCCTCGACGATCGCGTCAAGAAGAAGGCTGATCGTTACTGTAAATGAAATGAAATTCAAATCTATCTATCTATCTCTCTCTCTCTCTCCTGTATGTCTCTTAATTTTAATTCTCTTATCCCTAACTCGTTTACTCTATCAAATACCAATGCTAATTTCATGTTTCTATTTGTCGGTTACGGTAGGTAGTAGTGGTGCGTTGCAGCCATCTTCCGGTCTTGTAATATTTTCTGTTTCAGACCTTTGAACGAATCAATTGTACTGTATGTTTCAGTAGAATCATCTCTCTACAGTGATTAATCCTCTTAACTTTTTTAATGCTGTCCGGGGATATTATGTTGCTTTCAATTAATGTCCAATGCTGCATTCTGATAATTGTTTTTCGATGCCGTGGCATACGTTGATACGAAAGCTGAATTTTATCATGTTAAGTACATGATGTACTGTTGATTTTGTTTTTCTTTTTGCTGAATATACGTGCCATTCCACAAATGAAATACTGATTCAACAATGGTCACCATGGACATCAATCTGTCAAAATGTGTTTGCCCAGCCGAATAAAACTAAAAACAAGGCAGCGTATAAGGTACTCTAGTTTCAAACTTGAACGCATAAGACAAGTTAACATCGTGGTTAGAGATATAAATGAGTAAACTTGCAGACTACTACATGAAATAGTAGTTGTTGGACTGGCAAATTAATCCATAAGTAATTAAGATGTTAAAATTAACCCAACACGCTTTGATGCCGGACAGTCTGGTTCACGGTCGCAGATTCTGTAAATCGCTTGCTAATTTATCATGTCAGTCATATATAAATGCTGACTTAACTTCCAAACTCGACCTTCGGATGAGCTGAGGGCAAAGCTGAGAGAGGTCGAGAGAGAGAGAGAGCGCACCGAGGTCGAGAGAAAGCGAGTTGAGTGATATATACCGCATGACAAATCAGATTTAGAAACTTAACAGACAAGGATACATTGTATTGCATATTTCATCAACTCAAGAGGACTACAAATAATGTAAACATAAGGTAAATAGCTCAATGCATGGAAATTTATTGACAGTTGAGACTTGTACTGTTCCAATAAATACCCATACACAACAGGAAAATGACAAAAAATAGAGGGGCTAGACAGCAGTGCAGGGAAGTCCTGGCCAGAAGCATGGCTTTTTCTGTTACATGGGCGTTCAAGTTGAAATTTTCGTTTTATCTTGCAAATCCATATCCCGATAAATGTGCCATTTTCTGTATCTCTGCCTTCCATTTAAAACAGGTCTAAGCCGAGGAGCAGCAATGCAAGTATAACAGCAACATCCTCTAAGAGCCTTAACACATTTTTTGCAGGATCTGCACGACAAAGGTTAACTCGTATGACAAATAAATTATATGTCAAATTGAGAGGAAAAGGTAAATCACCAAATGCAAAAAAGGCTGGTTAAGCCTCAGTCAAACCAAGTCAAATGCAGCAGAGAAAGGAGTCTTACAGGAAAAGCAAATTACAATCAAGATTTGCACAGTTTCTATGTCTCAATTCACTGACTTTCAGACTACAAACGTAGCATTTTGCAAACTTATCTCCAGAAACTGGAACCGACTCTGCTTCAGCTGTGGGCCGGGGATAGTAAATGGAAGGAGGGAGAGACAAACGGGAGTCAAATACAAATAAATTTCCAATCCATTCTGCTGGACCTTCATTCTTTAAATAGTGGGAAACACCTCCCTTCAGGGTATACAAATTCTGAAATCCCTGCTGCCTGTCGAATGGCATCATTGTCCGATACACCAAATTTAGCAATATGAAGAGGTTGTGGGGGGGGGGGGGGTGTTAAAGCATATGCGACTTCAGTTTCATGAGTAACCATTTCTCCTAATCAAGAGAAACGACAACAGGCAGGTTGGCGTGTATTAGTATAGGGAGGCAGAGGCTATGGTGCTCAGGTAGAGAAAAAGGAAGTGAGAGAAAAAGAACACTTAATATAAGAGTACATTGATATGGTGTGTAATAATGTGATACATTCATACAAAATACTAACCCAATGATCCTAGTTATACTAATAATTAGGCCAAGCACTGGTAATACCACCATAAGCTCAAACTCATAACACAATATGACTGACCACTAGCCTTAATTATGGAAATACTCTCATTTTAACAGGTCTGCTAAGATATCATAAAATATTGTCAAGATATTCTGAGATATTCCATTCTAACAAATTTGACAAGTGTAAGGTTCTTTTGGCCATTGAAGGTGATGAGTAGCTTTGCTAAATAAAGCAAAATAAAGTGAGGTAAATAGTTCTGAGCTTGAAATTATATTTCTAAGGTTGCTTGTACTTATATGCTACCAATCCATGTTTTTTTAAGTTTTAACTATACTGGTCATATCAAGGAGTTCTTAATCTTTAAAAGGATCATGAGGTTACATAACAAAGTTGTTTGTGCTTCTTTTTACCAAAAATACTGTACTAGCCTAAGGCAACTCATTAGCATTCTTAAATAATTTACCTTAGAATTGTAGAATATACATCACACCGAATCCCTCCAGTGCAATACATCAATATGTTTGCTTTTTCTTTATCCACATTTGATAAAGGATCTGAAGCAGCAATCTGAAGAGGGCATATCAAAGAGGAATGCATTAAAACTCATAGTGGAGAGATAAAACTCTTAACTGATGATTCACAGATCCTAACCTATGATCTAGGCAAAGCTCATAGCTAAATGAGAAAAATTCTTTAAATGAAACCGGAGTTGGCACCTAGAATGCCACTTTTATGGCATGACTTTGATTAAAAAATAGTTAGACTACTTGATGGCATGTTTCAGCTTATCATGAGAGCATAGCAAAATCCCAAATCAGTCCACATTAGGTCACCGAGACATCAAATAATGGCCTGACCTCTTCCTGAGACAGACCAAATGAAGTGCTCCTAAAGCAGTCCACATTAGGTCGCTGAGCTCCACGAAAATGTCCAATATCCCACTCATAACCTGAATAACAGCAATGATACTATTTTCATCCTTAGAAGGTAAAGCTATGAAAACCATAAATATTTTAAAAACAAGAAGGGAAATACAGAGATCATTAAAAACATGAATTTTGAGATCTCAACAAAGAACAGTAAAAATAGATATTAGGTCAGCCAAAAAACTCTGATCTAAAACTTTCCGAAGCTGCCTACCAAGAGTATCTCCAATGGAAGTCTGCCCAGAAGTCCCAAACTTCCAGTGCTCCTAATTCAACAGCTTGTTTTTATCTCACTATTACAAGGCTAAATACATCTTTTTCAGTAGTAGTATAAAGCTAGATATATTAAGAAAGCACTTGGACATGGTGGGTTAACAACAAGATAAAGAAAACACTCAAATAGTTAGATATAATGATGCAGATTGGGAAAGATCTTTAATTGACAAGTGCTCCACCTGAAGATAGTCTTTTTTGGTGAAAATATCTTCTGGAGAAAAAGTGAAAAGCATAATGTTGTTGCATAGTCTAGTGCAAAAGCTGAATACAGGGATATGGCTATACCTACTTGTAAACTTATTTGGATTGCAAAAGTTTAAAGATAACTAACAAATGAAGTTATATTGAGATCATCGAACACCTCTTCATGTAGCTTTTAGTCCTGTATTTCACTAAAGAACTAAACAATAGATTATCACTTTGTTTGAGAAATATCCATTCCAAGGAAATCATCACTAAATCTGTTAGTTAAAATGATCAACTAGAATGAATCTTCTAAGTCCCTTAGATTGGGTTATTTTAAATTTTAGCTTAATTGGGGATTTGCTTTATTCTGGATTTGGTTAGTTATTAGATAATTAGATTAAGTTTGTCATGAACCAAATATCCCAAAAGTTTAACCTGCTAGATAAAGACACATGAATGGTTTTATATTATACCTCAACATGCCCCTTTGCACAGGAGTCCTTTCAGTTTGAAGCGCAAATAATACACAAGGTGCCCTTGTGCTAAAATTCAACTTTTTATTAAAAGAATGGGATTGAACTTTAGACAGTTGGTGACATGAGTTTGATATCATATTAAGAATGAATTGGGCCAAACTCACCTAAAAGTTAGTTCAAAACAAGAGAACTGTCTAAATCTTACCAGGAGCATTCTGGCCATAATCCTAGCAAATATGAGACATCTTAATTCATTAGAAATGAATTATTCCTAATTCATTCCCTAAAGTTAGCTCAACTTGGATGTTGAACAAACATGAAATGTTGCTATTTCTCCAAGCAATTTTAAAGTTTACTTATTGGGATAATGAAACCACAACAGGGAGGATAGAAGTAGGTATCAAGTGTCAAAGAAACACAGTTGCATTGCACACAAGGGAGGCTGTTGTAAAAAATTGGTACCTTGTTCATGCATTACCATGTAGGTTATTGGATGTGGTCACCCACCATTGTACAAATTATGACAAATTGTTGCAAGCTTGTGAAAGGCTCATCACAACACTTTGCAGGTTCATCAAAGGCTTGTCGCATGTCAGTTAGGCTTGCTGAAGGCTTGTCACAAGAGAATGAAAATGGGTTGGAACTGATGACTAATTTGGGTGGTCCTAGTGGAGGTGGACACAAAGAACAACCATCAGCCATGTTTCTAACTTAATTTTGAACTGAAAATAGCCACAAGGTCCACACTCCACAACAGAACAGATGAAGCAGAAGTGCAAAACAAAATAATTGTAGACTTGTAGCAGAAAGTAACAACCTAGTAGCAACTGAACAGAATGAACTTAAAATAGAGGGGGTGATGGGAAGAGAAGAAGATGATACAAAGCAATAAACATGAGCATGTTTTTGTGACTCATAACAGCACAATCTACTTTTTTTTTGGGTAGTAAAAGCTTAGATGAGTTGGGTCTCAGGGGCTCACTAAGGTCAGAGCATGCCTCAAGGCTCGATAAGCGCTTAAAGAGGTACTTACAAATCATCCACCAACAAGGTCCTCACATCGATAGTGGGATTTGAACCCATGATCCCAGGGATCATAAATCCAGTCCTTACCAACAAGACCAACCTTTGTTGGCAGCACAATCTGCTTTGAAAACACACATAAGAGTCACTTGGAATGTTTTCAAGTGAATGTGCAGCGTATCATGGTTGTTGGAAGGTCGCGATCCGTTTGGGAAAGGTCTTGACATGTTTCTGTAGGTCATGACCCATTTTAAGGTTGCAACCCGTTTTTTGACCCACACACTTAACTGCAACCCATTCTCAGATCCTTGTCAATGATGGCTGAGCATGTTTAATTTTGCACATGCCCACAATTTTGCATCTCAGATCATCGATTCCACAGATTCATGAGTTCATATGCATTCCAGCTTGGATTCTTTCTTGTTACCCGCAAAATCATGCAAGTCTACATTTCACCTCGCGATTTGACAACAGTGATCTTCTCTTTGAAACAACTTGGTGATTTGGATTACTTCTTGGGCATTGAAGTCCACACCTTCATGATGGATCGCTTCTTCTCACTCAAGAAAAATAAGTTTGCGATCTCTTAGCCAAAGCTAAGATGACAGAATGTAAGACCTTTTCTTCATGCATGGTTATTGACTCCAAACTAGCCAAGACAAAGGGTACTGCCTTTCAAGATCCCTTTCTTTACCGCGCTATTGCTAATGCTTAACTATATTTATCTATTACTCGACTAGAACTTAGTTTTTCTGTTGTCAAGGGTATCTTAAGGTACTTAAAGAGTTCTATGACCTATGGTCTTTGGCTCCAATGCACCACTCAACCTTCCCCTCTTCTTATACTGGCCTATTGCAATGCTAATTGGGCTTCGGATCTGGATGATCAACCGTCCACCTCTGGTGCATGCCTATCCCTTGGTCTTAGCCTTCTTTACCGGTGGTCTCAAAAATAGACAGCTGTGGCTCACAGCAGCACTGAAGCTTAATATTGTAGCTTGGCTCAAGCTTCCTCAGATATTATTTGGGTTCAGACTCTTCTTCCTGAGCTCAAGGTCTCCAAGTTGTTGGTTCTTTACTTTCCTGAGTTTTGACCTTCATCTTCTAATTTGTTTACTTGCACAAAGGAGGAACCTCTATCTTCAACCCAAACTGAGATCTAGGTCATATTCAGGCTGAAATCGCTTGAGTACTAGTGCATTGCCTTCACAATATCCCACCATGTTGCATTTTGATTGCTTGTTTTTTCAGCAAAACCACCACATAAGCATCTCCCAATCTTCTACAGCCAACCAAGCCCATGATAACTTATTCTCTTCTGATATTCCTTTCTCCTCAAAATACCATTCAACATTGATCACCACCAATAACATTTTACACATAAAATGTTGAAATCATCTTCAAGCTCTCACTACCTACAACTACAAGATCAAAGCTTTGATAGTGGTTGATAGAAGTTGGATAAGTGAAAGAGAAAAAGAATAGATCTTTTATTAAATAAATGAATTTCCAAGGTTAGTCAAGAAAACCTAGATTTTCTCCACTTTCATAGTACAATCCTTTCACCAGTTGACAAGATGTCTCTCCCTTAACCTCTCCTAATATTTATAAGCAACATGCCTTATTTCTTCAACAAACAAACTTAAGTAACCATGTATGTAATTAACTGCTGATAACAAAGTTCACTATGTATACTATCAAATTACTAAATCAAAATTATCCTGTAATGATAATTCTACAAACTTGGTGTTCAGGACCTCCTCTTTAAAGGAGAGAAGTAATTATAATAGGCACTTGATTCTAGCACCGAACAGTCTGAAACCCAATTAGAATATAACATAGGAAACAGAAAAAGGGGGGGTGGGGGTGGAGGATTTAAATTAAATTAAGAAAATAAAGGTAGATTCACTTTGGAACTATAGAATCTATACCATTTCTCACATCCAACAGAATATAATTTCTGTTAGGATAATCTTTTGATGTAAGATCAATTTTATTGATTGCTTCCAATCTATCTCTCCATTCTGAAGGTGATAAAGGTATTGCCCGCATGGAAGGATCAAGCAATGGAAGATTTGATATACCACCTTCAAACTGTAGACAAATGAAAGCAATAAGTTGATAATGTTGTCTCAAAGCCACAATTATTCATCCTAAACCAAAAGACATGAAGATAAAGGAATGTAGACACTTGTTATAAAGTTACAAGTTACAGTACAGGGGGAAGTCTTATCTAGTAGACAAGATTTGAACCCCCCCCCCCCAAAAAAAAAAAATAAAGAAAGAAAAGAAAATTCAATGGATAGTAGATTAAAACATAAAAGGAAAAGAACAATATGGCTTGTGTAATCCGTAAGAATATTTTATGGCATACTAATATATGGCTTGCCTGTACTAATGAAGGCTTATGACGCAACTTCAACGTTGGACATGTATGTCCATTTTCTGAAGGAGATATCTGAACCAAGATGTCAGAAAACCTAAAGTAGATAACGTTGTCTCAAAGCCACAATGATTCATCCTAAACCTAAAGACATGAAGATAAAAGGAATGTAGAAACTTGTTATAAAGTTACAAGTTACAGTACAGGGGGGAAGTCTTATCTAGTAGACAAGATTTGAACCCTCCCCCCCCCCCCAAAAAAAAAATATAGAAAAGAAAATTCAATGGATCGTAGATTAAAACAGAAAAGGAAAAGAACAATATGGCTTGTATAATCGGTAAGAATATTTTATGGCATACTAATATATGGCTTGCCTGTACTAATGAAGGCTTATAACGCAACTTCAACGTTGGAAATGTATGTCCATTTTCTGAAGGAGATATCTGAACCAAGATGTCAGAAAACCTGTTATCCTCTCTTAACCAGTTGACATACGCCAGGGCATCTTTTGATGGCCCACTATACTGCAGTAATGTATCACATCAGAAAGACACATTTGGACAACAAAACACATTAAGGAAGCCTTATAGCTATTTCTATAAACATTTTAGTATCTTAAGCCTTTTTAAAATGTTCATCAGAGCTCATTGAATATTGATGACAAAATAAAAGCTAAGACTTGGATATCATCCTCAGCATTTCCGATCAGGTTAAACAAGAAAATATATCTCTTTGCTCATGATAGAATTCCTAAGCTGTACATGGATAAACTAACCAGCGCATTAATCCCATGTTCATTCAAATAGACTCTTCCATGGATGTCGAGACCCTGCCAAAAGACAGCAAGTTATGCCTGGGGAAAGGTAGAATTCGAAGTGAATTTTGGGACAAACAATGAGCTTGTCATTATCAAGTAATAACATCAAACTAACCATTATTGGAGCATGCTGGTATGGATGAACGCATTCATGAAGAAAATGATTTAGCAACAGCAATACTTCCTACTGTGTTCAGGATATGGAACTAATGTAATGACTAATGATACTTAATTCAAATATTCCATTTAGGATAAAGAAATTTTCCAACATGGTACCAATTTTCTCAAGCACTGGGCGATTGGAAAATTAAAATTAAAGCTCCAAAAACAATGTAAAAAGTAAATAATAAAAAGAAAATGAAAACGAACCTCCAAGTTCAAGAAAGAACGGTGTTTGGCGACTTCAGCTTGTGGGTCTTCGATGAAGACAAAATGGTAGAAATTGACAACCACAAAATCAAAATCGTCACTCGAACTTGAAGGTTGTGTTTGTACAGCCGGAACTAGCTTACGATGCGTAAGTGCGAGAGAAGAGGAGTTGCTGAATTTGAATTTGAATTTGAAGAGAGGCTTTTGAAATTGCAACACAAGACCTGTGATACAAAATGAAGCAGTAACTGTAGGAGCGAGTGGATGGGCACCTGACCCCGACACAGACATGACCTCACTGCAGCACCTCATCCTTTTACCACAATCCAACTGTCTGTGAAATCAGGTGTTAACTAAACTTTCTGCCGTTCAGTTTGAACTAAACGGCTCCAGAAAACAGCCTAAGGCCCAAGCCCAAACCATGTTTTGCCTAAACTTGCTTTTTCCACTCAATAATTATATTCGTACGCTTGCGTAATATGTTTATCTCTTATTTATTTTTTTCAATTTTTTTTTTCACATCATGTTACTTATCATGTTTTCTTAATATTTTCTTATTTTCCTTTTTATTTTATTTATTTTTTATCCAATTTTTACTGTTTAAAAATAAGATATTATAAGAATTTTTCTTTTCCTGTTAAATATTTGGTAATATTTTTACTATATACATCTTAACTATTAAAAATATTAAATTTATTTTATAAAATATAGTAACTTGTGCTTAAAAATCATAAATAAATAAGATAGTCCAATTGATTATCTCATAAAAAATTTTAATGGTAAGAATTGATAAGAAAGATATTTGCTAGTTTTAGGTGGTGTTTGGTTTCAAAAATATTTTTTGTTTTCATTTTTTATTTTTTATAAAATGAAAAAAAAATAGTTGTTTTATTTTGAAAACAGAAAATAGAATAAAAATAAAGTGGTATTTTTATAAATAAAAATAAAAATAAAAAATATTTTCTGAAACTAAACAAAATCTAACTTCTCCTATTAGCATAAATTTTTTGTTTAAAACAAATATATATATATATATAAATATATATATATTCTTTGCGTCAAGATATAATATTTACATTGGTGTTTATACAGTGTATTAATAATATAAATTATATTTTTATTTAAAATTTTAATTATAATCCATTCGTTCATATATAATATAAAGTTTTTATTAAAATTTTTATATGAATGTTTTAAAATCATTTCAATTTATTAATTTTACTAACTTATAAATTGTTTAGAATGTGGAAAAAAGTAGAAATGGACATTTTACTATTATATATGTTAAAAATAAAAAATACAATAAAATTTACAAAATAGTTAATGAACATTGAAAGGGGGAAAGGAACTAAATCACACGGTTTAAACTATGTTGACACAATTAAATTGCTTATATTTTATTATCAAATAATTATATTTAAAAAAAAAATCTACTCTCTAACTAAAAGATATTACCAAATATATTATATCTATAAAATTTTACATCAATTTAAGCTATTTGATATGTTTCATTATACAAAACCTCATTGTCTTGTTTCATTATGCAGTATTCTATTTTATGTTGAGCCATAACGTGCCAAATGCTACTTTGATAATTCCAACTGATCAACACGTTGTGGTAACTAAACTAACCATTTTTTTTCATTATTGAAACAAACTCGCTGTAGATATTTAACTTTTCAAACTAATGCAAGCTTAAGAGGTAGTTATTTATCTCCTGAGCTTATGTTGACTGGGGGGCGAGGTTTAGCTAGTGTGTTTACAGGTCCATGTATTTTAGTTGGAGTTTTCCTAAGGAAGAATGTAATAAGGCTAATGTGGATGGTTCCGTGCACCAAAATGACTCTTCAGGTTGTGGCGGTGTTCCGGGGGATAATTCTGTGAGTGATTAATTGGATTGGTTCGCAATATTGGTATTGTTTTGGTGCCTATGGCTGAGCTTTGGAGTATTTACTCTATTCTGCAGATTGCCTGGATTTTACAGATAACTGATCACGGATAGTGATGTAGATTGATCATTTAACAAATGGGTAAAATTCCCAATAGCTCTTCTTCATAAAAGTATTAACATTTTCCAACAAAGCCACCGCTCAGCAAACTAAATACAAAGGGTACACAAGTTGTTACTTTTAGTGTAGTCGCGTGTGGGCAGCAGCCGATAGAAACTAGAGTAGTCAGTGGCATCGGGGTAGAACGGAGCAGGCGGCATCAGCCTTAGGCCGATACAGGAGGGTCTTTCTGTCATGCCGGTCGCAGCCGAGATACTAACAGACTGTGGCAAGTCATAACCACAGATAAAATGCATGTTTGGATTATCTTATTAAACCCATCAAATCTTTATTTCGCCCTCCCAAACTCGGAAAAGAAAAAAATAAAGACTTAAAATAATATGATATTACATTTGATATAGTGTTATGATGTGATACAAATCACTAATCATATGGCGTTATTTATACTATTAATTAGGCAATACAATAAGGCTACTATGCCTAATTAATCAAAGAAACATAACAAAAATTAGGAAATAACTCGTACTATAGCTTTGTCAATTATATACATTTTGAAGACTTTCTACGATATTTTTTAGATATTATGAAGACATGACAGGATATTCTAAAATACTAGCAAGACATTATACCAATTATCGGTTGAAATTTGAGACCAAAAAAAGCTTAAATACAACACAGAAGGCATTTTAATACCTGGAAACAATAGATAATCCCCCCCTCCCCCCCCCCCCCCCTCTTCTGATAACACTGTAATTGAATTAACTAGACTTCTTTTTCAAGTCAGATCTTATGGTGTATTGGCAGCAGCAAGTTTTTCCTGAAGTTTTGTTATCCGAGCCTGCTTAAACATAAATGTAAAGAACAATGATTATTCCATTAGACTAGCTACTTCAAATTTGTAAAAAATCGTAGCCAAACAAGATACCAAGACACCAGAAAAATATGACAACTTTTTAATAATCAAATCATAAAAATAAGAGTTTGTCCGTATTTATGAGATTCTTTTGAGTTGTTCTGTGTTTATGAGGATGTTAATCCTAAAGCAAATATTCTTTCTTTTCTTCTATTACTTCTACTATTTGGATGAATGTTTGGCATAGGTCACAAAATCCACGGGAAAAACAACCATTGTTCTCACTTATCAGTTTTGCTATATCTTCCTTCCCAAAAGTCACAGATGTTTGTTTATGCTAAAAGAAATACATGTGATAATAGCCGAAGTCAAACAGGGTTTACTACCTTGAATGATTTAGAATGACGGATCGAAGGGTCTATATCTAAAGATGCTAAGTATGACTGTTCTGCCAAATCATATTCGTTCAATGCCAAAAAGGCATCACCTTGGCAAATATAAGCCTGCAAGTGAAAAATCAAAAAACAATAAACATAAACAATAGAGTAGGTAACTTTTAACTTGAATAACAGTTTGTTTAAACGCAGGCACAACAAATATAAGTGAAAAACGAAAATACCTACACCGGTGATTAGGTAAATAAAATTGAGGTAAGGTCAGGACTAAAATATCTTGCTATGACATTTTATCATATGGGATTTCGGTAACAATCAGAAGGTACAGTTTTGACCAACTGCCTAAAACTGGGGAGCAATCTTTAAAGGGGTACCTCACCGTGTAATCCCAATTTTTAACAGTGAGGATCAAAATCAAGTGACAAATTGGCATGCCAGTGCAACTCCAAATGTCTAGGAGGAAAGAATAGAAGAATTTGAGTCACCTCAGAATAGGTGGGAGCTAATGCCAAAGCCTCTCTAGCATCTTCGAGGGCACCGGAGTAGTTGCCCAATTCAAGCCTTACAAAGGACCTGAATGTCAAAATTCAGTTATTTCAACTGGAAACACAAGCACGCCAAAATACATATTTTTCTCAATTGATAAAAACGAATCAACCACATCCATAACTACGAAACCCTATGAAGTACATGCAAAACCAACAAACCTGCATTTAAATATGACATGTATGCCACCAAACGGTTTTAAATCTATAGCCTGCATCAATTATTTTCAAAATATAGCAAGGAACAATCAGTCTCTCTCAAAATTCAAGAATCAAGATTATAAAAGAGCGAGGACCTGTGAGAGCAGAAGCTCAGCTTCGGTGAAATCTCGTTTCGTAAACTCAATATCCGCTTTCTTCCTTAAAGCAAGCGCATCCAAACAAGTGATGGGGTCATAGCCAACAGCAAACAGAGATGCCATGACCTCCGCCGCCCGAGCAGCCGTCCCGCAATGGCTGATGATGAGGCCATCTGGCAGGAGCGCCAGGTTGGGGCCGCCGCCGCACCGCCCCAAGCAGCCGCAGGACTGGACGGTGACGTTTGGAGGAGCGAGGCCAGAGAGGGCTTCTAAGATTTGAAAGGAGCCCTGTCTGCGGCAGGTGCGGTTGGTGCAAACCCGAATTTCTTGGAGCTTCCGTGCTTCGACTCGGCAATCAAGACGACATCGTTTAACGGATGGAGCCGTCGCCAGATGAGAACCAAGCAAGAGAGCGTGACTGTTGTCCATTGATTGTTTCAAGTTCAAACTTACCGTTTCCCCTTCCTCATATGTGGAATGGGACGACGTTATCATGTGTCAAAGACTAATGTTACTTCATCTCTTTTTTTTTTCACAAAAATTAATACATTCAAGACATTAACATTCTTTTACTATGTGAATGAGATTATGAATCTCATTATTTTTATTATTATATAGTAAAAAAATATATTTAGTAACAAATAATACAAATATATAATTTATTAATTTTAACATAGTTATATTAACTAACCAATTAAATTTTAAATTTGATTAAAATATATTTATATTTATATTTATAGCATCATTTTATTATAAATTATTTGTATTTTTTATTTTTATAATAGTTACTTATTATTTACAATTGATAGTATAAAACTTTTTATATTGATATATATAAATTAAATATTAATATTTTTAAGTTTAATAAATTTTAATATTATTATAAATTATTTAATATATAAATATTTAAATTTAAGAAATAAAATTTATTTCAATAATTTGAAACAAGAAAATATTATATTTACTTTTAATATATAAAAAATTCATTAGAAATAAATTCTTTTACACACTTCTTTTATTTCTTTACAGCAAGTTATTTAGTTTATGTTTTAGGCTTATTTGAAAAGATTTATTTTAAAAATTGTTTTTATTTATTTTATAATATAAGTATTTAATAATTTTTAATAAATATTTACGATCTATCCAAAATTTAATTTCAATTTATTTTATCAAGAGTATACTATTTTTAAAAATTTAAAAATTTATGAAATAAATTTTTATATAATAAATATTTATTTAATAGGTATTTAAATAAGTTATTTATCAGATAAAATCTTAATTTTATTTTTTCTTATTTAAAATTTTCTTAAATTTTTAATTCTCTTTATTATTTTTATAATAATATCTCTTTCACTTGTAATTCAATATCTTTTAAAAATGTTATTATATTTTCTTTTTTTTAATCTTCAGCATCTCATCCCTAAAATAATTCTATGATTTTTTATCTTTTTATTTAAATATATCTATCTATAATTAATAATATATACATTTAGAGCTCTATTTTAGGAAAAGTTTGCATAATAATGTCTTGCAATACCGTTTTTAATTAGAGTAAGTTACACAATTTTTCAAAAGAATTACTATTTTTTTTAGAATCTTTAAATTATAAAATGATAAATTAAATCATTTCTGAATTTATTTATGTAATAAAATTGAAAAAGAAGGATAAAAATTTATTTTTAATTATTGAATTATTTAAATTATTTCTTTCTTATTTATTAATTGTATTAATATGTTCAGATAAAAAATATAAAATTTATTATATTTAGAAGTTAGTTGGAACTAAAAGAGTAAATTATATATATATATATATATATAGATGTTTAAATTACATTCTTATTTAAAAATATACACTTCTTTCCCTTTTTAGATAAACATATATTATATTTAAATCTATTTTAATACAAATAAATATTTTACAGATTCTTTTCATGAAGGTTATAGTAAGTTAGTGGATCATAAGATATAATAGTGGATCTACCCAAAGGCCAAAGAGCAGATGTAAGCCGAGTTATATTACATATACAACATATTTTTATTGTAGAAGAAACTTTGTTAAAGAAGAAAATAAATATAACTGTTATTTCCTCCCGCCCTTTCTCCATCTCAAATTAGTCATTGCTGTAAGAAAAATGAACCACCAACTACAACGCAAACCAAACTACTTTGTGGACAACATTGGTGTAGATGTCAAGTCTATTGTGTATCCTGCTGCAGTGTGTTGATTCAAAACTTCGTACTCAAAACAAACCTGTGAGAACAAATGATTTATTAGTTGGTTCAAAGAAATACAATATTATGGTATATCCGAAACAGTGACAAAAAGAGTGCAACTGAACTGCTAAAAGCCTAAAACATACCCTGCTATTAGGTAAGGTAAATTGCTCGTGTTCATAAACAAATAAGCAACTTAAACTGACTTGACTTAGTTGGGGTAATTTATGAGCTATAGAAATGTTGAGATTCATTAAAATATGAAACTACAAATCACATTGTTGACAATTGAAGTGAAAAGCGAAACACATACCGAACTTACGCCGCTCAATGCTCTTGCCACAGCAAAACGTCATCTTCAACCATAATCTTGGGACATCTACACACCAAAGACTTGCTGAACAGTCTACAGACTTAAACTTATGAGACACCTCCTGCAAACATATACAGATTTAATAATTATATTAATATAAAAGTGAATAACAGGATAATTTCCCCGTCATATTTTGTTGTAGAATGCAATGGGGTTAGGGATAGAACAAGTAAGAACTTGCTGGAGTGAAGAAAAGTTTCAATGTCTTCAAATATAAAACGTCAAACATCTTTATTGGCTTTTAATTCCATCATTCTCCAAGGACTCTAATCCATTGAATTTAAGAATAAATAAATAAAAGCTTAGGATAGAAGTATTTTGTCATACAATCAAATGTTGCCCAGCTTGAAGGAGGTACGGTGGAGACGTTCTGTTTATCCTCACGGACGCAAAGCAAGCTGAAAATGTCAGCAGTACCATTACTTTTTCTTATGGACTTGTCAAAATCAACTGATGATGATGGCCTCTTCACAGGAGGTGAATTCTTCTTTTGCATGCCCAAAGAACCCTGAATTGCATAGATAAACTTAAACATATCTACTTGTTTTCAAGATGTAGTAAATATTGGAAGGCGAGCCAAAATTCGCTCTGAATAAACATGGCCGAAAGAAAAACACTAAGCAGATGAAGGGGAAAAGGTGAAGTTCAACAATAACAAATCGTTGTACAGTATTGACAATTCACTCTACGAGGGTAAGGGAGTCCATTGGGCAACATTTTGAAAAGAGAAGTAGAGCAAATAGATCTTATTTATAAAACTCATGGCTCCTTCCAATCCAAAAAAGAGAAACTGTACAAAATTCCCAGAATAGATCCTGGAATCTTAATTGTAAATTAAGTTGAGCAACAAGAAATAGGACAAAATAGTACGCAAGTTTTCTGTACCCATAAAACAATGAAATTATCTGCTCAACGATTGTGCATGTGATATACTCCTTCATTTTCACTCACAGGATTAGGGAATTCTTCTCGGATCTGTAATCTTTGATCTCACTAACTTTTGGTTGCTTGGACCGCTAATCAAATTTCTGATATTCGGTATTGTGGTTTGCTAGTTGTAGTAAGAAATAGGATCATTCATTGATCCGGTGAACATGCATCAAAGCAATTATAATCCAAACGAACATCATTTATTAAAGATTCAGAGAAGTTCATGAAAAGCATTGTTACCCCATGAGATCTTGTTATTGGTGGCAGAACTTGTGCCATATGGTTAGCGAAAATGCTTTCTTCAAGAGAAAGTTTCCTATTATTCTTCAGAATACCGTTCCTTGCCCCTCTGTCTGATGACTCATTAAAATTACATATTATTTCAGCTGACTTTAAAGTTGGTTGTAGTTCCTCTTTTGAAGTCCATCTTTTCTCCACATACCTAAAAGATCATAAGAAAGTTCAGTACATTTGGAAATGAAAAAAGTAACAAAAAATTATTTTCTAATTTCAAGCAATGTCTTGAAAAGAAATCTGTCAAAATTTACTTGGCACGAATGAACCTCTCAATTCCCAATTTACTTCTATCAAAATTTGGTGGCATTTCCGCCTCCCAGTGCTTATTTGACTTCTCATTACCCATAGCTGCATAAAACAAGCAAATCAAGAGACTAGTTCAGTAGCCATTATGTGCAACCAAGCTAAAAATAGAAATTCCTTTGTAAGAAAATGGTTGCGGTTTTAATTTGTGAAAAAAATTTATATTTTTACTTTTAATTATGAATGTTAGTTTTTCAGTTTGAATTAGATTTTAGACAAAAATTATTATTTGACCCGATAATAAAAATATATTATAAAGTAATTTGAATAAATTTAACTAAATTTTCAAATCAAATTTGATCTGATTAAAAACGACTTGAGATAGATTAAATAATTTCATCTTATATTTATATTCTTATTGTAGTTAAAAAGTGGTAAATAACATTAATTTTAAATAAAATTTAATTTTTATATAATAAAAATATTTGAGATACAAGAATAACTCTAAGCTAGTTTAAAAATTAATAAACTTATAAATATATTAAAATACTAAGATATATTCTTGTAATTTAAAAATTAAGAAAAAATTTAATATTATAATTTTATAAATATATAATTATAATAATGTGGATAAAAAATTAATTTTATAAATAAAATTATATATGTACACAAAGTCGATTTGGATTGGATTGAATCAATTTTTAAAAACTGGGTTCAAAATTTAATCCGATTCAAATAAAAATAATAATTTTTTCAATTTTTAGTTAATTTGATTTTGAATCTTTTTTAATTTAATTATGTAGTTTATATTGGACTCGATGAGTTTATGAGCATTCCTGCTTTTAATTTTAATATTATCATCTCATTTTTATTTTGTTTTTTTAAAAAATTATATAAAATAGGAAATAATTTATCATTTTTTACTATTTTCTATATAAATTTTTAAAAACAGAAAGTAAATTAATAATTTTATAATATTTAAAATAAAAAAAATATTTTCTCAACTGGAGAAGTTCCCATAATCTTTTAAACCAGTGACATAATCCTCTAGAAATGTTATCTGTATCTAAATGCATATGCACTGGCCTGAACTATTTATGTTATTTAATAATACAAGTCTGTTCACAAATATACAAATAGTGTATCCATCTTTACACATTTCCTTCATCAATGATCGAAATATTTTAAAAAAATAATGAAACAATCGTACGGTTTACGTTTGAATATATCTAGATGTAAGTATAATGTATTTGTATGGGTAGTTTTACTGTTTTATTCATTCTCGCTGAACTAATAACAAAAGAAGAGCTGACAAATACCTTACATTTTAAAAAAAGTGTCACCATCTTACGTAGTTGAGTTAATAATAAATTTCACCAATAAAGCAAGAAACAAATTTATATATATAGTTTCTTACATTGCATGAAAAAAACTTGATCTGGCAACCATGTGTCCAAAGTTGTAGATCGTACCTAGTTATAAAATCAGAAGATCCAATGATTATCATTTTACCAATAGAAAAGGAAAATTGTATGTGAAGAATAAAGTTAGCATTTTCTAGTTTATTACAACCTTCCACAAAACAGAAATTTCAGCTATTCTTTATAAAATGTATGACTTCTGTTATCTATACCAAGTGGTTCCATGTCACCGACCCTTGTGGTGACTTTTAGGGAAAAAATATAAGGAAACGTATAGTTATTAGGTGAGTAAAATTCTATCTCTGCATATGCAACTCGTACTGTAGTGTTTGGGTCCCAAAGTATCAAGCATTCATCATTTCAAAGCTCTCTGCATAGAAAGAGAAGATGATAAACTAAAAAATGCAAGAAACATTGTCAACCTTAGATATATGCACTCCAAGACTTCGGTGAATCCCAGAACATTGCAGGCAAATGAAAATCCCTAGGTTCACACTTGCCCATCGTGGTGCCCTGAAAATTTAAAATTAAATGTTAAATCATAAATAAGAATAAAATTATATGTTCCTTGAAGAATTATAAACTTCATGAATTTCTATGCACATTTAGGAAATCAAATGCTAAATTTTACGAGATTGCAAAGAAACAACCAGTTTGGTAGAAAGAAAAAAATCACAATAATGATGCAATATAAAGTGAACATCTTTCCAGTTCGTACAGGAGAAAGTCATGACTAAAGTATACAAATTAAAAAGAAATGATGTAAAAAAGAGAAAACTTAAATACCTTTATTATAATATAATCTAGTTAAAAATGGTATTTGATTTTGTTTCAACGGGAAATGACTTTTTTATTTGCTTCAAGCGAAAAATACCCTCAAATTGTATTATATCTCCCGATAGTAAATGAAACATCGATACAGAGACATGATTCGTCAGGTAAGATTTTATCAAGATATTTATTGTCCCCATAATCAGTGGAGAGGAAAATAACAGCAAAGTGAAAAAGAAGGAACAAAAATATATTCATATTTAATATATGGGACGCAACTGCTGTCCATGTGGATAAAACAGAAATACTAAGAAGATTGGTGGGAAAAAGAGAAAATGAAAACCCTACTTAATGATCTATTTTAATTTAAGCTTAATGAACAAAAATATTGTTGTTTAATGAGTACTGAAATGCGTATACTTGTTCTGGCAGTCTGCACATTCCCTGTTCTCAGGCAGCTTGAGGAGTCTTTCTAATATCTGCATATATATATACAAAGTACATAAGAAATAAAAATAATAAAACAAAAATAGAATCAATTTTTAGCATAACTACTATAAAATTTGGCCATGCTGATGCCCACAAACCACGGTAGAACAAACTAAGAAATGCTGCAACTATTTATGTCTTCTATATGTACCCACATTTTTGGTATGAAAGGCCTCAAACTTTCTAAATGTCAGCGGAACTTAGAAAACAAACAAATTTCTCCAAAGAATATATGTTCAAATGAGACAATATGTTGAAATGAAAATTTATATATACACATGTATATATATAATGATCCAAATAATTTATAATCTGATAAATGCTTTGAGATTTTAAAACGAAACAGCAATACACAGATATTGAATGCAGCACTAATCTAGACAAAAAAAAGTTGCTGAACGATAGAACCAATTCTCCAAACTTAATTAGAATAGACCAACACAAAAACATCAAAGGGGCAATGGAAATTAATATTCCACTCTTCTTTCTTAGACTTTGACAACATCTCCTGTTATACGATCTTTGAGAAACAAATTAATCGTTACTACTCACATATTACAACAATTTATAAATAAGACTCAACATCTAGTAAGTCAAGGAAATAAATATGTATTTAATTGTGACTACGAAGATAAACGAAAGTAACTCAAAATCTCCTTCTTCTTTTTTTACTTTTTTTTTTTTTGTTGTAAAAAGTTACCAGCCTTAACAAACACTAAAAGTGGAACTTATAGAAGCTAAACCAGTATTTGTAGTCCCTGTGTTTTATAATTGTAAATTTAGTTCCTATATTGTCACAAGATGCAATGCAACCCTCTTTGTTGCCTTTTTTGATTTTCTTATTTTTCTTTTTTGTCCATTCTGCCAAAGTATCACCACTCAGGCAAGTGGACCATGAGTGTCATTCCCATCCAATTCCATGGCAGTATTAATGTAAGCACCATACAATTATTAACATAAAAACATCTAAAATATTTATGAAAGCATAATTTTGAATTTAATATAATCTATTAAAACAGAACCGCGTAAGGATTGATGAAACCTTGGTGTGCTTGGCATTGAGTTCCTTAGAGACAGAGGCTTTCCCGTTCATGTTGACGAGCACGGTGAATGAAGAACAGTAAAACAAGAAAGGAAGGAAATGTTGTGTGGGTTCGGATCGGTTCAACTTCAACAGTGGAGAAGCAGAAGCAGGGAGAACGGTTTTATTAGGCCAAACAAAAGCATTGCTGTCTCTGCTATGGCGGGGCCTCCAACTCTGCCAACATCATCACTCCCTCTTTCTTTGTCACTTTTACATATCAACTTGGCTGTCAACACTACATAAATCAAATCAACTCACCCGACAACTACAAATTCCAACGTTTTCCTTTTTCTTTTCTCCTTCCCATCAAAACATACACTTTAAAATGTGATCAGATCATTGCGGGCACAATCCGGCAATCCGTGGACCATTACTTTGGAACGATGTGGGAAATTATATTATAATTCAAAGAACCTGATAAAATATTTGTTTGAAAATAAATGAGTAGATAAGTGATTAATGTCTTTTAAATAACTGAAAGTTATTTACTTCAGAAAGCTTAGCAACACAATATGTAACTTTATTTGATGACTTTCATTCATGATTTCACATAATCTTCATAATAATCGATGTTTAAAATGGTTTTTTTAAAATAAAAGTGTGGTTGATATTTTAGTAATTTTTAATATATTTTGTTATAAGTAAGAAAGTTAAGACAAAGAAAATTATTATTATGGTTCTTGTAAAGATTAATATTATCAAATCCTTTAGAATTTTTGGCAATGGGATGAAGCGGGGTAATATTAATTTCTTGAAAAGATGAATGTATATAAGTATATTGAATATTTTTTAAATTAAAATGTTTTACAATTTTTATTTATAAGATCAAAACTATAATAGTATACCTGCGGATAAAATTATATATATTACTTATGAACTGTGAGGCAGGTTCTAATATTTTGTTTGGATTTGAAGAGAAAGTAAGAGATTAAAAAATATATATAACGAGAAAAACTATAATACGTTGTCTGAAATTTAAATCAACACCAAACACAAATAAGATCAACTGATCATCCGATAAACTACAAATTTCAAAATTTTCTTTTCTTTCCTTTTTTTCTTTTCTCCTTATCATCAAAACATTTACTTTAAAATATGTAATTCTAATATAAAAGGAAAATGAATAATTATATTTTCTTGTTTTGTGAAAAAAATTTATACTAAATAGTTTTATAACTTATTAATATAAAGACAAATATGTAAGTAGGTTGATTTATTTTATCAAAATCTCCTCTCTTTCATTTTAAATAGAGAAATTTTTTCATGAATTCTTTTATAATTTTGTTTACTTTAACCAAAGAATGTAGGTGACACTTGAGTGATTTAATTAGTAGTAGACATTACAGTTTGGCAAATATTTGATTATAGAAAACATCACTAACGTAATCCAATTATGATAGAAGTTTAAAAGATTCTTCTGATGCAATGTTAGGGAATAATATTCTTTTATTATTTAATATGTCATTATTTCATTTGATAATTATTAACTGTATATTTCAAACTCATTAAATAATGTATATTATAAATTTTCAGAACGAGTTTGAAAATATACAATTTTACATAAATATATATTATTAATATTTTATTTTCGTCAATTTTTTTAAATCATAATTTCTTTTTTAAAATCACAATCTTTTTCTGATATATATCTCATTATAACATTTACTTTTGACGGTGAGATAATTATTAATTGTGTGCACTTTTTTGTTTTTATCATGTATTTGACCTTTTCATTACAAAACACATGTCATTTCTTTTTTTTAATTTTCTTTTTACCCCTATTACTCATTTTACTCTCAATTTTCCTACTTATGATTTTGAATTAACAATCATGCCTAAACTTGTATCTAGTTAAATATATATATATAAAAAGATAGTTTACATCGGTTTGCATCAAAATATCTTACATAATATAATATTTTTTAATTAAATAATTAATTTATAAAATTTATCATTCAATTAAAAAAATTTATAATATAAATTATATATATTATTTTATATTAATATAAATTTATTTTATATATTTTATTAATATATATTAAGATTAATGTTATATACACCATTAAAATATATAATTTTTTTACAAGATTAATACAAATAATCTTATAAAAAGTTAAATAATCACACAAGATTTAGTTGGTAGCCCACATGGTGGGCATCTATGTGTATGCGACGGTGGTTCCTATAGAAATGATAAATGATGCATATATAAGGATAGAAGTTAGTTTATTTAAATTAAGTTTTGTATGTTTAATTTTGATTTATTTAAAAAATTTTAATATTTAAATTTGGATTTATTATTTATTAAAGTTTTTTTTTATCAAAATTTAATCTAATTTAAAATCTACAAGATTTATAAATTTGTTTAAAAATTTAGGTTTTAAAAAAATATTACTAAAATCCTATATAAATAATTATAAGATAATAAAATCATTAAATAAACTTAACACATAAATTATTTAAAAGATTTATAAATTTAAAATATTTTATAAAAATATATTTTAGTATTTTTTTTAAGTTATAAAACATATCATTTCAATTCTTATTAGTACTACTTGTATAAAAAATAAATCAAAATTATCTAACATTAAAAAATTTTATAACTATTTATTTTGAAATGTTACATTAGGTGATATATTTTATTTTGAGGATAATAAGAAAGTTATCTAGGATTTCTTTTGTTTAAAATTAAAAAATAAAAAATTTATTTTTAATAAATTATGTAAATATATTAAAATAAATTATATAAATATAATATATTAAATTAAATATAATAAAAAAATAAATAGGTTCATGAATAAAATAAATAGGTTTTTTTAAAATCCAAACCAAAATTGTTTATGTAAAATAAATTTTTAACAAGTCTTAGTTTATCTATTTATTAAACAAACTGAGTCAAAATAGATTTTAAACAAGTTAGATTGTATAGCCCTATCAAACAACCTTATTTATTTTCATATCAATGCGTATAGAAGGACAATTATGGAAATCAACGCATTTAACCCTCCACTCCAAGGGAAAAATTGCTACTTGTGAGTTGCAATTGTGGAACTAATCTCATCATTTTGAAAATTAATGTTAAAAGTGAACTTTTGAATTTGAGTAACAACCTTCGAAGTTTAATTTCTTTGAAAAAAAATGTGTACATGAATATCTATTTTTGTTATAATATATATTTAAAAATTTAAAAATTAATAAAAATAAAAAATTTATTATCTTACAAAATTTAATTATATTTAAATTAAAGAAAAATTAAATAAATAAAAATAAGACAATTTTGAAAAACTAAAAGATGGTGAATGAAATTGAAAATAAGAAAATTATTTGAGATAAGATAAATTATAGGGGACAATGGATATTATTAAACACAAAAGAAGTTATTTTTTTATAAGTGATGGAGTTAGGGAGACAGTTAATAAGATAGTTTTGGTAAGTATGGGAAGAAAAAAGGGCAATAATATAGTAGGGGAAGAATGATCAGAGAGAAGACAGAAAGTGTTGAAAATAAAAAAGGTTAAAAATGTCATTAGAAAAAGGACTAATGGTCACAACTTCCAAATTGCTTGTATTTTCTTAATATTATTCGTACGTCATTCTTTATGTATACGTACTAGTAGCGAATAATTATACGGTCACGATATACTTGATTTGTCAATCATGTATATGTTTGAATAAACAAACTCCTAGTAAATACTTACATATATTTACATCCTCATTCAATTTACATCAGTTCCATAATCCCATAATATAAGTAATCTAAGGTACTATGATTGGGATGATAAAATAAGTGCACACAACATTATGTTATTATATCTGAATAGAACTACAAGAGTCTGTTTCTTTTCTCTGAATTAATACTCATACTTCATTATCATTGTCCTTATACATGGAGTAAGAACTTTGATGTGAACGTGGGCACCACGATAAGCAAAAGAGATCATCTCGAAGATTATCTACAAGGAATCGAGGGTCCTATGACGCGGAATAGGACCAAACGTATGGAACAAGCACTTGAAGATCTTATCAAGGAAGTTCAAGGAAAAGACTACGTGGATCCAAGCCTAATTCCAGCATAGGTTAATTTATGTAGTCATATCATTGAAGATCTTAAGTGATAAAGTTTATGATTTACTGTAGATTACATTAGGATTTACTTTAGATTACATTAGGATTTGATATTTATCTAGAAATTATTCGTTTTAAATTGGTTGCAATTCAAATTGCAATCTAATTAGGATTTCTAATTTATTATCTTTTTTACTAGATTAGGTTCACTATAAATAGGGGTTAGAGATTCAGTGAAAAGACAAATTTTGAGTATTAATCATATTTTGTCTTTGAGAGACTTTCGTCTCTGCGTGAGTTGATTCCATTGGTTCTTGGGCAAAGAACTACCTTTGATAACGTTGGTTCTTCCGGAAGGTCGCGGTAAGGGTCACGTTTCTCTTGATAACTTCGGTGCTCTCCGGCAGGTCACGGTTTGTGTCGGGTTCCTTTACCTTATCTCACCTTATCTTACCTTACCTTTTCTTATCTTATCCTGATTCTCAAGACGTTTCGTTATCGTTTCCGCATTCCGATTCATTCGTGTAGGGTGAATCATATCAAATTCCTTATCTGCTTTCTATGTCGATGATCACCTCAACATTGAAAAGAGAGTAATCTAGGTTGCAGACTTACTAATAAGTCACAGTCACACATACAAAATGTAAAAGAGAAAAAAGCTAGACGTTTCATTCAAGTAAAAGTAAGAATAGGAGTAGTGCATTAAATTATATTTTAACATAAAGAACAAATACGTTCTTTAACCTTCTCAACGAACTATTAGAAATTATTCCTTCTAAGTAATGCATGAATGAAATTATTCTACTCTCTCCGCCACAAGTGGCTACGATAATAGACTTAAGAATAAGTTGAGATTATTGTGTCGTATGTCACAATAATTTTCACCAATCTAAAGTTGGTCATCCTTACTATATGCAAATGCATGCGGACCCAAACATATTCGCAACTTTATCAAAATAATAAGGGTACCGGGATCCAATTTCAAATCACAGTGTGCCACCGGCAACACTAAAATCATCATCCTCATTTCACAACATTCTGAAATTGCTCGACTGGTAATGATAATCGTCAAGATCTTATCGAGGCGGCTAAGTCCGACCAGAGCAATTTCGGCTACAAAAAGCAATCACAGGTCATTGAGAGAGTCAAACCCAATTCGCGTACCCCTAGGCTCGAAAGTCTCTATTGTCATAAACTTTGGTCTACTTCCATGTAAACGGACACTTAGATTTCCTAGCTCCCTTTCGTAAAAAGGCTCGCAGATTATCCCCATTACAATTTACAAGAAAAAAAAAATACTCTTGTGCAAATGATGCATGTCTGCTAATTGTTCTAATCCCTATCCCTACCTCACCTTAAAGGCATCGTCTTCTTCTCAAGGGACAGGGTCTTATAATCCTCAATCAATTATTGTTCAACTCTGTAGTATATATTCTCTACATTTAATTATGTATTTTCTACCCGTTTAAACGAGGTTTCCAACCGCCAATAAATATCCCTTACAAACTTAGACTAATAATTTTATATAAATTAACTATTAATATACTCTCCTTCAATAGTTTTATATTTTATTTTCTTATACCAAGGTTTAAATATAATTGTTTATATATATATATATATATATATATATATATAAAGTCAATTAAATACTAACTATATTTTTATATAAGGTAGAAATATATTAGAGGAAAAAGAAATACCTATCATAGGATATTAGATTTTAAACATTTTTATAAAATAATAGGTAATTATATTTATTATGTGGAATATATTTGTATAACTTAAATTTATTAGGTAGAGTCCTATTTTAAAACCTTTTTCTACGGCTCCACGTGTAAATATTATAACTCCTATAATTTATCTTAATTTATATATGGGTATATAATTTTAAAATTCTACAAAATTTATTAACGTAATTCAAAAATAAATATGTATATATTTTTGTACACCTAAAATTGTTATATCACACTCCCACATAAAATTAATTTAATTACTAACTAATTCAATCACTAATTTATAATCATATAATATTTCAAATTTAATATAATCATAGATAAATTTACACTATCACATAATCGATAAAATTTTATTCTAGTGTAAGAGATTCTAGAACTACTCCAATAAACAGTTAAATTTCATCCAAAATTAAATTAAGATATAATTAAATTTAACCTCTAAATTTATTACCCAATTAATAAATTTTATTTTAAAGTAAAGAAGTTTTTAAAACTACTCTTATATTGTATTTGAATCTCTTTCCCTTACTTGAAATTTAAAGACTGGTGTAATTTTTTTTTAATTCCTTCCGACAAAGTTATGAGCTTTTGCGGCCTTCCGTCTACCTCTTATGGCTCCCAAAGGTAATCTCCAATTTGCTCTAAATTTTCCAAAAGATTGACTTGCAATTGCAATTCAATCTATTCCCCCTACCCTTTTATACTAAATATATGACTAAAGGTGGCAGGCAGGCGGGAGCGTGCATGCTTTCACCGAATACTGCCAAAAATTTACACTAACTCAAGGGATAGAAAAATGAAGAATAAGTTAAAACTGAATTGTATTATTAGTTGTTGATACATCAGAGTTTAAATAGAAGAAAAATAATTAACTTTTTCTGTTTAAGTGCTACTTTTAAAGTGGTTAAAACTGAATTTAAAACAAAACTATCTACTAAGCGCAACTCTCAGAAGTGGTTAAAACTGAATGAAAAATAAAATTATCACCAAATCATTAATAGTTAGCTTTAAGCAACTAAGTTTGACTTAAAAAAAAGAGAGTTGAAACTGAAATACCAACTCATCTAACAAAAAAAATCATAAAGAAATATACATAAATAGAAGCACAAAAAAATAAAAAAAATTAAAAAATAAATAAAGAAATATTTTTGAAGATATAGGAGGTTTGGAGGAAAATCAATGGTATCCCTTTAACTTCAAATAACTTTCTTACTTCTATTTCTAAGTATATGTGTTTATTGTATATTTTAATTCTAATATAAGTTAATTTATAAAATTTATGTTTTATTTATAAATTTTCATTTATATCTTCAAATGACATGTATTGTTAACCATTAATATAAATTTTAACTTGTTATTTTTAAGATTTTATGAACTCGGTTAAAAAAATTCATTTTTAACATTGTCCTTGAGTTATATCTCTCCGAATGTATTCTATACCTACATGTGTTCATGAAGAATATCCATGTCTTACTAATGAAACATTGAGATTATAGAATCAAATTCGGAAGAATAATAGATACACATTATTTTTTGTTTTATATATATATAATTTATGATTAAATATATTTTTAATTTTTATAAATATAGTAAATTTTATTTATAATTAATGTAATTTTTTTTTGATATTTTTAAAATTTATTTTTAATTTATGTTAATAACTTTTTTTACATATTTGTTAATTTTGTAAACGAGTATTCAATTAAATTTCAATATATGTATTAATTGTATATATTAAAAATTTTCATACAAACAATACAAATCATTCAAATCTATTTTTTAATATATACTATTAGTTAATATATATGATAAAATTTAACTTAACATCTATTAATTAATTTTGGAAATGTTTAACTACAAGTTAATGCAAGGAGCAAAAACAGAAGCTCGCAAAAACATTAATGAAAACAAAAGAAAAAAATTTATAGTACAATTAAAAATAAAATTTAATATATTTATATTAAGAAAATATATTTAAATTTTTAACTTATCATTACACATTCAAAAATATGACAAGGCTTTCTTTTGTAATTTTTATTTTTAATTTATAATTTATTTCTAAATTTTAATGTAAATTTTAATATTTTTATTTATTTATTCTTTATTTACCGGTATATATTGGTTGTATAACCCTTTTATATATATATATATATAAGTTTAATTTAAATTATTTTATTTAATATTTTTTAAATAATTAAATTTTATCAAACTAATTGTTAAATTAATAAATTCATTAAATAGATTATGTTTATAAAAATTTATAAAATTTAATAATTTATTATACTATTTTATTTTAATAAAAAAAATATTTTTTAATATTTTTGAATTTAAATTTATTTAATGAAATATCAAATATATTTTAAATTTTATAAACATAATCTATTAAAAAAAACTGATAATTTAACGGTCATAACAAACTTAATTTTAGAGTTAGTTGATCCTTGTTTATTAAAAATAATAGATTAATATAATCTGTATTAAATATAAAAATATTACTAATTGATAGTATTTTTTAAAAATAAAGATTATTTATTAGCTGATGGATAGTAATTAAAAATATTTATTTAAAAAATAAACTTTTAAATTTATTATAACTTTTTATATAAATATATTTTTTATCACTTAAAAAATGAATTTACCATCTATTAAAAATTAGACTCCTCATCTTAAAAGAATAGATGTTTTTTAATATATATATATATATATATATATATATATATATATATTTAAAAGTCTTTTATTTTATAAATTCATTTTAGGATAATATTGTATAAAGACATTGGATCGGCATGGTGACCAGCCTAATGGGGAGATTCTCGTTTTTTATATTTTTATCACCCTCCAACAAAGATATCATTATTCCTTTAGAACAGGAGAGGATATACAGTAACAGAAGCCCGGTAACAGGAAATTACAACTAATATCAAGGTAAACGCCGCCTCAAATAGATACGTATAGTTGGAACTTGTTCTCTTTTATATTTGGATTGTGATACGTATAATTGGAACTTGTTCTCTTCTATATTTGGATTGTTCGTTATCATATACACAGACAATACATTTTAAGTTCGGGTCTTTCTTATCAGTCACAATTTGAAAAGGTTCAACAGAATAAAAATTGAAAGTCACATATCGGATACAATATTAGAAGAACTATGGCGAATACACAACCTGCATGCTATCGGGTGTCTCTGCCTAATCCTAGTCGAATCTGGCAAACCGACAACGTCCTAAAATCGGAGCTCCCTCTTCTAGCCTTTCAAATTGCCTTCGCCGCAGTGTTGTCTCGTCTTTTCTTCTTTATCTTTAAACCTCTCCATCAACCCCGTCTTGTTTCACAAATCTCTGTAAGTATATAATTGTACAAATATAATTTTTTGTCCTTTTCCGTTTTTCTTTTTTGTTTATGATAAATTGTTGCAAAACTTCCTCATCTCTCATCTCAATACTTTGGGGGTATTTGAAATTTAAATATGTAGGCTGGTTTCCTACTAACTCCACCGTTACTTGGAAGATTCCCTCAAATCTTTGAGTTTATTTTTCCTGCAAAGGGGGTCCTTAATATCGAAGTTCTGTCACACGTTGGTCTCATCTACTATGCATTCCTCACCGGTTTGGAGATGAACTTAAATACCATTCTGCAAGTTAAAAAAAAAGCTGCAAGCATCGCGGTTGCTGGGGTAATCTTTCCCATGGTGATGGCGCCGGGATTATATGCTCTCCATCGAAAATTTTATGTCAATAATTTCAGTTTCGCTAATCTTGAAGAAAGTACAAGTAATGCTTACTTACTTTGGACTTTAGTTCTCACCGTTACAGGTTTTCCAGTTCTAGCTCACACACTTTCTGAGCTCAAGCTCCTTTATACTGGTCTTGGCAAAGCGGCTATAACAGCAGCCATGATCAGTGACACCTATGGTTGGTTTCTTTTCACATTATTGGTTCCATTTTCAATTAATGGTAGAAGAGCAGTCTACTCGGTCCTAAGCACGATATTATTCATTGTTGTCTGCATCTTTGTGGTACGTCCAATCATTGTACGGTTTATTGATGGCAAGACAGACAAGGATGAGTGGGATGATAACCAATTACTCTTTGTGGTGATGGGGGTTTTAGCTTGTTCATACATTACAGATATTCTTGGCACACATGGCATTGTTGGGGCTTTTGTGTATGGATTAATTTTACCTCACGGGAGATTTGCCGACTTGGTGATGTCAATTTCAGATGATTTTGCTGGCGGTTTTTTGGCACCACTCTTCTTTATTGGCACTGGAATGAGACTTATGTTGGCCACCATTTTCCTCCAGCCACATTGGTCCTTAACACTGTTGATTGTACTCTTGTTGTGCGTTCCAAAGATTTTAAGCACTTTATTTGCAACTTTCTTCTTCGGTATGCGCGCTCGAGATGGATTAGCACTTGGCTTGCTTCTAAATACCAAAGGCGCCATGGCATTGATAATGCTAAACATTGCTTGGGACAGATCGGTATTTCATTTTTTTTGGATATAAAAGTTCTTCCTTAATCACTCAAACAAATGCAATTTAATCTCTAAGTTCTTATAATGTGTTGTTGCAGATTTTTTCTGCAGTTACCTATGCCGTTATTACTTCTGCTGTTCTTCTAATGACTGTAGTAGTGTCTCCCGTCATTAATGCCATCTACAGACCAAGAAAGAGATTTGAGCAGAACAAGCTAAAGACTATACAAAAGCTAAGAGTCGGTGCAGAGCTCCGAATTCTGGCATGTGTCCACAATAATCGCCAAGCTGCTAGCATGATCAGCATAATTGAATCTTTTAATGCCACCAGACTTTCCCCTATACATGTTTTTGCCCTATACCTTGTTGAGCTTACTGGACGTGCTGCTGCACTTGTAGCTGCCCATGTGGAAAAGCTTAGTTGCCAACCCGGAGTACAAAATCTCACCAGATCACAGGCAGAGTTAGAAAGTATTACCAATACCTTTAAAGCATTTGGAGAGGCAAATGATGCTGTCAGAATGGAGACCTTAAATGTGGTGTCAGCCTATGCAACCATTCATGAGGACATATACAACTCAGCGAATGAGAAGTGCACAAGCTTAATTCTCCTTCCATTCCACAAACAACTAAGTTCTGAAGGTGCGTTCGAAGTAATTAGTGCTGTATACAAAGATATAAACCAAAATGTAATGCAACACGCACCTTGCTCTGTGGGAATCTTTGTTGATCGGGATCTTGGGTCAATTCCCAAAATGAATTTCCGTATTCTTATGATCTTTGTTGGGGGTCCTGACGATCATGAAGCCTTAGCAGTTGCATGGAGGATGGCAGGGCATCCAGGAATCCGACTATCAGTGGTTCGCATTCTTTTGTTCGATGAAGCGGCAGAAGTAGATACTTCAATTCACGATGAAGCACAAGGGATATTATCTGCTGTAATGGATAGTGAGAAGCAGAAAGAGTTAGATGATGAGTATATAAGTTTGTTTAGACATACGGCCGTGAACAATGAGGATTCTATAACATACTCAGAGGTTGATGTACATACTGGTGAAGATATTCCCGCAATCCTCAATGAGCTAGAAAAAGTTGGCTGCGATTTATACCTAGTAGGACAAGGGAATTGTAGGAACTCTCGTGTCTTCTCAAATTTGTTGGAATGGTGTGATTGCTCCGAACTTGGGGTTATAGGGGATATTTTGGCGTCAAACAATTTTGGTTCACGCTCATCTTTGCTAGTTGTGCAACAATATGGGTATGGAGGAATGATTTTTGGAAAGCATGTGGCCGCCAATAACCATGGCTTTGAGTCGCTTGTCGTGAAGACAGAATAACATAGGGTTGATATGGAACTAACGTATATACGAGAATAGGGCCTGGTTATGTTTGCTTCTGAAAATTTAATTCGAGAAACTTTCAGACAGTACCAGGTTTTTGTTTGAGATTAGAATTGGTACAATGCCACTGGTGATTGGAAAATAGCTCACTTTCAATTACATGTCTCCACAAGCCTCTATTTTTTATTTTTACAATAATAATAATAATCATAATAATAATAATAATATTTTTATCAGATTTATAACCTCATGCAAATTAATAAATTTTTTATCATGAGATCAGTTTTATACAAAATTATTTGAATATAATATAGGTCTTTCTAAGGTATCTTTATATATTTAAAATTATAAAATCTGAATTAATGTGGATCAATAATATACTTTTTTATATGACGGTGTATTTAATTAATGAGGTCAACATTATTGTATATGTTTTAAAATTTATATATTTGAATCTTATAAATTATTGATTTGTAATTGATACCCATATTAAAATATAATGATAATATTATTATTTATTTAACTAAAATAGTATTTCATTAAAAAAATTAAAATTTATGAATAAATTAATTTTTTAATGAAGTTAAAAAACTTCAATTTACCTTTAACATTTTTATCTTTTCTTTTCATTTTGACAACATTTTTATCTTTTCTTTCCATTTTCACTACAGAGTAGTTGATCTATGAAATACAAAATTTTCAACAGGGTTTGTATTGTTTTAAAACTGAAAAAACGAAATGTAAGTGTACCTTGTCGTTTTTTCAAAGTAAAAGATGAGAAAAAGTATCGTCTCTATGGATTTGATCCAATTATTGAGTTTCACTGGTTTACTATTTGAAGTACAATTATGTAGAATGTATGAATGATTTAAATGTGAAAGAACAACAAATTGTAGATTCTAATTCTATGCAATAAGATTCTAGAATGAACGAAAACTGACTAAAATGGATTAAAAAACTATAGCTATCTACCATGTAGAAAATCTAGCACTTAATCTTCAAACAAGTATAAAACAATCAATTTATGAAAGTGTTAGGGTTGGAGTTTGCCAAAACTTCACCTGAGTAATCTTAAACTACTGCTTTAATTCAAGTTTAGAAAATATAATTGAAGGTCGAATTTCTTACGCTACTTGAAAATCAATTCCTTGACTCATCAACTCTTTCCTCAAATTAGTAACCCTAATTCCTTAAAAATTCCTAGCTAGAACAAGCTTTAAGTTCGAGAATTCACAAGACCTTACAACTATTGATCTCTATTCCTAGAGTAACCGCATTTATGTCATTCACCTCAGTTTCAATTCATACTCATATTTTTCAATAGTGTATAGAATCTGAATTCATTTTATAAGACTAGCTCGTAAAAGCATTAAGACAAAGGTAAATAATCAATTTAAAGAAAATGTGCTTGGATTAATGCAATAGTTCTATATTACACAGGATCAGATTGGATTCCTCCTTCCTTAACTAACATCTAATTACACATGATGAAAAATGAATAAAGAGGAGAAGAAGAAAAACTTAGGATGAGTTCCATAAGGTAGCACGAATTTTACACGTTGATCCCTCAACTCTTCAAATTCCCCCTAGGAGCTGAACAAGCAAAGGAAAAAGAAAGATATGAGCTACGAGAGCTCTAACTACCAAGAGAGAGAAAAATTAAATTTTGTATGAGGTGTCCCTTGTTGTGGAACAAAATGCATCAATTTTTTAAGCTGTTATGTAGCCAACATCTCCTTGATTTATGTTGCCAACACAAGATCTTATGACAACTTTTAACATAGTGAAAACATTTTCAAATTGAGGAGATTTATCACACCCAACATTGAAAATTGCATATTTCAAAATTATCAAAGAGTGATCAATTTTTGCTTGTTTTTCTATGAATTTATGATCTTTTATGTTTCAAATTGCTTGTTGTTTCATCAAAATACTTTCAAATAAGTGTCATGTTGAACACTTATCAAAACATCATTGTTGAGTAACGAAATCTCCATTTGTTGAGCACGAACTTGTCTTATGTTTTCTCGTAAACCCAGTTTGAAGTATCCATTTATGCATAAATTGTACTCTCCAAAATCAGAATTTAAATTTAAGTTGTGCAGTTTTTCTTAAGTTTTCCAAATCATTCTTGTCGTTTTGGTTTGCATGATTTCCAAATCATTCTTGTTGTTTTGGTTTGCAAGAGTATCATATCACCTACAGTGCTGTCTGACCAGATGAATTAATTAGTTATATATATATATATATATATATATATATATATATATATATATATATATATATATTAAATCCTTCAGTTATCTACCTTTCTCGCCTTAGCAAAGTATATTTGTCAATACGCCACATGTAATTGAGAGAATGAAATGTTAAGTTGAGAAAATAGGATTAGAGCATCAGACTCACTCTCTTATGCAATGTTATTAAAGTAATATTGTTTTAATATATAAATGGTTTTATTATTAAATTAAAAATATTTTACACGTTTTAATAATTTTGACAGTTAAACACATTCTTGTAATTTATTAATATTAAAGGACCATCCTATAATTAAGTAATTAATTAGTTCTAATAAAGTACAAAAATAAAATTTTAAAGAGCGGATCAAAACTAGATAAATTTGTTATGAACCGATGGTTCATAGTTTCTCCACAATATTAAAATGATATCAAATGGTGTTTGACATCACATCATAAAACAATAGGACATAAACAACACTTTTACGAACGATGTAAGAAAGGAAAATTGAAGATTGTGAATTGATCACAATTCAACCACCATCAACCCTGTGAATTAAATCAAATTCTTAAACCATAGGTTTGAAATCTTTTTTTGCAAATTTTGTTCCAAAATTCAAGAATAAAGTCAAATTAATTATCCCTTAATTTTTCAAGTTCACAATTCAATATAGTTGAAGAAGGAAAATAGACACGATGTCGTGAAAAAATTCACAAGAAATAGTGAAATATTGTATAAAGAACAACTCTAATTATCAAATATTCGTTAAAGATGGCAAATTGTCTTGATATTAAGGGAAAAAAATTAAACTTATCTAAATTTTAAGTGTTTAAATTTGGTTAATTTAAAAAATTTTAAGCATGTTATCTATAATAAATTTTTTTTGGTCAAATTTTTGTAATAAATTATATAAATACATAAATATTATATAAATATAATATATTAAAATAAATATAAATATATGATATATAAAAGTAAATAGATTTTTAAATAGATTAAATAGACTTTTTAATAAGTTTAAGTATGATTTGTTTATCTAACAACACTGCACTTTCAATTTATTAAATAAGTCGACAAGTTATGCTTTAAAAAAACTCAATTATGGATATCTATCGAATAACCTTATTCATTTTCATTTTTAGTTGATATAAATTTAGTCTAACAAGAAAATATGTCTCACTCATTCAATTCATGTTCCTATTCTTAAAATATGTTAACAATGTTATTCATCATAGTAGTGATGGTTATATTTCAATTTTTCAATCAAATAAAAACCAAATTATGGAAATTACAAGAAATATATTTAAGTAGAGTTAATCCGTTTAATAATTTTTATAGATGATTAAAATTTATCAATCTAAATATTAAATTAATAAGTTATATTATATAGATCATTTTTATAGAATTTAAAAAAGGTTTAATACTTAAAAAAATAAATTTAAATTAACAGATAATATAATTTAAATTTATTTACTAAAATATCAAATATTGTTTAAATTGTATAAAATTTTATAAGAATAATCTATATAATATAATTTATTAATTTAATGATTGAACTAATGAAATTTATTAAACGGAATAACTTTAGCTAAAATTATTTATAGAGTAACTTTGTTTAAAGTTACTTCGTTTAATAACTATTGTAAACAATTACATTTCATAAATTCAACCATTAAATTAATAAATTATATTATATAGATAATTTTAAATTTTTTTTATAAAATTTACAAAAGGTTTGATATTTTAAAAAATAAATTCAAATTAACAGATAATATATCTCTTATAATATCCCTTAACTTAAATTTATTTAATGAAAAATTAATTATTTTAAAAATTTTATAAAAAAATTTCAAAATAAGCTATATAATAAAATTTATTAATTTAATAATTGAATTGATAAAATTTAATTATTTATATAAATTATTAAACAAAATAACTTTAAATAAAATTATTTTTAAAATAACTTGATCTATTCTATATATATATATATCAAGTTTAATAACAAAATCTTCTCAAAGTAGTATAATTTTAGCAAGACATTATCGAAAAAATACAACAAACAATAAAATTTTGTATAAAAAATAAAAATGGAGTTTTCAAAACTTTAGAATTTGATTTATTTTATGGAAGATGAATTATTATTTTTTAATATAAAAAATATATATTTTAAAAAAAAAACACATACAGTTAAAATTACTTTATTTTTCTTAAATTTTTAGATTTAATTTTATTAAAAATAATTCTATTTAACTTTAAATTAAATAAACACTTAATTTTTATCCAATTTATTTCTATATCTTATTTGGTTTTAAGACACGTTACTTTTCTAACTAATAAAAATTGTATAAATAGATTAAGTTACAAAGATAGTAAAACAATCCTATTTTTAATCCCTACAATTTTAATTAGAAAAACCACTCGAACCTTATTTATCTTAATAATAAAAAATCAAAATAGAGAAAGTAATATAAGATTTTGTATTGATTTCTAATAAATTAAAAAATATAAATTTTAAAAAATATATTTTTGTTAAATTTTCTAAATGAGGAATTAATTAAATTATAATAAGATGTTAAAAATTTGAAAGATTTAAAAAATTAGTTCATTTTGTGAGTATTTTAAAATATATTTTTTTTAAAGTGGACAAAATCTTTATTTAAGAATGAGAAATTCTCCTTCACCACCAAAGAAAAAGGTAAAAATTAACATTTTAAAATGTATTAAACATTTTTCTATTTCAAAATTTTGAGCAAGATTAATATTTTGCTACAAATAATCAATGAGAAAGTTTTAGAGAATCTATTAAAAAATTAGTTGGAATTACAAATATAAATAGTGATATAATTTTGTATAAGACAAAGAAATAAAAATTTCTTACTTATTAGAAGTAATTTTGAAAAATAATATTATAATAATAAAAAGATAATAACCATATGACAAATATTGTAAATTTTTTTTTTTTACAAAAATCTTGTAATACAAATATATAATAACAAATATAACAACATAAATAAAAAGTAGATACCAAAATTATTTATTAATATAATTCCACACTTTATATCCACATAATAAATTAAAAATATTCATATTTTTAGTTGCAAATTTTGCATAAAAAATAATTATAAACAGTTTTTTACAATTTTTAAACTCACAAAGTTGAAAAGACTCTCCATACACACAATTATTTAAATTTTAAATACATCAAAAGATTATAATGCTATGAAAATAAAATATATACAAAATTTTTATATATATAAAAACTTTTTTTTATCTGTTCTCTTTAATATGAAATTTGAATAAATAGAATATAATATAAATTTATTTTTTTTTCACCATTTATATTATATTTTTTTAAGAGAATATATTATATTTTTATTTAAAAATTAATAAATTTTAGTAACTAAAATACTAATAGTATTTCAACATATAATTTATTTAAATAATAAATTTTTTTAAGAAATCATATTTATTAAATTTAAATTTAAATACATAATAAATAATCGTATATATAAAAAATTGTTTTAAGTATTAAACCTCATCATAAATGATAAAATAGTTAATATTACAAATCAAAAGATAAAATAATATGAAATTTTCTAAAAATAAATATCTTCAAAAAGAAATATTTGAGGTTAATATTTATATAAAAATTAATATATTTTTTTAATTTTTTAGGCTAATAATTTGTTTGATTTTTCAATTATTTTATAAAATATATATATTTATTAGAAATATTTGAAGTTAATTTTTATATAAAAATTAAGTATAAAGTTAATATAAATTTAGTATATTTATAAATAATTTTTAGTTTAATTTAGTTTTGAACATAAAAAGTGAAAATTGGCTCAAGTAACATACAGAAATTTTGTTTGTTCGATTCTATTTTTTTAGTTAACAATTTATTTATTAATTAGTTTAGAACTATTTCAACTAATTCTTAAGTACTTATAAAATAAAAGAAAATGAATTATCGTTTGACTTTTTGAAAAATTTATAGTTGTTTAAATTAATTTTGAAAAGATAAAAATATTATACTTTTAAAATAAAAATATATTTTTTATCATAAAAATAATAAATAACTATTTAATTTATTTTAGCATAAATAAAATGAACAGTTAAAAAATATAAAAATAATTTTAACTTTTGAAGATAAATATAGTTAAGGCTAAATATTTTAAAAAGTAAAATGATAATTTATTGGAAGAAAACATCAATTTATTTGCTTTTATGTTGGTAATTTCACAATTATGCAATCCTCAGTTACTTACAACTCATTCTTTGTCTGGTCTTCCACTTTTCATTCTTCTTGCAACTCGCGCTTTATCCTCTCTCTCCTGCCAAATCTTCCGCCTTCTCTCCACCTTCCGATTGATATGTCTTCTGCCGGCGGCGGCGTTACATCCAACGCTCCTCAGCGATATTTCTGCTATGAGTGCAACCGTACCGTCTCCATTGCTCCTTCCTCTGATCTCGTGTGCCCCAATTGCAACGGTGGCTTCGTCGAGGAAGTGGAAAATCCAAATCCGAACGCTCCTCATCCATTATCTTTCACCTACGAGTTTGGTGGCGACGATCTCCCCACTCTCTTCGGTGGTCGATCGCCCCCTTTCGGAGACGCTGACGCGTTCAACCCTTTGGTGTTCCTTCAGAACTACATTCAAACCCTGAGAGCCGGTGGCGCTAATGTTCAGTTCGTGATCGACAACTCTGGGGACCCTAGTGGAGCATTTCGTCTCCCCACAAATCTCAACCTTGGCGATTACTTCTTCGGACCGGGTCTCGAACAATTGATTCAGCACCTTGCGGAGAACGATCCCAACCGGTATGGGACTCCCCCAGCTTCCAAGTCTGCCATTGAGGGGCTCCCAAACATGTCAATTACTGAGGAATTGTTGGGTTCAGATTCGTCACAGTGTGCGGTGTGTAAAGACACGTTCGAGCTCCGGGAATTGGCGAAACAGATGCCCTGTAAACACATTTATCATTCCGATTGCATCCTACCTTGGTTGGAATTGCACAATTCTTGTCCCGTGTGTCGATATGAGTTACCAACTGACGATCCTGATTATGAGCAAAGGGCTGGAGGGACTCGCAGCCTATCTGCAGCTGGTGATTCTTCTGGTGATACAGACACCTCGCAGTCACCCAGGGAGCGGAGGTTTAGGGTTTCTTTGCCCTGGCCCTTTAGGCAGCTTTCTTCCGTTGCCGAGACAAGCAATAACAACGGTAACAATAGTGGGGAATCAAATCAAAATTTTGAGTCAGAAACCAGGCAAGAAGATCTTGATTGAGTCTCATCAATGTTTCATATGTAAGTACAGAGCTCCCTTCCTCTCTTTCATATAGCCGCCTTCATCCTGTAATTACTTTATCGTGCTTATGATGGTGAATGCCAACGGTGGGTCTGTTTTTTAATTTATTTTATCGATCGATTTGTAGCTTCATACAGAAGCAAATGGTAGCATTTGGTTTTATAAGACGTGAGTTTGTTTTTTCTTGTATCCGACCTAAAGCAAAGGACATGGCATGGGTTAACTAGTGCATACTTTATGCAGCACTCCCTACCCTCCTGAACATAGGTAAAAGAGTCATGGCTCTGACAAAAGCTTCCAATGTCTTGAATTTTTATTGTTTGGAGAGTTTACACTATTGAAAGCTTGAAATTTTTTGTCTTGGAACCATGAATGTTAACTTGTACATTTATTAATGGATTTATAGATTAGATATCTGACTATATTCATAATAGGTGAAGCAAAAGATATGACAAAACATAATATTCAATTATTCGATTTTGTGGTTAAAATATGAGAACAAATGGACGATGTTGGATGGGTATATTTCATGAGAATTTTTATCAAATCTTCTGGGCAGTGTGTGACTCCATGCTGAATAAACATATATTGGGTTCTATTGTTGTGTTTGCTGTGCAATAATATTGGCTTAAATATGTTTTTGGTCCTTATGAAATTTACCTTTGTTCTATTTTGGTGCCTGCATCTCTAAGCACAGTATACTCCACATTTGATTAAGTGTGTCCATTGTGGCAAAATAAGGTCTGCATAGGAAGATAATGTCCATTCTTGGACAGTACACTATCTGAAGGCTGATATTGGGAGGAAGTAGGACTTGTAAGGTCTAATTTAAAGTTTTTGAAATTGCAGGGTCCAAAACTGAAAAAGGTGTATCTTATAGATTAAAACCAATATTAAAGCCTATTGCTAAAATATCTTTGTATCATATCAATGTAGAAAATTTTGTGTGTGCTGTTTAAATATGTGGTTGAAATTTTATGGTTCTTGGAGATTTAGGTTCATAATTCATAAGCTTGAATATGAAATAGTTGCTTGTTTAATTCCTGATGCACATATATCCTTTCAAGGTTGCATTATTGAATGATATATTAATGCTAATTTTAATAGATGAATGTGGAGTATTGGACAGTTCCAACAAGGATTTGGATCCATGTTTGATGTCTGATACAACACAGCACTTTAAAAAGTACCTAGACATATTAGATTTTAATGTGTTGCTGTATGCCTCCAGTTCTCGTCCCATATCAAGGATATTATCTGCCAGTGGATACATTGAAAGGATAATTTCACAATTCAAATCGCAATTTTCTCTTTACCTTTTGGATAAGACTTGGAAGAATTAACAGATTGAATAGGAAACTTTCAATGTCATGAGCGGGTATACATTCCTAGGTGGTCTTTCAGAATGTTTGAATGACTGTGGTTGTCAGGTGTAGTATCTCCCCACATTTTGGGGGTAAAATGGACTTTTCTCCCATGTTCAAGAAGTCATTAAAAAACACTAGGTCACTTTTTCTTCCACATTTTTCTTCTGTCTTGTCTGCTCACACTGTATCATCTCTGTTCTGCTCCATTTCTCACCATCTCCTTCAGGTTTTCCGCTGACATATTCATTATTCTTTGCTCAACACTCTTGCTTATCTGTGTTTTTGTTTTATTGCTGCTGTCCATCTCTTTTCCCCTGTTCTTTTGTGTTAATACGAACGTCTCCGTTCTTCTCTGCTCAACACTCACGTAACCTTGTTTCGTTTTGTTACTGGTGTCCATCTCTTTTCTTCTGTTCGTTTCTGTTTATCTCCATGCTTCAATGGCTTCATCCTTGTTCCTTAGGTTTCCTTTGCTTGTATGCTTTTTTATAGACTAGACCTATGATTTTTTGTTGATCACTGTGTATATACTATGCATGACAAATTTACTAGTATTTTTGTAGCATTGTACATGCAACTATGCACATGTATATATCATATATCTATATAAATTTTTTTAAAATAGTGCCTGTCCAGCTAATTTTGGGACTCGGCCGTTATCCAGGATTAATAACTATGATGGATACTTTTCTGTTAATGGATTTGTATTGGATATGTCTTCTAATTTGGTATCTAGCTATTTCATGCATTCTAACAGGATGTTTGAAGATTTAAACAGTTTATTTTTCTCAAGTGCAGTTGCTTTTATTTTTGTTATTGTTTCTATTTTCTATATGAAAGATCTTATAAATGTCTGTTCTCAAAAATTGTTTGAGTTATCCTTATCTACCGTACTTCCCATTGTGCTGTGCATACTCTTTTATTTTCAGTTTTGCACCTTATGCCGAATGGTTCAATATAGTTAATAACTATTTCATCATATTACTACTTACGCTGAAACCATACTCATGATAAGATTTTCACCTCTTTTTTTGCTTGGCAGGTATGAAGAATGTTTCTAATCTGCAGCATTGTTTAATAGAAATTAGTTAAAAGTCATTTAGCGGTTAGTGACAATTGCAAGTGTTATATTTGGTTATAATAAACATAGTAACAATCCATCGCCATTTTGACATTAGATTCTTTATAGATTGTTCATTTTATGTACATTACTGGTTCAATTTTTTTGTGAAATTTGTATTGTCTCTGATTTCTTTTTGTTGGTTCCCCTTTTGTGTAAATGTGGTCTGATAACTTTTCTTGTGTTGGCCAGTAGATTCTTTAATTGAATTGGTGACTAAACCCCGCAGGGTCTATTGAGTCATAATATCCAAATCTCTTAGAAGATACAGTTATTTGTTTTCTACAATGTCTTTTGATATCAGTAGTTTCCTCCAGTTATATTATTTGGTTTTAGCAAAGGATCTCAATTAATTTAATTAACTTTATGGCCCTTGGTTTCTTAGTTGCATGGAAAACTTCGTTGAAAATGGGCTCCATGTTTGGTTTTTATGATATATTTTGATCAATCATGGCTTAGAGGTTTTGGTACCCGGCTTCGCGGCTACTGTGATTGCCATGTGGTCTTGAAAATCTCAGAGGTTGAAATTGGAAAGCTGGCATTCCCTTTTAGTTTGTTCAGACGGTTAAGTTGCAGGTTTCAAACTGTAAGTCTGAAGTTCGATTTTCCACAGTGCGCTCTGCACACTCATCTCGTTTCCGTATTCCATCTTTTCATCCTCCTTATAAGGCTTACCATATGAAGTCCCCTTTGGACAAAAAGGTGGGGAAGGGAGAATTGGAGAACATGTGTATTTGCAATTGAGATTCGGTGCAATTGGCTAATTACGCGATTGATTAAAATCAAACGGTTGAGGTTCGATTAAGTGTTAGAAATCAACGTCGATGATTTTGAAATTCAAATTCTTCTATCTTGATCTAACGGCACACATTGATCAATTGCACGGAATTTTAACTGCAGTCAATGCATATAAAATCAGCTAGCTAGGTGATAAAACCCGCCAAGGTACTTGTGTTCATTAAGTAAGGTTCCGTTGGTATTTAATTTTTAGTTTTAAAAATTTGAAAAATTAAAATTAGTTTTTATTTTTAGTTTTCAATTTTAGGTTTTAAAATTTGTTGCAAAAGTAAATTAAATCCTTTTATTATGAATTTATTGAAAAATATATAAAAACATTAATCCATAAAAATTAAATTATATGCAAATAAAATAAATTTTAATTTTAAAAAATAAAAATAAAATATTATTATTATTTTGATAATTGTTATAATATAAATACTATTATATAATTATACAGTTTTATATTTTACTTATTATATGATAATCAATATATAAGATAAATAATTTTATATATTATTCATGATTTATTTTATATAAAATAATATATATAATATTATAAAATTAATATAATGTAAAATTAAATTATAGTATTATAAATTAATTATTAATTTTATATATTAAATAGTATCATTTATTTGTAAAATAATAAAAATAGATAAATAATTAAATTAATTAAAAATAATAAAAATAAAAATAAAAATTTATAAATAAATATTATTATTGTTATTATTATAATGATTGTTACTTAAAATAAAAGTGAATTTATAAGATAATAAAAATGGTATAATAGTTATAATATAAAAATATTATGTAATTATACAAATTTTTATTTTATATATTATTTATAATATTTATATATTATTCTATATTGATTTTATATAAAAATAATATTATATTATAAATAATTATATAATATCAAATTATATTATAATATTAAAAATTTAATATAATTTATATATTAAATAATATTATTTATTTTTTTTTAATATGTAAAAATTAGATAAATAAATTTTTTTTAAAATATATTATTATTATTATTTTATAATTTTTTAACCTAGTCGCAAATTTTTTCAAAAATATCATAAAATTATCAATGATGTGAATTCTCAATAGATCACATAAACAAAAAGTACAAACTATTTAAACTATGACGTGACGGCGATGGAAAAGTGTGATATTTTGGTAGTTGTTCTGACACAGTAATTTTGTATTTTTTATTTTAAAAAAAAATAAATTGCTAAATATTAAATAAAGTTAATCTTAAAAATTTGTTAAGAAAAAAAATAAAATACTTATTATATATAATTATAATATCTAAAAATAAAATATTAAAATTTTCTATTAACTCGATAAAAAACAACAATTTATTTAATATCAAGTACAAATTTTAGAATAATGTGCCATGAAACAAATTGTTGCAGAAGGTAACTATTTGAAGGGTATGATCGACTTACTGTTTATTTTTCTCAATCATGCCAAATAAACATAAAAAACTCGCCTGGGTTGCTTTGCAGAGAGGAGTAACGAGTGAACAGTGTCCAATCTTGCCACGGAGACAAGTACGTCTGGTTACTTGCTTACGTTGTATATGTACTTTGCTTTGTATTGAGTTCCTCTCTGTTTCTCTTTCGTCTATGTTTCCCCCTCCTTGATGTTGTATGTCAGAGTAGCTTCATCAATAAATAAAGGTTTAGCCGTGCTCTTTCACCTATGGAACAACTTCTGTATTCTATACATTCCAATCCTCCACGGGGTAGCCATTTTTCTTCATGTACCTTATTTGGGTTTGTTTCTGTCTTCAACTCGTGTCTCTCTATTTTGAAAGTTCCAGATTTCACCCCACATTTTACAGTTTGTTTTTCAGTTTTTATTTAATATTTTAATGTGCTTTCCCTTCCTTCTTTCTGTATTTGTGGCAAAAAAAAGAGAGCTTGTTAATGTTAACTGTTTCACTTTGAACTTAAATAGTAACACAAAAAAAGTAAGCTTGTTTTTGAAGCACCATGCTGTTTTGACACTCCTTTGCTAACATAACACACTTAAATGGATTGAAAAAAATGACAGAAAGGTTGTTTCTTTTCTTGGGTTAGAGCTCTTGTATTTGATGGGTTGCTAGCACATGAACGTTTTGTAAAACATTTGAGTGTAGGTTGTTACATGGGTTCAAAGAAGAGGGCAGAAGTTCAAATTTTTAAGTTGTTGTGGTTGAGATAGAGTGGACTGTACACTTTTTCCTTTGTTTTTTTTTGGTTTTTTTTTTAAAGTCATTCTTTCTCTTGTTTAGCTATATTTGCTAATGAGGTTAATTTTTTATTTTAAAAATATATAATGTAATTATTAATTAATTTATTTATATATCTATGCTAGGTTTTATTTAATAGATGTGCATTTTATTATCATTTCTACTTGTCCTTATTAAAATAAAGTTAGTATTATCCATCTCTAAAGGTAAGTTTGTACTAATTTTTCCTCCGAAAAATGTTTGCATTAATATTGAACTCAAGACTCTTAAGATTCTTGGTATTATATTTTTTCATTATTTTTGTTTTTGTCATTATAAATCAGCCACTCCTGCTACGTGCTTCCTGCAACCTGCAACTTGCAACTTGCAACTTTAAACCTTGAACTTGATACTTGCACCCTTAACTCTAAAATCCTAAACCTTGGATCTTGGATGATGAACCATGGTGACTGGAACCCTGGAACCTGGAACCTGGATCCTGAAACCTTGATCCAGCATCCTAGACCCTGGAACCTAAAACCTGGAATTTGGAACCTTGACCCTATATCCTGGAACCTCGACCAGGGAACTCGGAGCCTGAAGCGCATAACCCGAACAGTTGGACCTTGGATATTAAACCCAAAACCAAGTACATGGAACCTGGAACCTGCAACTTGCTACATGCTACTTGCAACTTGAAACCTGGAACCTGGAACCAAGAACTTGAAACCTACAACTTGGAACATTGACCCTTGAACTTGATACTTGCAACCTACAACTTGCAATAAGCTACCTACTACCTGCTACCTGCAACTTGAAACGTGGAACCTGGAACTTGCTACTTGCAACCTACAACCTGGAACCTGCTACCTTTAACCTGTAACCTGGAACCTGCTACCTGCAACCTGTAACCTGCAACCTGCTACTTGGGACCTGCTACCTGCTACCTTTTATCTGCAAGCTGCTACCTGCTACCTGGAACCTGGAACCTGCTACCTGCAACCTACAACCTGCAACCTGCTACCTCCAACCTGTAACTTACAACCTGCTACTTGCTACCTGCAACCTGTAATCTGGAACCTTCTACATGCAACCTACAACCTGCAACTTGCTACCTTCAACCTATAACCTACAACCTGCTACTTGCAACCTGTAACATGAAACCTGCTACATGCAACCTGCTACCTGCAACCTGCTGCCTGCTACTTGCAACTTGTAACCTGCTACCTTCAACTTGCAATCGAAAACCATCAGCCTGGATCCTAGACCCTAGAACTTGCAGCTTGCAACCTCATACCTGCTACCTGCTCCCTGCAACCTGCAACCTCCTACTTGGACTCTGGAACCTGATACCTGCAACTTGGAACCTTCTACCTGCTACCTGCAACCTGGATCTTGATACTTGCAAGCTGCATCTTGTTCCCTTCTACGTGTAACATGCAACCTTTAAACATGAAACTGATACCTTCTACCCTAACTCTAAACCCTAAATCCTAAAATATGAACCGTGGTGCATGGAACCCTGACCCTGGACCCTTGAACATGAAACCTAGAACTTGGAACCCTGGCTCTATATCCTGGACCAAGGAACTTGAGGCTTGAAGTGCAAAGCTTGAACTCCTGGTCCTTGGACCCTAAACCCCAAACCATGCACATGGAACCTAGAACTAAGAACATGCAACCTTCAACGTGAAACCTTGACCCTGGAACATGATACCTGCAACCTGCTTCCTTCTACGTGCAACTTTAAACCTTGAACCCGATGCCTACCACATTAACTCTAAACCCTGAACCATGAATCCTGAACGACGAACCCTGGTGGCTGTAACCCTGAACTCTGAAACCCGGAACTTGGAACATTGAACCTTAACCTTGGATCCTGTAACCCTAACCTGGACGCTAGACCCTTGAACATGAAACTTTGAACATAGAACCCTGGCCCTATATCCTGGAACCTAGACCCTGGAACCTGCTACCTTGAACTTGATACTTTCCACCTTAACTCTAAACCCTGAACCCTGAATCCTGAACGATGAGCGCTGATGAATGGAACCCTGAAACCTAGAACCTTGATCTTGGATCCTGAAACCCTGAAACTTGGAACCTTGATCCTATATCCTTGAACCTGGACCCTAGAACTTGGAGCCTGACGCAGAGAGCCTGAACTCCTGAACCTTGGACCCTAAACCAAAAACCGTATACATGGAACCTGGAACCAAGAACCTGAAACCTACAACTTGGAACATTGACCCTTGAACTTGATACTTGCAACCTACAACCTGCAATGAGCTACCTACTACCTACTACCTGCAACTTGAAACCTGGAACGTGGAACTTGCTACTTGCATCCTACAACCTGCAACCTGCTACCTGCAACCTGTAACCTGCAACCTGAAACCTTCTACTTGCAAACTGCAACCTGCTACCTGCTACCTGCTACCTGCAACCTGCAACCTGCTACGTGGAACCTGGAACTTGTAACCTGGAACCTGCTACCTATGACCTGCAACCTGCTACCTGCAACCTGTAACCTGCTATCTGCAACCGAAAACCTTAAACCTGGATCCTAGACCCTAGAACTTGCATCTTGCAACCTGCTACCTGCTACCTGCTTTCTGCAACCTGCAACCTGCAACCTACTACTTGGACTCTGGAACCTGATACCTGTAACTTGGAACTTGCTACCTGGTACCTGCAACCTCCAACCTCCATCCTCCAACCTGCTAACTTCTACCTTCTACCTGCAACCTGGATCCTTGACCCTGGAACCTGATACCTACAACATGCATCCTGTTCCCTTCTACCTGTAACCTGCAACTTTAAACATGAAACTGATACCTTCCACCATAACTCAAAACCCTAAATCCTGAAATATGAACCGTGGTGCCTGGAACCCTGACCCTGGACCCTTGAACATGAAACCTAGAACTTGGAACCCTGGCCCTATATCCTGGAACCTGGACCCATGAACTTGACGCTTGAAGTGCAAAGCCTGAAGTCCTAGTCCTTCGACCCTAACCAAACCATGCACATGGAACCTAGAACTAAGAACCTGCAACATTCAACCTGAAACCTTGCCTCTGGAACCGAATACCTGGAACCTGGAACCTGCTACTTGCAACTTGCAATCTCCTACCTGAAGGCTGCAACCTGCAACCTGCAACTTGCTACCTGGAACCTGGAACCTGCTACGTGCTACCTCCAACCTACAACTTGCAACTTTGAACCTTGAACTTGATACTGCAACCTTAACTCTAAAACCCTGAACCTTGGATCTTGGGTGATGAACCATGGTGACTGGAACCCTGAAATCTGGAACCTTGATCCAGCATCCTAGACCCTGGAACCTAAAACCTGGAATTTGGAACCTTGACCCTATATCCTGGAACCTCGACCAAGGATCTCGGAGCCTGAAGCGCACAACCCGAACACTTGGACCTTGGATCTTAAACCCAAAACCAAGTACATGGAACCTGGAACCTGGAACTTGCTACATGCTACCTGCAACTTGAAACCTGGAACCTGGAACCTACTACTTGCAACATGCAACCTGCTATCTGCTACTTGCAAACTTCTGCATGCTACCTGCTACTGGAAGCTGATACCTGCAACGTGATATTTCCTACTTATAACCTAAAACCTGCAACCTCCAACTTACAACCTGCTACCTTCAACTTGCACCCTGCTACCTGCTACTTGCAACCATCTACCTGTTACCTGCAACATGCTCCTGCTAACTGCTACCTGCTACTTTGAACCTGTTACCTGCAACCAGAAACGTTCAACCTGGATCCTGAACCCTGTTACATGCAACTTGTAACTTGTTACCTGCTATGAGCTACCTACTTCCTGCTACCTGCAACTTGAAACCTGGAACCTGCTACCTACAACCTACAACCTGCTACCTGCAACTTGCAACCTTCTACATGCAACTTGCAACCTGCTACCTGCTACTTGCAACCTTCTACCAGCTACCTGCAACCTGCAACTTTAAACCTTGAACCCGATGCCTGCCACCTTAACTCTAAACCCTGAACCCTGAATCCTGAACGATGAACCCATGTGGCTGTAACCCTGAACCCTGAAACCCGGAACCTGGAACATTGAACCTTAACCTTGGATCCTGGAACCCTAACCTGGACGCTAGACCCTTGAACATGAAGCTTTGAACATAGAACCTTGGCCCTATATCCTGGAACCTAGACCCTTGAACCTGATACTTGCCACCTTAACTCTAAACCCTGAACTCTGAATCCTGAACGATGAGCACTGATAAATGGAACCCTGAAACCGGGAACGTTGATCCTGGATCCTGAATCCCTGAAACATGGAACTTGGACCCTTGACCCTATATCCTAGAACCTGGACCCTAGAACTCGGAGCTTGACGTAGAGAGCCCGAACTCCTGGACCTTGGACCCTAAACCCAAAACCATATACAGGGAACTTGGAACGAAGAATCTGAAACCTACAACTTGGAACATTGACCCTTGAACTTGATACTTGAAACCTACAACCTGCAATGAGCTACCTACTACCTGCTACCTACAACTTGAAACCTGGAATTTGGAACCTTGACCCTATATCCTGGAACCTCGACCAGGGAACTCAGACCCTGAAGCGCACAACCCGAACAGTTGGACCTTGGATCTTAAAACCAAAACCAAGTACATGGAACTTGGAACCTGCAACTTGCTACATGTTACCTGTAACCTGGAACCAAGAACCTAAAACCTACAACTTGAAACATTGACCCTTGAACATGATACTTGCAACCTACAACTTGCAATAAGCTACCTACTACCTGCTACCTGCAACTTGAAATGTGGAACCTGGAACGTGCTACTTGCAACCTACAACTTGCAACCTGCTACCTGCAACGTGTAACCTGCAACCCGCTAGTTGGAACCGGCTACCTGCTACCTGCTACCTGGAACCTGGAACCTGGAACCTGCTACCTGCAACCTACAACCTGCACCCTGCTACCTGAAACCTGTAACCTGCTACCTGCAACCTGCTACCTGCTACCTGCTACCTGCTACCTACTACCTGCAACCTGAAACCTGTAACCTGGAACCTTCTACCTGCAACCTGATACCTGCAACCTGCAACTTGCAACCTGCTACCTGCAACCTGCAACCTGCTACCTGAAACCTAGTACCTGCTACCTATAACCTGCTACCTGCTACCTGTAACCTGCTACCTGCTACCTGCTACCTTCAACCTGTAACCTGCAACCTGCTACCTGCAACCTGCTACCTGCTACCTGCTACCTACTACCTGCTACCTTCAACCTGCTACCTGTTACTTGCAACCAGAATCCTTAAACCTGGACCCTGGACCGTGTTACATGCAACTTTCAACCTGTAACATGCTACATGCTTCCTGCAACCTACAACCTGGACTTGGATCTTGATACCTGCAACCTGTTACATGCTACTTGCTTCCTGCAACCTGCAACCTACAACCTAGACTTGGAACCTAATACGTGCAACCTGCAACTTTAAACCTTGAACCCGATGCCTTCCACCTTAACTCTAAACCCTGAATCCTGAACGATGAACCCTTGTGGCTGTAACCCTGAACCCTGAAACTCGGAACATGGAACATTGAACCTTAACCTTGGATCCTGGAACCCTACCTTGGACGCTAGACCCTTGAACATGAAGCTTTAAACTTAGAACCCTGACCTTATATCCTGGAACCTAGACCCTTTAACCTGATACTTGCCACCTTAACTCTAAACCCTGAACCCTGAATCCTGAACGATGAGCACTAATGAATGGAACCCTGAAACCTGGAACGTTGATCCTGGATCCTGAATCTTGAAATTTGGAACTTGGAACCTGTACCCTATATCCTAGAACCTGGACTCTAAACTTGGAGCTTGACGTAGAGAGCCTGAACTCCTGGACCTTGGACCCTAAACCCAAAACCATATACATGGAACCTGGAACGAAGAATCTGAAACCTACAACATGGAACATTGACCCTTGAACTTGATACTTGCAACCTACAACCAGCAATGAGCTACCTACTACCTGCTACCTGCAACTTGAAACCTGGAACCTGGAACCTGAACCAGGAACTTGCTACTTGCAACCTACAACTTGCAACCTACAACATAAAACCTGCTACCTTCAACCTGTACCCTGCAACCTGCAACCTTCTACCTGCTATCTGTAACTTGCTACCTAGTACCTGGTACCTGCAACCTGGAACCTGCATCGTGCTACCTGGAACCTGGAACCTGGAACCTATAACCTGCTACTTGCAACCTCCAACCTGCAACCTGCTACCTGCTACCTGCAACCTGCAACCTGCTAGTTGGGACCGGCTACCTACTACCTGGTACCTAGAACCTGGAACCTGCTACCTGCAATCTACAACCTGCACCCTGCTACCTAAAACCTGTAACCTGTAACCTGCTACCTGCAACCTGCTACCTGCAGCCTGCTACCTGCAACCTGTAACCTAGAACCTTGTACCTGCAACCTGCAACCTTTTACCTGCTATCTGTAACTTGCTACCTGGTACCTGGTACCTGCAACCCCGGAACCTGCAACGTGCTACCTGCAACCTGCAACCTGCTACCTGCTACCTGCTACCTGCAACCTGTAACCTGGAACCTGCTACCTGCAACCTACAACCTGCAACTTTCAATCTGTAACCTACAACCTGCTACCTGCAACCTGTAACATGCAAGCTGAAACCTGCAACGTGCTACCTTGAACCTGAACCTGCAACCTATAACCTGTTACTTGCAACCTCCAACCCGCAACCTGCTACCTACAACCTGCTACCTGCAACCTGCTACCTTCTGCCTGCCACCTGCAACCTGCAACCTGCTACATGCAACCTGCTACCTGCTACCTGCAACCTACAACCTGTAACCTCGAACCTGCTACCTGCAACCTGTAACATGAAACCTGCTACTTGCAACCTGCTACCTGCAACCTGCTACCTGCAACCTGTTACCTGCAACCTGTTACCTGCAACCGAAAATCTTCAACATGGATCCTAGAACCTAGAACTTGCAGCTTGCAATCTCATACCTGGTACCTGCTTCCTGCAACCTGCAACCTACTACTTGGACTCTTGAACCTGATACCTGCAACCTGGAACCTTGAACATGGAACCTTCTACCTGCTACCTGCAACCTCCAACCTCCTTCCTCCAACCTGCTAACTTCTTCCTTCCACCTTTTACCTGCAACCTGGATTCTTGAGCCTGGAACCCGATACCTGCAACCTGCATCCTATTCTCTTCTACCTGTAACCTGCAACCTTTAAACATGAAACTGATACCTTCCACCTTAACTCTGAACCCTAAATCCTGAAATATGAATCGTGGTGCATGGAACCCTGACCCTGGACCCTTGAACATGAAACCTAGAACTTGGAACCCTGGCCCTATATCCTGGACCCAGGAACTTGAGGCTTGAAGTGCAAAGCCTGAAGTCCTGGTCCTTGGACCCTAAACCCAAAACAATCCACATGGAACCTAGAACTAAGAACCTGCAACCTTCAACGTGAAACCTTGACCCTGGAACCTAATACCTTGAACCTTGAACCTGCTGCTTGCAACTTGCAACATGCTACCTGAAGCTTGCAACCTGCAACTTGCTACCTGGAACCTTGAACCTTGAACTTTATACATGCATCCTTAACTCTAAAACCATGAACCTTGGATCTTGGATGTGAACCATGGTGACTGGAACCCTGAAACTTGGAACCTGGAACCTGGATCCTGAAACCCTGATCCAGCATCCTAGACCCTGGAACCTAAAACCTGGAATTTGGAACCTTGACCCTATATCCTGGAACCTCGACCAGGGAACTCGGACCCTGAAGCGCACAACCCGAACAGTTGGACCTTGGATCTTAAACCCAAAACCAAGTACATGGAACCTGGAACTTGCAACTTGCTACATGCTACCTGGAACCTGGAACGTGGAACGAAGAATCTGAAACCTACAACTTGGAACATTGACCCTTGAACTTGATACTTGCAACCTACAACTTGCAATAAGCTACCTACTACCTGCAACTTGAAACGTGGAACCTGAAACTTGCTACTTGCAACCAACAACTTGCAACCTGCTACCTGCAACCTGTAACCTGCAACCCGCTAGTTGGGGCCGACTACCTGCTACCTGCTTCCTGGAAACTGGAACCTGCTACCTGCAACCTACAACCTGCACCCTGCTACCTAAAACCTGTAACCTGTAACCTGTAACCTGCTACCAGCAACCTGCTACCTGCTACCTGCAACCTGTAACCTGAAACCTGCTACCTGCTTCCTCCAACCTGCAACGTGCTACCTATAACCTGCTACCTGCTACCTGTAACCTGCTACCTGCTACCTGCTACCTGCAACCTGCAACCTGCGACCTGCTACCTGCAACCTGTAACCTGCAACCTGCAACCTGCAACCTGCAACCTGAAACCTGCAACCTGCTACCTGCTACCTTCTACCTGCTACCTGTTACTTGCAACCAGAAACCTTCAACCTTGACCCTGGACCCTGTTACATGCAACTTGCAACCTGTAACATGCTACATGCTTCCTGCAACCTGTTACATGCTACTTGCTTCTTGCAACCTGCAACCTACAACCTAGACTTGGAACCTGATACCTGCAACCTGCAACTTTAAACCTTGAACTCGATGCCTTCCACCTTAACTCTAAACACTGAATCCTGAACGATGAACCCTTGTGGTTGTAACCCTGAACCTTGAAACCCGGAACCTGGAACATTGAAGCTTAACCTTGGATCCTGAATCCTGAACGATGAGCACTGATGAATGGAACCCTGAAACCTGGAACGTTGAACCTGGATCCTGAATCCCTGAAATTTGGAACTTGGAACCTTGACCCTATATCCTAGAACCTGGACTCTGAACTTGGAGCTTGACGTAGAGAGCCTGAACTCCTGGACCTTGGACCCTAAACCCAAAACCATATACATGGAACCTGGAACGAAGAATCTGAAACCTACAACATGGAACATTGACCCTTGAACTTGATACTTGCAACCTACAACCTGCAATGAGCTACCTACTACCTGTTACCTGCAACTTGAAACCTGGAACCTGGAACTTGCTACTTGCAACCTACAACCTGCAACCTGCTACCTTCAACCTGCAACCTTCTACCTGCTATCTGTAACTTGCTACCTAGTACCTGGTACCTGCAACCTGGAACTTGCAACGTGCTACATGGAACCTGGAACCTACAACCTATTACCTGCTACTTGCAACCTCCAAGCTGCAACCTGCTACCTGCTACCTGCAACATGCTAGTTGGGACCGGCTACCTGCTACTTGGAACCTGGAACCTGCTACCTGCTACCTGCAACCTACAACCTGCACCTTGCTACCTGAAACCTGTAACCTGTAACCTGCTACCTGCAACCTGCTACCTGCAGCCTGCTACCTGCAACCTGTAACCTAAAACCTTGTACCTGGAACCTGCAACCTTCTACCTGCTATCTGTAACTTGCTACCTTGTACCTGGTACCTGAAACCCCGGAACCTGCAACGTGCTACCTGCAACCTATAACCTGCTACTTGCAACCTCCACCCTACAACCTGCAACCTGCTACCTGCTACTTGCAACCTGCTACCCTCAACCTGCAACCTGCTACCTGCTACTTGCAACCTGTAACCTGGAACCTGCTACCTACAACCTACATCCTGCAACCTTCAATCTGTAACCTACAACCTGTAACATGCAACCTGGAACCTGCAACATGCTACCTGGAACCTGAACCTGCAACCTATAACCTGCTACTTGCAACCTCCAACCTGGAACCTGCTACCTGCCACCTGCAACCTGCAATCTGCTACCTGCTACCTACAACCTGTAACCTCGAACCTGCTACCTGCAACCTGGAACCTTCAATCTCCTACAACCTGCTACCTGCAGCCTGTAACATGAAACATGCTACCTGCAACCTGCTATCTGCAACCTGTAACATGCAAACTGTTACCTGCAACCGAAAATCTTCAACATGGATCCTAGAACCTAGAACTTGCAGCTTGCAACGTCACACCTGGTACCTGCTTCCTGCAACCTACTACTTGGACTCTTGAACCTGATACCTGCAACCTGGAACCTTGAACATGGAACCTTCTACCTGCTACCTGCAACCTCCAACCTCCTTCCTCCAACCTGCTAACTTCTACCTTCCACCTTTTACCTGCAACCTGGATCCTTGACCCTGGAACCCGATACCTGCAACCTGCATCCTATTCCCTTCTACCTGTAATCTGCAACCTTTAAACATGAAACTGATACCTTCCACCTTAACTCTGAACCCTAAATCCTGAAATATGAACCGTGGTGCATGGAACCCTGACCCTGGACCCTTGAACATGAAACCTAGAACTTGGAACCCTAGCCCTATATCCTGGACCCAGGAACTTGAGGCTTGAAGTGCAAAGCCTGAAGTCCTGGTCCTTGGACCCTAAACCCAAAACAATCCACATGGAACCTAGAACTAAGAACTTGCAACCTTCAACGTGAAACCTTGACCCTGGAACCTAATAACTGGAACCTTGAACCTGCTGCTTGCAACTTGCAACCTGCTACCTGAAGCTTGCAACCTGCAACTTGCTACCTGGAACCTGGAACCTGCTACGTGCTTCCTGCAACCTGCAACCAGCAACTTTGAACCTTGAACTTGATACTTGCATCCTTAACTCTAAAACCATGAACCTTGGATCTTGGATGATGAACCATGGTGACTGGAACCCTGAAACTTGGAACCTGGAACCTGGATCCTGAAACCCAGATCCAGCATCGTAGACCCTGGAACCTAAAACCTGGAATTTGGAACCTTAACCCTATATCCTGGAACCTCGACCAGGGAACTCGGACCCTGAAGCGCACCACCCGAACAGTTGGACCTTGGATCTTAAACCCAAAACCAAGTACATGGAACCTGGAACCTGCAACTTGCTACATGCTACCTGGAACCTGAAACGAAGAATCTGAAACCTACAACTTGGAACATTGACCCTTGAACTTGATTCTTGCAACCTACAACTTGCAATAAGCTACCTACTACCTGCAACTTGAAACGTGGAACCTGGAACTTGCTACTTGCAACCTGCTACCTGCAACCTGTAACCTGCAACCCGCTAGTTGGGACCAGCTACCTGCTACCTGGAAACTAGAACCTGCTACCTGCAACCTACAACCTGCACCCTGTTACCTGAAACCTATAACCTGTAACCTGCTACCAGCAACCTACTACCAGCAACCTGCTACCTCCTACCTGCAACCTGCTACCTGCAACTTGTAACCTGAAACCTTCTACCTGAAACCTGCTACCTGCTACCTGCTACCTGCTACCTGCTACCTGCTACCTGCAACCTGCTACCTGCTACTTGCAACCTGCTAACTATAACCTGCTACCTGCAACCTGCAACCTGCTACCTGCAACCTGTAACCTCCAACCTGCAACCTGTAACCTGCAACCTGCAACCTGAAACCTGCAACCTGCAACCTGCAACCTGAAACCTGCAACCTGCAACCTGCTACCTGCTACCTTCTGCCTGCTACCTGTTACTTGCAACCAGAAACCTTCAACCTGGACCTTGGACCCTATTACATGCAACTTGCAACACCCTACATGCTTCATGCAACCTACAACCTGGACTTGGATCCTGATACCTGCAACCTGTTACATGCTACTTGCATCCTGCAACCTGCAACCTACTACTTGCAACCTGAAACCTGTAACCTGGAACCTTCTACCTGCAACCTGATACCTGCTATCTGCTACCTGCAACCTACAACCTGCTACCAAAAACCTAGTACCTGCTACCTGTAACCTGCTACCTGCTACCTGCTACCTGCTACCTGTAACCTGCAACCTGCTACCTGCTACCTGCTACCTACTACCTGCTACCTTCTACCTGCTACCTGTTACTTGCAACCAGAAACCTTCAACCTGGACCCTGGGCCCTGTTACATGCAACTTGCAACCTGTAACATGCTACATGCTTCCTGCAACCTACAACATGGACTTGGATCCTGATACCTGCAACCTGTTACATGCTACTTGCTTCCTGCAACCTACAACCTACAACCTACAACCTAGACTTGGAACCTAATACCTGCAACCTGCAACTTTAAACCTTGAACCCGATGCCTTCCACCTTAACTCTAAACCCTGAATCCTGAACGATGAACCCTTGTGGCTGTAACCCTGAAACCCGGAACCTGGAACATTGAACCTTAACCTTGGATCCTGGAACCCTACCCTGGACGCTAGACCCTTGAACATGAAGCTTTAAACTTAGAACCCTGGCCTTATATCCTGGAACCTAGACCCTTTAACCTGATACTTGCCACCTTAACTCTAAACCCTGAACCCTGAATCCTGAACGATGAGCACTGGTGAATGGAACCCTGAAACCTGGAACGTTGATCCTGGATCCCGAATCCCTGAAACATGGAACTAAGAACCTTGACCCTATATCCTAGAACCTGGAACCTGGAACCTGAACCTGGAACTTGCTACTTGCAACCTACAACCTGCAACCCTGCTACCTGAAACCTGTAACTTGTAACCTGCTACTTGCAACCTGCTACCTTCTACCTGCTATCTGTGACTTGCTACCTGGTACCTGGTACTTGCAACCCCGGAACCTGCAACGTGCTATGTGAAACCTGCAACCTACAACCTATAACCTCCTACTTGCAACCTCCAACCTGCTACTTGCAATCTCCAACCTGCTACTTGCAACCTGCTACCTGCAACCTGTAACCTGGACCCTGCTACCTGCAACCTACAACCTACAACCTTCAATCCGAAACCTACAACCTGCTTCCTGCAACCTGTAACATGAACCCTGGAACCTGCAACGTGCTACCTGGAACCTGAACCTGCAACCTATAACCTACTACTTGCAACCTCTAACCCGCAACCTGCTACCTTCAACCTGCTACCTGCCACCTGTAACTTGCAACCTGCTGCCTGCAACCTGCTACCTGCTACCTACAACCTGTAACCTCGAACCTGGTACCTGCAACCTACAACCTGCAACCTTCAATCTGTAACCTACAACCTGCTACCTGCAACCTGTAACATGAAACCTGCTATTTGCAACCTGCTACCTGCTACCTGCAACCTGTAACCTGCAACCTGTTACCTGCAACCGAAAATCTTCAACATGGATCCTAGAACCTAGAACTTGCAGCTTGCAACCTCATACCTGGTACCTGCTTCCTGCAACCTGCAACCTACTACTTGGACTCTTGAACTTGATACCTGCAACCTGGAACCTTGAACATGGAACCTTCTACCTGCTACCTGCAACCTGCTACCTGCTACCTGCTACTTGCAACCTGTAACCTGGAACCTGCTACCTGCAACCTACAACCTGCAACCTTCAATCTGTAACCTACAACCTGCTACCTGCAGCCTGTAACATGCAACCTATAACCTGCTACTTGCAACCTCCAACCCGCAACCTGCTACCTGCAACCTGCTACCTGCTACCTGCTACTTGCAACCTGCTACCTGCTACCTGCTACCTGCATCGTGTAACCTGGAACCTGCTACCTGCAACCTTCAATCTGTAACCTACAACCTGCTACCTGCAACCTGTAACATGAAACCTGCTACTTGCAACCTGCTACCTGCAACCTGCTACCAGCAACCTGCTACCAGCAACCTGTAACCTGCAACCTGTTACCTGCAACAGAAAATCTTCAACATGGATCCTAGACCCTAGAACTTGTAGCTTGCAACCTCATACCTGCTACCTGCTTCCTGGAACGTGCAACGTGCTACCTGCAACTTGCAACCAACAACCTATAACCTGCTACGTGCAACCTCCAATCTGCAACCTGCTACTTGCTACCTGCTACCTGCTACTTGCAACCTGCTACCTGCAACCTGCAACCTGCTACCTGCTACCTGCAACCTGTAACCTGGAACCTGGAACCTGCTACCTGCAGCCTACAACCTGCAACCTTCAATCTGTAACCTACAACCTTCTACCTGCTATCTGTAACTTGCTACCTGGTACCTACAACCCCGGAACCTGCAACGTGCTACGTGAAACCTGCAACCTGCAACCTATAACCTGCTACTTGCAATCTCCAACCTGCAACCTGCTACCTGCTACCTGCTACTTGCAACCTGCTACCTGCAACCTGCAACCTAAAACCTGCAACCTTCAATCCGTAACTACAACCTGCTACCTGCAACCTGTAACATGCAACCTGGAACCTGCAACGTGCTACCTGGAACCTGAACCTGCAACCTATAACCTGCTACTTGCAACCTCCAACCCGCAACCTGCTACCTGGAACTTGCTACCTGCCATCTGTAACCTGCAACCTGCTACCTGCAACCTGCTACCTGCTACCTGCAACCTGCTACCTGCTACGTGCAACCTCCAACCTACAACCTGCTACCTGCTACCTGCTACTTGCAACCTGCCACCTGCAACCTGCAACCTGCTACCTGCTACCTGCAACCTGTAACCTGGAACCTGAAACCTGCTACCTGCAACCTACGACCTGCAACCTTCAATCTGTAACCTACAACCTGCTACCGGCAACCTATAACATGAAACCTGCTACTTGCAACCTGCTACCTGCAACCTGCTACCTGCAACCTGTAACCTGCAACCTGTTACCTGCAACCGAAAATCTTCAACATGGATCCTAGAACCTAGAACTTGCAGCTTGCAACCTCATACCTGGTACCTGCTTCCTGCAACCTGCAACCTACTACTTGGACTCTTGAACTTGATACCTGCACCCTGGAACCTTGAACATGGAAGCTTCTACCTGCTACCTGCAACCTGCAACCTCCTTCCTCCAACCTGCTAACTTCTACCTTCCACCTTTTACCTGCAACCTGGATCCTTGACCCTGGAACCTGATACCTGCAACTTGCATCCTATTCCCTTCTACCTATAACCTGCAACCTTTAAACATGAAACTGATACCTTCCTCCTTAACTCTAAACCCTAAATCCTGAAATATGAACCGTGGTGCATGGAACCCTGACCCTGGACCCTTGAACATGAAACCTAGAACTTGGAACCCTGTCCCTATATCCTGGACCCAGGATCTTGAGGCTTGAAGTGCAAAGCCTGAAGTCCTAGTCCTTGGACCCTAAACCCAAAACAATCCACATGGAACCTAGAACTAAGAACCTGCAACCTTCAACGTGAAACCTTGACTCTGGAACCTAATACCTGGAACCTTGAACCTGCTGCTTGCAACTTGCAACTTGCTACCTGAAGCTTGCAACCTGCAACTTGCTACCTGGAACTTGCTACGTGCTTCCTGCAACTTGCAACCTGCAAATTTGAACCTTGAACTTGATACTTGGATCCTTAACTCTAAAACCATGAACCTTGGATCTTGGATGATGAACCATGGTGACTGGAACCTTGAAACTTGGAACCTGGAACCTAAAACCCTGATCCAGCATCCTAGACCCTGGAACCTAAAACCTGGAATTTGGAACCTTGACCCTATATCCTGGAACCTCGACCAGGGAACTCGGACCCTGAAGCGCACAACCCGAACAGTTGGACCTTGGATCTTAAACCCAAAACTAGGTACACGGAACCTGGAACCTGCAACTTGCTACATGCTACCTGGAACCTGGAACGAAGAATCTGAAACCTACAACTTGGAACATTGACCCTTGAACTTGGATCCTGGAACCCTACCCTTGATGCTAGACCCTTGAACATGAAGCTTTAAACTTAGAACCCTGGCCCTATATCGTGGAACCTAGACCCTTTAACCTGATACTTGCCACCTTAACTCTAAACCTTGAACCCTGAATCCTGAATGATGAGCACTGATGAATGGAACCCTGAAACTTGGAACGTTGATCCTGGATCCCGAATCCCTGAAACTTGGAACTTGGAACCTTGACCTTATATCCTAGAACCTGGACTCTAAACTCGGAGCTTGACGTAGAGAGCCTGAACTCCTGGACCTTGGACCCTAAACCCAAAACCATATACATGGAACCTGGAACGAAGAATCTGAAACCTACAACATGGAACATTGACCCTTGAACTTGATACTTGCAACCTACAACCAGCAACGAGCTACCTACTACCTGCTACCTGCAACTTGAAACGTGGAACCTAGAACTTGCTACTTGCAACCTACAACTTGCAACCTGCTACCTGCAACCTGTAACCAGCAACCCGCTAGATGGGACCGACTACTTCCTACCTGCTACCTGCAACCTGCAACCTGCTACCTGCAACCTACAACCTGCACCCTGCTACCTGAAACCTGTAACCTGTAACCTGCTACGTGCAACCTGCTACCTGCAACCTGAAACCTGTAACCTGGAGCCTTCTACCTGCAACCTGCAACCTGCTACCTGAAACCTAGTACCTGCTACTTGTAACCTGCTACCCGCTACCTTCAACCTGTAACCTGCAACCTGCAACCTGCAACTTTCTACCTGCTACCTACTACCTGCTACCTTCTACCTGCTACCTATTACTCGCAACCACAAACCTTCAACCTGGACCTTGGATCCTGTTACATGCAACATGCAACCTGTAACATGCTACATGCTTCCTGTAACCTACAACCTGGACTTGGATCCTGATACCTGCAACCTGTTACATGCTACTTGCTTCCTGCAACCTGCAACCTACAACCTAGACTTGGAACCTAATACCTGCAACCTGCAACTTTAAACCTTGAACCCGATGCCTTCCACCTTAACTCTAAACCCTGAATCCTGAACGATGAACCCTTGTGGCTGTAACCCTGAACCCTGAAACCCGGAACCTGGAACATTGAACCTTAACCTTGGATCCTGGAACCCTACCCTGGACGCTAGACCCTTGAACATGAAGCTTTAAACTTAGAACCCTGGCCTTATATCCTTGAACCTAGACCCTTTAACTTGATACTTGCCACCTTAACTCTAAACCCTGAACCCTGAATCCTGAATGATGAGCACTGATGAATGGAACCCTAAAACCTGGAACGTTGATCCTGAATCCCGAATCCCTGAAACTTGGAACTAAGAATCTGAAACCTACAACATGGAACATTGACCCTTGAACTTGATACTTGCAAGCTACAACCTGCAATGAGCTACCTACTACCTGCTACCTGCAACTTGAAAACTGGAACCTGGAACCTGAACCTGGAACTTGCTACTTGCAACCTACAACCTGCAACCTTCTACCTGCTATCTGTAACTTGCTACCTAGTACCTGGTACCTGCAACTGGAACCTGGAACGTGCTACCTGGAACCTGCAACCTGCAATCTATAACCTGCTACTTGCAGCCTCCAACCTGCAACCTGCTACCTGCAACCTGCTAGTTGGGACCAACTACCTGCTACCTGCTACCTGCTACCTGGAACCTGGAACCTGCTACCTGCAACCTACAACCTGCACCCTGCTACCTGAAACCTGCTACCTGCAACCTGTAACCTAGAACCTTGTACCTGCAACCTGCAACCTTCTACCTGCTATCTGTAACTTGCTACCTGGTATCTAGTACCTGAAACCCTGGAACGTGCAACATGCTACCTGCAACCTATAACCTGCTACTTGCAACCTGCAACCTGCAACCTGCTACCTGCTACCTGCTACTTGCAACCTGCTACCTGCAACCTGCAACCTGTTACCTGCAACCTGTAACCTGGAACCTGCTACCTGCAACCTACAACCTGCAACCTTCAATCTGTAACCTACAACCTGCTACTTGCAACCTGTAACATGCAATCTGGAACCTGCAACGTGCTACCTGGAACCTGAACCTGCAACCTATAACCTGCTACTTGCAACCTCCAACCCGCAACCTGCTACCTGCAACCTGCTACCTGCCACCTGCAACCTGCAACCTGCTACCTGCTACCTGCTACCTGCTACCTGCTACCTGCAACCTACAACCTGCTACCTGCTACCTGCTACCTACAACCTGTAACCTCGAACCTGCTACCTGCAACCTACAACCTGCAACCTTCAATCTGTAACCTACAACTTGCTACCTGCAACCTGTAACATGAAACCTGCTACTTGCAACCTGCTACCTACAACCTGCTACCTGCAACCTGTAACCTGCAACCTGTTACCTGCAACCGAAAATCTTCAACATGCATCCTAGAACCTAGAACTTGCAGCTTGCAACCTCATACCTGGTACCTGCTTCCTGCAACCTGCAACATGAAGCCTGCTACTTGCAACCTGCTACCTGCAAGCTGTAACCTGCAACCTGTTACCTGCAACCGAAAATCTTCAACATGGATCCTAGAACCTAGAACTTGTAGCTTGCAACCTCATACCTGGTACTTGCTTTCTGCAACCTGCAACCTGCAACCTACTACTTGGACTCTTGAACCTGATACCTGCAACCTGGAACCTTCTACTTGCTACCTGCAACCTCCAACCCCCTTCCTCCAACCTGCTAACTTCTACCTTCCACCTTTTACCTGCAACCTGGATCCTTGACCCTTGAACCCGATACCTGCAACCTGCATCTTATTCCCTTCTACCTGTAACCTGCAACCTTTAAACATGAAGTTGATACCTTCCACCTTAACTCTAACCCTAAATCCTGAAATATGAACCGTGGTGCATGGAACCCTAACCCTGGACCCTTGAACATGTAACCTAGAACTTGGAACCCTGGCCCTATATCCTGGACCCAGGAACTTGAGGCTTGAAGTGCAAAGCCTGAAGTCCTGGTCCTTGGACCCTAAACCCAAAACAATCCACATGGAACCTAGAGCTAAGAACCTGCAACCTTCAACGTGAAACCTTGACCCTGGAACCTAATACCTGGAACCTAATACCTGGAACCTTGAACCCTTCTGCTTGCAACTTGCAACCTGCTACCTGAAGCTTGCAACCTGCAACTTGCTACCTGGAACCTGGAACCTGCTACGTGCTTCCTGCAACCTGCACCCTGCAACTTTGAACCTTGAACTTGATACTTGCATCCTTAACTCGAAAACCATGAACCTTGGATCTTGGATGATGAACCATGGTGACTGGAACCCTGAAACTTGGAACCTGGAACCTGGATCCTGAAACCCTGATCCAGCATCCTAGACCCTGGAACCTAAAACCTGGAATTTGGAACCTTGACCCTATATCCTGGAACCTCGACCAGGGAACTCGGACCCTGAAGCGCACAACCCGAACAGTTGGACCTTGGATCTTAAACCCAAAACCAAGTACATGGAACCTAGAACCTGGAACCTGCAACTTGCTACATGCTACCTGGAACCTGGAACGAAGAATCTGAAACCTACTACATGGAACATTGACCCTTGAACTTGATGCTTGCAACCTACAACTTGCAATAAGCTACCTACTACTAGCTACCTGCAACTTGAAACGTGGAACCTGGAACTTGCTACTTGCAACCTACAACTTGCAACCTGCTACCTGCAACCTGTAACCTGCAACCCGCTAGTTGGGACCGGCTACCTGCCACCTGGTACCTGGAAACTGGAACCTGCTACGTGCAACCTACAACCTGCACCCTGCTACCTGAAACCTGTAACCTGTAACTTGCTACCAGCAACCTGCTACCTGCTACCTGCAACCTGCTACCTGCAACCTGTAACCTGAAACCTTCTATCTGAAACCTACTACCTGCTACCTGCTACCTCCAACCTGCAACCTGCTACCTGCTACCTATAACATGCTACCTGCTACCTGCAACCTGCTACATGCTACCTGCAACCTATAACCTGCAACCTGCAACCTGTAACCTGCAACCTGCAACCTGCAACCTGCAACCTGAAACCTGCAACCTGCTACCTGCTACCTGCTACCTTCTACCTGCTACCTGTTACTTGCAACCAGAAACCTTCAACCTGGACCCTGGACCCTGTTACATGCAACTTGCAACCTGTAACATGCTACCTGCTTCCTGTAACCTACAACCTGGACTTGGATCCTGATACCTGCAACCTGTTACATGCTACCTGCTTCCTGCAACCTGCAACCTGCAACCTACAACCAAGACTTGGAACCTGATACCTGCAACCTGGATCCTTGACCATGGAACCTTCTACCTGCAACCTGCAACTTTAAACATTGAACCCGATGCCTGCCACCTTAACTCTAAACCCTGAACCCTAAATCCTGAACAATGAACCCTTGTGGTTGTAACCTTGAATCCTGAAACCCGGAACTTGGAACATTGAACCTTAACCTTTAATCCTGGAACCCTACCTTGGACGCTAGACCCTTGAACATGAAGCTTTAAACTTAGAAACCTGGCCCTATATCCTGGAACCTAGATCCTTTAACCTGATACTTGCTACCTTAACTCTAAACCCTGAACCCTGAATCCTGAATCCTGAACGATGAGCACTGATGAATGGAACACTGAAACCTGGAACGTTGCTCTTGGATCCCGAATCCCTGAAACATGGAACTTGGAACCTTGACCCTATATCCTAGAACCTAGTCTCTAAACTCGGAGCTTGATGTAGAGAGCCTGAAGTCCTAGACCTTGGACCCTAAACCCTAAACCATATACATGGAACCTGGAACGAAGAATCTGAAACCTACAACATGGAACATTGACCCTTGAACTTGATACTTGCAACCTACAACCTGCAATGAGCTACCTACTACATGCTACCTGAAACTTGAAACCTGAAACCTGGGACCTGAACCTGGAACTTGCTGCTTGCAATCTAATACCTACAACCAGAAACCTTCAACCTAGACCCTGGACCCTGTTACATGCAACTTGAAACCTGTAACATGCAACTTGCAACCTGTAACATGCTACCTACAACCTACAACCTGGACTTGGATCCTGATACCTGCAACCTGTTACATGCTACCTGTTACATGCTACCTGCTTCCTGCAACCTGTAACCTACAACCTAGACTTGGAACCTGATACCTGCAACCTGGATCCTTGACTACGGAACCTTCTACCTGCAACCTGCAACTTTAAACCTTGAACCCGATGCCTGCCACCTTAACTCTAAACCCTGAACCCTGAATCTTGAACGATGAACCCTTGTGGCTGTAACCTGAAACCTGCTACCTGCAACCTGCAACCTGCTACCTGCTACCTGCAACCTGCTACTTGCAACATGAAACTTGGTACCGGCTACCTATAACCTACAACCTGTAACCAGCAAGTTGTAACCTGCAACCTGCAACTTGGAACGTGCTACATGCAGCTTGCAACCTGCTACCTTCTATCTGCTACCTGCTACCTGCTACTTGCAACCTGTTACCTGAAATTAGAAACCTTCAACCTGGATCTTGGACCCTGTTACATGCAACTTGCAACCTGTTACATGCTACCTTCTTCCTGCAACTTGCAACCTACAACCTAGACTTGGAACCTTCTACCTGCAAGCTGCAACTATAAACCTTGAACCCGATGCCTGCCACCTTAACTCTAAACCCTAAACCCTGAATCCTGAACAGTGAACCCTTGTGGTTGTAACCCTGAACCCTGAAACCCGGAACCTGGAACATTGAACCTTAACCTTGGATCCTGGAACCCTAACCTGGACGCTAGGCCCTTGAACATGAAGCTTTGAACTTAGAACCCTAGCCCTATATCCTAGAACCTAGACCCTTGAACTTGATACTTGCCACCTTAACTCTAAACCCTGAACCCTGAATCCTGAACGATGAGCACTGATGAATGGAACCCTTAAACCTGGAACGTTGATGCTGGATCCTGAATCCCTGAAACTTGGAACTTGGAACCGTGACCCTATATCCTAGAACCTAGACCCTAGAACTCGGAGCTTGACGTAGAGAGCCTGAACTCCTGGACCTTGGACCCTAAACCCAAAACCATATACATGGAACCTGGAACAAAGAATCTAAAACCTACAACTTGGAACATTGACCCTTGAACTTGATACTTGCAACCTACAACCTGCAATGAGCTACCTACTACCTGCTACGTACAACTTGAAACCTGGAACCTGGAACCTGAACCTGGAACTTGCTACTTGCAACCTACAACCTACAACCGTCTACCTTCAACCTGTACCCTGCAACTTGCTAGACGTTACCTGCAACTTGAAACCTGGAACCTGGAACCTGCTACTTGCAACTTGTAACCTGCTATCTGCTACTTGCAACCTTCTACATGCTACCTGCTACCCGCTACCTGCAACCTGATACTTGCTACTAGAAGCCAATACCTGCAACCTACTATTTCCTACTTGCAACCTAAAACCTGCAACCTGCTAGCTACAACCTGCAACTTACAACCTGCTACTTGCAACTTGCAACCAGCTACCTGCTACTTGCAACCTTCTACCTGCTACCTACAACCTGCTACCTGCTACTCGCTACCTGCAACCTGTTACCTGCAACTAGAAACCTTCAACCTGGATCCTAGAGCCCGTTACATGCAACTTGCAACTTGTAACATGCTACCTGCAACCTACAACCTGGACTTGGAACCTGATACTTGAAACCTGCAACCTTGAACCTACAACCTGCAACCTGGATCCTTATCCCTAAAACATGCTACCTGCAACCTGCCTCCTTCTACCTGCAACTTGCAACCTGCAACATTCATCTTGCAACCTGCTACCTGCTACTTGCAACCTTCTACCTGCTACCTGCAACATGCTACCTGCTACCCGCTACCTGTTACCTGGAACCAAAAACCTTCAACCTGGATCCTGAACCCTATTACATGCAACTTGTAACCTGTTACCTGCTGTGAGCTACATACTACCGGCTTCCTGCAACTTGAAACCTGGAACCTGCTACCTACAACCTGCAACCTGCCACCTGCAACTTGAAACTTGCAACCTGCAACTTGCAACCTGCAACTTGCAACCTACTACATGCAACTTGCAACCTGCTACATGCAACTTGCAACCTGCTACCTGCTACTTGCAACCTTCTACCGGCTACCTGCAACCTACTACCTGCTACTTGCTACTCGCAACCTGTTACCTTAAACCAGAAACCTTAAACCTGGATCCTGGACTGTGTTACATGCAACTTGCAACCTGTTACATGCTACCTGCTTCCTACAACCTACAACCTGGACTTGGAACCTAATACTTGCACCCTCCAACCTTGAACATGTAACTTACAAACTACAACCTGTTACTTGCAACCTGGATCCTTGACCCTGGAACATGATACCTGCAACCTGCTTCCTTCTACCTGCAACTTTAAACCTTGAACCCGATGCCTACCACCTTAACTCTAAACCCTGAACCCTGAATCGTGACCGATGAACCCTTGTGGCTGTAACCCTGAATCCTGAAACCCGGAACCTGGAACATTGAACTTTAACCTTGGATCCTGGAACCCTAACCTGGACGCTAGACCCTTGAACATGAAACTTTGAACATAGAACCCTGGCCCTAGACCCTGCTACCTGCTACCTTGAACCTGATACTTGCCACCTTAACTCTAAACCCTGAACCCTGAATCCTGAACGATGAACGCTGATGAATGAAACCCTGAAACCTAGAACCTTGATCTTGGATCCTGAAACCCTGAAACTTGGAACTTGGAACCTTGATCCTATATCCTAGAACCTGGACCTTAGAACTAGAAGCCTGATGCAGAGAGCCCGAACTCCTAAACCTTGGACCCTAAACCAAAAATCATATACATGGAACCTGGAACTAAGAACCTGAAACCTACAACTTGGAACATTGACCCTTGAACTTGATACTTGCTACCTGCTACCTACAACCGAAAACCTTCAACCTGGATCCTAGACCCTAGAACTTGCATCTTGCAACCTCATACCTGCTACCTGCTTCCTACAACCTGCAACCTACTACTTGGACTCTGGAACCTGATACCTGCAACTTGGAACT